>CM028674.1:27109218-28402968 GCA_016760335.1 Gastrodia elata | reverse complement strand
ACTAGCTTGATCAATCGATACAATTGATCAGAGCTAGCTCAGACCCTGTCGACAATCAGAATATGTTCGATTGATCTAGAGAAGAAGATTCATGACAGAACTAAGTGTAATTGAACTTAGGTGTTCAGTGAGGTGGCTCCGACCTCACTGAGCACTAAACTTGCCTAGATAGTGAGCAACCACTGTCTAGACTGAGGTCAATCAATCCCAAACACTAGCACAAACTTCCTAGGAGGATAAGGGAAGCTAGACAACATCCAGAGGCTCTCCTAGCTACTTAATTAAACATTAAGTCTACACAACTTGATGGGTTTAAGATAGTACCTAGAAATTGAGGAGGCAGCAGTGACTAAAGTGAGTTGGAGATGCCTAGGTGATTCGAGGAGAAGCACGGGGAGTCTGAAACCAAACTTAACCCACTATCAGCAATTTGCAGCAGTTGGGATCGTTGAGAGTGCCAAGAACTCCAGAGGATTCAATTGGGGAAATTGAGGGATCTCAGTGAGCAAAGGGGATCACTGTGATGTCCCAGGGGTATTTATAAGGAATGAGAAGGCTCTATACCGGTTACCATGGCTGGGAGCCATGGTATAGGCTCGATCCGAGGAAGAGGTAAGGATGAAATGACCAAAGGCAATTCATGGAGAAGGCAGCCGACAGACCGTTGGGCTCAAGGGCATAATAAGAAGATTAGGGTGTTCCATACTGCCACTAGGCCTGCTGAGGGTCGAGTTATCGGAGGGGACCAAGCGTGCTAGCGATGAGCTAGAGACGATGATCCATAGTGCATGGAGTGTTTTGGGCCATCTGATCACAGAGTCATTGGAGATGGATGGCACTGATGCGATACTTAAATGAGTATCCACAAAGAAGGCATCAGTCGTTGGATGCGAGGGGTTGATCCGTCGACTAGGATTATATCAAGGTATGGGGTATCGGCATCGTAAGATCGGGTGCGCCAAGATGTGTGTGAGAGCATCCATACAGTAGATAACCTGCCCCGCTGTTGGGACTCCGCAGTGGATCTGTCGCGGTCCATACAGCGAATCTTAGAGGATTAAAAATAAATATATTTAATTTAATTAAAATTAATAATCCTAAATTAATATAAATAATTTCCAATAATTCTAAATCCAATTTAAGACTAGATGAGTTCCAAGGATTCTCAAAAATTCACCCTTAACTAATTAAGGTGCAAGGAATTTAAAAATGCAATTAGATTTTAATTTGAGGATCAAATTAATTTAGCAAATTTTTAGGATTCAAAAATATGCAAAATAGCTAAAATGCTCAGTTAAGCTCTAATTAATTTCAAACTTCTATGGTTAGATTTAAGTGACCCACTTAGTCTAATAGAATAAAAATCAATACTTGTTATAGCTTAAATTAACTTGGATTAGTTAGGGTAATAGCTAGGGTTGTTACACTAAGTGTGCTTGAATCAAATCTTAGAGTCCTTTTAGAAAGCAGTTGCATCTGTATGCTTCAGACCTCACCAGATCAACTACATAATTCAGCTACAAAAGAAGCACATAAATTATCTTAAGTGATGATATGTCATTATTTCTTGCACTTTTACTCTAATCTTTGACTTGTCAAGAACCATCAACTTTCTGTTGATCCACCAAGCAACGATCCCACGATTTGAAGATGATAATCATCGGGACAAGCAGTCTCATGAAGGGCAATTATTACACAATCTAACCATTCTCGAGCAAGAACTGGGAGACTAGTTCCTTTGAAATTTGGGCACACTAAAATTCTGTCTATAACTTCAACACCAACAGAAGACACATCACTAATATTCCTACTGTAGATCTTGCCACCTTAAAAGTCATCCATCCAATAGTCATTAAAGAGCCTAAGGTGGTGACTAAAACCAAAATGATGGTCTCCCATTCCAATAATTATCATTTATTATGGATTAGGATTTTGCATCTACTTAACTTATTTAAGCATCTTTTAAACCTTTAAGTTTGTTCAATTCCTAAGGTTTCATTTACCAGATGTTCTTTGTTTTCATTTTCGAGATTCATTCTGATGAACTAAGGATGACGCTTTTCTTACACTTAGTGATTATGATCATAACTATTCCATAGAATGGATCATAAGGTAGATAGAAACACACTTCTTATCTTATGATTCTTCTCTGATACCAATTGTAACGCCCGGCCCCGTCACCGCGCGCAACAGAAATATTAATAAAATACTGAACCGTTGGCGGCGAGATGATGCATTACTTGGGAAGGCTAAACCTCCTCATACCTACTTACTACTGTTGAAAACTAACACTTAAAATAAGTAGCATTCATATCTTAAGTATTAGTTAAGATACTTATACACATTGGATTTAGTAAAATGATAAGATTATATATACCCAATGTATATGAGTACTTTATACGAGTTTTATCTTGATCACATCACAATACTAAGTATAAGTAGAAGAAATATTCAGAGTGTGGAAGCTAAAAGCATTCATTTGATGCATTCGTTACAGAACTGAATAAGAAAGCATTCATTTCAAAAAAGAAAGAGAAAATACATCTATAGTTAATTATTACAAACCATAATTTAAATAAAAGAGCAGTAAATGAAAATCTCTCATCTCATAACTAAACGATAAACTAAGCAAATAAGTAAAAGTTATGTCATCTACTGCTCCTCTGAGTTCTCATGAGTCTCCGAATGGCCTCTTCAAACTGCTCAGGATCTGACATTATTGGTTTTACAATGCCAAGACCCAGCTCAAAAATAAGAAAAATATTGTGTTAAACAATGAATCTAAGTACATTTTAGGCTACAATATTTTTTTCTTACCATTTAAGTGATTTTACTTAATATTCAATAAAACAAAAATCTACTGCAAAAAATTGGAGTAAACTAAACTTAAATCAAGTACTGAAAACTGAAAGTAAAGCAAAACTGTAATCGAGTAAAAGAACTAAAAATATTTCAATTGTAAAATAACTATGAATTGGACAAAGTACTAAAAATAGAACTGTGATAAATGCGACTATATATACATATGAATACATCACTAACATATGCCACAATTATGCAGCTGATGCAACCTTGCATCCAAAAGGAATCATAATATCTTAATGTCTGCTGCATTCCATAGTTTCTACTCAACATTGATGCATGCTGTATCCCGTAGTTCTCAAATTATTATTGATGCTTTATGCTGATGTAATTTATTCCAAATACTTTTAATGCAACAATAGTTCCAAGTCATCAAAAATCAAGAAAATAAAAGAAAAGTAAACATCCCTTCTGGTTTTCTAACTATTTAACATGGTTTATCCTAATATGCACATAAACTCATAAATTCCATATAAATCAGAACTCTAAATCACATATTTTACTTTAACCCAAATTCATCTGAAATCAATATTTCTACAAACTAGGTTCTCATAACCTCTAAGTTATTACATGTTAAGAGTACATATACATACTTAGTATATTTTTAGGAAAGGTAACTTGACACAATTAGTTTGTTTAATTGCACTTATCAATGCGCACAAAGATAAGGGAACAAAATCTTTTTACAATTTATTCTCTCAAACTAAGCTGTTCAATCCCCTACTTATAACATACTTAGGAATTGAGATGTTAATCTTGAACTGTACTCATATTATTAACCTAAGATAAGACCAGAACTCTATAATTAAATTCAAGACGAATCAACTAATTCTATATCCTACTGAATCAGGTCAATTTTATGAATATGTACTACAATCTCTATATAATAATATTAATATTTTCATCACTTATAGTTCTAAACAAACTAATTTAGTAATCAAGGAATTTCATAACTATTGAATTCATTCTTCATTGTGAAAGGTACTAATTAAGTGGCTCTAAATGAGTGACATTTAAGTAAATCAAATTAGGTTGATTACCATAAATATATAACTCAATCTAAGTCACTTTAGGTTATCTTACCATAAGGCACAAGATCAATCATCTAAGGTTGATAAAGTTCATCTAAAGTCCTACCTCAATGCATTACAAATAAGGCATTCTCCTACCTCAAGATTCTCTTATCTAAAGTGGTATTATTCATTTAAACATAATACTATCCTTACCCTTCAAGGAATCTAAAACTCTTAATACTTACATCTGCAATCTACAATTTCTAAGGATTTATTCTACAATCAAGGTGAATATAATTTCATGCAAAATTATGTCTAATCATTGATTAAAGGAAACAAATTAAGTATGCAAATCCCTTAATTCCTAATTTTACAATTAAACATTCAAGTCATGAGATAATTCATTAAACATTTAGGAGTTGATTGTTTGATAAATCAAGTATCTTTTATTGATTAATTAAAGATCAATACATGATGGTTCTCTTATTTAAGAGAAAATCAATAAGACAATAGTTCAAGATTAAGATAAGAATCACGTTAATTAACTTATTATCTTTATTCTTTAAGGATCTTCTAAAACATTAAATTATTCCATCTATAATATGCAAGTTACTAAGATTGAAGTGATAATCCAGAATATCCTAAATTTCATGCAAGGTTATATACTTAATCATGGTTACTTAAGAAAATTAAAAATTACAGGTTATATACTTAATCATGGTTACTTAAGAAAATTAAAAATTACAATCAAGAGTGCAAATATTTTCTTATCTTATATCTAAGAGATAATAATCAATCAAGTCATAAGATAAATCAATAAATCTTGAATCTAGTTGTTGAATCAATCAACATTTTTTATTAACTTAGTAAGTTACATTAAGCATGTTGATTCTCTGATTGAAGAAAATATCAATGAATTACAAGGTTTAGCAAATAGGTCTAAATCACAATAATTCTTTTGAAGATCTAATATTCTAACATACATAATTTAATTCGAGAATTAAATCAAATGCTATTAATTCATTCCATACTAATAAATACAAGTTTGAAACAATAATCAAAGTAACTTTATCTAAACTCTCACACTTTAGCAGGATATTAACATTACCATTCGAGTTTATAATATTTTCTCAAAATATTTTGCAAAATAAAACTTACATTTCAACTCATGATTAAGAGAAAAAAAATACATTAGTAGTAATAAGTTCTATGCAAATGATGTATGCACTTTACATAAAACTCAAGAAAATGATTTAATCTCTCAGAACTCGATACAGGTTCTAAGTACTTAATGTACTAGATTTGTTCGTTTAATCTGCAAAACTTTCCTTATATAAATCTTGAAGCAAATTTTTTTTGATGAAGCCTATACCTTCTCCTTGTCATGAAAATAATAAGATAGTGCACCATAGATCCCATTCTTTAAGTGATTTAGAGCTTCCAAGATCTTCTCCTTGATGTGGGATTTTTCTTATGGATGAAATCCTTATGATTTAGAGAGGAGAAGAGGCAGAGAAAGGGAGTTTAACATATAGTTTTAAATTGAGGTAAGAAATAAATAAAGACAAGATTTTAGGTTTCTAATTAGAGTTAGAAGATTTATGAGTGCCTTTAAGGCTCGATCAAAGATTCAATGGTGTATGCTTGATCGACGTGGAATTTGAAAAGTTCAAAGTAATTTGTCTTAAATTTATCTTTAATTAAGAATAATTTCTTTGTAATAATGATTGGTGCTATTAATTATGTAATTTACATGTAAAACTACCAACAATTATGGCATAATATTGCTTAATTTAGTTAAAAATAAGATTTTTGTATTTCTCAAAACTAATAAAAAATATGCCTCCAAAATTCAAATTTAAGATTCCAAAATGTAGATCTTATTGAGAGGAATCCATAGATAGTAAAATTGTCCAATTTGGCCAAGTGGTTGTCCTGTGATCTGAGTTTGAAGTTGGCTAAAATCATATTGCTGAAACCGTAACAACCAAATTTGTTTTTCAATTCCAAATATATTTTTACTATAACTCATCGGTTTTAGCTTCAAAAATAATGAAATTTTTGTTGTTAGCTAATTTGATAATGGAGAATTCAAAAATTCAAAATTATTTTAATTTTGACACCCAAAAATTTTTCATATTTATTCTTGATTTAAGAGTATCATAAAATAAATGGAGAAAATTTTTCTTGTGAAAAATCCCAAAAATTCACCCATAGGTAATTTAGAGGCAAGAAGTTCAAAGGAGAAGTCAGATTTTTGATCCGAGTCAATTTATTTAAGCTAATTTTCTGAGTATTAAAATTGGCAAAATAGCCAATTCAACCTAATGTCCGATTGACCCCAAAACATCAGGGTTAGGTTTTAATGATTGGATGAAAATAATGTAATGAAAATTAATATGTGATTATGTTTAAGTAAACTAGGGTAACAACCTAGGATCATTATAAAATATATCTTGATATTTAGATGTTTTTTTATTATACTTAAGGGGATTTCACAAACTAGCCATTTGTAGCACTTATCGCCACATTATTTTATGAGAATAAAAAATGAATTGGCCATGTATGAACACAAAATCAGAGCTCCTAACCTTAAATAAAATTTTTAATTAACCAAGAAATTTAAGCTTTAGCTTTTGTATACAATAAACGTATGATGTTCTCTTATATATAGAGGATCTGATAATCTAAAAAAATATATAAGCTTATCTTATTAGTTATAACTATAGTACAAATTAATTTTGGAAAACTTAAATCCATGAATTACAATCAATAATTTGCCATTTAAATATTATTCCCAAGTCTAAATGTAGTGATATCCTTGACTTAGTGGATCAAGCATAATACTCAAAAATCTAACTTATATGATTAAATTATTAACCTTAATAACCTTATAAAATGTATAAATAATTGATAAATGTACTATTTTGATTAAGTAAAATGATTATCTCATTAAAATTATGCAAATGTCATAAATTGACTATTTTTATTATTATTGAAATAATTAATTATAATAATTAATCTTAATATAATAATAATTTTACTTACTATTGTCTGATTTGCATAAATTTTTCTGGTGTTGGGAATTCTTAGGTGAGGGGCTAACAACTTCTTTTGGTGTGAATTTTATGTTGAGATCCTAAAAACATTTTTGGAGAAAGCCTTGATTTTTAGTTAATTCTTTTATTATTTTATTTTGAGATATTATTCTTGATTAAAATTTAGTTAATAATATTTGAATTTGACACTATTATTTTCTTATTACTTTATTTTAGTGTCACAATGTGTTTGCAAAGTCTTTAATGATTTATATTTAGAATTAATTTAAGTTAATTATTGCTAGTCAATGTTGATACCCCAACATGTTATGATTTTATTATTATACATTTTTGTTGTTGAATATAGCAAATAAATCATGAAATCAAAATCTTGCCAAAATGTTAGTGTTTTTGGTTTGGCACCACCATCTTCACCCTTTAGCCATCTATCAACTTTTTATCATTTGAGACCATAACAACAAGGATTAGATAAATTCATGTTATAATTAAATCTTATCATATTTTTAAACAAAATATAAGTTTACCAAATATATAATTTTACGAACCTTTTAGCAACTACTTGGGTCATCGCTAGTAGGGTCGTGCGGTTGGTAGCACACAAAAATTGTGTAGCCTATTATTTTGGAATTAAGATTTTAGCTAGAATACTTATGATTAATGAATAGATTAGAAACCCCAAAACTCTCCTATTGACAAAATTGTTGTGCAATCTACATTTGCAAATATTATTGTGAACATTGTCATTGTATGCCTATCATCTAGATTAATTGATGATTAACATTAGATTATTGGTATAGTTGCAGTGTATCTCATATTGGCATGATTAAGCCTTGAATGAGAAATCAAGCAATTCGTTATAAAATAATTATTCTTTGATTAGTTGGATGGTATTCCTACTGAATAGAACTTTATATAGCATATTGGCATTGTGAATTGCTTTCAACATTGTATTATTGTATATTAATGATAAGCCAATCAATCGATGAAATTTTGTAATCAAATGTGCAAGAGTTATGTTGATTTAATAATTATTGTATATTAATGATGAAATTTTATAACATTATGTTGATTTACTAATTAACATGCATCATTATCATTTTACAACTTTCAAACTATTTTTTGGATGACACTTAACATCAATTCAGTGCTGCATTATTGTTAACTTGTTGCTTTTACATTCAGATCCATTTCTAGCAAACCTACAAATTACTATCAAATTCTATATTAATAGCTTAACTATTAACATAACTTGGCTAATGTTTCTACTATGTTCAATAGCCAGAGCTTAGCCAATTGGTTCGTAGCCAAAATGATGTAATCAATATGGCTGTGTTTATGTAATTATTTTGTATTGGATGATATTTTAAACTTTGATAAATGTAATTTAGTATAATTAATTCCTTCTAGACTCCAACCTTCAGGCTGCATGATTATAAATGGGATACATGTTTATGTTTTTTTGGCATTTAGAGCCAAGGCACACTATTTTTTCAGTATCACACTAATTACCTTGCACTAATTAAGACATGAGGTTCATATAAAAAATAAATATGTGACCAATTGAAATTAAACTTGTAACACTGAACTATGAAAGATTATTTATAAAATCAGTTGAATGATTGAAAAGATCAGGGTAAGTATTTGCACTAAAACCAAATTCAGTATTACTATAATAAGAAATTTGCTTTCAGACTGCAGGAAGAAAGTATTGAGAAACAAACAGCGCTTTTAAAAGCATAAAGAAATTTGTGCAGCCCTGAAGCAGTTCATGAGCTGACCACTAAAACTTTATTCACACGGATTTGAACAAATCGATAATACACTAGTGATGAAACAAGAGGATCAAATGGCCAACATTGAGGATATGTAGAAAACATTATAATAGAGTGCGCAGAGAAAAAGAGGAAGCTATGCCTACTGTTGCATTGCATCGGTGTGGTATTTTTCCAAGTCAGCATCGAGATCTGAAGCAGACACTTGAGGGAGGCCTTTACCTCTACCACGGCCGCCTCTTCCCCTTTGGCCAGTGCTGTTTCTAGCGGAACCTGGTTTCTTGCCCACTCTGCAATAGACATATTTAGCATCTGATCACCATAATCATGTTTATTAGCAACAAACAAGGAATTCAATTACAAATGAGAAAACATTCTCACTTTTTATGCTCTAAATTTATGTCCAAGAGAAGCCATGAATGAACAAAGGGGAATAGGGCTGATTAGGCAGCCATGAAAGATAAAATAGAGGGGTGAGAAAGGTTGATGATGTTCATGAGATTAAGCATTGACATTCTATGCCCCTTCATGGAACGTTCCTTTAACAGAGGTAACTGACAAAGGGTTAACGGGCAGTATTTTTGTTATGTTAAAGGGATTTAGAAATTTGTAAATAATCTTATTTTGGTGTTTTGTGAAGTAAGAAAAAAAACTTGAAGCTATTAGTAATGCGGGTGAAATCCCCTCAAAATAAATAAAGGGAACAGTCTAAGGCAAGCACGGTATGGAACAAGGAGCATTAAAAAAAATAAAATAATATATATATACATATATATATATCAATGCTATCAGACAAATAAACAACTTTTCGGGCCTGGAAATATCATCCTTATTTGCCATTCTTATGATCTAAAGGTTATAAAGGCGATCTATATCTAAGACTGCGTGCACAATGTTCACAAATATTAACATTATCAGGGGCGGAGTCAAGAATTTTGTTAAGGGCATAATAAATTTTTTATCAGGGAAAAAAAAAAAACTTTAATATTGCCAATAACAAGTTATATAATATTTCAATTACAAAAAAAACATAGAAAACATGTTCGGAGAAGAGAGAAAATCAGGGTAAGGATAGGAATCGGGAGACGGAAGAGAAGTACATTTTATTTGGAGATGAGAGGAGGCCGCTGGATAACAAATGAGTTGCAAGTAGAAATGTAATATCATGCAATTTAAAAATATGATAGTGCTTTTTTATAAAATTTAAAAACTGGGTGCTCAATGCTTGCATCGAATTTCTGACACTTTAGAAAATGACTTAAAAAACGCTAAAAATGCTAAGAAAGTAGACTGACACATCAATGGGTGTCAAACCCACAGCCTATACGCCAGTGCAACATTCGAAATTAACTTGATTTTCTTCTTTTTGGAAAACGCTTGTCTAAGACAATAAATTTGTTTTTCCCCTTCCCCTCTGTCCACTCGACATGGACAAGTGGATTGCAGCAGTCGATCCCAATTTTTTTGCGCGAAAAAGTGTGCTTTTCACGCTTTTTATCCCTCTTTCTTTTTATATAAAATAAACTGTGTGCAACCAGTGAGGTTACATGCACCAAGCGCCTATATTCCTCTCCTAGCATCATTAACAAACATTATTTTTTGTAAGAGCATGCTACTCTTTAAAGAGTAGTGCTAAACTACTTAAAAGCTTTTAAAAATAAAATTGACTCCATGTAATTTCCTTGAACTCTCATTTGATATTTTGCCCAATCTCTTGATTTTTTAAATAAATTTAGGCATATTTTTGGGGGAGGGTTGAATTGTTCTTCTTTGGAAAAAGGTTTGAAAATCAATGGAAATTTTGACCAACGAAAAGGGCAAAAAAATGATTTAACAGACAAAACATCATGTTGAAACAAAAAATACTACATTTCACAAATTAAGCAAAAGTCAGATTGCCAATCTCCAACAGAAGAATTATTTGTTCATTCAACAGCAAATTTTCATCAGGACCAACTATTTTTCAAGACACAGCATGCCTTAATGAATGTGTGGATGATTGCAGCTCTGTTGAGTTTTGCTAAGAGGGTTGAGCTTCGCTACCTTGGAGTTACTGTCACAGGTTGGCCACAGGGAGGACTTCAAGGTAGTGTTGGAGAGAATTTATGCTAGAGGTTGCTCATGGGGAGTCTGTTCCTGTCGCTCGCAAATCGACTGTGAAAGATTCAGTCGATCCTGTCCACCATCCCTGTCTATGCGATGATGTGTCATCCATTATACAGACTCGTGCTTGTTAAATATTGAGGCCATCATCAAACCTGTGGGAGGGTGCAAATGTTTACTACATTAGGTGGGAGGAGGTCGGTCTGTAATTCACTTTCTGCTGGTGGCCTGGGGATCCAAGATCTAAAGTTGTAGCGACGAGTATCAGTTAGCCGGGAGGACCTCTTTTGGGTTTGTGCAATGGAGGCTTGTTACTGTTCTGTGGGCAATCCTTGTCTGTCAAAGTGACTTAACGGTGTGGAAGACAATCTGCCAGGGCTGGCCGATTGAACAGTGACATGCCACTTGACAGATTAGCAGTGGTACCTAAGGTTCGGCGTTGAGGATGACATGACTGGGAGCCTTCCAGTATACACCGATTGCTGGGGATATGGCCAGACTTCAGGGCCTTCGAGCGACGGATCTCCTTGATGAGGAGGGCAATTGGCCATGGGTTGACAGCGACAGTTTCTAGGAAGAACTTGACAAAGTTTGTGCTCCAGCACTTCAGAATCCACCGCACTGAGCAGGATGTAGTTCAATGGAGCAGATACAGTTTAACAAGCAATCTATCTAGCCGGATCTACTATTCTGAGGCAGGAGGTGACATGTGACCCTTCAGCAGCAACTGAGAGCTTCAGCTAGGCCTACGGGAAGGATATTTCCTCTGGCAATTCTTGTGGGATTCCATCTTCATGAATCAGTGCCACAAACGAGGGGGTTGTCTACTATAGCTAGTTACGTATAGCGCTTTGACATGGTGAAGAATAATGAGCACTTTAACCATCTTTACCTAGGCTAGAGTCATCCACGAGGTTCCTCCGATGGGGACTCCTGAACTCCCCCTGACAGATTGGGATCTCTCTGCTCAGATGGATGCTCCAACAGGAGACATTTCTCAGGATAGCTCATGGGTTACATCCTCAACCAGTCTTAAATGGGAAATTTGGAGAGGAAGCACAGATGGGACTTCCCCACTCCAAAGATTTGTGCCAGCGTGATCCTCGTAGCGATGGTTAGTTCGGACCAGTGCGACAGGACAATACATGGGGCCCTTAGGCCCTCAAGGGGCCCTTTACCTAACCACTCACAGATGGTGCCCCCCTTCACCACATTGACTCAAGGCCAACATCAATAGATCATATTGCTACATTCAAGAAATGATTCATACATAAAATAATTGAATACATCTCAATATTATAATTAATGATTCAAATTTGTAATAAGATAATTAAAAGCATGGGTGAGACAAGTTTAAATAACATAGATTCATACACAAAAGAATGTGAATATAATGAAGTTACATTTTTTAGAGTCAAAACTTAACTGCAACATTAGAAAAATATATTTAGATATTGTCATAAAAGATATCATGAAGACTTAATCTTTAAATTACAAAAAAGGGTAAACTACAAAGGCTATGTCCTATACATTCAAATATTTGGCAGTGAAAAAACAAAATAAGGACAGTTCAACAGAGTAACACAAATGAGAATTATAAATGTCTGTGTAACAAAATAAAGAAGAATAAATTATGAAATATCATAGTTAATGAAAAGTTTGGAATGTCACTTAATAAAGTTAAAGTAAGAAAGGCAACTATAGGCATGAAGCATCCCGCCAATGCGGAATCCAAAGAAGGGTCGGTCCACTTGGGTTAACTATAAGCAGCGAGCTGTGCACAGCTTTTACACTGGCTGAAATTAAAGTAGCTATAATATTTTAACTTGGGCATGTAAAATAGAAAGTGCAAAAAGACCATAAGAAAAATTAAAATTCATAAACACAAGGAAAATAATTAGATACTAAACAAATTATTTGAGAAGAATAATTATGTACAGCAAGGGAGCTCGGCACAAATGGATGAAAGCTCGGTATCAAAAGTCATCATAAGAGAAAGTTCATTAGATTTTTTTAGTATGCCTGGACCAACAGACTAGAGTTTTAAATACTTGTGGGATTTATGACACAAGGGACCCGCTTAAGAAAATTTTTTGTTAACAAGCAAAATATATATATATAAATAATTAAGACAGCTTAGAGAGAAAAGTACAATGCTGAGCAAACAATATTAGGCATTCACATGCATAGCTATTATCAAAGAGAATAAGAAATCACAAACCTCAACAAGAAACCAATTCAATCCATCAACATAATAACAAGAAAGAAGCCAGCACAACGAGCAGAGAAGAAATGTGCGCTCGAGCAAAGATCCGTCAAGCTATACTCCCTCCCAAGAAGACTATCCCCAGACATTACTCATCACTATCAATTAACATCCCCTCCTATTGAAACACCAAACAACTAAAAGTATTCAAACTATTTATAATTTTAATAAAAAACAAAGAATACATAAACCTAGCATGCTACTACCTTAAATGTTATCTAGTTCACAAAGAGATACGAAAATTGTAAGTTTAAAAGTTGCATTCAGAAATTGAGAGTTCTTAACTTTTTGAAAGAGAAAAAAATAGCCAATTTCTAATTTAGATAATAAAAGTAGTCTAACATGTGCCACTACATTTATATTACATCTAGCCCTTACAAAGAGAGCTGAGGAAATGGTTGAAAACCTAGATGAAGCTATAATAAAGCTGTGTTCAAATAAGCTCAAAAAGTTACTGAGTTGAATTAGTGAAAACTGATGAGGTGGTGCTGATCAAAAGGGACGCTGATCAAAGGGGACACTGATCAGCTAGGTGGCCATTCGCTGAAAGGTGAGGCTGAAGGCTAGAAGGAGGACGGCATAAAGGCCGATAAATGGAAGAGGTGAGACTAATGACACAATAAGTTGAAGCCAGTTGGGAGAAAATGACAAAAAGACAGCAATGTGAGTACAGTAGTAGAGTTTGAATATTAAATTTTGGTAGAGAAAGCTGAACCTCAACAAAGATAATTGAACGGAAGAGCGGAGGAGCTCAGAATTTCTATGATTTTCTAGAGATTTTTAGTTGGTAATTTAAGCGTCAAATTAACTACAAGCAATCTCTTTTGAAATATTATCGTTTTAGAGCGCTTACATTTGAATTCAATTTTTTACTCTCAACCAAAGTTCATACAAGATATAAATTGTCGTTATCTTATATATCCATGTAAACCTGGATTAAGTGAATCACTTTTAGAAATCTCTATTTTACCCTTCATTTGGCAAACACCCCATTAAAAAAAAATTGCAAAGATACAAAGAAGACTAGCATCACCCATCGGCAAAGGATAACATACAAAAATTGAGAAATAGTACAAAATATTTTAGTTAATGGTGTTGTGGCATTGAACTCTTGACTTTGAACTCTTGATAGGCCAATAGTTCAAATCTCACTGGCCACATATTTAACTTATAAGGCTCAACTTCTTCAAAAAAAAAAAAAAAATTAAATAAAAATAAAGTTAATGGTGGATCTAAAAGCTAGATGTAATGCACTAACTCAAGATAAACCAACCAAATAAAAGATCATCTATTTAACTGCAACAGGTAAGAAAAACAGAAGCCTTGATGCAACCTGATCGGCAAGATGAAAATAGAAACTTAGTCCTTTCTAGTTTTAATAATCATAATTTTAGCAATCTAGCTTTAACATATTCTGCTGGATAAAACAATATGTCGTATTTCAACAAGGCAATCGCCAAACTTTAATTGATTCACTTAAATGTAAATAATTAAAAGAGTATAAACACACTCATCTAGAAACTTCTTTATTCTTCATCTCTCTCTCTCTCTCTCTCTCTCTCTCTCTTTCTCTCTCTCTCTCTCTATATATATATATATCTATATATATATATATATATATATATATATATATATATATATATATATATATATATATATCTTGATAAGAAAGAAAAGAAAAGAAAAAAAAAAAAATATATATATATATATATATATATATATCTTGATGTTTTGATCACTTTGATCCTTGATAATATATGAACTCTTTTATTTTTTTCTCTATATTTGAGGTAATTATATTTGGTTAGATGGCATCTTGCACAGTTTACTTTGGTCTAATGTTAGTATTGAACTTGGGTAAATGCGAGTTAACTACTTTTAGGGGATGGCTTCTCACTGCTTTGGGATCTTACTTCTGAGTCTGAGTCTTCGGCTCTCCTCAGTCTTATTGATAGTTATTCTGGTTTTTCTATTTTTAGTTTGATTTTCTTTTCGGTAGCTAATCAAACGCAAATCATATGTGGGTTTGCTCTGTCCCACCTAGCATGGTTTTCTTTCTTCTGGAGACTTGGGATCATTTCTGTTTGTTGCATCTCTGTTTAAACGACATCACGTTGCAGAAGTATTTGTTTAACCCTGCTGATGTTTCATTTTATCTATGACAGCTCTTCCATGCATGCATTGCTTGTCCGAGACTATTTTGGACCCTAATTAATCTTTGGTTTCAGATCTATTGATTGGTCCATAGACGCTTCCAGACGTTGTCCTTCATTGCATTCCTTTATTTGTTGTGTGAGGCTTGTTGAGTTTATATTTTGTCGGTCTAATGGTTAATTTGCTAATGCTTAATATTAGTGGTTGTAATTTTTAGATCATTTTATTTTAGCAGCACTGATTCTAATTTTACAAGTTTGTTGATCCATAGCTTATTTTGATTATTGTAAAGCATGAATCTATTTTAGTACCCCTACTTTAATTAGGCAATAAAGCATATATATTTAAATAAAGATACAGAGAGAGAGAGAGAGCTCATATATATATATATATATATATATATATATATATATATATATATGTATATATGTATATATGTATTTATATATATATTGTATATATATATAGTGTATGTATATATATGTGTATGTATATATATATGTATCTATATGTATATGTGTGTGTATATATATATATACATATATGCATGTGTGTGTATGTATTAGGGCTGGTTCAAGTCAAGTCAGCCCAGATTAGAACTTGAAATTTTCGAGTAGGGTCCGACTCGAACTCGTTAACGAGTTCGAGTCATTTTGAGTCAAATCAAATAGGGTCAAAGTCGAGCCGTTCGACTCGAACTCAACTCGTAAATTTTAAGTCGAGTCAAAATATTTCGAGTTCGATTTTCGAGTCAAATTGTCAGCCCTAGTATGTAAACATGTATATACATATGGACCCTTGTAATTTTACTATAATAGCTCCTTATATGCCTGCACATATATAGAGTTTTGCTATAATGATCCATACTAATCTAAGAAGTGATTAATTCATGTGTAAAAATGTTATCCGGTGTCATAAATGGGACCTTATAGCTTCTCTTAATGCATCATTCTATCTTTTGTACTTTTCCATTTCCCTGATTACTAACTTCGGGCTTGATGATGATTATATAGCATTTTTCATACACACATACAACAAATATAGCCCATACAATATGCAAGAGTTTAATGGGCTAATTTCATATTTATCATATATTATTTAAGAGTTCAATTTAATTTTAGTTCTCCTCCATCCACCCAAAACTTTACGTTGCATTTTTTGTCGGATTTTTCATTAGCAGAGCATTTTCCCGATTATACTCTTTATTCTTCTTCAAACTCGTACATATCCTTAAAATGTAGCATCATATAAATAAATATATATATATAAATATATATATATATAAATATATATATATATATAAATATATATATATATGCATTACATATTTCATTATAGAAGAATATAATATTTCTTAAATTAGAAAAACCTACACACGATCCCGAAATAAAAAATTACATATACTTTGAAAAAAATTAGGCTCCGTCTATTATTTTTAAATTAAAAGAAGTAAAAATAAAAAAAGATCAAAAATGGAGTTCTCCCCGTTTTAAGAGAAAGCATTTGCTCCCAATAATATCAAATATCAAATATATAACATTAAATAAATAATATGGGGATAGAAAATTATCTTTTTAAGAAAAACTAGCATTTTACCTTCTACATCAAGAACCGTTCATAGATTGATCTAAATGATGTAGATTAAAGCACACAACATGACATCAAGTGTGTCGATTTTCTATCTTATAGCGCAGTTAATCAGATCAAATAATGCACGGTGAAAGATATGGAACAAAAAGTGCAACTATCCTCTAAAATGATATAAGTCTACCCTCTCTCTCTTACATCATTTTTTTTCTCTCTTATGTATATTTAAAATAAAATCTGATGTATGCTATAATCCAGAATGAAAAGGGTACAACAGCAAAGGAGAAGCTGACCTAAACCAAAAATCAAAAACTAACGGAAAGAACAAAAAAGAAAAAAGAAAAAAGGTCATCATACCCCAAACAAGATTTAAAGCACTTGAAATCTCAAAAAACTGACAGGATCCACGCTTAAGAAACTAACCATTTAATTATAGTGTGAACCTCTTTTTTTTCCTTTGTTCCTAATAAGGAAATCAAATAAGAGTTTCGAGTCTGATATGTTATCCTTAAACTCCTCAATTGAATCACAATCAAAGTTCTTATCATTATTACTAGTGTTCTCCGGTAAAGAAGGATAATACGTACGCATAGACGGATGAAAGACTGCCACATGAGAATTCAGACTAGGATGGCCTTCCTTATCTTCCACAGCAGAAACATGTGAAAGAGCGCACTCCACTGTAAGAGAAGGAACACATTCCACTATTCCCCGCCTCCGTAGCACAATAGGAATTTCATCAACAAGTTGATGAAGCACATTAAAAGAGGTTCCCATCGAACCATTACCATCTGAATCATAATGAAACTCGTCAATAATCCCCTCCTCTCTCCTTCTTAAGATATATGATGCCTCCAATAGAGCGCCCTGCAGCTGATATGAGGAATGTTGTTCATACCCCTCAAGCACCTGCTGCACCAAATGAATCCAAAGGAAAGACAACTAGATCAGCATTCTTTGACATCTCTACCAATATGTTGCTATTATGATCATCTAATGGCTCACCGTATACTATAATTGCAATAGTCAAATGTTCTTCAAATTCTTCATCCAGATCTGCTCCAGCAAGGCCTCCATCCAGTTCACCTGATGTGCTAGACTCCTCAAACACAATCGGCCAAATTCCATGACCGTCCAAAGTAGCCTCTCAAATAATTAAGTCATTGCCACAAATCCTTAGAATAGTTCGAATGAAACTCCAATCAAAAAGAAATCCCCAAAGGATGAAAGGAGTTCAAACCAATCCCGCAGATGTCATCCTCGTTTGGACCCTCCCCAACCTCGGGAGGCACCACGGTAAGGAGACCCCGACGGCCCTGAACTATGAACTTTTGGAATGTACATTTGTTAAACCTTCTTAGTTTTTGGTCTAGTTTGAATTAAAGTTGGAACAAGTTTTGGATGCAGATGAATTTTATGACAAGTAGAATCAAGGCCAATTTTCTTGCAATTAGAACAAAATTGAGGTAAATCTTCAAAACTACCTCCTGAAATTAGCCATCGTTTTTATTTCAAATTCAAATGACTGAACTGAAGGATTCGGTTAAATCAACTTCAACCAAAACCCGAGACACGAATGGACGGAAAAAATTTGTGGTTGCGAAGTCAACTTTTAGGGTTTCCCAAAATACAAACCTAAGAAGAACAAGATGGAATGAGAAATCATAAAAGAAAATTGATCAAAATCAGGACAATGGGAGACTCGCAATTTGGGTCAAAATCAATGGTCCATTTCAAAAATTTCATGTGATAGTTTTCAATGTAAGAAGTCCATCTTGCAAAGAGCCTAGAGTAATCCAAAATAATTCAAGAACCTAATCAGAATATGCTTTATAGAGTCAGTGAGCCCGACAAAGTGGGTCCCAACAATCCCAAGTTTTTTGGTGCAAGAGTGATTGAGATGGTTCGGTTGAAAGAAGGATTGCGGAGAGGAAACTCGTGAGATAGAGAGAGGGGTGATCATACAGCACGAGCAATAATAAGATATTATTTATCATAAATGATAGGAATATATTACAATGACTATATAGAGTATAGTAAGGGTATTCTTGTCACCCCCTTAAGCTTACAATCATATAGTTGTTGTAAGCTAATTACATAAAATTTGATGTCTGGAGTAGGTAGATGCTTGGTCATAAATCAGCCAATTGTTCGTGCATCGAGATGTAGTTGGGACTTCTTTTCGGTGGATGCATATTCAAATGAAGTGACAGATCACTTCTATGTGTTATGTGTGAGCGTGAAGTACTTGATTGGTGGCTAGAGTGATTGATAAGATGTTGTCACATAGGATTGTTGTGGGAGTAAGGGCAGCTCCCATGAGCTCTTTGAGTAGTTGTCGTAGCCATAGGATTTCTGAAGTAGTTGATGCCAGCCTCATGTATTTTGATTCTGTTAATGAGTGAGCTACTATGACATGTTTCTTTGCGCTCCAAGATAATGGGTTGTTCCCAAGATATATGGAGTAACATGTGGATTTTTTGTCATAATGATTCCCTGCCCAATCTGAATCTAAATAGGCTATAAGAGCATTGTTTGTTGCTTGAAGGTGTATCCCTTGATTTGTGGTTCCTTTAATGTATTATAGAGTTCTTGTTAGAGCGCTAAAGTCTTGGTCTGTGGGTTGGTGCATGTGCTGACATATTTTGATTGGTGAGTACTGCCACCTAATGAGGTTGGAGTGGATGTCAACTTGCAATGTCTCATCCCTGCTTTGTTTAGAATGGTGAGAGCAAAGGTAGTATGATGGAGAAGGATGTTGTTACCTTGATGATGCATATGTATGCCAAGTAATTGGGTGAGGGGGTTCCTAGGTTTTGAACCTTGAATCGATGGCTCATGGCTGTGATGATTTGTTGTACTTTGTGGGTGTTGTTGCCGGTGATGAAGGCGTCGTTATTGTGATGTTTGAGAAGAGAGTGGTCGGCTTGGCTGTGAGTGAAGTGGTGTTCCTTTAGGAAAGTGGCAAGTGTGGTGTACCATTGTCAGAGAGATTGATTTAGACCATAAAGTTTCTTTTTGAGGAGAGACATGATCAGGATAATGGGAATCCTTAAAGTTGTTCCATAAGGACAGATCCTGCTACGAAACCGTGGAGGAAGGCATTGAAGATGTCTAGTTAAGTGATGGGCCACTTGTTGGTTTTGGATATGGAGAGAAGGATACGGAAGGTGGGCATTTTTGCTACTGGACTGAAGGTTTCAAAAACTCACTTAAGTAGTAATAAGTGAAACTCTTAAACATCGAAACGTCTTTTCAGATAATAATGGAGTTCCTGATAAGAATTCCAAAGTTAAGCATGCTCATGTGGGAGCACTCTCAAGATAGGTGACCTGCTAGAAAGTTATTTACTGAGGGAAAAACCGAGAGACTTTTCAGACCAAAGTGGACAATACCTTGGTGCTTAAGAGTTTGGACTATTACAAATGGTATCAAAGCAGGCCATTGGGTGTCAGATAGGAGCTAAATGTCATATAGGGCAAAATACCACTTCATGTGAGCAGGCTCTTGAACCCATGATGGTTAAGGTGCTACATGGTTGTGGGTACCTCTTAAGCCTATAGGGGCCACCACTAGTCCTATCTGCCCAATAGATGGTTCTTGGATCTGCGTGTGGATACTGACGAAAACGTCAGTTACTTAAGTTGGGGAGATTGTAAAGACCCACTTAAGTTGTAATAAGTGAAACTCTTAAACATCGAGGTGCTTTTTCAGATAACGGTGGAGTTCCTGATAAGAACTCCAAAGTTAAGTGTGCTCATGTGGGAGCACTCCCAAGATGAGTGACCAGCTAGTAAGTTATCTTCTGAGGAAAAAATTGTGAGGCCTTTCAGGACAAAACGGACAATATCTTAGTGCTTAAGAGTTTGGGTTGTTATAGTCTAACCCTTATTTTTAGTTGTATCCTTGTTTTATTAAGTAAGCTAACCCTTATTTTTTGTTGTATCCTTGTTCGATTAAGTGAGCTTTATATCTATCGAGGGTGTTATCGGGATTGGGTTTTGTTTTATAAGTTCATTTGCATCCTGGAACATTGTTCGTGGGATCCTTGGGTATAAAGGGTCCATGTTTGTTGATCTTGTAGGGCTTTGAATTCTTCAAGCACAGCTTTTTGCCATTATGGGAGGGTTGCAACTTCTTTGTAGGAGGTAGGTGTGGAATTCATGGTTGAGGGGATAAGGAGATATAGGATTGGTTTTCATATTAGAGCTCTAATTTTAGCTCGTGTCTGCATGGGGTGAGAGGGAAGAGGTTTAGTAGGTGTTAAGTTGGGAGTTGGTGTTGGTGTTTCTAAGGTATTTGAAATGGTTGCCGAGATGAGAGATGTAGGGGTGATAAGTGAGGAGGGTCTGAGGAGTGCTGAGAGTGGGTTCGGTGATAGAGCAAGGTGGTGTGGGGTTGTTGGTGTATGTGAGGTGTTTGGTGGTTGTCATGAGACAGGAACCAAGAGAAGAAGATTATGTGGTGTTGGGGTGGTGGGTTGGTTGGTTGATGTGACTTAGTGACCAGGAAAGATTTCTTCGTCAAATTGAACATGAATTGAGGTTAGGATTTTTCTTGTGGAGACGGAGTAGCATTTATAACCTTTTTGGTTGGTGGAATATCCAGGAAGATGCATGGGGTTGATTTTGGCTGAAATTTAGTGGGTTGGGGAGAAAGTAGAGGGAAACATAAACTTCTGAATACTCATGTAATCATAACTGGGCACTGCTGTATAATTTTTCGTGGGAAGATATGCAATGATTTGAGGATGTGGGTAGCTTGATGATGATGTGTGGATGTGAGAACTGTGTCGGCTTAGAAGAAATGTGAGAGGTTGGTTGTGTGAAGTAGAGTCAGTGTGGTTTATATTATGTGGCAATTTTTCTTTCTTTGACACCATTTTGTAGGGGCAGGTGAATTGATGTTGGATGTCGTATTGGTTTATGAATTAAAGTGGGAGTTAAGATATTCGTTGTCACCGTCTGTTCTAAGAATTTTGATTTGTTTGTAGAATTGATTTTCTAAAAGTTTTTTGAAGTTGTTGAAGTGAGCGAGAACTTCAGACTTGTTTTCATGGGGAATAGACAATAGTAGTGAGATGCATCGTCGATGAAGGAGATATGGTATCTGTAATTGCGATTATTTGAATTTTTGAACGACTGTTTATAAAGTTTGGCCGTAATGCATGGGGAACAGAAAAAATTATGTGCTTGAAATTGAATACATTTATTAGCTTTTGCTAAGAGTTTAATAGAGTGATTGTTGGGATGAACAAGTCTTCTATGTCAGATGGTTGATTTGTAGATGCTTATGTAGAGGGCTGTACGGGGAATGAATATGCTTGACCTGAAGAGCATATAGACCATAATTGTTGATGCCTTGATAGAGAAGCCAATTCGTATGAAGATCCTTAATGTCGAAGCCCAAGGGATGAAAAAAGGCAACAAAAAATATCAGTAGTGAATTTTTGGATTAAGTTATACTTTGATTTAAGAAAATGAAGGATGTTTTGTAGAAGGAGCTTACGTTTGGGAGTGGGTAGGATTTCTCTTATGGTGTTGGCTATTGCATATTGTTGCCATTGCCGATCTGACGGAGTCGGTTCCTTTGTATGGTTCGACGAGGGAAAGGTTGCTAAGGTCATTTGTGATGTGTGATGAGGCTCAAGAGTCCAAGTACCACTCATGATTATTGTTGGTGGTGGTGTGAGCGCATAGGGTTGTATTTGAATGCTTGTTCAGAAAAACAGTCGTAGCCTAAGCATAAATAAGTAAAAACATCAGTCCATCATCAACCGGGATCAAACTCCACTATGACCTCAACGAATGGGTCTAAGAGCCTCCCGAAGAGCCCATCTCCTCTAACAAAAGAAAAATCGTCCTGTCGGGCTAACATAGAACAATAATCCGTCGCGCGATTCGCATTGCGCGAACGGTGAACAAAAATCACACGGGGAAAGTCCAACAGAAAGCAAGGTGATCAGCATGGCGCTCTCCACCTCATGAACAAGAGAGTCCTCTCCCAATGATGTTGGAGCCTCCGGATCGCTCCAAGACAGTCGCCTCTATGATGACTCCCTCAGTGTCAGTGTCTCTGAGCAGGAGGGCCTGTCGCATAATAGTAATCGTCTGCATCTCAGCTTGGATAGGAGACAGGGCTTGTAAACGAGCTCCAGCAGCAGCGAGCAAATGACCTCCTGAGTCGCGGACCACAACTCCACCGAAAGCAGCAGGCCCCCCGTATCTATAAGAAGCATCAATGTTGACCTTCAGCCGACGGGTCAGGGGGGCACCATCTCAATGAGGTGGAGGGACCCTGGCGGGCCATAGAACCCCAGGAATCAGACCTGTCATGCAGACCAACACTGACAATCGCCGAGAGAATTGAACCCGCACAAACCAGCAGAGTCAAATACGGACTACTGTCAGAACGCTTAGTCCTACTCCGCCAAGCCTGGTAGAGAGAGTAGGCCACAACCTGACAGGTGAAACGACAGTTGCGAGACGCAGTAGTCGTCGAATACAAAGAAGTAAACTGGTCCCACAAGGCCAGAGTGGTCGGCAACAAGCCCCAACACACAAAAGTTTCTAGTATGGCCCTCGTATAACTACAATGAGCCATGAAGTGCTCCCCGTCCTCATCAGTATCACAACCCCAGACACAAGCAGCTGACTGAGTGAGTCATCTCCTGAACAGCCAACACCCTGTCGGGATGGCATCACTGAGTAATCGCTACATAAAACAAGCCTCCCTGGGGCCTAGAGCCATCGCCCACATGACCGCAAACTACCAAGACTGGTCACCCACCTCCGTTCTGTAAATCTAGCTAGCCCGGCTCTCCGTGAAAGCATCGACCTGCCACTGCAAACTCTTATCTACTGATAGAGTATGGCACTGGACGATCGGCCACCCATACCCCAGTATCCTCCAAACTACATAATCAGAATGCCGAACAGTAAATTCCTCACCCTGACGGCGGCAGCAGAACTCCATGGCTCTCACCCATAGAAGATTCTTCTTGCTCACGTAGCTGAATGTGTGGCAGGCTACAAGAACAGTCCTCCATAGCCTCAAGTCTCTCCTCTGTGAATGCTTGCTATAGTTTGGATTCATGCGAAGCCAGCATTAGGATGCGTTGTGGCCATTTTTGTTGCATATTTGGCATTCAAGCTTGTTGGTTGTGACTTTCTTGGTTGTGTCATGTGGGAGACGTCTACGAACACGCATACGAGAGGGGAGTAATGAGATTCTTGATAAGAAGAGAGATGGAAAGAACCTGACATTTGCTTAAAATCGAGAATTGAGGTATTTAGAGGTAGAAGGGCCGAGAGTTGATAGGAGTTCTTGAACCGAGAGCTGAGAGTCAG
Organism: Gastrodia elata; assembly: GCA_016760335.1. NCBI lineage: Eukaryota > Viridiplantae > Streptophyta > Magnoliopsida > Asparagales > Orchidaceae > Gastrodia > Gastrodia elata. The sequence goes on along the minus strand of CM028674.1, from coordinate 28,378,803 downwards.
AGATTTCAGCCCTTACTAGAGTGGCCAAAGTCAGAAGAGGAGATCGAATGTCAGGTTTGATACCATGGAAGAGTGCCTGAGATGGTTCGGTTGAGCAAAGGCATTGTGGAGAGGGGACTCGTGAGAGGAAGGAGATCATACAACACAACCACTAGAAAGATATTATTCATACATGATAAGAATACATTACAATGACTATATATAGATTATAGTAAGGGTATTATAGCAAAGTGGGTTCCCGACAATCCCAAGTTTTTTGGGAAAGTTTCGAATGCCGCCAAAGGAGGTTTTCCCTTGAAAAACTTCCCAACCAAAAAAAATCCAAACGATTTCACCAATAAATCCATTTCAAAATCACTGAGGAAGAGGGATGGCTTACCACGCAGGGATATAATTGGTTTAATCCCAACCCTTTCTTGAGACGAAGAGCCATCAATGAGAGATTGAATGAACGATCTAAGAGCTGGGGGATTAGTAGTCTGTTTGCATGTAAGTTTGGGAGCGATCCCAGTACCCGCATGCCAGCATTCTGGTCCAGCAGCAAGCCACCGAAAGCTGCTGAAGAAGAATCCGATCACGAGCAGTGGAGATCGGGCATTGTCGACCCCTCTGACAGCCAGTTCCATGGCCCCAAGTGCAGGCCCAACCATCGGCAAAGGCACACCTCAGATGACACTGCATAGCGTCAAGAAAGGTGCGGCAAAGATCTCTAGGATTTCCTCGTAGAGGGAGACACAAGGCCGCTGTTTCCACGGCATCACGTCTAAAGGTATATCATATATATAATATTTAATTTATGATGCTTTTATCATTCATAGTAATAAAAAGAAAGCATATACATTAAATACAAATCAAATATATAAATTAAGAGTTTGAAGCATGGTAATATTGTATGGTTATCCAAAAGAAACTAAAGAACATTTAAATTTTGTTCAATTTTGTGGATCAACCAACCCAAAATATAATTGCTCCAAACCAGGCAGTTGTACATCATTTGTTCTGGTTCTTGAAATTGCTCAAACTTCCAAAAGTTGTATAAATTCTAATGTTGCAAAAAGTGTTACCTTTGCGCTTCCAAGAACAAAACACAAAAACATAGACTGTTCTCTTTCTTTTTATAAAGAGCTAGTAAAGCACAGACAATTCATTTAAAATCATAAATTCTCCCTTAAAGTAACAAATATCATGCCTTTCTAGAAAATAAGAACGTAAGAAGTGCTGGTAATCTATCAAGATTCTGCAATAATCCCATGGAATTTACAAGGAAAGGCAAACATCTAATAACTATTGAACTTGCAAGCTGAAAACATCTACATGTCCTTTCAGATCATGCACCTCTACACATCTTTATGCTTTAGTATACTGTTAGGCTCATAAAAATATTTAACCAAATTCCTTCCAAAATGATGTAATTTTCATAATAGCTGAATTCAGCATGCATGAGCTAAACAATAGGAAGGATCGATAAGACAGCCCATTTAGTATGCCCCTTGTGCCCATGGTTCATATGAACATGCAAGGTATTAAATAAAATAATTGTAGCTTTAAGCAAATCCTGAACATGAAACCACGCAAAAAGAAATATATGCTACAAGGTATTAAGCTAATCGAAGAAAAAAGGATGTAAGAACATGCATAAAATTTCAAAAACTGCCCTCTACAAAATAAGGCAGAGAACAGAATGAAAATTTTAATTATTATCTATCAAAACAGCTTCAAACCTTCGTGATACTCTCTGAGATATTCCAAATCCACCTCCAGACATACGAGTGATAGCGGAAGGTGTTTGCACATTTGTTCCCACAATATTTATTTTCATGGGCTTCCCATCAAGCTGCACATCATTGTATCTCTTTACAGCAGCAAGAGCGTCAAACTTTCTAGCAAAAACAACTTCAGCTGTCCCCTAAAATTGAAAATCAAATTATTATAAGTCGTAAAAAACTGGATCAAAAAAGCAAGATAGGTAACGTGCACACCTTTGATCTACCGCTCCTATCATAGTGAACAGAAGAACGCTTTAGATCGCCAAATTCAGAAAAAAGTTCCTGCAATGCGTTAATAAAATGAGAATGCTAGAATATAAAAGAATATCAAATCAGAAAATAAAATATCTTCATGTCTGCTATCAAGTCAAAAAACAAAGTAAAAATTTTGGAAAGAACAAAACACATCTTTCACGCTGTCACCTAAGCAAAATGCAATTCAAATGCGCATCATAGACACGATTCTTATGCATGACAAACTCTAGATAATTGATTCAAAAAAAATATTTAAATGCAAGTGCCGATGCAAAAGAGAATGCTTTCTTGTGTCCATATCTCTGAAGGAAAATTATAAAGCAAGAGATTTAAAACTCATATTTTCAATAATGGTTTTTGTTAAGTGACATGATGGTTGGATTGATTGGCCCATAGAGTATTAAAGCTATAAGTTTTAAGAACTAATGCATTAGCCATAGAACAAAGCAGTGTGTTTTTACTATGTATCTTCTTAGAGTGATATAAGATAAACCTATGATAGTTGAGCACAATAAACAAATTGGAGGCAAGCCAGAATAGACTATCAAGGGAATGAATGACCATAGCCTTGCAAAATCAGTACATTCACCGATAAAATACAACACTTCCCAGAAATTATCCTAAATATGGTAAACTGTGAGCCTGCATGAGCCCAAATATGTATTGTGTCAGCTGTAACTGCATCAATCTTATTTTTACGTCAAAATTTGCAAACATGCAAAATCCTTAAGATGTAGCAAGGGCTTAATAGACAAACTAAGAGAAGACAAGCACAAAATCGCACAAGCACAGCACAAATAAATAGGAATTTTACATAAAAACTTTAAAATGTAAAAAAAATTCGAGGTCAGCATATCTATTTATAAAAGAAAACTAGAAAATATGTTTACAAAAATGAATGCCCTAAACCCTAACACAAAATTTATGTGCCAGGAGCGCTATTGCCAAGACCAACATCATAGGATGTGCTGCCCACTTTACCCTAGAAACACAAGAGGGGCAAGTCAATAAGGCATATATGTGAAGTCAATTCCATAAGGCAACCCTGAAAGCATGTATGCGGAGTGCACATATGTGAAGTCCAAAAGGATAGGACCAAATCCTAGACATCTAACAAACTTGGAAAGTGTGCTTATGGACAAATCATCGTCAAGAAAAAAAAAACTTTTATAACTTTAATTATATATTGTACATAATTTTTACATGTTAAATTTAATATGTGCATATGAACTGAAAAAACAAGATTCTTTTTCCTTATATTAACATAAGTAAGGGCAAAATCAAATTTCAATGAAAAATTATTAAAAAAAGGTTACAAAAAATTTTCACACCTCGTGAAACAATAAAGCCTAGGGTTGGAATGCTATGCACAAAGCAATAAATATTACCAAAACCAATGCAAACATAGGGTGCAAAGCTAGATGAACTCAAAACTCAATAATTAGCCAAAGAAAACATCAAATAAATCAAAAAAGAACTATCCTTGAATGCACCAGTTAAAACAAAATAAGCCAGTTAAAACAAGTGACTTTATGGCATAGTCAGCGGATAGAAAGCAAAGTCCAAACTATAAAACATAGCCCATCCTCGTCCATACCAAAAAGGAATATACTGGCATGCAAAGTAGAAAACGTAAGATTGAAGAGACAGCAGCAACCATCAGCCAATAAGCTCTACAATTAAGAAACAAGAGCAACAATTCGATCCAAGCCAAAATTGCGCCTGAAAAAAAAAGCATCAGACCAGCTAAGCAATTAAGAAAAAGTAGCCATTTACCCTCTAACCATATCTATAATCAATTAAATATTAAACCAACTGTGGATAATAAAAGACTTGTAGAATCATAGGAGTCCCTAAGCGTCCATCAAAAAACAATTATATTTAAATTGTAGCATTTCTATGCAATAGCGGTGTGGAAGCTTGCAGTTCAAGAAAAAATGTGCCTATTTCATATGCCAATATTATAAACGAGGTACTAATCCTCAAGTAAAAAAGCCTTTTAAATCATTTGCCAGCCATGAAAGATGAGTTCAAAACTTGTGCAAGTTGAGAGGTAGTTGAGACCCACAATTCATCAGGAAAAGCCTCTTCAACAAAGTAAAGGAATACAAGCATTGGAAAAGCTGCTCGTGTGATTCATTTCCAATGGAACAAAGGAAACAAATCTTCTCACAACTAACACCTCTAAAACAACATATCAGCAATTTTAAGGCCACAATGTATAACCTTCCAACCAGTGCAAGAAATTTCAAAGCAAGACCCATGAACCAGATATAATTACACCAAGGCACCTTAGGATGGTTTCAATGAAGCAACTTATTAGCATCCTTCAAAATAAAAGCAGACAATCCATTGAACAAAGGAATGGGAGAACCAATGACTAGATTAAACCACTAAAGAAGAAAAAAAAATTTAAATTTAAGCTTTTTTAGCTTTTTCCAAAAAACAAAAGCATGAACAAGAGCCATAGACCATTTATGAACTCCACACACAAGGATTCATAGAAATCCACCAAACCAAAAAAAAAACTGCCACATAGTAGGTGTTTTATGCAATTTTCATCTTTGAACAATGTCATTCGCATGTTGCCCATGATATCCAATCAAAACCCCTGAATGATCCCACATGCATGAACATCATGTGCTCCACGTGATCTCCCAAGCATGCCAAACCAATTGGGCCAAGTAAGCAAAACTCAAGTCTATTGGGTGTAGTTCAGAATAACCTCCGCAATACCCGTTGGTCTTTCTCATTTTCTTCTCCAAGTGTCCTCCCTATCCCCCTCGAGATCCTCAGCGTAGAGGTCTTGATCCCACAAACTCTCCCCTATCAGAAATTCACAGTGCCCAACCTTATTTGTGTCAAACTCTATACCCATGTTGAGGAAGGCATTGAGATCATAATTTGCTTCATCTCCTACACTGTAAAGTCCAAAGACATAAATCTAATTCTCTTGAGCAATGATTCACCTACATTTGTCTCATTTGATTGCTTCATACATTCCACTACATCAACAATAAGATCAGTCGATGGAGTCACCTCTAAATCAAACCCACGGGGCTCTACCCTACTTGTAGTTCCTTCATCTTCCAATATCTACAGGCGCAAAGCAAGAAATCTCTCCCCTAAATTAGGCACTATCTCCCAGAGTTTCTCGCACGTATTTCTCAAGTCTCAAAAGTCCCTTGTACAAAAAACCCTAAAGAGTCTTCCTTGTGAATCTTCGGTCACATGTCACCTCAAAATTTACAATTAAATCTAATCTTAAACTCCTAACTCAGCTACTTGTAGGCCCTCACAAGTCTCCTAACCAATTCTTTCATGTCCTAGGCGGTGATTATGCTCAATAGTTACTCGGTGTCAATCGACTTCTCCCAAGTCCTCCACCAGAGAATCTTTACCATTACCTACGCATCAGTGCATTTTCAATTTTAGCGGTGTCAGCTATTTCCCATGACCAACTAATCAAGTCATACCACGGCACCTGCTCTAACCGAAAAGACCCCTTAGCAAAGCTATTAGTGCCCCATTTCTTCCTCAGCAAATACTAACCAAAGCTCCGCCAACTGAATACTTAGCTACTCATCTTAACTTCTACAATCTCGTCAAAATGTTCAGCATTCAAAGAGCTTGAAGCAAGGAGATATTCTCACATTTTCTTCTATTTATTTGCAATCCTTGTAAAGCATTATTGCAGGTGTTAATCCTACACAAGATTTACCCACTATTACATTGTAACTATATATATATATATAGATATATATATATATAGTGCAACTTGGATGCAAAAATCTTCTAAGTAGACGTTAAGTCATTACTCCAGCAAACCACAAGAAATATCTTCTTTTTTTCATGTCTTATTATTTCTAATTCTTAAGAAGGAGCATTATTCAACTAACAAAAATTAAATCCGATCCCACCTAAATCACTTACTTGGTTTAATCACTCGATTTAACCTCACCAAAATATATTGGATAAAACAACATGCACCAACAAAAAGCTGGTTTGCAACTAAACAAAATTGGATTGAAATGCAAGTTCATTAGTCTATTTCAAAGACTTAATGGAATGCTAAAAAATCATTTGGAACTTTTTAAGTTAAGCACACTAGAAAAGACAGTAAGAACATTGAAGGTTAATCCTATAATAACTCATGGTTATATGAATGTCACAAAGCCGATAAGCGAAAAAATTCTAAACAAGTGTTTTGAGAAATTGTAATATATCAGCTATAAAAAGAAGCTTTTGATACCAACCATTAGTTCATTTAAGAATTTTATCCATAAGAATTAGCAAGCGCTTAATAACAATATTTACAAGAATTATGGGACAAAAAGGAAAGGAATAAAGAAGTAATTCAAGAGAAACCACCAAAGTATTGGGATTATTTACCCAAACAAAAAACAATGCTTTATTTAATTATGTTGCACCTAAGAAAAAAATAAACCCATCCTTTAAAAGCATGCAAATATACCAAACAAGTATGACCAAAGAGCAGAAAGTCACTAGCAAGGAAATAAGAGCAGTGCAGAAGTTCAATAGATTCCTAACTGCCCTTTGAACATGCGCCCTCAAATACAAATGAAAAGCTATTCAAAATTATAATGAAAAGTCGAGGGGAGAAACAGTAGCCTTGCCACAAGCCCGAAGATGATGGAAAATCGAACATAACTCTATTGAGAGAAATAGAAAAGTAGATATTCGAGATATAGTTCTTTGTCAAACTAATAAATTTGGCAAAATACCCAATGAGATCTATTCACCGTAGAATATAATTCTATCAATAATGTCAATGGCTCTCTTCAAATAAATTTTGCACAAAAAAAATCATTAGACAAAGAAGAATGGAATTTTCTTATAAGTTTATGGGCTAAAATGATAAATTATAATCACAAACTCCCTCAAATACAGGCCACTTGAGATCAATGGATAAAAACAGGGAGAAGGGGAGATAATCTGGAGCAATCAATTTAAAAATTACTTTATAAATGGCATTGCAAAGAGAGATAGGTTCAAAATTATTTAGAGTTGATTTCTTACTTTTAGAGATAAAGGTGGACAAAAAAATGATTAAGCCACTTGGGTATGTTACCTGATTCAAAAACTTTGTCAATAACTTTTTAAATCACTAATGAGCCAAGGGTACTTCATATATTCATAAAAAAACTGAGCACATACAAATCAAGGAGGCTTAAAAATTGATGTTAAATAAACTAAATGAATATCATCCATTGGCAAATCAATAGTTGAAGTTGCAGATGGAAAATTGTAATCCTAAAAGAAGTGTGAATAGCAAGTCACATCATTATAGAGGAAGGATCTGAATTGTCTTGATTACAAAAGAGACCATGAACATAGTTTCTATTCCTAAGCAAAATTCATGGGAGCATACAACATGATCAAAGCTTAAAAGAATTGAGGCAAAAAAGCATTAGAAGAAGAAGTATGACCTCTCCTCCTATTAGACTTCCTAGAGCTTTTATCCTGTCCCAAAAGAAGATAAGTAGCGGTAGATGCACAAGATCCATCAACATGGTATCTGTTATAGGAATTGCAAACCTTAGAGAGATAGTAATATGGGGCCTTCTAATTGCACTTCCTATCATTGATCTTCAGAGAGAGAGAGATGAAAATGTAGAAGGGGATACCTCCACACAGGATCAGAGCTCCAACTAAACTTACAAACTTTAGAAAATTCAGCCTCAATTCATAAGGGCAATGAAAGGACAAGATATTTTACCCAAATTAAAATTGAGGCAAAAAACCTGCTAATAAAATAAAGTATGGCATCCATGGCTTGATGTGAAAGAAAGTTTTGAAGTAAAACTATAAACTGCCATGTTTAACTGCAGCCACATTTTCCCCACATGAGAATTTAAGCAAAAAGTAGTCCACACTGAGGGAAGAATATTCAAAGGAGCTACAGCTTCCAGGATCTAGATGCCAATTCTTGGAGCAGATTGAAAGAATGATTTTTACCAAGAGAGAAACAAATAAAATAATGTTCCCAAAGCTTGGTTCCCTCTATTACCTCGTCTTTAGGGAAAGAAATCATTTTTGAAGAAGGCCTAAAGGTAATGTTGAGTCTGTGAGGAAAAGAACATTGAGCAACAAAGAAAGGCTTCCATGAGAAAGACACTTTGCCAGTAGGAAGGAACGGCGCATGAACAACACCGAGCAAAAGAGAAGAAGAGACAGAGAGTGACGGGAGGATGGCATGGGTGCCTCCATCCAGCCCTAACCCTAGAAAATGAATCCTTGAAGCAACAAAAAGACACAATAAAGGCATGATTCAAATAATGATAGTGATGATGATGATTCAGGGATGCCTTGGAACTTCTACTAATTTCCCTCCTAAGAAAAACAAGAGCACGTCTATGTACAAAGATATGGCACCATGGTTTTGTGATGAGTGGGAAAGCCATTCTCTTTAGGTAGTTTCTGTAATAAAATGAGCAGAAAAAAAAAAAAAAAAACCATATCTTAAACTGCTGCAATAGCGCTTGTTACACATTCAAACGTCTCGCAAGTATCCATTTTGTTGCTTTACTTTGCGATTCACATACAATAGTTCACGAAATACAAAAGTTTTGTATGTTATGCAGGTAATTATCTAACAAAAGAAAAAAACCGCAAACATAACTCAACGAAATACCAACCTTGATATCCTCGTTTGAGACGCCATAATCAAGGTTGGAGATATAGATCTTACTCCCGGTCTCAATAGAAGAAGCAGCCCTAGTCACCGGAGCAGTATTTTCTGGCATCCGATCGGAGTACATATCGTGCTGCCATGTCGATTCTGGCACCTGAATGGGACAATTCCCATGTAGGAGAAGAACAAGAAATCATAAGGAGAAACCCTGTAGCTCGGGCTGGCTGCGCAAAGTACGAGGCGACCTTCCAACTACGGGCATGAAGATCGATATCGGGATCGTGAAGGGAACCCTAAGCATACCTTGCCAACGGAAACAAGAGCTGGCCGATTGCCGGAACGTTTCAGCTGCCGGCGTTTCGTACCAAGAGCGCTCGATCTTCTTCGCCTTCCATTAAGATTTGCACCACCAGATTTCTTGCTGTTCTTGATCAGATCGTCAAGCGACATGTCAAGAGCGTTCGACATCGTCGCGAATTGATCCTTACTGTGAAGAAGACGGCCGGCTAGGAAGAGGATCGCGAGGGAAGTTCACGGTTTTCAGAAAGATGTATTAAATGATGTTAAACTTGGATTTCATGTATATATTTTAAATATCTTTTCAATAAGATAAATTGGTGTCGTGGTGTAGTTGGTTATCACGTCAGTCTAACACACTGAAGGTCTCCGGTTCAAGCCCGGGCGACGCCAATGGATTTTTATTTTATTTTAAATTTTATTCTTCATTGTTATATTTAAGGCTAAACTCTCTCAGCATTTTACCATATAACGTTGAGAGATAAATAAACATTTGAGAAATATAATTTTCATGAGCTGCAAATTTTGAAGTCACTATTAAAATAAAATGCATTATTCCCATTCAGTTCCCCCCTTCAGAAATTAATATATCTAAATTTAATAGTAAATAAATAATAATTAAATTTTATTAATTAAAATTTATTATTACAATTATGTGGTATTGAAAAATATACCATACGAATATAGTTAATTTTATAAAAAAATAAATTTTATTTATGAAAAAAAATTATTTGACCTAGTTTTGTTCTAAAAAATATTGATGTATTTTTTTTTGCTAGCTTTGCATACAAAAATAAATTTAATTCTTAATTTTTTGTGTGAAATAAAATTGTTTGCATTTGTTTACAACTATTTGAGCATTATTTATATGTAGATAGAAATAGATAATAGCACTTTATATGTATTTTCATGCTTACTTTGACTTTAATATGTATTTTCATATGTCCAAGGAAAAATGCTCAATATACAAGATGTGCAGAGCAATAATAATCAAAGTAAGCAAGAAACTCAACTACACTTATATGATATCTGTTGTTGTCTAATTTAATTTAATTTAACTATTCTGAGAAAAATACATATTTAAGATCTCCAATATCCAACTGTCGAGTATAACCCCAGATTCACGACCTTAATGTTAATATTAGAACATAGCAAGTTCTAATTCAAAATCAGATGGCAATCATAAAAGATTAAAGTAAATAAATCAACAACTTAATTATTATATTTTTCTCACTTAACCCAAATCTTAATTATGCAAATCAAGATTAAAAATTTTGGACTTAAACTCCATACTTGAGGTTCAAATTCTGAATCCAAGTTGGTACCCTATCAAGGATCTAAGGTTCACACACAACCTTAATCTAAAGATAAAAAATTTTTTAAGATAAAAGATTTATGAGCTAAGATTTTAGTGAAAGATTATTCTAATATCATAAGACAAAATAATCAATCAATAATATAAGAATCTATGATTTATTCTTCAATCTATAAAATAATCATATTATTTTATAGATTGAATCAATCCTACACCCACACGAAGGTTTCAAAGGGATTAAGATAATAAATCAATTAAGGATTTACAAGATGATGGCATAATTAGATCAAAATGATTAAGAGTCTAAGATATAAGATTTGATTACTTAAGAAAGAGAAAAATTAAACTTAACTCAATTAGATTTATTAGACTCAAAAGTTAAGAAAATGTTATTAATACATTTTATTACTGGCTAAAAACACTTTACTGAAATTTTTAGGGTTTAAGGATGCTTAAACAATATTTTGGTCAAAATGACCAAAATACCCTTCTTAAGACAAAAATTGTAAATTTAAGATTTAAGCATTCAAATTATTTCAAATCAATTTTAATGGACTCAATATTTGTTAATGAGATGATTAAAACACTTAACTCAATATTTAGCTCATAATTTAACTTAAATGACACTAATCTCCTATAAGACTAATTAAGGAGATTAAAATAATTAGGGTTCAGTAAGATGATCCAAGTACATAGGAGAGTTCTAAAACTCTTAAGAAAGCATTAGGAACTTGATTCACCAAAATCAGAGAGTTAATTAATGCTTAATTTCACTAATCTAGGATTAAAGTAATTAAGAGGTGAATAGCAAAATCAGGACTCTTAAATTATTTTTAACATCTTAATTAGGTTCTCCATGGTCTCATGAGAAATCAGAGACCTTAATTACAATTTTTGAACATTAATTGAATTAATTATGAATTTATTAAGAACAGAGAAAGATTAGGCAATTAATTAAAATTTAACAATTGAATCTTGAATTTTATTGAATATTGTTATTCCTTATATTTTTTTGATTCAAATAGTATATTAGATCATACCATTTGGATAAGTATAGCCAAAGTTATTTAAATAATTTAATCTAAATGTTTTCAATTAAATAATCCATAAGATTGATTTTTCTGAATTAATTTCCTTAAGAAAATTAATTTAGAAAATCCTTTATTTACTGTCGACCCGAATTGCTAAATATGCGGGTCGGGGAGTGACCCAGCTCGCCACTATTTGTCTTCCATGCCGAAAGGATCCCGATAAAACCGACCTAGGGCTAACTGCCAATGCCAAATTCTCGCTTTCCTAGACCATCCCACGCCTATATCTTGACGGCTACACCATCAGTGGCTCAAGGTGCATCGATTGAGCTAGAAACCCCCATCTGGGATGCGCCGAATCATTGAAGTAATACTCGACCGAGACGGCTCCTGGAGCGAGCCTGTGATGAGAGAATTCTCCTCGCCGCAACAATGCCACGAGCTAGTGGTTATACTTACACCATCAGGGGTTCAGGGTGGGTCGATTGGGTGAATCGAGAGGTCCCGGGGAAGGCTGGATCACTGGAGTGCTACTCGTGGTGGAACGTAGGCGGGAGCTACCATCGGGTCGATCGATTTCAGTCGAATCGATCGATCTGATCGAACCCAAACATCGATATGAGTCTACAATCATTGGCTGAGAGGTTCAAGCATCAATAAAGGAACTAATGGCTTTAAGAAGTGTAGTGATTAAGCGAACTAGAAGCCGACTGACAGTGCACCCTCAGACGGCGAACTCATAATCTGGTCCACTGCCAGTCACTACCAAATCCTTGACTACCTAGAGGAGATCGAGGGTGTGGTCCTAACACAGCATATAAGGGTTAATTGATGGAGAGCCGAGCTGAATCCAGCTCGACAACAAAGTAGGGTGACGGTAGTACCTGGACTGAGAAGGAGGTGACGAGATGAGATCCACAGGGAAGAATGGGGGCACCTGAGCTCTTTTAAGATTGCCTGGGGGTTTGAACGCCAAACCACACCCTATTAGTGGTACACAGCAGCAAGAGTCACCAGGTGAGTTGGGAAGCACCAAGAACAAGGAGAGGAGGAAACTGAAGGTTCAGAGTGAGCAAAAGTACTCACTGTTAACCGGGAGGAGTATTTATAGGTCTTAAAGGGGTGCTAGGGTAGGAGCCATGGCGGAGCCAAGGCATTAGGCTCGGACCGAAGGCACCTTCAACCTACCCCAAGGTTCCTAACGGCCTAAGGGACAAGGCAGGGGTGAGTGGCAGGCAATGTTGGCATGGCTTGTACGAGCGAATTTTCTCTATCGGGCCAGGAATTGCACGGGGACAAAGGTGAACAGGGTGGGCTCCTCGGCAGGCTGTCTGATTGCGAGAACGTTGAGGTTTGATGGTTTGATGAGGATCTAAGATAACATAACCGCGAGCGTACCATTGGTCGTTGGATCGGCTACTCAATCCGACGGGTGACATTAGATCTTGGCGATATGAATAAGCGTCGTTCGATCCAGCGCCGCGATTCGTGCAAAAGCATCTGCTGGCTAATTTAGCTGAGCCGTTGTTGTGACCCCGCAGCGGATCTACTGCGGTTCCAACAGCAAATCCTGGGCTTAAAATAATATTAAATATTTAATTTAATTAATAATTAAAATCCTTTAATAATTAAATAATAATTCTTATAATTATTAAATCATATTTATGATCAAATGAGCTCCATAAATTCTCAAAAAATTCTTATTAGCTAATTATTAGGGCATGAAAAATTCAAAAATAAAATTAGATTTTAATTTGAAGATCAAATAATTTAGCTAATTTCCAGGATCCAAAAATATGCAAAAATGGCTAAAATGCTCAAATGAGCTTCGATTAATTTCAAACTTCTAGGATTAAGTTTAAATATCCAATTAAGTCTAATGGAAATAATTAAAGCTTGGTTTAGCTTAATTAATCTAAATTCAGCTAGGGTAACAACTATGGTTGTTACAGACTCCCCCCACTTAAGAATAATGTCGTCCCCGATATCACTCAAGTGAAGAAAACACTACTAAACTGAAATGCTAAATGGAAAGGAAAGGAAAGGAAAGGAATGGTACTTAGGTTAGCAAAGAAATGTGGATATTTATTACACATATCCACTTCTTTTTCTCAAGTACAATTTTCTAATGATCGATTCTTCCACTGAATTTTCACCATTATAATTGAGCGATTCCTTAGCTGCTTTTGGTCACGAGCTAAGATTCTCATTAGCTCTTCCGCATATGTAAAATTGGGTTGAATTTCTAGTGCTGGAAGCTGAACGAGATGAGAAGAGTCTATGAGACATCTTCTTAATGATGATACATGAAACACATTTTGAATGGCTGCAAAGTCATCTGGAAGATTCAACCGGTAGATAGATGATCCTACCTTGGCTAGTATCTCAAAAGGTCCAACATAGCGGGGACTGAGTTTTCCTGCTACACCAAATCTATAGGCACCCTTCATTGGATTGACTTTCAGATAAGAAGAATCTCCAACATTGAATTCTAAGAGACGATGATGAGCATCATGGTACTTGCTCTGGCGATCTTAAGCATAACGAATTCTTTGCTGAATGAGATAAATCTTCTTGTTAGTCTCCTCAACTAATCATATCCAAAAAGCTAAATGCTTCCTATTTTTGACCAAGCTAGCGGAGTATTATATTTTTAACCATATAATATCTCATAATGAGCCATTTTAATGCTGGTCTGATAGTTGTTGTTGTATGCAAACTCTACTAATAGAATGTGATCTTCCCAGGAACCGGCAAAATTAAGAATACAGAGCCTAAACAAATCTTCAAGAACATAGTTTACTCTTTCAGTATGACCATCCATTTGAGAATGAAAAGCTATACTCATAGCTAGGGTAGTCCCCAGATCTTGGTGCACAGCTTGCCAAAACTTAGAAGTAAATTTGTTATCTCTGTCCAATATTATGGATTTCAGAATACCATGCAGCCTGACAATTTCTTTAACATAGAGCTTTGCTAGCTTCTCAACAGAGTCGGTTTGATGGATAAGGAGGAAGTGCACTAGTTTAGTTAAACGATCTACTATAACCTAGATTACATCGGGTCCAGATTTTGCGCGAGGCAATCCCATAACAAAATCCATCGATATATCAACCCATTTCTATTCAGAAATTTTTAATTGATGCACAAGACCACCAAATCTTTGGTGCTCAGACTTTACCAAATTGCAGATATGATACTTAGCCACAAAATCGGCTACACTCTTCTTTATATCGGGCCACCAAAATGATTACTTTAAGTCTTTGTACATTTTAGTACTGCCTGGGTGAACGTGATATTTAGAATTATGGCCTTCTACCAAAACTTCATTGTGCATGGATTTAGGAGTCCACGGACGATTTCCTTGATAAACTATGCCATTACGCAACTACAAATCTTGATGTCGACCACCTTCAATATTGACTTTGAATTTCAGATAATCTTCATCCTTGGTTTACGAGATGGAGACATCTCTGTGGAAAGTAAGTTCCACATTAGTATTTACTAGAAGCGAACTGAGCATATCACCGCTGACTGGAGAAATTGCAAGCTTACAAAATTCTTATTCTAAGGAACTGGAGGAGATCAGGGCAGATAGAGTAGCACGACAATTAAGAGCATCAGCCACCATGTTTGCTTTACCCGGATGATACTGAATGCTTAGATCATAATCACTAATGAGCTCTAACAATCTTCTCTGATGAAAATTTAGTTCTCTTTGAGTGAAGATATACTTTAAGCTTTGATGATGAGTGAAAATTGAATACTAAACTCCATATAGATGATGACGACAAATTTTTAAAGTAAAGATTACAGCGGCAAGTTCAAGATCATGAACTGGATAATTTTTCTCATGAGGTTTAAACTAACGAGAGGCGTAAGTGATTACCTTACCATCTTGCATTAACACACAACCTAAACTAATACTAGAGGCATTTGTATACACCTAATAGTTCAAACCTTCCTTAGATAGAACAAGCACTGGAGCGGTAGAGAGTGCGTCCTTCAAGTTTGAAATGCTTCCTTGTATTCATGACTCCAAACAAATGGAATGACTTTTTGAGTTAGTTTAGTCAAAGGCGAGGCGATCTAGGAAAAGCCTTTGATGAACTTTCTATAATATCCAGCTAATTCTAAGAAACTTCTAATATTGGTGACTGACTTAGGCTGAACCCAATCTTGAATAGCCCTTACTTTATTCTGATCTACACGAATACCTTGGGCATCGACTACATGCCCCAAAAATGCAATGGATTTAAGCCAAAATTTATATTTGGAGAACTTGGCATAAAGTTGATGTTCATGCAAAGCTTCTAATACTAACCTCAGATGATCTTTATGATCCTTTAAGGTTCGAGAATAGATAAGAATATCGTCGATAAAGAGGATTACAAATTTGTCTAAATATGGTTTAAGGACTCACTGCATCAAATCCATGAAAATTGATGGCACATTAGTGAGTCTAAAAGACATCATTAAAAATTTAAAATGACCATAACGAGTACGAAAAGCAATATTTTCTACATCTGCTTCTTTTACTGGCAACTAATGATATCCAGACCTTAAGTCAATCTTAGAGAATATAACGGATCCATATAATTGGTCAAACAAATCTTCAATTTTGGGTAACGGATATTTACTCTTTATGGTGACTTTATTTAACTCGTGGTAATCTATGCACATCCTCATAGATCCATCTTTTTTCTTTACAAACAAAATGGGCGCTCCCAAGGAGACATGTTTGGCCAATTGAAGCCTTTATTCAAGAGCTTTTGTAACTGTTCATTAAGCTCTTGAAGTTCCTTAGGTACTATTTGGTACACAGCTTTAGAAATGGGCTGGGTACCCAAGATCAATTCAATAGAGAACTCTACTTCTCTAGGCAAAGGTACACCAGACAATTCTTCTGGAAATGCATCGGCGAATTCTTTAACTACTTTACAATCAGAGAGATGAATACTTTCCTTTGCTTCACCCATCATAGTGACAAGAAAAGCATCACAACCCTTACTGATTAATTCCTTAGATTTGATAGAATTGATTAATGACAACTACGTACTGACTTTTCCTATTAAGGTTTCAGACTTGCCCTGGGAATGAATATTGACCTTCTTCTTAAGGCAGTTTATCACAGCATTATGATCACTGAGCCAATTCATTCCAAGGATGATATCGAAATTGCTAACGGCAAAATGATTAACTTGGAGTCAAACTCTTGACTACTTAGTGGAGTTTTGACATTGCAAAACTATGAGCACTGAGTTGAGCTCCAGATAGAAGTCCAACACTTAAAGATTTAGCTAAGTTGTACGAGTGTGGTTTAAGAATATTAGCAAAATATTCAAAAATAAAAGAATGACTAGCATCAGTGTTGAATAACACGTTGTAGGGCTGATCATTAAAATATAGCATGCCTAAATTTATTCATACAAATTGCATTAAAAAATTGCAATATTTAAAGTGCAGAAATGCAATTTAAAAGAAGAGGTTTAGAAATGTATATTTGAAACCACGTTGTTATCTTTCGCAGTCTCAAGAGGTGTTAAGGTGTAGACTCGAGCAGGACCAGCAGGACGATTGTTCACCTACTTCTTAGGATTGTTCTGAATCTTTGGAGTAGAAGGTTGCTCCCGAGCATCTTCAGGGGCAGGGGCTGGCATTATTGCCAAATTAGGCTCTCTTTTATTTAACGGAGTCACTCTAAAAATTTGATTTTTTTGTGACTACTTGATCTGAACCCCATCCACTATTTTTGTGTACGTGCAATGGTAGAATAGATGGCCTTGATGACCATATATGTTGCACTTATGGCCAAAGTGATAACACTTGTCATAGGGATGAGGCCAATTATAGCTTTGAATCGGTTTAGCAGATGGTGCATCTTCAATCTGACAGACTTTTATAGAGTGAGGCCTATGCCTTTTGAAAGCTTTATTAGGGTGGGGAACTAATTGCATCTTACACTTATGATCCATCTCAGAATGATGGTGCTCAAGCACCTTTGCTGTCTCCACCAATTCAATAGGAGTCAACCCCTAAGATCTAGTCCAAATTAGGAGCCAAATAGATGGAATCCTGATTTCTAGAAAATCCAGAAACCCTAGAAATTGATCTATCTAAATTGACCTCCGATCAAAAAACGGACTTTGCCATCGCGCTCATTGACCCCAAATTAGCTTGGGGTGATGGGTTCAGGTCAATCGGAAGTCGTCAAAATTTCGACGAATATTTTAATATTATTTTAAATACCCCGAAAATCGATGTATCAAAATACTCGTCGGATCAAAAATCTGACATCGTCGTTGCGTTCCTCACCCCTCAATTAGCTAGGGGTGAGTAATTGGGAATTTTTGAAAATTGATTATTTAAATAAGGAATTTAATTGAATTAACTAATAATTAATATTTAATTAAATTAACTAACGGACGCCGTCCGTTCCGTTAGCACCGTTTAACCAATCCCATCAGATCAGACGGTTCTCTCAGACCGTCTCTCCCGCGTCCACTCGAGTGCCTCCGCGTGTCGCGCCGTGAGTCGGCACCGCCACGGTCGTCCACTCGCTACGCGCGAGCCGCCTCGTAGGCTCCGTCCCGAGAGCATTAAACCCCCCCCTCCCCGCAGGTGCGTCGACCTATCCGGTGTGCCGAGAGCCTTCGGGAGAGCTTGAAAAACCAGCAGGACCTGGCGAACCCTCATGACCGTCGAAATTCCAGTTACCCCCATTCTCAATCCATCCATTTGATTACTAGGTTCCTTAGTTGAATGATGATTTCATGGCTTGGATGAGGGTTCGAGCGGACCCGATCGTGTTCAATGGGGTCCGATCGACCCAATTTTGGGCAAGGACTACAGTCCTTACCGTTAGGCGTGAACCCGTGAACCCTAGAAATCTAAGGTTAGCATTAGGAGGCGCCGTAGGTAGCCGCAGACGCCGAGCCAACCCTCGATGGGCAGCCTTCGCCGAGCTCGACTCAGTGGGGTGCGGGTCGTCACCAAACTCCGTCGGGAGGGTGGCCAAACCCGATGCCCTAGTCAGGGCGTCACGAGCGGCTGGGGGAGGCGAAGCGCTCCTCTTGGGCGGGTCGGGTTGACCCGGGCCCGACCCATTCTTGCTCGGGTCTTGCCCGCTTCTGCGGACCGCTCTATGCGCGGGGCCCGCACAGGTAGCCGGGCGAATGGGGAGCCGCCGCGTGTCGCGTTTGGAATCGCACCGGCCTCCTGCCCGAGGACGTGGGGCCCACTCCGAGCGCTCTCCGCCCAAGTAAGAAGTAATAATTATGTATAATAATTGCGTATATGTAATTAATACATATTAGATTTCGGTTAGTCCTAAATTATGAGTTAATCACCTGTATGTAGATAATATAACGAAAACAACATAATCTAGTCAATTGCAAGCAGGATTCATTTAATGCAATATATATTATATATATATACATATACGAATTTATGCGAGCATTTAGTTAAAAATAAATGTATGATTAGGAGATTAATGATATTAGCTAAAATAAGTTAAGTCGGATTTAATTTATCGAATAGTTAAGATCTAATTATATAGGTAGATATTTGACCTGCGCGTTTAAACCGCTCAGAAATATTGATTTAATAGGATATATATATATATATATATATATATATATATATATATATATATATATAAACTTTTGTACAGACGTTTATTAAAGCAGAAATATGATAATCTGTGGTCACATTTAGGCTAATTAGTGAGTGTTAATTAATCAAATAACTAATCTTAAGCAGAAACCGGTTAAGTTTGTTAGCCAAATTAACTCATGTGCTTAGATCCATTCGATTTATACGTGTATATATATATATATATATACACACACGTATATATGTGTTTAACAGAGAGTTTCGTACTACTTGGCCATCTTAAATACAAAGTACTTAACTAATAATTAATTAAGTATGATAAATACTAACTAAAAATGTTAAGTGTTATGTTGTTATAAAATCAAAATAGGTGCTTATGTAATAATGTATGTATTTATTTGTACATTATTATATAATGTTAATCATAAATATAATTATAAGTTAGTTGATAATTAAGTAAAAGAATAAGGGGAAATAATAAAAATGATAGATATTAAGAGATAAATAATTGACTCAGTTATCCTTAATTAAGTTATCCATCTTTTAACTTTCATTCAATTCCTACATATCTATATATATATATTGATATAGGAGAGAGATAAAAAGTGTGTTAGAAAACTATTTTGAAATAGTGAAATGTCATTAGGAGAGAGAATTAGTAAACTGATATATAAATATGAGAGAGAGAAAGCCTATGTGAAAGAATGTGTAAAAATTCAGAAAATAGGAATAGAATGTTCTCAAATTTTTATATTTTTTTATTTATAAAAAATGTAGACCTTATATTTCGTCCTTACATAAAAGTTGCATGCACTACTTCTAAGACGCCTACACATTAATTAATGTTAATACAATTTAAAAATTTTTTTAAAAATATAGAGACTAAGTTACTATTTTGAACACGAATATAATTTAAAAAAAAATATGGAGATTCAAATTAACATTCTGAACACACGAATATAATTTAAATAAATATTTAAAAAAAAGATGGAGATTCAAGTTGCTATTCTGAACACAAATATAATTTAAAAGAAAATATGGAGACTCAAATTGACATTCTGAACACGAATATAATTTAAAAAAAAACATGGAGACTCAAGTTGTCATTCTGAACACGAATATATATATATATATATATATATATATATATATATATATATATATATATATATATATATATATATATATATATATATATATTATTGTATTTTAGTAGTTACTTTGTATTAGATTGTGGCATTGAAATAATAATATAAAATGTACATAACGATACTTGATATTTAAGGAATAAATGTATACAAATATATCTATTTATAGGTTGTTTGGTGATAAAAATTTTTACATACAACAATATAAAGTTGTTTGATGATAAATTTTTTGTTTTCATTGTGCACGTGATTTTTAATAGTACAACATTTTTTTTTTCATTTTTCTCTTTTTATATATGGGCATAATTCATATACTCAAATTTTTTAATAGAGCATTGAATAATATGTGCTTAATATGAGCATAATTCTTTAATCTTATCTACTATTGGAGCTACTCAAACATTGCTATAATGAACTCCTTTATCATTAGTTTCCTTCAAATTTACCCACTCATTCATTCACCTTAACATTCTCATCTTTGTTGCACTTATTTTATTAATAACTTTCTTCTATAAAATTTTTTCTTTAATTTTAAGTTAATATTTTCATTCAAACAATACTTGAATTTCTTACATAATTTTAAAGTTAAGAATTTTTATTAGTTGTATTGTGTACAAAGAAATATTCAGTGACACCACTACTGCTATAATTAGAACATAAATTTTCAAATATTTATATTTTATTAATATATCAATATACTTAGATATTTATTTAACAATATAATTTCTTTTTCAGGTTAGCTTACTATGTTTATTTGTAACATCTTTCAAAATTATTTACGAATATGATTTAGTTACAATTAAATGTATTTCTTCTTCATTCAGTCAAGTTTTAGGGATTTGGAAGAGAATTTTTACCGTCAATTTGAGAATTTTACATCAACAAAGTGAGTATCTCTAAGCAATTTTTTTCTTTGCAATATATAGAGAGGTAAGAGTAAATTCATAGCAAACTGAGTTTATATTGTCGCACAAATTAAAGCATGACCTAACATCACATCTTAACTACATAAAAGTATGTTAGCAGTCTAATTTGTATGTAGACGTCAATTAGTTGAAACTCATAAATCTATTTTTTATGCAAACTTTGATAATATATATTTTTTGATTTTATGATTTATAGCTTTTATAAAATTAAATATTGTCTTTTTTGGATTATAAGATAAATATTTTTTCAACAGATTATCCAAATTTGAATATTTTTCATGTGCTCCCAAAATTAAAGTGTTTAAAAAACAAATAAATGAGAGAAGTCATACAATTTGATTGATTTGTACTGTGCTTATTACTCTTTTTCATTTCTTCAACTTTTTTAATAAATTTAAATTTTGTTTGCATTTTTGTAAACTAATTTTGTAACTATAACAAAATCCTAATTTTTAGGGGTCCATTTATTGGGTTGTGGTAATGAGCTATTTATTTCCAGTAGCTATGTAATTGATATTTTTTTATGGTTTAAATTTTTTAAATTCACTCCAAAATAAGAGATGTTCTCAGCCTAGAATTAACCTACATAGGTGATTTTCATCGAATCAAAATAATGTGCCGGTTTAAAATATTTTCCTATGCATGGCACGAGTTTCATAGAATTTATTCAATTTGGAACTTAAAAAAAGGAAGTGATTTTACTTTCTTAGTATGTTGTCGCCTCCGTACTTTCTCAATATATTGCCACCTCTGTACTTTCTTAATGTGTTGCAGCCTCCAGTATTTGAAATTTTTTACTGTGCATTGCACGAATTTTATACAATAGTATTTTCTTTTTCAATGTGTTTGGGTCTTTGCACATTGTGCGAGTTTGATACTACTGTTTTATTTTGTTTTTTCTTTTTATGTGTGTCGTCGCGTCAAAAAATTGTGCGTCTTCCACGATACTATCTTATGCATTTTTTTTTTGTATGTGTTGTTGCCTCGCATATTGTACGAGTTTCATGCTTATATATATATATATATATATATATATATATATATATATATATATATATATATATATATAATATGTTTATACACTTAAACTGAGACTACGTGCTTAACTAATAAATTAATTAAGGGCGATAAATAACTAAGTCAATTAAATGTATTTATTTATACTATGAAGCAGAAATTATTTAGTACATATAATTATGGAAGATGTATCTTATACTTAATATAATTACAAATATATACATAATTGATGCCTATACTTAGTCATATAAATAGAAACATTCATTTAAATCAAATTACTGATTGAGCTAATCTAGTTAACACAACTAATAATTAACAGCAGAAATGATATAATTACAATATAATATATATATATATATATATGTGCAAGCACGTAAGTTAAAGATAAATGTATAGTGGTACTTAGAGAACTAAAACACGAATAAATATATACACATGTCGATAACCTTAAACAAGCAATTATGGCTAACGTATGAATGCAAATATAAGGCTTAAAATTTAACATTTAAAATTAAAATTATTTCCAAACAGATAATATTGGTTAATATTAATAAATAGTAGGTTAGTAACAAATAATATTAAGTATAAATTAATCGGCTAAGTCAGAATCTGTTTAAATATATATATATATATAAAGATATAGGCAGAATAATTACCTTAACTTAATTATAATTAGTAGATAAATTGGTATCTTATGTAAATAATGGGCAACATTTAATTGAGGCAGCAAAATTTATAGATGACTTAATCGAATCTATAATTACTAGGATAGTATAATTTAATAAATTTAACTAATAAACAAGTAATAAATTGATTAAATAGCAAAACTAAAACATTCATAACTTAGTCATTTGACATCAGAATGCAGTATTTTTGAACTCTATGAAATCCTTAAACAATAACCTACAATGAACTGTATCCAAATTTAGGCTTCAGTAGAGTAAAAACTTCTGAATCTCCCTTAGGTTAGATTCTAGAATTTCCCTAAGTCTTTAACATTATACCTTAAGGACCCTTCCTGAGACTAGGACTAGATCATAGGGTTGATTTCATTCATTGAAAAATGGGGTTTTTTAATGAACGAATCCTTGGTTTTATTAGTTTCTAGAATTTTTCAACTTATTTTGATTATTTTATCTTTTAACCTTAGATTTAAGATAGGAGATTCATCCTATTAAGTTTGACTACTTAATAGGATTGGCCTTAATTATTATATCACTATTATAATAAAACTTAGAACTTAGGACTTATTCTTTTTGGATTATGTGATTAAGCCCAATTTTGTGGTATTTAATCCATAATCTATAGTTTAGTAGTTTTGATTAAATCTTAGTATGGTAGCGTCTAAAATCATTAACTAGGCCGTGATGATTTATTATTTAACTCTTATAGTCGACTTTGATTAAGCATATTAGGACCTAGCTAGTCCTAATATTTTGTAACTTATAAGGACACATTTTTAAGTTACACTCGATAGTAGGAAAATGGTGATCCTGAACTTGTGTAATTGGAATAGTTAGAATGGATAATTAGAAAATAAATGATATCACCATATTAGTAGAGTCCCTAGCTTACTTTTGATACTTTGTGCTACACATTCATTGTATATTTGAGCTTACTTCCTTGGACATTTCATATAAGAGAACTTTGTGCATGAAAATAAAAACTTAGAATAATAGGATAATAGTTGCCTTTGGGTCTAGTTTGTGGTGATTATGGTGCACATTTGCCCCGATGGACAGGGGTAAGGTGAGATCAGGATGCCTAACATTCTCATTGAGGAGAGTGTGTTAGGCTTGGGACCCATATAGTCTTGCAGACATGCTTGACTCCTCAGTTGTTTTTAAAAGTTGTCCATAGAAATAAAAGTAAAATAACTAAAATATGTTGTATAGTATTACCTGCCTCTTCAGTCACACAGTGTATTCAGTTATATTTATGGGAACAGAGTGATATATATGTATATATGGGCCAATTTGGCCAAGTCTTCTGATACAACAGTCAGTATACAGAGATTCATGTACAGCTTGATATTTGGCTATGTTTCAGTATTATTTATTCATTCAGCTATTTCTTTGTTCAGCTTATATATAGTAGGATGTTAGAATTTTGCTGCTATTATACATATCACTATCAAGTTTACTTATTTAATTTGTATGTCTTATTTGATCACCAGCATGTCTTAGGATGTAATATTTCCTTTTAGTACCTGTTTAGTTATTTATACTTACCTTGTCTACTCTACTTTTGAGGCATGCCTTAGCCTCCTTTTTGCATAAGTTATAAATATTATTTATAGATGTTCCATTTCTTATTGTACTGCTAGTCACTCCTATTTTATTGTTGCTTGGAAAAATGTAAAGTTGTGATATTAATAAACACATAAAAAATACATCAGCCTAAAATGTACTTAAACATTTGTCTAACATAAAATTTTTCTTTTTTTTAGCTGGGGCCCTACATTATGAAACCGTTAATGTCAGGTTTAGAGCAGGTAGAGGTGACAGTACCTAAGGAGGAGCCTTATTTGGAGGAGGAGCAGCAGCTTGGACCCGAGGATATTTAGCTGGTTATTCTACTTGTGAGGATGAGTACATTTTCTTTTCTATTTTGTCTAAGCATTAATGTTGTAATAATACAGGTACCTATGACTGTGTGTTTAGATTATTTTATGCTTGTATTCTGAGTTATGTTCCATATTTATTATATTATAATGCTTGGATATCATTTCTTAATTTGCTTTCGCACTTTGTATGATTTAGTAGGTAGTGACTGTTAGATTGATTCTGTATTAATCCTTCCCTAATCAGGTGGATTATAGATTTTATCCTAATCCAACAATAAGTGAGGGGTTAACCAGAGTGACACTCCACCCCTGGCTTAATCCTTATGGGTTAAGGGGTGGGGCGCCACATTAACCTTCAAAAATCTCTTTCAGAATCAGAAACAGAGCAACCTCCTTGCGTCAGCCTTAAGATCGTGTCTGCTTTAATGTTATGTGCGGATGGAGGAATGAACTCGGCTTTGAATGCTTCCACAAATTCATCCCAAGGGATGTTTTCAAGTTCGTAATCGACAAATCTGGTGTTTCGAATGTCGTCCCACCAGTATTCTGCTTCAGCAAGGAACATATGTGCTGTGAGACTGATAGCTTCAGAATTATGGATGTTTAAGCTGATTAAATCCTTCTCAACTATTTTCAACCAATCGGATGTGTCTATTGGGGATAGGTTCCCACTGAAAGTGGAAGGCCTTGGCCTTAAAAAGTTATGAAGAAGACCATTTACAGAGTGATGGGAAGGGAAAAGGTTTTGCTGAATAGAAACAGCAGGAGCAGCATTAGTAGTTGGTACTGAACAATCAGCAATCAATTTTTGCATAACCGGAGCTTGTTGAGCTTGGTTTTTCAACATGGCTGCCACCATTCCTCTAAGGTGGGTTAGTTCGTCAGAAGAACTACTTGAAGCGACGACATTCTTAATGGGCGTAGCCGCAAGAGGAGATCCAAAATTCATTCTAATCAAGCAATATAAATATAAATTTCAGAATTCTTTTAAGAAGGACAATAATTCGAGCTTCAAAAGATACCAAAAATTCTCATTACTTTGAAAATGAAGGCTTACATAAGATTAAGAAAATGCCAAAAATTATAACATTATTGGAATTATTAAAGTAACATGAAATGACAATTATGCTAACTAATACTCAAATACCCTTTATATACTCAGCACTAAATGTAAAATGAAAATCCTCAAAGGTCACTTCAAGATGCTTTCTCTTGCATTTCCTTTCGAGCTTCCTAACGGTATCGAACCATCATTTTCCCGCATAGTCCAGCATTTAATTTGTCATAATGTCAACACAAATGGACTTTGGACACTCTATGTACCTTAAGATTGATTCCACTTTGCTCAACTACTCTTTTGCATAGATTGGGAATTCAAGCCCTCAGTATGCTGATTGGTGAAAATGTTTGTCCAAGACTTGAACTCCTTGTGCTGAAACTCCTTTGATCCGCCATTTACTCTCTTGTCTCAACATGAAGCTATAGTTCCAAGCCAACTCGAAGGTATGGAGATAATAGTCCAAGTCGGACTCCTCAGGATCCATTTTACTCTGTTAGAAGAATTTATCAATCTTTATTAAACTAAAGGTGACTAAATCTTCTAGTATTTTCATTTTACATTTTTTCATGGAGTTACCGATGGCACTATATTATGGATGTTATATCTTGATGTTTGTACTTCAAAAGAATGGTCCATTAGGTAGAAAGGAATCACAGATCCCATTATGACACCTTATAATGTTCTCTGATACCAACTGTGGTGCCCCATACCCTTATGCAACCTTGCTAATACTAATATTAACATAGTCACGAAGAGTACAATGCTACAACTGTGGCAAATTTCCAACTTAAGTAGAGTCAGGTATAACCCAACTCACCTTAAGTAGAAGACTTGTCACCTGAAACTGAGAACATACCTCAACATATAAAAGTAGCAAAAGCTGAAAACAATATAGCATAGCATCCACATCACAAAATAGTATAAAAAGGTAAATACAATAGTAACTCAGCTCAAAGTGCAGAAAGTAAATATATCCAGATTAGAAATTATTATAGATTGAATATTTAAGGAAAAGAGTTCACATCCTTATAGTAGAAAATGAAATATAACTAAGTAGCAACAGAAATATCCTCCTCCTATCCAAGCTCCTCTCTAGAAGAACCACCAACGAACAGCTCCAAAGCTGACATTTGTCGATATCACAAATGCCAGGGCCCCAGCTAATAAAAAGAAAAATGTTACAGTTAGACAAAGTGTTTAAGTATATTTTAGGCTCATTAAGTGAACTAAACATTTAAAGATATCACATTATTACTTTAAACATACAAGTAATTTAAGGTGCAACAAGCCACAAGAAACATGATAGCTATAAATAATATACTAATAACTAAATAACAAGGTATGCAAAATACATATTAAATATGAAGCTAAACAAGTTATGGCTAAAAATGTATAAATAACTGCAAGGTACTGAAGTGAAACTTATCCTAACATGCTTATAATCACAGGAATACATGCCAATTTCATAAAAGAAAGTTATACAAAAACATGCTGAAGTAAAAAATACAAAACTAGCATCCTAAACATGCCAATATTAAATAAATATTGGACATTAATAAATATACAAGTATGCAGAATTATTAAATAAAAGGCCACTAAAGCATGTGATAAAGCAAGCCAAAGCACTAAAATGAACTCAAAGTAAAGCCACTGAAGCATGTGGCAAGGCAAACCAAAGTACTAAAATTGAACTGTAGTAAAAGCATGCATAAACATAGTATTGCCAGAATAGAAATAGGCCATACATGACCTCTGAACAAAAAGTTTAATATGTATCCATCCTAGACATTATTAGAGCTAGGTTTGAGTTGAACTTATAGAATAAGACATGTATCCATCCTATCCAAGCATAAGGCTAGGTCTGAGTTCATTCTATAACAAAACTGGAACTGAAGAAGAAGACTAAGCTAGGACACGCCATACTAAACTGAATGCACTGAATGAACTGAATGAATGTTTATGCTATTCAAATACTAACTTAGGATACCTTATCAATATCTTGAGTTCACCTATTATGTCCAAGGAAAAAGGCTCAATATACAAGGTGTACAGAGCAACAATAATCAAAGTAAGCAAGAGACTCAATTAGGCTTATGTGATATTCATCGTTGTCTAATTTAATTTAATCTAATTATTCTAAAAAAAATACAAGTTTAAGATCTCCAATATCTAACAACCGAGTATAATCCTAAATTCACTACCTTAATGTTAGCATTATAACTTAGCAAGTTCTAATTCAAAATCAGATGACAATTATAAAAGATTAAAGTAAATAAATCAATGACTTAATTATTATATTTTTCTCACTTAACCCAAATCTTAATTATGCAAATCAAGATTAAGGATTCTGGACTTAAACTCCAAACTTGGGGTTCAAATCCTGAATCCAAGGTGCTACCCTATCAAGGATCTAAGGTTCACACACAACCTTAATCTAAAGATAAAGAATCTTATAAGTTGAAAAATTTAGGAGCTAAGATCTTAATGAAAGGTTATTCTAATATCATAAGACAAAATAATCAATCAATAATATAAGAATCTATGATCTATTCTTCAATCTATAGAATAATCATATTATTTTATAGATTGAATCAATCCTATACTCACAAGGAGGTTTCAAAAGGATTAATACAATAAATCCATTAAGGATTTACAAGATGATGGCATAATTAGATCAAAATGATTAAGAGTTTAAGATCTAAGATCTAATATTTGATCATTTAAAAAAGGAAAATTAAACTTGACTCAATTAGATTAATTAGACTCAAAAGTTAAGGAAATGATACTAATACATTTCATAACTAACAAAAAATCAATTTACTAAAATTTTTAGGGTTTAAGGATGCTTAAACAATATTTTGATCAAAATGACCAAAATACCCTTAAAATATTTTGGTCAAGAAGGGTCTTAAGACAAAAATTGAAAATTTAATATTTAAGCATTCAAATTATTTCAAATCAATTTTAATAGACTCAATATTGGTTAATGAGATGATTGAAACACTTAACTCAATATTTAGCTCATGATTTAGCTCAAATGACACTAATCTCATTTTAAGACTAATTAAGGGGATTAAGATAATTAGAGTTCATTAAAATGATCCAAGCACATTGGAGAGTTCTAAAACTCTTAAGAAAGCATTAGGAGCTCGATTCATCAAAATCAGAGAGTTAATTAATGCTAAATTTTACTAATTTAGGATTAAGGTAATTAAGAGATGATTAGCAAATTCAGGACTCTTAAATTATTTCTAACATCTTAATTAGGTTCTCCATGGTCTCATGAGAAATCAAAGATCTTAATTACAATTCTCAGATATTAATTGAATTAATTATGAATTTATTAAGAACAAAGAAAGATTAGGAAATTAATTAAAATCTAACCATTGGATATTGAATTTTATTTCATATTATTCTTCCTTGCATTTTTTTGGTTCAAATAGTATATTGGATCATACATTTGGATAAGTATAGCCAAAGTTATTTAAATAATTTAATCTAAGTGTTTTCAATTAAGTAATCCATATGATTGATCTTTCTGAATTAATTTCCTTAAGGAAGTTAATTCAGAAAATCCTTTATATACTGTCGGCTCAAATTGCTAAATGAGCGGGGCGGGGACTGATTCGGCCCACCACTATTTGTCTTCCGCGCTGAGAGGATCCCGACATAAGCGACCTAGGGCTAACTGCCAACCCAGAATTCTCCCATTCTAGACCATCCCATGCCTAGATCTTGACGGCTACACCATCAGTGGCTCAAGGCGCATCAAATGAGCCTGGAACCCCCACATATGACGAGCCGGATCACTTGAGTTCAACTCGACCGAGACGGCTCCTGGAGCGAGCCTGTCAGGGGAGAGAGAGGTTATCCTTGCACGATCACGGGTTCAGGGTGGGTCGATTGGGTGAGTCGAGAGGTCTCGGGGAAGGCCGGATCACTGGAGTGCTACTCATGGTGGAACGCAGACGGGAGCTACCATCGGGTGGATCGATTCCAGTCGAATCGATCGATCTGATCGAACCCAAACATCGATATGAGTCTACAATCATTGGCCGAGAGGTTCAAGCATCAATAAAGAAACTAATGGCTTGAAGAAGTGCGGTGATTAAGCAAACCAGAAGTCGACTAACATCACACCCTCAAATGACGAACTCTCCATCTGGTCCACTACAAGTCACTCCCAAATCTTGAACTGCCTTGAGGAGATCGAGGGGAGGTCCTAACACAGCACATAGGGTTAATTGATGGAGAGCCGAGCTGAATCCAGCTCGACAACGAAGTAGGGTGACGGTAGTACCTGGACTGAGAAGGAGGTGACGAGACGAGCTCCACAGGGAAGGATGGGGGCACATGAGCTCCTTTAAGACTGCTTGGGGGTTTGAACATGAAATCGCACCCACTATCAGCGGTACACATCAGCAGGAGTCACTGGGCGAGCCGGGAAGCACCAAGAATAGGGAGAGGAGGAAACTAAAGGTTCACAGTGCACAAAATAGCTCACTATAAACTGGGAGGAGTATTTATAAGTCTCAGAGGGGTGCTAGGGTAGGAGCCATGGCTGCGCCAAGGCATTAGGCTTGGACTGAGGGCACCTTCAGCCTTCCCCAAATGGAAGGATTCAATCCTCAGAGGCGCCAAACTAGGTTCAACCATTAGCGAAAGGATCCTAACGGCCTAAGGGACAAGGCAGGGGAGAGTGGCAGGCAATGCTGGCATGGCTTGTACGAGCAAATTTTCTTTGTAGGCCGTTTGATTGTGAGACTGTTGAGGTTTGACGATCTGATGAGGATTTAGGATAACAGAATTGTGGGTGTGCCATTGGCCATGGGATCGGCTACTCGATCCGATGGGTGACATCAGATATTGGTGATATGAATAAGCATCGTTCGATCCAGTGCCGCGATTCACGCAAAAGCATCCTCTGGCTAATTTAGCTGAGCCGCTTTCGGAACCCCGCAGCGGATCTACCGTGGTCCTGATAGCAAATCACGGGCTTAAAATAATATTAAATATTTAATTTAATTAATAATTTGAATCCTTAAATAATTAAATAATAATTCTTATAATTTTTAAATCCCATTCAGGATCAAATGAGCTCCAAAAATTTCCAAAAAAATCCCATTAGCTAATTAGGATATGAGGAATTCAAAAATGAAATCAGATTTTAATTTGGAGATCAAAATAATTTAGCTAATTTCTAGGATCCAAAAATACGCAAAAATGGCTAGAATACTTAAATGAGCTCTGATTGATTTCAAACTTCTATGGTTATGTTTAAATGTCTAATTAAGTCTAATGTAAATAAAATTAAAACTTAGTTTAGTTTAATTAATTTGAATTTAGCTAAGGTAACAACTAATATATGATCATTTTATTTATTCATTATTTAAAATTAATTAATTAATTGAAATTTAATTATAAAATAGTATGTGACATAATTTGATAGTTTAGTGTCCAAATTATTCAAATAGTCCATTTCACTCATAAAAATATGAGGAGTGTTAATATGAGATCAAATTTAAGTTTTGAATCCTAAATTCTTAATGACATTTTAATTCTAATTAGGATCCTTCCAAACTCTAAAAAAGTAATATTGTCCAAATTTGACCTAGTTAGTGTCATTTTACTCATTATGACATAAGGATCACATTAACATGTATATCAAATCATTTAGATAACATTTGGATATTTTAGTTATTTAGCTTCTTAATTTATGTAAAATATTAATTTCTTATTTTTCATAAATGCTTATTGCAAGATTATTGAACCCTAGGATACAAACTTATCTCATTTTCTTATCTTACATATAACTTTAAATTGTATCTTTGAATCTTATATTTCTATGGATATTATAATTGAAAATGTCTAATGCTCAATTAAGTTAAATTCTTCTATTGTAGAATTACTTAGGAATGAATTAATTTAAATGAATTGTGCATGTATCTTTTCAAGTTCAACTATCCAATTCTTAATTTATAGCTTTATATTTATGTAAATTAAATGATGTGTAATTAGTGTGATTAAATTGCATGATATATAATAGACTTAATTCTTCCAATTTTATTATACTTCATATTGGAAATTGGAATAATTAGTATAAATAAAATGTTATATTCATGTTTTTTTAGAACGTAAATTCCATGTACTCTTATCATGTTGGAATTCAATTTGAATTAATATTCTATGTATTGAATTAGCTTAATGTTAGTTCTTTAATGTAAATTCTTTCATTTGATCTTCTAAATAGTAGAAGACTTACATGTTAATATTCTAATTTATTCCTTTTAAGAGAATGTACTAAAGTTCATGTTAAAATTATTAGATTTAGAATTTAATTCTTATGTCTTTCCAAGTTTCTACTTCTCTTTTAAAAGTGCATGTTAAATTAACTTGAGAATCTCTTAATTTCCTTTATGATGTAATTTACTTATCATTTTCAAAAGTTAAGCTATAGTTCTTTAAAAGAACTCATAATTAGATTATTGCCCAACCAATTTATTTGATGATTAGCACATATCTTCATTAGTCTTTAATCTTCTAATTTAGTTCCTTAATGATTATATAAGAGAACATAGGATTCCTTTCATACTTTAATAAGCTAATAGACTTTTATTAACCTACAACTAAGAATTAATTAGTACTTGTAGGAAATAGTCCATTCCATTCCTTACGCTTAAATGCTCAATATCAAATAATCCTAAATAAGTTAATGATTAAATTGATTTAAAAACTTCTAGTTTAAAAGCTTACTAGATGAAGCAAAGATTGTTCTTTAGCTTTTGCTTTCTTTAGCTTAGTAAACTATAAATATTACTCTCCTTTACTTATTTTCTTAAACTTTAATCATTAATGTATTTGATTTGATTAGTTTAGGACTAGTATATGATGAATTCCAATTACTTGAAAATACTATTTTTCTAAACTTCTTTCTCATCTACTATTATTTATAGTTGACTTAAAGATCAATATCTTTAAGTCAATTAGGAGCTCAATTAGCTCCAATCATTAAGCAAATCATTAAAATTTAGATAACAAAGGATATCACATAGTTTATAATTATTAAATTTCCTTGAATGTATGCTTAACTTTGAGCCTATTCCTTGAATATACATACAGCATTTGTGCATAAATAATACTTTCATAAAATTATAAGGGTTTGATATTATTGGATGGCCAAGGGCTAGCTAATTAGGAGTAATAAGAAGATCTCATATTCTTAGAGGGTGAATGTGAGTGTACATTATCTTTGAAACCCCAATTTCCTTTATTAGTTAGACAGATGTGCTTAACTCATCACTTTATTCTGTATGTGCCAGTATAATGAGTATTTTCATAAAATAACTTTAATTAATAAAATATGAGTTTTCTTATAATCTTATTGATTTTAAGATCTCATCATAGCTTTTTAGCTATATCACTTCCCATAGTCCTAGGCTATGTATATCTTTGACCAAGATACTAAGATACTTCCTTTAATTTCTAAGCTTTGCACTTTCTATTTTCAGTAATGTGTTTTGCCTGTGTACAATTCATAAAGATTGAAGTGTATGTTGCTTAATTTTAATTAAATGCTTCACTATATTTCTTTTGCTTAGTTAGCATAAATTCCATATAATATATATTTACTTTCATTTCATTTCAAATACACTTAATAACTTATAATCTTTTAATTGTTTTTTCCCTTACTATTTTTGGATGCAAGCTAGAATAATAATACAAGTGAGTATTCTTACTCAACTTCTTTCGTACTATTTTTTTTCTTTACAGCTATTTTTATTTCTTTCCCCTTCTTTATAGCTCCGCTGCTTACTATAAATTATAAATAAGCTTGTGATATCCAATTAATTTAAATGTTAGCCAATCTTAAAATGTGCTTAGATTGTTTAGTCTAAGTACTCTTTTTCTTTTCTTGGCTTTGGTTTATCATATTTAAATACTAAAATATAATAGATTAGGAGCTTTATAATTCAGGTGATGCTGGAGCTAACACTTGAAGAGCTCATAAAGAAATTGCTTTCGCTTAATATTAAATATTTGTACTTTTAAATACAAGTGAGACAGTGACTTTATTTTCTTTTACTCTTTTATATTTAATGGCTTGTAATAATTAAACTTAAACTGCTTGAGATATTTTTATACTTATTCTGTGTTGTGTTACTTATTTTGAAACTATTTGGGTTGAACGAGTGGATAATAGTTATTGCTTGCATTATTTCTACTTGCAATGTTTCATATATGTGGTGCCCCGCCCCTAGGTCCACAATTATTAGACTAAAAGTAGTGTGCCACTCTGGCAAATCCCTCACTTATCATTAGATTATGTGAAATCCACACTCTACATAATAAGAGAAGGATGAGCTCATAATACATATATAAGATCAGTCACTAAATGAAGTACAAGTACAGAGAGTGGAAGTAAATAAAGTAAACAATACATCCAATCTACCATAAATCAAATGAGAGAAAAAATGGAATAGCTCAGAAACAATAGTACATTAAAGAAAATACAGTCATGAGTACCTGTATTATTATAATATTACTTAAAGTTTTAAATGAACTAAGAAAAATATCACTCATCCTCACAAATAAAATAAAAAATCTAAATATCTTCAACTCCACCAACCTGCTGCTCCTCCTTAAGATAAGGCTCCTCCTAAGGCACCAAGTCTCCAAACTAATCAGATTCTGATATTATCAATTTCACAATGTCAGGGCCCCAGCCAAAAAAAAGAAAATCTTATTAGATAAATTGTCTAAGTATATTTTAGGCTGATTAATTTTTATGCATTTATTAATATCACTATTTTCCTAAATTGTAAGCAAAAGAAATTAAAATGGGAGCAACAAGCATACAATGGAAAGAGGGAAAGCTATAAATAATAGTATTTATAGCTTAAGCAATAGAAAGCCAAAAGACATACCTCAAAAGTAAACTAAAATAAGGCTAGGCAATACATATGTAATTATAATAAAAATACTGAAAGAGAGCATAACCCTAAATATGCTAATGATCATATGAATTATACAAATTTAAAGTAATAAATCCAACAGTGATATGTATAGTAATCAATAATGGATCTAGCATCCTATATATATATATATAAGCAAGTAAGTAAAGTAGCATACTGAAATAAAATGTAAGTGTAAATCATAACTGAAATCAAAAATCAATGAAAGTAAAATAGTAAAAATAGTGTATAGTGACTGCCATACAAATGACGACTAATCTAGCCTGCTGAAATCAAAAGGATTTTTAGCATCATCGAGGAGGCTAAGGTGACAAAATTTCCTATCGTCAACAAGGAAGCTAGGACTACATGGATCTTAGCGTCAACAAGGAGGCTAAGGCGCAAAATTTCTTAGCGTCAACAAGGAGGCTAAGGCTCAAAATTTCCTAACATCAACAAGGAGGCTAGGGCTATATAACTGAACTGAGAGGCAGTATACACACATGGAACTCAAATTTTAGTTATTTATTTTACTTATGTGGACACTATCAGAAGTAGCTGAGGAGTCAAGCACGTTTGCAAGACTATTTAGGTTCCAACTTAAACACTACACTCCTCAATGAGTAATGATAAGGAATTCTTATCTCACCTTCCCCCTGCCCATTGGGGTACTATGCACAAAAATCAATCAATAATTGAACCCAATGTAAAGTTATCCTATCTTTTCTATGTTTTCATTTCATGTAATAAATTATCTTATACGATATGTTCATGAAATAAGGCATAAAGTTTAATAGTAAGTACGATATACTACTACACATAGCTATATCATATATTATTTAATTAACCATTCTACTTATTCCAAGTTATATAACTTAAAAGCATGATCTTATAAGTTGTAAACAATTAGAATTGATCAAGTTCTAATTTAATTTAATCAGAAATGACTATAAGTTAAGTAATAAATCATGACGTCCTAATTAATGAATTTAGACGTTCTAATCTAAGAATTGATCGAGATCTTCTATACTAGGGATTATGAATTAAACACCACAAATAAGAGTTAATTATATAATCTAAAGGGTAAAGTCTAAGGATCTAGAGGTTTACATCTAAATGTATATTAAAGATTTAGGCAAAAAATATTTTATTAAGTAAAGTCAAGCTCAGTATGATGATTCTCTTATCCTTATCCTAAGGTTAAAAGATAAAATAATCAAAAATTAAGTTATAAAATCTAGAAACTATAAAACTAAGGTTTTATTTATTGAATAACCCACTTTATCCAATAAATAAAGTCTAACCTAGGATCTTTTCCTAATCTTAGGAAAGGGGTTCTACTGTGAGGTGATGAGTCCTAAGGAGATGGCTTTGGAAAATCTTAGGAATTTATGAAAAATTCAATTTTTATTTGCTATTTTACTCATTTAGAGGAGTTAAGAGTAAATTTTAGCTAAGACACATTAGCCTTACTTAAGGATTTTAAGTCTTTAAGGGGGATTTTCACTAAGTTACTCAAATTGTAGATTTTATGACTCTAAATGATCCTAAATTAATTTTATTACTAATTTTAATAATTTAAATAATATTTTAGGGTTTTAGGAAACTTAACCTAAAATTTGGGCAAAATGACCATTTTACCCCTACTTAAGGGTCTAAAAAGCTACTTTTTGACTTAGGGTTCCAAATCGAATTTTTTTGATGCCAACTAATTTCTTATTGTCTAACATGAAGATAGACAGTAAGTACACTTAATTTGGACAAGAATTGGGTCCTATGTGTGGGACCCCGTACTTTCCCGCGGCGACATTAATACTGATATTAGCATAATTGCTGGGAGTACGGTGCTTCAACTGTGGAAAATCTCCAACTTAAGTAAAGTCAAGTAGGACCCAACTTGTCTTAAGCCAAGGACTTGTCACCTGGAATCGTGAACATACATCAATATAAATTAAAGTGGCGGAAGTAAGAAACAGTATAATATAACATCCACATCACAATATAGTATAAGAGAGTAAAAGAAATAGTAACTCAGATTAAATGTAGAAAAGTAAATACATCTAGAGTTTAATTATTACAAACTGAATTAAATGAAAGAAAAGGTCTCTCAAAACCTCACTATAAGAAAGTAAATCTAACTAAATAGCAGTAGGAGGATCCTCCTCCTGCACCGGCTCCTCTCCTACAGCACTACCTACGAACAGCTCCAAATCTGACATTTGCCGGTATCACAAATGTTAGAACCCCAGCCAACAAAAGAAAAATGTTACAGTTAGATAATTGTCTAAGTATATTTTAGACTATTTAAGTGAACTGAATATTTAAGATACCACATTTAAAAGTTTTAAATATACAAGCATTATAAGGTGTAATAAGCTACAAGAAAAGGGAATAGCTATAAATTACTTATTTATAACTAATTAACCAGTATATAAAGTAACATACAAAGCAGTAACTAAATAAGGTGAGGCTAAAAGCATCTACTACTACAACTACTGAAATAAATCTAATCCTAATATGCTTATGATCACATGGATACATGCTGAGTATATAAAGAATACAAGTGCAAAAATAAACATACAATTCTAGCATTTTAAACATGCTAATATTTAATATTAATCAATAAGAGTATTTATACAAGCATACAGATTGATATGTAAAAGGCCACTAAGGCATGTGGCAAAAATAAGCTAAGTACATGAATGAGCAAAAGTAAAGCCACTGAGACATGTGGTAAAATAAGTCAAGCACTAAAGTAAGGCTACTGAAGCATATGACAAAGAAAAACAAATATGGAAAACTGAACTGAAGTAGGAGTAAGCCTAGGATATAGTACTACCATAACAGAAATATGCCTTATAGGGCCTCTAAACTGAAAATTCAACATGTGTCCATTTTAGGCATCCACAGAGCTAGGCCCGAGTTGAACTTATAGAATAAGACATGTATCCATCCTAGACATCTGCACAGCTAATTCTGAGTCTATTCTATAATAAACTATAACTGAAGAGGTAGACTAAGCTAGGACATACTCTACTAACTGAAAGTAATAAAAGAACTGAATGAATGCTAAACTTTTTAAATACTAACTTAGGATATATCTTCTATATCCTAAGTTTACCTATTATGCTCAAAGAACGAGGCTCAATATTCAAGGGTGCAAAGCAATCAAAGTTAAAGTAAGCAAGAGATTTAATCTCGACTTATGTGATATCTGTTATTATCTAATTTATCTAACTAACTATTCTGAGAATATACAAGTTTAGGATCTCTAATATCTAGCTATCGAGTATAATCCTAGATTCATAACCTTAATTTTAATATTAGAACTTAACAAGTTCTAATTCATAATCATATGATGACTATAAGGATTAAAGTAAATAAATCAATGACTTAATTATTATTATTTTCCTCTATTAACCAAGATCTTGATTAAGTAAATCAAGGTTAAGGATTTTGGACTTAAACTCCACTTTATTGTTCAAATTCTGAATCCAAGGTAAAATCTTAATAAGGATCTAGGGTTCATACATAAAACCCAGATTAAAGATAAGGAATCTTATAAGCTGAAGGATTCAGAAATTAAGATCTTAATGAAATGTTATTATACTGGTTATAAGATAAAATAATCAATTAAGAATTAAGAATCTAAGATCTATATTCAATCTTTAGGATGATTATGTTATTCAATAGATTGAATCTATCCTACACCCACATGGAGGCTTCAAAAGGATTGATTAATAAATCACTTATAGAATTCCAAATAAAGATAATTCAATTCAATTAGATGATTTAAGGCTAAGATCTAAGATCTAGGGTCTGAAGTTTGATCACTTAGATCTAACTAATAAGTCTAAGTTTTAGGGTTCTTTAAAGCTTTTGCTTTTACTTTCTTGAAAATTTTAACTCATGAATAAACATAATATATATATATATATATATATATATTATTAATTATAATAAAAAAATTATTATTTTGAAATACATAAAGATAAATAACTAATATAATATTAATATTGATATTTTTACTAAAATAAACTGAAGAATATTATTCTTTTCATTTAATTATTTCATTTGCAGCTTTTGCATCACTATTAAACTTTGACCCACTTTGATATATTTGTGCTCAGAACTTAAAATAAATGATCAAAAATTAATATCATGGGTTCATTCAAGTTGATCTCAGATTTATACAAACAATATGTTAGGCCCTGACAGGTTGATATCTGAAAAAATAAAAAGACAGCACATAACCTTTGAGAGGGAATGTGTAATTAGTCAGGAACTCATATCTCAGATAGTTAGGTAGACGTATATAACTCCTTGATTATTCTGTAACTTTTTCAAATAGAATAAATAGTATATCTTGTTGTATTTTCTTTTAGAATAAACGCATATCTTAAATATGTATATATTTCATTCATAATACTGACAATTTTACAAATATATCATACTTAATATGACAATATTTTTTTATATGCTTCTCATGCAGAATCATGTTGCTTAATATTATATGCAAATTTTGATATTATATAAAATTTACTTAAACTTTTATGTCTAACTAAATATATTATTTTATTTTCTTTTTCTTGATTCACCCTGCCATATATATATATATATATATATATATATATATATATATGCAGCAGTTCATGAACAATTTCTGGATCAAATTTTTGAGGAAGAGCTGATGCATGATGAAACAACTTAGATGCTGATTATCTTAAAGTTTTAAAATTTTTATTTAGTGTGTATAATAGATTTTGTAAGACAATTATTATCTTTATAATAAATATATTCCCTTTATTATTCTAACATTTCTGAATGTTACAATGAATATAGAAGTGTGTATTTTGTACACCTCTAAATACATTGTTATACTAAACCCTGATATGATCTTGGGGAGTGAGTATCTAACGCTGGATGAGCTATGCTTACCCAACAGCAAGTCGTCACACCTAACTCTCGCTTTATTCGGTAACATGCCCAAAAAATATGTTTTAATAAGATTAATATCATAAAACTATTTCTCACATTCTTATTGATTAAGAATATTTTATTATAGAATTATGACTATGCTTTACTATCCGCTCAGTCCTTGAGATTGACCTTCAACTTACTTTGTTTTCTTCATACATTAGTACTTACATTGCAATTTTACTTCAGCTTATTTTGTTTTCTTCATACATTAATACTTACAGTGTAATTTTACTTCAGCTTTAATACATTGTATGTTTACATAGCTCACACTTATATTTTTCCTTACACTACTATTAGTTTTATTATCACTCAACATAAATTCAAGTTGGATATATACATATTTACTTTACTTTTTCATATGCACGTTAATATTTATATAATGTCTATAAATGCTTTTCTTACATATTTTATGCAGAATAAAGAAGCCCACTTTCCTATTTACTTTACAATTCTTATAGTTATATTACCTATTTTAATTCATCACAATGTCTTCCGCTTTAAAATAATTATAAATAGTTAATATGATATCCGCTAAATTAAAAATAAATACTTTTAAAAACTCTAAAATATACTTAAAACTTTTTAAATCTAATCACTTATTTTTCTTCCACAAAAATTGAATATCACACCCTTGCCACTACTGCACCAATATAATTTTGCTTGTCAACAAATGTTTATTGCAACTCGACATGATGCTATAAACATTACATAGTTTTCACATGATTGCCTTAACAATGTTTATGTGCACATTTTATTAGAAACATTGCTTTGTTAAGTTTCAACCCATTATGTAATGTGGGTGAATTTTAGTGCTATTTATAGGTATAATAAAAACTCATTAATGTATTATTTTATAAAACTTTAAAAATTAGCATAACACAAATGCATAAATAATTGAGCATTGTGCATAACATTTTCCTTAAAAAGAAATCTACAAATATTGCATTGTTATGAATATTGAAAGTAAAGTTCAGACTAGCAAAAACTAAAAAAATGCGAGCGCTTACGCTCTTAATCACCCGAAAGAAAGAACGAAAAAAAACAAGCAAATCAAGTTATGGAAAAAGCTCATCATCGTTCTCCCCCAAAGCCCACAGGCCAAAGGCCCGGACGGCGCAGGCAGAACCGGCAACGACCAAAGCAGCAAAAACCGGCGGGACGACAAGGTCGGCTTTGGACGACCCGATCAGCTGGACCGGCACACAGATCGCCGCTCCAGGAGGCCCGTCTATCGGAACCCTAACTAGCCCGTGAGGGCAGAACGGCGATGACGGCGTCAGCGACCAGGCAAATGCTATCTCCGGCGAGATCGATGTCAAGCAAACGGTCGCCGTCAGCATCGTCGTCCAGGCCGCGGCGTATCGGAGGAGCGGATGATGGCGTCTGAAGAGCTTCTTGAGGAGCATGGGAAGCGACATTTTGCATCAATTGGCGTGGGAGAGAAAAAAGAATTAGGGGCAGCAGCTGTACTTAAAGCAGGAGGAAAGGGCGGTTGAGTAGGTGACCGGAAGAGGAAAGGGGGGAATGACTTTTCGTGTTCCCTGCAAATTGTCTGATATGGGTCTGACCCCCGTTCGATGTCACGCCTATTTGAGCCGCACCTGATTAATAAACTTATTTAATCATTTATGCACAAATATACCCCCCTCCTTTTTCCTCGCCCCTCCCTTTTGTCCTTCGCCCAATTGATCACCAGCTAACCCAAAAGCATTGACGATGGTTAGCAATTAGGTCAACCAATTATAATACCCATGAATGGGCTCCCACCCACTCAATCTTCTCTGAAAATATAAGAGCTGCTGTAATTCATCAAAGCATCTCCTTCACAATCAATTTCAATTAGAACAAAATAAGATCCTTTAATTGAAGGTATATTTCATCAAAGCGTCGCCATCGCAACCTATCTGAACACTCAATTTTAAAGGCATACACTACAAGACGCACTTCACTCTTTCTTGGCAGATTTTTAGGCCGCCTTGAAGCGTGACTTCGCTGCCTTGGAAGGCGACTGCAGCTCCTTCGCAGCAGTTTTCTTAGGCAGCAGAACAGGGTTTATACTCGGCAGAACTCCTCCGCTGGAAATGGTGACACCGGCTAAAAGCTTTCCGAGTTCCTCATCGTTCCTCACCGCAAGCTGCACATGCCTGGGAATGATCCGATTCTTCTTGTTATCTCTCGCAGCATTTCCAGCCAATTCCAGCACCTTATCAACAAGCATTTTGAAAAATCAGTATGAAAAAGATAGCAATGATCAGGAACCACAAGAAAATGAGAAGGCAATCTACTTCGGCAGCAAGGTATTCGAGCACAGCGGCAAGGTAGGTGGGGGCACCACTGCCAACACGCTTTGAATAGCGACCCTTCTTGAGATAGCGACCGATGCGGCCGACGGGAAATTGAAGGCCGGACTTTACCGAGCGAGAAACCTTCTTCTTGGATGCGACGCCCTTGCGACCGCCGGCTGCCTTCGGAGCTTTACTAGTTGACTCCATCGCTCAGATTCGCCCAAGTCTCCGTATCTACGCTTATGACAAGGAAGGATTTTAGTACCGGTTGCTGTAAAGGCATTTGGCGCGGATGTGCCTTGAATTTATAGGAACTTATTTGAGGGGGAGATTCAGGAACCGTTAGTTCAATTTTTTTCTTACAGATAGACGGCCGAGATTGGCGAGCTACTTTGCAATCCGTGGCTCCGTCTTCTAAACCAATCAAGGGAGTCACTGTTTTACTTTGAATTGGAACGTGTTGGGCCGCTAATTATTAATTAGCTAGCATGTAAAGCCTGGCGCTAAGATTAGAGTGCTTCACTAAGTGTGCTCAATAATATGAATTTTATGGCTCATGCAAAGCGTGTTTTTTATAGAGGATCAAGAATTTGGTTTGTCATAGTCGATAAACTACTAGCGAAAGGGATGAACGGGGCACAGAATGTATAGTTCCTACAAAAAAATAATAAAATTTAGAAAATACTGGCTGATTTGATCCTCTTATTTCATAAACATAATGACTTCAGGCCCTTCTATCTTGATATTGAGCCGAACACAATCATAGAATTTGATTATAGATGTTTATTTCAGCACTTGTAATGTGATATACTATTCCTTTCAAGTTGATTTTTTCTTTTGATAATATGTGAACTTCAAATATAAAGTAAATATGTAGTTGATAGGATTCGAACTTATAATATAGTATTAATCATTAGTTTGATGTCAGATGATGAAGTTTGTTAAATATAATCAAATAAGAATTTGTTTGTGTTCAATTTTGCTATTCTCTTGTGTTGAAGATTATCCTGAATTTGGCTAGAGATTATCTTTTTGTGCTAGACTGCAGTTAGACTAGCTAATTTGATTGTGATGTAGCTCAAATGGAAGAACGTTCGTATTGTATGCGAGAGGTTCAGGGTTCGACTCCCGGCATTACCATCGCTTATCAACTTTTTGAATCTCTTTGCCAAGTATAACAATGCAGAAGTGCTCATCACTACTTAGTTCATCAAACAAGAGAACCAATCCTTTGCCAACAAAAAAAAGTTTGTTATACATCATAATAATTAAAATTTTTACAGCACAATACTAGTAGTTAAGTTATGTGAGAATTTGATGAAAAATGAAGTTGTTATACATTTTTTTTTTATGCACTTTTGTTTCATACCTTTAAGAAAATTATATTGCCCAATTTGATAAGAATTGCCTTTAAATGTCTTTTCCAATGACACCCTCCTCATCTTTGTTGTTTGTTCTTTGTTTGGAGGGTGTCATTTCTATTCTTTTGTTTGAAATGTCTTTTCCAGCCTCATGTGTTGTTCTTTTTAGATTGGGAGGGCAGTGTATGCAGCTTACAGATGCTGGCTTGAGAGGAGATCTTTAGGGTTCTCTAGATGTGGTGCCTGTTCGGGGGCAACTCTCTAATTCTGTAAAGAATTTCAATTACATCTTTCGGCCGATGAGAAGCTTAAAGACGACAGTGCTTGAACTAAAGATGATATAGCTGAGCTTAAATCTCGTTTAGCTGCTTCTTAAGCTGAAGCATCTTAAATATAAAATATAAGAAGAAAAATTATCCAAAGGTTTAGTAAGGAGCATCATAAGGTATATGAGTGGATGTGAAGTTTAATCAAGTAATTGTCTGCAGCTTGCAGATCAAGAATTTCAGCAAGTCTATAGCAAATGCAATGTTGAGCTGAAGAATTCCTGCTGCTTGATAGTTACTAGCAAGCTTATGTGCAAGAAAAAGACAATATTCAGCAAAACTGTCTTTCTCTTAACAGTTGTGATAACCTTCTTTTGCTTTATATTACCTGATACAACCATCGACAACAAAATATCACTGAATTAGCATTGCAGTGTCACTATTTTTGCTAGTTTTGTAAAACTTAAATGCATCATCAATCGAATCAAAATTCATGCCGATTTCAGGTTGGGGCAATGTTGAAATATTTTCAACAATATTATTATTAGAAGATTAATTTAACCTTTGTGTTTCCATATCCTCAATTTGAATATCCTAAGAAAAATAAATAAAGTGTACATAATTATATTTTACAAAAGTTCATTGCAAAGTTTAAGAATCAAGAAAATTGTAGCATGCACTTAAAGATGTAAGTTCTGCATTTGAATTTGTTTGATTAGTGACAATAGCAAGACTCATTAGTATTCTGGATTATGTGTCTTGAAAATACTACAACAAATTAATGTAATGTATCACTACTTTGGCACCTAAGTGTATTATCAAATAAGTGTGCACAAGCAAATAAG
Source organism: Gastrodia elata (assembly GCA_016760335.1). Taxonomy (NCBI): domain Eukaryota; kingdom Viridiplantae; phylum Streptophyta; class Magnoliopsida; order Asparagales; family Orchidaceae; genus Gastrodia; species Gastrodia elata. The sequence continues at coordinate 28,334,465 of CM028674.1, read as the reverse complement.
AGCACTTTGATTTATCAATATAAGAAAATTTTATTAGCAAGAAAACTTTGATTCCTAACTTAGCCTTAAGGCTGATTTAGTTTAATAGATTCATCATCAAAAGAAAAAGTACAAAAAATATATCTGATTCCAATTTTTTTCCTTTTTTATTCCTAACTCTTCTCTAAATCAATTAAAATATACCCAACACACAAATATATTAGTTGTATTTGTTTAGGCATGTGCTTAGATTTTTCCACAATCATTTTAGGCTAGGTTTTTAGGTATGTTGCAAGCTCTTAAGAGTGAAATTTTAAGGCCATATTTCCTTCCATTGGCTCTCCAAAGATGTTAATATCAACCTTAAATGAATTAAAGAAGTATACACTTAGTAGTTATAATAAGTTACTTTCATAAACTAATAAAGGCACTAACTAGAAATTAAGCATATAAACTTCTTAATTAAAGCTTAATAAACTTATAAAAGTTATCAAGGGCCTTGATCTTCAACAATATTCATAAGGGTTGGAGCTTATAAATGAATTATCTTCTGGCTGTTAACATTTGGGATGATTAGTATAGCAAGCCGGCAACGTTTATATAAACGATGATTCTTGTAGTTATATCATGGATGGCTTTTAGATCTTTATCATCAACCAAACAATCACATAAAATCAAACTTTATACAAAATAACCTATATTAAAAAAAGTTCAGGGGTGACTTGCATGAAATTAAGAGATACAATAAATAATAAGACAAATTACGCTTCCATATAGACGAAAACAAAGCAAAATAGCCACGGACTTGCATGAATTATTTATTTCATTCAAAATTCAATAATTGAAAAAAGTAAGCTACAAAAAATAAAATGATAAGTTGCTTTTCATTAAGGCAATGTTGGAATATTTTCCTAGTCTTGTATATTCTTACACTTAGAAACCGTTGCATGATAAATTCTATAAATGAAAGATACAAGCTTAAGAGAGAAAATGAAGGGGAAAATGAAATACCTCGTCGGTCAGTTTTCGGACAACAAAAGAGACGAACGAAGGCTGTCGGACAAAGGCTTCGTGCTGCTTTGTTGAAGCTGTCGGACAACAGCTGTCGGACGAAGGCTCGGACCCTCGGATTTGCTGGCAGAGGAGTTGTTCGCTGTGGAGGAGTTGTTCGTTGACGGAGACCCTCGGATTCGCCGTCGGACGAAGGCTTCGAGCAAGGGATTTCGCCTTCGTGCCCTAGCTTCCGCTGCTTTGCTCGTTCGAAGGCTTCGTGCTGCTTTGTTAAAGCTGTCGGACAACAGCTGCCGGATGAAGGCTTTCGGACAACAGCTGTCGGACAAAGGCTCGGACCCTCGGATTCGCTGACGGAGGAGTTGTTCGCTGTGGAGGAGTTGTTCGCTGACGGAGACCCTCGGATTCGCCATCGAACGAAGGCTTCGAGCAAGGGATTTCGCCTTCGTGCCCTAGCTTCCGCTGCTTCGCTCGTTCGAAAGAGGCGGCTACAGTCATAAATTAAAATCGAAACCTTAAATAAATCCTAAATATACTAAATGATGTTAGCTTATGTGGCATCCTAGTCATCAAAAAAAACTTTGGGAGTTAAATGGGGGATGTATATCATTTTTCCTAAGATTAATATTAATGGCATAAATTTGTTTTATTTTAAATAGATTGAACTTCACAACTCTTTTTTATGTACATATTAAAATTAATATATGAAATTCTAAACCTTCTTATTAGCATATTTATGTTCACCAAAAATAATTAACTTTTGAATTGTCAACACTAAGTGAAAATTATAAAGGACTGTGTAATAATTTAAAGTTATTAATCAGTAATTATCAGTCTAATCAGTCTAAATTCACCTCCATTATCTTCAAATATTATTTAGAACTAACCTCTGAAATTTGGTTCGATTTGCAGCTCATTTGAATTTATTGATTATCTTAATGTACTTATTTAATCGAGAAAATTAAGATAATTAAAATAACCTCCAATTAAAATCCAATTTTATTTTTGAGTTCTTCACCCCAAATTAATTATGGGTGAATTTTTGTGATTTTTTTAGCTCATTTGATTATTTAATTTTGAATAATTAAAAAGGGAATTAATTATTTAAATATTCAATTAATTAATTTAACGGACGGGCTAACGACGCTCGACCTGCCATTTGGTCAAACGACAGGTTCGATCAACACCGTCCGTGACTCATGGCATCCTGATTAAACGGCCACAGGTCGTCATCTTCGCACGGGCACGACGTGGGGGCATGCATGGCTCTGCGCCCGCACCCATGATGTGTTAGAGCGAATGACACTGCTGAAGCCATGCCTTTAAGGCATCATTGGCTCCATAATCGATGAGGGTAAGCATTGCAAGCAAAAGTTGTTGAAACCATAATTACATATCGAGGTACTTCCCTTTCTTCTCGTTGTTTAAGCTTGCAAATCATTTAATTCCTATAAATTAATTATTTTCATTTTATTTCGAATGATTGTGGAGCTCAAATCGAGTTCGATCAAGCTCGATTCTATCGACCCCAAACAATGGTCCACAGTAATTCTAAAATCATGAAATTAGGGTTTCGTTGTTAGGTAATGTCAAACAACAATTATATATGTGTCTTATAGATCTCGAGGAGAGCATCGTTTTGACATATTGCACGCCCGCATGTGTGTAGCTAGTCCGCGTACATACAGTCCGATAAATGAATAATTAAAATAATAAAATATAAATATTAAAAGCTTAATATTATAACACCCCAGTGCTAAGTTAGTGAAGTCTAACCCTACAGTAGGTGTCATCATAGTACTTAATACTGAATTAATATCAAGTAATAATTGACCAAGAATTTTTTGAGATAAAAAAATTATAGTAATTTAGAAAAGAGCAAAGTATATATTTATAGGAATATTCACACCTATCATCCAAATCAAGTATAAAAAGAATAATGAAAATGCATTCATCACAGAAAAAAAAGAAGTAAAAATATCCAAAGTATAAATTATTATAAACAAACTATAAAGATTATGAAAATGCACTCATCTTCATAATATAAAAGAAAAGATACAAGTTTTCAAGTGCTACTGATAGTTGGTACTAGCTCCATAAAATGCTCATGATCTATTGTATTTGGTATTTAATATAGTATGACAGCCAATAAAATAAAATCAAATAATTAAACTTAAACTGTCTATGTACATTTTAAAGTTACACTAAGTTTTATATATTTTAAGTATATGTCATATTTGCTATTTACTATTATTTGAGTAAGTAGAGCACTAAGCAATAAAAGAAAATGATATAAAAGTCTGCAAAAGTTATAAAGTAAAATAAAATACTCATAATTAGTTTGCTTTATCATATATCAAATATGTAAGAGAAAAATAAAACATATAATGGCTAAACTACTACAGTGCATATGAAATATGTATGAACACATAAATATGTTCATTTGAAATTATGCTAAGTAACATTAAAAAGAGAGTAGCGTAAGTATAAGTGTAAGTGAGTAAACAACATACACTGCAAGTAAACAACATACACTGCAGAGCACTAAGCAATAAAAGAAAATGATATAAAAGTCTGCAAAAGTTATAAAGTAAAATAAAATACTCATAATTAGTTTGCTTTATCATGTATCAAATATGTAAGAGAAAAATAAAACATATAATGGCTAAACTACTAAAGTGCATATGAAATATGTATGAACATATAAATATATTCATTTGAAATTATGCTAAGTAACATTAAAAAGAGAGTAGCGTAAGTATAAGTGTAAGTGAGTAAACAACATACACTGCAAGTAATTAAACTAAAGACCGTAATATAAGAATAATAAGAAGTACTATTACATGTATTATTAAAATATTTAAACAAAGTTTAATAAAAATAGGAAAGTCACTTATCCTCACTAGAAAAATAAAAAAGCAACCTAACTAAGGCTTCTCAGCAGCAAGATGCTCTTCCTCCTGACTTTACTCCTTCCCTAGTGCTGTCTCTACAAAATGTTCAAAAGTTGATATTGTCAGTTTCACAATGTTAGGGCCCCAGCCAAAAAAGATAAAAGCTGGCTAGACAATTGTTTAAGTATATTTTAGACTAATATTTTCATGTATTTTATGATCTCACAAACCATCCTAAACAATTTAGGAGCAGCAAAGCATCAATAGAAAGGAGTAAAACTATAAATCATATATTTATAAATTAAACAAAATGTGAGGTAATAATACATACCTCAACCCAAAGCTACAGAAAAGATTAAACATTTTATATGTAAGAACTACTATATACAAGAAAGATCCATATTAAATATGATCAATTTTACTTATGCGGATTTTCTAAAATAAATGTAATAAAATTGAACTGAAATCTAGCATCATAATATTCTTGCAAATAAAACTAAGAACTACTAAAAACATAAAAATAATGCAAATACTATAAATGCTAAAAATACTTAAAAGCACTAAGAATACTGAAAAGTAATAAAAATATTGAAACTGAACTGAAAGTAACTGAAACTGAACTGAAAGTAACTGAAACTGACTAAAAATATTTATATTGGACAAGTGTGTGAAGACCCACTTAAATAGTAATAAGTGAAACTCTTAAACATCGAGACATTTTTCAAATAACGGTGAAGTTTTTGATAAGAACTTCAAATTTAAGCATGCTCATATGGGAGCACTCCCAAGATGGGTGATATGCTAGAAAGTTATCTTATGAGGGCAAAACCATGAGGCCTTTCAAGTCAAAGTGGATAATACTTTAGTGCTTAAGAGTTTGGGTTATTATAAATGCTATTAGAGCAAGTGTGTCATAGGATGTCAGATAAAAGCTAATTGCCATACAGAGCAAAGTAGCATTCATGTGAGCAGCCTCTTAAACCCATGATGGTTAAGGTGCTATATGATTGTGAGTACCTCTTGAGCTTGTAGAGGTCACCTCTAGTCCTATCTACCTAATGGATAGTTCTTAGATCTATGTGTGGTTATTGATGAGGATATAAGTTACTTAAGTTGGAGAGATTGTGAAGACCCACTTAAATAGTAATAAGTGAAACTCTTAAATATTGAGGCACATTTTTAGATAACGATAGAGTTCCTGATAAGAACTCCAAAGTTAAGCATGCTCATATAGGAGCACTCCCAGGATGGGTGGCTTGCTTGGAAGTTATCTTAAGAGGGCAAAACTGTGAGGCCTTTCAAGCCAAAGTAGACAATACTTTGGTTCTTAAGAGTTTAGGTTCAACTAGCCACCGAAGTCAAGACTGAAGCATATATGACAATAATGCCTAGATCAATTGATCCATCTGAACTTAACTGAAATCATCCAAGACACTAATGCTTGGGAACTGAATAGAAATCATCTAAGACACTAATGACTAAGAACTGAACTGTGGTGCCCCACCCCCAAATCCACAAGATTAGACTTAAGGGGTGGTGTGCCACTCTGACAAATCCCTCACTTATTATTAGATTAGGTAAAATCCATAATCCACTAATAAGGGAAGGGTGTACACAGAATGAATACATAATATCAGTCACTAAATTAATACAAGTATAGAGTGCGAAAGCATATAAGTAAATAATACATCCATTTCACCATACATCAAATGAGAAACAAAATGAAATATAGCTCAGAAAATAATAGTGCAAGAAAGTAAACATAGTCATAGGTACCTGTATTATTACAACATTAAATACATAGTTTAAAAGACTAAAGTAAAAGAAAAGTCTCTCATCCTCACAATATGCAGAAAGAAAAACTAAGCAGCTTTTGGATCACCCGACTAATGCTCCTCTTTAATAAAAAGCTTCTCTACTGGAACTGGATCTTCAAACTGCTCAAACTCTGACATTGTTGGTTTCACAATACCAGGGCCCCAGCCAACAAAAGAAAATTCTTATTAGATAAATTGTCTAAGTATATTTTATAATGAATATTTTACATGAATTATTAATGTCACAATTTTACTTAAATCAACAAAAGTGAACTAACTAGCAAAAGAGCAATAAGCATACTAAGAATATGATAAGTTATAAATGTAAATACAATATTTATAACTAAGTAGGAATTGAGGTAAAAAGGCACACCTTAAGTAGACTAAGCAAGGAATATGCATACATATATAACACAGTAAGTAAAAGTACTGAAAGAAAAGAATCCTAAACATGTTTATGATCACACAACATATGCTGATTAAAAACAGTAAGTCAGAAAGTGGTACGTACAGTAAGCAGTAAAAATCTAGCATCCTATAAATATGTACAAGTTAGTAGGTAAGCAAAATATAGCTGACTGAAATAACATGCTTCAATAACATATTAAACAATAAATTGAAATTGAAACATGTATGTATAATAGCCATATCAGAAAGAATTGACCAATCAGGCTCAGCATAATTCCCAAAGCCTTTTTGGGCTAGGGCAGATAGAAATTTCCAAAGACTTTCTGAGCTATGGCAGACAGAACATAATAGCAAAACTGAAGAGGCAGTAAATACAAATGCAAAATATTTTAGTTATTTTACTTTTGTTTCTGTGAATACGTCCAAAAATAGCTGAAGAGTCAAGCATGTCTACAAGACTATACGAGTTCCAAGCTTAACACATACTCTTCAATGAGTAATGTTAAGCATCTTATTTCTCCTTATTTCCTGTCCAGTGGAGTAAAAATATGCCAGATCACCAAGTAACTGAACCTAATGCAAATATTATCCTAATATTCTGTGTTTTCATTTCATGCAACAATGTTCTTATATGATATGTCCAAGGATTTAAAGTACAAATTTCAAGGAATGTGTAAGCAATAATATTCAATAGTGAGCAAGAGATTCTACTAATTATGGTAATATCATTTATTATATAATTAAATAATTATAACTATTCCAAGTTACACAAGTTCAGGATCTCCAATTCATACTATTGAGTGTAACTTAGAAGTACGACCTTATAAGTTTAAAGGATTAAAACTGATCAGGTTCTAATCTAGTTCAATCAAGTAAGACTATAAGTTATAAAATAAATCACAACGTCCTAATTGATGAATTTTAATATTCTAATTAAGATCTGATCAAGATCTACTAAATTAGAGGTTATGGATTAAGCACCACGAGTTGGAGTTAAGCACATAACCCAAGGGTAAAGTGTAGCGCCCCACCCCATCATCGCACGTAAAAAGGGATAATCATAATAGATTTGGCGGCGGAGCGGTGCGCCACTCGGGGAGGAATAGCCCATCTCCCCCGATAGTTAAAACAAAATTTATCTGAAGGGCTGCCAACTCAACCTCAAGGAGGGTTGAGAGCTAATACTTAAGATAAGAGTAGTATCATTATCCTAAGTATTAGGCTAATACATACATTAAATTTAAAATATACATGAAGAATACAATATATGTATAAAGTATCAGCATTTCCAGTATATTGATCACATCATAATACTAAATATAAGTAGTATATAAATAGAGTGCGAAAGCTAAAGCAAACATCCAGAAATATTCATTATAGAAGCTAAATAAAATATTCGTCTCAGAAAAGAAAAGAAAAATATATAATTATTACAAACAATTTACTGAAATACAGAAATAAAAGCTAAGTACTGAACTAAAATAAATTAAGCAAAATAGTAAAGCTGGAGAAGAGTCCACTAGTGCTCCATGAGCTCCTCTTGGATATCCTGAGTCTCCACATGGTCTGGCTCTACTAACTGCTCTGAATCTAGCAAATTATCGAATCCCAAATGTACCATGTGTTAGATAATAAATCTAATATATTGAAACTAATCTAAACAGTTTTAATTATTTACTTAACATTTACATAATGTAGATAAACTGTAAAAAAATTGTAAAGATAACTGAAAGTATAAAATTATATAAAATTGTACAAAATTGAAGTAAAGTAAAGTAAGGCTATACTGGAAACTGAATACTGAAAGTAAATAAAAATAGTAATGGATTTGAAACTGAGTAATAGTATATAAGACTATGCTGTATACCACTGAAATTATGCATCTAAATATACCACAATATTGTATGCTACTGATATGCAACCAAAATATCACTGAACAGCTATGAATCGTACGGTCCAATGTATATATACACCTAATTGAGAATACAGTTTATTGTGATGCCGATGTATCCTTTAATTCCCCAGTCAATGTATATAACATTCCGTAACCCATAAATTATCACTGATACTCATATATCATTATTGATATTTATACATCATATTTATGCTCATGCTCATGCTTTTAAGCTACATGAGTTAAATCTAAAAATCCAAAAATGCTTTGAAATTCAATAATGAATTCAAGGTCTCCATTGTGCAGAATCCTGCTAGAATGATTCTGACTCCTAAATTCTAGTTTTGATAATTAGTTAAAGTTGGGAATTTTTTTTTAAAAATCACTAGATGGGAAGATTGTATACACATATTTAGCATGTTTGCAAAAAAGGTGGTTCTTAACACTTAATTTGTTTAAGCCACCATAACAAAGTGATCTTCGATAGGAGGCATCATTCAATGGCGATTTGTATCTCAAACTAAGTCGTTAAGATGCCCAACTCACAATCACACTTAGCATCTTAAAGAGGGTGACTTGAATTACTTAGTTTGTTTAAGCCACACCTAATAAAGCTATCTTTGCTAGGAGACATCACCAGATGACAATTTGTATTTTAATCAAATTAAGGAATGAGTCCTTATTTGTAACACTCTTAGGATCTATTAATTTACTCTAAGCAATATTGTATCCACCTAAGCCCACAGGATAGCACAAAGATAAATCATACTTAGAGTGACTCAACCATTCCTAAATACTATTGAAATAATCTAGTACTATAGGTATACCCTAATATACCCAACCAATAATTTGGGTTCAGAAGATTCTATTTAATCAATAAGGATTTATCAAAGCTATTAATCCTTACTCTAAATAGGTGAGTTCTTGTAACAACCATAGTTATTACTTTAGCTAAAACTAGATTAATTAAGCTAAACCAAGCTTTGATTTTGATTCCATTAGACTCAATGAGTCATTTAAACCTAACCATAAAAGTTTGAAGTTAATCGGAGCTAAATTATGAATTTTAGTATTTTTGGCTATTTTTAAGCCCTAAAAAATACCTAAATTAAATTGATCTCCAAATTAAAATCTGATTTTAGTTTTGAATTCCTCATACCTTAATTAGCTAAGGGTGAATTTTTGGGAATTTTTGGAGTTCATTTAGTTCTAAATTAAATTTAGAATAATTAGAATTAATTATATATTAATTAATTGATTTTATTATATTTTAAATTAAATTATTTAATTAAAATAAGTCAGGATTTGCTGTCAGGACCATGGCAGATCTGTTGCGGGGTCCCGATAGTGGTGCACAGAGCTAAGCCACCCCATACACGAGCACGCATCTCAGCACATTTAATCCTATGGCTCGCGCCACTTCGCACCGGGATTAGATCTCTGCCGCTCGATCAGCATCTTCCATCTGATGCACGAGATCTTCTCCGTGGCTCCATTAATCAGGAGCCGCATCAGACCGTCTATCACCAACGGCTTCATGGATCAGACGGTGGAGGCAGCCCCAGCCGCTCTAGACCTTCGTCCCCAAGAGATCCCAGCCTGACAGAGAAAATTTTTGCCTGTTTATGCCACGTAGCTTTGTCTGCCACTCCCTCCTTAGGCCATTAGAGACCTTCACTTACTAGTCAAACCTTAGGGCAGGCCGGGATGATCGAGCCAAATCCCAAATGAGGAATGGCAATTAAGCCCTCGGGGTCGAGCCTAGACCCTGGCTCCCGACCTCGACAGCCACCCTAGATTCTATCCAGCCCTATAAATACCACCATCGATCCCTCAGTGAGCTCCTTTGCTCACTATGATCCCCTTAATTTCCCCTGGTGCATGCTTTGGAGCTTTTGGCAACCCAACGACTGGACCTGCTGCATCTGCTGATAGAGGGCAAGGTCTGGCATTCAGACCTCCTTGCTAGAGCTTCTGCGACCATTCAAAATAACTAGAGCTACCTGCATTGCTTTCGTCACCTTGCCCATCCCAAGGTACAACCTCCGTCCAATCATTATGTCGAGCTACAGTTAATCAAGCCTTAGATGCTGCGTAAGGACCTCTCCATAGCTCCCTAGCAGATGTTCGAGTCTTCGGGTGAATTCCCCGTCTGAGCGTGCACTGCCAGTCGAATCTCTAGTTTTCCAAATATGGCGTTCCCTCGAGTAATTAGTTGTCTAATTAGTGCTGGAACCTCTCGTCAATAATTGTAGGCTAGTATCAAAGGTTAGGCACGATAGGATCGATCGATTCGACTGAGAACTGATCGACCCGTTGAGAGCTCCAGTCCGTCCTAGACAACGGGTAGCACCCCATTGATCCAGATCATCCCAGAACCTCTTGACTCACCCTATCGCTTCTCCTTAGGTCCCTGAATGTGTAGGGATAGACGCGGGCTCAGGGCATGGCTTCTATGAGGAGAATTCACTCCTCACAGGTGCGCCTTAGGAGACGCCTCGGCCGAGTAGCACTCTAGCTACCCGATGCCTCCTAGATGGGGATTCACGGTCCATTCAACACGTCTAGGATCGGGGATGGTGTAGCCATCAAGATCATGGCGTGGCATGGCCGGAACACGGAGAATTTGGCTATGGAAGCGAACCCTAGGGTTCGGATGTCGGGCGCCTCTCCACGAAAAAGACGACGGACTTCGGGTAGGGCCGACCCCGACCCGTGCCTTTTTATTTCGGGCCGACAGAATAATAAGAATTTATGAATTTAATTTCCTAAAGGAAATTAAATTAGAAAATAAATCCTATTGTTTTAATTTAAATTAAAATACAGAATGAATTACTTAAATAACTTTAGTTATACTAATCCAAATGGTATGATCTAATATGCCATTTGAATCAAAAAAATACAAGGAATCTAAATATAAAATAAAATTATAGATCCAATGGTTGGATTAAAAATAATTGCCTAATCCTTGTGTATTCTTAATTAAATCATATTAAATTCATTAAGCACTCAATTATAGAGATTAAGAGCTCTGATTGCTAATATGACCCTAGAGAATAATTGTGGACCATTAAAACTAAGTTGGAGTATTTAATTTTCTTAAGCACTCCTTAATTACCCTAATTAGGGATTAGGAAATTAAACTCCAATTAAGCCTCTGATTTTGGTAAGTTTAATTCCTAATGCTATCCTAAGTGTAGTGGATCCTATGGATAAGTTTGGATGGCCCTAAAATGCCTAGATTCCTAAATCACCTTAATTGGTTTAAATATGTGATTAGTGCAAATTAGACTAATTAGGTTCCCAAAACCTAAGATAAGTGTATTTATACTTTATTAACCATTGTAGAACTCATTAAAATAGATTAGAATCAATTTGGATAATTAAATCCCAAAATCCCAACTTTAGATTTAAGAGGTGTATTTTGGTCATTTTGACCAAAATGTGTTTAAGTACCCCTTAAACTTTGGAAAATTCAACAAAATATCCTTAATTAGACCATTAATACTGTTTTGAACCCTTAGATTAATGATATTAACATTGAGTAAAGAATTCTTAAATTGATCTTAATTAAGATATATAGATCTTAAGTGATCATAAAGGGATCACTTTGCCTTAGTAATGAAATCTAACAATCTCAAATGCTGAACCTTAATTTAATAAGTTCAATTAAGTTAGTTCATGAGTTTAAATTTTAAAAGAAACACCTTTGGAAAATCCTAAAGTTGAAAACCTAGCTTAAGTCTAAAGTGATCAAACATCAGATCTTAGATCTTAGCTCTTAGATTTTAGATCTTCACTTTGAATTGAACTACCTCCTTTTGAAATTCCTTAAGTGACTTATTGTCTAATTCTTTTGAAGCCTTCCATGTGGGAATATGAGTAATTCAATCTATAGGATAATGAAATTATCCTAAAGATTGAATATAGATCTTAGATTCTCAAGTTCTTAATTAATTATTTTATCTTATAATCAGTAGAATGACCTTTCACTAAGTTCTTAGTTCTAGATCCTTCAGCTTATAGGATTCCTTATCTTTGAATTAGGTTTTAAGTGTGAACCTTAGATCCTTACTAGGATAATACATTGGATTTAGGATTTGAACACCAAAGTGGAGTTAAATCCAAAATCCTTAAATCTTGAATTACTCAATCAAGATTGGGTAAGAGAGAAAAATATTAATAATTAGGCTGTTGATTCATTTATTTAAATCTTGTAGTCGTCACATGATTATGAATTAGAACTTGTTAAGTTTTAATATTAACTTTAAGGTCGTAAATCTGGGATTATACTCGATAGCTGGATATTGGAGATCCTAAACTTGTATCTTCTCAGAATAGTTAGTAGGATAAATTAGACAACAACAGATATCACATAAGTCTAGGTTGAGTCCCTTGCTTACTTTGACTTGATTGCTCTGCACACCTTGAATATTGAGCCTTATTTCTTGAGCATAATAGGAGAACTTAGGATATGGATGATACATCCTAAGTTAGTGTTTAAAAAGTATGGCATTCATCTAGTTCTTTCAGTGCTTTTAGTTAGTAGAGTATGTCCTAGCTTAGTCTGCCTCTTTAGTTCTAGTATTGTTATAGAATAGACTCGGACCTAGCTCGACGAATGTCTAGGATGGATACATGTCTTATTCTATAAAGTTCAACTCAGACCTAGCTCTTCGGATGTCTAAGATGGACACATGTTGAATTTTTAGTTCAGAGGCTCTGTATGGCCTATTTCTGGTATAACAGCACTATGTCTTAGGCTTACTGCTACTCTAGTTCAATTTTTAGTTTATGTTTTGCTTTGCCACATGCTTTAGTGGCCTTACTTACTTATAGTACTTAGCTTGCTTTGCTATATGTCTCAGTGGCTTTACTTTACTTACTTTACTTTAACTTACTTAGCTTGTTTTTACCACATGCTTTGGTGGCCTTTCTTTTCATATTAATCTGCATGTTGTATGTATGTTCTTATGGATTAGCTATTATATATATAGGCATGTTTAGGATGCTATAATTGTATGCTAATTTCAGTACTTGTATTTTTTTATACTCAGCATGTTTCCATGTGATCATAAGCATGTTAGGATCAGATTTATGTTAATATGCACAGTCACTTTTGCTTTTAGCTTTGCCTTGCTTACTTCATGTCTTGTATGTTAATCCACACAATTGTCATTTAACTATAAATGATTAATTTATAGTTACCCCATTTCCTTTGTAGCTTGTTGCACTCCATAATTGCTTGTATGTTAAAATAATTAAATGTGATATCTTTAAATATTCAGTTCATTTAAATAGCCTAAAATGTACTTAGACGATTGTCTAACTATAACCCTTTTTTTATTTTATTGGCCGGGGCCCTAGCATTTGTGATACCGATAAATGTCAGATTCATACTTGTTCGTAGGCCACTGCAGGAGAGGAGCCAGTGCACGAGGAGGATCGTTCTACTACAGCTTAGATAGACTTTTCATTTTCTTTCAGTGAGTTGAGAGACTTTTATATTTTCATTTAATACAGTTTATAATAATTAAATTCTAGATGTATTTTACTTTCTACAATTGAGCCGAGTTACTATTTTGTTATCTTCTTTCTACTATGTTGTGCTTGTGGATGTTACATTATATTTTATGCTTCCGCCGCTTTGATATATACATATTGATGAATATTTATAGTATACAGGTGATAGGTCCTTAGCTTAAGGCAAGTTGGATTTAATCTGACTTTACTTAAGTTGGGGATTTGCCACAGTTGGAGCACTGTACTCTCAACGGTTAATATGGGGGCCTCCACAGTTCTACACAAGGCTCCAAAGGTGTGATAAAAAAGATCACTCAATGTTGATTTCTACAGCAAGGGAGAAGTTCTATTCAAAGTACTTTATGTGATTCCTACTACGATGTGTTAAGATTAACTTCTAAGGTTATGAAGGATCATCTAAGATTGCTACTTCAATAAGTTACAAAAGTTCTTCCTACCTCAATATATCAATATTTAAGATTTTTATGCATTTCAAGAACGATCCTATAGCAAGACCTTTGAGATCTCACTTTTTTATTTCTTAAGTTAATATATAAAGTTTTCTTATTAGACTTGGATTAAAGTGATCAGATCAGGTGATTAAAATCATATTCTATTCTATAATCATAGGATGAAATCAAAGATATTATTAGAATTAGATCATTTTATAAAATCATTCCAATTTTATTATCCATCTTATGCTAATAATCTTATATAAGAAAAAATCAAAGATATACAATTTAGAATCACATAGATTCAATATTAACCTTAGCACTTCTAATTTATTAATTTAAGATCAATACTAATCAAATGCATTATTAGAATAATGTTAATTGAATTATCTTATAATCAAGTTAACTGATTTAGTGACTAAGGTTTATATCTTAATCAAGATAAGTTAGAGTTTAACCCTCAGCCTTACCAAAATTAGGACCCATGGTTGGTTTATAAATCAATGACAAATCAATATATTATTAGTGTATTATTGATGGCAAATTTCCAGTTTAGATTAAGTATTACTTACTTAATCAAGTTCTTAAGATTCTTATGTTCAAATATAATTTAGTGTCAATTTAAGCATATCAAGGTGTCCAAATAATTATTAAAGTTCTCTAACATATATCCTAATATCATGAAAGCATAGGAATGTAGAGTGACATAAAATAGAAGATAATTAAGACTAACCAAATTCTAAATCAAACTAAAGGGGTTAGCACTTAATTACAAATCTAAAAAACTTAGGTTTCATGTAAATTTAGTTATTAAGACTTACTTAGCTAATACAAGCATTCAAGGATCCTATCATTTAATAGTTTGAACAAAATTTTTAAGGCACATAAGAGATTTTAAGCACATGTTATAAAGGACAAATTTTTAAATTTAATTTTCACATAAAATTTTATGCAATACTCAATTTTATCTAAACTAGGTTCAAATTTGATATAATTCGGTCCCACTAGGGTCCTATAGACCTTAAAATGCAAAAAATATGAAGTTTTGGCAATTCCAACGAATTCTACGCACTTTCAAAAAAATATGGGCGCTCCGGCGCACTGTAGCGCTTTCAGACGCTACGGCGGAAAATAGTGTTGCGGCGCGTTGCAGCGCTTTCAGGCGTTGCGGCGGGCTATGGTGGTCATTAGCGCTGTGGCGCGTGGCAGCACTTTTGGGCGCTGTGGCGTGCTACGACGCCTAATCCGAGAGCTAGATACTAAGGTGTGCTGCAGCGCTTTCAGGCGCTGTGGCGCGCTATAGAGGAAAACTTTCTAAAACACTATTGTAACAACCCAAGTTGTTACTTATGCCAATTAAGACTAATTTAAGTCTTAATTAAGGTTATAGTATCTTAATTAAGTAATTTAGAACCTACCTCTAAGATCTAGGTCAAATCAGGGATAATTAAGTCAAAATTGGATTTCTAGAAAATCCCAAAACCCTAGAATTTGACTTTTTATTTTGACCTCAAATCAAAAATCTGACTTCGCCATTGCACTCATCACCCCCAAATTAGTTAGGGGTGATGTTTTGGATGCATTTGGAAGTTATTGGATTTTCGTCGAATATTTTAATATTATTTAAATACCCTGAAAATTTGAATAATCGAATTTTTATTTCGCCGTTGCATTTCTCACCCCTCGATTAGCTAAAGGTGATTTATTGGGAATTTTATAATGCATATATTAGTTTAATTTCAATTAATAAAATTAAATAAGAAATAATTAAAATAATAATTAAATTAATAATTTTCTTAAATGGCTGCTGTCTCCTTCCTAATTCCATCGTCTGCTTTCCTTCTAACGCCGTCAATAATTACAGTTAATCCAATTAGCAGATCTTGATCGTTCGATCAAGGATCGAACGCTCCGCACTCGTCTTCTCCGCGAGAGATTCAGGTTCTACGCGTGGCAATTTCCTCGCACGCGTCAAGCCTTCTCCTGGCGCAGATGGCTACCACCGCTCGCAGAATCCTTCAAAACCCCATTCATCCTCCTTATCTAATTTCGATCTGCAATTATCTGCTCGACGAGAGAGCCATTTGGATTTTCTTGAAGCTCGGACGATCCTAATCTTTACTGGTTTAGGTACTTCACCTTTCCAATTTTCGAATATTCGATTTCGTATATGATTTCATATTATTCAATTCAATCTCTTTATGATTATCATTCTGGGAGGTTATGTAATGTTGCGATTTTGAGCGATTCAATTAGTACCTCCACATTCTTCCTTCTCTTTAATAACTGATATTAAGGTTGAATTGAATGTTAATTGCTATTGTATTTAAATATACTGGCAATCAATCTAGTTTAATCACTTTTGTTTCGATCCATTTCTTCAAATCCTGCGTGCGATATTGATTAGCGCCCATCACCCGTATACTTAGGACTACGGTTAGCTATGGTGAGTTGTTCAAATCACCTCGGGTCAAAGTTCACCCATCATTGAAGAGCCCCCGTCACGCCATACGGGCGGCCATGCGGGCCGGCCTCCGTCGAGGTCGAATGGACCTTTGAATTGCTTGCCCTAGATGCCCTTCTTTTTCGCTTGTCATGGAATTCTTCTGCGTAAGAGATGAAGAAGCCAGCCATCTCATGTCCACGTGGCCCTTCGTGAAGTGGTGGGACCCGCCATATTATTAAACTGCATAAGACAAAGAATTAAAACATAGATTAATTAAATGAATATATTAATTAAATCAATTAATCACAAACATTCAACTATCCATAACTTTAGAACCACTCATCGAAAAATAGCAAATTAATATATCATTAGATTCAGAAAATCATAAGGAATAAATTGGCACTGCTAAATTTTTAATTAGATCTATATTTAATATAGTAACATTTAGGATCCCTAAATTGAACCATAAAAATCACAAAACTTCAAATCACCATAACTTTGCACACACTTATCCAAACCTATTGAAAATGCGTCTTAAAATACTCAGAAAATCTTAAGGAACATTATAGTAGTGTCAACTTTGTTGTTTGGATTAGTATTTGCCTAATGACATTTAGGACCTAACCCTAATTAGGTTAATTAACCCTAAAACTTCAATTGATCATAACTTGGTCAATTGAGCTCCAAATTGGGTGATCTAAACACCAGTTTAGATCCGCTAATCCTAATTTATAGTAATATACAAAAATATTTGGGATCCAATGGTTAGATTTGCTAATCACCCCTAATTACCATAAAACTTGATTAGTAAATATTAGCAAATCTAATAATCCAAATTGAACAATTTAAGTTTCAGAGAACTCATAGAATATATTAGAACCTAATTGTAGGGTTGGATTAGTGATTGGGTGATTAATTTCACTAATCACTCACTAATCACCCTAATCCTTAATTAGGCCATAACTTAGCCAATAAGAGTCCAAATTGAATCTACCACTAGTCATTATAATCAGTGGATCATTTGTGACTCATAGCCATAGATTTCAATTAATTTGGACACCAATTGGAGAAGTTAGGATTTTTGAATCTTAATTAAGGACCCTTAATTACCATTTTAACCCTAGGACTCGTATTGGCCATAACTTTGCCAATACATATCAGAATTTGATAAAATTAAAATTTATAGAAACCTTAGGACATAACCTATAGTAAACTAACATTAAATTTAGGTGTCATTAAGGTAAAATTAATGAATTTCCCATATAGGTCAAATTCCTTAATTTGACCCTATAAGGCTTAATACTTAACAAAAGTTTGTGATCTTAATGTCTAAACTCATAATAGATAGCTAGTAATCATTCCACATCATTAAATTCTAGATCTTAACCCTAATTCAAAAAGGTTAGATTTAGACCCTTATGAAGGGGGCAAAACGATCTTTTTGTCCAAAATTAGGGTTTAATGAAATTAAGACCTAATTTCACTTCTAAATTATATCAAAAAGTAATTAAAGTGATTTAGTCCTTGAATTAGATAATTCTAAGCTTCAAATTAAAAAGTTAAAGGAAAACCTTAGTTTAAGCCTAAGTAAAAATCTTAAGTAAATGTGAGTTCTTTCCCCTTCACTTGAACTTCTTAGAACTTTCTATAAGTCTTATAACCTTAGTTAGGATGTGTGTCTAAGTGATACTCTTAGATTTAAGAACTTCAATTTCTAAAATTAGGAATAGATCTTAGGTTAGAATTCATCTAATGAGTAAAGTGGGTTACTCATTAAGGTGAAACCTTGATTTTACTAGTTTATTATATTTTTTATAGTTTATTAAATGATTAATTAATCTTTAATCTTAAAATTAGGTTTAGAAATCTATCCTATTGAATTTGACTTAACTCAATAGGATTTGCCTTAATACTTAAATCAATGAGATGGGATTAAGCTCTAGCCTTTAAGATAACCTTGTGATTAAGAATTGAACCTCATTATTTGAAGTTTAGTTCTTAATCTTCTCAATATTGATTTGGCTAATCAAGATTTGAATGGGTTTATATAAAACAATAATTTAGGATGATTGATTTTTACTTATTTAAATCTTTAGGCGACATTAATTCATTTATAATTAGGACTTAGCTACTCCTAATTATGTTCCACTTATAGGTTCGTGATTCTAAGTTACAGACAGTATAGGAATTTATGATTCTGAATCTAATGTAACTTAGAGTAGTTAGAATATTTAAATTAGAAAATAGGTGATATCACAAAGTTTGTATAATGCTATTTAATACCTTGAATTTGAAATGCTACATTTTCCTTATTTTGAGCCTTTTATACTTTTGGACATACTTAACATTAATACTTGATATATACTTTATAATATACCTTGAACTATGTTCATATATCTTATGCATAATTTTAAAAGAAACATTAATAAACAATATTATAATTGTGATTTATATTTTACTTAGCCTGCCATTCAATATAACTTTACTTTAGGACAGCTTTTGCCTAGGAAATTTCTCCTATGGTATGTTACTTTGGCATTGGGATGTTTTTCCTATATACTTATTAGATACTTTGTGGATTTTACTTTAGGATCTGGGATGTTTCTCCTAGGTGCCTTTTTGGTGGATGTTACTTTAATCTATGATGTTTCTCCTAGATAAGCAGATGGACTTTACTTTTTGGCAGACTAAGTAAGAGTATCTCACACCATACAGTTACATTAAGCTTACTTTACTTTACATTACTTACCTTTACTTACATTCACTTTACAGTTATTTCACATGTTTTCTTTACAGTCAGACTTACTTTACTTTACAGTTCAACATATTTTCCTTCATATTTTTTTCATTTTCTGCAGTTCTTTTACTTTTCAGAACTTTCTGTATGTCAGCCATTTTACTTACTTGAAAGTATGTTAGGATGCTAGAACATTCTTTTCAGTATAGTACTTTTACTTATACTATAAACTGGCATGTTTAGTTTGATCATATTACTTAGGACTTTTCATTATACCTAATAGATTTGCATTTGTACTTTAATTACCTTGTTATACAGCCTGAGTTGAGGTATATTTCTACATCATTACTTGTTTAAGTTATAATTCCTTATTATAACTTGTCCTTTTCTTTCATTGTGCTTTACCGCTATATTATACTTAATTTAAGTTGTGATATCATTAAAATACATAAAAAAATGATTACCCTAAAATGTGCTTAGACATTTTGTCTAATTAGATTTTTCTTTTGTTGGCTGGGGCCCTACCATTATGAAATCGATAATGGTAGATTCCGAGCTTTTTGAGGAGGTTGAGCCTTCAGAAGAGCAGGTCCAAGAAGAAGTGCAGGTAGATGAAGATCATTAGCTTATGTTTCTTAATTGCTTTACTTTTACTTTTGTGAGGATGAGAGTCTTTACTTCACATTTCAGCTCTTAACTTTAATCTTTGTAATAATACAGGTTTAAAATGATACTTTACTTTTCCTGCATTTCTATATTCTGAGTTGGATGCTTGTATTTTATTATGGATGGATGGATGATTACTTCAGTTTGTATATTTTCTTCCGCACTCTGATTTTATAGTATACTCATTAAGTGATTGTTAAACCTTGCTTTATTTAGAAAAGCACCTCTTTTTCTTAAGATTGGTTTGGAGTCTTAAACTTCCAACCTAATGTTAGGTAAGGGATGTGCTTAGTGACGACCACTCCTTAATCCTTATGATTAGAAGGGGCGGGCGCCACAACTGTTCAATTAAATTATCCATTGATTTCATATAATTTTCCCGAAATGGCGCGGTAGCCCGTTGTGGCGCGCTGTAGCAGTTTAACTTTCGAGTGATTGTTCAATTAATTTTTCTCTTTACTTCTTATAGTTTTTCCCGAAATGACGCTGCAGCCCGCTGTGGCGCGCTGCAGCAGTTTGCTTCCAAGACACTATTTTAGCTCCATAATGGCCACAACGCGCTACTATGCTATGGCGCGCTACGGCGGATTAAATTCGTGACTCGGGCGCTACGGCGTGCTGTAGCGCCCGACGGTGATTTAGCCTATGCGAAAAACCGTGACGAGTCTCATTTCGAGCTCAAATACTCTTAATCCAGAGCATTACATGACCGGTGCCATATATCGATAGAACGGTCGTTCCGAGACCTTTCCATTGATACTAAAATCTACAAGAATGGATCATTATTATGAGCAAAAATTAAATCTAAAGCTACTGGTATACAGAAATTGAACAGATTTTTGATAGTTTTTCAAAAGGAGGAATGAGCTTCAACCGGACTCATTTGAGTATGTTTGGAGGTTAACGATCACACATGGATTCCATACAATGGTTAACGAACATATTAATCACAACACTTGATAAATCAAATGAAGAAAGCATAAGAAAGAGTGAGCAAAATTGTACCTTAGCCTTTAGGAGGGGAAGAAGAAACTCTATTTTCTTCAATAACCTTGGAGAGGAGCTTCCTTCTTCAGCACAAGGGCAGCAATGGAGGAAGGAGGGAGGGACTTCAGCTTTTGCCAAATGGAGATGAAGAAGGAGTTTGAGCCCCTTCTTAAAGGGAGAGGAAGAATAGAGAGGGGTAGGCATGGCCTAAGAGGGAAGGGAAGTGGAGAAATGAGGGGAGATGGCCGTCAGCTTACATGCATGAGAATGGGGTATGGGCACCCAATTGAGGGATGGCAGCAAGGGAAAAGCAATTTAAGAAAATGAATTTTCTTAAATAATTACTTATTTAATTATTTTAAAATTTTTAATTTATTAAAAATTCATATTTAATAAACGCGCTCTAAAAAATTCCAAAAATTCTCCCCTAGCTAATTTGGGGGTGAGGAATTCAACGCCAAAGTTGGATTTCGATTCTGACGATTAACTAATTATCTTATTTTTTTTGGGATATTTAATTATATTAAAATATTAACGAAAATTCGACGACTTCCAAATGCATCAAAATATCACCCATAGCTAATTTGGGGGTGACGATCGCAATGGCGAAGTTGAATTTTGATTTCAAGGTCAAATTAAATACCTTAAATTTCTAATTAATTAAATATTAAAATAATCTAAAATATTTGATTTAGCTCCAAATTGCTCCAAATCTTCAGGGTTTGGTTTTATTGGCTAGACGAACTTAACAAAATGATAATTAAGATATGATTAAGCTAAAATTAAGCTGGGCAATAACCTGGGATTATTATATAAAGTTTAAGGATCTAAGATTTTGCTAAGAGTGAACTACAAATTAAGGCAAATCCTATTGGGCAAAGTCAAGCTCAATAGAATGATTCTCCTATCCTGTGTGTCTAAGGTTGAAAGACAAAATAATCAAAATTAAGTTATAAATCTAGAAACTAATAAAACTAACAATTCATTCATTGAATAATCATATTATTCAATGAATAAAATCTAATCTATGATCTAATCCTAGTCTTAAGGATAATCCTAATGTAAAGTGCAAATCTTAATGAAAGACTTATAGAAGATTTTATGGAATTTCACAAATTTGATTAAATAGATGATTTTATTCACTTAATGATTCTATTATAGTCTTAATATTGATTTTATTAATTTAAAAGATAATTAAGGGGTTAAGGAAACTAAATTTTGGGTAAAATAACAATTTTACTCCTACTTAAGGGTCCAAAAAGTTACTTTTGATTTATAGCTCCAAATTAGAATTTCTTATTGACAAATAATTTCTTACTGTCTAACATAAAGTTAGACAGTAAGTACACTCAATTTGGATAAGAAATGGGTCATATAGGTTCAAACTAAGAATTTTGACATAAAGGGCAATTTGATAATTTACACTTAATAGAATCTAAATTTTTATGTAATTTATTGTTAGTTGATATTCAAGGATTCAATAGAGTCTAAGAACATTAAATTCTGAGATCTAAAGAATTAGATTTAGTCATTTCAATTTTAAAGGCAGTTTGGTAATTCTCCTAGGGTTAAAGGGGGCAAAAACTGAACTTTTCTGTTTGATGTTCAAATTTAGCAAACTTAGTGTCTATAGCTTTCTTATAATACATTGAGTACTTTAATTGGGAGTAGATCTAATTTAGACTTCAATTGGTCAAGTTATGGCCTAATTAGGGTTAGGGGAATTTTTGTCATTTCTAATTTTCTTGGATTCATAGCCTAAATATTATTTTAGTTAGCCGTTAGCACTAAAATTGTAAGCTAGTTAGCACTTTGAATTTTTAGATTTGGAGTTGAATTGACCAAGTTATGGTCAATTAAAACTAAGGGTATTTTGATCATTTTGGGTGAGGGTCCTAAATGTTACAATGATGGGACTGTTCTCCTGATCACTTCAAGACCTATATTGCATATATTTGGATAGCTAGGTAAAACATTACAGGTGCCTGATTAGGTCCTAAAATAGCACTAGGTTATATACACCCTGAATCCAAATTTTGAATTACGTTATTTGATTCCTTTTATTTTTCTGAGTAAAAAGACATATATTTGACATGTTTGGATCATTATTTTTAAAGTTATGAGGATTTAAAATTTTATTTAATTAAATTTAAATTAAATAATATTATTATTCATTTATATAAATTAATTTACTATTTTAATTAAATAGGATTATTTAATTAATCTACTTAATTAATAAACTTATATATACTTACTATTTTTAATTAATTAACTAATTTAATAATATTAATTAATTAACTAAGTTACTATTTAATATTAACTAATAATCTTACAGTTAATTATTAATTAACTCTGTTGTTACAATTAAATTAACTAACTAATTATAATTAGTGTTAATTAATCTCTATTTAATACTAATTAATTATTTATCTAACCTAAAGTTTTTGATATATATATATATATATATAATTATATTTACATTCCTAAAGTTTATGTCTAAACTTACCAATATATATCTATATATGTTTAAAAGTTTATATATATATATATTATTTATTCTGCATATTTAATGGCGGTGGGACCCACCACAGACATGCAGCAAGACGGGACTGGCCGAGGCGTTGCGGTCGGGCCCATAGCGCCACGCGACAGCGCGTGTCTGGCGAATAGTGATATTGGGCCCCACACTCTCTACCGCACAGACGCAGGCAGGTCACGCGCCAATGTGCGCGTGCCATGCGGCCTGCAACACGGTACGTGAAGAGGCGGGCCCAATTGAGGCCTCCGGGTCGAGCTTTACCCTGCCTGGTCCGAGACGGGTCAGTGCCTTCCTCGACGGGCCCTGAGGCGCGTAACCTAGGTTAGCGAAAATGCTGGCCCTCCGGTCGATGTCGGAGCTCAACCCGCATGAAAATGGGTAGGCCTCATCGAGGCCTACCCAATGGTGGGTGAACCACCACTTAAGGTGGTCTAGTCCGGTCGTAAACCCAAACCATAAGGCTTGGGTTCGGGTCAGCCGTGGGTAACGGAATCAACTATGGATCGATCAAGCCTTACGACAATCAGGACCGATCGATCGTTGATCCGCCGTGCAAAATAAGGATGCGAACGCTTATACATGAAATGCAATAAGGAAAGAGGGTTGATCGAGGTACCTGGATTGAGCGACTGAGGGAGTTTAGGGGTTGTAGAGGATCGGCTTCGAGCTTCAGAATGCATGAAACAGGGGTTCTAAGATCAAGTGAGGCCTTATGGGCTCACGGACGGAGCTCGCGAGGCCTCCGCGAGTGGGAACTGGCGGCCGCAGCGGCGTGACAGCCACGCGGCGATCCGCGAAGAAGACGAGGAAGATAGAATCGGAGTCGTTGGATCGAGCGACGCGTGAACGGCATGGATCGATGTGGGTCTGATCCGATAAGGATCACGGGTCTGGATCCGAAAGGCTGTCGGATCCGACCCTATAAGGCTATCGGATTAGACTCGATAAGAAATTAATATTTAATATAATTTAAATAATTTTAAGAAAATTTAATTTCTAATTTCGTTAATTACATTTTAATTATTATATCACTTCTAAAAATTTCCAAATATTCATCCCTAGCTTATTGAGGGGTGAGGAACACAGCTATGAAGTCATATTTTCGATTCGACGAGTATTTTATTTTTCCTAATTTTCGAGGTATTTAAATATTATTAAAATATTTGACGAAATTTCGATGACTTCCGATTGACACGAAAATATCACTCATATATAATTTGGGGGCTATGAGCACAATGACGAAGTCTGATTTTTGATTTGAGGTCAATTTAGATAGGTCAAATTTTAGGGTTTCTGGATTTTCAAAAAATCAAGATTTAATCCATTTGACTCCTGATTTGGACTAGATCTTAGTAGAAGACTCCTAATGACCTAATTAGCATTTAAGTTTAAAAATTAGGACTTGAATGAGTCTTAATTAACTAGGGTAATAACTTAAGTTGTTACATGAACTGAACTGCACTGCACTATATATAAAAACTGTAGTGGTAGTCTAACTAGAATATATTCCACTAAACTGTTATCTTATTTACTAAATCATCTGATATATCTGACACATCTAATCCACTTATATTCATGACTTATGCACTTTCAAATTTAACATACAATATTCATCAAATATCCTATGTTTCACCTGATATGCTAAAATAATAAAGGCTCAAAACAAATAAGCAAAGCATACAAAATAAGGTGTAAATAATACTACACAAACATCTATGATATCACCTATTTTCTAATTTAATTATTCTTACTAATCTGAGATCATACAAGCTCAGGATCTTCAGCATCCTACTATCTAGTATAAACTTAGAGCTATGGTCCTATAAGGTTTAAAATAATTAGAACCAATCAAGTTCTAATATAGTTCAATCAGTGCACTTACTTAAGTTAAACAATAAATCAAATGTCTTAATTAATGTTTTTAATTAACCCAAACTAATCTTGATTAAGATAAATTAAGATAAATTAAGATTGAGGGATTAAGAGTTAAACTTTAAAATATTATGGTTTAACCTCTTAATCCAAGGTGCTAAAAATTAAGGGTGTAAGGTTAATTATAACCTCTACAGACTACATGTTAAGGCTATCTTATTAAGCATAATCAAACTTAATAAGATGAATCTCTAGTCTTAAACTAAGGGTTAAATACAAAATAATCTTAATTAATAATGAAATCTAGAAACTAATAAACCAAAGTTTCATCCATTGAGTAACTCATTTACTCAATAAATGAATTCTAACCTAAGTCTACAACTAATTCCTTATGATGATTTCTAAAAGCTTAAGGAAGAAAGAACCTAAGGAAATTTAATTAAATAAGGATTTAATGAATGGTTCAATATTAAGCATTAGAGTTTATAGAATCTTAATTATATTCATTGAAGGCGGTCTAGCGAATGGAGGGTTTGGTCCTATGAGAGGGGATTTTGGTTTCCATGGGGGAGAAGGAAAGTTGTCGGCTGGGAAAAAATAATAATCAGGTTTTAGCTGATTTAGGTTAGAGCATACTATATATGTAAGGCAAAACTATACTCTATCCCAACCATTGAATAAAAATCAGATGGCTAAAAATTCTTGAGCCCTGATATATAGCCATTTGAACTCCAAAAATAATAAACTTGGTACCAAAACGAGTGTCTCAACGAGACGAACGTAAGCATCCAAAATTATTGAATTTGGACAAGTCGTTTATTTTATATTAATATTTTTTAGTGAAAAACTTTAAAAATTCACTACGATTAATCTGGAGCTCAAAATTTGCGAAACTTAAAACATAACATCCTCATATGATGATTAACTTAAATATACAAAATTTTCTAAATCCCCATTTATATTTTATCTATTACCAGCTTTTGAAGTATAAACTTTGCAAATTTATTTAGAAAAATCTTGGATCCCAATTGCGCTCAAATTTTCGCAGGAGGATCCCTCAGTATGCTTTATTTGAGAATATTTTTATTAAATTTTTATTTAACTTAAATTGAAATTTTGATTTAGACTAAATCCTCTTGAATTTGGAGCTAATCACTCTAGTAACAACCTTAGGTTATTATAGCGTAACACCAATTAGTTGACTATGAAATAGAAGACATCTATTGGGACCAATTCATTGAGACTTTTGAAGAAGCTTTCATTCCAGTGTATGCTCAGGCCATATTAGAAGATGAGTTGCTCCATCTAACACAAGGTGGACGATATGTTACAGACTATGAAATGGAATCCCGCCGTTTATCGCGTTTCACCACTGAGTTAGTGAAGACTGAAGCATTGCGTTGCCATCGATTCCTGAAAGGGCTAAGAGATTCTATCAAAGCCCACCTAATTTCCCAGCAGATTAGAAATTTTTCAGAATTAGTAGAAGTTGACCGCCTAAAAGAAGGCTTCCATGGACAAATAGACAAAAAGAGGAAGGCCAGCCTCATATAGCCTAGAAGAGAGAACTTTGGTTAATGGAAGGTGGCCAAAGTATATAACATGGATGCTGAGCTAGCCTTAGTAGAAGATACAGAATGCAAGCGCTTTCACCCATATGGGAAATGTTGCCACAAGGGTAATGTATGCTATACATGTGGCCGTCAGGGCCACTATTTCTATCATTGTGATGCTAAAGTCACTATTAATGTAGTACAGATCACTCATACACATCGTGATCACACTTTTCATCCGCAACCTCTGAACAGTCGAGCTGTTGCCTTGGCTGTAATGCCAGCTTCCACTCTTTCTACAAAAACTAAAGCAGCAGCTCCTGCTTTCAGGTCGACATATAATCGTCAAGGCCAGTGACCCTAAAACAGGCAACCAACAGCTCCTACATGAGTATATATGTTAACTCCTGCTTCAGTGCCTGAGGATAACAATGTTATCTCAGGTATGTTTTAAATTTATTTTTAATTTCAATCATTTCCAGTTCATCTTTTCTAAATATTTCATATAGTGATATCTTATTATTGTGGTAATCATAAGCACCTTAATGATAAGCAATAAACTATATAATATTCTGTTTGATATCGGAGCAAGTCATTCTTTGTATCTAAAAATTGGGCTAAATCCCTCAGTATACTGTCATATCAATTAGCTAGCTCATTAAGCATCGGGTTACCATCTAGAGCCCGTAGGCAATCGCATCAATTTTGTAACTTATAAATTCCTATCGAAAAACTAGAAGTTCAAAGACAAATTAATACTGCTGCCAATTGCTAATTTTGATGTAATTATGGGTATGAACTGGCTAAGTAAACACGGTGCTTTCATAAACTGCTAGAAGAAAAAAATTACCCTTGGCAGTGGAAGTCATCAAAATCATTCATGGGTAAATTTAGTACTCAAGCTTCATTAATCAACGCAATAAAAGATGAGAGGCTAGTTCAAAAAGGATGTGATGCGCATCTAGTAACAACGTTAGGAGAAAAAAAGGAAGATATTCTAATTTCAGAAAACCATGTAGCATGCAAATTCCCAAATGTATTCCTCGAAGACTTGCATGGTCTTCCTCCTATTCGAGAGGTGGAATTTGTTATAGACTTAATTCTGGGAATGCAGTAGTTGTCAAAAATTCCTTATCGAATTGTGCCTAAGGAGCTTCAAGAATTGAACAAGCAGCTTCAAGAGTTGCTCAACAAAGGTCTCATCCGACCAAGTTCATCTCCTTGGGGAGCACGGGTTTTGTTCGGGAAAAATAAAGATGGATCGATGCGCATATGTATCGATTATTGTGAGCTGAATAAGGTAACTATTAAGAATAAATACCCATTGCTGAGAATCGATGATCTATTCAATCAACTATCTGGAGATAAAGTATTTCCAGGATCAATCTGCGATCTGGTTACCATCAGTTAAGAGTTAAAAATGCAGATACTTAGAAGACAACCTTTAGAATATGTTATGGATATTATGAATTCTTGGTAATATATTTTGGTTTAACTAATGCACTGTCCATCTTTATGGACTTAATGCAGTGTGTGCTGAAAATATATTTGGATAAATTCTTCATCGTCTTCATCGATGATATTTTGATTTATTCCAAAAGCAAAGTAGATCACGAGAAACACTTAAGAATGGTGTTAAAAGAACTTAGAAACCATGAACTTTATGCTGAGTATTCCAAATGCAAATTCTAGCTTGATTCAGTTACTTTTCTAGGTCATGTCGTACACGCTCAGGGAATCATAGTAGATCAGAATAAGGTTAGCGCCATTCATGATTGCTCACAGCCAAAGTCTGTGACTGATATCAGGAGGTTTCTGGGTCTAGCAGGTTATTATAGAAAGTTCGTTAAAAGCTTTTCTCAAATAGCGTCTTCCTTATCAAAATTGACTCAAAAGGCAGTGTCGTTTATCTGGAGTCCTAAATACGAGAGTGCATTCTAGTCGTTAAGAGATGCCCTTTCTTCTGCCCCAGTACTTACCTTGCTTAAATAAAGTCTCAATTACCAAGTATACACAGATGCTTTGGGAATAGGCTTGGGATGTGTATTGATGTAGGAAGGAAGATCCATTTTGCCTATACATCTCGTCAGTTAAAACCACACGAAAAAAATTACTCTGTCCATGACCTAGAATTAGCCGCTATAGTTTTTACTTTAAAGATTTGACGTCATTATCTATATGATGTCCAATGTTTCATTTTCACAAATCATCAGAGTTTAAACTATATTTTCACTCAGTGCGAACTCAATTGTCGTCAGCGAAGATGGCTTGAGTTGATCAACGATTATGATTTGAGCATCCATTATCATCCTGGTAAAGCAAATATTGTAACTGATGCACTCAGTCGCCTTGCTACACTATCCACTTGAATAGCTTCTAGTTCCTTAGTAGAAGAATTTTGCAAGCTCAATATCAGGCCCGTCCAAGGTGCTATATCAGTGAACTAATATCCATGAGTTATGTAGAACCCACATTTCATCACGATGTCTCTATCTACCAAATAAAGGATGAAGACTACCTAAAATTTAAAATAGAGATCGAGAGTGGTTGTCAGTTTGATCTGCTATAGCAAGGAAATGTGATATAATAAGGCGATTGCTTATGGATTCCCAAATTCATGCATCAGGAAATTTAGTTGAAAGCCATAATTCTGGGTACCAAGTCCATCCTAGGTGTACCAAAATGTATCAAGATTTGAAGAAGTCATTCTGGTGGCCTGGAATGAAAAAGAGTGTGGCAGAATTCGTTGCAAAGTGCCATGCTTTAAATCTGGTAAAAGCAAAACACCAAAGGCCCGGAGGACTTCTCCATCCTCTAGCAATTCTTGAATGGAAATAATTTGAAATTTCCATATACTTTGTAACAGGTTTACCCAAATCAAGGTCTAGCGCTGATTCAATTTGGGTCATAGTTGATCAACTGACCAAATCGGTACATTTCATTCCTATGCATTAGACCGATTCTGTAGAAAAATTGGCGAAGCTGTACATCAATGAAATTTTCATGCTTCATGGGATTCCAAGGTCTATTGTATCTGATCATGATAGCAGATTCACTTTTAAATTATGGCAGGCTATACATCAAGACATGGGGACTACCCTAGCCATGAGCACCACTTTTCACCCACAAATATATGGTCAAACTGAAAGAGTCAACCAAGTTCTGGAAGATCTCTTGTGTCTCTGTATTATGGATTTTGGAGGTTTATGAGAAGATCATATTTCTTTAGTAGAATTTGCATATAATAATAGCTTCCAATCGAGTATTGGCATGGCTCTGTATGAAGTATTATACAGAAAAAAATGCAATAGTCCTTTAGCATGGTTTGAAACAGGCAGTCTATAGTTATATAGTTCAGGCTTAATAGAAGAAATAAATAAGAAGGTGCAATTAATCCTACAGTGAATTAAAGTAACTAAAAATCGTCAGAGTTAATATCACGATGCCCATCATCATTCGCTAGAATTCAATGTTGGAGATTTTGCATATCTCAAAGTAAGCCCAATGAAAGGAGTATTTCATTTCGGTGTAGCTGGGAAGCTCAGTCCTCGCTACGTCAAACCATTTATAGTGTTAGAGAAGATAGGCTCTGTAGCTAAAGATTGAAACTTTCAGAGTATTTCTTTGCAGTCCATAATGTGTTTCATATCACCTCACTATGGAGATGCCTTCGCAATTAATCTCATTTAATTCAGCTCCCAGTAGTATCTCTCCATCCAGACCTTTCCTATGCAGAGAAGCCTATCAAAATATTAGCTCAAGGCCAAAAGCCGTTGAGAAATCGCTCTATCCTTATGGTGAAGGCTCAGTGGAGAAATCATTCTCTTAAAAAATCTATTTGGGAAAAAGAGGCTGATATGCAAAGAAAATATCTAAGTTTCTTTGAAAATCCAGGTGCCTTTAATTCTAAATCATGTTTTTGAATTCTGTGTTTTCTTTTCCCTTCTTAGGATGATGTCGATGATGACATCATTCTTAAGTATGGGAGTTTGTAACAATCCTATGTTATTACCGAGCTTAATATAATCTTAACTATGCCTTAATTATAGTTTCATTGCATTCAAAATATCATTTTAATCTAACCCTGAAAGTTTGAGATCAATCGGACCTCTCTAGGTCAATTTTATCATTTCATCAGTCTAGATGCCCTAATTTTGACCTAAAATATTTTGATTTCAAAATTTAAATCTAATTGCATTTTTGATTTATCACCCCCAAATTAGCCAGGGGTAAAAGTTTGGGAAATTTTGGAGGTCATTTAAGCATCAAATGAATTTAATTTTAATTGGAATAATTGCATATAAGGGATGTCAATAATTTGATTTTGCAAATCTACCCTCAATCTATTGTGGAGCTCGGATCACATGACAGTAGAGCCCCCCTCATCTCATTATCGTGCTAATTAATCCTACGGTGGGGATTTAGTCCCGTGGGATCGCTGATCCGTCGTTAGATCCATCCTTTGGATCCAATGGATCGAATCAAATCAAATCCGGCCATTAGGATCCGGAAAACATCATAGGAAGGTCCCGACACTATGAACCTTCATCCCAATCATGCCCATCCATAATAGGGAGAATCTCTCTGTCCCACACTCACACCTCCAGCTCAGCGAGGTCGTTAGGACCTCCCCCATCTCGGTATGAAGCCTCGATCAGGCTCCATGGCCTGGTCCAGCTCAATTTGAAAAATTGAGAGCTGGGGCATGGCTTGATCTCTCAGGCCTCCCTGACCTGAGCCTTTGCCTCTAAAAACTTTCCATTTCCTCTCTGGGCTATAAATAGTCTTAGAATCCCTAGTGGAATCAGTTATTGATCAATTGAAGTTGATTCCCCCTCCACCATTACTGAACTACTTGAAGCTTCTCTCAGAGAATCTAGTGCTTGCGAACTGCTGATAGAGGGTTCTTCTGGTATTCAGGATACCTAAGAGCTCTCTGTAGCTCAACCCGGCATCAATTCCTCCCTAGTTAGTCTGTATAAGCTTCCCCGTCAAACCAGGTATCCACCTTGCAAGCTCTGAGCCAATAAGGCTTGAGCTCCCTCCATTTGATTCGTGATGGATTATATTATAAAAATTAACTCAATGCACATATAATTGTACCTTAAGCTAGCCTTGATCGATTGAAATCGATCGATCGGGCTAAGTCTCGTAAGAAGCCTGGGTCCGAGTAATGACCCAATAATTTAGACCACCCTAGACACCACTACCAGAGGGATTCAATCCACCTCACATCCTTAAAGGTGTAAAGATCAAGCCCTAGGGTAATCATGGCCTCTATAGGGAGAATTAACTCCCCACAGTACCCCAAATACATGAGCTCTCGGGTGAGTAAGGTCTGGATGAGCCAGACCTTCTCACAGGGGGATTCTAGTCTAAATCGGTACTCCATGACTCAGGGATGGATTTGTAATCGACCTGAGTCCATGGCATGCACCCTAGACAGAGGATTTTTTTTCGATTAGGGTTTACATAATCGACCTCTATCAAGATAGGGTGAGTTAGTGACGACGGCACTGTGCGGGTCGGGTCAGCCCGTGACCGCGCGCTGTGCGACAGTGCCGGGTCCCTAGGGCCTTTGTCGACCCATGCGATTTCTGTATTGGGTTGGGCCGTTTAATTAATATCATATCCAATTAACTAAATCATAAGAAAAATAAATTAGAAAAATGCAGAATAAATTAATTAAATAAATTTTTATCCACTAGTTCAAATCCTATAAAATTATATATTAAATTATTCAAAAAATTATAAGGAATAAGAATATAAAATAATATTGCACTTCTAATGGCTAGATTTTTTGATTTAGCATAATTATTGCATAATCTAATTATGGTTGATTAGTATGTGTACTTAGCCAAATTGCATGATTTAAGTACCACTATATTTCTATTACCTTGTAGAATGCATGTGCTAAATGAATTAATTTTCTAATTTATATTTTCTTAATTATGCCCTAATCTTGTAAAAAGGGCTTCTACTTAGTCAAAACCCTCAATTATAGTCTCTTGTTCCTTGTACTGTTTATTAGAACATTCTTGTCAAGTTTTATAAAATTTCAATGGTTTGATCTTTAATTAAGTACTAATCCATATTTAATGATTTAGGGTTTGATTTGCCTTAATTATTTTCTATTTTATATAAACTTGTGTTTTTATGCTTTCATATCAATAAATTGAATGCTAGGAAACCATTAAGTGAACTTGAACACCTTAATGAAATGAAATTTGCATAATTAAATATTTAACCTAAGAATCTTAAGAATGATTAAGAAATTAATGCTTAGTCCTAAATCTTGAATTTAAACATCAATAATAAATCAATAACTCTCCAATTTGTCATTGATTCTAAATTAAACAAGTGATCTTGATTTGGTTGAGTTAGGGATTAAATCCTAGCTTACCTTGGTTAAGGTCTAAAATTCTTAATCACCTTAGGTAAAATGGTTTGATTTAAAGATAAATCAACTTACATAATTCCAATAATGCACCCTGATTTGACATTGATCTTAACTTATTAAATTAGAACTATTAAAATATTTAATAAACTATGTGATTGATCAATCTAAACACTTACATTTAATCATTAATTTTCTCTTAAATAAGACTACTAGCATAATGAAACTTATAAAATAGAATAGATTTATAAACCAATCATTCCTTAATAATTTATGAGATTTAATCCAATGATTTGAGCATAGGTGTTGATCTGATGGGTTTACCCATCTAATCTATTCAAATCAAACTTTAAGGAAGTTTGGATGGTGGAATTAGTGCAAAGCTTAGGACTTATATTTTCTTTTAAGTTAGGTGTACAAGATCATTATGATCTTGCATTAGCATGAATAAATTAGTAATTGTAAGATATAAATGATTAATCTATTGAGGTAGGAAGAGCTTATTGTTCACATTTTGAGGTAGGAACTTAAATGCTCTTTATTAGCTTAGATGCTTGATCTTAGACCCTTGTGGTAGAATCACCTAAGAGTTTAGTATAAGTTTCTTCCATGAGGTAGTAACCAAAACTTGGGTGACCTTTGGGTCACATTCTTGGAGCTTTGTGTAGTATAATTCCAATGGAGCAAAGATTCATTAGTCTGATAATTCTTGTTGTTTAAATAGATTTATGGAAATTAGTAGATTATCAGTATTATGTGAAAGTGTATATCCATAGTGCTGAATTATTTCAGTAAAATTATAGAATTTCATAAGTCACTCTAAGTGAGATTGTATAGTCTCGATCTTATCATATGTAATTGGATAAGTACAGTCCAGCTCAGAGTAAATTTTCTAAGCTTATGTGTTCTTATAATAACCCAAATTGTTACTTAGGTCAATTAAGACTAATCCAAGTCTTAATTGAGGTTCTAGAATATTAACTAAGTTATTTAGAGCTTATCTCTAAGATCTAGGTCAAGCCAAGAATCAACTGAATCAAATTTGGATTTCTGGAAAATCCCAAAACCTTAGAAATTAACTTTTTATCTAAGAGTGAAGTTTTGGATGCATTTGGAAGTCGTTGGATTTTTGTCGAATATTTTAATAATATTAAATACGTAAAAATTTGAATATTTAAATACTCATCAAATTGAAAATCCGATTGCACCATTGTGTTCCTCACCCCTCAATTAGCTAGGGGTGGTTTATCTGAATTTTTCTAAGTATAATTAATTATTTAAACTACATTAATAAAATAAATATAACTCATTTAAATAATATATATATATATATATATATATATATTTGATAAATCAAATTATAAGGTGTGGCCCACGCATTATCGTGTGGTCTGTTCTTTCCAGTTGGACCAAACCGCCGGTCCAGCGTTCCACGGGTCATCCTCCTCGAGCCCGTTAGGGCACGCCTCCGGCAAGCCAGGCACACGTCCAGCGGTGAGTGATAGAAGCCCTCACACCGATTCAGATCTAAACCCTTAACCCATTTCTCCTTCTAAGTCACAAAATAGTTGCTGAGAGGGAGGGAGAGAAAAGAGTTCGATTGAGCTGTTTCTACCCTACGTCCATCGAAATCATCAGGTACCTTCACTTCTATCCCTCAATTTGATTGTAGTTATCAATTTTAAAGTAGATTCTTGTGTTAATTCAAATCATGATTTAACCTAGTAGCAATCAATAGGGCTTAATTATTTTTGTTTGGATCAATTTTTGAACATTGCATGTTGTATCGATCAGACTTGCTGCATGTATCGCCCGTATACCATGAGTTAGGGTTAACCGTGGTTAGTCATTCCAGCTGTGTCCAGTCAAAATTCAACCATCGCTGAAGAGCTCTTGTCATGTCCTACTCGCGGCCATGCGGGCTAGCCTCTGGTGATGTCGATCGAACCTCCAGATCGCAAGCCCTAATTTCCACGTCTTACGCCTTCCACGGGAGGTGCTGCTGTCCGGGTCGAACCGGGCTACCTCGGGCCCGGTCCGCTGTCTGAGCGGGTCAGCCACGTCTTTGACTTTTGGGGTGGGGCCCGCGTGCAGAATCCTTTAAGTATGCGGTCCGCGCCGTACCTGACTGTTACTGTGTGGGGCCCACGTTTACTGATCTGAGAATTAAAAAGAAATTATTAGTTTAAATTAATTTAATTAGTTTCAAATATTCAATCCTTCATAATTTGAGTTTCAGTAATCCAAACTTAATAAATGAATATACCAAATTAATAAAAAAATTTAGGGAATATTATGGAACTATCAAAATTTCATTTGGAGCTATATTTTGCATAGTGACATTCTTAGGGTTTTAAGTAATTGAAAAATGTCACAAATATTCATTTAGCCATAACTTCTCAACCCTTAATCCAAATATACCCATATGGGTCTCAAAATACTCAGAAAATCATAAGGATTAATTTAGTAGTATTCAGTTTGCTGTTTGAAATAGATATAGACTAATCACATTTAGGGCATAACCTTAATTAAGCTATTTAACTCTAGAACTTTAATTGGCCATAACTTGGTTAATTAAGCTCCAAATTAGATATCATTTTAGATTAGAAAAACATAATTTATAGTAATCTATAAAAATATTTTAGATATAATAGTTGAATTTGCTAATCACCCCTAATTACCCTAAAACTTAATTAGTGAATATTAGCAAATATAATAATCCAAATTGAACAATTTAAGTTTCAAAAAACTCATAGAGTACATTAGAACCTAATGGTATGGTTGGATTAGTTATTTGGTGATTAATTTTACTAATCACTCACTAATCACCCTAAACTCTAATTAGGCTATAACTTAGCCAATTACAGTCCAAATTGAGCCTACCATTAATCGTTATAATCAGTGGATCATTTGTGATTCATAGCCACTAATTTCACTCAATTTGGACACCAATTGACAAAGTTAAAATTTTTGGCCTTTAATTAAGAAACCCTTAATTACCATTCTACCCTTAAGTTTGTATTGGCCATAACTTGGTCAATACTTATCAAAATTTAACAAATTTAGGTTATATGGAAACCTTAGACAGCAAGAAACAATAAACTGAAAGAAAATTTAAATATCATAAAGCCAAATTACCAAAATGCCCCTATGAGTCAAATTTATTAATTTGATCTCATAAGGCCTAATAATTCCCCAAATTTTGTGTAATTACTGTCTAATCTTATATGAGATAGTAAGAAACACTTTGCAATAGAAAATTTCAGATTTGGAAACCCTAAATTCAAATGTTTATCTTTTGAACCCTTAACTAAAGGCAAAATGGTCATTTTGCCCAAAGTTAGGGTTTAGCCTTTTAAGACTCTAAATCATCATTCTAATAATTATAAAATATTAAGATGAATGTTTTAGATCATAAATTATGTGATTTTAAGGCTTAGTAGAAACTTTGATTAAAATCTTAATTTTTAGTCCTTAAAGAAAATCCTAAGTAAAATATGAGTGTTTCTTCCTTCCTTAACATTCTTAGATCTTCCCATAGGCCTTATAACACTAGTTAGGATGTGTGTCATGAGAGATACTCTTAGAAATTAAGAGCTTTAATTCCTAAGATTAGGAATAGATCTTAGGTTAGAGTTCATCTATTGAGAAAATTGGATTACTCAATAGGTGAAACCTTGAATTTATTAGTTTATAGATTTTCTTAATTTATTTAATGACTATTTTATCTTTGAATTTTAGAACTAAGAATATAGATCTATCATAATGAGTTAATTTTTCATTAGGATTTGCCTTAATCTAAATTAGTGAATATAGATATTAAACCTTAGATCTTTAGATACACCTTTGGATTAAGTGATTAAACTCCAATATTTAAACTTTAATTCTTAATCTTTTCATCTTGATTTGGCTAATCAAGATGAGGTTGGGATTCTTAAAATTATTAACATATGTCAATTGATTTGTTATTTAACTTATATAGTCGACATCAATTTATTTATAATTAGGACCTAGCTAGTCATAATTATTTTCAATCTATAAGGACGTGAATCTGAGTTACACTCGATAGTAGAACCTGGAGATCCTGAACTTATGTAACTTAGAGTAGATAGAACTATTAAATTAGATAATAAATGGATATCACTTGTGTCCTAGTAGAGTCTCGTGCTCACTTTGATATTAATGCTTTGCTTACCTTATTTTGAGCCTCATACCTTGGATACATATATTAGACATAGGATATTTGATAAGTATCTCATGTCAACTTTGAAATTGCATAACAACATTTACATTTCTTTTATCGGTGCTTTCAGTTAAGTAGAATATAATCTAATTAGTCTACCTCTCAGTATCAATGACTTCTTCTATTACTTCTCTTGTGGCTATTAGCCCGGTACCGATATGGTAGTACTAATTTTAGGTGTATTTATACTTAGTGTTTCTGCCTCTTATTGCCACTTACTTTATCTCATACTTCTCATGTGGCTATTAGTCCAGTGCCGATATGAGTTTTATATCTCTCGATATCAGTTACTTCATCTTATTCATCTCTTGTGGCAGTTGGCCCGGCTTTGATATGGCAGTAAGTGAGTCTTTAGTTACATATTTCTTTCAGATGGCAAGTTTGTCCAATTCAGTATTTCAGCTTATATTTTACATTTCAGTCACTTTACTGTACTTTTAACCTTTTTCTATGTACTGCTTTACTGTATTTCTAGCTTTACTTTTACTTATAGGATGCTAGCTTTGTTCTTTATTCATATCTTATAGGATGCTAGTTTTGCTTTTAATGTTTATATGTTCATTTTACTTATGTCAATTAGCATATATTTGAATTGATCATAAGCATGTTTAGGCAGTTTTCTTTCTGTTATAATAGTATTTAACCTTTATTTTATACTTAACATTATTGTAGCTACTGGGAGGTATGTGGTTACTTCCTACTTGTTTAAGTTTTAAACCAGTTATTTATGACTTTACTTGTTTCTTTCTTATGCATTCTTGCACCTATTTATATGCTTCTGTCTTACTTGTTTATAGTGGTATCCAAATAATATAATAAATTATGCAGCCTAAAATGTACTTAGACAAATTATCTAACTAAGATTTTTCTTTTATTGGCTGGGGCTCTATCATTGTGATACCGACAATGGTAGACTCTGAGCTGTTTGAGGTGATAAAGTCTTCAAGATATCTACACTTGGAGGAGAAGCATCCTACTGAAGATCCTTAGTTTCTTTCTGCTTTTATGAGGATGAGTGTCTTTTTCAATAAACTATTTAAAATTGTAATAATACAGGGATAACATTTCTTTTCAGCACTTTACTTATTCTGGACTGTTGTATGTATATGATAAATGGATGTTTGTACTTATGCTTCCGCACTCTATATTTCTTGTGTTTTCATTTAGTGAGATTTTTACTTAAGAATGGCAAAGTCCATAGTTAAGTTGGATTAGAATGTGTGTCTAATCCAATTATAAGTAGGGACCTTGTTGTTATGAAGACCCATCCACTGTAATCATGTTAACTTAAGAGTTAACAGGACCACGGTGGGGCAGGGCCGCCACAGTTGGTATCATAGAATTGCATAAGGTGTCAGATTAGAATTTGTATTCCTATCTACCTAATGGATTGTTCTTCTGTTGCATAATCACTAAATGAATACTTGAGAAAACATCCATGTCATTATGAGTATAACTCAGAATAAGTTAAGGAACGAGATAACCATAGAGAATATTAAAGTATAAATAAATAAATAAATATATATATATATATATACATATATATATATATATATACACATGCTCAACAAACCTAAAGTAAAGTAATTATAATTGTAGGCGTAAAAGATAGACTAAGAATGGTGTTCATGACATACTTAAAAGAGTTTGAGATCATCTGGAAGTACGAGACCAAGTTGAGTATAAAGCAAGGAAGATCC
Source organism: Gastrodia elata (assembly GCA_016760335.1). Taxonomy (NCBI): domain Eukaryota; kingdom Viridiplantae; phylum Streptophyta; class Magnoliopsida; order Asparagales; family Orchidaceae; genus Gastrodia; species Gastrodia elata. Next base: position 28,295,347 of record CM028674.1, on the reverse strand, counting down.
ATAGAAGGGGTGTTTGATCAAGGAACTCAAATATTAAACAAATTGTTAAAGGAATACACATATAGAGGCATTGATTTTCCAATCTTAGCTAAAGAATGGCTCGCAAGGGTAGACCACATATTTTGTGTTATGGATTGGCCAAATAATATTAAAGTAGAAGTAGTATTATGTCTTCTATGAGATAAGGCAAAGGAATGGTGGATCAATTCATGCGGAAGCCTATTTTAGAAAGCTCAAGAAGAACATCATGAATTTACCTACGAAGACTTTTGTGTAGCATTTTTCACTAAGTATATAGGATGGGACTAGTATTATAGTCTACGATGTAATAAGTGTGATGTATCTTCTTATTGTAATAAGTTTTAATAATGCATAAATGAGAAGTTAATAAATGTCTTATGTTTTATTCAAAAAGATAGTTGTTTTTATTTTCAGAAAATGAATCCTGCAACTTCTCCTAACAACACCCGATCAACCCTAATCCTCCTTCTAGTCACACCCCGATCAATACTATTGCAGCATCAAATAACAATATTACCGATGAAGTTACTTCTCTCAAAAACATGGATAATGCAATGTTGGAGAACCAAAACCAACAAGCCTTAGATATTCAAAGATTGGTGTCAGTATTGCCATCTACAAATGCTAGTACCTCTTCGGCATCTCCTACTCCCCATATTCCCAACACTACTCGTCATTCTGCCGATGGATTACTACATAGTTTTTTGAGGTTGCGACCACCAACATTGGATGGAACGTTATCTCCAATAGAGACGATAGCATGGTTAAAGACAGTGGAGAAGAATTTAGTAAATATGAGTTGCCCCAACTATCACACAGTGTGATTAGCTGCCCATCTGCTTCAAGGCGAAGCCGAACATTGGTGGGATAATATAAGGGAGACTCACTTTGAGGAATTTAAATTAGAGGACATTGAATGGGATTGGTTCGTGGAAGCCTTTAAAGAAACCTTTGTACCTCCATCCTCGAAGAACATCATTGGTGATTCATTACTGAAGCTAACTCAAGGGAACCGGTCAATAGCAGATTATGTCATGGAATTTAGAAGGTTGGCTCGTTTTACTCCAAATTTGGTGCCAACAGAAGAAGATAAATGCTACCACTTTCAGTGTGGATTGCATGAATCTATTAAAAATAATGTGGTTCCTTTTCAAATAACTAACTTTGAGAAGTTAGTAGAAACTGCAAGGGTGGTTGAGCACCACCAATCAGCAAAGGAGTTTAAAAGAAAAGAATTTGCTCCTTTTCACCATTATGAAAGCTTTAAACATCATCGTCCTAATGAAGGAAGAGCCTACCAGATCGAGGCTAAGGAATCTAATAACCAGAATCAAGAATGTAAAAGGCCTGATCCATATGGGAAATGTTATCATTTCGATCGGTGATGTTATACATGTGATCAACAGGGCCACATATATGATCAATGTAGCACATTTAAAATTATCGATTGAATCATAATTAAACATCCTCGATGAAATCAAGTATTCAGGCCTACTCCTCTGAATATAATAGAGCCTAGGATGGCTTTGATGCCACCTCCAGCCAAGCAAAAATAGACTCCTTCAAAGGTTCAAGTAGCTGATTCTCGACCCCCAATTCCAACTCAAGAAAGGACACAAGCAACCAGCAATCAACCTGTTGGGACAGCCAGAGTGTACAATCTTACTCCTAGTCATGTCACAGAAAATAACAATATGGTTTCAGGTACACATCTTTAATTATTTTTTTTATATAATGTTTTAATATTTATTAAATGCTTCTTTCATTTAAATGTTAAATTAGTCACTATAAATATAGAATAAAAGCCCTGTAGTGTATTATTTTATACTGAGGCCAGTCACTCATTCATCTCAGAAAATTTTGTTCGACATATGAAAATCCCATATTACAAACTTGCCAAAACTCTAAACGTTGAACTTCCATCCGGAGCTCAATTGAGTGCCACTAAGTTATGCAATTTATAAGTACTAGTGAATAAAAGAACCTTTCAGGCTAAATTAATAGTGTTACCCATTGCAAATTTTGATATCATACTAGGCATGAACTGGCTTAGTATGCATAACTCCACTATAGATTGCCAATGGAAAAGGATTATTCTTCAAACATCCGGTGTCTCAGAAACCTTTGTGGGAAGATTTAGTACTCAAGATTCATTATTAAACACACTTCAAGCAAAGAAGTTAGTAAGCAAGGGTTGTATGGCATTTCTAGTCACCATGATGGGGGACAGTAAGAATGAAGTCTCTATTTTTGATATTAAAGTAGTTAAAGAATTCAAAACATATTTCCTGAAGAATTGTCTGGTCTACCACCAGTAAGAGAAATAGAATTCGTAATTAAGTTAGTTCCTAGAACTCAGCCATTATCAAAAGCTCCATATAGAATGGCTCCTAAAGAGTTACAAGAATTATATAAATAGTAGTAAGATTTATTAAACAAGGGATTTATAAAGCCTAGCATGTCCCCATGGGGAGCTCTAGTCCTATTTGTAAAGAAGAAGTATGGATCTATGAGGATGTGCATAGATTATAGAGAATTAAATAAGGTGACCATTAAAAACAAGTATCCTCTTCCTCGAATAGATGATCTATTTGATCAATTGGCTGGTGCGATAGTGTTTTCAAAAATTGATTTGAGATCTGGATACCATCAGTTGAGGTAAAGGATTTAGATGTAGATAAGACTGTGTTTTGCACACGCTATGGACATTATGAATTCCTAGTAATGTCTTTTAGTTTTACAAATGCACCATTTATGTTTATGGATTTAATGCAGAGAATCCTAAAGCCATATTTGGATAAATTTTCTAAATATGAGTTTTGGTTAAGCTCAATAGCCTTTTTAGGGCATGTGGTAGATGCTCAAGGAATAAGAGTGAATCAACAAAAGATTAGCACTATACAAAATTGGGCTCAGCCAAAATCAGTCACAGTGATTCGTAGCTTTTTGGGATTAGCAGAATATTATAGAAAATTTATTAAAAGTTTTTCCCAAATTGCTTCTCCCTTAACAAAGTTGACTCAAAAAGTAGTCCCATTTATCTAGTCAGCAGAATGTGAAACCGCATTTCAGACTATAAAGTATGCGTTAACCTTTGCTCCCGTGTTAGTTCTTCCAAAAGGAGTTTATTATCAGGTGTATACAGATGCATCTGGAATTAGTTTAGGATGCGTACTAATGCAAGAAGGAAAAGTTATAGCATACGCATCTCGCCAACTTAAAACTCATGAAAAAAACTATGTTGTTCATGATATGGAACTGACAGCATTAGTTTTTGCCTTAAAGATCTGGCGCCATTATTTGTATGGAGTTCAGTGCTCTATATTTACAGATCATCAAAGTCTGAAATATATCTTTACTCAAAGAGAGTTAAATTGCAAATAGAGAAGATGGCTGGAATTGATTAGCGATTATGATTTGGATATCCAGTACCATCTAGGAAAAGCCAATGTAGTAGCTGATGCTCTAAGTCATTGTTCTACTCTTAACACTATTATTTTAGAAAGCCCGTTGGTGGATGAATTTCGTAAACTGGAGATTACACATGTTAAAGGTGACTCAATCAGTACCATGATATCTATGAGTAATATAGAGCCTACTTTCCATAGAGACGTTACAATCACACAAACAAAGGATGATGACTACTTAGGCTTTAAAGTTGTAATTAAAAGTGCTCGTTGCCCGGAGTTGAATTACAATAAAGGTGCTATTTTTATGGATAATCGTCTCTGGATTCCCAAATCCATGCAAAAGGAGATCCTGGTTGAAAGTCACAATTCAGGATATCAAATACATCCAGGAAACTCTAAAATGTATCAAGATCTAAAACAATCATTCTGGTGGCCAAGAATGAAGAAGAGTGTGGCGAAATTTGTTGCAAAGTGCCACACGTGTTGTTTAGTAAAGGAAAAATATTAAAAACCTAGTGGCCTACTTCACCCACTAGAGATCCCAGAATGGAAATGGACAGATATATCCATGGATTTTATTATGGGTTTGCCTCGTGCTAGATCTGGAGCTGATACAGTATGGGTTATAGTGGATCATCTTACTAAGTCTGCACATTTTATTCCAGTCCGTCAAACTAACTCTATAGAAAAGTTAGCCAAACTATATATTAAAGAAATAGTCAGGCTGCACGGAATTCCTAAAACAATCGTATCTGATAGAGATAGCCATTTTACTTCAAAATTTTGGCAGGATGTTCATCAAGATTTGGGTACTACTTTGGCCATGAGTACATCTTTCCATCCACAAACTGATGGCCAAACAGAAAGAGTGAATCAAGTCTTAGAAGATCTACTCCGCTTATGTATGTTAGATTTTTCAGGATCTTGGGAAGAGCATATTCCTTTAATAGAATTTGCATACAATATTAGTTTTCATTCCAGTATTAAAATGACACCATATGAAGAGTTATATGGTAGGAAGTGCTCAACTCCACTAGCTTGGTCTGAGATAGGAGATACTCAATTATATGGCTCTGAGTTAGTGGAAGAAACAAATAAAAAAGTTAAACTCATTCAGCAAAGAATCATAACTGCTCAAGATAGACAAAGCAAATATCATAATACTCGTCACCATCCTCTTGAGTTCAAAGAAGAAGACTTAGCATATTTAAAAGTGAGCCCGATGAAGGGAATTTATCATTTTGGAGTTTTAGGAAAACTCAGTCCAAGGTATGTTGGACCTTTCAAGATCATACAGAAGATTGGTTCAGCAGCTTATAAGTTAGAACTGACAAAAGACTTTGCTGCTGTTCACAATGTGTTCCACGTATCATTGCTAAGGAAATGTCTTCGAGATCTTTTCCATCTAATTCAACTTCCAATAATAGAGATTCAACCTGATCTTTCATACACTGAAGAACCAATTAAAATCTTAGATCAAGATTAGAAGAAATTAAGGAACCGTTCTATTTCAATGATAAAAGTTTAGTGGAAGAATCGGTCATGCAATGAAGCCACTTGGGAGAAAGAAGTGGATATGCGATGAAAATATCCAAGCCTTTTTAACCAAGGTACTTTCTTATCTCCTTTCCATTTCAGTTTGTCATTTTCATTATATCCTATTTTTTGACTTGAGTGATGTCGAGGACGACATCATACTTAAGTGGGGGAGTCTATAACAACCCAAGTTGTTACTTAAGTCAATTAAGACTAATCCAAGTCTTAATTGAGGTTCTAGACCGTTAACTAAGTCATTTAGAGCTCATCTCTAAGATCTAGGTGTAACAACCCGACATTGTTACTGAGCCGATTAGGCCAAAACCTAATCAGATTAAGAGAAAATATAAGATCCTGATTGAAGTCAAATAAAAATCAAATAAAAATATTCTCAAATAAAGCATATTAAGGAGATCCACTTGCCAAAATTTGAGCACAATCGGGGTCCCGGATCGTCCTAAATAAATTCGAGAACTTTAAACTTTCGGAGTCAATAAAAGATAATATACAAGTTGAATTTCAGAAATTTTTAAATATTTGAGTTAAGCATTATAAGAGAACTCTATGTTTTAAGTTTCGTAATTTTTTGGGCTCCGAATTTATCGTAACAAAATTTTGAAGTTTTTCACTTGAAAATTATTATAAAATAAAATACTCTTCCAAATTTAATAAGTTTTGGACGCTTGCGTTTGTCTCATCGAGACGGTCGTTTTGATACTAAGTTTGTAATTTTTGGAGTTTGTTTGCCTATTTAATCGTGTGAAATTTCAGCCATTTTTAGCCACTCGATTTTGATCGAGTGGCTCTCAGCAGTTTGTTTAGGTATTTAATAGCCTCTCTACTGTTACCCTAATCTTCCTAAACCTATTTTTCTTCTTTCCTTCAGCCAAAACTTCTTCCTCAAGATCGAGCGAGCTACCCCTATCCCCTCGATCGAACCTGGCCTTCCTCCCACCCACCGAGCTCGAGCAGCCCTTCTTCCATGCTCGAGCAGCCCTCCTTCCACGGCCGAGGTGCAGTTAAGGTAACTTCTAGACCTAACCAAAAATTGTAAATCTAAATTATTGAGTATGGTGAGATGATTGTATTAGGGCTCATCATTTTGGTATGCATAGTTATGTGTTAGCATAATTTAAATCTTTCATATTAAGTAGATAGATCTATGCAAGCATTGTCAAATAATCTGTACATATCACACTCACAATATGAATATATTCTTATTCAATAGTTTAATGCCATGGATTGAGCATTAACTCGTATAAAAATGCATGGGTTGAACTTCCATTGATTCTCAAGCCCATGTGGAAGGAAATGAGGTTCTACTACCTTTATGTCCTTTCAAAAACATCCTTAAGAATGAATCCATTAAAAATGCTTTATATTTTCTTGGTCTCATCAATTGATAAAATATTGACGTTCTTAATACTTAGCCTAGAGAAAGAATTACTCGCTGGTTATAAAATATAGAATTTAAGATGAAGAAATTGCAAACTCAATGATTTTCGAGCACCCTTTAACTGAGTTTAAGTCTCCCAATATATATGAAATGTTGCTTATTAAATGCCATAGTAGTAGTAGTAGTATCCAAAGCTTAAGATAATTTATTAATCTCATAAATAGTTATAAGTGATCTTAGTGAACTTTACTTATCGTTGGTCTCTTATTTTTGAGCAATCAGCACCTATCAAATATTCATTATCCTTTATTTTCATACTCAAATTTGCCAGGTGGTGTGATTGCTAATCACAAAAGAGGCTCGCAATTATGTTGCACCTTTCATTCAAGCATCAGGTTGTAAGACTCAAAATGCTTGTGCCAGGTACATTTCGTACTTAGAACTTAATTGAGTTCTGTTTTCTTTTAATTATGTTATTTTCTTGAGCTCTATGTATAGTGCGTACACCACTTGCATAGACCTTAGCATCATTAGGAATTGCTTGTTATTTGAAAACCATGACATTATGGTATATGAGTTTTTGCTAAGCCTTAGTTGAAAACAGTAAATTATGCGGGCATGAATTAGAACCTAGAGTCAAACTAAGGTGCTTCCTTAGGAACTTCACTTCACTTAGGCTCTTTCCTTAAGATTAGGATTAGACACTAAGTTAGATCTCATTTATTGAATAAGTGATTTATTCAATGAATGAAACCTTGGTTTTTTTAGTTTCTAGATTTTTCATAGTTTCATTTTGATTATTTTGTCTTTCAATTTTAGATTAAGAATAGAGATCTATTCCATTAAGCTTGATTATTACTTAATAGAATATGCCTTAATCATCAGTTCACTTCTAGATTGAACCATAGATCTTTAGCTTACCCTTGCATCATGTTATTGAACCCAAGGTTGTGGTATTCAATTCATAATCTTTAGCTTAGTAGATCTGGATCAGATCTTAGCTTAGAATGTCTCAAATCATCAATTAGGACGTGATGATTTATTATTTAACTTATAGTCGATTTTGATTGAACTAAATTGGGACCTGATCAGTCTTGATTATTTTTAACTTATAAGGCTGTGCTTCTAAGTTGTATGACTTGGGATTGTTTGAACAATTTAATTAGACAACAATAGATATCACTTAGTCTAGATTGAGTCTCTTGCTTACTTTGACTAGATTGCTTCGCATACCTTGTATATTGAGCATTATTCCTTAAGCATAATAAGAAAACTTAGGATATGGATGATACATCCTAAGTTAGTATTTGAATTGCATATGATTCAGTTTTGTCTTGTTTGCAGTGGGTAAAATATGTCCTAGCTTAGTCTGCCTCTTCAGTAGTAGTATTGTATAGACTGGACTCAGACCTTGCATATTTGGATGGCTAAGCTGGGGATTGATTGATTGATATTGGAGGCCCTGTATGGCCTATTGGCTGGTATGGTAGTACTATGTCATAGGCTTATTGCTATTTTAGCTGGATTTTTCAATATTGTTTTATTTTTGCTTTGCCACATGTTTCAGTAGTTTTATTTTCAGTATTTGCTTGCTTTGCCACATGTCTCAGTGGCTTTACATTGCACTTGATTGTTTTGCTTTTTGCCATATGTCTCAGTGGCTTTTCTTTTCTTTTTCTTAATTAGCATGTTGTATATATACACATATGTTTACTTATATATATTAGTATGTTTAGGATGCTAGAATTACATGTTTTCAGTACTTGTGTTTCTTTATATACTCAGCATGTGTTAATATGATCATAATCATGTTAGGAGTGGAATGATCATAGTAGTTGCAGTTTTTTTTGCTTTTAGCTTTACCTTGCTTACTTCATGTCTTTGTATGCTATTTCACATACATGTTGAATGCTATAAATGGATAGTTTATAATTATCCCTTCCTTGCAGCTTATTGCACCTATCTATTTTGCTCGCTTAGTAGTATCAGTAACTGTGGTGATATCTTTAAATTCATGCAATTTTAATAGCTTAAATTGTACTTAGACTTATTAAAGTCTAACCAAATTTTCTTTTTTTGGCTGTGCCCTGTCATATATGTACATATGGCAGATCAGGAGTATAGATCAGATCCAGCGCTTGAGGATTTAGCTGCTAGCAGGTTAAAGTAAAGTGCAACTCTCTGAAGGAGACATGCTTCCATCTCCTTGGCTTGCATTTAGTAAAATTGTAATAATTAAGTTTTCTTATTCTTACTATTCAGCATTAAATGTATTGTATGTGAATGAATTAATGTGGACTATCTGGATGCCTCTTTTATTTTACCTATTTTGCACTGCTATACTATATGTATATTTCTGTTAAGTCTTGCTCAGCTCTTGATTAGTATCACGGATATATTATTAATGTAATGTTCGTGGTACTAGTGATGACCACCTCTTAACACTCATTCGATTAAGGGGCGGCCACCACAGTTGGTATCAGAGAAACATATGGGTGTCAGATAGGAGCTATGTTTCTATCTACATAATGGTTCGTTCTTATGTTGAGCAGGATTTGGCAAACATTAGTATAGTAGCAATTGGATCCACAGTTCATTCAATACAAAACTGAAATGTTAGAATGATGAGAACATCAAGAAAGAGCAATATAGAAATCCTAGGACTTAAAAAATATTCAAGTTAAAGATATCAAAAAAAAAATATGAGAGGAACATAAAGTGATGTGTGCAATGACATACTTAGTGACCTTAACCACATCATCATTATGTTGAATCATTTCTTAAGTTATATGTGGACTCAATTCCAACTTAAATAGGTTAAGTAAAATTTGATTTAAAAGAAAAAAAAATCATTTGTGGAGATAAGATGAAGAAGTTAGGAGTTAAGCCTAAGAATATCTCTAAGCTAATAATTATTTCTCCAATAATAGACGAGAAAACAACAAAATGCAGAATTTGTGAATTCGGCTGCAGACGAACTTACTGAAATTGCATTTGTATCCATTTCTTTGATATTAATTGGCAATCTGTCAAACTACCTCTTGAACTCTTGCGAATGGACTCCACCTTGATAAAGATAATTATTTTAGCATTTTCATCTTAGCTTGATGTTATCTTAGACCTCGGGCTATAGAATAGTAGGATAGATCTTGTAAGTCATTCTTGATAGTGTACTTTGAATATTGTTATAACCGCATATAAGTTATGTAATTATATTAATATAATTAATATGTATGTATCAAGAAATTCCACATTTATACTCTATAATACAATATCTATAGTGTGCTTTGATCTTTATCAATAAAGTTGCCTACCCATACAATTAGTTGGTTAAGGTATTGCAACAGTTACATATATATAAATTTGTTTTAACTTAGAAACTATGATCACCTTAAATGATACTATTATGCATTCTAAGGCTACCGTAGAAATCAAATTCCTTATTTCAAGTTTAAATTTTGTTTGATTCTTAGTATTCTGACTAATTTTGTTGGTGAATTTAAATTGAATTATGAAACTAAATTTCATGGAAGAGAGCTTAGATGTATGTTGAATCATTAATCTGATGATGGGTTCAGGTGCTTGGACGAATGGAATTGGCAGAGTGAAATTTGTTGGAAGAGCCCAAATATATTAAGTAAATCTTAATTCAGTTTCACCACTAGCTCTAGAATAATCACATTTCTTCTTCAATGGTTCACTCCTTTAGTTGAACCTTTTGGAGTTGAAATACTTAAAAATGTGATATCTTCCACCCTATGCAGAATTTAGCTAGCTTCTTGAACTCTGAGCGACCACCATCATTAAGTTGTAATGCTTATCTTTAAATGTTTGTATGCGTGTGTCGTGCAAAGTACGAAATATTTTTCCCAAATTTTCCGTATGCTGAATATAGTACTCTATTATATTAATGGTTAATGCCCTTGCTTTCATCCTTGAAATCTCATTATCAAAGATTTAGCATTTATATAGAAGGTGAGCCTCAGTCAAGGTGTAAATGGAAGTTGAACCTACTGCGCATTCGGACCCTCTCATTTAGCACTGTACTCGGGTGGTTCTGTGGCAATGAAAAGTATTGCTTTTAGTGGAGGCATTCTACCACATGTTTTAAGAGACCTTGATAATTAGAAAATCCTTTCAAACTTTCTAATTATAATTTAATTTTATCACATAACCATTTCATAATTTAAAAGCAAGGTTCAATTACTTAAAGTGATATGCTATTTTTGATCCTGCATTGTAGTTCAAATCGCAAATCTGAGGTGTGGACTCATAATTAACCAAGCATCAACTTATTATTAACTCTTCTATTCATTCATTTAAAGCGATTAATTCAAAATTAGAAGCTATTGGGGAGTATGGTAAGTTAATCAATTCAGATTAAGGTGCTGGCTTGCATATATGAGTTCCGTAAGCTAACCATGCAATGGAAGATCATGTTTCAGTACATTTTTTTTTTGATATCTCTATTTGGTACTGTTATGATTCAGGATTTATATATTTTCTTAGGGATTCAAAGGGTTCGTCGAGTTATCATAAGCACCCCCGTCATGCGTAAACGTCGCCTGTAGTATGTCTCATATCCATGGGTGATAGCTGCTGTAATTGAATCACGATTGCTGATGTCATCAATGTAAGGGAGTTGATGCAAATAAGCTTCAATATTGGACGAACTCTCCCCAACAATGAGATGCTGCTGATGTTTTAACCTTCCCTATTGTAGTTAATGATTTTGTTCGGGCAAGTATACTTTAATGTTATAAAAGAGATTATTCTTGTCCTTATTGATTTAGTGCTTTTTGGACATAATTAAGTTCTAGAGTTTAGAAGACCCTTGAAATAATTGCTCACTTTGTTTTCTAAAGAACCATTCTGCAGTGACATATGAATAACAATACCGATCTTCCTTCTATTCTTATAATTATGAATAGATTTAAGATCTTCTCCTTTAGCTAGCTAGGTTGCTTTAACACACTGTTTAGCCCACATAACATCCCTGAACATGTGGCGATTTAATTGAGTGTCTGTATTAGCAAGAACTAGAATGCAACACATGAATGAAGTTGGAATTGAATAATACCATGTTGGAGTTAATAGCATTGGTGTTCTATTTAATCCAGATTCTATAGGAGGAGGTTAAATCAGCATTCGAGTAGGATACTTCAGAACCAAATAAAAGATAATTATCCCTGTGATTCTTGTCCAGAATTTTTGAATGGGCTAATTTTATCTCCAGTAAACCAATAATATCATCATGTTGATTGTAAACTAAATGTTTAAGATCCTTCTTTCAATAAAGTGTTATATATAAATTATTGAGTGTGCTTATTCCATTCTAGCTCAGCATATCACATTGATTTTTTAATTGATAAGGAGCAATATAGCAACTCTAAAGATATTTATTGGCTCTTCCATTTGATGAGCAAGTTGGGAATTCAATTTCTAAGCTAATCTATATTTGAGGACACTGTCAACAATAAGAACACACCCTCCTCTTGTATTGATGCCAGCTTCAAGGAGTTTGCTGAATTTTCCCCCAAAGTGGAAGAAACTCCAATAAATGATGAGGCAATCTAAGTACAAATATTAAAGTAGCTTGTCTTGAAAACCTTATACTCATCACTTCTTTTGCATCTTCATATTACACACATGGAAGTAAATTATGTCTTACGTTCCTTGTAATAATTATTGATGTATATTAATACTTAAGAAGTGATGTTACAAATGTCATGTATTGAGAATTATATCCACAAAGAACCCATGCAATTAATTGACAACATAATAGAATAATACAGCTCTATTTAACCATTAAGAATCATTCTTACTATACATTTGATCATGTTAAATTAAATGCACTTGAATGACTATGAGATGGGATTCAATCTAGGAAAATTAATTATGGTGGGATTGTTGATGATCTAGACACCCTTCCTGATAAGAATCACTGTGGGCATTGAATGTGAGATGTGCAATAGGTCATAGCTGAATTTCACTATAACAAGTGTGTTTGGGTATCACAAAACTAGCCTGAGTTCCACCAAACGATCCATGGCTGGCAATTGAATGAACTGTCTCAGTTTATTATCACTAAAGCTGAGATCAGATCTTGTGATCAGAAGTAATTGGAGTGCTTCAGTGGTACAATGATATTCAGTTGGATCGTGGAGCATGTTGATGTAATTTTTTGATGTAGTCGTAAGAAACACTATAGCTTTGCACCCAGCTGCATCGATTTGTTTGAGTAAATATTCTATATATGCAGGTGTGGGAAGGGTGTAAACTTGGTTGGAATGCTGAACAATGATGCCGAGAAGGTAGTGCTAGCTTTCAAAGTTTCCAACTAGAAAGGTGCAGCCTAAGGAGGTGATTGTATATTAATAAGCAAGAGTCGACCGAACTCTGGATGAATCTATGAGCAAGAAACAAAGTAAGATTATGAAACCAAGTTTGCGGTGATTATTAGAAATTATAAATTGCATTATGCAAGCTACATATGAATTCCCAAACCCTTGCTATTGAACCATGAATATTGTCCAACTATATGTTTTGTTGAGTAATGTATTTTCGAAAGTTGATTTGTTGAATCTTCCAAACATTTGGCAATTGTGAAAATTTCTTGATTAGTAGCATGCTACATTACCAGGTTAAGTCCCTTCAAAAATCAGTACCATTTCATTTATTAAAGTTGGAAAAGTTGATGCATGCCGGTGAGGGGTTGGCCGGGGATGACAAAGCCAACTACTGATGCCTATGAACATGGTATATATTATAATTAATTATATGAACCAAACTGCCTTGTTCGTAACCCATAAAGTCGCATGCGAACATAAATAATTAGCTTTGTGGAGTCAACTGTGAGGTTTGTAGATATCAGTAGTGTTGGTGTTCTCATAGTAGCAGCAAATTAAAATGTTAAAATTGATGCATCAAAGATTATTGTGATGATTATTTAACTTTCTCTTGGTTAATAACATGTGCAAATTCCTTGAAATCAACTTCTTGTTTTTGATTGGATGTTGTGAGTTAATTCCATGTATATTGAAAAGTGCTGAGTTAGTCAAATCTGGACACATTGGGAGCAATTCATTGGGACATTTTTTTTTATCCTATGGTGAAAGAAGTGATTAAGATTAATGAAATACAAGGTGGTTGTACTTAAATTATGTTTTAATGAAATATATTTTCAACTCAGCAGTTGAAAGCTTATAGTGTCCTGATCTAGCCTTAAGGAACCAAAATCATCCTTTGCAATTTGCGGTTAATAGAATCCGATTAGAGAATTCATCTTTAAATTTTTATGATTGAATTCTGAAATATTGCACTCATGCAAATTAGAACCCATATGCTTATGTATCTCTCCGATCTCCAAACACCATCAAAATGAGATGCATTAATCCTGCTAGGCTATACTATTTGATGTTCAAAATATGTTTAGTGATGTAGAGTTTAATTGGAGGCGCATTGAATATCAGTTTGTCGAATGATCTTGCAAATAAAAGCAAATAGTTGACCAGATTCGTAGTATAAATTTGGTGCATAAGATATCAGTTGAGCTATTATTTCTCATTATTTGGAAGATGATTTATTCTAATCCTATCTTAGTATCATTTGTAAACTAATTTGTTGCAATTCGAATCCTTGAGACTCGTGGTTGTAGTAGATTTGATTGAATGTTAAATTGAATCAATGGTTTGTAAACCTTATTGTTTTAATTTGTCAAATTTAGCTCAACTTGAATCAAAATAAATAGAGGTTTACTTGCTTAAGATGATTGAATTCTATCTTTTAGCATGGGGATTTAATGGATTGGTACTATCAATGCCTCATGCATAAGGTTTAATGGAAAAAAAAAATCACATAATACTACTATTATAAATGCTAATTTTATTTATGCATTCCCTTTTTACTAGATACTTTATATATGATGAATAAATTGCTTTGTTTAGTTTTATATATTTGAAATTATTGTAGAACTAAAAATGAGCAATCTTATAAAAAGGATTGAACTCTATTTTAGAACTAGAGATAGTCAATAAAATTGACTTATGTTGATTGTGAAAAAATTTGGTTTTTTTGAACAAAAATAAAGGAGACTCTGCCGAAATTTCTAAGGATTTTAAGACTTAGAAATTTTCAGGAAATTTTTGTATTCATTTCAAAATATTCATTTCAAGGATCTAATTGAGTTTAGTTGAATGCCCATTAGAGAAAATCCTTGTATATAGATGTTAGGAGTCTTCTTGTGCTAGCCGCCAGTATTGATTGTGACTCTTGCCCGTTTGATTAAAGCAATGATGTCGAGGATGACATCGTTCTTAAGTGGGGGAGTCTGTAACAATCCGACGTTGTTACTGAGCCGATTAAGCCTAAACCTAATCAGATTAAGAGAAAATATAAGATCCTGATTAAAGTCAAATAAAAATCAAATAAAAATATCCTCAAATAAAGCATATTAAGGAGATCCACTTGCCAAAATTTGAGCACAATCAGGGTCCCGGATCATCCTAAATAAATTCGAGAAGTTTAAACTTCCGGAGTCAATAAAAGATAATATACATGTTGGATTTCAGAAATTTTTATATATTTGAGTTAAGCATTATAAGAGAACTCTATGTTTTAAGTTTCGTAATTTTTTGGGCTCCGAATTTATCGTAACAAAATTTTGAAGTTTTTCACTTGAAAATTATTATAAAATAAAATACTCTTCCAAATTTAATAAGTTTTGGACGCTTGCGTTTGTCTCATCGAGACGGTCGTTTTGATACTAAGTTTGTAATTTTTGGAGTTTGTTTGCCCATTTAATCGCGTGAAATTTCAGCCATTTTTAGCCACTTGATTTTGATCGAGTGGCTCTCAGCAGTTTGTTTGGGTATTTAATAGCCTCTTTACTATTACCCTAATCTTTCTAAACCTATTTTTCTTCTTTCCTTCAGCCGAAACTTTTTCCTCAAGATCGAGCGAGCTACCCCTATCCCCTCGATCGAACCTGGCCTTCCTCCCACCCACCGAGCTCGAGCAGCCCTTCTTCCATGCTCGAGCAGCCCTCCTTCCACGGCTGAGCAGCAGTAGAATCCTCTCCTCTTGGCCAGCCGAACAGCAGCCGAGCCTCCTCCCTCCAAGCCGAGCCCTCTTGCTCTTTCCCTACTCGTCGGCAAGAGCTCCTCCTCTCACCCTCGACCTTCATTCCTCCCGCTCGGCTGGTGGGCAAGGATCTCGTCAGCGCCTCTACCTCAGTCTGTGTCGTGTCACAGCTCGTCCCTCTCGGCATGAGGCCGAGAGGCGTCGGCCAGCCGGTCGACCTTCTCCTTCTAGGTTTGGCCGAGAGGTGCTACTGCCATTCCTTCAATCTAGCCAACCTTACGCCGGTGCAATTAAGGTAACTTCTAGACCTAACCAAAAATTGTAAATCTGAATTATTGAGTATGGTGAGATGATTGTATTAGGGCTCATCATTTTGGTATGCATAGATATGTGTTAGCATAATTTAAATCTTTCATATTAAGTAGATAGATCTATGCAAGCATTGTCAAATAATATGTACATATCACACTCACAATATGAATATATTCTTGTTCAATAGTTTAATGCCATGGATTGAGCATTAACTCGTATGAAAATGCATGGGTTGAACTTCCATGGATTCTCAAGCCCATGTGGAAGGAAATGAGGTTCTACTACCTTCATGTCCTTTCAAAAACATCCTTAAGAACGAATCCATTAAAAATGCTTTATATTTGCTTGGTCTCATCAATTGATAAAATATTGACGTTCTTAATACTTAGCTTAGAGAAAGACTTACTCGCTGGTTATAAAATATAGAATTTAAGGTGAAGAAATTGCAAACTCAATGTTTTTCGAGCACCCTTTAACTGAGTTTAAGTCTCCCAATATATATGAAATGTTGCTTATTAAATGCCATAGTAGCAGTAGTATCCAAAGCTTAAGATAATTTATTAATCTCATAAATAGTTATAAGTGATCTTAGTGAACTTTGCTTATCATTGGTCTCTTATTTTTGAGCAATCAGCACCTATCAAATATTCATTATCCTTTATTTTCATACTCAAATGTGCCAGGTGGTGTGATTGCTAATCACAAAAGAGGCTCGCAATTATGTTGCACCTTTCATTCAAGCATCAGGTTGTAAGACTCAAAATGCTTGTGCCAGGTATATTTCGTACTTAGAACTTAATTGAGTTCTATTTTCTTTTAATTATGTTATTTTCTTGAGCTCTATGTATAGTGCGTACACCACTTGCATAGACCTTAGCATCATTAGGAATTGCTTGTTATTTGAAAACCATGACATTATGGTATATGAGTTTTTGCTAAACCTTAGTTGAAAACTATAAATTATGCGGGCATGGATTAGAACCTAGAGTCAAACTAAGGTGCTTCCTTAGGAACTTCACTTCACTTAGGCTCTTTCCTTAAGATTAAGATTAGACACTAAGTTAGATCTCATTCATTGAATAAGTGATTTATTCAATGAATGAAACCTTGGTTTTATTAGTTTCTAGATTTTTCATAGTTTCATTTTGATTATTTTGTCTTTCAATTTTATATTAAGAATAGAGATCTATTCTATTAAGCTTGATTGTTACTTAATAGAATATGCCTTAATCATCAGTTCACTTCTAGATTGAACCATAGATCTTTAGCTTACCCTTGGATCATGTGATTGAACCCAAGGTTGTTATATTCAATTCATAATCTTTAGCTTAGTAGATTTGGATCAGATCTTAACTTAGAACGTCTCAAATCATCAATTAGGACATGATGATTTATTATTTAACTTATAGTCGATTTTGATTGATCTAAATTGGGACCTGATCAGTCTTGATTGTTTTTAACTTATGAGGCCGTGCTTCTAAGTTGTATGACTTGGGATAGTTAGAACGACTTAATTAGACAACAATAGATATCACTTAATCTATATTGAGTCTTTTGCTTACTTTGACTAGATTGCTTCGCATACCTTGTATATTGAGCCTTATTCCTTGAGCATAATAGGAAAACTTAGGATATGGATGATACATCCTAAGTTAATATTTGAATTGCATATGATTCAGTTTTGTCTTGTTTGTAGTGGGTAGAATATGTCCTAGCTTAGTCTACCTCTTCAGTAGTAGTATTGTATAGACTGGACTCAAACCTAGCATATTTGGATCGCTAGACTGGGGATTGATTGATTGATATTGGAGGCCCTGTATGGCCTATTGGCTGGTATGACAGTACTATGCCCTAGGCTTATTGCTACTTTAGCTGGATTTTTTAGTATTGTTTTATTTTTGCTTTGTCATATATTTCAGTGGTTTTACTTTCAGTATTTGCTTGCTTTGCCACATGTCTCAGTGGCTTTACATTGCACTTGATTGTTTTGCTTTTTGCCACATGTCTCAGTGGCTTTTCTTTTCTTTTTCTTAATTAGCATGTTGTATAATTACACATATGTTTACTTATATATATTGGCATATTTAGGATGCTAGAATTGCATATTTTCAGTACTTGTGTTTCTTTTATATACTCAGCATGTGTTAATATGATCATAATCATGTTAGGAGTGGAATTATCATAGTAGTTGTAGTTCTTTTGCTTTTAGCTTTACCTTACTTACTTTATGTCTTTGTATGCTATTTCACATACATGTTGAATGCTATAAATGGATAATTTATAGTTATCCCTTCCTTGCAGCTTGTTGCACATATCTATTTGCTCGCTTAGTAGTATCAGTAACGTGGTGATATCTTTAAATTCATGCAATTTTAATAGCTTAAATTTTACTTAGACTTATTAAAGTCTAACTAGATTTTCTTTTTTTGGTTGTGCCCTGTCATATATGTACATATGGCAGATCAGGAGTATAGGTCAGATCCAGCGCTTGAGGGTTTAGCTGCTAGCAGGTTAAAGTAAAGTGCAGCTCTCTAAAGGAGACATGCTTCCATCTCCTTGGCTTGCATTTAGTAAAACTGTAATAATTATGTTTTCTTATTCTTACTATTCAGCATTAAATGTATTGTATGTGAATGAATTAATGTGGACTATTTGGATGCCTCTTCTATTTTACCTATTTTGCACTGCTATACTATATGTATATTTCTGTTAAGTCTTGCTCAGCTCTTGATTAGTATTACGGATATGTTATTAATGTAATATCCGTGGTACAAGTGATGACCACCTCTTAACACTCATTCGATTAAGTGGCGGCCGCCACACTAGGTCAAGTCAGGAATCACTTGAATCAAATCTGGATTTCTGGAAAATCCCAAAACCTTAGAAATTAACTTTTTATCTAGACCTCAAATCAAAAAAATCTGACTTCGCCATTGCGTTCACCACCCGCAAATTAGCTAGGGGTGAAGTTTTGGATGCATTAGGAAGTCGTTGGATTATCGTCGAATATTTTAATAATATTTAAATACCTGAAAATTCGAATAATTAAATACTCGTCAAATCGAAAATCCGATTGTGCCATTGCGTTCCTCACGCCTCAATTAGCTATGGGTAGTTTATCTGAATTTTTCTAAGTATAATTAATTATTTAAACTACATTAATAAAATAAATGTAACTCATTTAAATAATATATATATATATATTTGATAAATCAAATTATAATGTGGGGCCCACACATTATCGCGCAGTCTATTCTTTCCAACTGGACCGAACCGCGGGTCCAGCTTGAATCGGCTCCGCACCGGTCCAGACGTTCCACGGGTCATCCTCCTCGAGCCCGTTAAGGCACGCGTCTGGCATGCCGGGCACGCGTCCAACGGCGAGTGACAGAAGCCCTCACACCGCTTCAGATCTAAATCCTTACCCCATTTCTCCTTCTAAGTCACAAAATAATCGCTGAGAGGGAGGGAGAGAAAAGAGTTCGATTGAGCTATTTCTACTCTACGTCCATCGGAATCATTAGGTACCTTCACTTCTATCCCTCAATTTGATTGTAATTATCAATTTTAATGTAGATTCGAGTGTTAATTCAAATCATGATTTAACCTACTAGCAATTGATCGGGTTTAATTGTTTTTGTTTGGATCAATTTTTGAACATTGCGTGCTGTATCGATCAGACTCGTTGCATCTATCGCCCGTATACCATGAGTTAGGGTTAACAGTGGTCCAGTCAAGGTTCAACCGTCATTGAAGAGCTCTTGTCATGTCCTACTCGTGGCTATGCGGGCTCCTCCAGTGATGCCGATCAGACCTCCAAATCGCAAGCCCTAATTTCCGAGTCTTGCGCCTTCCACGGGAAGGTGCTGGTGTCCGGGTCGAACTGGGCTACCTCTGGCCCGGTCCGCTGTATGAGCAGGTCAGCCACCTCTTCGACTTTTGGGGTGGGGCCTATGCGCAGAATCCTTTGAGTATACAGTCCGCGCCGTACCTGACTGTGACTGTGTGGGGCCCGCCATTTACTGATCTGAGAATTAAAAAGGAATTATTAGTTTAAATTAATTTAATTAGTTTCAAATATTCAATCCTTCATAAATTGAGTTTCAGTAATCCAAACTTAATAAATAAATATACCAAATTAATCAGAAAAATTCAGAGAATATTATGGAACTATCAAAATTTTATTTGGAGCTTTATTTTTCATAGTGACATTTTTAGGGTTTTAAGTAATTGAAAAATATCACAAATATTCATTTAGCCATAACTTCTCAACCCTTAATCCAAATATACCTAATATGGATCTCAAAATACTTAAAAAACTATAAAGATTAATTTAGTATTATTCACTTGCTGTTTGGAATAGATTTAGACTAATCACATTTAGGACCTAGCCCTAATTAAGTTATTTAATCCTAGAACTTCAATTGACCATAACTTGGTCAATTGAGCTCCAAATTAAATAATCCAAATATCAATTTAGATTAGAAAAACCTAATTTATAGTAATCTATAAAAATATTTTAGATATAATAGTTGGATTTGCTAATCACCCCTAATTATCTAAAACTTGATTAGTAAATATTAGCAAATCTAATAATCCAAATTGAACAATTTAAGTCTTAGAAAACTCATAAAGTACATTAAAACATAATGGTGTGGTTGACTAGTGATTTTGTGATTAATTTTACTAATCACTCACTAATCACCATAAACCATAATTAGGCTATAACTTAGCCAATTAGAGTCCAAATTGAGCCTAGCACTAATCATTGTAATCAGTAGATAATTTGTGATTCATAGCCACTGATTTCACTCAATTTGGATACCAATTAACAAAGTTAGGATTTTTGGCCCTTAATTAAGAAACCCTTAATTACCATTCTACCCCTAAGCTTGTGTTGACCATAACTTGGTCAATACTTATCATCATTTAGCAAATTTAGATTCTATGGAAACCTTAAACAGCAATAAACAATATACTAAATGAAAATTTAAATTTCATTTAGTCAAATTACCAAAATGCCCCTATAAGTCAAATTTATTAATTTGATCTCATAAGGCCTAATAATTCCCCAAAATTTGTGTAATTATGGCCTAATCTCATATTAGACAGTAAGAAACACTTTGCAATAAAAAATTTTAGATTTGGAAACCTTAAATCAAAAGTTGATCTTTTGAACCCTTAACTAGGGGCAAAATGGTCATTTTGCCCAAAGTTAGGGTTTAACCTTTTAAAACTCTAAATCATCATTCTAATCATTATAAAATAGTAAGATTAATGTTTTAGATCATAAATTATATGATTTTAAGGCTTAGTAAAAACTTTCATTAAAATCTTAATTTTTAGTCCTTAAAGAAAATCCTAAGTAAAATGTGAGTGTTTCTTCCTTCCTTAACATTCTTAGATCTTCCCATAGGCCTTATAACACTAGTTAAGATGTGTGTCATGAGAGATATTCTCATAAATTAAGAGCTTTAATTCCTAAGATTAGGAAGAGATCTTAGGTTAGAGTTCATCTATTGAGTAAATTGTGTTACTCAATAGGTAAAACCTTGAGTTTATTAGTTTATAGATTTTCTTAGTTTATTTAATGATTATTTTATCTTTGAATCTTAGAACTAAGAATAGAGATCTATCCTAATGAGTTGATTTTTCATTAGGATTTGCCTTAATCTAAATCAGTGAGTGTAGATATTAAACTTTAGATCTTTAGATACACCTTTAGATTAAGTGATTAAACCATAATATTTGGAGTTTAATTCTGAATATTTTCATCTTGATTTGGCTAATCAAGATGAGGTAGGGATTCTTAAAATTATTAACATAGGTTGATTGATTTGTTATTTAACTTATATAGTCAACATCAATTTATTTATAATTAGGACCTAGCTAGTCCTAATTATTTTCAATCTATAAGGATGTGAATCTGAGTTACACTCGATAGTAGGACCTGGAGATCCTGAACTTGTGTAACTTAAAATAGATAGAATGATTAAATTAGATAACAAATAGATATCACTTGTGTCCTAGTAGAGTATCATGCTCACTTTGATATTGATGCTTTGCTTACCTTATTTTGAGCCTCATACCTTGGATACATATATTAGACATAGGATATTTGATAAGTATCTCATATCAACTTTGAAATTGCATAACAACATTTACATTTCTTTTATCGGTGCTTTCAGTTAAGTAGAATATAATCTAATTAGTCTACCTCTCAGTATCATTAACTTCTTCTATTACTTCTCTTGTGGCTATTAGTCCGGTACCGATATGATAGTACTAATTTTAGGTGTATTTCTATTTAGTGTTTTTGCCTCTTATTGCCACTTACTTTATCTCATACTTCTCATGTGGCTATTAGCCCGATGCTGATTTGAGTTTTATATCTCTCGGTATCACTTACTTCATCTTATTCATCTCTTGTGGCAGTTGGCTCGGCTTTGATATGGCAGTAAGTGAGTCTTTAGTTATATATTTCTTTCAGATGGAAAGTATGGCCAATTTAGCTTTTTAGCTTATACTTAATTTTTTAGTCACTTTACTGTACTCTTAGCCTTTTTCTATGTACTGCTTTACTGCATTTCTAGCTTTACTTTTACTTATAGGATGCTAGCTTTGTTCTTTACTCATATATTATAGGATGCTAGTTTTGCTTTTAATGTTTATATGTTCATTTTACTTATGTCAATTAGCATGTATTTGAATTGATCATAAGCATGTTTAGGTAGTTTTCTTTCTGTTATAATAATATTTAACCTTTATTTTATACTTAACCTTGTTGCAGCTACTAGGAGGTATGTGGTTACTTCCTACTTCTTTAAGTTATAAACTAGTTGTTTATGACTTTACTTGTTTCTTTCTTACACATTCTTGCACTTATTTATATGCTTCTGTCTTACTTGTTTATAGTGGTATCCAAATAACATAATAAATTATGCAGCCTAAAATGGACTTAGATAAATTTTCTAACTAAGATTTTTCTTTTGTTGGTTGGGGCCCTATCATTGTGATACCGATAATGGTAGACTCTGAGCTATTTGAGGTGATAGAGCCTTCAGGAGATCTGCACTTGGAGGAGAAGCGTCCTACTGAAGATCCTTAGTTTCTTTCTGCTTTTGTGAGGACGAGTGTCTTTTTCAATTCCTTTTAAACTGTTTAAAATTATAATAATACAGGGATAACATTTCTTTTCAACACTTTACTTATTCTGGACTGTTGTATTTATATGATGAATGGATGTTTGTACTTATGCTTCTGCACTCTATATTTCTTGTATTTTCATTTAGTGAGATTTATACTTAAGAATGACAAAGTCCTTAGTTAAGTTGGATTAGAATGTGTGTCTAATCCAATTATAAGTAGGGACCTTGTTGTTATGAAGACCCTCCACCGTAATCACATTAACTTAAGAGTTAACATGACAACGGCGGGGCAGGGCCGCCACAGTTTTATAATTGGGTAAACTTGGATTCTTAGTTTGAGGGAATAAACTGTAACCAGGTCATGTCTCTTATCGTTGTGCATTTCGAGAAGCGCAGTTAAACAAACTAAATATCTCAAGTTACCCTTTTAGAGCACACTGTATGATTATAATTAAGGTATTTAACAGCTTAGTTTGTGAGAATAAATTATAACTGGGTCATGCCTCTTATCATCGTGCACTTCGATAAGTGCAGTTAAATAAACTAAGTGTTAAATCCACTTTCTTGGAAATATACTAACTATCTGTATTCAATCCTTTCAGTTGATAGTTCTATTGATCTTAATCTAAATAACTCAATAAATTAGACTTAGGAGTCAGAATTCACCTAGGTGAGTTATGCACAATAGAGATAAATGGAATTACTACTTAAAATTGAATTGATTTTTATATTTGTCGATGATTTAAAGTATACTGATAATAAAACCTTGGCATATCATAATGCATAAGTCATGTCAGCATTAGCGGAGCGAATGAGCTCACCATTTCACTGCCAATTTTTTATCCGTTAAATAAATTACACGTGGCGACGGGATGGGGCATTATAAAGCTGGCGCCATAGCGCCTGGCTCTCGGCCAGGGGGAGCTACAGCACGCCGAAGAGCCCAGAACTATTTGGAATTGCCTAAGCTTCACATTTTTTGCATTTTAATAACTTTAGAACCCTAATGGGGCCAAAATATACAAGCACAGTATGAAGTTGGAGGTGATTTTGAATAGGGAAATCTACCATTTATCTTAAAGGGTGTGTTCTAAATCTCTTAAAAATTTAACTAGATATTTTATGCCAAATAGTAATTAGTAAAGTGTTTAGCCTTGATTACTCCCTATTTTAATTATTATAATGTTTATATGTATGATTCATGTTAGAAACATTATACTTTGATTTGGACACTTAACTAATTGATTTGCCCGATAATCACCACTTAAACCCTTAATTATTTTAAGCAAAACCTTAATCTAATCAATGATTGATTTGACCATAACTTAGTCAATTGAACTCCAAATTAGGTCACCCAATATACTATTTAGATCAAAAAAACCTAATAATGGTAAACTGAAATAAGATTAAGGTTTTGACAATTAGAAACCTTAATTTGCCCTAATCACCAAGAACTTGATTATGCCATAATTTAACCAAATGAAGTCCAATCTGGATTTACTCTTAGTTATAGTACTTAGTATATTATAGGGAAGCTATAGCCACTAAGTTTGTTAAATTTAGGCCTCATTTGAGAAAGTTAGGTTTTTGACCTATTCATAAACCTCAAAATCACACATTTAGACCATATAACAATTTTGGCCATAACTTAACCAATTGACATCAAAATTTAGCATTCTTAGGCTCATGGAACCCATATACAATGAACAACAATAAATTGACTAAATGATTTGACTTCACTAAGCAAAATTACCAAATTTCTCTTATAAGTTGAAATCCTTAAATTGGACCCATATGACCTTAATACATGTCCAAATTGGAAGTACATATGGTCTATCTTAATGTTAGACATCAAGGAATCATTTGACATCAATAAAATCCAATTTGGAGCCCTTAATTAAAAAGTAATATTTTAGACCCTTAAGTAGGGGCAAAATAATCAATTGCTTATTATTGAATTGCTTATTTCTTTTGTATTCCTTGTACTTTGTGCTTTTTCTTTAAATATGTCATACAAGATAACATTGCTGCATGAAAATAAAATATAGAATAATTAAGACAATATTTGCATAGGGTTCAGTTTATGGTCTGATTTATGCACTTTTACCACAATGGACAATGGTAAGGAGAAATAAAGATTATTTAACATGTACTCATTGAGAAGAGTTGTGTTAAGTTGGAACCCAATCAATCTTGCAGGCATGCTTGACTCCTCTGCTACTTTTGGATGTATCTATAGAAGTAAAGTAAATAACTAAAATCTTACTGCATTTATAATTTCTGCCTCTTTAATTTAATTCTGCTTTGTTATTCTGTCTTAGCCTCTTATGAAGCTAAGTGATATTCTATCTTAGCCTCTTATGATGCTAAGTGATATTAAATTTTATGATTCAATAGGCTATATTAGCCCTCCTTCTGATATGGCAGTCTTTATATACTTACTTCCTGTTTTACTATTACTTTTACTACTATTAGCCTTTATATTACTTACTTACTTGCATACTTATAGGATGCTAGATTTCTTTCTTACTTATTTATATGTATCACAATCAGATTATTTTATTTTAAATTTGCATAGTTCATATAAGCATAAGCATGTTTATGATGAGTCTTTTCTTTCAATATTTTCCTTACTTTATATATATATATATATATATATATATATATATATATATATATATATATATATTATGCCTAACTTTGTCACAACTTTGGTGTTGAGGTATGTCTTTTTACCTCATATGTTGCTTAGTTGTAAATGCACTATTTATAACTTCCTCACATCCTCTTGTAGGTTATTGCACCCTATTATGTTGCTTGTCTTAGTATTTAAGTAAAAATTGTGATATCATAAAACTCATGAATATAAACAGCTTAAAATATACTTAGAAAATATGTATAACAAGAATTTTTTTTTCTTGGCTAGGGCCCTGGCATTGTGAAATCGACAATGTTAAGATCTATGCAATTTGAGGACCTTGTGGCTGAAGAGGAGTCGTACTTGGAGGAGCAGCAGGTTAGAGTAGAGGATCAATATAGTAGCTGTCATTTTATTCTGTGAGGATGAGTGATTTATTTCATTTTAAATTTATCTTAAAATTAATTTAATAATTCAGGTACCCATGTATTTCTTTTATTGTATAATTTATTTTGAGCTGCATATTTATTCCTTATCTTGCTTAGTGGTGGATTAGATGTAGCATTTTACATTACTTTGCTTCCGCGCTCAATTGAATGTATATACTTAGTAAATGATTATGCTACATTATTCAGGGCACATTCTTCCCTTATTAGTGGATTGAGGATCACACCTTAATCTAATGATAAGTGAGGGATTTGTCAGCATGACACACCACCCCTTAATCTAATCTTGTCGATTGGGGGGTGGGGTGCCACATAAATAAGACAACATACACTGCATGAAAATAGGACTATAAGTAAGTAAACTACAATATAATAAGCATGAGCTGAACAGTAAGTAAAGTAAGAAGGAGCTTATCCTCTAGAGCTAAGAAGGAATAGTCAAAGATTATAAAAAATAAGCATAGCTCAAGGGCTATGACAAGTTCTCACAATCAATAAGATTATGATAACCCAATAATTTAAGTTGTTCAAGTTATTTTAAGTTTTATGTTCTATGGGCAAAGTTATAGAAAGAGCGAGGAGCTAAGCATGTCTGCCTAACTATATAAGGAAAGTGGGGTTTCTTCAAAAAAATACACACCCACATTTCTCCTCTAGACACGTGAGATCTCCTTATTACTGCCATAAGCCTACCCTGGCCACCACCATATGAAACCCCTATATTTTATTATAAATATTTTATTTATGCATAATATTTTATATGTATGTCCAATGTTGTACTCTCAAGGCAAAGCAGTATTTCAAGAGATTTAAGTAATTATAAACTATGTGATAATCAAAGTTGTCTAATGTTTATGTTATCTAATCTTAATGATTGGAGTAGAATTAAGCTCCCAATTGGCATAGACTTTGGCAAACTCTAAGACAATTAAAGGATAATACTATAAGTAGTTAAGTTTTGGAAAATAGTAGTTTAATTTAATTTAATTAAATGACAAAGTAATTTATATGTATAATCATGCAACATACCCCTAAATCCTACACTAATCATAATCCACAAAATCCTCTTAGACTTTCCAAACTTAAGGCCTAAGGTACTATAAGGGAGGATTTAAGTTGCAAAGTTCTCTATACTTGAAAGGTGCAAATTGAAAGTCAAAGGAATTCTACACTTGTAGGTTTACTAAAGAGATCTAGCTAAGACCATTTAAGTTTAATGGAAACATGATTAGGAGCTCACTTCCTACTTAACATCACTATTGGAGGTTCTAAAAGTAAAGCCAGAGGAAGGATCACCATTTCTAAATCTAGTTTTGCTCATAATTGCAAGGGTACTACAACTTAAAAGGAACTAAACTACTCTTAAAAAGCAAAGGGGAGCTAACTTAGAGGTTGGAGAAGTGAAAGTAAGATTATACTAGAAAGGTGATCTTACTAAGTTTATATTAGATTGGCTAGCACCTAGTCTTATTAGGTTTACATAATTTTAATTGAAGCATAATACTAGTCTAATACATTTATGGAATATGATAGCTATGATAAAGGTGGCAATTTAAATCAAGCTAGGGCTCCCTATTCCTACAAAATCTCTCATAATGTTGAAGGTTAAATCAATAAATTTGTTATGTTTACAAGCATCAAATTCATACTAATCCAATATCAAATTCACAAATGAAGTGACATAAATGTCAAAAATAATGAAATATATTTGATGTCCTAAGATTTTCAAGCCTAAAATATGCAAATTATAAAGTCACAAAATCACATAATTTGTATAATTAAGGAGCTAAATACCTAATTTAACCATTTGTTGTCCAATCACAAAGATAATAGTATATATGAAATCTTTATAGCATAAGAAGAAGAATAACACTAAGTATGTAGAAATCAGAAAACGATGGAAAATTAGGATTTCCGAAACTCCTAATTAGGGTTAAGAAGTGATTATAAAAATTAGGACACAAATCCAAAATTAAATTATACCAATGTGTTTGTCTCATTTTTCTGAATAAAATGTTATATAATTTCATATAATTTGGATGAGTATTATGAAAGTTATGGCTAAATAAATTTGTGAAAATTAAATAACTTCATATTAATCATTAATAATCATTAACGACTAACGGCACCGTAATGCACGCGTTACGAAGAATGGCGCAGCGGGCAACCTCGAAAGTTGACAAGTATAGAAAATATTGCGGCTCTTAAAATCCAAGCAGCGCAAATTTCTGCATTGCATACGCGCTAGACACGCGTCGGCATGCGATTGCGTGATTCAAGGAATCCTAGACCGATTTGGTCCAGCGGAAGAACCCAAACCGCAACATGGGCCATGGCTCGAACCCTTCTTTTCAAACGAGACTCCGAAGAGGGTGTGCTAGGTTTTGACCCTCCTGGTCAAACCCAGAAGTTCTGACATGTAGCCCGCACTCCAGTGCGAGGTCCTCGATGAGCCCAACTCACCAAGCCCCGAATCGGTGCCTAACGCTGCTAGGATCCCCAACAAGGCGATTCCCTAAATCAAACAGGGCAGTTAGGGTTTTACCACGACGAGTAACTGGTGAGGGTCCGACAAATCAGAGCTTGATCGGGCTCGTTCGATCCCGATTTAGCTTCGATAGTGCCAATGGAGTTGCGAAATAAAGTTTCGAACATTCAATTGAAGAGATAAGTAGTAGGGTCAGGAGAAAATGGTGTACCTTCCTTCCTCTATTTGTCGGTTAGGGCTAGGGTTTGACAAACCTTCAATGAGCTCAAGCAAACTCTCCCAGCAGCACCGGGCTTCAACAAATGCCTTAGACGAGTGGGAAAAGAAGAGTAGAGTTGATTGAGGGCTTAATTGCATCGAAGAAAGGCCCAGCTGGGGGAATCCATAGCACAGTTGCTCATCGTGCAGACGCACGAATGAGCCGAGAGCAGAGGCGTACAGTCCCATCAGATCTAGGACTTGATATGACAGCTAGATTCTCGAAATGCGCCACAAACATCAAATCCGGCTTTGATAGCGCAGACAACCCGAATCCCCTCGATCTGCTATCCCGTGTACTATACCGGACAGCGGATCACTGCGGTTTAATAAAAACTGATGGATTTAATAAATAATAATATATATATTATTTAATTTGAATATATTAATTAATTATTTAATTTATCCAATTTAGTTACTCAAAATTAATTAATCAAATGGACTCCAAAAAATCCCAAAATTTTACCCTTATCTAATTGAGGGGTGAGGAACTCAAAAATACAATCAAATATTTAATCAGATGTCAATTTAATTATCATAGTTTTTTGAGTATTTAAATATTATAAATAAAATTCGGGAAAAATTTGACGACTTCTAAACATTCCCAAAATACCACCCCGAGCTAATTTGGAGGTGAGGAGTCCAATAGCGAACTCCAATTTTGATTCTGAGGTCAAAATAAAATAAGCATTCTCATAATTATCAGAAAAAAACCAAGAATATTTGAAATTCACAAATAATCTCCAAAATGTACCAAACTTGAGTTAAAAGCTCCTAATATTATAATAGGAGTACTATAAGTAAAACTGAGCTAATTAGGCTTCTAAATAAAGGGTAATAACACTAGGATTATTATACACCCCTAGCTAATTGAAGGGTCAGGAATGTAATGGCAAAGTCAAATTTTAATTTCGATGAGTATTTATTTATTCTATTTTTTGAGATATTATAAATATATTAAAATAATTGGAGAAAATTTAACGACTTTCAAACCCCTCCAAAATATCACTCTCAACTAATTTAGGAGTGATGAGCGTAATATCAAAGTCAGATTTTTAATTTGAAGTCAAATTAATTAGGTCATTTTTTAAATTATCAGCATTTTTTAGAATTAGGGTTTGGTCCAAATGACTTCTGATTTGAACCAATACATCAGCATTTGCTTCTAATTGCTTATTTAGATTATTTAAATCAAGATTAGGACCTAGTTTAGTTCTGATTGACTAGGGTAATGTGGTACCCTACTCCATAAGTCCATAATCATTAGACTAAAGAGTGGAGTGTCACTCTAGCAAACCCCTCACTTATCATTAGATTATGTAAGATTCACAACCCACTAATAAGGAAAGGACATGCACAGAATAACTAAGAAGATCAGTCACTAAATATGACATACATACAGAGTATGAAAGCAAAATAGAATAAATATAACATCCATTCATTATACATCAAGTAAGAAACACAACATAGCTCAATATATAATAAAGTGTAGAAAAGTAATCACAGTCACAGTACCTATATTATTATAATATTTAAATGTATAGTTTAAAAGATTGAATAAAATCTCTCATCCTCACAGAAGGCTAAAAAGAAATCTAGGCAGCGTCTATCTCTCCTAGCTGATGCTCCTCTCCTTCAGCACCCAACTCCTCAAATCTATCCGAATCTGATATTATTGGTTCCATAATACTAGGGCCCTTGCTAATAAAAGAAAATCTTATTAGATAATTATTTAAGTACATTTTAGGCTGAATATTTTATATGAATTATTAATGTCACCATTTTTATATGTAAATGCAATAAAAAGTAAACTAAAAGCAGTAGGAGCAGTAAGCGTACAAAGAACAGGATAAATTATAAATACATCATTTATAACTATACAAATGTGAGGCAAAAAGCACACCTCAGCAACTAAGCAAGGAATGGGCATATACATATATACAATGTAGTAAGTAAAAGTATTGAAGGTAAAGTCTAAATCAAAATATGCTGATGATTACATGACATATGCAAGTTACAGACAGAAATCTGAAAGTGGTACATATAGTAAGCAATAAAGTATAGCATCCTATGAATAAGTACAAGTGAGCAAGTAAGTAAAGAAACACAGCTGACTGAAACATGCATCACAATGCAGTACACAGTAAGCTAGAACTAAAATAAGTATGTAAAGATTGCCATATCAGACAATTGGCCAATCGGGCCCAGTGAAATTCCCAAAGCCTTTCTAGGCTAGGGCAGACAGAACCAGCAGCAGAACTGAGGATGCAGTAAATACAAATACAGAATCTTTTAGTTATTTTACTTTTGTTTCTGTGGACACGTCCAGAAACAGCTGAGGAGTCAAGTATCTCTACAAGACTATACGGGTTCCAAGCTTAACATACACTCCTCAATGAGTAATGTTAAGCCTCCTTATTACTTCTTAAATTTGTCCATAGGGTAAATGTGCACTAGAATCCACCCAAAAACTGAACCCAAAGGCAACTGCTATCCTAATTATTCTAAGTTTTCATTTTACGTATAAAGTTTTTTTACATGATATGTCCAAGGAATCAAGCACAAAATATAAAGAATATATAATAATAAAATAACTCAAGTAAGCAA
Organism: Gastrodia elata; assembly: GCA_016760335.1. Classification (NCBI taxonomy): domain Eukaryota; kingdom Viridiplantae; phylum Streptophyta; class Magnoliopsida; order Asparagales; family Orchidaceae; genus Gastrodia; species Gastrodia elata. The sequence continues at coordinate 28,264,006 of CM028674.1, read as the reverse complement.
GGGACTCTTCTATACATGGTGACGCTATTGTTGTCAATTTAAACAATTCTAACTATTCTAAGTTACACAGGTTCAGGATCTCCAATTTCTACTATCAAGTGTAACTTAGAAGTACGGCCTTATAAATTAAAAAGATTGGAACTGATCAGGTTCTAATCTAATCCAATCAAGCATAACTACAGGTTTAATCAATAAATTGTAACGTCCTAATTTGATGAATTTTGATGTTCCATCTGAGATCTGATCAAGATCTATTAAACTATAGATTATGAATTAAACACCACAATATTGAGATTTAATCACATAATTCAAAAGATAAAACATAAGATCTAGGTTTTAGTCTAAAAGTGATTTATTGATTAAGGCAAATTCTATTAAGCAAATCAAACTTAATAAGATAAATCTCCTATCCTGAATCTAGGGTTGAAAGATAAAATTAATCAAAATAATTTGTAAAATTTAGAAACAAACAAAACTAAGGATTCATTCATTGAATAACCCACTTATCCAATAAATGAAATCTAACTTATGAGCTAGTCCTAGTCTTAGGAGTAGTCCTAATGTGAGGTGCAAAGTCCTTATGAAAGACTCAGAGGAAATTTTAGGATACTTAGCATTTTGAACTAAATATTAATTCTTAACACTTATAATGATCCTATTATAATTCAAATGTTAGTTCTATTGACTTAGAAGGTAGTTTAGAAGTTAAGGATGCTTAACCTAAATTTTGGGCAAAATGACCATTTTACCCCTACTTAAGGGTCCAAAAATCTACTTTTTGATTTAGGGCTCTAAATTGGGATTTCTTACTATCAAATGATTCCTTACAATTTAACATGAAGATAGACAATAAGTATACCAAATTTGGATAAGAAATGGGTCCTATAGGTCCACACTAAGGTTTTTGGCATAAGGGGTATTTTAGTAAAGTTCACTTAATAAAATCTAAATTTTTATGCAGTATATTATTGGTTGCTACTCAAGGATTCTATAAAGTCTAAGAACACTAAATTCTGAGGTCTAATGAATTAGTTATAGTCATTTTAATTTCTAAGGGCAATTTGGTAATTTTCTAAGCTAAGAGGGGTTAAAAAGCTAACTTTTCCATTTGGTATTCAAATTCAGCAAACTCAGTGGCTATAGCTTCCCTATATCACACTGAGTACTTTAACTGGGAGTAGACCCAAATTGGACTTCAATTTGTCAAGTTATGACCTAATTAAGGTTATGTGTATTTTAGTCATTTCTAATTTTTCTAGGGTTCCAAACCTAAATATTATTTCTGATTATTGTTGGTACTAAAATTTTAAGCTATCTAGCATCTTAAATTTTCTGATTTGGAATCCAAATGGCCAAGTTATGGTCATTTCAATATTTCTGAGCGCTACGGCGCGCTGTAGCGCCAGACGATGATTTCGTCTGTGCGAAAACCGCAACGGGTCAATTTTTGGGCTCAATTACTCTCAACCTAGAGCACTTCACGTGCGGTGCCATATACCATTGGAAAGTCTTTCTACGACCTTTTCATTGATTTCCAAATCAGCACCAAAAGATTAAATTATCAATGCAGTACATGGGGTTAAATGACTAGGTGTACAAAATTTTGTATTAGCAACTTTACATATCATTCCCTATTGTTTACAGATTTTTAATTTTTTGAGTTCCTACATCTTAAACATAGCTTTATAGATGCATAAATAAGGTAACATAGAATCTTAAATATACAAATGAGCATAAAAACGAAATGGAATATCCATTGGATTAACCAATGGAGGGAAAGGGGGTACCTTTGACCTTGCAAGGAAATGAGGAAGAAGACTCAGAACTCTTAGAGGAGGAATTTCTTCTTCTTCTCAGCATAAGGAACAATAATGGAGGAAGGAGGGAGAGCTCTCAACTTGGCAGCAAGCAAATGAAGGAGGGGCTGAGCTCTTTCTTAAAGGGGAGAAGAAAGGGGGAGGCTATCAAGAGCTATTGAGGCTAGGAGGCATGGGAAGAGTGATGGCCTTGCCATCAAGATTTGCAATTAAGGGGAGGAGGAGAGGGGTCAGCCAAAAAAGGGAAGAGGGATGGGCAGCTAGTAAAGCAAATTAAGAAAATAAATTTTCTTAATTAAATAATTATTTATTTATTTTCTAATTTCTTAATTTGCTTAAAAATTTGAATTAAATCAATGCACTCCGAAAAATCCCACAAATTCACCCCAAGCTAATTTGGGGGTGAGAAATTTAACGACGAAGTCGGATTTCGATTCTGACAATTATTTAATTATTCTATTTTTCGACGCATTTAATTATATTAAAATATTTGTGAAGACCCCACGACTTCCAAATGCGTCCAAGGCATCACCCTAGCTAATTTGGGGGTGACAATCACAACGACGAAGTCAAATTTTGATTTTGAGGTCAAATTAAATACCTCAAGTTTCTAATTAATTAAATATTAGAGTAATCCAAAATTATTGATTTAGCTCCGAATCGAATCAAATCTTCAGGGATTGATTCAAATAACCATATGAACTTAATAGAATGATAATTGAGATATGATTAAGCTTAAATTAAACTAAGTAACAATCTTGGGTTGTTACAGGTAACTACCTTAAGTTATTACATCCAACTCGGCACAACACTATGTATCATCCACACAGCATTCATCCTGATGCAACAAAATCCTAAGATTAGGCTTTCTTGATCAATTCCCGGTGACCCGACAATCTCACGCCATGATCTCAATCACATCTTCATCCTTACATCAAGACATGTTGATTGCCCAAGGAGGATATAATCGGGAAGGCTCAAACTGAGCTCACCCACTCAACTCACCTCGCACAGGCATCCAAACACTCAGGGTAGACTAACATATCAATTTGACTCAAGTCTAGCCGACCACCGAACCTAAAGTCTATCAATTTGATTCAGGTTGGTTCACTTCTAATTCTAGGATATTTTAGATTAACATAGTAGCATCATAGACAAGATTGACGGCTAAACAAGCCGGAGGGAGCTGAATAAAAAAAGTTTAGAGGATTTACCTTTCACAGGGATATGTAGGAGGCAAAAACTAATGCTAGAGTGGGAGTTAAGGTTTGAATAGTAGCAGGTTCATCTCCTCAGGGTTTTAGCTAGCTTTTGGGCACTTAAACATTATAAATAACATAAATAGCTTCTCATAATAAGTCATTAAGAACCCACCCTTGATTGTTACCCTAGTTAGCCAGGGCTTAATTAAGTCCTAATCTTAGTTCTAACACTTAAATTAAGTCATTAAGAACCCACTTTGAAGTTGTTATCTAAATCAGGTGTCAAATAGATCAAATTCTGATTTTGGGAATTTCAAAAATCCTGGAATTTGACATATCAAAATTGACCTTAAATCAAAAATTTGATTTTGCCATTTCTCTTATCACCCCCAAATTAGCTATGGGTAATGTTTTGAAAACAATTGGAAGTCATTAGATTTTCATCAAATATTTTAATATATTTAAAATATCCTAAAAAATAGGAGGTCAAAATCGAATTCTGACTTTACCGTTGCATTTCTTGCCCTTCAATTAGCTATAGGTGATTTTTTGGAATATTTTAGAAGTCATTTTATAATTAACTTTTAATTAAAAATCAGATTTTAAATAATTAAATAGTATATCAAATAGTTTACTGTAAGTCGCCATCCAATTAAAAAGCCCTCGTCGTCTGAATAGTGAAGCGGTGCCGTCTAATCAGATGGCGCATCGATCCTGCCGTCTGATCGATCCAATCATTTGGATCGGATGGCTGGAGTGCTTCGTCCCAAAGCAGGCTATGTGTGTCGAGCAAGCATGCTCTTTTGGCCGCACCGCTGACGCGCGTCAATCTCGCCACTGAAGGATGTTGTGCGGGACTCGATTAAAGTCTCTAAGCCATTTTTCTATTCCAGTTGCATGATTTGGATCCTGCGAAGTCGAAGGAAACCCCGATCCAACTCGAGCTCTTCCAACCGTCGATCCCAGGCACCTCTGATCTCCCAAATCACTTAAGCAATTCTCAATTTTATGGAGTATCTGAACAAAGAGTATTAGTGCAAAACAGGATGCTTCATCATGCCATTTTTAGAGGGTTACAATTCCCTATCGTAGCCAAGGAGTGCCTAAAGCGCGTTAGTTCCATCCTTTAAGCGATGGAATGCCCTGATGAGGTCCGAGTCTCACTGATGACCTACCTCCTCCAAGACCAAGATGAAGAATTGGGGGCCATGACTTTCTGGGAACTCACCAATAAGCAAAGAAGAGAGCATCGTGAAGTCACTTTTGAAGACTTCCGCCTCAACTTTTCGATGGAATAAATTAAATAAATGTTTTAGTGGATTGTTCTATGTTCCCTATTGTACTTTTCCTATCATATGTTATATCTATCATGATCAATAAAATAAACTCATCTATTTTAGCTCTTTTTAAATTCTAAAAGAATTTTATTCTTAAAACTCAGATACGATATTAATCCTAGATATTCCTCTTCTACCCTTGCTGCATCTGGCAGCTCTTCTTCTGAAATCAATGCACTTCTAGAAATAGTTTGAACTTTAGTAGAAACTCATATCAAGCAAGCTGAAAGAATAGAGAGGTTAATTGTCGTGCAAAGCAATCAGAATCCTTCATCGACATCTATAGCCCCTGTACCATATTATCCTCCCCAACAGCACTACCAATCAACAGATGGAATTTTACATAGCTTTATCTGTCTAAGGACTACTACTTTAATGGGAGTATGTCAGTTATGGACACAGCTAGCTAACTAAAATTGGTGGAGAAAAATTTGACAAGCATTAAATATCTCGATTCGAAAGACATCAGGTTGACAGCTCACATATTCCAAAATGAAGCTGAGTATTGGGGGGATAATATTATGAACACATTATTCACAGATTACCACACTGAGGATATTCCTTGGGATGCATTTGTCGAGGCGTTTAAGGTGGAATACATTCCTCTCTCAGTTCAGAATAATATGGGGGATGTGTTCCTTAGGTTGAAGTAGGGAAACCATCCCTTGGATGAATACAAAGCAGAATTTTGGCACCTTGCTCGATTTGCGCCTAATATGGTACAAATTGAAGATGCCCATTGCCACCATTTCTGAGTGGATTGTGTGATACAATAAAGGACCACGTTGTACCATTAATACTGTCAAATTTTATTGAACTAATCGAGACAGCTCGAGTGGTAGAACAACATCAGTCCTAGAGGGACCATAAAAGGACTTTCAACTCATCTACTAATAGAAATATAACTCCAAAAGAGCTAGATTTCCCTCAGGAAAGGTATATCAGATTAAAGCGACTTCTACCTCTTCTGATCCATATAATGGATACACGAAGCCTCATCTTTATGGGAAGTGATACCACGACAAGCGATGCTGCTACATCTGTGATAGGCAAGGACATTTCTTCTATCAATGCAACTACGATGAAACTATGGATGGTGCTCGCATTGACCGTTCCAGGCACAATCAAGTTTTCAAACCAAATCCTATAAATTGTAGAAGCTAATAGTTGGCAATAATGCCTCCACCACAGTCTGCAACTCAAGCTCCGAAGAAAGAAGGAGGCAATGCATCTCGACCTAGCACATCAAGGCTTCCTCAAAAACAGGTCTATAATAATAAACCCACAAGACCTGCTAGGGTCTATGCCTTTACCCCCTTGGAAGCTGCTGAAGATAATAACATCATTTTAGGTACACATATTCGATCACATTTTTATCTTCAGCGTTAATTTATATTATTTCTTACAAGTTCAAATAATGATTGTTAAATATGGTTAAATTAGGAACCATTTTTATTAATGAAAAACCTTGCAAAGTACTCTTCAATACCAGAGCCAGTTATTCTCTTATATCTGAAAGTTCTACCTAAACCCTAAATTTACCCTTTTATAAGTTGGCTAAAACCTTAAGTGTTGGACTTCCTTCTAAAGCCCAACTCAGCACAGCCAAATTCTACGATCTGGAAGTACCCTTGAATATTAAATCATTCCAAGCTAAGTTGGCAATTTTGCCTATAGCAAATTTTGATATTATAGTAGGCTTGAATTGGTTTAGCATGCACAATGATATGATAAACTGCCAAAAGAAAAAGATCACCCTGCAATCGGTCGATGCTTCTGAAACCTTTGTAGGAAAGTTTAGCACCCAAAGTTTGTTAATTAATGCGATTAAAGCAGAAAGATTAGTAAATAAGGGTTGTATGGAATTCCTAATCATTATGATAGGCAGTAATAAGGAAGTTGTATCACACTTTGATATCAAGGTCATTAAGAAATTTGCTGATGTATTTCCTGAGAACTTTCCTGATTTACCTCCAACAAGAGAAGTAGAATTTTCAATCAATTTAGTTCCCAGAACATAGCCAATCTCCAAAGCACCGTACATTATGGCTCCTAAAGAACTGCAAGAGCTTAACAAGCAATTACAGGAGCTCTTGAATAAATGCTTCATTAAACCTATCATGTCTCTTTGGGGAGCACCAGTTTTATTTGTTAAGAAGAAGGATAGATCTATGCAAATGTGCATAGACTATAAAGAGTTGGATAAGGTGACCATTAAGAATAACTACCACTTCCCCGAATTGATGATTTGTTCGATTAGCTATATGATGCGGTCGTATTCTCGAAAATTGATTTGAGATCACGTATCACCAGTTTCGTGCAAAAGATTCAGATGTTGAGAAAATAACATTTAGTACTCGTTATTGTTACTATGAATTTCTTGTGATGTCTTTTGAACCACTAATGTGTCATCAATTTTTATGGACTTAATGCATCAAGTCCTAAAGTCTTATCTAGATAAATTCATTATTGTATTAATTAATGATATCCTCATCTATTCCAAAACCTTAAAAGATCATGATAGTTATTTAAGGGCAGTGTTGGAAACCTTACGTGATCATGAGCTATATGCAAATTTCTCTAAGTGTGAATTTTGGCTGAATTATGTTGCTTTTTTGGGTCATGTAGTGGATACTCAAGGAATCCACATATATTAACAAAAAATTAGTGTTATCCATGATTTAATGCAACCAAAGTTAGTAACAGACATCAGAAGATTTTTGGGATTAACAGGTTACTACAAAAAGTTTATTAAGGGCTTCTCTCAAATTACCTCTCCTTTAACCAAACTGACTCAGAAAGTTGTACCATTCAATTGAAATTCAGATTGTGAAGAAGCGTTTCAAGCTTTAAAGGACTCACTTTTTTCTGCCCCATTATAAGTTCTACCTAACGAGGGTTTAAACTATCAGGTTTATACTGATGCCTCTGGAATTGGTCTAAGATGTGTCCTGATGCCATAAGGAAAGGTTATTGCGTATGCTTATCATCAATTAAAACCGCACAAGAGAATTTATCATGTTCATACCTTGAACTCACCGTAGTAATCATTGCCTTGAAAATCTGGCATCACTATTTGTATGGAGTTCAATATTATATCTTCACTAATCACCAAAGTCTGAAGTATATCTTCACCTAACGAGAATTGAACTGCCATTAAAAGAGATTGCTGGTGTTGATTAGTGACTATGATTTAAACATTCAATACCACCCTGGTAAAGTGAATGTTGTAGCAGATGCTCTCAGTCATCGTGCTACGCTATCGGCCATGATTGCTACAAGTTCACTAGAAGATGAATTTTGAAAGTTAGAGATTATTCTAGTGCGAGGTAACATGCTAAGCTCCATATTAACTAATATCAGTGGAACCCACTTTTCATATATATGTCTCCATCTCGCAAACTAAAGATGATGAATATTTAAAGCTCAAAATAGATATTGAAGGTGGTCATTATTAGGATTTGCAGTTGCATGGGACCATAATTTATTAGGGTAATCGTTTAGGGATTCCTAAATACATACACCAGGAGATGAATTGTGGAGGGTGTATGCCCCCTCCACGATAAACCCCAAAATCCCAAAAATAATGAGTAGGGCTTCGACGTTCTAATGTAAACCATTTATGGCTTTCTATCTCTAAGTGTAGATCTTAATCACGCAAAAGTTTAGAACCCTTAACCTCATTAATTAGTGCGCTAATCATCTAGAATTAGGGTTCCTTTGGAAACCCTAATTTCTACTCTCGGGAATTCCCGAGAGATCGGGGAGAACGCACTGTCACTGTCGCCTAGGTCAGCCAATGCTCAAGCAGTGCGATAGTGCAAGTTCCATGGGCCCCACTGTGACACATGTGGTTTCAACCGGGCCAGCCCGTTGGGTTCCGGTAGACCCAACAGGGACCCGGCAGTCGATTGATGGAATTTAATTTATTTTAATTGCAATATTGCTTAACCTAATATCCAATTTAGAATTAATTTAATGAAACTAGAGTTTATCACAACTTGTTCAATTCTTATCAAAACAGAGCATGTTTATATATCAAATTCATCAAAAAAATGTGTAGATTCAAATTATTGAATAATATTTATATTTCTGTGGTTTAATTTTCTAAATTAAGCATATTTAGGTTAAATCTAGATTTATCAATAAATTTATGATTTGACATCATAATTCTATAAACTCAATTTCTATTTGTTCATTAGGCAATAGAGAACATTATGGCTAGTTAAATTTCAGTGATTTGTTTTACCTTTTATTAATTGCATCTTAATCATGATTAGGGTGATTAGCTTAGATTACGAGTTCTAGATCTCCAATTTTGGAAATCTTATTTTCTATGCTTTCATTAGGATGTGTAGAATTAGTTTGCTAGTATAGTTTCTTGTTTTGATGCCATCTTAATCAAATTAGGTTTTGTCCTTAGAAAATGACCATTTTGACCCTTGCATATGGTCATCTCCTTGCCTGGCTTAAGTGCTCTCTTTTGGAATCCTATTATTGTGTCCAAAGTGTACTTACACTTCTTGGACAACAATCTCTTCTCATAGGATTAGCTATTTTTATCCTAAGTTGCCTTGGTTGACTAAGTCACAATTTGTGACTTAATGTATTAATCTGTTTATGTGGATTGTCTTATTCACTTTGAATAAGATGATTTCACCTCCCTGAGTAATTTAAGTTCAACCTTAGAGTGTGTGTCTAAGTCATGATATGACTTAGGCATTGGGTGATCATTTCATTGGAATGAGCTCTTCTTTAAGCTATGTTAAGTCTAACTTTTCGATCATAAGTGAACTATGTCACATCTTGTGACTTAGATGATTTGTCTAGTATATCTTTAAACCTTTGGCATAAGTCATAAATTATGACTTATAATTGTATCCTAAACCTTTCCTTAAGCTTCCTAGCATTTAATCAATTGGATTAAGTGAATCATTTACCTTGATCAAGTCATGACTTATGGTTTGTGTGGATAATCTTTAGTAACATTTAATACCTTTGATGTTACGTCACATGTGACTTAATGCATTTGTTTTCCCATACCTTTTAAGGTCAAGTATCCATATTGGGTATTTACCCTCTACAACAACCCTAGATATCACTCTAACTAATCTAAATTAATTTAAGCTAAACCAAGCTTTGATTTTCATTCCTTTAGACCTAATGAGTTATTTAAACCTAACTCTATAAGTTTGAAATTCATCGGAGCTCATTTGAGTATTTTTATCTATTTTGCCTATTTTTGGATCCTGAAAATTATCTAAACTAATTTGATCTCCAAATTAAAATCTGATTTCATTTTTGAATTTCTCGTGTCCTAATTAGATAAGGGTAAATTTTTGAGACTTTTTTGGAGCTCATTTGGTCCTAAACTATTTTTAGAAATTTTTAGAATTTATTATAATTAACTAAAGAATTTATAATAATTAAAATAAATTATTTTAATTAAAATATTATGTGGGATTTGCTGTTGGGACTGCGACAAATCCGCTGCTGGATTCTGACAGCAGCGTAACAACTCTAGCAAATAAGTACGCTAGCACACATCTTAGTATATCCCCATCCATGGGGCGTACAATACCCCGCGCTTGGATCTAATCCTAGTCGTCGAATCAAGCCCTCGCATCCGATGGCTGAGTTTTCATCCGTGATTCTATTTAATGGAAGCGCATCAGGCCCTCCATCTCCAACGGCTCGATGATCAGATAGTAAACTCAATCCCTAGCACTGTAGACCTTCGTCCCTAGCTTGCTCGCTCGATAGCTAAAGATCCTTCGTACCATTTGCTGTGAGCTTGTACCCCACTCCTCTATGCCATATTCTCTTAGCCATTAGGATCCTCTCCATTAGTGGCTGAGCTTACTTGGCAAGTCAAGAGGGTTGAATCCCTCTAATTGGGGTAAGCTAAATAAGCCTCTCGGCCCGAGCCTAAGGCCTGGCCCTCAGCCATGGCATTCCCCCTCTAACTCCTTCTCTAGCTATAAATAGCCTTCCCTCAACTATGTAAGCTCCTTTGCTCACTTGAATTATTATGATTTTCCTTTCCTCTTCCTTGTCAAAATCCATAGGTGCTTGTTGTCCCATCACCCCAGCTGTGCGTACCACTGATAAAGAGTGTGTGTCCGGTGTTCAGACCTCCCTAAGTAATTTCTAAGGTCATTTGAAGCTCCCTCGACCATCCGCAGTTCTCAGACTTCCAATTCCCATGTACAGCTTCTATCCCTTCCTCTGTCAAACTGAAGATAGCTCGACTTGCGAATGCTCTACCCTAGATGTTGTGCTAGGATCATACCCTAACTCCTCATTGAGTGGTTACGGTGCTGGTAAGGTCTGGTAGTGGACCAGACAATATCGAATGGTCGTCTGAGTGTGCACTGTTGGTCAGCCATTGGACCGCTGAAATCCTTGGCACTTGAAGCCCTTAGGATGCCCAGTGGCATCATTGGATAATTTCAAATGAGTAGTAATTGTCGATTTGAGCTTGATCGATCGATTTAGCTCAAATCTATCGACTTAGACTTAGCTCATGTCCACACTCAACTAGAAATAGCATCCCAGTCAATCAGCTGACCTCCTCGCCCAATTCATCACCCAATAAATCCCTCTTTGCATATTGATCATATTATGATCAACCTTGAGCTGTGGCATCATCTTAGTGAGCAGTTCTCACAAACCCTAAATGCTCGTTAGTAGGAGTTTAGGCTGAGTAGTCATCTAGAGCCATTCTGATTAGGGGTTCTAGGTCCGTTGGGTGCGCCTAGGTTCAAGGATGGTGTAACAATCGACGCGAGGTGCTAGCGTGCCCTGTGTGCTGAGAATGTAGCTTTGGAGTGTCATCCCCCTTTGACCTGTTGAAGGATGGGGTGGGGAATAAAACACTATCGCTTTGGGCAGGGCCAGCCCAAGCCCACATGGTGCGATAGTGCCGACTCAGTTGGGCTCCGATTTGACCCGCGTGATTTGGTAAATGGGCCGGGTTTATTAAATCAATTTAGGAATTATATTTCTTCTATTTATTAAATGATAAATGGATTATATTAATTTGCCTATGATTTAGTTAATTAAAAACACTCCAACTAAATTAATTGAATAACTTAATCAATCCTTATCCAAATTCTATAATCTAATATACCATTTTGATCACAAAATCATAAGGAACAATAATCTGTAATAAAATTCTAGATTCAATGGTTAGATTTTCTAATTTAGCCTAATCTCTCTTTAATCTTAATTAATGAATAAATAATTCATTAAATGGCCAAACTCTATGATTAAGATCTCTGATTATTCATAAGATAAAGGAGAACTTAATTATGGCTTTAAAAATAATGTAAGAGTTCTAAATTTGTTAATCACCTCTTAATCACTCTAAATCTTATATAGAGATTAATGACTTAATTAATTCTCTGATTTTAGTAAACTAAGTTCTTAATATCTTCTTAAGTGTATTAGAACTTGCCTATGTGTTTAGATCCCCATATTAAACCCAAATTTCCCTAATCACTTTTCTTAGCCTTAAAAAGTGATTAGTGTTAATCAATCAAATCTTAAGTTCAAACTTAAATTTAAGTGCCTAATTTCTCTTTTTCTTTTGATTGCTTTATTGCTCCTAAGATGCTTATGTTGTTTGTGATATCATAAAATGCAAATAATATAAAATATAGTTAAATAATTTGTCTAACCACTTTTTCTCTTTTTTGGTTGGGGCCCTATCATTGTAAAACTGAAAATGGCAGCTTCAGAGCATTTTGAGGAATTAGTGCGTGAGGAGGAGCAGTTCTAGAAGAATGAGCATCTTGGATCTGAGAAGCCTTAGTTTAGGTTGCTTATTTATTTAAGTGAGGGTGAGTGTCCTTTATTTCTGTTTAAAACTTACTTAATATGTTGTAATAATATAGGTATTCATTGGTTTTTGTACCGCCCCGCCCTGTCACCGCGCGCAAAAGGGATAGTTAAAATCAATCTCCGTGACGGTGCAGCGCGCCACTCGGGGAGGAATATCCCATCTCCCCGAATGGCTGAAACCAAACCCATCTGAAGGGCTGCTGACTCAACCTTAAGGAGGGTTGAGAGCTAATACTTAAGATAAGAGTAATATCCTTATTCTAAATAATAGACCAATACATATATTAGATGTAAAACACATGAGGAATCTAATATATGTATAAGATATCAGCATTTCTAGTATACTGATCATGTCACAATACTAAGTATAAATAGTGTATATACAGAGTGCGGAAGCTAAAGCCAACATCCATAAATAATCATCACAGAAACTGTATAAGACATTTATCTCAGAAAAAAAAAGAAAATACGTCTAGAATTATTACAAACAATTTACTGAGATACAGATATAAAAGCTAAGTACTAAACTAAAATAAACTAAGCAAAATAATAATGATGTGGAAGAGTCCACTAGTGCTCCACGAGCATCTCCTAAATCTCATGGGTGTTCTCTTGACCTGGCTCAATATACTGCACAAAATTTAGCAAATTGTCGGATCCCAAAAGTACCCCGTGTTAGACAATAAATCTAACACATCGAAACTAATATAAATGGTTCTAGTTATTCATTTAGTATTTACATGATATAAATAAAACTGCAAAAAAATAGTAAAGTAACTGAAGGTATAAAATTGTATAAAATTGTACAGAACTGAAGTAAAGTAAAGGTGTATTGGAAACTGAATACTGAAAGTAAATAAAAATAGTAATGGATCTAAAACTGAGTATTAACATGTAAAATTATACCATATGCTACTAAATTTATGCATTTGAATATGCCATAATACTATATGCTACTAATATACAACCAAAATATCACTAAACAGCTATGAGTCGTACGGTCCAATGTATATATACATCCAGTTGGGAACTGCGATGTCGATGCATCCTAAAATTTCCCAGTCAATGTATGCAACATTTTGTAACCCGTAAATCATCACTGATAATTATACATCATTTATAGTACTCAAATATCATGCTTATGCTCATGCTCATGCTTCTAAGCTATATGAGATAAATCCAAAAATCCAAAAAAATGCTTTGAAATTTGATAATAAATTCAAGGTCTTCATTGTACAGAATCCTGTTAAAGAGATTTTAACTCCTAAATTATAGTTTCGATAATTTGTTAAAATTGAGAGTTTACTTAAAATCATCAGATGGGAATGTTGTATACACATATTTATCATATTTCTAAGAAGGGTGGTTTTTAACACTTAGTTTGATTAAGTTACGCCTAACGAAGTCATATTCGATAGGAGGCATCACCTGATGGAGATTTGTATCTCAAGCTAAGCCATTAAAATACCCAAATCACAAACACACTTAATGTTCTAAAGAGGGTGACTTGAATCACATAATTTACTTGAAGCACACCTATGAAAGTAATCTTCGATAGGAGGCATCACCCGATGTTAACTTTTATTCAAACAAACTAATGATCTAAGTCCCTAATCATAACACTCTTAGTCTTGAAAGATTTACTCTAACAGGACTGTATTCGTCTAATCCCTCAAGATAGCACCTGGTCATAAGTCTACATTAGAGTGAATCAACCAATCCTGAACACTACTGAAATAATCCAGCACTATGGGTATACCCTACTATACCCAACCAATAATCTAGGTTCAAGCGATTCTATTTAATTAACAAGAATTTATCAAAGCTATTAATTCTTATTTTAATTAGGAGAGTCCTACACAAGGCTCCAAGAGTATGATTAAAAGATCACTCAATGTAGGTTGCTACCATAAGGAATAAGTTTCATTCTAAGTACTTTAGGTGGTTCCTACCACGAGATATTAAGATCAACTTCTAAGGTTATGAAGGATCATCTAAGTTTCTACCCTAATAAGTTATTAAAATTCTCCCTACCTCAATATATCAATATTTAATATTTTTAAGTATTTCAAGAATGATCCTAAGGCAAGACCCTTGAGATCTCACTCTTCTATCTCTGAAGTTAACATTTAAGGTTTACTTTTTAGTCTTGGATTGAAGTGATCAGATCAGATAAATAAATCTATCTGATCGTTGTCTATTTTATAATCATGGGATGAAATCAAAGATATTATTAGAGTTAGATTATTTCATAAATCATTATACTTTTATTATCCATCTTATGCCAATAGTCTTATATAAGAGAAAATCAAAAATCCAAAGATTAGATTCAGATGATTCAATCACACAGATTTAATATAAACCTTAGTACTTATAATTCAATAATTTAATATCAATGTCAAATTATATGTATTATTGGAATCATGTCAGTTGAATTATCTTTCAATCAAGGTTATTTGATTAAGGTGATTAAGGTTTAGATCTTAATCAAGACAAGTTAGGGTTTAACCCCTAGTCTTACCAAAATTAATACTAATGGTTAATTTAAAGATCAATGACAAATCAATGTATTATTGGTGTATTATTGATGTCAAATTTTATATTTAGATTAAGTAGCATCTATTTAATCAAGTTCTCAAGATTCTTTTGTTCAATTATAGTTTAAATGTCAATTTAAGCACATCAAGGTGTTCAATAATCTATATTTGAACCGAATCCATAGATTATAGTCTAATGATGTAGATTTTGGACCGAATCCAAAAAGACCCACAAATTTTAGACAGAGCCTTATAACCATGCCAGGACGACAAATTCTTTTCGTTGGGTTTAATTTTAGGTAACTGAGATCATCTTCTTGGATATCCAAAGGAAGATAATGAGGGCTATGATATTATGAATGTTGAAAATGACTGCTTTGGAAATATATATAATATCTTGATAATTTTTTTTAATATAGAGTTTGGTCAGCTTCATCACGAAAATTGGTTTAACTAGTTGGAATGAGAAGTGTCCACTAGGTCAGTCAATTGACTACAACCCAAATTGAGTCGACACTGGATCTTGACTTATGATGAGACTCATGGGAAAACAAATCATACTCATTTTGGGAATTAGCACAAGACGGAGGGAATTTACAAGCTTTTGATGCCTGCCTCGACTAGGCTAAAATAATGGTACATGGCAGCAGATTCAGCAATACATTCCTTAGTAGATTGCATCGCATTTAGAATTCTAGGTTAGTTTGGTAACCACTCACTAGAACCGCCATGAACTTAAGAACTGATTCACAATATAGGATTTCAGATTACTCAAATGAACTTAAGGCTTTTAGGGTAATTGAAAGCTCAAAGATTCTAAATTTAAAATCCAAAATCGCCCTACTTTACAGGCTACGGTTTTGGAATTTTAACCAAGGTTCTAAGCTTAATGGAGCTAAATAAACTAAGTGATAACTATCGCCCCATAATAAAGGCAATAAGAGAAAGAAATTCTAACATCCAGCCAAGTTGAATATAATATTATGGGATTAAATGTTAACTCTTAAATCCTAATGCAGGGTGTAGCACTATAGTGTAAGGCTACTACATAGTAGGTGACATCACATACTAGGCACAGGATAAACTAAAGATCAAAGATCCTAAAGGTTCTACACTTAAGTAATATTCATCACTTAAGAAAGCTTTTAGGTTACTAACTAAGTCACTATAAGACTTAGCCCAGACTAAAGGATGCTAACAATTTTGATTTAGTGAATTAGAGTACAAAAGGCTTAGCATCAAAGAACTAGAGTTCTTTGACTACTTACTCTATTAGAATCTAAGATTTAAAACTAGCTAACGAACAATTATTGGACTAAGTCTAATAATGAAGTCAAGTGATTGGCTGCTAAGCTCTACTTAAGGGATAAGATTAGGATGAACTAACTATATGAATTAGTCCACCTTA
The DNA here is from genome assembly GCA_016760335.1 of Gastrodia elata. Taxonomy (NCBI): domain Eukaryota; kingdom Viridiplantae; phylum Streptophyta; class Magnoliopsida; order Asparagales; family Orchidaceae; genus Gastrodia; species Gastrodia elata. The sequence goes on along the minus strand of CM028674.1, from coordinate 28,247,860 downwards.
GATTTTGAATTAGCAAGGAGATATTCATCTCTTACTAAGGGGATTTTTACTAAGAAAAGAGGATCAACATCCATTTAGGAGACATAGCCTCAATATTAAGGAAAAGCTTGAGATATTAAGTTACACATGATGACTTTAACACCAAAGATTTAAGATGTTACACAAAGACTACTAACACAAGTTATAAGCTATGAATTGGATGAGGCAAAGAACTCATTTACCCATAAGAATAAGTGTTAAGAAGCTTAATAGAGACTAATATTATAATCATAAATCATAATCTATGACTTATTCTAGAGGTTCTATAACTAGATGTTAATATATAACTCACAAGATGTGACTTTGACCACTAAGAATTTAAAGGTTGAATTTATCCTAGCTGGAAGGAGAGCTCATTCCAAGGAAATGATCAACTAATGCTTAAGTCATATCATGACCTGGGCACATGTTCTAGGGTCTAACTTAAAATACTTGGGAAAGGACATTTTCGTATTAAAAATGGAATAAGATCCTCTATAAACAGTCTATTACACTTTAAGTGATATCCATCACTTAATGAAAATTATACTTAAGAAAAAAGAGAATTACTATCCAATTAAGATGGACAAGGAAGAGTACAAGGTTAACTTATTAAGTCACCACAAGTGACTTAGTCAGAAAGGGTTCCAAAGGATAGCTATAAATTCTAATCCAAGTATTAGAATTCAAAGACTTTACAACTTAAACGAAGGTTTAATATCAAAGAGCAAAGATCTTTTGACTTAGAATGGGCCCTAGACCAAGAGCTAGATAAAACACCATTATTAGACCAAGCCTACTAATGAGGTAAGTTTTACTATAAGCTACACTTATGATCTTACATACACAGGTTAGAAGAATCTGACCATGATGTAACCTTACATTATAGAGGGTGAATACCCAATTTAGATACTCAATCTCAAGGAAGAGGAAGGTCTAATGCATCAAGTTACCTAATGTGGCTTAATACCTTAAAGTTCTAAAGGTCAACAAAATTGATGAAGGCAGGAGATCACTTATCTAACTAGGATAAAATATTAGAAGATAGATCATAAGGCTACTACTCTGAGTCATAAAATTTGAATTAATCAACTAAGGTTCAATGGTTATAACTATCCATTCCAAAAGATATGGGAATACTCATTCCAATGGAGTGATGTGATCTAAATCTAAAGAATAAGCTAGGCTAAAAAAATTCAAGTCACAAAGGTGACTTATCCAATAATACCTTCAGGGCTTCAACAAATCAATTAACTAAGAGGATATGAAGTTACTCATCCAATTTGATAAGACACTCTATAAAGAAAGAACTACTACTATAAGTCACAAGAGTGTGACTTGACCCAAGAAGAATCTAGGGCTTGACAGACTGAACTAAGGAAGATTTTGTTTCATAACTAGAGAAGAATGCCCTGAACATAAGATCTGGGTTACTACTTGAACAATTAGACTTAAATTAGTGGATAACCCTAATTAAGGATTTATTATACTAAGCTATGTTAAAGTTATATACACAATACAACCTATTCAAGTTAGGTCAAGTTGACCCAACACTAAGGCTTAAGAGTGGTATGGATAGCAAGAATAAATGTTTAAACCATTAGGATTAGCTTGATTTAATCTTAAGAGAGAAAAAGCTATTTTCGAGGCATGAAACCATCTTTGATTAACTTAGTTCAGAATTTGAAAGTTAAACACTATTTATGATTTAGCTTATTTAGGCAAAATTTAACAAGGCCATTTACAGAGTCCCAAATATTATTAAAATATTCAGATTCTACAAGTTCTCTTGAGCTTGCTGAGAACTTAGGATGAGAGCACGAGTTTCTTATGCCTGTTGTGCATTACTTTCTATTAAATCGTTCATTAAGCTTGCTAGAGAATTACCATTGTCGGGTTCATCTGAAGACGAGACCATGTTTTGGATCAGGGTTTAAATGGAAGAGGATCCGGGATTCATGACTGCAATTTCCAGGGATAAACTTTTAGGGAACGGAACAAAATCGATATTTCTTACTTTTCAAAGAGAAGTTGCAGGGATAGACATGAATGATAAATTGATGGGAAAGGGAGATACAAGAGACCTTTAAAGGAGATTAACTACAATATTCTGCCATAAAGGCAGTACAACAATCATCGTACGAGACTTGTAGATGCTTTCTTACTAATCTTTTATAGGTCCAGAACTATCATCTATCTGCTGATCCCCCAAAATCTCAAGACGATAGCTTTCAAAACATGATGCCTCTAAAAAGGCAGTGATCGCACGATCCAACCATTTCTAAAACCGCATTCGATTATTGGTTATAATTTCACATTTACTTTTGCCGATAACTAATTTGCTTGCATATTTTACTTCTTTAAAGTCCGTTCAAATCCTAAGATGTCATTTGTTACTTGTATTTAATTTTTAACTATATTTTACTCGTTTATGGTTTGTTCAATTCATAAGGTGTCATTTTTAGATATTCTTAGTTCATTTCTGAGATTTCAGTAGGATGAATTATGGATGCTGCCTTTTCTTACACTTAGTAATTGTGATCATATCCGTTGCAGAGAATGTATCATAAAGTAGATAAGAACATTTCCTTATTTGACACCTTATGATACTTCTTTGATACCAGCAGTAATGCCCCGCCTCGTCGCCGTGCGCAAAAGGGATAGTTAAAATCAATCTCGGCGGCGGAGCGGCGCGCCACTAGGGGAGGAATATCACATCTCCCCGAACGGTTGAAACCAAATCCATCTGAAGGGCTGCTGACTCAACTTTAAGGAGTGTTGAGAGCTAATGCTTAAGATAAGAGTAATATCTTTATCCTAAGTATTAGATCAATACATAAATTGGATGTAAAATACATGAGAAATCTAATATATATAAGATAGCAGCATTTCCAGTATACTGATCACATCATAATACTAAGTATAAGTATATAAACAGAGTGAGGAAACTCAATATATATATATATATATATATAGATATATATATAATTTTTTTATTTTATTTGACACCTTATTATGAAATTATAATTATTTTTTTTAGATTAATAAATTGGGGTCAAGCTTAAAAAAATAAAAATAGTGGTTCTTCAATCCGTTCCCATTCAAAAGAAGAACAGCGACCCCTTAATTGGTTTAAAAGATGAGCCACGGATCGCTAAGTAGCTCGCCAATCTCGGCCGTCTATCTGTAGAGAAAAAAACCTAACGGATTCGCGAATATCCCATCAAATCAGCTCCTATAAATTCAGGCACATCCGCGCAAGTTCCTTCACAGTAAGCGGCACTAAAATCCTTGTCCTAAGTAGAGATACGGAGACTTGGGCGGATCTGAGCATGGAGTCAACTAGTAAAGCTCCGAAGGCAGCCGGCGGCCGCAAGGGTGGCGCATACAAGAAGAAGGTTTCCCGCTCGTTCAAGTCCGGCCTTCAATTTCCCGTCGGACGCATTGGTCGCTTTCTCAAGAAGGGTCGCTATTCAAAGCGTGTTGGCAGTGGCGCCCCCATCTTCCTTGCCGCTGTCCTCGAATACCTTGCTGCCGAAGTAGATCGCCTTCTCTTTTTCTCGTGGTTTCTGGTCATTGCTATCTTTGTCATACTGATTTTTCAAAATGCTTGTTTACTAGGTGCTGGAATTGGCTGGAAATGCTGCTAGGGATAACAAGAAGAATCGAATCATTCCCAGGCATGTGCAGCTTGCTGTGAGGAACGACGCGGAGCTCGGAAAGCTTTTAGCCGGTGTTACCATTTCCAGCGGAGGAGTTCTGCCGAATATAAACCCTGTTCTGCTGCCTAAGAAAACTGCTGCAAAGGAGCCGCGGTCGCCTTCCAAGGCAGCGAAGTCACCCTCCAAGGCGGTGAAAAAATCTGCTAAAAAAGCGTGAAGTGCCTTTTGATTTCTAGAAGAACAGAAGCATTATTTGTATAGGTAGGCATTATAATATTTATAATCTGTTTGACTTGAAAATTTAATGCTTAGATATGTTCTGAAGGTGACATTTTGATGAATTATAATTTTATATTTTTAGCCATTGTTAAACTCCTGTGAAGAATTCTGCCTCCCGTCGATTTCTAATCATATATTAGCTTTTTCTTAACTTTTCTTTCCCCCCCAATGAATGTATCTTATTTTGTTCTAATTTTATTCTCATAGAAGCACCCTATTGTGACATGCATTATTTCATTTCTTTTAAATCAATTTTTTGTTGAACTGCAATTTGAAATTGATCTGTGTTGTGAATATGAACGTTAATGACATTATGGTTACGATTGCGATTTTCTTTCTGAATGTGAAAAGTTCTACGAATGTAGAAAACATAGCGGTTACGATTTATATTCGTTGAATTCTTTTGTCCCTAATAGTATTCTTTATGATATTTGAAAATCATACTTATTTTTTATGGTAAAGGTTAAGAGTGTTAAGCACATAGAAGAGAGTTTCCTTTGATTATTAGTACTAAGCAATCTCTCAACATAAAATTAATGTGTATTATTATTAGCTATTTTGAAATTAGGGTTTGCATAAGGTATATATAGTAGTTATCATAATTCTTAATATTCATTAAAATGCTGTTTTTTAAAACTTTGCTTTGTAGAGTTGAAGCTCACATATTGCATCTATTTCTCTCTCCATAAGAACTTTGCTATGTAGCCCACATAATCATTCAAAAGATTTTGCCATTAAAACTTTTTAGGTGGGAGCACTCATTGAGAGAATATTTGCTCATATGTAAGATCATCCATAGTTGTTTGATATGTAGGATATTCAGGTGATGGTGGAGGGTGTTGAATATTCCTTGTATCTAGTGCTTCTAAGACTTGCCTAAATTAGGGTTCTATCCTAGCTTTAGAAGTTTCTAAGCTCTCAACTCTTTGATCTAAGCTATTCCCATTATGTTTTTGGTTGTGTTAGTCATGCTACCCTTGAAATGCAAAAATTTCCAAACAAAATTCAACAAGTATTCTAAGCAATAAAATTGATGAATGAATAAAAGAAAAATTAGATTAAAGTACACACAAGAAGTAAAAACAATACATATGCTCAAATATAGCTTAATCATAGTATGGTGGACTATTTAAGTGGAACACACCCTCATAAGTGGTTGCTTGAAATTTGGGTAGGGTTTAAGGATAAATGATTGGCTGATTTTAGGTGAAGGTACATTAAATTGAGTAGGAAATACCAATTTGCACACAATTTGCTAAAGATTTTGAAATTATTCAATATATAAATATCAATGCAAATTTAGAGACTAACTACTTAAAATATTACAACAAAATGAAAGGTGTACTTTTTGTGAAGACAATGGATCCTCCTAATGTATTGAATATTCTCAATATTTTCTCTTTTATGGAGAGCTATAACTTTTTTGAAGTGTTATTTAAAATTTCAGCCTTCCAATGATACCAACTAAATTGAAATCTAAGCTCAGATGGTAGAGAACGTTGCGTCAAAAGTTGGTGTGTTGAATGATGATTGCACTGGCGGGCTAGGATGCTTGTGAGTATGTTGGTTGGCATGTGTGCATGTGTTGCTAATTGAGTGCGGGCTAGGCCAATTTAGGTGGGCTAGGCCAATTTAGAAGGGTTGGTGTAATAATCCTCAATTGTTACTTTGTCCAATTAGACTTAATTAGCTCATAAATCTATTATTATTAAGTTATAAATATCATTAGAATCTACTATTGAAAATTTGGTGTTAAAATGAATAAGAGATTTTTTCTTGATTATTTTGTTGAATTCAAATACTCAAAAAATTAGATATTATTTTGATCTCAAATCATAAATTTAAGGGTAAATTTGAGTTTCTTATACCAAAATAAGTGAAATGTATACGTTTATAATTTTTGGACTTATATCAGTTGACAAAACCTTAACGTATAATTTTGGCGGCATGAAACATGGAACACCAGATTCAAAGGATCTCGAATGTTTCGTGTTTTTGATTAAAGATTAGACAATTTTTATTTTAGTCGCACTGTCGATTACTTGTAGGTTTTAAAGCTGGTTGTTAGATTGCGTCGCGGATCTGATGACTTAGGTTTAATTCAAAGCCGATTGTTACTATCTGGTAATTAAAATCATTTCGTCTTTTTGATCGGGAATTAGATGGTGGAGGGAGCACTTGACATTGTTCATCTTTGTTTTGAAGATGCTTGTCGCAAGCTGTCAGAACTTGTTTCGACAACCTTCAGCTGTTGCCAACGGCTTCCCTAAGTGGATGGGATCTTCCACTGGTCTCCTCAACTTGTTTCAGCCCCGGAATGGGCAATGGGGGGCCGACTTGTCTAGGCTCGACTCGAGGGCCATAGCTCGACTACCCTAACCTTTCCCGGCCTCTCATGGCTATTTAAGCTGTCTTAATTGCTATGAAAGATCTCTTAACCTATTAGGAGACTACCAAAGCTCTTCGATTTCTCTAATTGCTTCCAATTTTGCCCCTCCTCCTAAGGCCGGTGGATCCTTGTGCACTCCAACAGTTCTTCCTGACGATTTCTAGTGGGTGAAATTAGGTGTTCAAGTACTTAGAAGCAAGTCAACACATTAAGGAAGACATCTTGATGGTGTTTGAACCCCAACTACCACTCCAGCATCGACAATTCCCTCGGAACCCCCTCGGTGCAAAGTAGCCCCCTCTAAATTTTGTGTGTTCAGCTCATATTGGTCGAGTTGGCCTTGAATTTGATTTGTGATGAATGCTAGGATGTCTATGATAGCTTTAGTATTAGTTTCAAATCCTAATCTAATGTATTTTTCAATTTTAGAATCGAGATTTCGTCAATTTCCAGAACTCGCGTTCTCTTGGAAATAGATGAAATCCCAAAATGTTCCTCTTTGCCTTGGGATGTGCTTGATTGGCATTCATAAAGTCAAGCAATAATTGCTGAGCTGTGTTTGGGCTCGAGCTATAGCCCAGATTGTAATATGATCCTAGGTTATTTATAAGCAAGGCGTTGATGTCTAGATTCTGTTAATTTCTCACAAATTTTAGTTTTCAGTTAAAATTTTTGCCAAATTTCAATTTTTAGTTACAATTCTTGATTTAGGAAGTTTTCAAACTCAAGTAATGCTGAAATAAAAATTAAGACCTATCATTAGTTTATGCTTAAATTAGTAAAGTATAAATTATCTCATTAAGATTCATATTCAAGGCAAGAATCAGCTGTCTTATTAAAAATTGTTAAGCAATTAAGTCTACAGCTCTATTAGGAAGGTATGCAGAAAGTAATAAAGCTAATTACTCGTAACTTGCCGGCTAATCAGCCTGAATGAATCGGATGTGCGTTACATATGCACGTCCTATTTAACCGCAAAGAGCTGCTCAACTCGCCACAATTGCGTGCTGTTCGACTTTCGTGCGTCACCGAGCCTTTCCGCTTGGCTCTCTCGCATGAAGGAACATTCTGCGACAGAAGCTTAGGAGCCGACGGGAGTAAATCTGGAAAGACGCTGTCGACGGAAGACGACCCGACGTCTCAACGTCTGCTCTGCCAACAGAGAAGGGTAGAGTCGGCGACATTCGCTCCGCACGATTTCTTTTGCGCACGACATTTTCGCTCGATCTCTCCCAGCGCCGATTCTTCTCTGTTAGGCCGCTCAACCCTCTGCGCCAATCCTTCTCTGTGCTCGACTGATCGTATAAGGTACGAAACCCCCCCTCTCCTTTGTTCGACTCCTTTAATAGGATTTCAGTAATAAATCGAATAGTATATAGTACTCCAAATCAAAGTCAAATTATTTTATTTAAGAAAATTTTATAAATTACAAACTACACTCAAGAATTTCAAAGTATTGTGTTCTTGTCTAATTAATGTGGTTAGCTCTTATTATAGATCTTCGGGGTATGCGAAAATACTTAAAAATATCAAATCATATTATTCCCTTGTTTAAGGATTAAAATGAAATTTATATTTGAACATAAATTTGAATGAGTTAAATGTGAATTATGTAATTAGGATAACATAGAAATATTGAATTTGGTGTAAAGATAAGTAATAAGTAACTACTTAACCTATAGTTGGGTCATCGATTATCCCCTTTTCCTGAAAATTTAACTATCCTGCACCCCGTGGAAATGTCATTGCTTAATTATAGAAGTTGAAATTTCAAGAGTTATAAGTAATTATTGATTTAACAAATCAATACATGTTTACCATGCTCTAGCATAATTTAAGGTTGAGAAACTTTTGTATAGGGTTTGATTAAATTATTGTCATAAAATCTCTAAATCACTAGTTTTAGATTCTTAAGTAAAAATGTTGTAATGCACCTTTTATTTATGAGATTTAAATCAAGGTTTGAGAATGATATGAGAACGAAAAGATAGGTAGTATATCGAGCAAATCGAATTTGTTGAAAATATCATTTTCAAGGTTTAATAGAATTTCAATTATAACATTTGTAGATACATCAAAGCTGTGAGTGAATTGTCTTTTTAAATCAAAACACAAAAGGTACATTGGATATTATTTTATATGCTTTTACTTTCATTGCTGCTTAAGTATTGTTTTGAGCTTGTTTTGCATTATTACTTAATGTGTTATTCTTACTATTTATGATGTAAAAAAACAAAATAATATTTATGTATTTTGTGAATGTTGTAAAAAGGGTTCCGAAATGGAGCAGGAATATGTTAAGAATGGGGCTAGTCCTCGGGAGTTATAAGGGTGCCATTTGGAGCCTTTGAGGGGGGCTAGATGAAGGTTATGCTTAAATGCATATTTGCTGCTATTTGAAGCCTTTAAGGGGGACTCAAGTGAAGATTATGCTTAAATGCATATGAACTCATCATCATGATTCTAGTTTTGCCCATTATAACTATTATCAGTACTTCATAATATGAACCCATCATCATTTTGGTAGTCAGTCCTGATTCGGGGTCTTAGTGAGGACGATGCATAGTCACAGGTTGGGTTGACCTGTGATTCACGCCATTTGACAGAAGGGAATATCTGTCAAATTACCCTTATCCCATTGAGATCTCTGTTAATCCGAATGATAACCCGTGATGGAATTGGATTATTCTCTGAATATTACAATTTAAATAATGATGCTAGTAATTTTTAATTAAATTAGAACTTTATGAAAATAATACAAAAAATATTATTAAAATTATTTGATGAATAGAAATCCAATAATATAAAATTATATGCCACTTATAAAAAATTGAGAGGAATTTAAATTTGAGATAAAATTTAGGTTTTAATGGTTAATTTTGCTAATCACCCCATAATTATGGGTAACCTTAATTAGATCATATTAGGATCTCTAGTTGTCCAAATTTGGTGTTTAAGATGTCATTTGACTACTTGGACAGTAAATCTCCCATAGAATCCAATAATTTTCCATTTGGATGCTTAAATCCTTAAGTCAAAATTTGGACCTTTAAGTATTAATATTTTAATGGAAATTATCCAAAAAAATGCTTAGAATTTAATTTTATAACCTTTGATTTCTTTAATGACCTCTAAATTAATGATTGTAGAGATTAGAATGCTTATATTGTCCAATTGATACTTTGAAATTTCTTATGTCTAAATCATAATTAGAGTTTGAGTTTGAGTAGCTTAAATTTTAGAAGATTAAAATCCCAAGTTAAGATATTTATATCATATGGATAATGTTTAGTCTCTTAACTTCTAATTGCTAAGATTGTAATGACATTTTTAAGGCGAGTTAAGCCCATTACTATGACCTATAATTTGTTAGGTTAATTTCAGTAGGCGATAGTATCTGATTCAAGTTAGAACTGTGTTTAGTTCTAACATTTTTTAATCTTAGCACCATGAACTTGGAATTATACTGGATATGAAGATAATTGAGATCTTGAGTTGTACCTTCTCAAAATAGTTTAGAACAGATAATTAGATCACAATGGATATCACATGCGCTTTTGTTAGATGTCTTGTTTATTTTCTTGAATTGTCGCTTTTGCATTTGAGCCAAATTTTGAACATGTGATATAAAATAAATCTTATGCATGAATGAATACTTTGTAAATTAGGATAATATTTGCATCGGGTTTATATTAGGACGGGTGATTCTGTATACATATTACGACCAATGGACATACAATAAGAATAAATACGGATACTAAAATTGTAGAAATTATTAAAGTATCTAAATTGTCTAACATAAATTTTTTTTCTTTTTTTGGCTGGGGTCATAACATTTAAAAATCAATATATCAAATTTAGAGCTTTTTGAAGAGTTTGTGCTAGGTGAGGAGCAGGAGTAAGAGGATGATTTTTTTTGTGTATGTTTAGTTATAGTTGTTATTTTATTTGGAAGAGAATGATATTTAGCTTTTCGTTCACTTTATTTTCATTATATTTTGGCTTGTAATAATTAAATTAAGTATTTGCATGTTTCTTATTTCAGTATTGTTATATCTTTTAGATGTTTTTCCTTTTCCTGCCCTCTTTTTTATTATATGAATGTGATGAATGGATGTATTTACTTACATTTCGCTTCTGCACTTTGTGATAAATGTTTGCTTATTGTATAATTGTACTACGAATTATCATTATTATTACATAATAATTTAGGGCCAAATTACATTTCAGTACTTAGTTATTGAGATATCACAACATGATTAGTGAGGGCAATTTAAGTGTCTCTGACTAGGCATTTATAGTGTTGGCACTAATCTAGGGTTTCTAGTTAGTGGTGGCTCATCATGCTGCTAATGATATTTTGTTTGCACGAGCGGCTGGGTGGGACTCCACAATTGGTATCAGCGAGTACCATAAGCAGTCAGGTGTGGGCTATATGCTCCTATCTATTTAATGGGCTATTTTCTGACAGAGCAAATTTTTTGAAACATCCATAACTTTACATTCTTGTCATCTCAGTATGGAAATTGAAAAGAGTAAAGCAAAAGGAATAATACCCTAGAATCAAAGCGAACACTTAGAGGAAATTTCTTCCCTTAATAAGAAGCATAGAGCAAAATAAGTTCATCAATTTGCAAGATTATGTATATGATTTTTCTTTTGTGCTTGTAGATATATATTGAAAGTCATTGTAAGGATTTTTTCTTAAGCCACTTGTCGTAAAAAAAGTCAATGTTTCATGATTAATTTATATCATAAATTACTCTTCATGTGCTGGACAAGGTATATAGAATAGGAAAATGCAATGATGCAAACTATTTTCTTATTCAAAATTATATAAATGTAGGAAAGAGTGAATACAAATAAATAGAATATTGATAGGCTATGCTAGAAAATGTGCATGGAACTAATCCTTTAATTACATTTGGCATATCACTTTTGCAAAAAAATTGTTGTCCGTGTAGCAAATTTTACTTAAATATTTATCAGAATTTTCCATGCTATCATGCCTCAAGTGTTTTTAACAAATGTAATACAAAACTAAAAAGGAGAGGATACAAAATAGATAGAATATTTGTGGGGCTCACTAGCAAAGTGTATAGAGCCAATCCTTGTTTTATACTTAGCCCCAAACTGCTTTTTGGTTTTCTTTCTGTAAGGTGCTTTGTCATAACAACTGTCTATTTTTATTTGTCATGTAAAATGCTTATACAATGTGATGTCCTAATATTCATTTAAAATCAAGAGATTGTGTATACAATTTTGATAGTCTTTATTTAAATTTTTTTTTTCATTATTTTGAGCGATTGCTTTGTACTTTAATTTGGCCAATATTATTTGCCACTGCTATATAACCTTCTAGTGAAAATTCATAATTTTGCAGTCGGTGTATGCTTTTAATTATTCTGCTGCTTTATGTATAAGTGTGACAACTTTAATCTAGTTTTGTTCTTTGGTTTGAAACATTTTCATGGTATTGATGCAACCATTTTTGCTCTCTTTTCTGTAATTCTAATCAATTAATGTCCTGATGACAAATTATGAGAACAAGTCCTATTGTAGAAAAATAGTGTTGTGTGCTTAAAAGATTGCATTGCACCATGTAATGGTGTAAAAGTTGTTAAGCATTCTAGCCTAGGATATTATTAAATTTAATCTGAGAGCTATCATATCTACTTTTGATAATTCATTTAGATCATTAATAGTTAAAATTTTACCTCATTTTATCTCATTTTACGTTGTTTTTTTCTTTTGTACTTTAGCTTTTATGATTTAGAGCTATTTATGAGAAGATGACTACCAAAGTTCATGAAAAAAGTGTAGTAAAAGGAGAAATTCATATTTTAAGTTTATTGCAACAGTGTGATTCTTATGCTTGTTTGGCCACTCCTGTACAAAATTTTTTCTAGTTTTGGGGTACCTTAATATTATTTTAAATGAGAAAGCACACATCAGCAACTCTTATATGGTTCTATTGTTTTACGTTAAGCCTAGCACTTTCAGTTAATTAGGTTTGTGTTTTGTCATGAAAAATTCTTCTTCCATCCTATAGAACTTCTCCCTGAATTTGGTTTGAGGGGAGGTTTGCAATGAAGAATGGTTGATATTTCCATTAATCCCCATCATCCATTCACTCCCACAAGGTTGTATACTGGATAGAATATTTTGAGCGAGGTCTTGTTTGTGCAACTTTATTGCTAGATAATTTTTGATGCCTTTATTGCATGAAGTTTTAGTGTGTAGGATTTCTAATTTAATTTAGTATGCAATTCAGAGTTAAGTTACATGCAACACTTTTTATGTAAGAATACTTGCAGATATTGTTGGAATGCCATTTATAATCAAGTTACAATTTAATACTGTGAAAACTGAATAAGAGATAAATCCTTTTTCAAGGATAAGTTTGTTGCCTGCTTATGTAATTAATTGTAAAAAAAAAATGATCATGAAAGACGCAAGAACTGAAATTTTAGTAAGAAAAATTTAATTCTAGTGAGTATGAAGGAAATCAACAACACTTTCAAGTTTCAACCTGTTAAATGAAATTGAGAAAAAGCGAGAAGGGGATGAGAGAGTGAGAAGAATTGTATGCTTGCTCTGCAAGAACTTGTTAATCGTTTCTTTTGGAAAGTTTAAAATCTCACAGAATGTGTATATTAATATAAGTATTTCACATCCAAAAGGAACTAAAGTAACAAACCCTTTTTCCCTTTTTTCTTTTAACATATTTATAATTCTTAGGCAGCACAAAAAAAAGTGCCTGAAATCACATGTAACAAAGGGATAGGGATATTAGAGTTAAACTATCCCAATTACAGAGAAAGTTCTGTAAGATAGAACTAGCAAGGTCAGTCAAAATAATTAGGAAAAGTTTCCACTGAAGAGCTCTTAGAATTATCCGTTGGAATATTTGGAGAAACCAGAATATGTTGCAAGAAGTGAGCTGCACTTGAAACATATGAATGGCATTGATATAATACCAGGCCACCGGAATAGCAGAAGCCATAAAAATCCTGATAAGGAAATGCTATTGTTGCGGTAGGAATATATGCCTCTACATAAGTTGTCCATATGAAAATATTTGGTTCCTTGCTACACTGTTTTTTTTTTTTCCTTTTACTTGTTGTGAAGCCATCATATGAACTCTATGGCTATAGTGCAAAGTATTGGTCATCCATGCCAAAGCCATCAATTTTTTTTTCTCATTGCTTGAAATTGGGAAAGCTGAATTTCTTTATGAACATCTACACTAAAATAAAGACTATATATATAATATATATGTATATCAGAAATGCTTTAACTGATCTATTTAAATACTAATATTAAATTGCTTGCACAATTTCTTAGACTCTTATTTTTACTAGCAAGTGAAGGAATGAACATTTCATACTTACACTAAAGCATAGTATCTCTTCATAAGTTGATATCAACTAAATTGTATTTTTTGTGCACAAGGAAAAATTCTCTGTTATTTAATGTCTTCTTTATTGCTTCAATTGTTGATCAAACATGTGGATATGTTTTATTTAATTCTCATTTTATAATGCAGCTTTTATGTACTCCTTTTATTAATTATAATATTTGTTTCATTTTTTTTTCATTATGGGTTGATTTAGGAGCCAATGCTGCTAGGAAGCTGTTCACTAAGTCTCATACTTGGGTAGGAGAGAACGTCTCAAGCTGAAGTATTATGATTTTAAGTTTATGTGAATAGGATCTTATGCGAATGTGTGTTTGAGTTATTTAAATTTGTATTTTAATAATATATATGTTATTTGAATTATTTATGTTGTTTTGGTGGAAGGTTGTGTTTTGTAGTTGCAGAAGTTGTAGGAGCCAAAGATGCATCAAATGCGAGAATGTGTTATTTGGCAGCTCATTGAATTCATGAAGGGCTGCAACTCATCATGACGAGTTTTGCCCCATCATATAATGGTGCATTAAGATTTATTTTATGGGAATGAAAGAGTTTTTTTTTTTGTACATTTCAGCAATTGTTGAGAAAGTTTATTGACCTTCTCTTGAATCTCCTTTGGTGAGAAGTTTATCTTCTTATTTGGTTATATGAGTGCTTTTTATCACTCATACTCATCTACATTCGTCTTCATCATCCCTTGACTTGTCACCCTTCTCCCTTATCTCTAATCACCACAACCTTGTTGTTAATATGTTTTCCATTTTTTTTCTTCAATCTTAGGCATTGATTGACCATGTTGTTAACCTCTAGTGACAGAGTACCACACATCAAAATCTGCTCCTATATTGTATTGAAGGAGATATTCTGGCTTGAACTGAATTTCTCCTGCCATTTTCGTTTACGTGAAATTTCTCTTTTTTCTTTTGAGAAGTTAAATGCCTTGATTTTAATGGGTTAGTGCACTTAAATCCCCAAAAGAGGGGGTGAGAATGTTATGTGATTTCATTACGTGATTGGGGCCAACCACATATCTAGACTTAATTTAGTAATGAATCCTAAAAAACCATTAAACCTTTCTCTATGACATCTTTACATAGTTCATATCTTCTTTTTTATTTCTTTTCTTGGTTTCTTTCTTATTATGAAGATACATGTTATTCCATGTTAACAACACAATTGTTGAGTTGCTTGAAAGTTCCTATTCTTGGTATCGAGTTTAAAACAATGTATGTACTCTAGGACCATTAGTAACAAAATGTTCTATGGTGGCCAGCAAATGCTGACACACTTTGTTTGTGCCATGTCTTTCCAATGGATTGAATGTCTTGTTTTGTGATGACCCATGTTAGGTTGGTAAGAACTAAACTAACATCGGATGCATCTTTCTGCAGGATCATATTGGCAGTTAGATAAAATAGTAGTTAACGAACATTTAAGCTATTCACATAAAAGAAATGACATTCATTCAATTTAAAATAAAAATAATATTCAGAAATTATTACATAAAATTCCATGTTTTTCAAACTATTAATCCTGGAAGGGGCAGTTATTTTCCCGCGCTACACCTCTAGGCTATATCAATCGCCTTCAACTGTATTTGATCTGGCATTATAAAAATAATGCCTTAGTGCACATTCTAAATACAATGGATATTAAAAATATACTTAAAACATAGCGGGAAGCAAAATGATAATAACTGCAGGAAATAGTGTGTTTCAAAAACAAGAAGATAAATATGTCTCCTGCAAAATAACTGTTCTTGCACATGCCAAGATTTCAAATAGAAAGCAATAATTGCATAAAAAAATCTATGTTTATGTTTATGTCTATGATATTATGAAGCAATAATAGCAGTTCTGTTGGGCAAAGTCTTAACCATGAGGCTGGGTTCATATGCATTTAAGCATAAACCTTCACCTGGACCCACTTAAGGATCTCAGATGGCAACGTGCATTTAAGCAACTTTCAACTGTGCCTCCATCAAAGGCTCCAGATGGCACCCTTATAGCTCCCGAGGACTAGCCCCGTCCCTAACCTAATCATGCTCCGTTTCGGAACCCTTCTTGCAACATTCACAAGACACATAAACATTATTCAATTTCTTTTACCTCATTAGTAGTAAGAATAATGTATTAAATACAAAATAGGTTCAAAGCGATGCATAAGCAGCAAATGAAAGTAAAAGTATATAAAGTAATATCCAGTGTACTTTTATGTTTTGACTTAACTAGATGAATCACTCACAACGTGTTGTGTCTGCAAAAATTGTAATTGAGATTTTATTAATCTATGAAATTATCTATTTACAAGATTTAGAACTAGTATTCATGTTCCCTAGTTTACCTTTAGATGATTACTTAGATCTAAATCTTATAAGAGTAGATTATACAATGAAAATGTTCATAATTCTAATTTATCATATTTTACTAAACCTTTCTTTTATCAATACTGAACCCATCTATTATGTTAGGGTAGAACAACATACTTCATTCAAGCAATATTCAAAATCGCTTGAGCTATTATTTATGATCTATTTTGGTATGAACTTAATGCTATAAGCTAGGATATGAGGTTGATAATATTTGATTAAAATTATAACTGATCCAAAATTTATCAAATAGTTGATTTGGACAGATTAGAGGTCTTCCTAATGTTGGCTAGTAAGATTTAATCATAGTGCTGTAATTTAATCATTTTAATTCTACATAATGCAAAATAATTGAAAACCTAGTCTTAAGTTGTTTGATAATTTTAAATCATTATAATATTAAAACTATATATATATATTTGATGATATCAAAATAGGTTATTTAATCTATTTATAACAATTATTTGTTGTTATTTTTATCATTATTATTATTATTAATATTATTATTTATTATTATAAATATACCTATATAAATATATATACATATATATATATATATTCATATATATGTATATATTCATATATATATATATATATATACGTATTTATATATAATTCCTTTAAGAGGGTCGGCAGCCGAGTCCTTACCTTAGCCGAGCGAGTTGAGCGACGCGCAGAGGGGGAAATCGGCGATGGAAATGGTCGAGCGGAAGGAATCGAGCGCGAAATCGGGCGGGGAATAATTGGTGCCGAAGCGGGAAGACGGGATCGCGTTGTGTCGACTGCGCTCTTTCCGTCTACGTCCTTCCGTCGATCGCAGGTAAGGGTCACTCGCTCACCTGCTAAGCTCCCGTCGGATGCGGTTCGTCTGTGCGGTAGGGAGGTCGAATGACTAAGAGGAGAGGGGGTTTGCTCAAGTGGTGAGGGTCTTCCGTCTCTTCCCGAATAAATAGGACGTGCGTATGTGACGCACATCCAATTTATTCGGCTCTAATGCGCAAGTTACGGTTATTCTTTATTTACTCCTTCCTAAAACAACAGCATACTGTTAGTTTCCTTAACAATTCTTCCTAAATCAATGACGATTTAATTGTTTTTCAGTTTCAGCTAATTATATTTTTTTAAAATATGATCTAAATATGAGGAGTTACATTTTATCAATTCAAATATGCATTTAATGAATGTTTAAACCTCAATTTCAGTTGAAACGGTCTTTAAAACCTTCTAAATTAAGAATTGAAACGGAAAAAATCAAATTTTAGCTGGAGTTTTAACGGGAAACTGAAATTTGCGAGAGATTTAACGAATCGGGATTTCAATTTTTTTGCCTTATAATGATCTAGGGTCATTACATGTTTGCCCCCTATAGGCTAATGAGACGCCTTCCTGTTAGCTGTGCCTCAAGGGCATCCTTTACCTTTTCTTTATAAATACTTTTCTTCTAAATTAAGGGTTTGAATCCTAGTTAAGGTGTTCATATTTTTTTGGCTACCTTCGTACTGCATTACTAGAAGCTACCTTTAATTAAAAGAGTATATTGGAAGTTTTTACTTATTTTGTTGTAATACATCAAGGTTCTTCATTTGATTTGCATTTAGTTGCTTTAGTTATGAATGTTCTTACTGAGCATATTCAAGAGGAGATTTTTTGGTGCTTATTATTTGCAAATGACATTATATTAATGCATAAGACTATGATTGGAGTAAAAACAAAACTTGAGTTGTGGGGGATTGCTTTAGATTAAGGTTTTTGTCTTAGTAAATCTAAAACAAAATATATGGAGTGTATGTTTTATTATAATAGAAACCCTAGCCTTAGTGACATAATTATTGAGAATCATGTGATTAAGAAGAACGAGAGGCTTAGATACATTGGTTCAATTATTCAAAATGATAATGAAATTGAGAGTGATGTGATTATTAGGATTCAAGTTGGTTGGATGAAATGGAGTGCTTTTGGAGTGTCGTGCAATTGAAAAATCATACTTAAAATTAAAGGTAAAATTTTATTAAGTAGTTATATGATCGAAAATGTTATATGGGTTGAATGTTGGCTAACAAAGAAGAAAATTATCAAAAAAGTGTTATAGAGATGAGGATGCTATGGTGAATGAGTGAGTATACTCAATAGGATAGATTGAGAAATCAGTTAATTCGTAGCAAGGTTGGTGGTGCTCTAATAGTGGATAAGATTAGATAATATCTTCATAGATAGTTTGGGCATATTAAGTGTAGACCATTCAATGCTTTATTAAAAAAAATGAGTATGAATTTTGTTCATGTTAAAAGAGAAAGAGGATGCCAAAAGAGGTATGAGAAGAAATCATTAGAAAAGATCTTCTCTATTTGAAACTTAAGAAAGGCTTCTAATTGACTGTACAGAATGGAAACACATGATTCATGTAATTGATCTTACTTAGAGGGACTAAGCTTGGTGTTATTGCTGCGGTAATATTAGAACTATGTCTTGAACAAGACTCACTTATTTGTATCAGCCTACCTTGAGGGATTAAGCTTGTTGTTGTTATTGTAATATAAAAACTAAGTCTTGAACAAGAGTCACTTATTTGTAGCACACAAACTACATGTAGGATGTAGACTCCTTTTATTGGTTGAATCACTATAAATCCTTGCCTCCATTTTCTCATTTGTTAGATTCTGCTTTTTCTTTTTATTATCTTTAGAACTCATCGTTGCCACCATAAAAAAACTGCCATACTTGTCCAAGCCGTGCTTATGTTGTTATGATCAATTATCGCTGCTCTTAATATTGTTTTTTCTTTTTTGTACCATGTTTTTATTGGAAGAAATCTTTGCTAGTCTAAGTATCTTCGGATGCGGACATCCTGCTGTTTTTTGATATTGTTGTAAAGCCCCTTTTGCACGAGAATGCTATTTTTTCTTCAAAAGGCTATCATGCTCTTGTGTGTGAGACTAGAAGATTTTATGCTGTAGATTGATTCTATTGTAAACAGAGTTGCTCGTGTAACAATGAAATTTTTTTTAGTTGCCCTTATTTTAAAAGTCTCTCCAATAAGAGTTTGAAAGCTCAACAATAAATTGTCTTTTGAGTCCCTAATTATTATCAAATATATAGACAAAAACAGCTAAAGAGTTTTTTCATAGGTGGAGGATGATAAAAGTTCATGTTTTGAATGTTGGGAACAATCTCATCAATTGATCGTTATTAGGATATGTTTCTTAAAGTCTTTCTTTGAATGACTGTTTGTTAATAAGATTTGCCTTTAAATTTTTACCTTTGAAAAAAAGTTTCCTTTAAGTTGGTCTTTTTAGTTTTTATTAAGAAGGGATGACTTCTCAGA
The DNA here is from genome assembly GCA_016760335.1 of Gastrodia elata. Taxonomy (NCBI): domain Eukaryota; kingdom Viridiplantae; phylum Streptophyta; class Magnoliopsida; order Asparagales; family Orchidaceae; genus Gastrodia; species Gastrodia elata. Next base: position 28,228,405 of record CM028674.1, on the reverse strand, counting down.
AACAATTGGTTGATTACTTTATTGGGTATTAAGTATCTGATTAATTCTTAAGTATTAGTTTTTTGGAATATTTTTTAATAAAGTTTTTTAATTAAGTTTCTGATTACATCTTATTAGCAAATAAAGAAAAAGAGACTTGATTATGAGCTTTTTGTTTATTGAGATCATTGTTTTCACCATAACTTTGTAAGGGTATGTTTATTTGCAGTCTTAGTAGTCTACTCATAAACAACTTAAGCAACTTGAGTTGTCAGTATATAGTGAAAAAAAACAACTAATAATAAAAATTATAAAAGTTTCTTTCAATTAGCTAAGTATCTTAGCTTAAGTTTGTTCTATAATCTTTTTATCTTATAATCATAAATGTTAAGTGTTGTTGAATTTCCATCATTAGCATGGATAAAAAAAATACTCACAAGATGTTCTAAATTGGAACACTAAATAGTATTTAAATTGAGAATGATGCCAACAATGAGTTTAAATTTGAGAGAATGAAAGAAAGATTTTACTGTCAATTTGAATACTTTGGAAAGAGCATGTGATGCTAGAATGCGTTGTAAAATAGCGATAGATTTTAATAATTAAAGCATGCCAAAACATGTCAAAATGTTTTTATTGTTTATGAGTAGTCTTAGTAGCCTACTCATAGATATCTTAAGCAACTTGGCTTGTCAGTAAATAGTGAAAAAAAATAATTAATAATAAAAATCTTAAAAGTTTCTTTTAATTAGCTAAGAATCTTAGCTTAAGTTTGTTCTATAATCTCTTTATCTTATAATTCTAAACATTAAGTGTTGTTGAATTGCCCCCCTTAGCATAGATAAAAAAAATTCTCACAAGATGTTCCAAATTGGAATATTAAATAGCATTAAAATTAAGAATGATGCTAACAATGAATTTAAATTTGAGAGAATGAAAGAAAAAATTTACTTTCAATTTGGATACTTTGGAAAGAGCATATGATAGTTAGAATACTCTGTAGAATAGCGAGAGATTTTAATAATTAAAGCATGCCAAAACATGTCAAAATGCCTTTATTGTTTGAGTAGTCTTAGTAGCCTACTTATAAACAACTTTAAGCAACTTGACTTGTCAGTATATAATGAAAAAAAATAACTAATAATAAAAATCTCAAAAGTTTCTCTCAATTAGTGAAGTATCTTGGCTTAAGTTTGTTATATAATCCTAAACATTATAAGTGTTGTTGAATTGCCTCCCTTAGCATGGATAAAAAAAATTTTCACAAGGTATTCCAAATTAGAACATTAAATAGTATTCAAATTGAGAATGATGCCAACAATGAGTTTAAATTTGAGAGAATAATAGAAAAATTTTACTGTCAATTTGGATACTTTGGAAAGAACATGTGATGCTAGAATGCGCTGTAGAATAGCGAGAGATTTTAATAATTAAAGCATGCCAAAATATGCCAAAATATTTTTATTGTTTATGAGTAATCTTAGTAGCCTACTCACAGACATTTTAAGCAACTTCTTGTCAGTAAATAGTGAAAAAAAACAACTAAGAATAAAAATCTTAAAAATTTCTCTTAATTAGCTAAGTATTTTGGCTTAAGTTTGTTCTATAATCTCTTTATCTTATAATCCTAAACCTAAACATTAACTGTTGTTGAATTGCCCATCTTAGCATGAATAAAAAAAATTATCACAAGATGTTCCAAACTAGAATAGTAAATAGCATTCAAATTGAGAATGATGCCAACAATAAGTTTAAATTTGAGAGAATGAAAGAAAAAAATTACTGTCAATTTGGATACTTTGGAAATCGCATATGATGCTAGAATACTCTGTAGAATAGCGAGAGATTTTAATAATTAAAGCATGCCCAAACATGTCAAAATGTCTTTATTGTTTATGAGTAGTCTTAGTAAACTATTTATAAACAACTTATGCAACTTGACTTGTCTGTATATAGCGAAAAAAAATTAGTAATAAAAATCTCAAAAGTTTCTCTCAATTAACTAAGTATCTTGGCTTAAGTTTATTCTACAATTTCTTTATCTTATAATCCTAAATGTTAAGTGTTGTTGAATTGCTCCCCTTAGCATGGATAAAAAAGATTCTCAGAAGATGTTATAAATTGGAATACTAAATAGTATTTAAATTGAGAATGATGCCAATAACATGTTTAAATTTGAGAGAATGAAAAAAAATTTTTACTGTCAATTTGGTTACTTTGGAAAGAGCATGTGATGCTAGAATACGCTGTAGAATAGCAAGAGATTTTAATAATTAAAGCATGCCAAAATATGTCAAAATGTTTTTATTGTATATGAGTAGTTTCTTAGTAGCCTACTCATAAACAACTTAAGCAACTTTATTTGTTAGTATATAGTGAAAAAAAAAACAATATTAAAAATCTCAAAAGTTTCTCATGATTAGTTAAGTATATTAGCTTAAGTTTGTTCTATAATATCCTTATCTTATAATCATCAATGTTAAGTGTTGTTGAATTGCCCCCTCTTAGCATGGATAAAAAAAAATCTCACAAGATATTCCAAACTAGAACACTATATAGTATTCAAATTGAAAATGATGCTAATAATGAGTTTAAATTTGAGAGAATGAAAAAAAAAAAATTTATTGTCAATTTGGATATTTTGGAAAGAGCATGTAATGCAAGAATGTGATGTAGAATAGTGAGATATTTTAATAATTAAAACATGTCAAAACATGTCAAAATGTTTTATTATTTATGGGTTGTCTTAGTAGCCTACTCATAAACATCTTAAGCAACTTAACTTGTTAATATATAGTGAAAAAAAATAGTTAATAATAAAAATCTCAAAAGTTTCTCTTAATTATTTTGGCTTAAGTTTGTTCTATAATCTCTTTATCTTATAATTCTAAATGTTAAGTGTTGTTGAATTTCCCTCCTTAGCATGGATAAAAAAAATTCTCATAGGATGTTCCAAACTGGAATACTAAATAGTATTCAAATGTAGAAAGATGCTAACAATGAGTTTAAATTTGAGAGAATGAAAGAAAAATTCTACTGTCAATTTGGATACTTTGGAAAGAGTATGTGATGTTAGAATGTGCTGTGGAATAGCGAGAGATTTTAATAATTAAAGCATGCCAAAACATGTCAAAATGTTCTTATTGTTTATGAGTAGTCTTTTTAGCTGTAGCGATCGGGGATCTAAGTTTGAGAGTTTCAAAAGAATAATTTATAAAATTTGGAAACATACAATTTTTATAAACATAAAAAAAAATATAATTATTGTCCAAAGTTAATTTATACAAATAGAGATCGAGAGTCATACTTATATGAAATTACAACAGTTTAATATTTACAATATAGATTATACATCCTTATTTTCTCACATCTCAGTTTCTTCTCTTTTATTTCTTAGGCAGATCTTCAAAGCTTAATTTTCAAAATTTGAAAAAAATATAGTTACAATCAGGTAGGAGTACGCAAATTATTCTTATAAGAGTAATTCTAGCATCTTATAATAGACATAAATCAAATATGGAAATAATTGAAATATTTGCATATATAAAAGAAAAAGCAAAATTTTAGATTTAAATATTGCCCTGCATGTTAGCTTTGAAATTTAGTAAAAGCATGAAATAAATAAATTTTATTAAAAGCATTTGTAACATAAAGTCGAGTCCATAGACTCCTGAGCCCAAATGGGTAAACCCATAGGCATAACCTTTAGGAAGCTTCTCTCATTACCGTCGGTAGTTTATTCAAAAATTAGAAACTGATGGTATGCCTTTCCTCTGGATTTGCTCACTTTATAAGGGCTAAATCCCTCCATATGACTCCCAGGGGCTACTACCAGGCCCAATTTGTACAGATTATCAGTATTGTTTTTCATCCTCCAAAGACAAACACCATAATAATATAATACAACTCATCTTTTTGTTACATGCTTTTTGATAATATTTTTTTGTAGATCTATAAGCGGTAAGCAGTTTTGGAATAATACTCAAATGAAAATGGCTCAAAATAAGAATACTAAAATAAAATTTATTAGTAGATTTACGTACATGACTTTTTGATATATTTTACAACCAATTCAATTCCTTTGATCTGCCAAAAATAATTTAATTCATTAATATTTTATTAGGTTTATTTAGGTTTCTAAAATAATAATAAAAGGAATAATTAAATTAAATTTTTTTTAATTTTGTGTGATTATTAAGCTTTATAAGGTCAAATTAGGAATTTGACTTTATAAGGGCATATTAATAATTTTTACCTTAATGAAATCTAAAATTTTTGTTAGTTTATGGTAGATTATGTCCTAAGGTTTCCATAGAACTTAAAATCATCAAATTCTGATATGTATTGGCTAAGTTATAGCCAATATGATTTCTTGGGTTAATAATTAGGGTTTAATGTGATTAGTTAGTGATTAGTGAAATAAATTACAAAATCACTAAACCAATCACACAGCTAGGTTCTAATCTACTTTATGAGTTCTCTGAAACTGAAATTACTCAATTTTGATCATTAGATTTGTTAATATTCACTAATTAAGATTTAGAGTAATTAAGATTAATTAGGAGATCTAACTGTTGAATCCTAAATATTTTTACAGATTATTATAATTTAGGTTTTTCTGATATAAATTGATATTTAGATTACCTAATTTGGAGTTCAATTGGTCAAGTCATGATCAATTGAAGTTCTAGGGTTAAATAGCTTAATTAGGGTTAGGCCATAAATGTGATTAGTCTAAATTTAATCCAAACAGCAAAACTAATACTACTAAAATATTCTTTAAGGTTTTCTGAGTATTTTAAAACTCATATTGGGTATGTTTGGGTGAGAGGTTGCAAAGATATAGCTAATTGAACATTTGTTACAAAATTTGAATTATTTAATATCCCTAAATGTCACTAGGTGATATACTAGTCCTTCAACAAAATTAATAGCATCATTAAATTCTTCCTATTTTTTTGATAAATTTGATATATTTATTTGCATAATTTGGACTCATAATTATTAAGATATTAGTGTTTAAAGTATTAAGGTTTAATTAATTAAATTTTATTTAATTATATTGATTTTAGTTAACTGATTTATATTAATAGATTTTCATTTAATTATTTCCTATATTTTCTTTAAATTACTCTGCAGGTTGGACCAGACTTAACACGTGTCGAGCAGGTATTGGAGGAGAGGGTGACAGCTGGCCCCGTTTGCTATCTCAGATGGGACAGTCATAATGACTGTCGGACTGCGGGCCCCACCGACACCTCAGAGGGATGGGACGCTGACACGCATCCAGGCAGGACACGTGGCACATCTTAGGTGCACAGCCTGCTCTTGGCGGGCCCCGCTGTCGACTCCTTCGATTGCTGGGCCACGGGTCGAGCCTGGGTCGACCCGGCCCGACCCACCATCTTCTCCGTCATCCCGAAGGTCGAGGATTAGGGCACGCCTTTTGGCGCCGTTTCTGCCGGAGACATGGATTGACTCGCAAAGGGATTGGAAGAGGACAGCCGTGGCTATCTAAAGGTGTATGTATCATTAGCGGAGGTGGTTTGAGACGGGCCCAAAATCAAACCCTAGTAGCTATCTTACGGGACGAGGCGCATAACAGATTATACTGTATGCGATTCTAAAATTTGTTTTAATCTAACCGTTACTTCGAAAATCAGATGTAATAATATATTAATCCATGCATTGGAATAAGCTTACAAATTGGATTTGAAATGATCTGCAGAGATAAAGTGAAGATAAAGGAGTACCTTTGATCAACGGTCGACGATACTTAGGGCTAGATCCAGAGAGTTTCGAGTATGATGAAGGTTCTGAGTGTGAAAACTGAGCAGATTAAAGGGTTAGGGTTCTTAAACTCATATAGAGCGGCGATAATTCAGCGGCGGGGAAACACTTGGCGAGCGCAGCTCGCTGTGCGAGCGAGCGCTTGACACGCGCTTTGTGCGAGGCTCGGCTGGCAGGGACGAAGCGGGGATCGTCCGATCCCCGATCGAACAGCTTAGGAAAGCCGTTAGATCTAGACGACGCTATTAGGTTTTAGGGCGACGACGTTAGTCCTAATGGACGGCGCGATTAAATTATTTAAATAATTATTATTATTTACTAATTTTATTTCAATTTCATTAATTGGGTTTAATTAATTAAACCTAATCCAAAAATTATCAATAAATCACCCCTAGATAATTGAGGGGTGAGGAATGCAACGGCGCGATCGGATTTTTGATTCGACGAGTATTTATTTTTTTGATTTTCAGGTATTTAGAATAATTTTGAAATATTCGCTGAAAATCCAATGACTTCCAAATCCCTTCAAAACTTCATCCCTAGCTAATTTGGGGGTGGTGAATGCAATGGCAAAGTCGAATTTTCAATCTGAGGTCAAATTTATTTAAATATTAATAAACAAATTTAAAAAGAATTCTGGTATTTTACAGTAGCCTACTCATAAACAACTTAAGCAACATGACTTGTCAGTATATAGCGAAAAAAATAACTAATAATAAAAATATCAAAAGTTTCTCTCAACTAGATATGTATCTTGGCTTAAGTTTATTCTATAATCTCTTTATCTTGTAATCCTAAATGTTAAGTGTTGTTGAATTGCCCCCCTTAGTATGGATAAAAAAAATTTTCACAAGATGTTCAAAACTGGAACATTAAATAGTATTCAAATTGAGAATGATGCAAATAATGAGTTTAAATTTGAGAGAATGAAAGAAAAATTTTATTGTCAATTTGGATACTTTGGAAAGAGCATGTGATACTAGAATGTGCTATAAAATAGCAAGAGATTTTAATAATTAAAGCATACCAAAATATGTTAAAATGTTTTTATTGTTTATGGGTAGTCTTAGTAGCCTACTCATAAACAAATTAAGCAACATGAGTTGTTAGTGTATAGTGAAAAAAAACAACTAATAATAAATCTCAAAAGTTTCTATCAATTAGCTCAGTATCTTGGCTTAAATTTGTTCTATAATCTCTTTATCTTATAATCCTAAATATTAAGTGTTGTTGAACTGCCCCCCTTAGCATGGATAAAAAAAATTCTCACAAGATGTTTCAAACTGGAACACTAAATAGTATTTAAATTGAGAATGATGCCACCAATGAGTTTAAATTTGAGAGAATGAAAGAAAAATTTTACTGTCAATTTGGATACTTTGGAAAGAGCATGTGATGTTAGAATGCGCTGTAGAATAGCGAGAGATTTTAATAATTAAAGCATGCCAAAATATGTCAAAATATTTTTATTGTTTATGAGTTGTCTTAGTAGCCTACTCATAAACATCTTAAGCAACTTGACTTGTTAGTATATAGTGAAAAAAAAAAACTAATAATAAAAATCTCAAAAATTTCTCTCAATTAGCTAAGTGTCATGGCTTAAGTTTATTCTATAGTCTCTTTATCTTATAATCCTAAATGTTAAGTGTTGTTGAATTGCCCCCCTTAGCATGGATAAAAAAAATTCTCATAAGATGTTCCAAACTGGAACACTAAATAGTATTCAAATTGAGAATGATGCTAACAATGAGTTTAAATTTGAGAGAATGAAAGAAAAATTTTACTATCAATTTGGATAATTTGGAAAGAGCATGTGGTACTTGAATGCGCTATAGAATTGTGAGAGATTTTAATAATTAAAGCATGCCAAAATATGTCAAAATGTTTTTATTGTTTATGTGTAGTCTTAGTAGCCTACTAATAAATAACTTAAGCAACTTGACTTGTCAATATATAGGGAAAAAAACAACTAATTATAAAAATCTCAAAAGTTTCTCTCAATTAGCTAAGTAACTTTACTTAAGTTTGTTCAATAATCTCCTTATCTTATAATTCTGAATGGTAACTGTTGTTAAATTTCCCCCCTTAGCATGGATAAAAAAATTCTCATAAGATGTTCCAAACTGGAACACTAAATAGTATTCAAATTGAGAATGATGGCAACAATGAGGTAAATTTGACAGAATGAAAGAAAAATTTATTGTCAATTTGGATACTTTGGAAAGAGCATGTGGTACTTGAATGCGTTGTAGAATAGTGAGAGATTTTAATCATTAAAACATGCCAAAACTTATCAAAATGTTTTTATTATTTATGTGTAGTCTTAATTGCCTACTCATAAACAACTTTAAGCAACTTGACTTGTTAGTGTATAGAGAAAAAAAACAACTAATAATAAAAATCTCGAAAGTTTCTCTCAATTAGATAAGTATGTTGGCTTAAGTTTGTTCTACAATCTCTTTATTTTATAATACTAAACGTTAAGTGTTGTTGAATTGCCCCCCTTAGCATGGATAAAAAAAATTCTCACAAGATATTCCAAACTGGAACACTAAATAGTATTCAGATTGAGAATGATGCTAATATTGAGTTTAAATTTGAGAGAATGAAAAAAAAATTTTACTGTCAATTTGGAAACTTTGGAAAGAGCATGTGATGCTAGAATGCGTTGTAGAATAGCGAGAGTTCTTAATAATTAAAGCATGCCAAAATATGTCAAAATGTTTTTATTATTTATGAGTAGTCTTAGTAGCCCACTCATAAACAACTTAAGCAACTTGACTTGTCAGTATATAGTGAAAAAAAACAACTAATAATAAAAATCTCAAAAGTTTCTCGCAATTAGCTAAGTATCTTGGCTTAAGTTTGTTCTATAATCTCTTTATCTTATAATCATAAATGTTAAGTGTTGTTAAATAGCCCCCCTTAGCATGGATAAAATTTTTTTTCACAAGATGTTCCAAACTGGAACACTAAATAGTATTCAAATTGAGAATGATGCCAACAATGAGTTTAAATTTGAGAGAATGAAAAAAAAAATTACTATCAATTTGGATACTTTGGAAAGAGCATGTGATGCTAGAATACGTTGTAGAATAGCAAGAGTTCTTAATAATTAAAGCATGCCAAGATATGTCAAAATGTTTTTATTATTTATGAGTAGTCTTAGTAGCCTACTCATAAACAACTTAAGCAGCTTGACTTGTCAGTATATTGTGAAAAAAAATAACTAATAATAAAAATTTCAAAAGTTTCTCTCAATTAGCAAAGTATCTTGGCTTATGTTTGTTCTACAATATCTTTATTTTATAACCCTAAATGTTAAGTGTTGTTGAATTGCCACCCTTTGCATGGATACAAAATTTTTTTACAAGTGTTCCAAACTGGAACACCAAGTAGTATTCAAATTGAGAATGATGCCAACAATGAGTTTAAATTTGAGGGAATGATAGAAAAATTTTACTATCAATTTGGATACTTTGGAAAGAGCATGGGATGCTAGAATGCGCTGTAGAATAGCGAGAGATTTTAAGAATTAAAGCATGCCAAAACATGTCAAAATGTTTTTATTGTTTCTGAGTAGTCTTAGTAGCCTACTCATAAACAACTTAAGCAACTTGGCTTGTCAGTATATAGTGAAAAAAATAACTTATAATAAAAATCTCAAAAGTTTCACTCAATTAGCTAAGTATCTTGGCTAAAGTTTGTTTTATAATCTCTTTATCTTATAATCATAAAAGTTAAGTGTTGTTGAATTGCCCCCCTTAGCATGGATAAAAAAAATTCTCACAAGTGTTCCAAACTGGAACACCAAATAGTATTCAAATTGAGAATGATGCCAATCATGAGTTTAAATTTGAGAGAATGAAAGAAAAATTTTACTGTCAATTTGGATAATTTGGAAAGAGCATGGGATGCTAGAATGCGCAGTAAAATAACGATAGATTTTAATAATTAAAGCATGCCAAAATATGTCAAAAAGTTTTTATTGTTTATCAGTAGTCTTAGTAGCCTACTCATACACAATTTAAGAACTTGACTTGTCAGTATATAGTAAAAAAAATAACTAATAATAAAAATCTCAAAAGTTTCTCTCAATTTGCTAAGTATCTTGGCTTAAGATTGTTCTATAATCTCTTAATCTTATAATCCTAAATGTTAAGTGTTGTTGAATTGCCACCCTTAGTATGGATAAAAAACATTCTCTCAAGATGTTCCAAATTGGAACACTAAATAGTATTCAAATTGAGAATGATGCTAACAATGAGTTTAAATTTGAGAGAATGAAAGAAAAATGTTACTGTCAATTTGGATACTTTGGAAAGAGCCTATGATGCTAGAATGCGCTGTCAAATAGTGAGAGATTTTAATAATTAAAGCATGTCAAAACATGTCAAAATGTTATTATTGTTTATGAATATTCTTAGTAGCCTACTCATAAACAACTTAAGCAACTTGACTTGTCAGTATATAGTGAAAAAAAAAAAAACTAAACATAAAAATATTAAAAGTTTCAAACATTTCGAAAAGTATCTTGGCTTAAGCTTGTTTTATAATCTCTTTAACTTATAATACTAAACGTTAAGTGTTGTTAAATTGCCCCCCTTAGCATGGATAAAAAAAATTCTCACAAGATGTTCCAAACAGAAACACTAAATAGTATTCAAATTCAGAATGATGCCAACAATGAGTTAAAATTTGAGAGAATGAAAGAAAAATTTTACTGTCAATTTGGATTATTTGGAAAGAGCATGGGATGCTAGAATGCGCAGTAGAATAGCGAGAGATTTTAATAATTAAAGCATGCCAAAACATGTCAAAATGTTTTTGTTGTTTTTGAGTAGTCTTAGTAGCCTACTCATAAACAATGTAAGCAACTTGACTTGTCAGTATATAGTGAAATAAATAACTAATAATAAAAATCTCAAAAGTTTCTCTCAATTAGCTAAGTATCTTCGCTAAAGTTTGTTCTATAATCTCTTTATCTTATAATCCTAAACGTTAAGTGTTGTTGAATTGCCCCCCTTAGCATGGATAAAAAAAATTCTCACAAGTGTTCCAAACTAGAACACCAAATAGTATTCAAATTGAGAATTATGCCAACAATGAGTTTAAATTTGAGAGAATGAAAGAAAAATTTTACTGCAATTTGGATAATTTGGAAAGGGCATGGGATGCTAGCATGCGCAGTAGAATAGTGAGAGATTTTAATAATTAAAGCATGCCAAAACATGTCAAAATGTTTTTATTATTTATGAGTAGTCTTAATAGCCTACTCATAAACATTTTCAGCAACTTGACTTGTCATTATATAGTAAAAAAAAAACAACTAATAATAAAAATCTCAAAAGTTTCTCTCAATTAGCTAAGTATCTTGGCTTAAGTTTGTTCTATAATCTCTTTATCTTATAATCCTAAGTGTTAAGTATTGTTGAATTGCCCCATTTATCATGGATAAAGAGAATTCTCATAAGATGTTCCAAACTGGAACACTAAATAGTATTCAAATTGAGAATGATGCCAATAATGAGTTTAAATTTGAGAGAATGAAAGAAAAATTTTACTGTCAATTTGGATACTTTGGAAAGAGCATGTGATGCTAGAATGCGCTATAGAATGGCGAGAGATTTTAATAAGTAAAGCATGCCAATATATGTCAAAATGTTTTTATTGTTTATGAGTAGTCTTAAAAGCCTACTCATAAACAACTTAAGCAACTTGACTTGTCAGTATATAGTGAACAAAAAAAACTAATAATAAAAATATCAAAAGTTTCTCTCGATTAGCTAAGTAACTTGGCTTAAGTTTGTTCAATAATCTCCTTATCTTATAAACCTAAATATTTAGTGTTGTTGAAGTGCCCCCCTTAGCTTGGATAAAAAAAATTCTCACAAGATGTTCTAAACTGGAACACTAAATAGTATTCAAATTGAGAATGATGCCAACAATGAGTTTAAATTTGATAGAATGAAAGAAAAATTTTACTGTCAATTTGGATACTTTGGAAAGAGCATGTGATGCTAGAATGCACTGTAGAATAGAGAGAGATTTTAATAATTAAATCAACCCAAAACATGTCAAACTATTTTTATTATTTATGAGTAGTCTTATTAGCCTACTCATAAGCAACTTAAGTAACTTGACTTGTCATTATATAGTGAAAAAAAGTAACTAATAATAATAATATCAAAAGTTTCTCTCAATTAGCTAAGCATCATGGCTTAAGTTTGTTTTACAATCTCTTTATCTTATAATCCTAAACATTAAGTGTTGTTGAATTGCCCCCCTTAGCATGGATAAAAAAAATTCTCACAAGATATACCAAACTGGAACACTAAATAGTATTCAAATTGAGAATGATGCCAACAATGAGTTTAAATTTGAGAGAATAAAAGAAAACTTTTACTGTCAATTTGGATACTTTGGAAAGAGCATGTGATGCTAGAATGCGCTGTAGAATAGCAAGAGATTTTAATAATTAAAGCATGCCAAAATATGTCAAAATATTTTTATTATTTATGAGGAGTCTTAGTAGCCTACTCATAAACATCTTAAGCAACTTGACTTGTTAGTATATAGTGAAAAAAAAACAACTAATAATAAAAATCTCAAAAGTTTTTCTAAATTAGCTATGTATCTTGACTTAAGTTTGTTCTATAATCTCTTTATCTTATAATAATAAATATTAACTGTTGTTGAATTGCCCCCATTAGCATGGATATACAAAATTCTCATAAGATGTTCCAAACTGGAACACTAAATAGGATTCAAATTGACAATGATGCCAACAATGAGTTTAAATTTGAGAGAATGAAAGAAAAATTTTACTGTCAATTTGGATACTTTGGAAAGAGCATGTGGTACTTGAATGCGCTGTTTAATAGTGAGATATTTTAATAATTAAAGCATGCCAAAACATGTCAAAATGTTTTTATTATTTATTTGTAATCTTAGTAGCCTATCTCATAAACAACTTAAGCAACTTGACTTGTCAATATATAGTAAAAAAAAACAACTAATAATAAAAATCTCAAAAGTTTCTCTCAATTAGCTAAGTAACTTTGCTTAAGTTTGTTCAATAATCTCCTTATCTTATAATTCTAAACGTTAAGTGTTATTGAATTGCCCCCCTTAGCATGGATAAGAAAAATTCTCACAAGATGTTCCAAACTGGAATACTAAATAGTATTCAAATTGAGAATGATGTCAACAATGAGTTTAAATTTGAGAGAGTGAAACAAAAATTTAACTGTCAATTTGGATACTTTGGAAAGAGCATGTGATGCTAGAATGCACTATAGAATAGCAAGAGAATTTAATAACTAAAGCATGCATAAATATGTCAAAATGTTTTTATTGTTTATGAGTAGTCTTAGTAGCTTACTCATAAACAACTTAAGCAACTTGACTTGTCCATATATATTGAAAAAAACAACTAATAATAAAGATCTCAAAAGGTTCTCTTAATTAGCTAAGTATCTTGGCTTAAGTTTGTTCTACAATCTCTTTATTTTATAATCCTAAATGTTAAGTGTTGTTGAATTGCCCCTTAGCTTCGATAAAAAAAATTCTTACAAGATGTTCCAAACTAGAACACTAAATAGTATTCAAATTGAGAATGATGCCAACAATGAGTTTACATTTGAGAGAATGAAAGAAAAAATTTATTGTCAATTTGGTTACTTTGGAAAGAGCATGTGATGTTAGAATGCACTATAGAATAGCAAGAGATTTAATAATTAAAGCATGCCAAAACATGTCAAAATGTTTTTATTATTTATGAGTAGTCGTAGTAGCCTACTCATAAACAACTTAAGCAACTTGACTTGTCAGTATATAGTGAAAACAAATAACTAATAATAAAGATCTCAAAAGTTTCTCTCAATTACCTAAGTATCTTGGCTTAAGTTTGTTCTATAATCTCTTTATCTTATAATCCTAAACGTTAAGTGTTGTTGAATTGCCAAAACGTTAATAATTAAAGCATGCCAAAACATGTCAAAATGTTTTTATTATTTATGAGTAGTCGTAGTAGCCTACTCATAAACAACTTAAGCAACTTGACTTGTCAGTATATAGTGAAAAAAAATAACTAATAATAAAGATCTCAAAAGTTTCTCTCAATTACCTAAGTATCTTGGCTTAAGTTTGTTCTATAATCTCTTTATCTTATAATCCTAAACGTTAAGTGTTGTTGAATTGCCACCCTTAGCATGGATAAAAAAAATTCTCATAGGATGTTCCAAACTAGAACACTAAATAGTATTCAAATTGAGAAAGATGCTAACAATGAGTTTAAATTTGAGAGAATGAAAGAAAAATTCTACTGTCAATTTGGATACTTTGGAAAGAAGATGTGATGCTAGAATGCGCTGTAGAATAACGAGATATTTTAATAATTAAAGCATGCCAAAACATGTCAAAATGTTTTTATTGTTTATGACTAGTCTTAGTAGCCTACTCATAAACAACTTAAGCAAATTGACTTGTCAGTATATAGCCAAAAAAAAAAACTAATAATAAAAATATCAAAAGGTTCTCTCAATTAGATATGTATCTTGGCTTAATTTTGTTCTATAATCTCTTTATTTTATAATCCTAAATGTTAAGTGTTGTTGAACTGGCGGCTTAGCATGGATAAAAAAAATTCTCACAAGATGTTCCAAACTGGAATACTTAATAGTATTCAAACTCAGAATGATGCCAACACTGAGTTTAACTTTGAGACAATGAAAGAAAAATTATAGTGTCAATTTGGATACTTTGGAAAGAACCTGTGATGCTAGAATGCGCTGTTTAATAGCGAGAGATTTTAATAATTAAAGCATACCAAAACATGTCAACATGTTTTTATTGTTTATGAGTAGCCTTAGTAGCCTACTCATAAACAACTTAAGCAACTTGACTTGTTAGTATATAGAGAACAAAAACAACTTATAATAAAAAATCTCAAAAGTTTCTCTCAATTAGATATATATCTTGGTTTAAGTTTGTTCTACAATCTCTTTATCTTATAATCCTAAACATTAAGTGTTGTTGAATTTCCCCCCTTAGCATGGATAAAACAAATTCTCACAAGATGTTGCAAACTGGAACACTAAATAGTATTCAAATTGAGAATAATGCCAATAATGAGTTTAAATTTGAGAGAATGAAAAAAAAAGTTTACTGTCAATTTGGATACTTTGGAAAGAGCATGTGATGCTAGAATGCGTTGTAGAAAAGTGATAGATTTTTATAATTAAAATATGCTAAAACATGTCAAAATGTTTTTATTATTTATGAGTAGTCATAGTAGCCTACTTATAAACAACTTAAGCAACTTAACTTGTCAGTATATAGTGAAAAAAAACAACTGATAATAAAAATCTCAAAAGTTTCTCTCTATTAGCTAAGTATCTTGGCTTAAGTTTGTTCTATAATCTCTATATCTTATAATCCTAAACGTTAAGTATTGTTGAATTGTCCCCCATAGCATGGATATAAAAAATTCTCACAAGATGTCTCAAACTGGAATGCTAAATAGTATTCAAATTGAGAATGATGCCAACAATGAGTTTAAATTTGAGAGAATGAAAGAAAAATTTTACTATCAATTTGGATACTTTGGAAAGAGCATGTGGTACTTGAATGCGCTGTAGACTAGCGAGAGATTTTAATAATTAAAGCATGCCAAAACATTTCAAAATGTTTTTATTGTGATTCAAAGAGAATTTGTCTACTTTAACATTGAGCCTCATCTTGATTTTATATATTCTATCTTGATTACATATTGCATAGTTTCATATGTAAAATAAAGACAAAATGAAATACTATTAGTTCTCTTTCTTAAGAATATAATAATCAAATAAAAAAAATCTAGAAAGAGCTTTTTGAGAATTCTTCTAAGTGAAACTTTTTTGACATGAATTCTTTTAAATTATATTCTTGTGAGGAGTAGTGATTTTGAGATTCAGAGTCCTAATCATCCTAGATTGCTTGCTTGTGTGTATCCTTATTTTGAGCTTCTAGAAAGTTCATTGAGAATGGTTGATATTATTGATACAATTGATTTAATATTCTTTTGAATTGAAAAAACAGTATAGAGATTTGTACTACTTCTAAGGAACATTTTGTTAAATACTTTCTAAATATAATTTAACAGTCAATTTTTGAATCAAATTATAGTAGTAAAGAATATTTACTTTAATATAATAATTTATTTATTACTAAAATATTAGGTATTTAGACTGATTTCCTAAAGCATTTAATGTTTTGTGTTGTTATTATAAATGGCACTAATATGACAGAATGATTATTTGAAATGTTTAATTCATAATTTTTTTGTGTGAAACAAGGACACTAATGAACATTATCATCGCATAATAGTATATTATAAAATACTTCTTTTGGCTAGAATGAAATACTATTGTAATACTTTTATAAATATAACATTATCAAACCTTAGTTCTACTAAGTGAGGTCAGCTGCATGAATCCTATGTCTTCATTGTGCTTGATCATATTGATGCCCTTAGTTCCAAATAAAGAACATTTAATAGTTTTTTTTCTACTTCATTTCTAAGTTTTCTCCTCTTTTTTGGGAAAAAATTATAGGCTCATATTTTCTTGATTGGCGAGCTGTTGCCAATTATTTGGTGAAAATAAATATAAAAAAATAGCCCTAAGTACAAGCTATCTTGTATTATCTCAAAGATACCAAAAAGACTTGATGGAATAGTATTCCAAAAAAGTAAAATCCCTATAATAGACAAAAAGGGGCAAATTTTTTTGATGTGGTTACAAATGAGAAATCTATAAATAAATAAAATATTTTAAAATATAAGCAAAAATGGGTTCATTATGAGTCATAGCATATTCCTTTCTTGTATGAACTTAGTTCGAGGGCATCTCAATGTTGAAAAGGCTTAGAGGCAATCAACTTCAGTTATATGATCATCTTGTTTACCCATACATTGATCTTAGCTTTCGATAGAAAGAGTTTCATCAATCTTATTTTATGATAGAAAGAGTATTATTTAGATTGCAAACAACAATAAGCTCACCATGCTCATCTCTGATTACAATATCACCAAAAGTTGCCGATTTTGATAAATGAACAATCCATCAACGCTTACCTTCATCCATTAGGGATGGAGGACATTATAACAAAATAGTGTTACTTAGGTCCGTTAATGCCATGATGCATCAGAATTCCACTAGCATGGAAATCGAACATAATTGATGATTGTATAGCATTAGCATAGTGGTTGGTGGACATAAGCAGCCATGACACTTTGTCAACTAGTTTGCCAAGTTTTCTATGAATGAATTCTTAGCTTTAGCCCATTTGCTGTTTTATGACGTGTGAGTTATTTTGACTTTTATGCCACCATTGGTATGTTAGGTATTTAGATTGTAATGGTGGTTAAGTTTATTGGTTTTTTGATCTATTATGGCAAGTGACTTTTTAGTCATTCATGAAAGGGTATGTTTATGGGTTGTTTTTGACACTTTAGCCTTTCATGAAAATGTAATCTTATAATTTTAATAGTTTTTTGGCATGTAGTTAATGGCTATAAATTGGCCATTCTCTTATGCATTATGATATTAAAAATTGAATGAAAAATATTTTTCTCCAATAATTGTGTTCTTTTGTGCTTTTATTATAAAGAGAAGGAATTCTTGAGCATGAGTAGTACAACTATTAGAGGACTTCTTGTAACGACCCCAATAATTGGATAGAAGATTAATCCAAATATTGGGATGCTACCTTAGCACCCAACACTTGATTTGAAAAAAGCACTATCAAGTGTAGATGCTAAGTGGCCAAGTCACTTTATGAGTAATTATTAAGTTAAAATAAATGTATAGGGAGATGCAAGTAAATACAATATTACAAGTATTTATAATACTAAAAATTAGATTAATCCACTTATTCGTCTCAAGTAGTTTTAAACATAAAAGATATAACACAGATTAATAAATATGGGCAAAAGTAACTTAAGCAGTTTATAATCTAATTATTACAAACCTTTTTAAAAGTAAGAGAAAAATATAGTAAATAAATCACTCTCTTTCACTTATACAAGTAAACTATTTAAAATTAAGTGGAAGCAGAATTCTTTATAAGCCCTTTAAATACTTGAACTTGCATCACCTGAATAAAAGGGCTCTTGATCTATCATATTTTAGTATTTAAATATGATAGGGCAAAGCCAAGAAAAAGAAAAAGTATAGTTAGACTAAATAGTCTAAGCACATTTTAAAATTGGCTATATTTTTAGATTAACAAGATATCATAATTATGATTTATAATTTAAAGTAAGCAGTGGTGCTATAAAAGCTGTAAAGTATGGGAAGATAAACTAAGCATAACTATAAGGAAAACAGTATGAAATAAGTTGAGTAAAATTACTCATTTTTATTAAAGTCCTAGCCTATAATGAAAATTGGTAAGGGAAAGCATTCTAAAGATTAGAAACTACTATGTGCATGAAATGAAAGCAATATATGTTTAATGGAATTTATGCTAAGTAAACAAATAATATACAGTGAAGCATTAATTGAAATTAAGCAACATACACTGTATTCAAATTAAACTGAAGTAAGCAATGCACAATACTGAAAATAGAGAGTGTAAAGTAAAGGAACTAAGAAAATATCTTAGATTCTCAATCTAAGACAAGCATAGTCCAGGACTATGAAATGAAAGCATAACTAAATAGTTATGAAGAGATCTTTCAATCAATAAGGTTGTAAGAGAACTCTTATATCTTTAATTAAAGTTATATTTAGAAGTTACCTCATTCTGCAGGAGTACACAACAGAATGAGCGAGGAGTTAAGCACGTCTGCTTAACTAGATACAGTGGGGAGGTCGAACATTCACATTTACCCTCTCTAAAATGTGAAGTCCTATTATAAGTGCTTTCTTTTGTACTCAAATTTTCCATAAGGCATTCCCCTTTAAAATTTTAAGAAAATCTTTATTTATGCACAATAATCTTGAATGAATGTTCAAGGAAAGAGGCTTAAAGCTAGGTAAACATTTAATAAATTTCAGTAATTATAAAGTATGTGATATCTTTTTATTATCTAAACTTTAATAATCTACTTAATGATTGGAGCTAATTAAGCTCCAAATTATAGATATTTAATTTTAAGTCAATTTTTAATAAAAGTAGAATGAATGTAAGTTTGGAAATTAGTATTTTCATGTAATATTGAAGTTAGGAAAAGAGATAGATTATATCGAACTTAAATAATATAACTTATGATTATAGGGCACTAGAAATTTAAAAAGCTTATCTAAAGCTTAACAAGAAGCTGTTATTCTCAATTAAATTGATTGAGAGCTAATATTCTAAAATGAACAATTGGAATGAATACTTACAATCTTAGATATGAAACTCTAGATATTTTATAAGTATTTAGTTATGAAAAAAAAAATCTAACATTTCCTTAAAAATTTCTAAGTCTTAAATTTCTTAGAAATTTTGGCAGAGTCTCATTTGTTTTTGTTCAAATAAACAATTTACACAATCAATATATAAGTTAATTTATTGACTATCTCCAGTTCTAAAATAGAGTTCAATCCTTTTTATAGAATTGCTCATTTCTAGTTCTAAAATAGATTTCAATCCTTTTTATAGGATTGCTCATTTCTAATTCTAAAATTTCAAGATTTAATAAAGCAACTTACTAAACTATCTTTCATAGATCCTATATCACACATCTATTAATAAGAGATACAGAAACAAAATTAGAAATTTATAAGAGCAGCATTTATTTGACTCATTGCACATAAGACAGTTGCATTTAATTTCGCATTCTTGTATTAATTTTACAATTCAACCTGTAAAGAATAACATCAATTAAGTTAGTGTTTATATATAATAAAAACAAGAATCATTTGAGTTTAAAGGCAGCATATGATCTCTTAAATACATGGCAGCATTGGCAATAACATAAATTCCCATCTAAATGGCCCTCTTTTACTACTAGATGACAATGTATGGATCTCACAACTAATACATGTCAACAATTAATATTATTACAGAGTGGATAACAACAATTATTCCCATAGTACATTAATTTACATTCATCTAATGATAACATGTGATTCATACTTAATTAAATGACATTAACTGTACTTACCCTATTAAGGAAATAAAAATATTGATCATTTCTTAACATTGATTGTAACATAAGATATTAAGAAAATGATTGCATTTAATCTACTTTAATTGAATAATAGCATTTGATCATTTGATTTATCTAATTGCACTTAATTTATATAAACCATTTGTTAGCATTTGATTCACTTTGAAACAAGAGCAGCATTTGTCTTCTTAAAATAAAAGATAGTAGCATGTGATACTTGTAAGAGAAATGACAGTATTCATTCTTATAAATGAAATGACAACATATAATCATATTTGAACTAGATGGAAGCATTTATTCATAAAACAAATAACAACAAAAATAACATTTAAAATTAATGGCTGTTTTTTATTTCATTTGATCTTATTAATCTTACCTTAGAATTAGAAGACAACAAATGATTCTTATATATATACTTGACAACAAATAATTTTATAAAAGAATGACGATATAAATGCTCATATAATCTATTATTAGTTCTTGTATCTCACAACTAAGTGGCAGCAGTATGTTTATATAAAAGAATAGCATTGATTCTCATATAATAAGGCATCACTTGTTATTTTTATTCGAGATGTAGCAACACATGATTTTCTAAGAGAAATGCAATATTGATGCTCATATAACCCATTGGCAACTTTTGTATCTCACAATATAAATAATGGTAGCACTTGACTCATAAATTAGATGGTATCAATAAATCTTATAGGACACATAGCAGCATTTGGCAACATATGATTCTAATGAAAGAAGATGATTAACATTTATTCTCCTAAAAAGGAAATGACAATATTTGATCTACCTTATTTGAATAATAGCACTTGTTTAACCTTAACTAAATGACAGCATTGACTATTTAAATTCAGCTAACAATGTATAATTTCTTTTATAAGGTATAACAGCCTTAAATCTTAAAGAATAAATGGCAGCACTTAACTCTCAATATAAATGGCAGCATTTGATTATTTGACTCATATAAGTTTAAAGGTAGTATTTGTATCTTTTATACATTTGATGGCCAATTATGTTCTCACTCACCATTTACAGTAGCATTGAATCTTATTTGATATATAGCAGCATTTGATTCAGGAATGTTAAGTTTAATGATATTAAAAATCAAAGTCCTTTATCTTGGCATATACATCTCTTATATATTGTTTGTATCATTTTCATTATGACAGGTATATTTATTTTAAAATGCATACAAGTTGCTCCATCATCATAGAATATGATTTATTACAAGTTCAATCCTTAAGAATAGCCAACGAATGTTCTCATCAAATTAAGTAAAGTGAGTTCTCAAAGCTTAACATAGAATCAAAACAAGTTAGCAAGTATCTCAACTGAAAATAGACATAAAAGAGTAGAAAGTTTTAACAGATGTACCTAGAACATAAGAATGGTATTAGCAATTGAATGTACTATAAAAGAGTATGTGATGGCAGCATGCAATAAGTATACGTATTCAATATCTCCAACCCATTCAACCATACCACAAAGTTTGTTTAAAAGTAACTTAGCTTGGCAAACTCTAATAAGCTTAATCAAATTAATATATACATAATCAAATAATAATATGGCATTTTAACTTTGAATGATTAATTTAAGAAGCAATTTTTAAGGTATCTTGTGAGGCATATAGAAGATGTCATTATACTATATTAATTCATTAATTAAGTAATCACAGCCCACAAGTGATACTACAAATTAATAATTAAATGCATATTTCCAATGTGAAGTCATTCAAAATATAAATATTATGCATGATCATGAGTACTTAAATAAATATGAATTTAATACAACATAGGTGTAGCTAG
Organism: Gastrodia elata; assembly: GCA_016760335.1. Lineage (NCBI taxonomy): Eukaryota > Viridiplantae > Streptophyta > Magnoliopsida > Asparagales > Orchidaceae > Gastrodia > Gastrodia elata. The sequence continues at coordinate 28,206,676 of CM028674.1, read as the reverse complement.
TACAACACATAAGTAATTGATGTAAGTTCCACATGATTAAATTAAATGGAATTTGTGTAGAACAAGTGTTACACAATCAAAATGTTTTATTGCCGTTTATAACTCTTTATAAATATCCTTTATACTTATCACAAGCCAATGGAGTGACATAATTGTGGCACAATTAGCTATTGTAAAAGTCACAGCTTATGATGGCATCAACAATGACTTGTATGTGTTAGAACCCAATTTGTGTTGTGTCAAGTGATATACTACAAAATATGTTAATCACAGATTCACTGGCAAATGCTTATAAGTCCTCACTAAAATACAACTTAACAAAGAATGAATTAAAAACTCATATATATGAGAAATTTTTAAATCGATTGAGCTTAAACGGAGTTCGGCGAACGAAGGAGAGGAAAGATCGACGAAATCGAAGTGTCACTTATGGTCATTTCTTTATAGTTCACCGAGGGTTCAGATCTACGCATATTGCTTGCAAGAATGAAATAATGGCTAATTGGGAAAGAAGTAGAGGGCGATACCTTTAGGTTTGCGAAGTCTACAGCTTCTCCTTAGATTTCTGTCGGCCAAACTAGGGTTTGAAGTTATGCTTCGTGATCTTCCTTCGGATCCTTCCCTCTGCCGAGAGAATGAGGTGTTGTTAAAGAGGGGATTAGCATGGGTTCAAGCGAGATAGGGATGACAGCACACTCCTTGCTAGCTCTCCCATTGGCGAGAGTAGAGGTGAGTGGCACGCGTCATCCTCCTCGAGTCGAAGAAGCGGCTCTCGGGACCGAGAGGGATCGCGTGCGAATGGATAGGGATTTAGGGTTTGCGTAGAGATAATGAAGGAATATAGTCTTATATGTATATATATATATATATATATATATATATATATGTATATAAATATATTTATTTATTTATTAATTTGTTAAAAAAATTTTTTTATTAAATTAGAAGTTCTAGAAAAATTTGAAAAATTGCTTTCTAGTTAAATTGAGGGTCACGGACTCAGAAATGAAATCGAAATTTTAGTTAAAGTTATCTTAATTATTTCAATTATCAAATTATGAAAATATAATAAAATAATCAAGAAATTTTGACTATCTCCAAAAATCATCAAATCTTCACCCCAAGCTAATTTGTGTGTGAGAAACGCAATAGCGAAGTCCGTTTTCGATTCTGAAGTCTAAATAAATTAGGTATCTTTAGAATTAACAGAAAATCAGGAAACATTGGAAATTATTAAATAGTCTTCAAATTGCACGAAATTTGAGGTGAAGACTTTTAACTCTATTATAAGAGTAATAAAAGAAATGTGGAGTCAATTAGATCACTAATTGACGGATAACAACATTTGGGTTGTTACACTTCTAAGGAAGGAAGATCCTTGTGACAAGATTTTTGTAGAGGTCAACTTCATCTTATCCCTTCTTTGCCACTGATTGATTTAATTTTGACACATGTTAGATCAACCATAGCTCTTATTTTTCTTTATAAGTTTTATATAGTAAAGAATCCTATATGTTAACATAATTGTGGCTCAAATTATCTCAATATCATTAACATTTTTTAATTTGCATTTGTGTGCGAAATTTATTTTTCTTTATCAGTATCATTACTTGTGAGTAATTTATTCTTTTATTGGTGTAATCTATGCATACATTTCACATATACATTCCACATATACATTTATCAGAGAATATATATCCTCAAATCAAGCGCTATTGTTTTGCATTAGTTTTTTATTTTTCATAAATATTAAATTATCTTCAATTTGCTTAAAAAATAATGGAAGTGTGATTAATATTATTCTTAACTATTCTAAAATTCTCTTAAACATATTGGATTTTGATAAAATCATTATATACAACAATCATAAATTTCATTTGTCACTTTTGTATTTGGTTTATATATTGTTATTTTTTTATAATATCTTGATTATTTTCAATCTGATTTTTTTTTTGTTTGAATACTCAATTTTGAATAGAACGATGAGATCTACAACTCTGTAGCATACCATTTTACTTAATTTGGCTATTTAAAGATAAAAAAAGGCCCAAATTCGAGAGTTTCCTTAAAAAGAAGAAATCTCATGTCGACTTAGTGTAAATATTGATACTAAAGTCAAACCTTTGGACATAGAACAAAAGACCTCAAGCATTTACTTATAAAATGAAAAATCTCACTCTCACAATTCATGAATTTTGAACTATGATTGAAGCAGTAGAGTTCAAAGCTAATGAAATTTAACCAATGCTCCTAGCACTTTTATGCGAGTAATCATTCGCATCTTATGTCCCTTTATTGGAAGATTTTTGGTGGTTTATTTTGATGATATTTTGATTTTTAGCTGAACTAAGAGTGATATGTAACCCATTTAAGTTTTTGAGATTCTTCAATAAGAAAATTTATATATCCATTTGAAGAAGTGTTTATTTATGACTTCATAAGTGATCTTCTTAGGATTCATTGTATCTTGTGATTGTATTGTTGTTGATCATGAAAGAATTAAAGAAATTCAAGATTGACCAACTCCATCAAATATACATGAAGTTAGTAGCTTTCTTGAGTCTGTTACTTTTTAATGAAAGTTTATACATGGTACATTCATGACTCCAATCACCTAATATATAAAAGGGGGAAATTTCTGGTGGATGAAGGCAGCCTCTGATGCCTTTATACAATTAAGAAAATATTTTAATGAGTTCACCAATATTATAATTGCTTGATTTTAACCAAGTGTTCGAAGTATCTTGTGATGCCTCTGGAGTTGGTATAGGAGACGTTCTTAAGCAAGAGGACCACCAATTGCTTTCCTTAGTGAAATTTTGAACCATACACGTCAAAATAACTCTCATATGACTGTGAATTCTATGAAGTGGTCCAAACCCTTTGATGTTGGAGACACTACCTTCTTTATTAAGATTTTGGGCTCTATTATGATCATGAAGCACTAAAGTATCTCAACACTCAAAAGAAAAAATTGGTTCATATACTTTAGGAATACGCCTTATTCTTAAACATAAGTGTGTTGAGAATAAAGTTGTCAATGCCTTAAGTAGAATGTGTACTAATTACATAGCATGATCATCAAATTCATTGGATTTGATAATGATGAACCCAATAATATAGGTAATTTTGAGTTAGCAATTATGTTTTTCATAGAATTAGTTATGCTTTGATGTTTGTTTTTGGGCATTTCAGGAAGAAGAGCTCCATTATTGGTAAATGATAAAAATGGGTTAAGAATGGTGCTACAGCGCGCCCTAGCACGTCGTTGCTGCCAAAAGCTCGAGAGCTCGGTGATACAGCGCACCTTGGCGGACACAAACCAAAGTGCTCGGTGCTACAACACGCCACGACACTCTACAGTGCTCTACGATGGATGAAAACTTAAAAGCCATGCGCTATAGCGCGCCGTGGCGGATGAAAACCCGATAGCCAGCCTCTACAGCATGCCTTAGCGGACACAAACCTGAGAGCTTGGCGCTACAGCATGCCACAATGTGTTGTGGCAAATGAAAACTCGAGAGCCAGGCGCTACAACGCTCCATGACGGATGAAAAACCGAGAGCCAGGCGCTACAACGCTCATTGGCATACACAAAGCTGACAACTCGGCGCTACAATGTGCGATAACGTGCTACATCACGCTACGACGAATGAAAACTCGAGAGCCAGACGCTACAGCACGCCATGACGGATGAAAACTCGAGAGCTAGGCGCTGATGCGCGCCTTGGTGAACTACAGTGCGCTACGGTAGATAAAAACTTGAGAGCCTGACACTACAACACGTCGTAGCGCCCGCAATTTCTGATTGGGAATAGCCTCCTAGTCAGCATTAGAAAAGCCAATAAACTTAAATCTTCCCACTTTCCATAACATAATATGATTGCATACATTTAAAACTCCTTCATTATCAAGGGAATTAATGAATAAAACTTAATTGCAAATTCAACTTTCAAGAAGAAGAAGGGCTGGCTAAGTCAAATGCTATAAAGCTAATTAAAGGGTTATAAAAGAGAAAAATCAAGACTTGAGAAAGGTTCCCAATTATAATTTCTGGGCTCTTTATCCTTAAGGTTGTTAGAGGAGATATTGAGGAGAATCCCATACCCCAAAGGAGGATAAGATTGTAGCTAAGGAAGAGGAGAAGCACAAGGAGCAAGGAGCCAGGAAGATCTAAGAAAAGAGAGGTCAAGGCAAATGCGACATCTGTTCCCTAGTATTGTACTCTAACTTTTATCCATTTTATTTTTTTTGTAAAAGCCATGCAAGGGCTTGACATTTCTTCTTGCTTTCTTTATACTTTTATTTTAATAGCAGCTTAAGCCCCTTTGAGAAGGGTTGGGTATGGGCATGTAAAAACACATGCATGTAATGTTTGCACTCTTCAATTCAATGAAATATTACTTAATCTTGAGTATTTGTATGTTATGAATGATTGAAAAATGTGGATTCCATTTATACATATATATTTTTATTATATAAATCTCATAGAGCTCAATCATCGTCTTGTCCTAAGGTTGTGTATGCATGAGTGTTAACGTCGTGACTGTTTGTGACAATATTCGTCTTGCAAAAATAGCACATGCACAACCTTGGACAAGTTCTTGATCATTTTAACCATGAGAAACGTTAGTATTCTCTGAGCTCCGTAGCTCACTCTTGATTTAAGTGAGGTAATTAATGCACGCTAAGCTATGAGCTTTGACAAGCTCATTTAACTTCACAGTACATTACTTTGGCTAACTCATGAGTAGATGCATGTGAGCCAAGAACCACCAATTAAGCCCCATAACTTACCCTAGGTTTATGTGAGGTTTTAGAGTGCTAACTGCTATGGGTGATGTGACATAAACCCATTTAACCTAGTAGCTCATTTTCTTAGCTAAATCAAATGTTAATGCATGTGAGCCATTGGTGAAATCAAGTTCATGTGATATTCAACTTAAAATACATATTTTATCATTTAGACGTAAGAGATGCACTCATAAACTAATTATCACATGAATGTTTATGTGCCGAAGTTAAACTTTCTAGTGTTCATTCAGAACACAAGACAATATTTAATAGATTTACTAAAGCTCACTAACGAATACTAAATCTCTTGATTATGAAATAAAAAATTAATCCAATTAACTTAATATGAAGTTGAGAATAAGAGTACTTGCATGAACCCATATCATTTGCATGTTTAATCCCAACTCTCTCTAATTTTTCAAAAACAATTTCAATTTAAAAAAACTTTGAAATTATAATTTCGGACCAATTCCAAAACCAATTTGATAACTTAAATATTATTAAAATTAGGTATACTATAGTAACGATATCAAACACCATTCCTAGCAGATGATAAATCTTAGAATCTTACCATCCCACATTACTTCGAACCACGTACACTTGCGTGCAAAAACAGACAATGTATTTTCGGTCTGTCAAATAACATGAAAAATGAGTACAAAAGTTATAAGGATTTTAGTCAACCATAAGAATATCTAAACATTGATACCTCCCTTCTTAATCCTAACTATCAACTTTGAGATGGATTTTTTTTTCGAGAAACTCATCTTTGTGTCCCCGGATTTCTCACTTTGAGAATTTCTTATTGAAGAAATGCACTCAAAAGGCATGTCCGGCTCAACATTATAGTGAATTTATTTAAATGTTTTGTTTTTGTTATAGTTGGAATTGATATTTTGTTATATTAAGTATTCCCCATCTTTCTTGATCTTGGTTCAATTGATTGAGATAAAACAACTCAAGATGTCAATCAGGATTTGCAATCCATTATTTGCAATTAACTCAAGGAATTACACACCTCAATGTAATACATATTAGGATAATTAAAGAATTAATAAATGGGATTCTCTCTTTACTAAAAAAAATGTATTAATATAATACTAGCATTTATTATCATTAAAATAAAATAAACATACTTCATAAAAATATCCTATTAGCTTATAATAATAAAAAATGGGCAAAATAAAGCTTTTAAAATTTCTATTAATCTCATAACTGGTTGCTAATGCCTAGTGCTTATTAAGCCTTAGTTTTCTTAGGGTAACAATGTTCTTTTTAGTATTTTAGAGATTATCTACGGTGAAATAGGATTTTTATAAGAGTTCATGATACGCCTAGGTGCAAATCTGGTTGTACTTGGACATCCAATTGACATATCGACCATGCAAAGAAGATAAGAAGAAATTAGCATGATCTTTTCATGACATGCACTTGGCCATGTAGCAAGTTAGGCTTGGAGGCTCACACCAGGGTGCCCAATTCGGGGCGCCTAACACAAAAAAAAATTTTAATAATAATAAGAATAAAAATAATAATTATAAACCCAATTTTTTTGTGAATTTACAAGAACATATATTAATGCGATGTCATTTTACTATAGTACTCCAAGGTAACATAAGGATAAAAATATTCTAATATATTAGAATAGCTAAAATAACAAATTATCTAATTGAACAAGTAAAGGTAAGAATAACTCATGTTCGAATCTCTTTCCCATGTAACTGAGATATGTTTTTACTACATATCTTTCTTATTTCAAAGTCTAAAATCTTCTTAAATACTTTTTTGTAGGTAAGATTTGGGTGGAGTGTAATATTTACAGTAACAATCTTAGTGGTTGGCTCAATTAAGCATCTTCAGAGCAAAGCGACTTGGAATAGATCATGAATTTTCCTTATACATTGCTAAATACACATTTAGTAAACATCATGTCCAGCTTAAGCTAGAATTTCAAATGATCCTACAAATTCAAAATTGAGTTTTCTGTGACACTAAATGAATTTATCTCTTTCAAAGAATAGACTGTAACATAAACCAACTCTCCCACCTCAAAAGTCATATGTCAATGCTTAAGATTAAGACATTTCTTCTATGGCCTTACTAGGACTCCAAATCAACCTAATTTATTTTACAGCCATAATCATCGTTAGAGCCAAGTAGATGACTATCTTCCAACTCAAACTATGTAATGGGTGTAGTGAAGCTTCTATCATAAAGTGTCTCGTACTGTGTCATGCCTATATTGATATGATAACTATTATTATAAGAAATTTACATTAAAGTTGTATATATTACATTACTGTCAAAATCAAGTGAATAAAGTTGAAACAAATCTATTAATAATTGATTTACTCTTTACTATCGCCATAACCTATTATAATTCAAATTAAGAAAATTCACTAAGTTTGAAAAAGAAAAAATTTCAAATGATGAACAAATAAACTTTAAAATTTCAAAGTAGGCCATATAATTTTAATTATCATAAAATTTTTACTAAGTAATATATTATTTATTGGGACTAAATTAATTTCTTTTAATTTTTTCTCAAATTTGTTTTGTTAATCACAATTTGTATAGTTTCCTTATACTAAGCATGAAAGCTGATTTTACTTCGACCAGACTCGCTCCGAGGGACACTCATTGTTTAAGCAAAAGTATTGATGCAGCGTTCAAAAAAACTCATCTAATAAAAATATTATTTTTAAAATATGCATTAAAATAATATTTAAATTTTGTTAAATAATTTTTTTTAGTGCGAACAGATCTAAAAAAACAATTTTCTTGTTTAATTGATAAGCATCTTCTAATAGAGAGAGATAGAGAGGGAGAGAGAGAAAGAGAAAGAGGAGAGAAAGGCGCACGCGGGCTGAGCTTTGGTTTCTTTGGACTATTCTGCTTTATAACCGGAACTCTTTGGACTCTCTCCCGAAGCCTTTTAACGGCCGACCCACGGCGATTAGATACTTCTCCCTTTTTTTTTCCACATCCCGCGCGATCTGGAATCGCCTTTGTAATTTTCGATTCTCGTCGGGAAATTTTTGATTCGTACCAACCTCTCTTTGATTCGTTTTCGTGCTCGCGCTATTTCTGCAGACATCGATCTGAAGTTTTTCCCGTCCCCGAGGGAAATACTGATTTTTGCGCGTTGACCGGTGTTGGGTTTTCTTTTTCTTATTCTCTTTATACCAGTGATTCTTCCATGGCTGCTCCACCTGCTAGGGCTCGGGCGGATTACGACTATCTCATAAAACTCCTCCTGATTGGCGATAGTGGTGAGAGTTTTTTTTTTTTTTTTTTTTTTTTGTTCTTTTCTGTCGCTTTTTGTTAATTCGTCTTGTAAATGCATTGGGTTGGATTTCCTTTTTTCTTCCATTGTTTTCTTGGTTTGGCATGATAGAGGGATCATTGGTTCAGTTTGGGAATTCGTTATTCGTTATTGCAGCTTTCTCTGGGATCTGGATGGATTCTACGAAGGATAAGTTGTCAACTGTTCGTTATGTTTGCAAGGGCTTTGTTAAATTTTAGCTCTGTCAGTAGTCTGGCATTCGTATTCACGAGCTATAATATTGTATGTCATTTTCTTAAGATCAAAACATGCTATTTGGTTGAATGATGCCCTAAAAAGTAGTGCACGGAACTATTTCCACTCTGATCGCTGTTTTTTCCAGATTCTTCGTTTTTATTGTAAAACATGTGATTCTCTCTTTTTTGTTGAGTTCTTTGACCTCTTGGAGCCCACAAATAGTATCGTTCTTCAACCTCTGCCATCAGAAGATGATATTTTATGTGGCAGCCGGTCTCCTCTGCCCTTTTTGGTCATTGGATGCAAGTTTTTATTCTTTTCTAATTTTCAATTTAAATAAACGTGAGGTTGCTTTTGATTCTTTTCACAATTCATTGTTCATATGTAGGTAAATAGTAATTCTTATTTACTTTTATTTATGTATCTTTATTGTTATATTGTAAATCTAATGAGCTTCCTTTTTATGAACATCCTTGTTATGAACATTGGCTTGATTGAGTTGGCAAATTTCATGAATGCTAGATGATGTATAAGATTTTTCTTTTGTGCTTGGAGATATGTATTGGAAGGTCATTGTAAGGCTTTTATCTTAAGCCGTGTGTAGTAAAAAAAAGTAAATGTTTCATTTTTAATTTATATCATAAATTACTCTTCATGCGTTGGACAAGGTACATAGAATAGGAAAATGCAATGATGCTAACTATTTTCTTATTAAAAATTATATAAAAGTAGGAAAGAGTGAATACAAATAAATAGAATATTGATAGGCTCTACAAGAAAAAGTGCATGGAACTAATACTTTAATTACATTTGCCATATCACTTTTGCAAAAAAAATTGTTGTCCTTGTAGCAAATTTTACTTAAATATTTATCAGAATTTTCCATGCTATCATGCCTCAAGTTTTATTAACAAATGTAATACAAAACTAAAAAGGAGAGGATACAAAATAGATAGAATATTGTGGGGCTCACTAGCAAAGTGCATAGAGCCAATCCTTGTTTTATACTTAGCCCCAAACTGCTTTTTGGTTTTCTTTCTGTAAGGTGCTTTGTCATAACAACTGTCTAATTTTATTTGTCATGTAAAATGCTTATACAATGTGATGTCCTAATATTCATTTAAAATCAAGAGATTGTGTATAATTTTGATAGTCTGAGCGATTGCTTTGTATTTTAATTTGGCCATTATTATTTGCCACTGTTATATAACCTTCTAGTGGAAATTCATAATTTTGCAGTCGGTGTATGCTTTTAATGATTCTGCTGCTTTATGTATAAGTGTGACAACTTTAATCTAGTTTTGTTCTTTCGTTTGAAACATTTTCATGGTATTGATGCAACCCTTTTTGCTCTCTTTTTCTGTAATTCTAATCAATTAATGTCCTGATGACAAATTATGAGAACAAGTCCTATTGTAGAAAAATAGTGTAGTGTGCTTAAAAGATTGCATTGCACCATGTAATGGTGTAAAAGTTGTTAAGCATTCTAGCCTAGGATATTATTAAATTTAATCTGGGAGCTATTACATCTACTTTTGATAATTCATTTAGATCATTAATAGTTAAAATTTTACTTCATTTTATCTCATTTTACGTTGTTTTCTTCTTTTGTACTTTAGCTTTTATGATTTAGAGCTATTTATGAGAAGATGACTACCAAAGTTTCATGAAAAAAGTGTAGTAAAAGGAGAAATTCATATTTTAAGTTTATTGCAACAGTGTGATTCTTATGCTTGTTTTGGCCACTCCTGTAACAAAATTTTTAGTAGTTTTGGGGACCTTAATATTATTTTAAATGAGAAAGCACACATCAGCAACTATTATATGGTTCTATTGTTTTACATTAAGCCTAGCACTTTCAGTTAATTAGGTTTGTGTTTTGTCATGAAAAATTCTTCTTCCATCCTATAGAACTTCTCCCTGAATTTGGTTTGAGGGGAGGTTTTCAATGAAGAATGGTTGATATTTCCATTAATCCCCATCATCCATTCACTCCCACAAGGTTGTATACTGGAAAGAATATTTTGAGCGAGGTCTTGTTTGTGCAACTTTATTGCTAGATAATTTTTGTGCAATGAAGCCTTTGTGATGTTATGTTTAATATGTTGGTGCAGGAAGTTTTAGTGTGTAGGATTTCTAATTTAATTTAGTATGCAATTCAGAGTTAAGTTACATGCAACACTTCTTATGTAAGAATACTTGCAGATATTGTTGGAATGCCATTTATAATCAAGTTACAATTTAATACTGTGAAAACTGAATAAGAGATAAATCCATTTTCAAGGATAAGTTAGTTGCCTGCTTATGTAATTAATTGTAAAAAAACATGATCATGAAAGACGCAAGAACTGAAATTTTAGTAAGAAAAATTTAATTCTAGTGAGTATGAAGGAAATCAACAACACTTTCAAGTTTCAACCTGTTAAATGAAATTGAGAAAAAGCGAGAAGGGGATGAGAGAGTGAGAAGAATTGTATGCTTGCTCTGCAAGAACTTGTTAATCGTTTCTTTTGGAAAGTTTAAAATCTCACAGAATATGTGTATATTAAAATAAGTATTTCACATCCAAAAGGAACTTAAGTCACAAAACCTTTTTCCCTTTTTTCTTTTAACATATTTATAATTCTTAGGCAGCACAAAAAAAGTGCCTGAAATCACATGTAACAAAGGGATAGGGATATTAGAGTTAAACTATCTCAATTACAGAGAAAGTTTTGTAAGATAGAACTAGAAGATCAGTCAAAATGAATAGGAAAAGCTTCCACTGAAGAACCCTTAGAATTATCCGCTAGAATATTTGGAGAAACCAGAATATGTTGCAAGGAGTGAGCCGTAATAGAAACACATGAATGATATTGATATAATACCAGGCCACAGGAGTAGCAGAAGCCATAGAACCCATGATAATAACATGCTATTGTTGCTGTAGGAATATATGCCTCCACATAAGTTGTCAATATGAAAATATTTGGTTCCTTGCTCCACTGTTTTTTTTCCTTTTGCTTGTTGTGAAGCCATCATATGAACTCTATGGCTATAGTGCAAAGTATTGGTCATCCATGCCATCAATTTTCTTTTCTCATTGCTTGAAATTGGGAAAGCTGAATTTCCTTGTGAACATCTACACTAAAATAAAGACTATATATATATATATATGTATATCAGAAATGCTTTAACTGATCTTATTAAATACTATTATTAAATTGATTGCACAATTTCTTCGACTCTTATTTTTACTAGCAAGTGAAGGAATTAACATTTCATACTTACACTAAAACATAGTATCTTTTTGTTGATATCAACTAAATTGTACTTTTTGTGCATAAGGAAAAATTCTCTGTTATTTAATGTTTTCTTTATTGCTTCAATTGTTGATCAAACATGTGGATGTGTTTTATTTCATTCTCATTTTATAATGCAGCTTTTATGTACTCCTTTTGTTAATTATAATATTTGTTTCTTTTTTTTTTTCATTATGGGGTGATTTAGGAGCAAATGCTGCTAGGAAGCTGTTCACTAAGTCTCATACTTGGGTAGGAGAGAACGTCTCAAGCTGAAGTTGTTGTGATTTTAAGTTTATGTGAATTGAATCTTATGCGAATTTGTGTGTTTGAGTTATTTAAATTTGTTTTTTAATAATATATATGTTATTTGAATTATTTATGTTGTTTTGGTGGAAGGTTGTATTTTTGTAGTTGCAGAAGTTGTAGGAGCCAAAGATGCATCAAATGCGGGAATGTGTTATTTGGCAGCTCATTGAATTCATGAAGGGCTGCAACTCATCATGAAGAGTTTTACCCCATCGTATAATGATGCATTAAGATTTATTTGATGGGAATGAAAGAGAACTTATTTTTTTGTACATTTCAGCTACTGTTGAGAGAGTTTATTGACCTTCTCTTGAATCTCCTTTGGTGAGAATTTTATCATCTTATTTGGTTATATGAGTGCTTTTTTATCCTTCATACTCATCTAAATTCGTCTACGTCATCCCTTGACTTATCACCCTTCTCTCTTATCTCTAATCACGACAACCTTTTCTTAATCCTTCAGGACTTTTTTTTTGCCCCACCCAATTTAGTATTTGAGGAAATAATCCTTCCACCATAACTACTACTCAACCATAAGTAATGTTCAAAAACTTCTTTTGGTCACCCATCTCCTCTTCTTTAGTCTACCACCGCTGCAAAAATTCCTTTTTTACTTTAATACAATAATTTATCATCATGATGGAGATTAGAACAAGTAATCAAAGAGCACATAGCGACCATCAATCATTACCCCCTATAGCCATCTCACCTTCTATCATTTGGCCAACAATATCACCTTTCAAAATATCTCCAAAGTAGTGTACTATCTTACCCATCAATCTACAAATGTTTTGTAGTGTACATTAAAGTCATGAAGGTTCATCTCAAGCCTCACTTGTCTAGGCCACCCATTACTTCCCATAATCACCACATTCATTCTATCTTCTTAGCGAGCAATTTAACTCGTTTAAGTAACCTCAAACCATTATTTATTATTACTATTTTTAGGCATGATTATCATGCGTGATTTGGGCCTACCATGCATTCAAACCTAATTTAGGATTCAACCTTAGAGAGACCATTAAGCCATCTCTATACCACATCCTTACATAAGCCACACTCCTCTTTGTTTGCTTCATTCAGTTTTTTATTTTATTTTAAAGATGTAGATCATCTTGAGCTAACAACATAATTGCCAAGTTATTTGGAAGCTCCTACGCTTGGTACTTAGTTTTAAATTCTCTGTTCTCCAACGCCACAAATAGCGGAATCTTCTATGGTAGCCAGCATATACTGACACTTGCTGTTTCTCACCGCTTCTTTTCAACGAACTGCATGTATTGTCACCTGTTAGAAACCGTGCCATGTATGCTAATGAGATGCCACCAAATTAGCTAAGTCCAAATGGCTTGCCTTCATTTTTTCCTTGTAGTGACCTTTCTTCTCTATGAAAAAGTGTTCAAATCTTGGTTTTGAGGTATTAACTAGCATCTTGGTGTTTGTATTCTTAGACCACTCCTAAACTGCATTATTGGAAGCTATCTCTAACTCAAAGATTAAAAGGGAAAGAAGTTCTTTATTTTTTCTATTTTAGTATTATACAAGAATAGTGTTTTGAACAAGGCTCATTTGTATTACCTTTCTTTACTATGAAAAAGTGTTCAAATCTTGGTTTTGAGGTATTCACTAGCATCTTGGTGTTTGTATTCTTAGACCACTGCTAAACTGCATTATTGGAAGCTATCTCTATCTCAAAGATTACAAGGAAAAGAAGTTCTTTATTTTTTCTCTTTTAATATTATACAAAAATAGCGTTTTGAACAAGGCTCACTTGTATTACCCCATATTATATAGTGAAACACGAGGCTACAACTTTTGAGTGGATGTAAACCTATTTTACAAGCTGGACTATTATAAATTATTGTTCCCATTTTATCATTTGTTAGAGTATTCTTTTCTTCTTACTTCTGGGCTTCTCTCTTTAACTTGGCACTGGACTCGTCCAAATTCACCGGTACCAAGTCACTCAGCTTAACCATCAGGGAAGTACTTCAATAAAAATATTTGGGGGCATTTCAAGAAAGAAATATTTTCTTCTTCAATGCCCAAATGGCACAAATTGGTACTCCCCCTCAGCTTGCCATCATCCTTGGACATCAGGGCTCCACCGCAACTCTAAACCTTTGCGAAAACTTTGATTAGGAACAACAACCGAGCCTGGAACAATGACAGAGCTAAATCAAGGCACAACAACTTCAGTAAGCACAATTTGAACAAGCTTTTGCCTTTAAGCAGGGGAGCATTTCACTCTACTTAAACATTAGCAAAGTACTTGGATAAAAAATTTGTGGGGCACTCCGAGAAAGAATCAATTTCTTCTTCAATGTTCGAATGGCGCAAACTGACACCCTTAACTTATGCTCCATTTTATATTGTGCCTTATTCAGGACCCGAGTTGTGAGAAGCCACGGATAGCTAAATTCATCCCTTTAGACTAAAGGACCCATAATATGATGCTCCATAGTTGTATCCGCCTATTCTCAGGTGAGCTGCAGGATGCGTAGTTGGAAGAGCATTTGCATAAGGCAACTACAATGTTGCTTAGATAGGTTGTTCATGATAATAAATTGGTGATATGCTTGGTAGTAGGCTGGCTGGCGTAATCTCATAATGCTCATCCATAGACAAGGATGACCTGAACATCACATTAGTTGTTGGAGGAAACCATCGGCCTTTTCACTTTGCCAATTTATTTAATATTCTTTGCCCACCTCTAGCCCTGCATTACTTGAGGGAGTTGGATGATTACCGTGTTGAACGTGTAAAAGGTTCGTTCTCTACATTGCTCAAAAATTATGCATGTTTTAACGGATACATGTCTAGATCTTCTTCATCCTCGTCTCTCTTCCTCGACGAGGACTCATCTTCATCTCTTTGTGACACTAGTCTTTTCACCTACCTCCTCCATCATATATACGATGGCCATTGCCTCAGGTGTTAGTTTGTTTCCATTTTTTTTCTTCAATCTTAGGCATTGATTGATCTCGTTGTTAACCTCTAGTGACATAGTACCACACATCAAAATCTGCTCCTATATTGGTTGAAGGAGATATTCTGGCTTGAACTGAATTTCTCCAGCCATTTTCGTTTACATGAAAATTCTCTTTTTTCTTTTGAGAAGTTAAATGCCTTAATTCTAATGGGTGAGTGCACTTAGATCCCCAAAAGAGGGGATGAGAATGTTACGTGTGATTGTGTGATTTCATTACGTGATTGGGGCCGACCACATGTCTAGACTTAATTTAGTAATGAATCCTAAAAAAACCATTAAACCTTTCTCTATGACATCTTTACATAGTTCACATCTTTTTGATTTCTTTTCTCGGTTTCTTTCTTATTATGAAGATTCATATTATTCCATGTTAACAACACAATTGTCGAGTTGCTTGAAAGTTCCTATTCTCGGTATCGAGTTTAAAACAATGTCTGTACTCTAGGACCATTAGTAACAAAATCTCTATGGTGGCCAGCATATACTGACACACTTTGTTTGTGCCATGTCTTTCCAATGGATTGTATTCTTGTTTGCCCCCTACATGCTAATGAGACGCCTCCATGTTAGCTGTGTGCCCCAAGGGCATCCTTTACCTTTTCTCTATAAATACATTTCTTCTAAATCAAGGGTTTGAATACTAATTTTAAGGTGTTCATTGGCATCTTGGTGTTCATATTTTTTGGCTACCTTCGTAATGCATTACTAGAAGCTACCTTCAATTAAAAGAGTATAATGTAAGTTTTTACTTATTTTGTTGTAATACATCAAGGTTCTTCATTTGATCTACATTTAGTTGCTTTAGTTATGGATGTTCTTACTGAGCACTTGAAAGGAGATTTTTTGGTGCTTATTATTTGCAAATGACATTAATGCATAAGACTATGGATGGAGTAAAAACAAAACTTGAGTTGTGGTGGATTACTTTAGATTAAGGTTTTTGTCTTAGTAAATCTAAAACAAAATATATGGAGTGTAAGTTTAATTATAATAGAAACCCTAGCCTCAGGGACATAATTATTGAGAATCATGTGATTAAGAAGAACGAGAGGCTTAGATACATTGGTTCAATTATTCAAAATGATAATGAAATAGAGAGCAATGTAATTATTAGGATTCAAGTTGGTTGGATGAAATGGAGTGCTTTTGGAGTGTCGTGCAATCTAAAAATCATGCTTAAAAGTAAAGGTAAAATTTTATTTAGTTATATGATCGAAAATGTTATATGGGTTGAATGTTGGCTAACCAAAAAAAAAAATCAAAAAAGTGTTACAGAGATGAGGATGCTATGGTGAATGAGTGGGTATACTCAAAAGGATAGATTGAGAAATCAGTTAATTCGTAGCAAGGTTGGTGGTGCTCCAACAGTGGATAAGATTAGATAATATCATTTTAGATAGTTTGGGTATATTAAGTGTAGACCATTCAATGCTTTATTAGAAAAAATGAGTATATAAATTTTGCTCAAGTTAAAAGAGAAAGAGGATGACCAAAGAGGCAAGAGAAGAAATCATCAGAAAAGATCTTCTCTATTTGAAACTTAAGAAAGGCTTCTAATTGACTGTACACAATGGAAACACATGATTCATGTAGCTGATCTTACTTAGAGGGACTAAGCTTGGTGTTATTGCTGCTGTAATATTAGAACTATGTCTTGAACAAGACTCACTTAGTTGTATCAGCCTACCTTGAGGGATTAAGCTTGTTGTTGTTATTGTAATATAAGAACTAAGTCTTGAACAAGAGTCACTTATTTGTATCACGCAAACTACATGTAGGATGTAGACTCCTTTTATTGGTTGAATCACTATAAATCCTTGTATCCATTTTCTCATTTGTTAGATTCTGCGTTTCTTTTTTTTTATCTTTAGAACTCATCTTTGCCACCATAAAAAAACTGCCATACTTGTCCATAACCTTGCTTATGTTGTTATGATCAATTATCGCTTCTCTTAATATTGTTTTTTCTTTTTGTACCATGTTTTTATTGGAAGAAAGAAACTGTGGACATTTTCATTAATCTTTGCTAGTCTAAGTATCTTCGGATGCGGACATCCTGCTGTTTTTTGATATTATTGAAAAGTTCCTTTTGCACGAGAATGCTATTTTTTCCTCAAAAGGCTATCATGCTCTTGTGTGTGAGGACTAGAAGATTTTATGCTGTAGATTGATTCTATTATAAACAGAGTTGCTCGTGTAACAATGAATATTTGTTTGAATTTGGGGTTTGAGATTTCTATGTCAAAGGCAACCATAGCTAATTATTTTTATCGAGAGAGAGTTTTCCCGGTGAATGATGTTGTCCACATCATTTTGCTAGATTTTACATTAGACAGATAACTATTTTCTAGCTGGCTGTCTTTTTGTTCATACTTAAAATAATTGTTTATGGAGTTGAGGCAAATGTGCTTACATGACTTGTGTAGGTTAGGCTTTCTACAATTGGTGGAAGCTTTCTAAGTGCAACAAAATCTGTGTAAAAAAGGATGAAGGAATATATATTGAGAATGAAAGAAAAATTTTACTGTCAATTTGGATACTTTGGAAAGAGCATGTGATGCTAGAATGCGCTGTAGGAATAGCGAGAGATTTTAATAATTAAAGCATGCTAAAACATGTCAAAATATTTTTTTTGTGATTCAGTGAGAAGTCGTCTACTTTAACATTGAGCCTCATCTTGATTTATATATTCTATCTTGATTACATATTGCATAGTTTCATATGTAAAATAAAGGCAAAATGAAATACTATTAGTTACACTTTCTTAAAAATATAATAAACAAATAAAAAATCTAGAAAGAGCTTTTTGAGAATTCTTTTAAGTGTAACTTTTTTGACTTGTGAATTCCATTAAATTATATTCTTGTGAGCAGTAGTGATTTTGAGATTCAGAGTCCTAATCATCCTAGTTTGCCTGCTTATGTATATCCTTATTTTGAGCTTCTAGGAAGTTCATTGAGAATGGTTGATATTATTGATACAATTGATTTAATATTCTTTTGAATTGAAAAAAAGTTATAGAGATTGGTACTATTTCTAAAGAACATTTTTGTTGAATACTTTCTAAATATAATTTAATAGTTAATTTTTGAATAAAATAACTGTAGTAAGGATTATTTAATTTTATATAATAATTTATTTGTTACTAAATTATTAAGTATTTAGAATAATTTCCTAAAGCATTTAATGTTTTGTGTTGTTATTATACATGGCACTAATATGATAGAATGATTATTTGAATGGTTTAATTCATAAAATTTTTTTGTGAAACAAGGACACCAATGAACATTATCATCGCATAATATTATATTATAAAATACTTATTTTGGCTAGAAAGAAATACTATTGTAAAACTTTTATAAATATAACATTATCAAACCATAGTTCCACTAAGTGGGGTTGGCTGCATGAATCGTATGTCTTCATTGTGCATGATCATATTGAAGCCCTTAGTTCCAAATAAAGAACATTTAATAGTTTCTTTTCTACTTCATTTCTTGGCTTTCTCCTCTTTTATGGGAAAAAATTATAAGCTCGTGTTTTCTTGATAGGCTGGCTGCTGCCAATTCTTTTGTGAAAATAAAAATAAAAAAACAGCCCTAAGTACAAGCTTTCTTGTATTATCTCAAAGATACCAAAACGTCTTGATGGAATAGTATCCCAAAAAAGTAAAATCCATATAGTGGGCAAAAAGGAACAAAATTTTGTGATGTGGTTACAAATGTGAAATCTATAAATAAAAAAAATATTTTAAAATATAAGCAAAAATGGGTTCATCATGAGTCCGAGCCATATTCCTTTGTATGAATTTGGTTCGAGGGGATCTCAATGTTGAAAAGGTTTAGAGGCAATCACCTTCAGTTATCTGATCATCCTGTTCACTCATACATAGATCTTAGCTTTCGATAGAAAGAGTCTCATTAATCTTATTTTTCGATAGAAAGAGTCTCATTTACATTGCAAGCAACAATAAGCTTACCATGCTCATCTCTCATTACAACATCATCAAAAGTTACCGAGTTTGATGAATGATCCATCAATGCTTACCTTCAGCCATTAGGGATGGGGGACATTAGAACAAAATATCGTTACTTAGGTCTGTAAAGGCCATGATGCATCAGAGTTCCACCTTTTAGAAATCTAACATAATTGCTGATTGTATAACACTAGCATAGTGGTTGGTCGACATAAGCAGCCATGTCACTTTGTCAACTAGTTTGCCAAGTTTAATGGCTGTATGATGGTATAGTATTTTTTAATTTTATCTTTTGAGTCTTTGAACTAATTCATGGGTATTTAGGTATTTAGATTGTAATGGTGGTAAGTTTTTGGGTTTTTTGGTCTTTTATGGCAAGTGACCCTTTAGTTCTTCATGAAATGGTACATTTATGATTTTTTTTTTTTGATACTTTAGCCTTTCATGAAAGGGTAATCTTATAATTTTAATAGTCTTTTGGCATGTATTTAATGGCTATAAATTAACCATTCTCTTATGCATTATGACATTAAAAATTGAATGAAAAATATTTTTCTCCACATATTGGTGTTCTTTCGTGCTTTAATTATCGAGAGAAAGAATTCATGAGCACGAGTAGTACAACCATTAGAGGACTTCTAAGGAAGAAAGATCTTGTGACAAAATTTTTTGTAGAAGTCGACTTTATCTTATCTCTGCTTTGATACTGATTGCTTTAATTTTGAAACACATGTTAGATCCACTGTAACTCTTATTTATCTTTATACTTTTTATATAGTAAAGAATCTTGTGTTAACATAATTGTGGCTCAAATCATCTCAATATCATTAACATTTTTTAATTTTGCATTTGTGCGCGAAATCCGTTTTTCTTTAGCATTACTTGGTAGTAATTTGTTCTTTTATTGGTGTAATCTATTCATACATTTCACATACACATTTATCTTTTTGTCCTACATCATATTGGTATCAAAGAAGATCTATCATCAGATCAAGCGCTATTGTTTTGCATTAATTTTTATTTTTCATAAATATTAAATTATCTTCAGTTTGCTTAAAAATTAGTGGAAGTCTAGTTAATATCATTCTTAACTACTCTAAAATTTTTTTAAGCCTATTGAATTTTGATAACAAAATCATTGTGTACAACAATCATAAATTTCATTTGTCACTTTCGTATTTGGTTTATATATTGTTATTTTTTTTTTATAATATCTTGATCATTTTCAATCTGATTTTTTTGTTTGAGCACTCGGTTTTGGATAGAACGATGAGATCCACAACTTTGTAGCATACTATTTTTACTTAATTTGGCTGTTTTAATATAAAAAAGGCCCAAATTCGAGAGTTTCCTTAAAAAGAAGAAATATCATGTCGACTTAATGTGGATATGATACCTAAGTCAAACCTTTGAACATAGAACAAATGACCTCAAGCATTTACTTATAAAATGAAAAATCTCACTCCACAATTCATGAATTTTGAACTATGATTGAAGCAGTAGAGTTCAAAGCTAATGAAATTTAACCAATGCTCCTAGCACTTTTATGCGAGTAATGAATCACATCTTACGTCCTTTTATTGGAAGATTTTTGGTGGTTTATTTTGATGATATTTTGATTTTTAGCTGGACTAAGAGTGATATGTAACACATTTAAGGCAAGTTTTTAAGATTCTTCAACAAGAAAATTATATATCCATTTGAAAAAGTTTCTTTATGACTTCATTAGTGATTTTTTAAAGATTCATTGTATCTTGTGATGGTTTTTCTGTTGATCATGAGAAAATCAGGGCAATTCAAGAATGATCTACTCCATCATTCTTAGCTACTTTTTAATGAAAGTTTATACATGGCACAATCATGACCCCAATCACCCAATATATAAAAGGGGGCAAATTTTAGTGGATGAAGGCAGCCTCTGATGCCTTTATACAATTAAAAAAATCTTTTAATGAGTTCACCAATATTATAATTGCTTGATTTTAACTAAGTGTTTGAAGTAATTTGTGATGCCTCTGATGTTGGTATAAGCGGTGTTCTTAAGCAAGAGGGTCAACCAATTGCTTTCCTTAGTGAAATGTTGAACGATGCACGTCAACATTACTCTTATATGACTGTGAATTCTATGAAGTGGTCCAAACCCTTTGATGTTGGAGGAACTACCTTCTATCTAAAGATTTTGTGCTCAATTCTGACCATGAAGCACTAAAGTATCTCTACACTGAAAAGAAGCTTAGCTCTTGTAATGGAAAATGGGTTCATATCCTTCATGAATACACCTTATTCTTAAACTTAAGTGTGTTGAGAATAAAGTTGTCGATGCCTTAAGTAGAATGTGTACTATTTACATAGCATGATCATCAAAGACATTAGATTTGAATGAAAAATGAGTACAAAAGTTAATAAGGATTTTAGTCAACATATGAAGATCTAAACATTGATACCTCCCTTTTTGATCCTAACTATCAACTTCACGATGGATACCTTTTTCAAGAAACTCATCTTTGTGTCCCTGATTCTTCACTTTGAGAATTTCTTATTGAAGAAATGCACTCAAAAGGCGTGTCTGGTCACTTGTTGTAACCAAATCACATCCATGATGGAGGATCATTTCTTTTGTCCAAGTATCAAGAGAGATGTTGCTCATGTTGTTTCTCAATATTGCACCTATCAGTTGGCAAAAAGTGAAAAACATCATTTTAGGTTATATACACCTCTTCCAATCCCTCACAAACCATGGGAAAACCTTGGTATGAACTTTATCCTAGGATTTCCTTGCACTGTCCAGCATTTTGACTCTATTCTTCTTGTTGATTATTTTTTAAAAATGGCTCATTTTATTCTATATTATAAGACATTTAATGCTTCTCATGTTGCTTTAATTTTGTTTCATGAGATAGTTTGTCAGCATTGATTATCCAAAATAATAGTTTTTGATCGTGATGTTAGGCTTATGAGCTATTTTTAGAAACTATTATGGAAGAAGCTAGGAACATAACTTTTATTTTCAACATCTTATCATCCTCAAATTGATGGACAAACAAATGTAATAAATGGAAGCTTAGGAGACATTCTTAGATACTTAGACCATAGTAATAGTTGGGATCTTGTTCTACCTACAATTGAGTTTGCTTATAAGTTTATTAGCTAGAAAGTCTCTTTTTCAAATTATTATAGGGTATGAGCCAAGAAAGCTAATAGATCTTATTGACCTTCCCATTTTATATTGGTCTAATGCATATGCATTTTCATTCGTACAAAATATGCATGGTTTACACCAAGAAATTCAACATACTTAATTTGCTATATGATAAATATAAAGCCAATACTAATGCATATAGGCGATATAACGAGGGAGACTTGGTTATGATGAAGGTTAGGCTAGAGAGGCTTCCAACTGGAACTCTAAAAAAGTTAGCGCTCAAAAATTATGTCGCTTGCAAAATTGTAAAGAAGATAAATGATAATGCATATGAGATTGATCTTCCTATAAATGTTGGTATTTCACTGATATTTAATTTGTCTGATTTAATGTTATACCTCTGAATATTATTATCCCCTCCGCAAATAGTACTAACATGCATGTTGATACTTATTTGCTGGCTCCTTTAACGTCTCGTCGATTAAGATCTTATCATCCTGATGACGACTAGATCATTCACACGCTAGATGGAGGAGTTTAGAGATTTCCAATCCATTGAAATGAACTTTTGCCACTTGAAGATTCATGGCTTACATTTTAAGATTATACCATATTAGTTCACAACTACTACAAGAGTACATTGATCATCATTCTCCTAAGGAGAATCTTTCAAAGCCAGGGAGTACTGATGCAGAGCATCCACATAATCATTGTCGACGTGCCAATTCATAAATTAAGATAAATGATTGCATGATGATATATTGTATATTTTATTTTTATCTTTCGAGGCTTATGTGCTAATTCATGGGTTCTATATCGATGGAGGCATTTAGCTTTAGCTCATTTACTATTTATTTGTCATATGCGTAATAGTGCCTTTTATGTCACCATGAGTATTTTAGGTATTCAGTTTGTAATGGTGGTGAATTTATGAGTTTTTTGTTCTTTTATGGGAAGCGACCCTTTAGTCCTTCATGAAAGGGTAATCTTATGGGTTATTTTAGTTTTTTGTGAGAACAAACATCTTAGCCCTTCATGAGAGGGTAAGTTTGTAATTTTGATAGTTATTTAACATGTATTTCATGGTTATAAATTGACTACTTTTGTCTATTATGTAATTGAAAATTGAATGAAAAATATTTTTTTCCATTTACGGGCATTTTTTCGGGTTTTCATTCTTGAGAGAAGGAATTCTTGAACGTGAGTAGGATTGTTTGTAGATGTTGACTTCAGTTTATCTCCGCTTTGCTACTTGTTCCCTTAACTTTGATATATATTAGATCAACTATAGCTCATATTTATCTCTATACGATTATATGGCAAAGAACCAGTGTGTTAACATAATTGTGACTTGAATCATCTCAGTCTCATTAATATTTTAATTTTACATTTGTATGCATAATCTGCTTTGCTATATTATTACTTAGTTGAAAGAAATTTGTTCTTTTATTATTGTAATCTATTCATTCATTCCACATATCATTCATCTTTTTGTCTACATCACATTCCCTGCTCACAAAAACTCCTTGCCACATAATGTTTTTTATAGCAGGTTTCAGCTTTATAGAATCAGTCCCAGAATAATTAATCCGGATTTCACTACAAAATAAGCCATAAGAAGGTCAGCATAGTCTCCAGCTGCTGCAAATCCTAGCTTTTATCATTGTCAAACTTGGCTAGTTGAACTTGCACTCGATATATGCTGTACATGGCACAGTCAACATGATATGGAATTTGCGCCTGCTCAGTTGTCTGAGTTCATAAGTAAGGAGGATCTATTTCCAATGCGCCGTTGAGTGTGTTGCTGTACCATGCTACATCTCTTACCCATGATGCCCCAAAGTGACGAGTCAGTTTTTGTAATAAGGAATTGCCGATCCCTACTTGCATACTTGGTTTCATAGCCTTCACCCATAAAAGTTACTCATTATAATGAAATTTGCAGTGCGCCAAGCCACATGAGAATGTTTTTAAAGAACATTAGTCACGAATTCTAAACCCTGTTTTCTTGAGCACATATACTTTTTTCCATTTAGTGCATGCGTATCGCCTTCACTCTTACCTTCCCAATGGAAAGCTCTCATACACTTTTCAATCTCGTGTAAGCATTTGTCAGTGATCGGAAAGTGAAATGTCATACAAATAGGATGGCTAGTTAAACAGATTTATTATGGCTTGGTCTGCTAGCAAAGGAAAGAGCACTGTTGCTTTAGGCATCGAAGTGGGATTTGATTTTGTCAACTATATGCACAAGTCATTAATATGAGTAGGCCGACCACTTGTCTTAATGTCAGGATAAAGAATCTTCTTCTTTCTCAGGACCTTAATATCCTAGCAATCTTTCTCTACTTGTTAAGTGGTGCTTGCAAAGTGGTGCTTGTAAAAGTGATGTACTTCTGCTAAATACAACTTGGAATTTACTTGTATTAATACATTGTGGCCTGCCTAGTTGCCAAAATAATCAAGAATAGCAAAGACTTGATGCTCTGCTGCAAAAAAGAATAATATCATTTGAAAATAGTAGTTGCAAAAATTGTGCCCACCCTATTTAATTGAATTCCCAAATGTTTATATGTTTATACATAGCTTGGGAGATTGCAAGGGAGAGGAGTTTGCAATGATTTTATTGGATGTGTTGCATTAGTTGATGGACGAACAAAGCATTTTCTTACTTACCTGATACAAAGACCATCAGGGTATCCTTTTATCTCTGAGTTATATGACCTGTAGCAAAAATAATCGGATAGCCACAATTGTGTTAGCTTGGACTGTGCTCCAAATTTTTTTGAAAAATGAAGACCTAGTGCCATCAATGCCCGATGTTTTATTGTACCCCATTTTTTATGGTCGGCTGTATCTCTTCATAAGAGATCTCTTAGAGAGAGATACATTCAGCCTCAGAAATGGCTTGCAACGGATGGGTGAAAGAGTGGATGAGGAGTCGCCTGCAATGTGATACCCCATTTTGCTTCAAAAAACTGATAATGCTTTTTATTTTTCTCTTGGCTTATTGGTAATATTGCCATCATTCATCATTTCCTTGTGTAGCAAATCTGTAAAATACCATTGAACGATTGTCATCAGATGGTCATTTGAGTCTAGCTCATTGTATCCACCACCTGACTATTACACATTCAGTATTACTCATCTGTTGAATCACCATTCAAGTAGAGGCGCACATATTTGGATAAAATCTTGATGAGAACTGATCCTGCAGATTGTGAGCCTTGGCCTTGAGTTCAGATAGAGTATTCTTGATCCAATGCCACAAATCTCCAAGCATTTTAGCCAGTTTGCAGTTAAGCACCACTTGAGGGATTCCATGAATTGGTTGGTTCTAGGAAGAAGCAATAATTTTGTGGGCTCAAAGTTTTGATGAACCAGAGTTGGTTGTACCACGAGCTGGTTGGTTCCAGGATACTGAAGCCTAGTATCTTAAATTTGTGTAATGTTCTAGAGCACTTTAACGCAAGGTTTCTACCATGAAGAATAGAGACAACCGTTGAAATCATTCGAACTCTTTTCATAAGGACTATGATTCACTTCTTCTGTTATCGTATTATTTGAAGGAATTCTTATACCTTACCTGTCTTTGAGGTGTAGTAGTCCCAAAGCTGAACTTGATCGAACCTTTTCCTAGGTCATTTGAAGATAAATAACATTATTGGCTTTCATGTTAGCTCACTTTGCATTGCCAGCAGTGTAGTGTGCCTCAGATTGTTCCTGGAGCTTCTGTTAAAAAAAAATTTAAAAGAACTTCTGCATTTAGTGTTGGGAACTGCAAAATGCTTTGTTCAATTTCTTGGCGTGGGGAGCTTGTCACCTGTTTTCTTTGCTGAATAATTCCTTATTGAAACTCTTGAAATTATACATATACTCAAACACACTTGGTTTATTGTTTCAGGGAATTATATTCATCTAATAGATGATTCCTATAGGATAAATGTTGATACTTTTTTTCATGGTCTCTTTCATCTCAACCAAAGTGGTTGTTGGTTTTTTACTTGCTTTCTCTCAACATTT
The DNA here is from genome assembly GCA_016760335.1 of Gastrodia elata. Classification (NCBI taxonomy): domain Eukaryota; kingdom Viridiplantae; phylum Streptophyta; class Magnoliopsida; order Asparagales; family Orchidaceae; genus Gastrodia; species Gastrodia elata. The sequence continues at coordinate 28,180,636 of CM028674.1, read as the reverse complement.
CTTTTTCCGTTCAATAGATCCTGATTTGTTTTTTTTCTGGTTTTTAATTTAGCAAATAAAACCTGATGATTACCATTTGTTGGTATTTTAAGGAAATGGTCTAAAACCATCAATCAAACAATGGAAACGTTTGGTTCGATTGATCTTTCATAAGTTGATACATATAGTCTATTCTCTAGTGTTACTTATTCATCGATGTTGAAATGCTGATGTTAAATGATGCAATAGACTCAACCATCTTCAGCCTCACCAACAAGAGAGTACTGATCTACATCATCTCTACAACATTTTTTTTGTAAATATTTTTGTGAGTTTGATGTATTTTTGTGAGTTCTTACAAGTGCTTTATGTATTTCTTAATGAATATACAAGTGATTTTATGTTGGATGGCCAAGATTTCATCGTTGGCTGTTAATCTACCTTGAATTCTATTTAAGCACTTACCTGAAATGAAGACATCAATGTCTTGATAACCTAGATCAGTTGAGACTCAATGGCTCTTCCTTGGAGCCTTTTATGGAAGAGAAACTTCAAGGCATGGTGGCCAAGGGTTTATCTCTTCACTTTCTCCGCAACTCAGTAGCTTGCTTTATTTTAGTTAGTTCTAAAATTTGAGCAACAAACTACTTCAAGTTTGGTAATTTTTTTTAATAATTTGATTTTTTGGATGCCAATTTGAGTGTGCAAGTTTGAAGGAGTGCTTGGTGGCTCATCTTGGAGATCTTTTGGTGGAGGTGTTCCAATTCCGAGGCTTGGTGCTTAAGGGCCTATATACTCCTTCCGTCTATCTTCTTTGTCTCGTTCTCTCTAATCACATTTTGGCCTTTGAATGGGGAAGGCAAGATCATTTATCAACATTCATAGTAGCGGTGGTTATAAATGAAGGAACTTTTTTTAACTCAATATTCTACATGTACTAGAAAACGGCTTTGCTATTCTAGATTGCCATTTAGTTTTTAAAGGTGTTCAGATTTTGTTTGCCTTGGTAATATTTTATAGAGTATAAGAGTTAACTTAAGGTGGATAAGTATTGCTTTATAAAAAGTTGAATTTTAAAGCTCATTTTACAAGTTGAATAAGGACATCTTTTTGTTCTCCTCTTTATTTACTGCCAAAATGCTAATTTTGTTGAGCTCTGACCCTTATTTTGTTTTTTCCAGTTTTAATTCAGTGGATCCGTTAAAGACGTTAGGTTTAGTTAGATTGAATATTGTTCATACTTGAGAGAATATTATCTATTAATTCAAGCTGATTTATGCTTCATTTCATAGGTGTTGGTAAGAGTTGCCTGCTTTTACGGTTCTCTGATGGTTCCTTCACCACTAGTTTCATTACCACTATCGGGTTGGTTTTTCTTAGTAACGTTCTTTTTTTGAACTTTGAATTGCTTGTCAATATGAATTTCGTTCCATGTAATGCACTGTCAAACATTTTGACTTTTTTTTTTTATTTCACACAATTTTTTGGTTTTCATTACAGCATTGATTTTAAAATTAGAACAATTGAGCTAGATGGCAAACGTATTAAACTTCAGATTTGGGATACCGCTGGACAGGAGCGTTTTAGAACTATTACTACAGGTATATTTATTGCCATTTATCTGTTTTTTGTTTGCATGCATGCATGCCCACTCTTTTCATCTATGAGAAATTTCATACATAACACTAAAAATATTGTTATTTGCATATCAAACCAACATCTAAACTTCATGCTGACACTCAAACTAACCAAAATTCTTTTTTTATCACTACAAATGATTGGTATTCAAGGTAGAGTACTAGTATTTTAAAAACAAATACAACAATGTTATTCAAGTTGTCATTCCTAATTCCATTGATCTTACTGTAGCTTATTACCGAGGGGCTATGGGTATTTTACTGGTCTATGACGTAACTGACGAGTCATCCTTCAACAGTAATCACTGCAATTATTTCTCCCTATGAATTTTTCTTAAAAATTTTTTGGTGTCATATTTTCCATACTGTAATTATTTGATCTTTTGTGGCACATACATATAGATATCAGGAATTGGATCCGAAACATAGAACAGCATGCCTCTGATAATGTTAACAAGATTCTAGTTGGTAACAAGGCTGACATGGATGAAAGCAAAAGAGTATTTTACTCTCTTTTATATTTTTTCTCTTCCTAATTTAATGCATCGTATTATATTTCTCTTTTCGTAAACTAATGTATTCTATGCTCTCAGGCTGTACCTACTTCGAAGGGACAAGCTCTTGCCGATGAATATGGCATCAAGTTCTTTGAAACTGTAATGCTGAAAATGTATTTTACGCTGCTGTATCGGTTCCCTAATTGCTTTCTCTTTCCTAATTTGTTTGCAGAGCGCAAAAACAAATCTAAATGTGGAGCAAGTTTTCTTTTCAATTGCCAGAGATATCAAGCAAAGGCTAGCAGAATCAGATAACAAGCCCGAGGTTTGTTTCCTTGGAATCGTTTGGGGCTATATTCCTTTTGCCATTAAATTTTAACTTGTGCCTGTTTTTGTATCGTGTTGAGCTTGGATTTGAGTTAATACTTCAAAGCCATTGCCTTAAATTGTGTCAAACCTGGCTCAAATTGGTTGCAAGGTCTATTAATCTTTGATAGAATATATTTTTGAGTCTCTATATACATATCACAAATTTCTTTTTTCATATTTAACACAAACTTTTTAAGTAATATGTAAATGATATTACAGCCTGGTAGTTAGGGTTATAAAATTTAAATTCTTAACGAGTTAAGAGTTCAAATATCACTATATTTAGATCAGCGAAGCTTAACTTTTAAGCATTGTACTGAGCACAAATTTTTATTATATAATTTAAATATATGCCACAAATTTTTGTAAAACACATTTAAGCAAAAATAAAATTTAAATTATATTATATAAATATTTGTGATATATTTATGTATAGGCATTCAATCTTCAATTAATACATATCAAAGACCCAAATTAATAAATTTTATAATTGAGAAAATGATTGTGCTTTATTAGTAAATATTAAAGTTGGGTACTTATGGAATTATTGACAGGAGCGGACGATTAAGATAAACAAGCCCGAGCAAGGTTCAGGAGACAACAAAGCCCCCGAGAGGTCGGCCTGCTGCGGGTCTTAGAAGATTAGAGAGTTCTTCGGGGACGAGGGGCGGCTTCTGAAGTCGGTATCAAATATTATTTCGAACTTTTTTTTTCTAGTGTCATATAGGCAGTGAATGTGATATGATGATGTTGATGTATGATGATGGACGGCCTGTATTTTTATTTCCCTACATTATTATTCTTTTTACAACCTTTTGATTGTTCCTTCTATCGTGTGAAAAAGCAGTTGTTTTGGCCCTTTTCTTTATATATTTTCTCCTCCCTTTTGGGCACCGTCCCACGTTCTGCTTTATGACAAGTCTGATAGCCATTTCTGTAGGCTAAAACCATCACATTGTTTGCATTGTGTGGCATTTTGGCTTGCCATAAAATTTGAGCTGCAGCGACCATTTTGTAATGGAAAATGCTTCAATACTCTCAAAATTGCCTCTTATCTTTTTACTAAGCAATCAATTAAATATTTGTAATGATTTTATAATTATAATTTTGACAAATAATATTAATTGAATAGTATTAGATTTAAAATCTTTAATAATGATGGGACCTGATTAATTTATTGAAATCAGTTTTTGAATATGATAAAATAATAAAATAATTGTTGTGGAGATAAGGATGTTAAGATTGATGAGGGTATTAAAAGGGGGTATTATTGGGGGTATCGTAGTGGTTTTCTTTTGTATTATGCATTCATGCCTCTTTCTCTCTCTATATATATATAAATATATATCACATCATATGGTATTAATTGTTATTTGCTTTGAAGGATGTGCAAGCAAACTTTTTATATAAATGTATCAGGATTCAGGATCGTTCTCATTTGCTTATTTCCTTTATTTTGAAATGAAAGCATTTTTATGAATTGTAATGTAGATAGGGTGAGTTTCTGTGTTGTTGGATTTTTGGTCTCCTTGGTCTCATCTTCTTGCAATAAGCTTTCTTACGAGTCTTCCAAAAATACAACATTCGATGATTTATAAAATATGTTAGAGACTAGTGATTGAAAGAGATATATTTATAAGTTAGCTTTTCTTGCTTTGGAAGGGTTGCAGCATAACCTAAATCTTAGTTCCATTAAGTAGGGTTAGTTGAATTTTTTGTTTTCCTTTTGGATGATCAAATAAAACACACTTCCTGAGAATCTATATATTTTCTGTCCTTTTCTGCATGGATAAAATATATGAACTAGTTGTCAACCAGGGGCATCAAACAATTACATTTAGGGTTTGTTTGCTATGCAGTTATAAGGGTATAAGGTATTCTAAATTTAGGTAATTATATATTGTGAAATTTACAAATTAAAGTGGATTATTGGACTATAATTGGAACATGTAAAAGGAACCCCAAAATTGTGATTTCTTTTGTGAAGGAGAAGGCGGAGCTGCTTGCGATCTATATTGCCAGTGACTACACTATGTTGAAGGCGGAGCTTGCTTGTGCTCAAAACATTGTCCGGTCGAAGGTGATGTTTTTGTTCGCCAGCGCTAAGGATGAAGAGGGCTTTGTCATGAGGTTTGTCTTGCAGTGATTTGTTGTATTGTAGGCTTGTCTCCATCTCATCGATGGTGACGACAAATTTCCTCAAACGGAATTCATTTGGCTTTGATGGGATTTGTTTTTGACGTGATTTATCATCAATGTTGATTGGATTTGTTTTCGATGACATTTGTCTCCATTATAAATAATGGCATCTGCCCTTTGTTTAATCAAACGACGGGCTCGATCAGCACCCTCCATCGCGTGTCCGTTAGGATTCGACGACTGTGGATGGAGAAGACGGTACTACTGTACGTCTTCTACACCGTGGCCACTATCGCGGCATAATGCGCGGGTTGTCATGCTACGACCGACTAGACATTGCTCCACGGCCCTTCAAAATCCTCCATTAGGTTCCTCTCCCTCTATTATTGCATTAGGGATCTTCCTCGAAGCAGTGGGCGGCAAAGCGGCGAACTAACGGGTGCTAGGTACTCTCCACCTACCTTTGTCTCTACTTTAATTCCTTAATTGCCAATTCATTTCTTAATTTCATTAGAGAGGCTATCGTATGCAGGCCTAAATTGAGCTCAATTTAGGCCTGACGAGCTCGGTCACATACAGTAATGTACAGTGCCCGAGACACTGTCGTAAACTCTCAACAAATTCACAAGCTCCAACAGTCATTATCGAATTCCTTGGGTTGGTCGTGACCCAAGGGACCTGTTGAGACTTTAATTGGGGCGAGCTGTTGGCTGTGGAGGAAGCAATAACTCTCCACACTAAACCTTAGGCCGTCGGATCTTTTCCCAAAAATACGATTGTAAAAGGTACAACCAATTAGGGCTTTATTGGGCATTGGATAGGCCTAGTCTTCAGCTTCATTTCAGTATATTATACGTCTTCTGAAGCAATTAGTGCATGAATAATTTGCAAGCCCAAGAATCTTCCTCTGCGGCACCCCACATGAAGATGAACAGTGCCGGGCTGGTCGACCTCGACCCGCGCGACAGTGTTTACGGGTCTGCGGTTGTGTCACTGCCCTCGGGCCCACACATGCAGACAATTTGCACACGCGAGCGACCACAAGCGGATTGTGCATGTTGTCGCTGTTTGGGATTAGGAATTATAAAAATATTATTCCTTAAATGAAATTAAATCAATTTAAATTAATACAATAAATTTTTAAATATAAGTTCAAATATAACATAATTATATGTTAAAATGATCAAAAAAATGTGTAGGACAATAATATGCAATCTTATTTTAATTTTGACAGTTATTTTAACTAAGCACTTTCTAATTATTATTAAATTTTGTTAAGTTTTAGATTAATCAATTGAAGTCCAAATTGACTATACTTGCACTCATTGTGCTCATTATGCTATAGAGGAGTTATAGACACTGATTTTATATCATTTGGACATTAAATGAAAATATGAGTTTGTCACTTAAATAAATTATTATATTATTCTAAAATTAGGGTTTTTCATATTTAGGTTTCCTAAACCCTAGGATATCTTAGGAAACCTAGGTTATGACATGTATAAAAATAAGAGGATGACTTAGATTGAAAAACAATTAGATCAACCTAGCTTTGACATAGCACTAGTAAACTTAGAATTGAACCTTAACTTTCAAGAGAGAGAAGTTCATGTGAGAAACTCATGACTTACAGTTTTGTAGATAGTCTAGGTGGACAAGAGTGAATTATCTTTTGTAGCATAGGCTACCATGTAATGGTAAGAGTAAGAGACTTAGAGCCATCTAGGTTATTAGTGTGGAGTTAAGGCTAGATTTAGTCTTAAGTGATAATGAGATTTAGAGCTTTTAGGAATTAATTAATAAAGTTAAGGCTAGAATTTGGTGTTAGTAAGCATTAGAACTTGGAACCTTAGAATATAATCGAAGAATCCTATTTACTTAGATTACTAAACTAATAAAAGTTAGATCTTGAAAATCTTATTCTAAGTAAGATTATCCTTTAAGTCTTACTCAAGTAGACTAGTAGTTATGCAAAGCCATTAAGCTTAAGAGTAGATAAGAACTGATCTATTAATGACCTCTTTGAGAATAGTAAATGCAAGTTAAGATAGATGTTGATAAAGGTTAGGAATATTGAATAATTAAGCTAGGAATATTATAGAACTATATAAGCTAGGACCTTGAGTAGTCTGAACTATAGGAATCCTTTAACTTAGGATGTGCAGACCTATAATATGTACGTTTGGATGTTTTATTAGACCGGAAGTTTAGATAACTTAGAGAATTGTAGTTCTAGCATTATAATAGGACTTTTATTGAAACCTTGCATCAATATTTATAAATTATTTTTTCATCTAAATATTACCTTAATTAAACTACTATTTCTTAAAAGCACACTACATATTATGTATTAATTGACTGAAGCATTTGATGAATGATTTAAGTCAATTGGGGGCTTGATTAGCCCCAATTATTAGGATAGATAACTAAAGTAGATAATAACAAATATCATATAGTTTATAGTTAAGCTTTGAAATTATTTAATACTGCAATGCATTGATATTAAATTATTGAAAATATTCGTTAAGACATTGTGCATAAATTAAATATTTAATATTATACTTAGGGGTTTCATATGGTGATGTGATGTATAACTATTATTAAGCTAGGGCAGGCTATGGAGTGATCAAGAGACCACACATGTCCTAGAGGGGAAATGTGTGCGTTTACAAGAAAATCCACTTACATATTTGTTGGGCAGATGTATCAGTGTAGAGCCCCGCCTCGTCGCCACGCGCAGCGAAGCGGTGCGCTACTCGGGAAGGAATTTCCCATCTCCCTGAATAGCTCAAACTAACACTAAAGGCTACTGACTCAACCCCAAAGGAGGATCGAGAGCTAATACTTAAGATAAGAGTAGTATAATTATCCTAAGTATTAGATAAATACATACATTGGATTTAAAATATAATATGAAGAATCCAATATATATATACAATATCAGCATTTTCAGTATGCTGATCACAACACAATACTAAGTATAAGTAATATATAAATAGAGTCAGAAGCTAAGCATACATCCAGAAACATTCATCACAGTAACTAAATGAAAAGATTCATCTCAGAATAGAAAAGTAAATATATCCAGAAATTATTACAAAAGGCTTACTGAAATAACACTGAAATAAAATATAAGTACTGAACTGAAATAACTAATAAAAAATAGTAAAGCTGAAGAAAAAATCTACTAAGACTCCATGAACTTCTATAGAACCTGAACGTCCTCCTGACCTGGCTCAATAAGCTGCTTAGGATCTAGCAAATTGCCAGATCCCAAAAATACCATGTGTTAGACAATAAGCCTAACACATCGAAATGAATATAATCAGTTCTAATTATTTACTTAACATTTGAATAACATAAAACAAAGTTGTAGAAAAACTATATAAGTAACTGAATATTTGAAACTGTATAAAACTGAATTAAAGTAAGGCTAATGGTATACTGAATACTAAAAAAGAATAAAAACAATATATGATATGAAACTGAATAAATAAGTTGTAAAACTATGCTGTATGCCACTGAAGTTGACAGACTATAAATACACGTCCGCGCTCACAAGCAAGTGTACGTGGTCTGAAGTAATAAGTGGAAAGTGTTAATTTCTGGGAATTTATTGGTCCTCAGAGAATTGGTTGATTTGGCACTAAGGTGTATCTATTCTCACTAATGTTTAAGCTACAATGTATTTGGATGAGTTGATCTAAAAATTAGCACAATAATCACTAAGCAAAAGAGCAAGATGAGAGAATGAGGAGAGTTGGAACCATCCCACATGCCATGATATAACAATTATGTATATTAATTTCTCAAGCTTTATCATTTATTTTAATTAAAATCAAGTGCACATTATTTTCCTTGAGTTTAACTCAAGGTCTTACAAGTTCAAATCTCATGCACAAAATAAACTCACATTCGGTTTTACTTCGGCACAAAGATTCTTGTAAGATTCTTTGGATTTAAATTTAAATCTTATTCTCTTGATCAAGGAGAGCTTGATTATTAAATCTTAGGATCTTACAAGCATTGATTTCCACTACGAACATCACTCGCATCTCACATAGTTGAGATGAGGGATTCATATGTTGGGCTCAACGACTATGTCACTTAGTTCATGAGCACTTAACACTTCCTTCCTCTACCTCAATTATGTTGAGCTAAGGAGCTCATTTAGTGGGTCTTAGCATTACTTGCATCAACACTTTGGTTGAGCTTAGATTGAGGTGCATTGAGCTCAAGAACTTTGTCACATAGTTCCAAGCTTTCATGCATTCAAAACCTAGCATCCAACCTAAGGTGAGCTAAGGAGCACAAGACGATTAGTTCTTGAATCTTTTTTTATTCTTTACTCTTATTTCACTTTCAGGACTAAATTAAATAAAATATTTCTTAGTAAGATATTAAGATCACAAAATAAAATATGCTTTAGGAAAAACATTTATACATGAATATTACATCATGCACATGGGACTTCACGCCAACCCTCCCCAAGGGAGTTTAGTTACTCATTACAAAAGAAAAGAAGAAAAACACATACATGGATAAAGATGCTTTCATGATCAACTAAAAAGAAAATACAAGAATAGAGTTTAGAAGATACTAGGAACGCTCCTTCGGAAGTTCTCCGGAATCCTTCTTCTCCTTCTCAATGTTCCCTTCTTAGGTCGCTAGTGCTGCCTTCTTCATTCTTCTCTAAAGCAAGAGCTTGCTTTGCCACCCTTGGGGAGTTCTTCTCTTCTTTGGCACTCCTCCTTACTTAGTGGATTTTTGGCTAAAATTGTGAACCCTCCTCAAGTTAAGAGGAGGGGTATTTATAGGAGAATGGCTGTCTTCTTCTTCTTCATTTCAAAACCAATATTTCCATTTAAAATTCTGAACTCATGATGGCAAAATCCTCCATTGACGGTGAGGTAACAAATATCTTCATTTGTTTACCCAAGACATCACCTCAAGACCTTCTTTTTCAAATAAAACATAGCAGCTGTAGGGAATGATGGCTAGGGACAAAGTGCAGGAAAGAGGTTATATCCCCAAACGCATTAAATGCTGTCTGGAAAAAAATTGCGGTGGGCCGCTGCAGCGTGCAATGGTCTTTAGCAAATTTGCCAAGTCCCTTGCTGCCGCGCGCTACCGCGTTTGAACTTTGAAAGATATCCCATTGTAGCGCGCTGCAGCGGGTCATTTTGCAAATCTACTGTTCAATTACTTCAATTTTCATTTTTTAAAGTAAAAATATTTCCGCTGCAGCGCGCGACCGCGCGCTGTAGCGGCTCGTATTGCAAAAAAATACTGTTCAATTAATCGATTTCCCCGTTTTATAAAGTTGAAAATATTTCCGTTGCAGACCGCTGCAGCGCGCGACCACACGCTGTAACGGCTCATTTTGCAAAAAACACTGTTCAATTAGTTGAGCCCTCCTGTTTATATGGTTTAAATAATTCCGCTGCAGACCGCTGCAGCGCGCGACCGTGCGCTGTAGCGACTCATTTTGCAAAAAATATTGTTCAATTAGTTGAGCCCCTATTTATATAGTTTAAATAGTTTAAATAATTCCGCTGCAGCCCGCTGCGGCGCGCCAACGCGCTGTAGCGGATTTCCTTTAATAAATTTTAAATATTTCCAGAAATGCCTGAGAACTCCTTTGGATGTTATTTCCCTGAAAAAGATAAAAAATATTGATTTAGGAGCAGCTTAAAAGATCTTAAGTGAATGAAATACCCCTTTATTTTATATATAATTTATGGATTCATCACACCCCCACACTTAAATTCTTGCTCGTCCTTGAGTAAGCTCAAAATGATATTTTTTCTGTTTTATAGGGATGAAAATCACAACAATGTAATTAGAATATGTATAAGTCAAGATGTGGGCATGGCAAAAAATGAAATGAACATTTTAGCAATATTAATGTTTTTAATTGTGGCACTAAGGTGGTTTAATCAAGCAATCTCCAAATTTTTGAATTTTCAATGTTTGATATTAGGTGATGGGTACAGTTCATTGTGAACTTTAGACTAAGGAAGTGGTCAAAGATTCTAAGAGTTGTGCTATATGTGCTCCTTCTTATGAATTACAAAGATGAAAAATTTAAAGGAGAGATATTTTTCTTCATCATTTCACATTTTATTCATTTGAGAGAGATATTTTTCATCATCTTTTTTTTTATAAATATTTTGTTCGTTTCATCTTTAGGAAGAGTCATTTTTCATCATCCTTAATATACAGTTTTATGATCATGAAGTCTTACGGGAGCCTAGCACACTCTTTTTAGAATACGTACCATATTTTTTTAGTCTAAGTCATATGCCTTCCCCCATATTTAGCTCAAACATTTATTTAAATTTTTGGAGATTAGATTATCTTCCATTCATTCCTCAATTACAACATTTTCTTGCTTATAATGCATTTAATCATTTTTGTTTACGCATTCTTTTACTTATGTCAAATTCGATTTTTACATTTTTGTGATTTTTATTTCTTTTGAAAAATTCAGAAAAAATATGTCAATTAAGAATATCATAAAAATGAGGGGATAAGAAAAATTCATAAATTAAAATTTCAAAATAAAAACATACTAAAAATAAAGATACAAAAAAAAAGAAAAATTGAAAGAAAAGAACAAATACAATTTATTTAGTTATTGGGTTGCCTCCCAATAAGCGCTTATTTTAGTGTCTCAGCCTGACACAAGAAAGATCTTATGTGATTCCTTCATCAGAAAGGTCTCGAAGGGTCCATCCGTCATTCTCTTGAAAAACTCCTTCATCCAAGTATAACTTCAGACGATTTCCATTCACCTTAAAAGTGCTATTATTGGAGGCAACTTTGACAGCTCCATGAGGAAAAACCTTTGTGATGGTAAATGGTCCTATCAAACGTGATTTTAGTTTTCCAGAAAAAAGTCTTAATCTAGAGTTAAAAAGCAATACCTTCATTCATGGTTGGAGGTGCTAAGATTTAATTAGCTTATCATGCCATTTTTTTGTTTTTTCTTTATACAACTTGGCACTCTTATAGGAGTTTAACCTAAATTCATCCAGTTCATTTAGTTGCAGCAGTCTTTGCGCCCCTGCCTTTTGGTGGTCAAAATTTAATTTCTTTATTGCCCAAAAGGCACGGTGCTCAAGTTCTACCGGAAGGTGATATGATTTTCCATAAATGAGCTTATACGGGGACATTCCTAGAGGGGTCTTGAAGGTAGTTATATAAGCCCAAAGGACATCTTGAAGTTTTGAAGTCCAGTCCTTTCTATTTTGGTTCACAGTTTTTTCTAAAATTTGTTTAAGTTTTCTATTGGAGACTTCAACTTGCCCACTAGTTTGAGGGTGGTAGGGAGTACCCACCTTGTGTCTCACCCCATAGCTTTTTAATATATTCTCTAACTGCCAATTACAGAAGTGTTTTTCTCCATCACTGATCAAGAATCTGGGTGTCCCAAATCTAGCTAGCACGTGTTCCTTGAGAAATTTGATCACAATTTTAGCGTCATTGTTGACACATGCCACAGCTTCAACCCATTTTGAAACATATTCAATTGCCACAAGGATATACAGATTGGCTTGCGACGAGGGAAAGGGTCCCATGAAGTCAATTCCCCATACATCGAATAGTTCAACTTCAAAAATCCCATTTAAAGGAAGCTCATCTCTTTTTGTTAAATTTCTGGCTCTTTGGCATTTGTCACAACTTTTGACAAAATCAACGGCATCCTTGAACAAATGGGGCCAAACGAATCCGGATTGAAGCACCTTTGCAGGCGTTCTCTCAATGCCGTGGTGTCCTCCATAAGGAGATGTGTGGCAGTGGAAGAGAATATTCCTGGTGTCAGAGTCAGGAACACATTTCCTCAGGAGTTGATCATTGCAACATTTATACAGAAAGGGATCATACCAAAAGTAATTTTTTATATCCGCGAAAAGTTTCTTTCTTTGTTTGTAACTCATATCTTTTGGTATGATTCCTCCTGCAAGGTAGTTTGCAATATCAGCAAACCAGGGAGGATCATTTGTAGCCGCCCCATAGAGCTTCTCGTCGGGAAAGGATTCACTGATATCGGTCGACTTATCATGATTAATGTGGGTTAATCTAGATAAATGATCAGCGAGCACATTTTCACTCCCCTTCTTATCCCGGATTTTGAGATCAAATTTTTGTAATAGTAACACCTAACGTATTAAGCGTGGTTTTGCCTCCTTCTTTTGGAGGATATACTTAATGGCAGCATGATCCGTGTAAACAATAGTCTTAGACTCAATGAGATATGACCTAAATTTAGTGAAAGCAAAAATGAAGGCTAGAATCTCCTTTTCTGTGGTGGCGTAATTTCTTTGAGCATCATCAAGGAGTTTACTAGCATAGTAGATCGAATAGAAGGTTCGCTCTCTTCGCTGCCCAAGAACAGCGCCTACTGCAAGGTCACTCGCATCACACATAATTTCAAAAGGTGAATCCCAGATTGGAGCAAAGATCAATGCAGTTTTTATTGTATTGAATCCTTTTATACAATCTTTATCAAAATTGAACTCGGCATACTTATGTTTGAAAAATCTTCGATAAAAACCAGCATGCCCTAGGAAGCTTCTAATTCCTTTTACATTGATGGGAGGAGGAAGTTTTTCAATTACTTCAATCTTTGCTTTATCGACCTCTATCCCTCTCCTAGAAATTAGATGACCAAGAACAATATCCTCTTCAACCATAAAATGACACTTTTCCCAATTCAAGATTAAATTTGACTCTTCACATCTTTTTAACATCTTTCCCAGATTAATTAGGCAATGACCGAAAGAGGTTCCAACCATAGAAAAATCATCCATAAAAAAATCTAAGAATTCTCCTATCATGTCAGAGAAAATTGCCATTATACAGCGTTGAAAAGTAGCTGAGGCATTGCACAATCCGAAAGGCATTCTCTTGAAGGCAAATGTTCCAAAGGGGCAAGTGAAAGTTATTTTCTCTTGGTCTTCGGGCGCAATCAGGATCTGATTATATCCTGAATAACCATTAAGAAAATAAAAATAAGGATTTCCTACTAATCTATCAAGCATTTGATTGATAAAGGGAAGGGGATAATGGTCTTTTCAAGTTGCTTTATTTAATCTCCTATAATCGATGCACACTCTCTAACTGGTCACAGTCCTAGTAGGAATTAGCTCATTGTTACTATTGAGAATAACGATCATCCCACTCTTTTTGGGAACCATGTGTATTGGGCTCACCCAAGGGCTATCAGAAATTAGGAAAATAATCCCAACATCTAAGAGCTTGATAATTTCCTTATGAAATACTTCTTTAATGTTCAGGTTTAATCGCCGCTGAGGTTCAATTGAAGGTTTGGAGTTGTCCTCCAATAGGATACGATGCATACACAGAGTTGGGATAACCCCCTTCAGATCCGCAATACTCCATCCTATTGCCCTCTTGCGTTCTTTTAAAACCTTACATAATAGATTCTCTTGATGTTGAGTTAACAATGAGGAGATTATTATAGGAAATGATTCATCTTCTCCTAGGTACGTGCATTTTAAATGTGAGGGAAGAGGTTTTAATTCAGTTTTCGGAGGGCAAATTATCGAAGGTTGAATCGTCTTCTTTTCCTCAATCAATTCTTCAATAACTTCCATGTCAATGGGATCTTCATAGTCTTCATTTGACATCATTCCCTCTTCTCCCACATCTTCCATTAACCCAGCTTCTTCTACTTAATTGATCTCCCAACAATCCTCATTTAATTTAGAAGGGTGTCTCATAGAATCATTCACATGAAATTTAATCTCTTCCTCCCCATAATGCAGCATCAGTTCCCATTTGTCTACATCAATTAAGGTTCATCCTATGGCCAAGAAAGGTCTACCTAAAATAATAGGAATTTCTTGATTTTCATCTTCCATGTCCAAGATTATGAAGTTTACAGGAAAAATGAACTTGTCAACCTTTACAATAATATTTTCCAGAATTCCTAAAGGAGATTTTACATATCTGTCGGCAAATTGGAGTAGAACAGAGGTAGGCTTTAAATAATCAATTCCTAGTTTCTTGAATATGTAGAAAGGCATCAAATTAACAGATGCACCAAGATCGCAAAGGGCTTTTTGAAAAAGTTGGCATCCAATCGTGCATGGGATAGTGAAACTCCTTGGATCCTTCTTTTTGGTGGGAATTTTTCTTTGAAGGATTGCACTACATTCTTCTGCTAATGCCACGATCTCTTTTTCATCAATCTTTCTTTTATTGGATAAGATGTCTTTCATAAACTTAAGCATAACTAAGTATTTGTTCAAGAGCTTCTGCGAATGGGATATTAATATGAAGAGTTTTAAAGGTCTCAAAGAATTTTTGATATTGAACATCGAGTTTCTCCTTAGCCATACGCTGAGGATAAGGTATATGAGGGGTCTCTTTAGGTGGATCTCTAGGCTCTTCCCTCTCAGCTTCCCTTGTCACACTCTTTTCCGTCCTGATTGTTTCTCCTTCCTCATTTTCCTCTCTTATTTTTGTGATGTCTTCGCTATTTTCTTTTCTCAAAATCTCATGAGTAACCTTTCCACTTCTTAAGGTTATTGTGTTCCCCGATTCGTTCTCATATTCCCCGATCACCCCTACTAGTGAAGGTTGTTCTAACTGCTTCATTATGTCTTTCAATTTTTATTCAATTTTTTTGATCGTCTCCTCTTGTCTGAGGAGTGTGTGCTCATGCCTATTTAGAGTGGCGTCAGTTTTATTCATGAATTCAATAGTGGAGTTTCTAAATTCCTTAAGTGAGTTTTCAAATCTTTCTCCATTCCTTCCATGATTCATGATCATATTAACATCTCTAGATTCCCCATCATTCTCCTAAAAGGAGCTTATACATCCAAATTCTAGCTTCTTATTAAGTTGAGAAATTTGATTTTGCAGTTCTAGGATTTGCTGTGAGTTTCCTAGTGAATTACACTCTTTTTTATCTTTGTAATCGTTCCTTTGGAGGTGCCATTGGTAAGCATTATTTGTCATTTCTTCCAAGAGGTCGTAAGCTTCCTCTTGGGTTTTTCCACTAATGGAACCCACCGGCGGCTGCATCAATGAGTGTCCTCGTTGGAACATTCAAATCATTGTAGAAGGTTTGCACTTGCATCCATAGAGGGAACCCATGATGTGGGTAATGCCTGAGGTACTCCTTAAAGCAATCCCACCCATCATACAGAGTCTCACCTTCCAACTGAGTGAAGTTGGAGATCTCAATCCTCAACCGTGCGGTTTTAGTCGGAGGGAAGTATTTGGCTAAGAATTTCATAGCCAAGTTGTCCCAAGTCCTGATAGAATCACTCGGTAAAGAGCTGAGCCAACTCTTGGCTCTATCTCTCAGAGAGAAAGGAAAAATCTGCTATTTAACTGCGTCTTCGGAGACACTGTTAAATATGAAGGTATCACATATTTCAAAGAAAATTGAAATATGTGAGTTAGGATCTTCAGTGGCTAATCCTTCAAACTGATTATTTTGCACCATACTAAGTGTGGAAGGTTTGATTTCAAAGTTGTGGGCTTCATTATTTGGCCTTATAATTATATGGGGGATTTCCCTAACAGTGGAGAGTGCATAGTATTTAAGTGCTCTTCTCCTAGGCTCTTCTAAATTTTCTATGCAATTATCCATAACGCCTTGTTGGTTTGATAGGTTTCATTCTCGCCTAGCTTGTAAGTATGTTCTATCTATTTTGGGATTAAAAAGATATTCAGTACAAACTCTTTTACTCATACAACTAACAATATGGCTTATCGAGAATGACTTAGCAATATAGATCAAACAGTTTTGTAGAAATAAAATAGCTAAAAGGTAAAATGTTAGCTTTAATAATTACAAAAAATATAAAACTACTAATATATGCAATTAAATGCTTAAATCGCTAGTTACTTATAGATTGTCCTTAATTCAAACCAAGTACCAATTCCCCGGCAATGACACCAAAAACTTGACAGATTGTAAATACACGTCTGCGCTCACACGCAAGTGTACGTGGTCTGATGTAATAAGTAGAAAGTGTTAATTTCCGGGAATTTATCGATCCTCAGAGAATTGGTTGATTTGGCACTAAGGTGTATCTATTCTCACTAATGTTTAAGCTACAATGTATTTGGATGAGTTGGTCTAAAAAGTAGCACAATAATCACTAAGCAAAAGAGCAAGATGAGAGAAAGAGGAGAGTTGGAACCATCCCACATGCCATGATATAACAATTATGTATATTAATTTCTCAAGCTTTATCATTCATTTTAATTAAAATCAAGTGCACATTATTTTCCTTAAGTTTAACTCAAGGTTTTACAAGTTCAAATCTCGTGCACAAAATGAACTCACATTCGGTTCTACTTCGGTACAAAGATTCTTGTAAGGTTCTTTGGATTTAAATTTTAATCTTATTATCTTGATCAAGGAGAGCTTGATTATTAAATCTTAGGATCTTACAAGCATTGATTTCCACTACGAGCATCACTCGCATCTCACATAGTTGAGATGAGGGATTCATATGTTGGGCTCAATGATTATGTTACTTAGTTCTTGAGCACTCAATAGTTCCTTCCTCTACCTCAGTTATGTTGAGCTAAGGAGCTCATTTAGTGGGTCTTAGCATCACTTGCATCAACACTTTGGTTGAGCTTAGATTGAGGTGCATTGAGCTCAAGAACTTTGTCACATAGTTCCAAGCTTTCATGCACTCAAAACCTAGCATCCAACCTAAGGTGAACTAAGGAGCATGACAGACTCTAAATACACATCTGCGCTTGCACGCAAGTGTACGTGGTCTGAAGTAATAAGTGGAAAGTGTGACTTTCTAGGAATTTATATAACCACAGAGAATTGGTTGATTTGGCACTAAAGTATATCTATTCTCACTAATGTTTAAGCTATAGTATGTGTTGGTTTGTTAGTCTAAAATTAGCACGAATATTCACTAAGTAAATATCAAAAATTAAAGAAAGAGGAGAGTTGGGCCCATCCCACATGAAATAATATAATACTTGTGTACATTTGTTTCTCAAGCTTTATCATTTAGTTCAATTGAAATCAGGTGCACATTGTTGTCCTTTAGTCTAGCTCAAAGGCTTACAAGTTCAAATCTCGTGCACAAAATGAACTCACATTCGGTTCTACTTTAGCACAAAGATTCTTGTAAGATTCTTGAGATTTAAAGTTAATTCACTTTCTCCTTATTTAAGGAAAAGTTAAATTTTCTTAAATCTTAGGATCTCACAAGCATTGATTTTCCATTACGAGCATCACTTCGCATCTCACATGACTGAGATGAGAGAATCACATGTTGGGCTCAACGACTATATCACTTAGTTCATGGTGCATTGAGCTCAAGAACCTTCTCACATGGTTCTAAGCTTCCATGCACTCAAAATCTAGCATCCAATCTAAGATGAGCTAAGGAGCACAAGACAATTAGATCTTGGATTTTTTTAGTTCTTTCCTCATAAACACATCAAGATTAATTTAGATGAAAATTTCTTAGTAAGGCATTAAAATCACAAATATATTATGCTTGAGGGAAAATATTCATACAACAATATTACATCATGCATTATGTGACTTCATCCCAACCCTCCCTAAGGAGAGTTTAGCTACTCATTACACAAGAAAATAAGGAAGACACATACATAGATAAAGACCCTTTCATGGTCACTAAAAAGAAAATACAAGATTGAGTTTAGAAGATACTAGGAATGCTCCGTAGAAGTTCTTAGGAATTCTTTTTCTCCTTCTGATTATCCTCTCCTTAGATTGCTAGTGTTACCTTCTTCCTCTTCTCCCTTGCAAAAGCTTGCCTTACCACCCTTGGGGAGCTCTCTCTTCCTTTGGCTCTCCTCCTTACTTAGGAAATTTTTGCTAAAATTGTGAACCCTCCTCTAGTCAAGAGGAGGGGTATTTATAAGAAGGGGGGCTGCATGCTCCTCTCCTCCATAAGCAACTAGAATTTTCATACAAAATGCTGAATTCATCATTGCACTAATTTTTAATTTAGGATGAGGTGACAATAATCTCATTTCTTTAGCCACAACATCACCTCAAAGCTTACAAAAACGGCTGCTGCAGGAAATGATGGATAGAGACAACATTCAGGATAAAGGTCATGTCTCCAGCCGCATTAAATGTATTGTCTGGGAAAAATTTCGGTGGGCCGCTGCAGCACGCTACGGCGTGCTTTAACATACCCAAGTCCCTAGCAATTTAGCCAAGTCCTCCGCTATAGACCGCTGCAGCGCACGACCGTGCGCTGTATCGGGGAATTCCGCGAAAAATACTGTTCAGTTAGTTCTTTTTCCAGATTTTATAGAGAGAAATATTTCCGCGGCAGACCGCTGCAACGCGCGACCGCGCGCTGTAGCGGTCAATTCCGCGAAAAACACTGTTCAATTAGTTGGGCGGCCCGATTTATATAGCCAAGTCCTTCGCGATAAACCACTGCCGCGCGCGACCATGCGCTGTAGCGGTGAATTCCACGAAAAAAATACTATTCAATTAGTTGAGCCCCCATTTAATAATCATAAATATTTCCGCGGTAAACCGTTGCAGCGCGTGACCGCGGGCTGTAGAGGTGAATTCCTCAAAAAACACTATTCAATTAGTTGAGCCCCCATTTAATAATCATAAATATTTCTGCGATAAGCCGCTGCAGCGCCCTACTGCGCGCTGTAGCTGTGAATTCTGTGAAAAACACTATTCAGTTAATTGAGAGCTTGTTTAATATAGTTTAAATGTTTCCGCTGCAACCCGCTATGGCACGCGACCGCGCGCTGCAGCGCGTTGTAGCGGAATTCTTTGTTATATTTTTAGGAAAATTGCAGAAATGCCCTAGAGCTCCTTTGGATTCCATTTCCTGAAAAAGATAGAAAAATTTGATTTAGGAACAGCAAAAAATATTTTAAATAAATGAATTTTCCCTTTTATTTTAGATATAATTTATGAATTTATCAGAGCACAAGACGATTAGTTCTTGAACCTTTTTTATTTTTTACTCTTATTCCACATTTAAGACTAAATTAGATAAAATATTTCTTAACAAGATATTAGGATCACAAAATAAAATATGCTTGAGGAAAAACATTTATACATGAATATTATATCATGCACATGGGACTTCACCCCAACCCTCCCCAAGAGAGTTTAGCTACTCATTACAAAATAAAAGAAGAAAAACACATATATGGATAAAAACCCTTTTATGATCAACTAAAAAAAATACAAGAATAGAGTTTAGAAGATACTAGAAACGCTCATTCGGAAGTTCTCCAGAATCCTTCTTCTCCTTCTCAATGTTCCCTTCTTAGGTCGCTAGTGCTGCCTTCTTCCTTCTCCTCTAAAGCAAGAGCTTGCTTTGCCACCCTTGGGGAGTTATTCTCTTCTTTGGCACTCCTCCTTACTTAGTGGAAGTTTGGCTAAAATTGTGAACCCTCCTCAAGTCAAGAGGAGGGGTATTTATAGGAGAGGAGCTGTCTTCTTCTTCTTCATTTCAAAACCAACATTTCCATTTAAAATTCTGAACTCATGATGGCAAAATCCTCCATTGACGGTGAGGTGACAAATATATTCATTTATTTACCCAAAACATCACCTCAAGACCTTCTTTTTCAAATAAAATGTAGCAGCTGCAGGGAATGATGGCTGGGGACAAAGTGCAGGAAATAGGTCATATCCCCAGACGCATTAAATGCTGTCTGGAAAAAAATTGCGACGGGCCGCTGTGGCGCGCTGCGGCGTGCAATGGTCCTTAACAAATTCGCCAAGTCCCCCACTGCCGCGCGCTACCACGTTTGAGCTTTGGAAGATATCCCGCTGCAGCGGGTCATTTTGCAAATCTATTGTTCAATTACTTCACTTTTCATTTTTTAAAGTAAAAATATTTCCGCTGCAGCGCGCGACCGTGCGTTGTAGCGGGTCTTTTTGCAAAAAAATACTGTTCAATTAATCGATTTCCCCATTTTATAAAGTTGGAAATATTTCCACTGCAGACCGCTGCAGCGCGCGATCGCGCGCTATAGCGGCTCATTTTGCAAAAAATACTGTTCAATTAGTTGAGCCCACCTGTTTATATAGTTTAAATAATTCCGTTGTAGACTGCTGCAGCGCGCGATTGCGCCTGTAGTGACTCATAGTGCAAAAAACACTGTTCAATTAGTTGAGCCCCTATTTATAAAGTTTAAGTAATTCCGCTGCAACCCACTGCGGCGTGCTGTAGCGGATTTCCTTTAATAAATTTTAAATGTTTCCAGAAATACCTCTGAACTCCTTTGGATGCCATTTTCCTGAAAAAAATAAAAAATATTAATTTAGGAGCAGCTTAAAAGATCTTAAGTGAATGAAATATCCCTTTATTTTAGATATATATTATGGATTCATCAGAAGTCATGCATCTGTATATGCCCACGGTACTGTATGCCACCGGTATGTGACCGAAATATCATTGAACTGCTGAGTCATACTGCTCAATGTCTACATACATCCGATTAGGAAATACAGTTTACTGTGATGCCGTTGCATCCTAAATTTCCCCTGTTGATATACGCAATATTTTGTAACCCATAAATTATCACTAATACTCATACATAATGCTTATGTTCATACTCATATCTCTACACTACATGTCTTAAAATCCAAAAATCTAGAAATGCTTTTAAAATTAGATAATGAATCAGATGCCTCTATTATGCAGAATCCATTCAAATGAATTTTGACTCCTAGTTCTAATTCCAATAATTTGTTTTAATTAAGATTTTCCTTAATCATCCGTTGGAAAGGTTGTATACACATATTTAGTATGTTTCTAAGAATGGTGAATTTAACACTCGGTTTGTTAAAGCTGCACTTATTGAAGCAATCTTTGATAGGAGACATCACCCAATGTCGATTTGGATCTCAAACTAAGCTGTTAAATACTCTAATTACAAGCATACTTAGTGTCCTAAAGAGGGTGACTTGAATTGCTTAGTTTGTTTACAATCACACCTATGGAAGCGATCTTCGATATGTGGCATCCCCTGATGGCAATTTATGTTTAATCAAGCTAAGGATTTAAGTCCCTAATTCTAACACTCTTAGGATTTGATGACTTATTCTAAGTGGAATTATATTCGACTAAACTCGTAGGATATAACACATATATAGTCCTACATTAAAGTGAATCAGCAAACCCTGAATACTGTTGAAGTGATTCAGCACTATGGATATGCACTGCTATACTTAACTAATAATTTGAGTTTAGTCAATTCTATTTAATCAACAAGGATCACCAAAATTATAAATTTAAACTCCATTGGGGTGAATCCTACACAAGGTTCCAACGGTGTGACCAAAAGGTCACATAATACAGGTTTCTACCACATGGGAGAATTCTCATTCTAAGTACTTTGGGTGATTCTACCACAAGGGTCTAAGATCAAACTTCTAGGGTTAAGGAGGATCATTTGAGTTCCTACCTCAATATATCATAATAAGATCTTCCAACCTCAATGTATTATCAATTATTAAGGCTTATCAGTTAATGAACTATTAACACTAAGGTAAGATCATAGTGATCTTGCACTAAAGTACTACTTTAAGATCTAAGATTAATTATTAATTCCACAATTCTTACTTCTTTAGATTAATGTAATCAAATCAGATGGGTAACCCATCTGATCACCTCCTATGTTATAATCACGGGATTTAATCATACGCGTTATTAAGAATTGATCATTTTGCAAATCACTCTATGTAACAATCTACTCAGCTTAATTTTAGCCTAATTGTATCGTAATTATCATTCAATTAAGTTCATTTAGTCATTAGAACCAAACCATGAAGGTTTGGAGCGATTCAGAGCCCAATCGATTATTTTAGAACATTTTAATATTTAATTAATTAGAAAATTGAGGTATTTATTTTGACCTTGAAATCAGAATTTGACTTCGCTGTTGCGATCGTCACCCCCAAATTAGCTAGGAGTGATGTTTTGGATGTGTTTGGAAGTCAAAATTTAGCGAATATTTAATATAATTAAATGCACCGGAAAATGGAATAATTAAATAATCGTCAGAATTGAATTCCGACTTCGTCGTTGAATTCCTCACCCCAAATTAGCTAGGGGTGAATTTTTGGGAATTTTCGGAGTGTGTTTCAAAAATCTAAATTTTTGAAAAATTAAGGAAAATAATTAAGTAATCATTGAGGCCCTAATTTACAATTTCTATTATCCTTCTAATTATCAATTGCTGACAGCCCCCATAAAAATTTGGTTGGCCATCCCTCCCCCTCTCCCCTTAGCCATGCTCTCCCTATGCTCATGATGACTCTCTACTCCTCCCTCTCCCTAGGCTCTTGATTACTTCTCCTCCTTTAAGAAGGAGCTCAAGCTCCTTCTTCATGTCCATTTTGGCAAAGCTGCAGCTCTCCCTTCCCCTCCATTGCTAGGTCTTGGGCTGAAAAAGAAGAAGGAGAAGCTCCTCCTCCAAGCCTTCGAAGTCTCCTTCCTCCTCTCGCAAGGCTAAAGGTACCCTTTTGTTTACTCTCTTTGTCTTCTTCATGTTGTTACTATTTTGAATGTATTTTTAGAAGTCTATAAGCATGTATGGAAGCCATTAAGGCTCTTAAAAGCATCACCGAAAATTGCTCTATTTTTTGTCTATCTGTACACCCATGCATTTATCATCATTTTTCGTATAATTAGGATGCTCCGTTTGTGCAAATTTTGGTGTCAATGGAAAGGTATCAGAAAGACCTTTCCATTGATATATGGCACCGCTCATGAAATACTCTGGATTGGGAGTATTGAGCTTAAAAGTAGGCATTTGCAGTTTAGCTCTAGCGAAAAATGCCGTTTGGCACTGCAGCACCCAAAGTTGCAAAATGGACTACTGCAGCGCACCACAACGGGCTGCAGTGGCATTTCAAAAAAAATTATATAAAATCAATTATTACCTAATTAAATAATAAATTACAAATTTGACCGCTGCGGCGCGCCACAGCGGGCTGTTGCAGTATTTTAAGAAAACTTTATAAAAATCAGAAAAATGAATTAATTGAACAGTAATTTCGCAAGTTGGACCGCTGCAGCGCGCCATAGTGCGCCACAGCGGGTCGCAACGTTAAAAGCGCCACAGCGCGTTGCAGCGCTAGAAGCACCACAACGCACTGCAGCGCCAGAAGTGCTGCAGCGCGCTAGAGCACGCCATAGCGCGCTATAGCGCCCGAAATTGCAAAAATGCCCAAAAATGTTTGAAAA
Source organism: Gastrodia elata (assembly GCA_016760335.1). Lineage (NCBI taxonomy): Eukaryota > Viridiplantae > Streptophyta > Magnoliopsida > Asparagales > Orchidaceae > Gastrodia > Gastrodia elata. Next base: position 28,156,777 of record CM028674.1, on the reverse strand, counting down.
CTGCCCAGAGTTGGCTGAAATGGCCAAAACTCCTCCATTTTCATATTTTAAGGTCCCTAGGACCCTAATGGGACCTAAAATTGGTTGAAATGGCCAAAATTGCATTGCATAAAATTCTATGTTGAAATTAAGTTTGAATTGGCTGAAATGGACAAAATTGCATTGTATAAAATTCTATATTGAAATTAAGTTTGAAACCTTGTCATCTTTATCAAGTGCTTAAAACCTATCATGTATCTTAAATGTATTGTGCCAAATGCTAGGTAATAGAACCCTTGAATGTTAACATTGAATAGGTATATCTTAATAACTAAATGGCATGACTAAGTCTCTTAGATTTGTAATCAAGTGCTAATCCCTTTATCTTGATTTAGAATTTGGTTAGCCTTAACTACTTTTTATTCTATGTTATCTTTACATTTATATGCTTTTATGACTCTATGGTGTATGTTAGAGAACCTTAACATCTATTTGGACACTTAAGGGCACTTAGTTGACATTAAACTATAATTGAACATAAAAATCTTAGTAACTTGATTAAGTAGATGATACTTAATTAAATTCTAAAATTTGACATCAATAGTATACTAATAGTACATTGATTTGTCATTAACCCTCAGATTAACCTTTGGTCTTAATGGTAGAAAGGTTAGGGATCCTATCTTGTCTGGAATAAGATCTAAATCTTAATCACTTAATCAATTAACTTGATTGTAAGATAATTCAATCAACATGATTCTAATAATGCATATGATTTAATATTGATCTTAAATTAATGAATTAGAAGTGCTAAGGTAAATCTTGAATATGTGTGATTGAATCATCTGAATCTAAACTTTAGATCTTTGATTTTCTCTTATATAAGATAGTTAGCATAAGATGGAAATAAAATTGTAATGATTTATGAAATGATCTAACTCTAATAAGACCTTTGATTTTATCCCATGATTGTAAAATAGGAAAGGATTAGATGGATTTTATTCATCTGATCTGATAACTTAAATCCAAGACTAAATAGTAAATCTCAAATGTTAGCTTAAGTAGTAGAAAAGTGAGGTCTTAAGGGTCTTGCTATATGATCATTATTGAAATGTTTAAAGACCTTAACTATTAATACATTGAGGTAGGAAAAAATTTTGTATCTTATTGAGGTAGGAATCTTAGATGATCCTTCATAATCTTAAAGGTTGATCTTGATACATTGTGGTAGGCGCTACCTAAAGTATCTAGAATAGAACTTCCCCCTTGTGGTAAAAATTATTATTGAGTGATCTCTATGATCACATTCTTGGAGCTTTGTGTAGGACATAACTATCTAGAGTAAGGGTTAATAGCTTTGATAAATCCTTGTTGATTAAATAGAACCTTATGAACCCAGATTATTGGTTGGGTATAGTAGGGTATATCCATAGTACTTGATTATTTCAATAATATTTGAGATTGGTTGATTCATTCCAATGTGGACTTATGATTAGGTGCTATCCTGAGGGATTAGACGAATATAGTCCCGTTAGAGTAAATCTTTCAAGACTAAGAGTGTTACAATTAGTGAACAAGATCCTTAGTTTGAGATATAAACTGTGACCGGGTTCTGCCTCCTATCGTAATGCGCTTCGATAAGTGTAGTTTATGCAAACTAAGTATCCCAAGTCACTTTACGTAGAACACTAAGTATGCTTGTAATTAGGTCATTTAACGGCTTAGTTTAAGATGTAAACTGTGACAGGGTTCTGCCTCCTATCGTAGTACGCTTCGATAAGTGCAGATTAAACAAGCTAAGGGTTAAATCTACCTTTCTTGCAAACATGCTAAATATGTGTATACAATCATCCTAGCTAATAATTTTCAAGTAAACTCTCAACTTTAACTAATTATTAAAGTTAGAATTTTAGGAGTCAAAATCCTTTTAGCAGGATTCTGCACAATAGAGATATTAAATTCATTATCAGATTTCAAGCATTTTGCAAATTTTGGATTTATCTCATATAGCTAGAAGCATGAGCATGAGCATAAGCATGATGTGTGAGTATCAGAATGATGTATGAGTATCAATGATGATTTATGGGTTACGGAATGTTGCATACATTGACTGGAGAATTTCATGATGCATCGGCATCATCAGTAAATGGTATTCCCAATTGGATGTATGTGTACATTGGACCATACTACTCATAATAGTTCAGTGATATTTTGGTTGCATATTAGTGGCATACAGTGTTGTGGCATATTCAGATGCACAATTTTAGTGACATACAACATAGTTTTACAAATCACTACTCAGTTTCAGATCCATTATTATTTTTGGTTTATTTTCAATATTCAGTTTACAGTTCAGTTTTACTTTACTTCACCTTACTTCAGTTTTGTATAGTTTTATACAATTTTATGCTTTCAGTTTTCTTTACAGTATTTCTGCAGATTAAATTACATTATGTAAATGTTAAATGAATAATTAGAACTATTTAGATTAGTCTCAATGTGTTAGACTTATTGTCTAACACGAGGTACTTTTGGGATCCGACAATTTTCTAGATCCTGAGCAGTATATTAAGCCAGGTCAGGAGGGCACCTAGAAGATTTAGAAGGAGCCAGTGGAGCACTAGTGGGCTCTCCTTCAGTTTTATTATTTTTTTGCTTAGTTTAGTACTTAGTTTATATTTCTATTTTAGTAAAATGCTTGTAATAATTCTGGATGCATTTTCTTTTCTTTTCTGAGATGAATGTTTTCCTACAGCTTCTGTGATGAATGTTTCTAGATGTTTGCTTTAAGCTTCTGCACTCTATTATATTCTACTTATACTTAGTATTGTGATGTGATCAGTATACTGGAAATGCTGATATCTTATACATATATTGGATTTTTATTGTATTCTAAATCCAATGTATGTATTTGTCTAATACTTAGGATAAGAATACTACTATTATCTTAAGTATTATCTCTCAACTCTCATTGAGGTTAAGTCAGCAGCCCCTTTCAGATGGGTTTGGTTTCCAGCTATTTTGGGGAGACGAGTTATTCCTCCCAGAGTGGCGCGCCGCTCCGCCGCCGAAATTGATCATAATTGTCTCTTTTGCATGTGGCGACGGGGAGGGGCACTACACTTTAGTTTTATGAGTTATCCCATGCTAAGAGTCTTACTTAAGAGAAAATTAAAGAGTAAAGGTAAGCATTTAGATTTCATATCACATGACTTTATTATAGACCTTAGCACTTCTAGTTCAATGATCTAAGATCAATGCCAAATCAAAATGCATTATTGGACTTATATAAGTGATTAATCTTTTAATCATGATAGCCTAATTTAGATGATTAAGGGCTTAGACCTTAATTAGACAAGCTAGGGTTGAACTCCTAACTCAATTTAATCAAGATTAATGGTTTAATTTATAGACCAATGACAAATCAATATATTATTGGTGTATTATTGATGACCATTCTAAGATTTGGATTAAGTATTAATTACTTAATTAATTCTTAAGATTCTTAAGTTCAATTATAGGTTAATATCAAATTAATCAAATCCAAGGTTCTAAGATAAATATGAAAGTTCACTAACATACATAAACATTACATTGATTAAAATAACGAGTAATTAAGGCTAATCAAATCTTAAATCAAACCCAAAAGGGCTTAACACTTGATCAAAAATGTAAAGCAATTAAATTCATGGGGTTATTAGGTTCTACTTGGTTGCACAAGCAATTAAAGATTTTAACATTTACATTTGGCACAAAGTATTAAAGCAATTCCTAAAGAGATTTAGAACACTCTATTCATGGAAAAAATGTGGATTTTCCATTGAAATTCACATATACATTCATACAATGCTTGATTTTACTAGAAAAATAGAGTCATTAGAATATAAAAATCACAAATTTGGGCAATTCCGGACAGTTTTTGGCACATTCAGACATTTCTGGGTGCTTCAGCGCGCCACAATGCTTTCAGGCGCTACGGCGCATTTCAGCGCTGTGGCGCGCTGCAGTGCTTTCGGGCACTGCGGCAAAGCACTGCGGCGCGCTACAACGTCAGAGTCCCTGAGAGCTGGGTGCTATGGCTTACTGCAATGGCTTCTTGCCAAGAGCCAGCACTACGGTGCACTACGATGGATTCAACCCGAGACTTTGGCGCTACAGCGCGCGTAGCGCCCGATAGTGATTTCGCCTGTGCGAAAATCGTAATGGGTCTTCTTTCGCACTCAAATACTCCCAATTATGGGACCTCACATGTGGTGTCATATATTGATGGAAAGGTCTTTCCGAGACCTTTCCATTAATACCAAAATCGGCACAAAAGGGTCATTCTAATGAGCAGAAACTGATACCTTAGCTATGGGTATACAAAAATTATATAGTTTTTAATAGAAATTTAAATGGATGAATGAGCTTCAATCCGACTCATTGAGTCTGATTGAGGCTTGAAGATCAAACTAAACTTCATACAATAACTACTTGAAATGCCATTTATAATATTTTGATAAATCAATGGAGAGAGTAGCCAAGGAAGAGTATAACAAAATGGTACCTTAGGCTTGGAGAAGTTGGTGGAAAAGAACTCGGATTCCTACAAAAACTTAGAGGAAGGAACTCCTTCTTCTTCTTCAACCACCGGTAAGAGGAGGAAGAGGACTGAGGTTTCTAGGGAGGAGGAAGCTTCAGCTTGACAGCAAGGGATGGAGGGAGAGCTGAGAGCAGCCTTCAAAGGAGAACGAGAAGAGGAGGTGGTAGGCATGACCTATAGGAGAGGAGCAAGTCCTCTCCCAACACAGCATGGAGGGAGAGGAGAGGAAGTAGAGGCTCATGCATGTGAATGGGAGAAGGATGGGGGCACTGAACTAGGGAAAAAAGAGCCATCCAGAAAAATTGGTTTTAAAATAAATAATTATTTATTTATTTTTAATTTTTAATTAACCCAATTTCCTAATTAAAATTGGATGGATAAATGGCTCCAAAAATCCTGAAAATTCACCCCTAGTTAATTTAAGAGTGAGGAACTCAACGGTGAAGTTGGATTTCGATTCCGATGATTATTTAATATTCTATTTTTTGGTGTATTTAAATATATTAAAATATTCACAAAAATCCGATGACTTTCAAACAGTTCAAAACATTACCCCCAGCTAATTTGAGGGTGACGATCGCAATGATGAAGTCAGATATTGATTTTGAGGTCAAATTAAATGTCTCAATTTTTTAATTGAATAAATATATTAAAATATTCCAAATATTCAATTGAGCTTTGAATTGCTCTAATTCTTTAAGGATTGGTTTTAATAACTAAATAAATATAATAAAATAATAATTAGGCTATAATTAAGCTAAGATTTGGATAAGTAATAACCTAGGATTGTTACAATCAAATTCCTCACTTTATTCTGTAGATGCGCTCTCATAACATAATAAAATAAGATAAATAAATAACATTTATAATTTTATCAGTCCTTGAGATTGAAATCATTGTACCTTCATATATTACAGATTACTTGCATTTACAAGTCCTTTTACTTATATTTTTTACTATGTATTTTAGCTTATATTTCCATTTCTCTACATTGCTCTATTTACTTAGCAAATATCCTACTATACATATTTCTTCTTGTATTGAGCACAATTGTATATATATCTATACCTACGTTCTTACTTACATATTTGATGCAGGTTATGAGTAACTTTTCTATTTAATGTCTCTACCTTTTTATTTATTATATTATAATTATTTCCTTACTTTTCATTTTTAGTGGATTGTGCACCGCTTTTAAATTGTAAATGTTTAATGTGATATCCACTAAACCAAAATAATTTTGTTGCCCTAAAATGTGCTTAGACTTTATAAGTCTAATAATTTGATTGAGTATCATTATGTCTTATAAATGTTTGCATAATTTTAATTAAACTATGAATATTTTACTTTATTATTTTGTGATGTATTTTCTTTCTTTTTTGGATAGTTAGAATGGTATATATCTATATTCTATTATATATATATTTCTTCACTTTAGAGATTCTTAGCTTCCTGCAGTACTTAATAATAGGTTAAGACTCATTAACACAATAATAAGTACTACATTAACTGTAACAACCCAATGTTGTTTCCATGTCTATTTGATCTAAACTTGATCAAATTAAGACAAAAATTAGGATCCCGATTTAAGTTAAATAAAAAATAAATAAAAATATCATCAAATAAAGCGTAATGAGGGGATCTTACTATAAAAATTTGAGCACGATTAGGATCTTAGATCGTATTAAATTAATTTGTGAAGTTTTAACTTTAGAAATTGATAATAAATAAAATTTAAATTGAAGTTTAGAAATTTTTATAGTTTTAGGCCAAGCATCAAATGAGGATGCTATGTTTTAAGTTTCACTAATTTTTGAGCTCTAGATTGATCGTAGTGAATTTTTAAAGTTTTTTACTTAAAAATTAATATAAAGTAAAATATTGGTCCAGCTCCACATGAATTATAATGCTCATTATCTATCATAATTGATATTTAAATATGATAGGATAAAGCTAATAAAAGAAAAAGAGTAGTTAGAATAAACCATCTAAGCACATTTTAAAATTTACTAATATTTAAGTTCATTTGGATATCACAAGCTAATTTATAATTTAATAAAAGCAAATGAGTATTTGAAAGCATTCAAGTAAGGAAGGACAGTAAGTATAACTGTAATGAAGAAAATTGAAAGTAAAGAAGTAAAAATACTCACATGAATACTCATTATAGCTTGCAACTAAAAAGATAAGGGAAAAGCATCCTAAATATGGCTAGAAACTACTAAAGAGCATTTGAAAGTAAAAGAAATGAAAACATGTATATGTCCAAATAGAAATTATTCTAAGGAAAAGAAAAGCAGTGAATCATTTAAATGAAATTAAAATAACATACACTGCATTCTATATAAACTGTAAGTAAGTAAGGCACAATATTGAAGATAAAAAGTGCAAAGCATAGTAAGAAAAGAAGAATCTTAGTCTCGTGGACTAAGAATATATAGTATAGAACTATATAATGGAAACATAGCTAAAAGCTTGTGGTGAGATCTTATAATCAATAAGATTATAAGAGACTCATATAATATTAGTTAAAGTTATTTTATGAAAACTTCATTCTGCGGGCATATACAGAATGATATGAGGAGTTAAGCACATCTGCCCAAATAATAAGGAAAAGTGGGATTTTAATGAAAATAAACACTCACATTCACCCTCTAAAAATGTGAGGTCTTCTTATTTCTCTTATAGCTTGCCCTTAGCTATTCACCATAATATAAACCCTATAGTTTTATTATGAAAATTTTATTAATGCATAATGTCTTGTATGTATGTTTAAAGGAAGAGGTTCAAAGCTAAGCAAGCAATTAAGGAAATTCAAAAATTGTAAACTATGTAATATCCAGAGTTGTCTAATTTTAATGATCTACTTAATGATTGGAGTTAATTGAACTCCTAACTGATTTATAGATATTGATCTTCAAATCAATTTTTTTTTTAATAATAGTAGAAGTGAAAGAAGTTTGGAAAATAATATATTTTAATATAATTTATGAAGTGACAAAAAAATTTATAATTATATTCAAGTAGTTGGAACTTATTCTACACTAGTCATAAACTAATCAAATCAATTTGATTAATGATTAAAGTTTAGGAAACTAATAAGGGAGAATGAAATTGAAGGTTACTAAACTAATTGAAGTGAAGGTTAATGTGCAACCTACTACTTCATCAAATTAGTTTATAGAACGAAAGGTTTCAAATTAAACTAATCACTAACTTAACTAGGATTAATTGATAGAAGTTATCTAAATGTATGGGACGAGAAGGATTAGAAGCTACATGATCTATGTTACTATAGATTGAAGATTAAAGGAATCTACAAGTCTTTTAAATTAATATAGAAAACTAATGAATCTCTAATTTAATGAATTTAGAACTTTAATAGAGAATTATAAATTTAGGAAAATGAATACTACAATTCCATTTTAAATATTAGGTACTAGTATTGCTAAATTCACTTAATGAAATGAAGTAAACTACTAGCATAGTAATTGTTAACTATATAGAAGGCTTAAGATAAGAATTAAAGGTTAGGAAACTATTACAAAACCTCATTCTAAGTGGTAATATACTAATTCTAATTAGTTCTCTTAAAGAACTTATGACTTTTAAATAGCATACAATTTGCATGGGATAGATTAACTAAGATTTTGTTGGCAATTCATACAAGCTAAGTTCCTAAATTTCATATGAAGCATTCTAAGAATAAAAAAAATTAAGTTTAGAATAAGCTATGTAAATAGTCTCACTAAATTCAATGCATTGCAATTACATGAGTGCGAAAGTTATCAATCTTAATTAGAAATAATCCAACTCAAAAGATCACATGCAATTTATGAATTCAATTCAATCTTATAGCAATTCTACTAATAATGAATATTAATTTAAGTAAATTACAAATTATTCTAATCATCAAATTATGAAAATTCATGTCTCATACATACAATTGAAAGTATATGCGAAATAAATAAAGTGAGACATGTTTGCTGTCTTATGGTTCAAAACCTAAAATAAGCATAAATGAAAAATATTAATTTACAAAATTTTCCTAATTTAAGAAGTCAAATACCTTAAATCTCTATTGCTGTCCAAATGAAATAATATACATATAAATAAAATTCTTATAATATAAGGAGTAAAATGATACTAATTAATTCAAATTTGGACAATATTAAAATTCTAGGTTTTGGAACACCCATAATCAGGATTAAAATATCATTAAGAGATTTATAGTTCAAAACCTAAATCTAATTTCTTATTAATGTCATACACATTTTTATAAATGAAATGGATTATTTGATTAATAAGTTTGGAGTTAAATTTATCAAATTATGCCACATACAAATTTGAAATTAAATTGTAATTAATTAATTAATCTAAAATAATTATTAAATAAAATAATCATCAAAATAAAAATTAAATGTCATTTTATTAATCTACACATTTATGCGATCTAAATAGTATATTATATCACCTAAATTGATTAAGTAGTTTGGGAATTATATGCAAATGAAGTTTCATAAATTAGTTATTAAGAATTAATTATTAACCATTTAATAAATCTCCACACATCTCATAACTGCCGGGCACTGAATTCCACACAAATACAGAAAATGACACATAATTAATTTAGGAATAAAAGCAGCACGGAAGATGAGACGACCGGACACGCGGTAACCTAATACTGGGTCGCGTGTTTAAACGGGGCCCTCCATGCAGACGGTGCAGACCTGCGGTCCAAATTTATTGGACCGCCCAGTCTAGTTAACTTACCTAAACCACAAGCACACTAGTTTGAACGAACGCCATCCCCAATAGATTCCGAATAAGTACTCTTAGGGTTCGACCTATCAGTCGAATTCAGTGATCTTACTACTGGCCCGCATACCGGCAGAAAGCCTAGATCAAGGCCGACCTATTAAGCTAAGAATCGAACCTTGATGATGACTATGTAGGCCACAAGATCAGGCCATAAGTCTGGCAAATTGGAGCTTGAGCCACTCTTGCAGTCTTCTGTGGATGGTTTGCAATGCTCGGATTCGATCAAACTCAATCGAGTACAATCAAGGTTCGGATCGACAGCTTAAGGTTCTGAATAACAATCTATAAAATCAATTCGAGGGAGAAGGATAAGGTTTAGTACCTTGTACCTTTGCTCTTCTAGGTCGAAACTAGGGTTCATGGCAAAATTGATCTTTGCTTTTCCTCGCAGCTTCTCGCTTCCTCTGATGCCTTAGGTAAGGGTGTGAAGAGAAATGGGATGCCTAAGAAGATAAACCACAAAGGAGGAGGACAGTAGAAGGATTGTACCTTCAATCCTCTGCACTTCTGTGTGCCATCATGAGAACGATGACTAAGGCATACAGGACTCTGATCTGAACCGTTCATTTGATCTTATGATCGATCGGTCAGATTAATTTGATATCGATTGGAACAAAACTAGCCGTTCGATTATCCTTAGAAAGCACGGGACGGCCAGGATTCGTAAATCCCTCTGACCTGTGTTAGGTTAGCTACGATGAATCCGCATGTTTTCGCAAAATAGCCATTGGAAATTTTATTTAATATACATATTTTAATAATTCTAATGAAATATTTAATTAATAGATTTTCCTTATATTATTTCTTAAATTTAAATACTCAAATGCACTTCAAAAAATCCCAAAATTTTACCCAAACTTAATTGAGGGGTGAGGAACTCAAAAATGAAATTAGATTTTTGATCGGAGGTATATTGAACTATCTTAATTTTCAGGGTATTAAATAATATTAAAATAATCGAGAAATTTTCGATGACTTCCAAACACTTTCAAAATACTCCCTTAGCTAATTTGGGGGTGATGAGTCCAATGATAAACTTCGTTTTTGATTCTGAGGTCTAAATAAATTAGGTATTTTCAGAATTATCAAAAAATTTAAAAATATTGGAAATTATCAAAAGGTCTCCAAATTGCATCAAATTCAAGGTGGAGGTTCCTAACACTATTATAAGTGCATTAGAAAAGAAATTAAGTCGAATATATTACTAATTGATGGGTAACAATACTATGATTATTACAGTTGCTTATATATCACCCTCTACTATAACATAATTCCCTAAACCTATTTTTATTTTCATCAGTTGAAATCCTCTAACCGATCTCCCATCTTCTCCATTTGGCAAAAGTTACCTCCCTCCTAGTCAAGAGCCCGAACTCCCCTCTTCGAGCTCGATCTCCCTCTCGCTTGGGTGCTGAGAGTAGCTCCTCCCTCATGGCTATGTGCCAAATAGCTGCAGTGCTTCCTTCCAGCTGAGCGTCTATGTCCAGTCATGCAGCAACTCCTCTCTCTCGACTGAGCGATCGAGAGCACTCCCTCATCCTCTGGCCGAAATCAACAACCTATTCCTTGGCCAAGAAACCTACTTCTGCTTACCGATTAATCGTCATCCCTAGCATCCATCAACCATGCAGCCTGTTCTTCTCCTATGCTTGCTGATCTTATGCCGATTGCTAACTAGGTAATTATTTATGCCTAACCAAAATATGAATTAAAATTTGTTAGTTATGCTAAGTTAGTAAAGATGAATGTATTAGGGTTAAATATTGAGAAAGATAATATGTTGGTTGTCATAGTAAAGCTACATATGATTTTTATTAGTGAATCTTCTATTCATACTTATGCATGCAACCTCATTTCCATGATTGATCAATCTTATGGATTATATGCTTGCACATCTTCAGTAATAATTAGTCAATGGCTTAGGTTGGCTATTATTTTTAAAATTCTGCATAAATTACATCATTAATTATTGGAGAATGAAGAAAATGCACGTTGTTCTTGTGTCATGTTACATATGCATAAGAAGATGCAAATCATTTTTATTATTTTGTACGAGACCTAGTAATAATGCCTCAAATCAATATTCAGGAAATAAAATTTGTTGCTCTTTGATATCGGTTTAATGAGGTTCTTGGCGTCATTTTATTAATTATAGGGGGTCATGTTTTGCTTACTTCCATAAATCCTCCATAAAAGATTATTGTTATCAAATTAATTTTCTCCATCTAGTAAATTTCTCTCTAACATGCTGTAGTTTAATCTTTTATCTTTAAGCTATGGAGAATGAATTAAATAAAGTTCGTACTAATCTAAAGTAAGCAACACTTGTAAAAGTAATTATCATTTAGTTGCCTTATTTAAATAATGCAAGTGATATGAATGTTGCCTCATCTCAACCAACCTTTAAGCTACAAATTCAAATTGTTCATGCAAGGTGCATTAAGTACTTAGAACTTTATTGAGTTCTGAATTTATTAAATTTTAATATTTTCTTGAGCTCTATGTATAGTGCTTACATCACTTGCATAGATCTTAGCATCATTAGTGATTGATTGTTATTTAAAAATCATGACATTAGGATGTAGGAAACTCTTTGCTAATGTAGGAGAGTAATTACTACTTAGTGAATTTTCACTAAGTAGTATTATCACCTTATTTGGAAATCACAAAATATGTAAACTTTAATTAAAACTTTTATTTTAGTGAATAATTCTGTTAATTACTCTTGCATTTAGGCAAGTAATGTTTAATCATTATTAGGACCGATAGATGTTCAATTCATTAAGGAGTTGATTTACTCCTTAGATAATAATCATGTCATAGAATTAGAAAGATTCAATTTAAAATCTTAATTCTCAAAGTTACCTTTTAGACCCTTAAAATATTATTGTTTTAAGAGAACAAGATCAAAATGCGTAGAATGTAGTTTGATCCCACTGATTTCTCTCATGATAATTAAATCATAAAAATTAGAACCTAGATGCTTCTTTGAGTCTTATTAGACTCAATGGAACTTTCTTTAACTCAAAGTTTAAATATCATATGAAGTTGAATAGCTTAAGCTTTAAATGCTTAGGATCCTAAGTTAACTTAAACCATATGTTTGTAATTTAATCTCTTAATTTCTAATCTTTATAAATTATATCAATATTGATTGTAGTAATGGAAAAATGCAAATTAGGATGATCAATTTATTTATGTAACTTTTGTAGGCGACATTGTCTTATTTTGAATTAGAACTTGATTAGTTCTAATATTTGACCTTATAGAGTCGTGATTCTGAGTTTATACTGGATAGTAGGATATTATATATCCTGAACTTGTATATTCTCATAATAGTTAGAATGAATAAATTAGAAAATAAAGGATATCACAAATCTTGTTTAGGATATTACTTGAAACCTTGGTTTGTTGCTTTGTTGTACCTTCTTTGAGCTTTATTATCTTGTGCATATTTAGAGAGGTATGGAGTATTTGATTTGTATTCCATATTAGCCTTGCAAGTCATGTCATTATTGAAACATATAATAGTACAGTGGAGTGTCTTCTAGTTAGTTTGCCTCCTCAGCTTTTGCTGTGTAGAATCGGCTCAGATCCAGCCATGAGTGATTTAGATGATACATGTGCGATTCTATGGCTCTATTAGGTGTTGGATAGGTCTAATCTTCAGCTTCATTTCAATATATTATATGTCTTTTGAAGAGACCGGTGCACGGAGAATTTGTAAGCCCTAGAATCTCCCTTAATGGTTATACAGAAGACCCCATCTCATATAGTTGGGTAGATGTATCTAACTCCTCTTTTGTTCTGATAGTTCCCACAGAACATAATACAACATAACTTAGATAATATATTAGTTGCTTTACATATTTCTACATATTTTTACATTTATTTCTGCATATTATAGTTCAGTTTATTCATTTGTTATATTTATTTATATGATGATAGAATCTATCTTTTATTCCCTTACTTGCATATAGAATACTAACCGTTATCTTATTTAGCTTTTATATAGATGTTATGCATGCTTAACCATTCTTTTGTAGGGCTTTTTAGTGTGCCTTAGCACATACACTATTTTACTTTAAATGCCCATATTATATATTCTATTTACTAGTTTACTTTCCTTTAAATGCATTGTGCACCATACTGCCTAATTCCATGTGATATACTTAAGCTAAATAAGTTAGAAACTATAAAACGTGCTTAGACTTTATTAGTCTAACCACTTATTTTATTTTATTGGAAGTGCCATATCATGTTAAAAATCAAACATGATAGATCAAGAGCCTAGAGTGGAGTTGACAAATAAATAGGAAGAGGAGCTGGAGTTCCAGGCAGATTTGAAGACCCCCAAAGATCATTTTACTTTATTGTTTTATTATGCAAGGAGAAGAGAGTTATTATTTACTTATAAATATTTAATATAGTAGTTTAAGTATATGAATTGTAATATTATTTAAACTCTCAGATGAATGTTTTCTTTTATTTTCTAGATGATTGTAATGGAATGAATGGTTTATTAGCATTACTTTAGAAATGCATCTATATTTCTATATCTTATAGATCATTTGTTTGTAGTAGTTCCTAATAGTGGATTAGAAGATACTAATCCATTATTAAGTACTACAGTGGTATTCAGTATTAGGTCAGGATAGCTAATCTGACACTGGGTTGCCACAGACTAGTAGTTATATAAAGTCTTTAAGCTTATGAGTATACAAGAATTGATTTATTAGTGGCCTCTTTGAGAATAATAAGTGTAGGTTAAGATAGATATTGATAAGGGTTAGGAATAGTGAATAATTAACTTAGGAATATTAGACAACTATATAAGCTAGGACCTTTAGTGGTCAGAACTATAGGAATCCTTTAACCAAAGATGTGAAATAGTGAAACCTATAGTATGTAAATTTGGATAATTTATTAGAGTAGAAGTTTAATTAGATAAAGAATTGTAGTTCTAGCATTAGGATAGGACTTTTATTTAAATATTGTATATATATTTATAAATTATTTTATCATCTAAATAATACCTTAGTTAAATAATTTTTTTCCAAAACCACACTATATATTATTATTTATCAATTAACTGAAGCATTTGATGAATGATTAAGTCAATCGGGGGCTTGATTAGCCTCAATCATTAGGATATATAACTAAAGTAGATAATAATAGATATCACATGGTTTATAATTAGCTTTAAAATCCTTAAATACTGCAACACATTTTGTAACACCTCCTCTTGTTGCTATGTGCAACACAATATCGTTAGCGGCGGAATGACACGTTAACTAGAAGTAACAAGGGTTTCCTCCTACTTAATACTCCGAGTTGAGCACCAATAGTTAACCCAAACCATTAATCATAGAAAGTGATTAGAGCTAAGGAACTCCATCATTAATCAAGTTAAGTATTTCATTAACCTGATTAACAATGCAAGTCTGCTAAGCTGATGATCACATCACAATATATGTAGTATGATATAACATAGGGAACAGAGTGCGAAAGCTAAAATAGTATCCATTCATTCATTCATGTAGAAGCAGTAAGTAAAAGACATACACCTAAGAAAAAAGACAAAACATATCTAGATATGATTACTTATTACAGACTTTAATAAAACTGTAGAAAATAACTCTCATCTCACTAAAATAGAAGAACACTCAAGGATGAAGATCGCCACAGCTAATCAGCAAGACCACGCTTCACATCCTCTGTCGTCTCCTATAGCTCCATGAACAAAGGTTCTTCAAAGTAACCTAAATCTGACATTATCGGTTTCGTAATGTCAGGGCCCTAGCTAAAAAAAGAGAAAATTTTACTTAGACAATAAGTCTAAGTACATTTTAGGCTCACTAAAATGCATTTATTTAAGTTACATTGATATTTAACTTTAAGCAGTAAATATACAGTAAAGTCAATTAGAGCGAAAAGTAACTATTGCAAGTACTGAAAACAATTATCTGAACCAATACCATAATGCAACAACTAAACATATGCAATCTGAACTGAATCTACAAGTAAACCAAATTGAACTAAAATGTACATCATAGTACAAATGCAAAACCATTGTGTCCAATGCACCCACAACACATGAGCCCAACGCTCCCAAATGCGCATATACAAATACACATATATACACATATTCATATACATGTGCCAAACGCACCTGAAAAATAAGTGAGCCCAACGCTCCTGAAAAGAAATGAGCCTAATGCTCCTAAGAATATATGTATGTATATGTATCACGCATATTCGCTTTGTGCATAATGCACCCAAAAACTCATGTGACCAAATGCTCCCGAATTCAATAGAATTATGCCCACTTGGCACATGATCAACCATGGTATACCTATGCATGGTATGCCATCATAAATATGCTTGAATCTCCTAACTGAATCACTGAGTATGAACTGAATGTTGTATGTAATTAAATGCAAAAATCATGGAAAATAATACCCTTTTTATTATCTATTTAACCTGAATCTGAATAGCTATTTCTGATACTAATACTTCAACAAGTATTAGCCTAACCATCAGGCTTAACAGATCTGATCAACTATGCAATAAGTAATTCAATTAATAATTAATCTTAACAATTTTGATCTGAATTATATTCAATCAAGAAATCTCAACAATTCTTCTAATTCATCTTAATGAATTGACCAATTATACAAGCTTAACATCTTAAGCTTGTATTAGAACCTAAGCTAAGTCCTTATTAATCTACTCTTAGAACTAACTTAAGGTTCTAAGGGATAACTACTAATTCAAACTTAAGAATTAATCCACAAATTAGGATTCTAAATATAGAATCTAATAAAATTTAAGATTTAAGGCTAAATCTTCATAATTTTACCTTAAATGTTAAGGTTAAAGAATTTTAACCACAAAACTATGCTTACTAGGAAGCTAATCAAACTAAGTGATCATCATCCCTTAATAAGGAAGAAAACCAAGAAAAAGGTACTAACATTCAACTAAGTTTGAATGTAACCTTAAAGGATTAAATGTTAACTCCTATGTCATAACATATAACTTAGCACTTAAGGATTCTAAGGCTAAAGAAAACTACTACTTAGCATGTAATATCACATACTAAGCATAAACTAGATAAGGATCAATGATTTTAAAGGTTCTACACTTAAGTGACATTCATCACTTAAAGAAGCTTAACTAGCTAAGTCACTATATGACTTAACCAAGGCTAAATGATAACTAGCACTTCTAATTCAATGAATTAAATTCCAGAGGCTTAGCATCAAATAAATAAAGTTCTTTGACCACTTAAATAATAAGGATCTAATCTAACAAACTAGCTAAAGTACCATTATTAGACTAAGTATAATAATGAAACCAAGGTATTGGCTACTATGCTCTATATATAAAATTACACATAAATGTCATCTCAATTTAACTATCTGTAATCTCACCCTAAGGAGGGATTAGAATGAACTAACAATAGAATTAATCCATTCTAAGGCTTCTACCACTAAAGAGATATTCATCTCTTGCTAAAGGATTCTCCTAAGTCAACAAGGGTAAATACCCAATTTGCATACTTAATCATAAAAGGCATGTGTAAAACTAAGGCATCAAGTCACATAATATGACTTAACAATAAAAGGTTTTAAAGATTATCCACATAAGCCATAAACTATGACTTGACCAGGGTAAGGGGTTCACTTAATTCGATTGGATAAGTTTTATGAAGCTTATGAAAATATAGAGGCTACAACCATAAGCCATAATTCATGACTTATGCCAAAAGTCTAAAGCAATAAATTCTAGAAATTTAAATCAAATATTGGAAATAAATTCTTTATATCCTAATGAGCAACTAGAGACTCTAAACAAGACAATTGGGCAAGTAAAAGTTGCCACCTAGCTTGCCAATTGGATAAGAGATGAATTTCATATTTAAAAATCACTCTATATTTACATAATGCATGATTCCATTGTAACCAATTTTTATTTTGGTATATTTTTGCATTACTAGTGTTCTATAGTCATAAAAATATGAAAAATATGAAGTTTGAGCAAACCTGGGCAGTTCTGCGCGCTACAGTGTGCTGTAGCACTTGCCTGGCTAAGAGCTAGGCACTATGGCGCACTGTGGAGTGTTTCTGCACTACGGCGCATTGCTGCGCTTTCAGGCGCTATGGCAAATTTCTGCGCTATGGTGCATGACAATGCTTTCAGATGCACTACGACTCCAAATATCTTGAGGCACGGGAGCTGCGGCATGCTGCAGAGCTTTCAGGCGTCGCCTGTGGCACCCTGCGGTGCCAGATTTCCTGAGATGAGGGTGTTGTGGCATACTTAGTGCTACGGTGCTAGATTTCTTGAGACGTGGGCGCTGCTGTGCGCTGTAGCACTCCTTGGTCAAAAGCCAGGCCCTACAGCGCGCTGTAGCGCTTAGCAGTCATTTTGCCTGGATGGAAAATGGGACGCCTTCCCTATTGCACTCAAATACTCTCAATTTAAGACACCTCAAGTGCAGTGCCATATACCGATGTAAATTTTTTACCGAGACCTTTCTAATGGTACCAAAATCGACACAAAAAGATTATTCTAACGCCGTAAATAATGATGCCCTAAGTGCCTATGCAGTTTTCTCACTACACAACACATTTCATATTCTCTTTAAAATGGAATTTGATCGAGCTCTATTGAGCTCGATCACTCAAATGCAAGTTCTTAAGAGTTTGAGGGCTTGAGAGCTTGTTCAACAGCTTGAGCAAGCAGAAAAAATGGAGAATGGAGGCTAAGGGGGGCTCTCTTAAAGAAAAGGAGGGGGATGGCTTCTGCAGGGGGAGTAGAGGTTCACCATGTTGCGTGTGTAGAGGCCATGCTGCACATGCAGCTTTTGCGTGAGGAAGGAGGTGCTGAATGAGAAAACTGGGGGAGGGGAGTGGGTCTTAGTCGCAGGAGAGAGGAAAAAATAAAGAAAAACTTAATTAATAATTTTCCAATTTTAATTTAATTAATTTGTTTAATAAATCAAATCAGATGGATAAACGACCTCCGAAAAAATCCCAAAAATTCACCCATAACTAATTTTGGGGTGAGGAACTCAATGATGAAGTCGGATTTTGATTTCAACAACTTTTTTTTTTCAGGGTATTTAAATACATTAAAATATTTGAGAAAATATGGTGACTTCTAAATACCTTCAAAACATCACTCCTAGCTAATTTGGGGGTGATAAGCGCAATGACAAAGTCAGATTTTAACTTCTTTATCAGAATAATTATCCTTTTTTCTTAATTATTTAATTAGCCAAAATTATGGTTTGATCTGATTGATTCCCAAATTGAATCAAAACTTCAGGGTTCATTTCATATGATGATTAAAGACTAATGAAAATAATCTAAGATTGATTAGGCTAAGTTTAGTTTAAGTAACAACCATGGGTTGTTACACATTGAGACTAGATCCTTGAAAATATTCATTAAGACATTATTCATAAATTAAACATTTAATATTATTCTTAGGGGTTTCATGTGGTGGATTAAATTGTACAAACCTTTAAATTTTAGAGATTCTTGCCTCCTAATAGTGCTTAATCATGGGTTAAGACTCACTAACCTAGTATTAAGTACTACATTTTCACCTAATGTTGGATTAGAATACCTAATCTAGCATTGAGGCATTACAACTCATCACCATCTATACCTTAGCAAAAGCATTAAAAGATATAGTGTATCATGATCTGACCAGATAGGAAGTAATTATTTTAATAATAATAGTTATAGATTAGCAAGTATAACATTATATTTTTGGCAAGAAAATACGCAAGCCCTTTGGTGTTGGCCTCCATAACACCAAATGTATATTATAATATATACACACAGATGTATGGGGACCAACGAAAACTACATCATCTGGTGGTCGAAGATATTTTGTTTCTTTTATAGATGATTACTTCAGATTTGTATGAGTGTACACTTTGAAGAGCAAAGCAAATGTACTGTAGGTATTCATAAACTGGAAGAAGATTGTGGAGAATCAAACGGGCAAAAGAATCAAGATAATCTATTCAGACAATGGCGGGGAATTCACATCCAATTCTTTGGCAAAGGAATGTCAAGATTCAGGGATTGAGCACCATTTCACAGTAAAAGAAACACCACAGCAGAATGGGGTAGCTGAGTGAATGAACCGTACCTTGGTGGAAAAAATGCGGTGTTTGTTGTCCAATGCTGGGTTGGAGAGTGTCTATTGGGCGGAGGCCCTAGACTATGATTGCTACTTGGTGAACCGTCTGCCATCTGCCGCACTTAACAAGAAAACTCCAATTGAGTTGTGGTCAGGACATCCTACCACATATTATGATCAGTTGAAGATCTTTGGTAGCCCATCTTACTACCATGTTAGGAAGGATAAGCTTGAACCGCAGGCTAGGAAAGCAATTTTTGTGGGCTTCAGACGCGGTGTGAAGGGCTACAAATTGTATGATCCAATTGACAAGAGGATCGTGGTGAGCAGGGATGTCACTTTTGATGAAGAGTATATCTTGAGAAGATAGATGAGTTCTCATCAGGTGGAGGATAGGAAGGCAGAGAGTGGGGTTTGATATCACCCCATTTGTTCCACAGGAAACTTCACATCACATTGAAGATACTCCTATAGATGAAAACCATGTTGGTGATGATGAAGAGCAAACTAATATTAATAGTGAGGCTCCAACTCAAGAGTCAATTGCTAGAAATAGACCCGGAAGAAATGCACCTCAATAGCCAGCCTGGCTTAGAGACTATGTCACATTTGCATTATCTGTAGTGGAGGAAGATGTTCCCTCTCATTTCAAAGAAGCTGTGACAGGCTCAGAAGAAAATTTATGGAAGCAGGCTATGAATGAAGAGATTGAGTCTCTTCATAAAAATAAGGTATGGAGGTTAGAGAAACTCCCTCCAGGAAGGAAAGGTATTGAGTGTAAATGGGTGTATGCGAAGAAAGAAGGTTCCTCAGAAGCTAGACTTGTGGCAAAGGGCTTTGCTCAAAAGGAAGGGGTCGATTATGATGTGTTTTCCCTAGTTGTGAAACACTCCTTGTTCCATATGCTTTTAGCTTTGGTGGCACAGTTCAACTTGTTGCTTGAGCAGCTTGATGTGAAGACAACATTCTTGCACGAAGAACTAGAGGAGGAGATCTATATGATGCAGCCCCAAGGGTATAGTGAGCCAGAAAAGGGACATTTGGTATGTAAACTAAATAAGTCTCTATATGGGCTAAAGCAATCACTGAGGCAATTATACAAAAAATTTGATCATTTATGCAAAAGAAGAGTACTGCAGAAGCCAGTTTGGCAATTGTGTGTATTTCAAGATGCTGCCTCAAAATAACTTCATTTATTTGTTATTGTATATCGATGACATGTTGATAGCTACTTTGGATCAGTCAGAAATGGATCATATGAAAGATCAATTATCAAAGAACTTTGAAATGAATAATCTAGGAGAAGCAAAGAAAATATTAGGAATGGAAATTTGTAGAGACAAAATTATAGGGAAGGTTTGGTTGACCCAGAAGGGGTATTTGGAGAGAGTGCTAAAGAGGTTTAGGATTGAAGAAAATACAAAGTCTATGAGTATACCTCTAGCACCTAATTTTTGCCTATCTGTAGAGCAATGTCCGAAGTCAGATTTTGAAAAAGAAGAAATGCACATAGTGCCGTATGCTAGTGCAGTTAGGAGCTTGATGTATGCCATGGTTTGCACTAGACCAAATTTGGCACAAGCTGTTGGAGTTGTGAGCCGCTACATGCATAATCTGAGAAAGGATCACTAGGCAAGCAGTGATGGGAATCTTCAGATACTTGAAAGGTACAACAGGTGTTGGATTATTGTTTCAGAAGCAGTCCTCAATAGCTGACTTGTGCGTGGGATATGTGAACTCCGATTATGCTGGAGATTTGGATTGAAGAAGGTCAACAACTGGTTATGTATTCACACTTGCAGGAGGTTCAGCAGGGTGGAGGTCAACCCTTTAGTCTACAGTTTCCTTATCAAAAATGGAAGCTAAATATATGGCAGTTACTGAGGCATTTAAGAAAACTATTTGGATAAAAGGCTTGTTGAAAGATTTGGGTGCGGAGCAAAAGAAGATAGTAGTACATTGCGATAGCCAGAGCGCTATATTTTTGGATACTAATCCAGTTTGTCATGCTTGCACAAAGCATATTGATGTCCGGCATCATTTCGTTCGAGATGTTATCGAAGATGGTGAGATCTTACTAGAGAAGATCGATACCAAAGACAATCCCGCGGATACAATGACAAAGGTACTCACTATTCAGAAATTCACCAATTGTAAATTTTTGGTGAATTTGGAGAAACATTAATAGAATTCTCCTTTGTGGAACTACAGATGGCTTGATTCTCTTGGGAGGGAGATACATAGGCAACCAACTTGGTGCAATCGCATTGATCGAGAGTATAGATTTCAGTTCTCATGTGAAGCACATGAGACATGAGATAGAGAATTGAAGGAAAATTAAGGAAAATTAATTTTTTCTTAATTGAAGGAAAATTATTTTTTTCTTAATTGAAGGAAAATTAATTATGGTATTAAGAAACTGCCTCATTAATAACTTCCGCGTTAATAATTTTTGTTTCGGGAATTATGGATTTGGAAGTTTTCTTTATGTTCTTAATTGAGAGATTAGAATTTGTAACTCTTGGGAATCAATGATGACTTATAAATAAGCCTTGATATGCAAGAGTTTCAACACACAAGATACAAGAAAAATTCTCTAAGAGAAGTTTTTGTAAGGGTTCTCTAACCTTAAACAATTTGTATTCCTCTCTGATTTTAGTAAGACTTTGTTCTCCTCCCGTGAACGTAGGTGTGATCACCGAACCACGTAATTTCTGTCTTGTGGCTGTGATTATTTTATGTGCTTGTTTTTCTTGCTTTAATTTTTTGATTTCTCAAGTTTCTTTTTGTTCCACTTTTGATTAAAATCTTATTGGATCTCAACATTATCAACATATTATCAATCATCTTGCAGGAATGAATATTAGTTTTGATGATGAATTGCAGGGACTTTGGTTGTTACTTGGCTCGCTTCTAAATACATGGGAGACATTTTGAACATCTTTGTCAAACTCCGCTCCTGATGGTATGCTTGCTATAGATGCCGTAAAGGGAGCAGTCCTGAATGAAGAAATGCGAAGAAGGCCGCAAGGTGCTTCAACATCCAAGTCAGACGTGTTTTGTGATTAGTTTGAGCTTAGGTTGTGCCACTTAATTATGCTAAATATTGGAAACATATACTGCGGTCGTGCCAGTAGTGTCAAATGCACCCAGGCGCCAGCCGCCTAGGCGTCAACGCCAAGCAGAGCTCACTAATGTGCCCAGACACATTGTGATTGTAGTGGGATAAACTTTGGATTGACGAATGACGCCCATTTATCCCACTCGGGTGCGCCCAATCGAACTTCGAACCCGCGACTAAGTAGGCCTTATAAGGATATAAGGGGGCCACAGATCGCCGGTTGCATCCTGCTGCGCCTCAACCTACGCATAGCAATCCTAATTTAGGAAGCAGAGGACCATTGATTGAGAGCGCGCACACAAATGTTACTAGGCTACTCGCATCAATTTTTCAAAATTTAGATGGTTGTCAGAATCGAGTTCGTCGCCTTTCCTTTATTAATGGGGGGCTCGTTCCCTGCCTCAAGACCACTCCTCTGAACATTAAGTTTTATCTCAAATCTCAAGGAAGCTCGTAGAAAGGATTCAAAGTTCCAACAATTTCCTGCACTCACTAAGATCTCAAAGCTAAGAAGTTCTTCTTAGAAAACTTTCCTGAAATTCTTGCAAGTGTTTTATTTTCAGTATTTCGTTTGCTTTCTTACCAACTCTTTGCTGCTCTGAGGCAAATTTTTGCATAAATAATGAAAAGCTTCTCCTCCGCCTACTAGGTATCAACAAAGGAGTGGTTTAGTGGGTTGAGTGAACTTCGTTTGAAGAGTGGATATAAGGTTAGGATGAATCGAATCACTTTAAGTCTTTTGTGTTCGCTTGTATTTTCCTTTTTTATTTTTACTATGTGGTGCATGTGTTTTATTTTCTTTTTTAGTTTTGGGTCTGACCTTTAAATATTAAGTGAAAATCCACCCTCCTCTTGGTTTCACCACTTGGGCTACAAAATCCAACAGCGCAGCCGTAGTTCTTCACTTCATAAAGGAAGGATTTGAAAGATAAACTTGCAAGCGAATGCCCTATCATTGGATCCCATGCTTTTGAAATAGGATTTGCACAGGCTGCGGTGGAAGAAGTGGTATTTCAATAACAGAATTCTCTAACAGTGAATGAGAAAGAGTGACAAAAATGCTATTCTCTTCATCTATTACGCCGTATATGAAAATAATGTTGAGAAGATCATTGATGCAATGCTCTTTTCTTCATTGATGCGCGACGTTCAAGCTGATACTAATTCTGGGATTGACAGATCCGTGCCTCAGAGCTACATTCTACCTACCTCCTCTTTTTTGTTGCTGTTTCTTTACAGGCTTAATGACACTTTTTTGGAATTGGTACTCTAAGTGGAATGCCGAGGCCTCAACACATCTGATCCCAAAGTCAACCAAACATAAAACAGGCTACAGATCCGTTTCAAATCGATGACAAACAACAGAACCTAACAGAAACACCAATAAATGAGCACTTCTCCATAAACTGTAAGCGTATCTCCTCCAGAATTTCATAGTTTTAGTTTCTTTGCTCATTATTAATAAAATTTTCCATTAACATAGCCACAGCATTTATCTCTACTTTCCTTTCATTAGAAGAAAAGAGAATCATTTGTCCCACTTGAGGTAAACATTAAACAAATGCTTCTTTTCAGTTCCCCGCATCTCACTCCCAACAGAATTCACAATGGCAAAGCCATTAGCACCATGAAATCTCCCACTCCCCCCTATAACAGATATATGAGACTCCATTATGCTTTCCTCAATAACCCCGAAAAAAATCAATCTATCATCATCAGCAAAGCTCGCCTCTATCGCCACCAAATGCCTCCCATCACCCTCTGAACTGGTAACATAAAATCCTCGAACCTTGCCAGAGACTGCCGTCCGACGATTTCCTTCATTTCCTGCAAAGTTACCATCAATCGTCGTTACTGTGCTTGGCTCCAAAGCTTGCTCGCATGCCAAAAATGAGCACAAGAGATCATGGTGGAGAACTTGAGCATCCCCAGCATTGATTGTTGCTTCTGAGAATTTCTTGATGGAGAAGACAATCTTTTGTTCTGTGTTGTGCTGCTGCTGAGACTTTTCTGCTGTTGGTTGTGATATATTGTTAATGATAATAACTAAGGAGATGATTTCTGCATGTAATTTTCCCATTTGTTGGCAGGAATTTCTTGGGTTCATATGTAGAAATGAAGAGAATAGTGGTTAAAGTGGATTTAGTAGCCAGGATTTATTTTAGTGACACTGATTAAGGCGTTTAAGAGCCTAACTGCTACACCTCATCAACACCATTCCAATCTTCTGGAAGAACACGCAAAACCGACTTTAGGACGACGGTTAAATCGGTTGAATCTGATTTTTATTTCACAGTATTCAAATTAATTTTTATTTTTAATATAAAATGAATGTAATATTTGACTTGGTCCATAAATTTCTTAATTAATAAATAAATATAGCACGTCTCTAGAGCGTGCGCCTTTCGTTATATTTTCTATTTTATTTTAGAAAAATGCTAAAACTGTAAGAAATTAACTAAACTAAAGTATTTATGATCAATACAAATATTTCTTTTTTATATTTGCATATTGATCTATATAAAAAATGTATTGCACTGTTTTTACACATAATGACTTGCATTTTATTTTGACTATTTTTTGTTATTGTGCTACCGACATCTCTTGAAAACCCAATAAATTTACATTTTAAAGAGGAATGTTAGAACTCCTAGAAACCTCAAATTGTATTTATGTCTGTCTATGGAGGAAACTCTCAAACTCATAGCTGCATTCAAAGTGGATGTTTGGAACTTCAAAAAAATAAAATGGGGTGTTGTGTATGCAAAGAAAATGTTTTTTGTCTTCTTCTTTCATATCACAATTAAATTTTTATGGTGTGGCTTTGTAATTTTTATACTGTTTGAAATTTTTTGCATAAAATTTAGCATCTTCTTCTATGTGTGTTGTGATTATTTGTATGTATTTGCTCATTCAACCTTGCTCGTGCACGCCTTCAAGTGAAACAAAGCATTCAACCTCCTTGGCGACGGAGACATGCTTTGTTCCAGGTCACGATTTGAAGAAATCTGATGGCATTTTGGATATTTGGACTTCGGGAATGACCTAAGTACTTAAGGCTAAGTGCTGAGAAGAGGTATAAGGCTTTTGCAATCTGTTTGGAGGCTTTGGTGGCTATGGAAAGGAGAACTCTCAAAGAAACCCTAGGGAGCTGCTGATAAAGAGAATGCTTGCTGTTTGAAGAAAAAATTTCAAGAGGTAGCAGCTTCTTCCTTTCTCCATTCTAAGAGTAGAGCTACAGCTGTGTATGCTGAGGTGATATAGCTCTTGTAACTCTGTAAACTTTGAAACTTTTTTTTCATTGTGGATTTTCTCGTTGATGTGGCTTCGTAGTTTTTCCCAATCCTTGGGTTTTCCACGTATATGCTTGTGTTTGGATGATTTTTTGTGCTGCGTATTCTTGTTGTGATTTTGTGGTTTCTAAGCTAGCTTAGTAACCGTCAACGCACCCCGATCCTCAAAGGCTTTGGACATTGATTTGTTGTGTGCATTATAAGTGCAATTCCGCATTGGTATCTTGTATCGTTGGTGTTCACAACAAGTGGTATCAGAGAGAGGTTATTTGTCTTGTTGCTAAGGAGGGTTTGTTTGTTTGAGTGGGAGCTATGGCTGAAGAAATGAAACACAGGATTGAGAAGTTCAGCGGATAAACTTTGCATTCTGAAAAATGAAAATGGAGGATTTGCTCTATCAGAAAAAAATTATATCTTCCATTGAAAGGAGCCGACAAGAAACCTGTAATTATGACTGACGAAGAATGGGAGGTTCTTGATAAAACCGCATTGGGTTTGATTCGCTTATCACTGTCTTCTTTTGTTGCTTTCAATATTGTTAATTAGAAAAATACTATAGATCTCATGAATGCTTTGACGAGGATGTATGAGAAGCCTTCTACTTCAAATAAAATTTTCTTGATGAAAAGACTGTTTAATATGAGGATGGTGGATGTCCATTCAGTGACTGAACACCTCAATGGATTCAACACCGTGATGAGCCAGTTGAGTTTGGTGGGCATCAATTTTGATGATGAGGTTCGAGCTCTGTTGTTCCTATCTTTATTGCCTGATAGTTGGGATGGGCTGGTTATAGTCATAAGTAATTCATCAAGAAATGCGTTGTTGAAATTCGATGACATTGTTGGGCTTGTGCTAAATGAGGAGGTGCGAAAGAAAACTCATGGAGAGGCATCTACCTCAGCACTGAATGCTGAGAGCTGGGGAAGACATGCTGAAAAAAGACATCCCATGAATAAGTCTATGTCTCAGCGAGGTAAATTAAGACCTGAAAAAGTAAAGTAGGATTGCTGGAATTGTGGGAAGGCAGGTCACTTCAAGAAGGACTGCCCTACTATAAAGAAGCCAAGTGGTGGTGGTAAGATGTTGAACCCCACTGTAAATGTTTCAGCTGAGGAGGATCAGGATGCTTTGATCCTTTCTCTTGTCAACGCGGAGTCCTGGGATGTAGACTCGGGCGCCTCTTTTCATGCAACTACATCGAGAAGTGCCTTCAAGAAATACACCAAGGGTGACTTGGGAAAAGTATATCTTGGAGATGATAAGACGTGTGACATCATAGGCAGAGGTGACATGGATGTAAGGCTACAAGGTGACACTATTTAGAAGCTTAAGGATGTTATAAATGTTCCATGTCTAAGAAGAAACTTGATCTCAGTAAGCCAATTAGCAAGAAAAGGTTATAGCACTTGTTTCACAAGAGACTAATAGAAGGTCACCAAGGGTGCACTCATCATTGCATGGGACAGTATGGAAGGTACACTTTACTTGATCAATAAAGTGTCTAACACTATTGCAGCTGCAGAGAAGATAGATGCAGATCTATGGCACCGGAGGCCTGGCCATATGAGTGAGAGGGGGCTGAAATCTCTACAGTTAAAAGGGAAGCTCCAAGGACTGAAGTCAGTTGACTTAGATTTTTGTGAAGATTGCGTGCTAGACAAATTGAAGAAAGTTTCTTTCTCCAAAGTTGGAAGGGAGCTCAAAAATAGGAAATTGGAGTTGATACATACAGATGTATGTTGACTAGCTCCTACATCTTCCATAAGTGGTGCAATATACTTTGTCACCTTCATTGATGATCATACAAGAAAGATATGGGCTTACTTTCTAAAGAATAAATTTGATGTATTTGATGTGTTTGGAAAGTGGTTAGCTTTGGTGGAGAATGAGACTGGATTGAAGCTAAAATGCTTAAGGTCTGATAATGGCAGAGAGTACTGTGATAAGGAGTTCAAAGAGTTTTGTGCCCTGAGAGGAATCAAGAGGGAGTTTACAGTTCCTAGAACACCGCAGCAAAACGATATTACAGAATGGATGAATCGTACAATCATAGAGAGAGCTAGAAGCATGAGATTGCAAGCGGGTCTCACAAGGCAATTTTAGGTTGAAGCCGTCAACACGTCCAAGGAAGCTTGGAGTGAAAGGAGGTGAAGTTGAACAACCTCAAGGTATTTGGTTGCTCATCCTATGTGCACATTGATGCAGGATCTAGGAACAAACTTGAAGCATAGGAGATCAAGTGCACATTTGTTGGATATGGTGCAGGTGAGTTCAGATACAGATTCTGGGACAATCAAAACTAGAAAGTCATCAGAAGTAGGGATATCACTGATAAATTTGAGATTTATATCAAACGAAGTGATGAAAACATCATAAAACACCATTCACAATAACCTACTTTGAAGAAATTATGTGCATTTTTAAGTAAATTGAAGAAACACTAAATTCTAGAGCAAATGAAGGAATTATGGGCTAAAACTGCTGTAGCGCGCCCCAGCGCACTGCAGCGCGCCACAGCGGATTAAGGTTTACTGAAGTACTTGGATCCACTTGTAAAGGCCTGGGACACAAACCAATGCAGCGCGCCAAGGCGGGTCTAACCTGAGAGCTTAGCACTATTGCGCGCCATGGCGGATCAATAAGGAAAATGGACTCAGCACAGAAGATACAAGGACAATTTGCTGTAGCGCGCTAGAGCGCGCTGCAGCGCACCATAGCATAGCAAACCTGAGAGCTTTGCACTATCATGCGCGGCAGCGGGTCCTTCAAAAATATCAAGATTACATCATAAAAGAAGCTCTCGCCACAGCGATCTCAACCCGAGACACTGGCGCTACCGCGCGCTGTAGCAGATAAAACCCGAGAGCTCGGTGCTATTGCGCGCTGCAGTGGGTCTTTACAAACTATAAGCCTGTAGCTCAAAACACTGCAGTGCACCATAGCGCTCCAAGCATAAACGCTTATATTTGTGCATTTATGGTAACCTGGGGAAGCCTGAAAATCCTGATTTTTGGCCTTCCCCAGTCACTTGGAACCCCAAATAACATTTAACTATGTAGTATTCCAAGAGAATATTAGAATATTTCTTTATGGCTGACCAAGAATCCAAGGGAAAGAGGGGGTTAATAGAATTAATAAAAGGAGGATATGAAGAGGATTATAAATACTGCCAAGGAAAACTGAGGTAGGGTTCCCAAATTTGACATTCTTAAGACTAAAAAGGGGAGGCTGCAGAAGGAAAAAGAGGAGAACTCTCCAAAGGGCAAGCAGTGGACCATGAAGAGTAAAGAGAAGAAGACAATAAAAGAAAGGAAGAGAAGTCAAGTAGAAGCAAAGGAGGAAGACCAAGAGAACCCTAGAAAACTTCTGGGTGTTTACTAGTACTCTTCCTAAACTCTATTTAATTTTTTTATGCTGTAAACTGATGTCAAGGTTTACTTCCTTTTGCATGTATGCTTTTATTTATTCTGTAATAGAAAGCTAAATCTTCTTGGAGAGAGTTGGGATGTAATTGTAGGAAAATATAAGGCTGAATTAGTGTTGTAACAGATTTGTTTGAATTAATAAAATTGATTGTTATTTTACTATTTATTATTATAGAATGAATACATGGATGAAATTCTCTTAAAATTCTCTTTATTAAAATAAAAACTAAAATGAAATATCAATAACAAAAGAACTTGAGTTCCAAGCTCATCAATTGGACTAGAGCAAGGAAATTAGTGTAAGTAGACCTGAGAATTATGTGACAAGTTTTCAAGCTCACTTGCACATTTCCTTAAGGACTCTTCCAAGAGATTGATGCTTGCAGAGTTACCATCAATTTATGCTCTGCGGTTCAGCAAAGTAAAATGGATGAGAGGATGTTGGATACCTAACTGATGATGTGACATAGTCCATTGGACCCAATGCTTCCTCTCATCTAGCTAAACTGTATGAGTCAGCGCATGATGCAAATTGATGGAAATCAAGTTTGTGAGATCGAATAATTAAGAGATAATATTTTGAAGACATAGACATAGGAAATTAAAAATTAAATACAAATCAAGATCTCATGAAGGTTATGTGACGAGGAAGAACTTCAAGAGGTGTTCTCCTTGTAGCACTAATTTGAACTTGCTTTAATTAGAAGTTAACTCTAATTCAAATAGTATTCATTTGATTGAATTAGGCATAAAAAATTAGTTTATATGTTTCAATAATGAAGTAACAACACTAAGTCCTTACAAGTCCTACAATAAAACCCCAACTCTCTCCTTTTGAACAAATTGTATTTTATCCTAAAGTAATTTGTATTGTTAATTTAGGAACCCTCTAAAACAAAAAAAATCAACATTCTAAACATTAGTAAATGGAAATATAACTTAGTAACAAGACTCCATTCCCTGATGACAATAAATTCACGGAAGTCACATTCCACTTATTACTTCAGACCACGTACACTTGTGTGCAAGCGCATACACAATATTTAGGTATGTCAGTCACTTTCAATGAGAGTGAGATGTTCAAAGGTTGTATAGAGGTCAAGACTGACTCCAAGAATGCTTTAGATGGAGAGCTCCAACACATAGAGATTGATGATAGTACTGAGCCAGATGATGGAGAAACTCAAGAGGGTGTCAATGTTGAACCACAAACACCCATATTAAGAAGATCCATAAGAGTGTCTAGATCATCACAGAGATACTCTCCTTCTTTATTCTATTTGTTACTAATTGATAGTGGTGAACCAGAAAGCTTAGAAGAGGCACTTCAAGTTGAAGATTCAAGCAAGTGGGAGGCTACCATAAAAGATGGAATGGCATCACTCATGTCAAATGGGACATGGGAGTTGGCACCCTTACCAGTTGGGAAGAAAGCTCTTCAAAACAAGTTGGTTTACTGGATGAAGGAAGAGATGAATTGAAGCAAGCGCTATAAGGAGAGACTTGTAGTAAAAGATTTCTAGCAAAAGCATGGGGTTGACTATAGTGAAATATTCGCCCCAATTGTGAAGATGATAACCATTAGAGTTGTACTGAATTTAGTTGCAGTTGAAGATTTACATCTGGAGCAAATGGATGTTAAAACTACATTCCTTCATGGAGAACTGGAAAAAGAGCTTTATATGCAATAGCCTAAGGGGTACTGTAACAACCCTAGTTGTTATCTTAGCTAAATTTAGATTTATTAAGTTAAACCAAGTTCTAATTTTGATTCCATTAGATTCAATGGGTCATTTAAACCTAACCCTAGAAGTTTGGGATCAATTGGGGCTTAATTGATAATTTTGGTATTTTTGCCTATTTTTAAGCCCTAAAAAATATCTAAATTAAATTGATCTCTAAATTAAAATATGAGTTTATTTTTGAATTTCTCATGCCTCTATTAACTAAGGATGAAATTTTGAGAATTTTTAGAGCTCATTTAAGCTTATATTGGATTTAAGAATTTTATGATTATTAATTTAATTATTTAAGTGAATTATATTAATTAAAATTAATTTTATTAAAATTTAATTAATCGGGATTTGTTGTCGGGACCGCGGCAGATCCGCTGCGGGGTCCCGACAGCGGAGCACCTTCTCCTCCCGTTGGATGCGCTCGCACGTATCTTAGCGCAATTTAACTAACGGCACGATCTATCCCGCACCGTGATTGAATCTTTGTCGCTCGATCAGCATCTTCCATCCGACGGCGGAGATTCCATCCGCAATTCTGTTTAATCAAGAAGCGCATCAAGCCATCCATTTCCAACAGCTTTGAATCAGAGGGCTGAGATCACTCCTGTCTTATTCACCTTCATCTTCCTCCTGACTCCCCCATGCGCTCTGGTCCCCTGACAACCAGATCCTCCCTCAGCCCCATGGTAATACAAGAAATCATCCCATTCTTCCTCCTTTGCCCTCTGATGCAATAGTCTGTCGGCAACATTCCTCCTATCCTCTCCCTCGGGCTGAGTAGGAAGAGGGAGAGGATATGGAGAGGTTAATCATATACTCTCCCTCGGGCCGAACCACACACTGGTGCCTGAGCCTCAGCACCCACCTTGGATTCTCTCTTGGCCTATAAGTACCTCCATTGATCCCACAGTGAGCTCCTTTGCTCATTATGAACCTCAATTTCTCCGCTGCTTTTTGTTCTCGGTGCTCCCAGCTCTCCCAGCGACTGAACCTACTTCATCCGTTGATAGTGGGTGTTGTTTGGAGTTCAAACCTCCAGGCTGTATTAGAGAGCTCAGGAATTACCAGAGACCTGCTGCGGTACTCGACTCGTCTTCTTCCCGATTGTCAAGGTACAGCCTCTGACCTCATTCCTCTGTCGAGCTGGTTTTAGCTCGACTCGCTTTCAATTGAGCCCTAGATGCTACGTTAGGACCTCGCTCTTAACCTCCTTTAGGCGGCCGAGAGTGTAGGAACGGCTAGCAGTGGACCAGAGGGTGAACTCATCGTCTGAGTGTGCACTGCCAGTCAGTTTTTGGTTGCTGATTTCTGCACTCCCTTAAATGATTAGCCAACTAATTGGTGTTGGAATCTCTTGGCAATGATTGTGAACTCGTATCAATGGTTGGGTTCAATCATATCAATCGACTCGACTGGAATCGATCGACCCAACATTGGCTCTCGTCTGCGTTCCACCATGAGTAACACCCCAGTGATCTATACCTCCCCAGGACCTTGCAACTCATCCAGCCGTTTTCCCTATGATCTCTGAACGTGTAGGGTTAGACCTTAGCTTGTGACGTCGATGCTGTAAGGAGAATTCACTCTCCCCAAATGCGCCTTAGAAGACGCCTCGGTCGAGTAGCACCCCGGCGATCCGGTGCATCCTAGATGGGGATTTATAGTCTAATCGACGCGTCTAGTGTCATGGATGGTGTAGTCGTCGAGATCAGGGCGCGGCATGGCTTGTGCATGGCGAATTGCGCATAGGAAGCGAACCCTAGAAGGCCGAGTATCAGGTGTGACCGCAGCAATGATCCACAGTAGCGGGCCGGGTCAGACCCCGACCCGCGCGGTTTGAGTTCGGGCTGCGGTTAAATAAATGAATATATATGGATTTAATTTCCTTAAGTTAATTTATGGATAAATAATTAACTTATGATTCCAATTTAAATAAAAATGCACAATAAATTAATTAAATAAGTTTAGCTATACTTATCCAAATCGTATGATCCAATATACTATTTTGATCAAAAAATATAATGAACAATAATATAAAATAAAATCAAAGATCCAATGGCTAGATTTTAAATAATTGCCTAATCTTTTTCTGTTTGTAATTAAATTATAATAAAATCATTAATTATCCAAAAATATTGATTAAGGTCTCTGATTGGTCATGAGACTATAAAGATGTAACAACCCAAGTTGTTACTTTAGATAATTAGGATTAATCCTAAGTCTTAAACATAATTAAAATGTGCTAAGTAGGTCAATGAAGTCAACCTCCTAAACCTAGCCCTAATCAGGAGTCAATTTGGATTAAATCCTGATTTCTAGAAATCCAGAAACCTTAGCAATTGACCTATTTAAATTAACCTCCAATCGGAAAACGGACACCACCATTGCGTTCCTTGACCCCAAATTAGTTTGGTGTGAAGTTTTCGTATCAATCGGAAGTTGTCAAATTTCGACGAATATTTTAATAATAAAAATACCACGGAAATCGAGGTATCAAAATACTCATCAAATCAAAAATCCGACTGCGTCATTGAATTCCTTGACCCCAAATTAGCTTGGGGTGAAGTTTTCGTGTCAATCGGAAGTCGTCGAAATTTCGACGAATATTTTAATAATAATAATATCATGGAAATCGAGGTATCAAAATACTCGTCGGATCGAAAATCCGACTGCGCCATTGAATTCCTTGACCCCAAATTAGCTAGGAAAAATATGTTCAAAATTTTTTTTTTCTGAAAATGTTAAAAAATTAAAAAAAAAATTAATTAATTAATTAATTAACGGCGCCATACGACGCCGTTAACTCCAGTTAACGGCGCCGTTAGATCGGACGGATCCATCCGGACCGTCCGATCGCGCGCGGATCCGACGGCCCTCGGCCGCGATCCGCGTCACGCGGTCTGGAGCGATCCGGACCGTCCGATCGCGCGCGGATCCGACGGCCCTCGGCCGCGATCCGCGTCACACGGTCTAGAGCGATCCGAACCGTCCGCGATCGCACAGATCCGACGGTTCGGAGGCGTCTTCCTCGCCCTCTCTGCCCGCGAGACACGCGGCAGCCCGTCGTGTTTTCTGACCAATCCGACCGCATCCAGATCTCGGCGAGGTTGCCGTCCGGTCTATAAGACCTCGGCCTACCCCTAGGCTCCGAGTTTACACTGATCGGAGTCCGGATCGAGCCGAAATCAAGCCCCGAAGTCAGCCTTATTTTTCCGCCGATCACCTTCGCCGTCTAGACCTTCAGGTACCCCCGATCTCCCTCGTTTACCGTTCGATCGTTGCAAAAATTGTAGGATAGGTAGATCAACATGTCCTCTTCACATCCACCGTTCCGATCGGGCTAAAACCCACCCGATCGGGCGCACCAGGTCCCCGAAGCGGGCTGGGTTCGGTCCACCGAACCCCCGGAAGGCGAAACGTCGCGCTTCCGGGCCGGGCCGGGTCGACCCGAACCCGTCCCGTCCGGGCCGGGTCCGCGTCAGCCGCCGGTGGGGCCACCAGGCCACGTGGCAGCCTACGGGCCAGCCAGTGTCACGTGGGGCCCACAGCGCCACGTGGCAGCCTCTGGGCCCGCCACGTGGCAAGTGGGACCCACTGTCCGGTCACCCGTGCTGACTCAGCCCAGGTGGGGCCCACAGCGCCACGTGGCAGCCTCTGGCAGTGCCATGTGTCAGGTGGGACCCACTGCCCGGTCACCCGAGCTGAGTCAGCAGCCCGTGCGACCCACCGTGCCACGTGGCAGCCTCTGGCAGTGCCACGTGTCAGGTGGGCCCACAGCCCCGTCACCCGAGCTCAGTCAGTAGCCCGTGGGATCCACAGTGCCACGTGTCAGGTAGGCCCACAGCCCCGTCACCCGAGCTGAGTCAGCAGCCCGTGGGACCCACAGTGCCACGTGTCAAGTGGGCCCACTGTCCAGTCAGCCGGGCTGAGTCAACAACCTGTGGGACCCACAGTGCCACGTGGCAGCCTCTGGCAGTACCACGTGTCAGGTGGGCCCACTGTCCAGTAAGCCGAGCTGAGTCAGCAACCTGTTGGGCTCACAGTGCCACGTGGCAGCCTCTGGAAGTGCCACGTGTCAATGGGGCCCACTGTAAGTTAATTAGAAATTAATTAAATAACTGTTAGTGTTAATTAATTACTGTTAACCCTAATTAATTGCAGTTAGTGTTAATTAACCCATGATTAGTGTTAATTACTTTTGAACAGTAACTTTATTTAATTAAAAATAATTAGAGGATTAATTAATATTAATTAAATGTTAATTTAATCCTAAATAGTAATTAGGATAATTAATTACTTTTGAACAGTAAAACCTAATTAATTATATTTAATTTAATATTAACAGATAATTAAGATTAATTAAAAAGTGATTAGCACTAATTACTTTGCTACAGTAAATTAATTAATTAATTAATATCAATTAATAAGTAATTAAAAATCAGAAATATTACATTTAAACTTTAGGAATGAACAGTAAAATAATTCAATTTGAATAAATGAATAGTAAAATAATTCAAATTGTATTTTTGAATAGTAAAACTTAAAAGTTTAATAACTTTTTGTAGGATGATCCAAACATAGCCAATATGGGTCTTAAAATACTCAGAAAAATATTTAGGATCAAATAACGTAATGTAAAATTTTGTTTCGGGGTACGTATAACGAGGTAGCATTTCGGAGCCTCTTTAAGACCCCATAACTTTTTACCCGATTATCGAAACATAGTCGATATGGGTCTTAAAATACTCAGGAGAGCGGCCCCATCACCGTGGTAGTATTAGTTTTCCCATTTGGACATCAGGACAAAAAGTCAACTCTATAATTTAGAGTTGACTTTAGTGAAAAATGACCAAAATGCCCTTGGACTTCAAATGGCCATAACTTGGTCAAATTAACTCCAAATTCAAAAATTCAAGAAGCTACCTAATTTAGAATTTTAATGTCATCATTTTCACAGAAATAATATTTAGGATTTGAACCCTAAAATTTAGGAAAATGACCAAAATACCCCTAGCCTTATTTTAGCCATAACTTGGTCAAATTAACTCCAAATTCAAAAATTCAAGAAGCTACCTAATTTAGAATTTTAATGTCATCATTTTCACAGAAATAATATTTAGGATTTGAACCCTAAAAGTTAGGGAAATGACCAAAATACCCCTAGCCTTATTTTAGCCATAACTCGGTCGTTTCTCGTCCAAATTGGACGTACTTACTGTCTATCTTCCAGTTAGACAGTAAGGAATTAGTTGGAGAAGAAAAAACTCAGTTTGGACCCCTAAATCAAAAGTTGACTTTTTGACCCTTAAAGTAGGGGCAAAGTGGTCATTTTACCTTAAAATTGGAGATTACTCAACTTTAGCGCTTAATTAAAATCTTAGAATACTAGGATTAATAATGTAATCATATTAGTACCATATAAGTAAATAAAACAAGTCATTAAATTGAATTCCAATAATTTTTCCTAAGTCTTAAGCATCCCACCTTAAGGACGTTTCCTGAGACTAGGACTAGATCATATGTTAGTGTTCATTCATTGGGTAAATTGGGTTACCCTATGGGTGAAACCTTGGTTTTAGTAATTTCTAGATATTATTTTGTTTTACAACCCATTCTAATTAGTTTATTTTTTAACTTTAGATTTAAGATAGGAGATTCATCCTATTAAGTTTGATTACTTAATAGGATCTGCCTTAACTAGTAGATCACTTATAGTATAAAACCTAGAACTTAGGTCTTATCCAGTTTAGATTATGTGATTAAACCTAAAATCTCGTAGTGTTTAATCCATAATCTATAGGTGTAGAAGATCTTGATCAGATCTTAGTTAGAACGTCTAAATTCATAAAACTAGGACGAATGATTTCTTTATTGAATTCATAGTCGTCTACCTGATTGATCCAGATTAGAACCTGATCAGTTCTAATCCTTTTAACTTATAAGGACGAGTTTCCAAATTACACTCGATAGTAGGAAAATGGTGATCCTGAACTTGTGTGATTTGGAATAGTTAGAATGGTTAAGTAGAAAATAAATGATATCACCATGTGTAGTCGAATCTCTTACTTACTTGTTATTTGTTGCTACGCATACCGTATTTTTGTGCCTTATATTTTCTTTGAACATATCATATAAGACATTTGATGCATAAATAAAATGTTAGAAAATTATGGAGACTCCTTAGATTCCTTACGAAAATATTAAAATAAATAAGTAAAATGATAATGAATTGATGTGATTGAGCTGTCTCTCAGTGTTCTTTTGATCATACCGAATGTTGCCCTAGCCGTATCGTGCTAGGAGTTGCCCTAGTCGTACTGTGCTAGAATATTTCGATATGATAGTTGGTGAACTAACTGTATCGAGCTAGGAGTAGCCCTAATCGTATCGTGTTAGGGCCATATATGTGACTATTGTTGGCTTAGTCATATCGAGCTAGGAGTAGCCCTAGCCGTATCATGCTAAGATCTTCAGTTTCTTTTGGCGAGCTAGTGTAGCTCTTTTCTGTATGGCAGTTGACGTATTATAGATTTATATGCAGTTGTGGTTATTTCAGTATATTCTTTTTTTTCAGTCAGCTATTTCTTTGTACTGCTTTATATATATTTAGGATGTTAGACTCTTGCTGCTATATGTATATATCACTACTGAGTTATTCATTTTTAATTAGCATATTATTTTTATTGATCACCAGCATGTTTAGGATGTAGAATTTTTCTTCCAGTATTTATTCAGTTATATTTACACTTATATGCCTTTCCTTGATTACTTGTTATGCGAGGCATGCTTCAGCCTCTTTTCTTTGCCTTATTATACTATAGAGCATAGTTTATAGTTTGCCTTTTTACTTGTGCTACCTACTGCTCCTGTATTTGCACATCATGCTTAGAAGTAAATGGTAAAATGGTGATATTACATAACCTTATTAAAAATTCAGCTTAAAATGTACTTAGACAATTGTCTAACCAGATTTTCTCTTTTTTAGTTGGGGCCCTACATTGTGAAACCGAGAATGTCAGGCTTAGAGCAGTTTGAGGAGCCTGCACCCGAGGAGGAGCCTTACTTAGAGGAGGCGCAGCAGTTGGGGCCAGAAGATATCTAGTCATTTACTGCCTGTGAGGATGAGTGGATTTTGAACATTTATTTTGTTAAACTTTAATTAATGTAATAATGCAGGTACATGTGACTGTGTGTTCAGATTTCACTATGCTACTTTTCTGAGTTATATTTCTCTTCTTATATACATTATGATGCTTGAATGACATTTATTTATCGCTTCCGCACTCTGTACTTTTACTTATATAGTGACTGCTTGATTGATTCTGAGTTAACCTTTCTCTAATCAGGTGGATTGTGGAGTTTATCCTAATCCAATGCTAAGTGAGGGGTTAACCAGAGTGATACTCCACCCTTAATCTAAACCTATTGAGGGTTAAGGGTGAGGGTCGCCACAAAAGAACCTATGTAAACCATTAAAAGTAATTTAAGATCTTAAATTTTGCTAATCACCTCTTAATTTCCTTAAAAAGAGATTAGTGAATTAAGCCTTGGATTAATCTCTGATTTTGATGAATCTAATTCCTAATTTCTTATTAAGGATAGTAGAGCCTATAAATGCAATTGGATCGCTCTAGGATGCCCTAACTTCTTTAATCACCTTAATTGGCCTTAAATTGTGATTAGTGCTAATCAGGTTAATTAGATTATCAAACCTTAAGATGAGTATTTACTCCACTTCATTAATCAATATGAAGCGCATTAAAATATATTTGAATCAATTTAGATGATTAAATCATAAAGTCTCATTTTTAGCCTTAAGAGGGGTATTTTGGTCATTTTGACCAAAATGTGTTTAAGTACCCTTATACCTTAGAATTCTCAATTAAAGTAATGTAATGTATTAGCAATAATTGCTAAGTGGTTTCACTTCTTTAATGAATCTTAGTGTTTAAATCTTAAAATCCTTTAGTAAGCTCTTAAGATCTTAAGTGATCTTAAGACCCCTTCATAATAGACCTAGCTTAATTAATATAAATGTTAAAGTTTTTAATCCTAGTTATCTTACCTAAGTTTGTTCATGAATTATAATCTTAAGGAAAGTAAGAGCAAAAGCTCTTGTATAACCCTAAATCTAAATCTTAGCTTAAGTCTAAAATGATCAAATACTAGATCTTAAATCTTAGATCTTAGCCTTTAGATCTTCTAATTAAATTGAATTACCTTTATTTGGAATTCATCAGTTGATGTGTTGTTTAATCTTTTTGAAACCTCAATGTGGGTGTAGGATTGACTCAATCTATAGAATAATATAATTATTTTAAAGATTGAATATATATCTTAGATTCTTAATTGTCAATTGATTATTTTATCTTATAGCTAGTAGAGTAACCTTTCATTAAGATCATAGTTTCTATATTCTTCAGTTTTAAGGTATTTCACACTTGGATTATGTTGAAGTGTGAACGCTAGATCCTTATTAGGACATCACCTTGGATTTAGGATTTGAACACTAAAGTGGAGTTTGGATCCAGAATCCTTAATCTTGATTTACTTAATCAAGATTTGGGTCAAGAGAGGAAAATAATAATAATTAAGTCATTGATTTATCTACTTTGATCTTTACAGTCATCATATGATTATGAATTAGAACTTGTTAAGTTCTATTGTTAACATTAAGGTCGTGAACCTAGGATTATACTCGATAGCTAGATATTGGAGATCCTAAACTTGTATCTTCTTAGAATAATTAGATTTGGATAAATTAGACAACAATAGATATCACATAAGTCTAAATTGAGTCTCTTGCTTACTTGACTTTATTGCTTGCACACTTTGAATATTGAGCCTTGTTCCTTGAGCATAATAGGTAAACTTAGGATATGGAAGATATATCCTAGTTAGTATTTGAAAAGCATAGCATTCATTCAGTTCTTTCAGTACTTTCAGTTAGTAGAGTATGTCCTAGCTTAGTCTACCTCTTCAGTTCTAGTTTTGTTATTGAATAGACTCGGACCTAGCTCTGTGGATGCCTAAGATGGATACATGTCTTATTCTATAAGTTCAACTCGGACCTAGCTCTGCAGATGTCTAGGATTGATACATGTTGAACTTTCAGTTCAGAGGCCTTGTAAGGCCTATTTCTGTTATGGCAGTACTATGTCTTAGGCTTACTCCTACTTTAGTTTAATTTTCAATATTTGTTTTGCTTTGCCACATGTTTCTGTGGCCTTACTTTAGTGCTTGGCTTGCCTTGCCACATATTTCAGTAGCTTTACTTTTTGCTCATTTATGTACTTAGCTTACTTTTACCACACGCCTCAGTGGCCTTTTACATATTAATCTGTATGCTTGTATAAATGCTCTTATTAATTAGTATTAAATATTATTATATTTAGGATGCTATAATGGTATGTTTATTTCAGCACTTGTGTTCTTTATACACTCAGTATGTATCCATGTGATCATAAGTATGTTTGGATTATATTTATTTCAGTAGTTATAATTGTTTTCGCTTTTAGCCTCACCTTATTTAGTTGCTACTTTGTATGTTACCTTACATACTTGTTGATTAGTTATAAATGAATAGTTTATAGCTATCCCTTTTCTTATAGCTTGATGCACCCTATGTTGCTTGCATGTTTAAAAGTAGTTAAATATAATATCTTTAAATATTCAGCACACTTAAATAGCTTAAAATATACTTAGACAATTTGTCTAACTATAATATTTTTCTTTTATTAGCTGGGACTCTGGCATTTGTGATACCAACAAATATCAGATTTGGAGTTGTTCATTGGTAGTGCTGCAGGAGAAGAGCCAGTGCAAGAGGAGGATCTTCCCACTGCTATTTAGTTATATTTTCTTTCTTGCAGTGAGATTTTGAGAAATCTTTCTTTTAATTCAACCTGTAATAATTAAATTCTGGATGTATTTACTTTTCTGTATTTGATCTGAGTTACTTTTCCTCTTACCCCTATATAATATTTTGTATTATGTTGGGATATCATATTATACTGTTTCTTGCTTCTACCACTTTGATTTGTATTGATGTATGTTCACAGTTCCAGGTGATAAGTCCTTAGCATAAGGCAGGTTGGGTCCTACCTGACTTTACTTAAGTTGGGGATTTGTCATAGTTGGAGCACTGTACTCCCCGTGTTTATGCTAATATCAATATTAGCATCGCTGCGGGAAAGTACGAGGCCCCACAGGTACAAGGCTCAAGAAAAAGGAAAGTCTGAGCTAGTGTGCAAGCTTAAGAAGAGCCAGTATGGCTTAAAGCAGGTGCCAAGGCAATGGTACAAAAGGTTTGATAGGTTCATGTTAGAATCAGGGTACAAAATATGTCAGACAGATCACTAATATTACATAAAACAGTGTAAGTCATCTTATATTATTCTATTATTGTATGTAGATGATATGTTGATCGCAGGATTGGACACGGAGGAGATAAAGATGCTGAAAGAGCATATGTCAAGGGAGTTTGACATGAAGGGCTTTGGGCCGGCCAAGCAGATCCTTGGAAAGAGAATCCAAAGGGAAAGAAGTGCAGGAATTTTGAAGCTGTCGTAGAAGGATTATGTTAAAAAGGTGCTAAAACGATTCAACATGAATGAAGCGAAGCCAGTGGGCACTCTCTTAGCAAGTCACTCCAACTTATCGAAGGAACATATGCCAAAATTTGAAGAGGAGAAGGAACACATGATGAAGGTTCCTTATGCTTCAGTAGTTGGAAGCTTGATGTACGTGATGATCTGCATAAGACCAAACATTGCCCATGCAGTGGGAGTAGTCAGCAGATTCATGGGAAGCCCAGGAAAGCACCATTGGGACACAATCATGTGGATCCTAAGGTATCTGAAAGGTACAGTGAGCAAGGCATCATGCTTTGGAAGATCTGACATTATTTTACAGGGATATATAGACTCAGATTTTGCAAGAGATGTTGATAGCAGGAGAAGTACTACATGCTATGTATGTATATTAGATAGTGCAACGGTGAGCTAGATCTCTAGGCTACATAATATTATATCGCTATCTACAACAGAAGCAGAGTATGTTGCCATCACGGAGGCAAGCAAGGAGATTATTTGGTTAAAGGGATTCATTGCCAAATTAGGCAAGGAGCAAAGAGATGTGAAGCTCTATAGTGACAGTATGAGCACCATTCACTTAGCCAAGAATGCTGCTTTTCATGCCAGGACAAAGCACATTCAACTTTGTTACCATTTCATCCGAACACTGTTGGAAAAAGGGCAGCTTGGATTGGAGAAGATTTATACTTTTAAGAATCCAGTCGACATGCTTACCAAAATAGTAACATTGGAGAAACTAAAGCTATGTGCAGCTTCAGTTGGCCTTAGTATATGAAGGGAAAACAGTGGTAAGCCATGCCACAATCCTTGACAGAAGATAGTGAAGGTCAAATGGAGGAAGCTGGGGAAGGTTGCCTAGAAATCTCCAAGTGGGAGATTGTTGTGTAATAGAGACTTTAGTGTCCAGCTGCAGCTCGGGCACTACAGCATGCCACAGTGCACCCATGATGGTTCTAATCCAAAGCTGAGGTGCTGCAGCATGCCTCAGCGGTCAGTAACCAAAATGCAGGCACTGTA
Organism: Gastrodia elata; assembly: GCA_016760335.1. Taxonomy (NCBI): domain Eukaryota; kingdom Viridiplantae; phylum Streptophyta; class Magnoliopsida; order Asparagales; family Orchidaceae; genus Gastrodia; species Gastrodia elata. Next base: position 28,114,041 of record CM028674.1, on the reverse strand, counting down.
ACGCGCAGCAGCGGAATTTGTCACTGCAGCGTGCCATAGCGGATCACAGCACCGCAGTGCGCTGCGGTGTCATTTCAAGTAAAATATTTTTCGGATCATATTCAAACTAATAGATCATTGTTTTGAAAGTTTAAACACCGAAGCGTGTCATTGCGTGCTGCATTTTGGAAGGTCGGGCGCTGCAGCGCGCCACAGCGCCCGACGGAGACTTGCTTTGTTCCAGGTCACGATTTGAAAAAATCTGATGGCATTTTGGATATTTTGGAGTTCGGGAATGACCTAAGTACTTAAGTCTAAGTGTTGAGAAGAGGTCTAAGACTTTTGCAATCAGTTTGGAGGCTTTGGTGGCTGTGGAAAGGAGAACCCTAGAAGAAACCTTAGGGAGCAACTGAGTAAGAGAATGCTTGCTATTTGAAGAAGAAACTTTAGGAGGTAGCATCTTCTTCCTTTATCCATTCTAAGAGTAGAGCTACAACTGTGTATGTTGAGGTGATATAACTCTTGTAACTCTGTAAACTTTAGCTTATGTTTGGATGATCTTTTGTGCTGCATTCTTCTTATTGTGATTTTTTGGTTTCTAAGCTAGCTTGGTAACCATCAACGCACCCCGATCCTCAAAGGCTATGGACTTTGGTTTGTTGTGCGCATTACAAGTGCCATTCCGCATTGGTATCTTATGTATCGCTGGTGTTCACAACACCCACCTTCCCTCAATCAGATCCTTCATTAGCCGTCAGATTGTATCTGTGATTTTATGATTGATAATTCCCTCGTGTCCAGTCGTTGGGATCGAGTTCATCAAAGCCATAGCGCATTTTCACATAACGTATCAGACGACTGCCATGGATTTTATTCATATACATCATCTTCTCCACTCACTCACTCCCTACAGCTCACACTCAATCGTACAAATTGCGTTAGAGCCGATCTCCCACTCTCACGGCATATCAAAATGTCATTTGCCGCTTACTTAAAAATGATTGGGCAACTCCAATGGGCCTCGAGGCCCGATCAACATGAGCTATAAATAGCTCAGAATATGGAGCTCACTGTGCATATTCATGGAGTCTTCTAATTCATGTGCTTTTGCTCCAGATACATAGTCAATCTCCCCCCATCGCTTAGATGATCCTCCCATCATGGCAGAGAGTGCGATTTGGTGTTCAAATCCTCTGGTGATCGCCCACAGCCAGTGGAAGCTTTTGCAATTTGAGCAACCTCTAGAGTTCAATAGCACTTATGCGAGTCACCAATTCTTCTGATGCATCAAACCATGTGCCTATTTGTGGCGCCCCACCCCTTAATCCACAAGAATTAAGTTAAGGGATGGCATGTCACTTTAGCTAACCCTTCACTTATAATTGGATCAGGATGAAATCCACAATCCACCTAAAAAGGGAAGGAGTAAGCATAGAATCAAATATGCAGTCACTATCTAAGTAAACATACAGAGTGCGAAAGCGATTTTCAATATACATAACATCCAAGCATCACAGCATGAGTATAAGGAAATGTATCTCAGAACATAAGTATAAAATATAAATATGCAGTCAACAGTACCTGTATTATTACATCATTTAACATTAAATAAAAGGAAGTGCAAATACACTCATCCTCACATATAAAATAAAAGCTAAACAACGGCTTCTTCCACGGGCTCCTCCTCTGGGTATGGCTCCACTCCTAACTCCTGCTCATCTAACTGAAGAGGGTCTGCCATTGTCGGTTTCACAATGTAGGGCCCCAGCCAAAAAAAAAATCTGGTTAGACAATTATCTAAGTATATTTTAAGCTGATAAGTTTTATATATATTATGTAATATCACCATTCTATAACTTCTAAGCAACAATGTGTAAGGGAGCAGCAAGCAATACAAAAGAAAAAGAAAAGTTATAAATCATCATTTATAACTTAAGTAAAAATGGAGGCTAAGACATGCCTCACATGTGAGCTAAACAAGGTAAGGCATATAAATATACATAATCAACCAAGTGTAGTAAGAAAAATACTACATCCTAAACATGCTGGTGATCAAAAGAAATATGCCAAATAAATAAAACAACTCAGTAGTGGTAAGTATAAATAGCGATAAGATTCTAATATCCTAAATGTATATAAAAGCAGTACAAGGAAATAGCTGACTGAATAAGAACACTAAAAGGTAACCAAACATCAACTGCATATAAACATACGCGTACAATCTGCCATACAGAAAAGAGCTAATCCAGCCCACCAGAAAGGTTGAAGGTTCTTAGCACTAGTACGGCTAGGGTGGATCCTATCACCAGTACGACTAAGGCATCAACAGCATAATCGAAGGATCCTAGGACCAGTATGGCTAGGGCAGTTCCTAGCACCAGTACAGCTAGGGCACCAATGGTGTACCCCTAGTGTCAACAAGGAGACTAAGCAAACAGCACATAACAAAATAGAGGCCTTCCACTAGTAACATAAGTTGACTAGGCAGTCAGAAGGCAATACTGAGAGGTAGCTCAAACACATTAAATTATTATCTTCTCGTTAATCACTTTAATATTTTAACAAGGAATCTAAGGAGTCTCCATATTTTCCTAACATTTATTCATGCATCAAAAATCTTATATGATATGCTCAAGAAAAATATGGCACAAAAATCAAGGAATGCGTAAGCGACAATCATCAAAGTAAGCAAGGGACTCTACTAAACATGATGATATCATTTGTTTTCTACTTAACCATTCTAACTATTCCACGTTACACAAGTTCAGGATCACCATTTTCCTACTATTGAGTGTAACTCAGAAACTCGTCCTTATAAGTTAAAAAGGATTAGAACTGATCAGGTTCTAATTTAGTTCAATCAGATAGATGACTGCGAGTTAAATCAATAAATCATACGTCCTAATTTTATGAATTTAGACGTTCTAACTAAGATCTGATCAAGATCTTCTATACCTATAGATTATGGATTAAATACTACGAGATTTAGGTTTAATCACATAATCCAAAAAGGATGAGACCTAAGTTCTAGGTTTCATTCTATAAGTGATCTACTAGTTGAGGCAAATCCTATTAAGTAATCAAGCTTAATATGATGAATCTCCTACCTTAAATCTAAGGTTAAAAGACAAAGTAATCAGAATAGGTTGTAAAATAAAAGAAAAGTCTAAAAACTACTAAAAATAAGATTTCACCCATTGAGTAACCCATTTACCTAATAAATAAACTCTAACCTATGATCTAGTCCTAGTCTCAGAAAAGGTCCTTAATGTGTAGTGCTTAAGACTTAGAAGAATCATGGAATCTGATCTAAGGGTTGATCTTACTTACTTAAATGTCACTAAGATGATTATAGCATTAGTTTTGAGTATTTTGGAATATTAATTAAAGGTTAGGGGTACTTAGTCCAATCTTAGGGAAAAATGACTATTTTGCCCCTACTTTAAGGGTCAAAAAGTCAACTTTTGACTTATGGGTTAGAATTGATTTCTCTTAGTTCCAACTGATTCCTTACTATCTAACTTGAAGATAGACAATAAGTATGCCTAAATTGGATGAGAAACGGTCAAGTCATGACCAAAATGAGGCCAGGGGTAATTTGCTCATTTACCTAAACTTCTAGGGTTCATATCCTAAATATTATTTTAGTTTATCGATGACATTGAAATTATAAGCTAGTTAGCATCTTGAATTTTTAAATTTGGAGTTGATTTGACTAAGTTATGGCTGTTTGAAATCTATAGGCATTTTGGTCATTTTTCACTAAGAATTCTAGGGTTGACTTTTTGTCCTGATGTCCAAATGAGAAAACTAATACTACTACAATAATAGGACCGCTCTCCTGAGCATTTTAAGACCCATATTGACTATATTCTGATAACTAGGTAAAAAGTTATGAGGCTCTAAAGAGGTCCTAAAATATTACCTCGTTATACGTACCCCGAAATTAATTTTTACATTACGTTATTTGATTCCTTACATTTTTTTGAGTATTTTGAGACCTATATTGGCTATGTTTGGATCATCCTATAAAAGGTTATTAAACTTTTAAGATTTACTATTCAAAAATACAATTTGAATTAATTTACTATTCATTTATTCAAATTAAATGATTTTACTGTTCATTCCTAAAGTTTATTTATATGATTTCTGAATTTATTAATCTTTAATTAATTTGTGATTAATTAGGCTTAATTATTAATTAGCATTAATTAGTTCATTAATTAATTAATTAACTTATATTTATTATTATTTTACTGTAGCATAGTCATTAGCACTAATTACTATTTAATTAATCTTAATTGCCTATTAATATCTAATTAAGAATAATTAATTATATTTTACTATTTAATAATAATTAATTATTCTAATTACTGTTAAGGTTAAATTAATATTTAATTAACCCTAATTAATCTCTTAATTACTAAATTCAGTTAATTAATTATAAAATTTACTGTTCAAAAGTAATTAATACTAACCCTAATTTAATTAACCACTAACTACATTTAATTAATCATTAACAGTAATTAACTAATTTTAATTAACAGACAGTGGGCCCCCACTAGACACGTGGCACTGCCAGAGGCTGCCACGTTGCACTGTGGGCCCCACGGGGAGACTGAGTCGGCTCGGGTGACTGGGCAGTGGGCCCCACCTGACACGTGGCACTGCCAGATGCTGCCACATGGCACTGTGGGCCCCACAGAGGAGCCGCGTAGGCTCGGGTGACTGGGCAGTGGGCCCCCACCTGACACGTGGCACTGCCAGAGGCCGCCACGTGGCACTATGGCCCCACAGGGAGCCGAAACGCTGCGGGTGACTGGGCAGTGGGTCCCACTTGACACGTGGCGGGCCCAGAGGCTGCCACGTGGCATTGTGGGCCCACGAGGGAGCCGAAGAGCCGCGCGGTGGGTCCCACCTGACACGTGGCATGCCGGTGGGTGCCATGTGGCACTGTGGGCCCCACTTGGGCAGCCGAAGAGCCGCACGGGCTCGGGCTGTGGGCCCCACGTGACACGATGAGCGCCGGGTGGCTGCCACGTGGCGCAGTGGGCCCCATGGCCGAAGTTGAAGAGGCGCGGTCTCTGCCTGTGGGTCCCACATGACACGTGGCAGGCCAGGATGGCGCCACGTGGCGCTGTGGGCCCCACTGGGCTTACGCGGACCCGGCCGAGGTCGGGTCGGGCTCTGGTCGACCCGGCCCGACCCGGACTTCGTCTTCTCCGCGGAGGTATCCCAAGGGCACCGGCTAGGGCACGGCTTTTGCCGGCCTTCCCGGTGCCGGACCGCCTCAGCCCACACGGCCGACGGTAGCCCTCGTCGGGGGCTACACGTCGGTGGGTGGACCATCGCCGGAGGAGGCCGGAGTCGCCTGCAAAACGCGAACCTAGGTCTAGGGTTACGGTTAGGGTTGACGAGGTGGAACCCGAAGGTTTCAAACCCTGATCTGGGTTGATCGGACCTGATCGAACTCGATCAGGTCCGATGAATCGACAATCAAGCCTAAGATCTACCATAATCAGGAGTCAGATTGCGAAAAACGGAGGAGGTGGGTGAGATCCAGTACCTGGAAGTCCGAAGGCTACGAGGGGGGTTCGGCTCGGTCTGGCTCGAGTCGGCTGGTCTGGCTCCGGTTTGCGTAACCGGGGCCGGGGGGTGCAGGGGAGCCTCTTAAAGGCCTCCGGATGGACCTGCCGAGGCAGGGGAGGCCGCCGGTTGGCCAAGCGAGAGGCTAGCACGCCGCGTGGCTTGCGGGCGACGGGGCCGAGGACGAAGGCCCCGGGCCGTCCGATCCCGAGACACGCGGATGGCCCAGATCAGCCATGACCGCGCGACGCGGATTGCGGCTGGGAGCCATTGGATCCGCACGGATCGGACGGTCCGGATGGATCCGTCCGATCGGACGGTCCGGATGGATCCGTCCGATCGGACGACGCCGTTAGCGCCGTCCACTTAAGTTGACGGCACCGTATGGCGCCGTCAATTAATTATTTATTTTTTTTTTAAATTCCAAAAATTTTGAACATATTTTTCCTAGCTAATTGATGGGTGAGGAACGCAATGGCGAGGTCGAATTTTTGATCCGACGAGTATTTTGATTCCTCGATTTCCGGGGTATTTTTATTATTAAAATATTCGTCAAAATTTCTACGACTTCCGATTGACACGAAAACTTCACCCCAAGCTAATTTGGGGTCAACGAACGCAATGGTGGTGTCCGTTTTTCGGTCGAAGGTTAATTTAGATAGGTCAAATTAGGGTTTCTGGATTTCCCAGTAATCATGATTCGATCCATTTGACTCCTGATTTGGACTAGGTCTTAGAGGTTGACTCCAATTGACCTAATTAGCACTTATAATTATGCTTAAGTCTTAGGATTAGTCCTAATTAATAATGGTAACAACCTGGGTTGTTACACTATTCGATCCTCATTGAGCTGTGTAAGCTCAATGCTCATCAAACTATTCTTAAATCAATGATGTGATATTTTGAAAGCACTCTAGGACTAATTATGCATCGTCCGTTCATAATCTGAACTACTAGGCTTAGTTCAAATAGCAAGGGTTCATTATTTGGACAAAGCTGCCAACTAGTGGAAGCTGGAGTCCTTCCTCTAGAAATTGGCAGCCGTGACGAGCTCGCATACTCCTACAATTTCATGTCGTAGCGTATTATATCCAATGCCGAGTCCTTGAGTCGTGGGTTAGATCAAGAACCATAGGATCGACTGATCGGGATACAATACTGCACAGTACAGATGCTCGAGTAAGGAATTCTTTTTAAATCAATGATGTGATGTTGTGAATGCACTATAAGACCAATTATGTGTCGTCCATTCATAATCAGACTGCTGGACTTAGTTCAAATAGTGAGGGTTCGCTAGTCTAGACAGTGTTGCCAACCAGTGGAAGCTAGAGTCCTTCCATTGGAAATTATCACTCGTGACCAGCTTGATTACCCCTATAATTGTATATTGTATAGAATCATATCCAATGCTGAGTCCTTGAGTCGTGGGTTAGATCATGAATTATAAGATCAATCGATTAGGCTGCAGTACTGCACAGTACTAATACATAAGTAAGGATCCAATGATCCAACCAATCCCAGCCAATTCAGTGAACCAGGGTGGATTCAACTTGTCTGGAGGCAAAGATCATTTTGGGATCAAAATTAGGCAGTGAGGTAGTATGAGCATCTCTAATTTGGTTTGGAAGTGAGCCCTAAGTTGCATCTTCAGGGAACCTTCACATGGAAGATTCACAGTGATAGGTCAGGCTGAGCCCAACTAGTGTACTTTTGATCAGGTTATTAAAATAACCCGATTATTCGGATTTAATTTTCTTAAGGAAATTAGGATTTCTATGATCCTTTAATTAAAACATTTCAATTAAATTATTGAAATAACTTGATCAATCTAAATCCAATTTTAGTGATTCAATATATTATTTTGATCAAAAAAATATATAGATTAATAAAATTTAAAAATATTTAAATTTATGTGGGTAGTTTTCTTAATTTAGCCTAAGTACTCTAGAAAAATGATTAGTGAGTATTAAGCTCATTTCTTAGCCAAAATTCATGCTTAAGGTCTCTAAATCTTCATTAGATATAGTAGGATATATTTGGGAAGATAATTTTATTTTTCTATAATTAATTTATCTAATCACTCACTAATTACCCTAAACCTTAATTAGAAAATATTTAGAATAATTGAGCTCTAATTTTTATGATTTTAGTATATATTAACTCTTTTGATAGAATAAAACCTATTAATATCTTAAAATCTCTTTTTCCACAATTAAATTGCTAATCACTTCAGAATGAGCTCAACCCTTAGTTAAAGATTATTAACCCTAATGTTTATGCAATTGAAGTGTTTTAAAAGTTAATCCTTTCCTTAGACAGTAAGAAACCTTTTAACATTAATAAAATTCAATTTGGAACCCTAAAATTTAAAGTCTCCATTTGGACCCCTAATAAGAGTATTTTGGTCATTTTGGCCAAATATTGGTTAGAGTATAATTAAAGCTTCTTAATCTATCTCTTTAATATCAGTAATCTAAGTGTTCGAAGCCAAATTAAGTTGACTTAGAGTTGTAAATTAGTCTTAGTGGCATAACCCTAGTGTTGCCTTAAATTAATTAAGTTAATATTTTAGGATGTTTAATGTGGATTTAGAATCCACATTTCTTTCTTCTTTAATGCTTACCAACACTTATTAAATCAGTATTAGTCAAATTAGAATTCATCTTAGACTTTAATATTTTTTAATTGAACCCTTGATTAAATTCTTAAGTGATTTTCTTCTTGATTATAATCTTAACTTTTAGATCTTTATTTTTTTTCTTCTTTAGTTCAATCCTATTGAGTAATGGAATTACTCAATAGATTGATCCTTGGTTTAGATAAATCTTATAGTTAAAAGTTAGACCTTATAATTTTAATTCTGATTATTTTATCTATTGACTTTAGTTAATTAACATATCTAATAGTATTAAAAGTTACATCTTATTAAGTTTGATTATACTCAATAAGATCTCCTTAACTTGTAATTCTTAAGAGTAGAATTGAGAAAGCTTATACCTTAGATGATAGTATCTTGAGTTAAGAGATCTAAACCCCATATTTTGGAGTCTTATCTCTTAATCTTTAAATCTTAATTTAATTAATCAAGAATAGTTTTATAATTATAAATACGTCAGTTAGGATGATGATTTTATTTACTTAACTTTTGTAGGTAATACTGTCTAATTTGAATTAAAACTTAATTAGTTCTAATATTTGACTTTGTAGGACTATGACTCTAAGTTTATACTGGATAGTAGGATATTAAAGATCCTGAACTTGTATAATCTCAGAATAATTAGAATGAATAAATTAGAAAACAAAAAATATTACATATGTTTGATTAGCTTCTGCTTAAAATCCTTGATTTGTATGTTCTACTTACCTTATTACTTCAACCATATTGCTTCATATTTAGTTGAGATATGGAGTATATGATGAATATTTCATATTAGTTTTGAAGATCATAATACATTTGCATTAATTAGCAGTAATTTCAATAAATCAGATAATAGTTCAGTAAAGTGTGTCCTAGTTAGTCTATGTCCTCAGTTCTTGTTGTTGTGATAGAATTGACTCAGATCCAGCCATGAGGGATTTGAATGATACATGTATAACTCTATAGTTTGGCTCGAACCTAGCAATTAATAGTCTATTTTATACATGCGGCTTTCTGTTCAATGGCTATGTTTAGCTAGTTATTGTTATGGAAGATTAGTCTAGGCACATGTTCAATTAAAATATGATATTTTTAGTACAGTTTGTCTACAATTCAGTACAGCTCAATTTACACCTATTTTTTAACATTTTCTATATTATATATATATATATATATATATATATATATATATATATATATATATATTCAGTAGATTTTCTAATTTTGGATTTATGCAAGTTAGGGTTCCTGTTTTCACTTCTATTTTACGTATTATGCATTTTTACCAATAATATCAGCATATATAGTTGATCATTATTGTTAGAAAATATCTTTTACATTGTATTAGTTTTATACATATACAAATGCTTAACCCTTCTGTAGTTATTATATTTTTAGGTATGTTTACTTACTTCACATTTTATTGAAGATATAAATATATTATCTATGGCTTCCTATTCAGTTGCTTCACTTTGTTGCTCCTTTATTGCTTATAATGATTTTTGATATCTTTAAAATGCAGTAATAATTTATCAGCCTAAAATATACTTAGATAATATTATCTAATGCAAGATTTTTTTTTTCTTGGTTAAGGCCCTAACATGTTGATATATCCGAAATTTATAGCAATATTAAGTGTTAAGAACATTTAAAACATCACATAAACCAGCATACTTTGAGTAAAATTTATACATTTTCAGGAAGAATAAAGAAAAGGACAATCCAGAGCTAAATTGAAGAATTCTGGAAGAAAACTACTGTGGCGCGCCGCAGCATGCCACAACGTGCCATGGTGACCCACTAAATTCCCTCACCTGGAAGCGTACCTGAAGGCCTAGAAGGAAGACCGCTGCAGCGTGCCCCTGCGCGCTACAGTGGACCGCAGCATTATTTCTCGAGAACAATTTTAAAACGTTATATAAAATAATTGAACATTGCCAATCTGCTTTCTCAGAAGATTAACCGCTGTGGCGCATTCAAAGCGGCCACAACGCGCTATACCTTATAAGGATTATTACAGACCTGGGACAAAACTGTTGTAGCCCGCCGCAGCGCGCTATGGCGGCATATCTTTTTATTTATGAAAGACTTTATGTGAACTAATTGAATAATAACTATTCTGCGTTCACGACAGTCTAACTGTCACAGCATGCCATGACAGAATATCTGATTATTGATGAAAACCTTATGTGAGTATAACTGTCGTAACACGCTTTCAGCGCGACACAGTGCATAGCAGCAGCTTTAAGGTAAGCTATTAAAATATACAACAAAATAGTATTTGAACTTTAGCTGCTGCAGCGCGCTATGGCAGAACAGTGTTTGACTCAAGATCGCTCAGTGCGCCAAAGCGCTCGCTACAGAAAGCTTCAGATTTTGCATTGAATATGGCATAGGGAAGGCCACAAATTCAGACCTTTGGTTTTCCCTGCCTCTTAAACCCTAAGTTAAATAGTAACTTTGATGAATCCAAAGAGATTAAGCAGCATAAAAAAAATTGCTTGCATTGAAGTTGAAGAAGATGAATGGTCATTTGTGATTAATGCATGGGGGTTGAAAACTCCCCTGTTTAAGGGCCTATTTCAGACCAAAAAATGGTTTCAAATTTCAATACTCAAAAGATTAAAAGGAGAGGCTACAGGAAGACAAAAAAAAGAGCTCTCTAAGCGGCAAGCAGTAGACTGTGAAGAGTGAAGAGAAGAAGATAGCAAAGGAAAGAAGAAGAAGTTAAGTAGAAGTGCAGGAGGAAGATTATGAGAATCCTAGAAAACATTTGGGTGTTTCTTAGTACTTTTCCTAAACTCTATTTGATTGTTTACTGTGGTAAACTGATGTCAAAGTTTACTTCCTTTTGCATGTATGCTTTTATTTATTCAGTAATGAAAAGCTAAATCCTCTTAGAGAGGGTTGGGATGTAGTTATAGAAAAACGTAATGCAGTATTAGTATTATAACGAAGATATTTAAATGAATAAAATTAATTTTTATTTAACAGTCTATTATTATTATTATTATGAAGGAATGCCTGGATGAAACTTTGTCAAAATACTTTGCTAAAATTAAAACTTAAATGAATTATCAATTAATAAAAGAACTTGAGTTCCAAGCTCATCAATTGGACAAGAGCAAGTAGTGGAAGTAGAGCTGAGAATTATCTGACAAGTTTTCAAGCTCACTTGGACCTTTCCTTAAGAGTTCTACCAAGAGATTTGATGCTTGTGAACCAAGTTCCTATTAATTTTGCTCTACTGCTCAACAAAGTAAAATGAATGAGAGGACATTGGAATGTAGTTCTAATAATGATACATATTGGTAGAGGGTGACCTTAATTATTTTGGTTTAATGTGAAGAATTATTTTCATTATTCTTGACGCTTTTTCTCTTTATTCTTATGATGATTTGTTGAAGTGCATGTTGGGGGGATTTTTCGGCTCTTATTAAGTATATTTGAATGGTGGTGTGTACTTGGAATTTTTTATTCAATGCATGCTTCTTCTTATGAAATGTTATGCATACATCTTTTTCTATGAAAGAGACATTTTTCTTCATCCCTTCATCTTTTATTTAGATTTTCTTTTCATTATTTTATGTGAGAGATATTTTTCTTCAACCCATTTTCTCATGCATTACATTCAAGTAATCCTACAGAAGCCTAGCACATTCCAAATTTATACCCACAATTCATTTATCTCATACTAGCCTTGATTTCCCTCACACTTAATTCAATTGCATCCTTTGATTTAATTGAAGAGTTCAAGGCAGTGAGTTGAGTAATTTTTGTTGAACCTCAATGTGTTATGGTCATTTACTCTCTCAAATGCCCATATGCCACTCATTGATTAATAAATATTTTCAAAGTTACAATTCAATGTGTAGAGATTAATTGTAACAACAATTTATAAATAGTCATTATGTTTATTTAACTAAAATGAGCAAGTTATTACAATGATAAGGATGACTTAAAAATAAAACTAAAATAAAAGAAAATCAAAAAAAAAATCAAAAAAAAAAAAAACTACAACCTGATTATTTATTCAACATCATCATCTTCTACTTTTTTTCTTCTTCATCTTCAGCAAATTCAGACCATGGGATGGTTGGAGGAGGCACCAGGCTAGGTGGTGGAAAAAAATTTGTTTCTCCTAAACTGCCCTACCAATGCCAATTTGCAAACATGCCCTAAGAGCTATATTAAAGTCTTGGGGTGTACCTGCAGTGTTGGTATAGGGTGGTTTCACAATAAGTGAGCCTAGCATCCCCATATTTTTTGGTTAGCTTACGGTGCTCTTTGAACCTGTCCATTTGCCTTTGGAGATTTTTCAGTTCTGATTGATGGCTTGCTAAAGTAGAAGGTCCATCCCATGATCTTTCTCTTCTTTTCTTTCTCCTTTTTGCCTCTGAGTAATTAGTGTGAATATTTTTAAAAGTGAGAGGTTCTCGAGGTGAAGGCAGAGAGGTTCACTATTACTGAACTTTACCCCTTGTTCAAGGTAAATTTCAGTGATTAGGGACCCGAAGCAAGGGCTGCACAATGACTGATGAATCTATTATTTACTTTATATATAAAGGAATTTTCATAAATAATCTATGTTTGAATCAGCCTACTTTGATAAATTTTGTGTAATTTCAGGAAAAATACAAGCTCAACAATTTCTGAACAATTCTAGAATGTTTCTGCAAATTCTGGAAGAAAACCACTGCAGCGTGCCACAGTGGGAGGACTTGTGGGACTTAAGCGCTACAACGTGCTGCAGCGGGAGGACTTGCAGGACTCAAGTGCTACAGCACGACACAACAGGAGGACTTGCAAGACTTGATCGCTGCAGCACTCCACAATGGGAGAACTTGCGGGACTCAAGCGCTACAGCGCGCCACAGCGGGAAAACTTGCGGGACTTGATCTCTGCAGTGCACCACAGCGAGAGAACTTGTGATAATCAAGCACTACATCGTGCCACGACGGGAAAATTTGCGGGACTCAATCGCTGTAGCGTGCTACAGCGGGTGCCGAAATTTTGTCTTCTCAGAACATTAAATGCAACTGAGATTTGACCCAGAATCTGGATCTTATCTTCCTGCCATTTTTCCAGACCGGCTGCTTGATATTTAATTGGGAGGAGGTGATTTGAAACAAAAGAAAAGAATAAAAAAAGGGAAAAGAAATTGTCACCTCAAGCTCCACTTGGTTTGGCAATGATGGCAGAATTTTTAAATCAGTTTTTCAGATTTCAAAGGGGCTGAAAATGGAAGTGCTCCCCTCATATAAATATAGCTCTTCAATTCATTAGAAGGGTTCCCAATTTTTATTACAAAGCTTATAAGTGTGGAGAGGGATGCATAAAAGAGAAGGAGAACTCTCCAAGGGTGGAAGGACTTCAATTGCTAAGGAGAAGAAGGGAGAAAGGTAGCACTACGGACCTAAGAGAAACGACCAAGAACAAGAAGAGGAGAAATCTGGAGAACTTCATCAAAGGAACGTTTCTAGTAATCTCTAACTCTTGTCTTTGTATTTTTCCTAGTTGATCATGAAAGGGTCTTTATCCATGTATGTGTTCTTCTTTATCTCAAGTGTAATGGAGAGCTAAACCCCCCCTTAGGGAGGGTTGGGCCAATCCTATATGTCATGTAAGGGACTATTATGTATGAAAATTTTCTCAAGCTTGTAATGAAAATTTGTGAAATGAATGACTTGTTAAAGAAATAAAAAAAGGGAATATTTGTGGGCTTAAATGTGGACCATGTGATGAAGGAACTAAATGACATCAAGACTTAAAAGTCTTGTGCTCCATAGCTTACTCTGAGTTTAGAGCTGGAATCATGAGCGCATAGGAGCTTAGAACTATGTAGGAGTTCTTGAGCCTAGTGCATCTTGATATATGCCCAACTAAGGTGTTGATGTGTGTGAGCTAAGACCCACTAAATGAGCTCTGCATCTCAGCATACGTGATGGGAGGAAGATAACTTGTTGAGAGCTCATGTGTGACGTGACATAGCACATTGAGCCAAACTAGTCATCTTCTTATCCGAATTGCGCATGACGCGCATGATGCTCTTAGTGGAATAAATGCTTGTAAGATCTTAAATAAAGAAATAACTCTCATTTCTATAATCCAAAAATGAGAGGAAAGCCAATGATCTAAAATCTTATGAGGGTCTTTGTGCTGAAATAAAACTGACTATGTTTATTTCTAGCACAAGATTTGAACTTGTAAATCTTAGAGTTAAACTCTAAGAAGGACAATGTGCACTTGATTTAAATTATATAAAACTAAGTAAAAAATAAAAAGGGAAATGCTTGAGGAATTATCTTACATGAGTCTCTAACATTTCATGTGAAAGAGACCCAACTTTCCTCTCCTTTTATCATAGTTACTTCCTACCAAGACTTGTTGTGCTTATTTAGGAACCTAATCAACAAAATATGCATAGTTTAAACATTATCGAAAGTAGATATACCTTAGTAACAAAACATCCAATTCCCTGAGGATGATAAATCTCGGAACTCACATTACAAATTATTACTTTAGACCACATACACTTGCGTGCAAGCGCAAACGTGTATTATATGTCTGTCAAGTTTTTGGTGCCGTTCTCGGGGATCGATAATTATTTCATATTAAGGAAAATCTATCATTAAATAGTGATTTAAACAAAACCTTTACATATTGTTTTGTTTTGTATTTATATGAACTAACTTGTAGTTAGATTGTTAATCTTTTCTTTTTGTTATCTTTCTGAATCTTTGATCATTATCATTATAATTGTTCTTGATAGCTTAGCTTCAGTCTTGTATGAGTAGAAGAATTTGTATTGAATATCTTTTTGATCTAGAAATTGAGAGAACATATTTATAAGTTAGAAGAGAACAAAATATTTTACAGAATCAACAAGCTGTTATGGAAAACTTTAATGAAAATCTGGGAGAACCTTTAGGAGAGCCTAAGGGAAGAGCACTTAAAGACTATGCACTACCCATTGTTAGGGGAATCCCCCATGCTATTGTTAGGCCTAACATCGAAGCTAACAATTTTGAAATCAAACCTTCTACGTTAAGTATGGTTTAAAATAATAAGTTTGGTGGATTAGCTACAGAAGATCCTAACTCATATATTTCAACCTTCCTTGAAATTTGTGACACCTTCAGGTTTAACGGTGTCTCTGAAGATGCAGTTAAACTAAGGCTTTTTCCATTTTCCTTGAGAGATAGAGCCAAAGGTTGGCTCATCTCTCTCCTGAGCAATTCAATTCGTACTTGGGATGATCTTGCTAAGAAATTCTTAGCCAAATATTTCCCTCCGGTGAAAATTACTCGCTTGAGAATTGAGATAACTAACTTTAACCAATTTGAAGGGGAGACATTGTACAATGGTTGGGATCATTTTAAGGAGATTTTAAGGTGATGCCCACATCATGGGTTTCCCTTATGGATGCAAGTTCAAACCTTTTACAATGGTTTGAATGCTCCAACAAGGACTCTCATTGATGCGGCCATCGAAGGATTAATAAGTAGCAAAACCCAAGAAGAGGCTTATGACCACTTAGATGAAATGGCAAATAATGTCTATCAATGGCCTCTCCAGAGGAATGACAACATGACTAAAAATGAATGTAACTCACTTAAAAATTCCCAACAAATTCTTGAGCTCCAGAATCAAATCTCTCAACTAAATAAAAAGTTAGAATGTGGGCACTTAAAATCTTATCAGGAGGGAGATTGTGAATTAAGTAATGTCAATGTAATCATGAATCATGGCAGAAATAGAAAGAGATTGGAGAACTCATTTATTGAATTTAGAACATCCACAATTGAATTCGTGAATAAAACAGACGCAACACTAAACAAGCTTGAATATACTCTTTTAAGGCAAGATGAGTCAGTAAAAAGAATTGAACAAAAACTAAAAGAAATCATGAGGCAATTAGAGAAACCAGCTTTAGCAGGAGTCATCGGTGAGTATGAAAATGATTCAGGGAACTCTATAACCCTCAGAAGTGGGAAAATGACAAGGCCGGTTGTGAGTGAGGAGAATAATAAAAACATAATAACAACTAGCAAAGGATAGGGGGAGGAAGAAGGACAGAGGGAGGAAGAAGTAATGACCAGAAATGTGAGGAATGAGGTAAGGGATTCGGAGAAGGTTTGACCTAGTGAACAACTCAAAATGTCCCCTAACATCCCATATCCTCAGCGAATGTCTAAGGAGAAACTTGATGTCCAATTCCATAAATTTGTAGATGCTTTTAAAACTCTTCACATAAACATCTCCTTCGCACGAAGCTTTAGAGCAAATGCCAAGTTATGCAAAGTTTATGAAATATATCCTATCAAAGAAAAGAAGGATTGATGAAAAGGAGACGGTGGCATTAACAGAAGAATGTAGTGCAATCCTTCAGAGGAAGATTCCTATTAAGAATAAGGATCCTGGTAGCTTCACTATCCCTTGCACTATTGGAAGCCAATCTTTCCAAAAAGTCCTTTGTGATCTAGGTGCATCCATAAATTTGATGTCATTTTACATATTCAAAAAGTTAGAAATTAATCATTTGAAACCCACTTCAGTTCTCCTCCAATTTGCTAATAGATCTGTAAAAACCCTTTGGGAATTATGGAAAATGTGCTTGTAAAGGTCGATAAATTCATCTTTCTAGTTGATTTCATAATCTTAGATATGGAAGATGAAAACCAAGAAATCCTCATCATCTTAGGTAGACCATTCTTGGCTACCGGAAGAACATTGATTGATGTCGATAAAGGAGAATTGAGATTACGATATGGCGATGAGGAGGTGAAATTTCATGTAAATGAGTCTATGAGGCACCCATCTAAGCCCAATGAGGAGTGTTGGAGGATCAATTTAATCGAAGAAGCTTGGTTAAAGGGAGATGTGGAAGAAGAGGGGATGCTTGTGAATGAGGAGGATGAGGATCTCACTAGAGAGAGAGTAATTAAGGAATTGATTAATGAGAGAAAAATAATTCTATAACAACCTAAGGTTGTTACCCGGCTTAATTTTAGCCTAATCGTATTGTAATTATCATTCCATTAAGTTCAACTAGTCATTAGAACCAAACCCTGAAGGTTTGGAGCAATTCGAAGCTCAATCGATTATTTTGGAATATTTTAATATTTAATTAATCAGAAAATTGAGATATTTACTTTAACCTCGAAATCGAAATCTGACTTCGCCATTGCGATCGTTACCCCCAAATTAGCTAGGGATAATGTTTTGGACGCATTTGGAAGTCATCGGATTTTCGTGAATATTTTAATATAATTATATGCACCGGAAAATGGAATAATTAAATAATCGTCGGAATCGAATTTCGACTTTGCCGTTGAATTTCTCACCCACAAATTAGCTAGGGGTGAATTTTTGAGATTTTTCGGAGCACGTTTCTAAAATCATAATTTTTAAATGATTAAAGAAATAAATATTTATTTATTTCTAATTTTCCTTCCCTAAATTATTTCTTCTCTCTCCTTGTTGGCTCCCTCATTCGGCGCACTCCATCCCCTTGCATGTAAGAAATGGCTAAGGTCATTCCTTCTATACTCCCCTCACCTCCTAGCTCCATAACCATGCCTACCTTCCCCTCCCTCTTCTCCTTTAAGAAGGAGCTCAAATCCTTCATCCCCTCCATTTGCAAAAAAATTTGAGAGCTCCTCCCTCCTTCCCTCCTCCTCCCTTGTGCTGAAAGAAGAATCTCCTCCCCAAGGCTTTGAAGAAAAAAATAGAGTTTCTTCCTCCTCTTCTTGCAAGGTCTAAGGTACCTGTTTGCTCCTCTCCTTTGTCTTCTTCATATTACTACTATGCTTGTTTGTAGCTCTAAAACCTCATGATGGTATAAGGAAGCCATTAAGGCTCATTATGGCATCTCAGTTCTTTGAAAAATCATGCTCTATTTTTTATCCATTTTGTATACCCTATCCTTTATCTACATTTTTCGTATAGTTAAGATTTTCTGTTTATGTCGATTTTGGTGTAAATGGAAAGGTTTCGGAAAGACCTTTCCATTGATATATGGCACCGCTCATGGAATACTCTGGATTGAGAGTATTGGAGCTCGAAAGTAGGCCCTTACAGTTTTCGCACCTGACGAAAATACCGTCTGGCGCTGCAGCGCCCAAAATTGCAAAATCGACCGCGCGCTGTAGCGGGCTGCAGCGGCATTTCGGGAAAAATCTTAGAAAATCAGTTAAACAACTATTTGAACAATAAATCGCAAGTTCGACCGCTGTTGCGCGCTGTAGCGAGCTGTAGCGGTATTTTAAGATAATTTTAAGAAATTTGAAAAATAAATTAATTAAAGCAAGTTGGACCGCTGCAGCGCGCCACAGCAGGCCACAGCATTAAAAGTGCCATAGCGCGCTGCAGTGTGAAAGCGCCACAGCGCACTGCAGCTCCAGAACTGCCACAACGCGCTACAGCGTTGAAAGCGCCACAGCGCGCTGTAGCGCCCAAAATTGCAAAAATGCCTAGAAATGTCTGAAAACTGCCCAGAAATGGCTGAAATGGCCAAAACTTCACTATTTTTGCATTTTAAGGTCCCTAGGACCATAATAGGACTAAATTATATCAAATTTAAACATATTTTAGTTAAAATTGAGCATTGCATAAAATTCTATATTGAAATTAAGTTTAAGACCTTGTTATTTTTATCAAGTGCTCAAAACCGTTTATGTACCTTAAATGTATTTTGTGCCAAATGCTAAGTAATAGAATCTTAAGTGTTTGAATTGAATAGGTATATCTCAACAACTAAATGGCATGAAATCTAAGTCTTTTAAAATTATAATTAAGTGCTAACCCCTTTGCTTTAATTTAGAATTTGGTTAGCCTTAATTACCTTTTACTTTATGCCATCTTACATTTATATACTTTCATGATATTAGGATGTATCTTAGAAAACTCTAAGCAATTATTTGGACACCTAAATGTGTGTAATTGACATTAAAGTAAACTTGAACATAAGAATCTTGACAACTTGATTAAGTAGATGATACTTAATATAAACCTGAAATTGCCATCAATAATACACTAATAATACATTGATTTGTCATAAAATTCTATATGGAAATTAAGTTGAAAACTTGTCATTTTTAATAAATGCTCAAAACCTATTATGTACCTTAAATATATTTTGTGCCAAATGCTAAGTAATAGAATCTTAAGTGTTTGCATTGAATAGGTATATCTTAATAATCAAATGGCACGAAACCTAAGTCTTTTTAGATTTGTAATTATGTGCTAATCCAATGGTTTGATTTAGAATTTGATTAGCATTAATTACCTTTTTTCCATATGGCATCTTTATATTTATATGCTTTCATGATATTAGGATATATGTTAGAGAACTTTAACATTATTTGGACACCTAAATATGCTTAAATTGACTTTAAACTATACTTGAACATAAGAATCTTGGTAACTTAATCAAGTAAATGATACTTAATCTAAACTTAAAATTTGCCATCAATAATACACTAATAATACATTGATTTGTCATTGACCTTCAAATTAACCTTTGGTCTTAATGGTAGAAAGGCTAGGGGTTAAACCCTAATTTATCTTGATTAAGATCTAAACCTTAATCACTTAATCAATTAACTTGATTGAAAGATAATTTAATTGATATTGTTCCAATAATGCATCTGATTTAGTATTGATCTTAAATCATTAAATTAGAAGTGCCAAGGTTAATATCAAATCTGTGTGATTGAACCATCTGAATCTAAACTTTAGATCTTTGATTTTCACTTATATAAGACTACTAGCATAAAATGGGTAATAAAATTGTAATGATTTATGAAATGATCTTTGATTTTCTCTATTAATGTCTTCAATTTTATCCCATGATTGTAGAATAGAAAAGGATCAGATGAATTTTTATCATATGATCTGATCACTTTAACCTAAGTCTAGCAAGTAAACCTTAAGAAGTATAAAAGTGAGATCTTAAAAGTCTTGCTTTAAGATGGTTCTTGAAATGTTTAAGGACCTTAATTATTAATACCTTGAGGTAGGAAGAGCTTTTGTAACTTTTTGAGGTAGAAACTTAGATGATCCTTCATAACTTTAGAAGTTGAACTTAATACCTTGTTGTAGGAATCACCTAAAGTACTTAAAATAGGACTTATTCCTTGTGGTAGCAACCTACATTGAGTGATCTTTTGATTATACTCTTGGAGCCTTGTGTAGGACTCACCCATATAGAGTAAGAATTAATAGCTTTGATAAATCCTTGTTGATTAAATAGAGTTATCTGAACCCAAATTATTGGTTGGTATAGTATGGTATACCCATAGTACTGGATTACTTCAGTAGTATTCGGGATTGGTTGATTCACTCCAATACGAACTTATGACCAGGTGCTATCCCGAGGGATTAGACAAATATAGTCCCGTTATGGTAAATCTTCCAAGACTAAGAGTGTTATAATTAGTGAACAAGATCCTTAGTTTGAGATATAAACTGCGGCCGGGTTCTGCCTCCTATCGTAGTACGCTTCGATAAGTGCAGTTTAAGCAAACTAAGTATCTTAAGTCACTTTGCGTAGACCACTAAGTATGCTTGTAATTAGGTCATTTTACAACTTAGCTTGAAATATAAACTATGATCGGGTTCTGCCTCCTATCGTAGTGCGCTTCAATAGGTGCAGTTTAAACAAGCTAAGGGTTAAATCCACCTTTCTTGTAAATATGCTAAATATATGTATACAATCATCCTAGCTAATTATTTTCAAGTAAACATTCAACTTTAACTAATTATCAAAGTTAGAATTTTAGGAGTTAGAATCCTTTTAGCAGGATGCTACACAATAGAGACATTGAATTCATTATTGGATTTTAAAGCATTTTCTGGATTTATCTCATGTAGTTTAGAAGCATGAGCATGAGCATAAGCATGATGAGTGAGTATCAGAATGATGTACAAGTATCAGTGATGATTTATGGGTTATGGAATGTTACATACATTGATTGGATAATTTTAGGATGCATCAACATCATCAGTAAATAGTATTCCCAACTGGGTGTATGTATATATTGGAATGTACTACTCATAGCAGTTCAGTGATATTTTAGTTACATATCAATAGCATACGGTGTTGTGGCATATTCAGATGCACAGTTTTAGTGACATACAACATAGTTTCACATATGATTACTCAGTTTCAGATTTATTACTATTTTGGTTCATTTTCAGTATTCAGTTTATAGTTCAGCTTTACTTTACTTTAGTTTATACTATTTTATACAGTTTTATGCTTTCAATTTTCTTTACAGTATTTCTACAGATTTAATTATATTATATAAATATTAAATGAATAACTAAAACTGTTTAAATTAGTTTTGATGTGTTAGACTTATTGTCAAAGATTCAGCATTCACATTTGCCAAAGATTTTCAAAGTCTTCATGATTCTATAAGACAACAAATCACTTTAAGTAATGAAAAATATGAATCTAAGGCAAATCATAATAAATCAACTATAAAATTTAAATAAGGTGATTATGTTTTTATTCGCATCCGCCTTGAGCGATATAACAACACAAAATATAAGAAATTACATCCAAGGGCTTGTGGCCCTTTTAAAGTTCTTAAGAAAATTGGATCTAATGCTTATCATCTTGATTTTCCTAATGATATGCTAATTCATCCTATTATTAATATTAAAGATATTTTATCATATGAAGAAGTTAGTAAGCCTCCACTTGCGCAGTCTAACTTTTTAGCAGGAGATATAGTTC
Organism: Gastrodia elata; assembly: GCA_016760335.1. Lineage (NCBI taxonomy): Eukaryota > Viridiplantae > Streptophyta > Magnoliopsida > Asparagales > Orchidaceae > Gastrodia > Gastrodia elata. Next base: position 28,092,091 of record CM028674.1, on the reverse strand, counting down.
CCCACATACAAACTCCATCCCTTTTAGACATTGACTACATCATCATTGAGGAGGCTCCTAATGATTAAGATAAAGAGCATCATTTTCTCATTCATTGGAAGAATAAGCTATCTACAGAAGACACATGGCTAACACATATAGATTTAGAAGCTCTAGATCCACAATTAGTAGAATATTACTTAGATTTTAATTCTTTGGTGCAAAGTTCAATTGAGCCGATGGGAGTTGATGTAGCACATTCCAAGAATATTATTAAAGGCCTAATAATAAGAGCCATGGCTAAAGTTCAAGGGAAGAATTTAAAGATGGACAAAATTATAAGAGCTCAATCAAAAGCCCAATAAAATGCCCAAATATTGGGCTTACCATTTGAATTTTGTTTTTATTAATATTGTACTTTTTTTATTTTTTAAGGCACATGTTTGGCCAGCCATGGCATGAGAAAAATATTTAATGTAAGTAGTTGGAGTTACTTCTTCACTAATTATTAACTACCCATCTTTCCCTCCAAAATTTCCCTCCATATTTTCCCTCCAAAGCTCATAGAGCAAGAGACTTATAGTGCCTATAAATATGAGCTTAAATATAATGTAATAAGGTAACTTGAATGAAGGAATTTTGTGGTGAATACTCTCATATTGCTTGGTGCTTGGTGGTGTCAAGTTTATTACCTATCTTTGGTGAGTTAGGTTATTATCTTATTTATATTTTATTTTCTAACTATACTCTTATTTTCATAATCTCAAACCATCCACAAATATTCTCAAGTATCTTAAGTATCATTTAAAATTATTAAATTATTATCTAATCTCTCAAACACTCTCCAAACTCCACCACAACCTCCGCAGCCAAATCTGAAAATAGCTCGACCTAATCTTCTTCCCTACCCCTAGACACCCATCTAAACACCATCAAACCTAGCCATCTACTCCAGATCAAAACTACACATCTTAGTCTACATATATTAATTTATTTTCAGCCATTTAACCTACTAAAACCCCACCTACAAAAGGGATATTTAGAATCAGCCCAAATTAGGCTCAAACTGGACTAGTCTTGGCTTTCCCTTTGATAGACCACTCTAAACCCATAACCAACCCACCACAAACTTTAGAAATTGTCCTTAGACATTATCCTACCAATCCATTTAATATTTAAATACCTAATTTATCAAAAAAATGCAGCCCACTAGCATCAGAACCACCTCAAGGTATTTGATTATTCATCATATGTGCATGTTGATGCAAGATCCAAGAGCAAGCTTGATGCAAAGGACATCAAGTGCGCATTAATTGGATATGTCATGAGCAAGTTTGACTATAGGTTCTGGGATAATCAAACTAAAAGATTCTCAGAAGCAGATATGTCACTTTCAATGAAACTGAGATGTACAAGAATTTGGAGATAGGACAAATTCCAAGGTTGCTTCAGATAGTGAGGCCTAATACATGAAAGTTGATGACATCATTAAGCCAGAGGAGCATGTATAGGAATATTCTCAAGATAGTATTATACAGATGGAACCATAAACACCCATATTGTGGAGATCGATGAAAGTCACTAAACTACCACAAAGGTACTCTCCTTCTTTGTTTAATCTGTTACAAATGGATGGTGACGAACTAAAAAGTTTTGAAGAGGTGTTTCAAGTGGATGATTCTATAAAGTGGGAGGGCTGGAAAGAAGGCCCTTCATAATAAGTGAGTTTATCGACTGAAGGAAGAACATGATTGGAGCAAACACTACATGGCATTGCTTATAGTAAAGGGCTTTCAGCAGTGACATAGAGTTGATTATAGCAAGATATTTGCTCCAATTGTGAAGATAACTACCATCATGGTAGTGCTAAATATTGTTGCAGTTGAAGATTCGCACTTGGAGCAAATGAATGTAAGGACTGTATTTATTCACAGAGAACTAGAAGAGAAATTATACATGCAACAACCACATGAGTACAAGGCTCAAGAAAATGGTAAATCAAAGCTTATGTGCAAGCTCAAGAAGAGCCTCTATGTCTTAAAATAGGTGCCTAGGCAATGGTACATGAGATTCAATGGGATCATGTCAGAAATTGAGTACAAGAGATGCCAGGTGAATTACTGTTGTTATATGAGATAGTGTAAGTCCTCCTATATCGTCCTCTTGCTATACATGAATGATATATTGATTGCATGATCAGATATGGAGGAGATTAAGATGCTGAAGGAGCAAATATCAAGATAATTTGACACGGAGGACTTGGGGCCTGACCAAGAATGTACTTGGAATGAGAATCAATAGGGAAAAAAGTGCAGGAATTCTGAAGTTCTCTCAGAAGAAATACATTTAAAAGGTGCTAAACATATTCAACATGAGTGAGGCAAAATAATCAATGTTTGGATGCTTATAGTTTATGCTGTGATTTTATTCTCTTTTGTGTTTGGATATTTTGTTTATTGCATGGTAACCATCAATAGTATCACATCCTTATCACTTTTGTTCGTGCTCTAACATTGAACACTCAAATGGGGTTACCAGAAGTGCTAATATTCACTAAGTAAGCTATAATATTATTAGGGAATAATCCCTCCAAACTAAGGTTGAATTATCTTATAATTAATTCAAAGGGTCTTAGATTAGCTTAACCTATTACGTATGCTTAAGAATAGAATTAGGCAACAAGATTAGTGGTCTAAACCACTAAAGGAAACTTAACCTAATCATAGGGGCAAAAAAGTCACTAATTAGGTATGGAAGCTAATTTTGATTAACATGGATTTAAATTAGAAATAAGAGCATGTATTACAGATCTACACACATAATGAAGAGATTGATAGCAAAAATATTAAATTTGGAGTTATCTAGCTCTTAATTTAGACTAATCATCATAAATCACCATTAAGGTATGATTAGAAATATTAATTACACAAATTAACATGCAATAGTATATTAATGTTCTACTCTACTTAACGAACAAAACAAGACTCAGATTAGCAAAATTGGATGAGAAACAAGCAAGTTATGCACTAAATTATTTCTAAGTTAATTAGCAATTAATTAAGAAATGCATTAATTGAAGTCTAAATATTATTACATATTCAAATTTTGCATATTTTCCTGATCAATTTGGTATATAAAAATAGTAAATTTGGATATGTATTGACTAAAAATTCTCAAACCATAATTTTCATTTGAATCCCAATAGATTAGACTTTAGGTTAAATCACATTATTCAGAAATAATTATCAAACCCCACCACATTGTTCCCTCTTCGTCCTAACACTAATGGGGGAAGAGCGAGATAGGAATTTTAGGGTTTCAGAGAAACCCTAAATTTTTCGGTATACAGAGCATTTCACAAGAGATTTATAGCTTAAAAGAAAGATGAGACAATGCTCTACTCAAAGGAATATGAAGCCCTAATTGGGGTGCGCTCTAACAGCATAACCCTAATCTGCATTTTTTCGAACCTAGGTTTTACTGTGGAGGAGAAATTCTTCCTCCACAGCTAGACTTACGGCTTGATCCAACCCCCATCATGTTTCTTGGATCAAGGCCAACCCAAAGAATGTATTGGCACGACAGGAGGCAGTCGAGTTCATCTGATTCTTAATGGGGGGCGCGGGCACTGTACCCATATGTAACTCTGCTTGATCGGATTCTTAATCTTTCTTGAAGGAAAATTGCTTCAACGCCAAATGTGCGCGAACGCGGGCACATGCGTGCTTAGCTGTGCTGCTCAGGGATGACAGGAAACATGCTCAATCGAACTGGGCCGCTGGATCAGATCTGGCAGCCAAGATCTGGTCCTCAAGGATTAATTAAGGCAAAAGAGATCATGATTGTTGGATCCGACCTTGGATCCAACGGTAAGGCTTGGATCGGCCGGTCGAAGTAATGAGGACCCACAATGCGCCGCAACACGAATGGGCCAAAACCCTTACGCCACAGCACACCGCAGCACCGAATGGGCCGAAACCCTTACGCCACAGCATGTCGCAGTCAAGTTCATTAGATTCTTAATCTTTCTTGAAACTCTGCTTCAAGTCAGCATTGGGAAGACTAAAAATTTTAAATTCTTCCAATTCCCTATGTCAAAATTAAATGATAGAGCCCAAATTTTTTATTAATCAAACTGATGGAACTTAAGGATTCTCTTAGTACCAAAATTAATGTTTAATTTCAAATTTTTGGGCTAACTAGTTATTTGACCAAAGATTGATAATTTAGAAATTAGGTAGTTATAAGCTAATAAACTAAAGTGGAATAGAAAGTTCTCTTTTTTTGCAGTCCTAAGACTGCTCCCATATCAAGATCACTAGCATAACACATTATTTAGAAAGGAAGATCCCAGCTAGGTGTAGAAATTATAGGGGCTGAGATTATAGCATATTTTATTGCATTGAATCCCTTTATGCAGCTTTCATCAAATTCAAATTCTATGTTCTTTCCTAAAAGCCTGCACAGTGGTAAGCTAATTTTTGAGAAATCCTTAATAAACCTTCTATAGAACCCCATGTGCCCAAAAAAACTTCTAACTCCCTTCACATTGGTAGGTGGTGGCAACTTTTCAATCACCTCAATCTTGGCTTTGTCTACCTTAATTCTTTTCCTATATATAAGGTGGCCTAATACAATCCCCTCTTCTACCATAAAATGATATTTTCTCAATTTAAGATAAGACTAATTTCTTCGCATTTTTTAGAACCTTACATAGATTTGTTAAACATTCCTCAAAAGATTTACCCACTACTAAAAAATCATCCATAAAGATTTCTAAAAATTCTTGTATCATATCTGAAAAGATGGCCATCATACACATTTGAAAAGTAGCAAGAGCATTGCATAACCCAAAGGGCATCCATCTAAATGCAAATGTTCCATATGGGCAAGTAAAGGTTATTTTCTCTTGGTCTTCCAGGGCTATCAAAATCTGATTGTACCTCGAATAACCATCGAGAAAACAGAACTATGGGCTTTTCTGCCAACCTATCTAGCATCTGATCAATGAATGGGAGAGAATAGTGATCCTTCTAGGTTGCTTTGTTTAGTTTCCTATAGTCAATGCAAACTCTCCACCCCGATACTTTCCTGGTTGGAATTAATTTATTATTTTTGTTAAAGATCACATTTATCCCACTCTTCTTAGGGACCACATGAATTGAACTTACCCAATGACTGTCAAAAATTAGAAAAATAATCCCAACATCCAGGAGCTTAATAATTTCCTTATGCACCACTTCCTTTATGTTTGGGTTTAATCTCCTTTGAGGTTCTAAGGATAGTTTAGAATTTTCATCCAACAAGATGTGGTGCATGAATAAAGTAAGGCTAATCCCTTTCAAATCAGCAATGCTCTATCCAATCGCCCTCTTATGCTCTCTCAAAACCTTACATAGACAATTCTCTTGATGCTAAGTTAACAAGGCAGAAATTATTACGGGAAAAGATGCCTCCTCCCCTAGATATGTGTACTTTAAGTGCAAGGGAAGAGGTTTTAATTCTAATTCTGGGGGGAAAACTATAGAAGGCTAAATTATTTTCCTCTCCTTAATCAATTCCTTAATTACTCCCTCTCCAGTGAGATCCTCATCCTCCTCATTCACAAGCATCCCCTCTTCCTCCACATCCCCATTAACCAAGCTTCTTCATTTAAATTGATCCTCCAGCACTCCTCATTGGGCTTAGATGGGTGCCTCATAGAATAATTTACATGAAATTTCACCTCCTCATCGTCATATCGCAATCTCAATTCCCCTTTATTGACATAAATCAATATTCTTCATGTAGCCAATAATGGTCTACCTAAGATGATGGAGATTTCTTAGTTTTCATCTTCCATATCTAAGATTATGAAATCAGCTGGAAAGATGAATTTATCGACCTTTACAAGAACATTTTCCACAATTCCTAAAGGGGTTTTTATAGATCTATCAGCAAATTGGAGGAGAACTGAAGTGGGTTTCAAATGATCAATTTCTAACTTTTTGAATATGTAAAATAGCATCAGATTTATGGATGCACCTAGATCACAAATGGGTTTTTGGAAAGATTGGCTTCCAATAGTGCAAGGGATAGTGAAGCTACCAGGATCCTTCTTCTTAATGGGAATCTTCCTCTGAAGGATTACACTATATTCTTCTATTAATGCCATAGTCTCCTTTTCATCAATTATTCTTTTCTTTGATAGGATATCTTTCATAAACTTTGCATAACTCAACATTTGCTCTAAAGCTTCTGTGAAGGGGATGTTTATGTGAAGAGTTTTAAAAGTGCCTAAAAATTTATGGAATTGGACATCATGTTTCTCCTTAGCCATTCGCTGAGGGTATGGAATGTTAGGGGTTATTTTGAGTTGTTCACTAGGTCGAACCTTCTCTGAATCACTTACCTCATTCCTCTCATGTGTGATCATTACTTCTTCCTCCCCCTGTCCCTCACTAGTTGTTATTATGTTTTTATTATTCTCCTCACTCACAATCGGCCTTGTCATTTTCCCACTTCTTAGGGTTATAGAGTTCTCTGAATCATTTTCATACTCGCCGATGACTCCTACTAAAGCTGGTTTCTCTAATTGCCTCATAATTTCTTTTAGTTTTTATTCAATTCTTTTTACTAACTCCTCTTACCTTAAAAGAGTATGTTCATACCTGTTTAGTGTGGCGTCAATTTTATTCATGAATTCAGTTGTGGATGTTCTAAATTCAATAAATGAGTTCTCCAATCTTTTTCTATTTCTACCATGATTTATGATTACATTAACATTACTTAACTCACAATCTCCTCCTGATAAGATTTTAAGTGCCACATTCTAACTTTTTATTTAGTTGAGAGATTTGATTCTGGAGCTCAAGAATTTATTGGGAATTTTCAAGCAAGTTACATTCATTTTTGGCCATGTGGTCATTCCTCTAGAGAGGCCATTGATAGGCATTATTTGACATTTCATCTAAGAGGTCATAAGCCTCTTCTTGGGTTTTGCTACTTATTGAGCATCCGATAGCCGCATCAATGAGAGTCCTTGTTGGAGCATTCAAACCATTATAAAATGTTTGAACTTGCATCCATAAGGGAAACCCATGATGTGTGAATCACCTTAAGCACTCCTTAAAACAATCCCAACCATCGTACAATTTCTCCCCTTCAAACTGGTTAAAGTTAGTTATCTCAATTCTCAAGCGAGCAGTTTTCACTGGAGGGAAATATTTGGCTAAGAATTTCTTAGCAAGATCATCCCAAGTATGGATCTAATCGCTCGGGAGAGAGCTGAGCCAACCTTTGGCTCTATCTCTTAAGGAAAATGGAAAAAGCCTCAGTTTAACTGCATCTTCAGAGACACCGTTAAATCTAAAAGTGTCACAGATTTCAAGGAAGGTTGAAATATGTGAGTTAGGATTTTCTGTGGCTAATCCATTAAACTAGTTATTTTGAACCATACTTAACGTGAAATGTTTGATTTCAAAATTATTGGCTTTGATGTTAGGCCTAACAATAGCATGGGGGATTCCCCTAATAATGGGCAATGCATAGTCTCTAAGTGCTCTTCCCCTAGGCTCTCCTAAAGGCTCTCCAAGATTTTTATTGAAGTTTTCCATAACACCTTGTTGATTTCGTAAAATGTGTTATTCTCATCTAGCTTGTAAATATATTCTCTCAATTTCTAGATCAAAAATATATTCAGTGCAAATTTTTCTACTCATACAAGATAGAAAATTAAGCTATCAAAAATAAATATAGCAATAGCATTCAATGATTTAGTAGACAAAATAAATGAAAGAAAAGTAAATGGTTAGCACGAATAATTACAAAAACAAAAATCAAAATTATATGCAAGATATTTGCTTAAATCACTATTTACTAATAGATTCTCCTTAATACGAAATAATTACCATCTCCGGCAACGGCGCCAAGAACTTGACAAACAATGAAATACACATCTGTGCTCGCACGTAAGTGTGTGTGGTTTGAAGTAATAATTTGGAAGGTGAGTTCCGAGATTTATCGTTCTCAGGGAATGGGGTGTTTTGTTACTAAGGTATATTTAATTTCAATAATATTTAAATGGTACAAATTTAGCTTGATTTGGTTCAGATGTCAAAGCAATAATTCAGATGTAAAAAACTTATTAAAGTAGAGAGGAGAGTTGAGCTTACTTCATGCTAAATGATGAGGACCTCAAGTTATATTACTTCTCAAGCACATTTCATTTCTTTTATTAAGCTAATTAATCAAGTGCACATTGTATTCCTTAGAGTTATCATCTAATTCCTTCAAGTGCAAATCTTGTGTGAGAGATGAACACGCTATGGTTCAATTTCTGCACAAAGATTCCTATGAGATCGTAAGAAGAGCACTTTAGTTTTCCTACGTCTAGGTTGCCAAAGTTGACAGTCTTAATTAGCTGATCTCAAGAGCATTAATTCCACTAATGAGCTTCTCGTGCGTCATGTGCAGTTCATATAAGGAAGTGATTTCATTGGGCTCTATGACTATGTCATATCGTTCATGAGCTCTCAAGAGTCCACTCCCTCCTTTCACGTATGCTAAGCAACGGAGCTCTAATTAATGGGTCTTAGCTCACATGCTTCGACTCCTTAATTGAGCGTAAAATATGGTGCAAGAAGGCTCAAGAACTTCTCACTTAGTTCTAAGCACCTCTTTAACACTTACCCAGCTCTACACTAAGAGATGAGCCATGGAGCACAAGACTTTCATTTTATTTATTAGTATTTATAATTATATTTTTTATAACATAAGATTTTTATTTGTTACACAACTTGTTCTTAAGATTATTTCATTCAGTCATTCAAAAATAGAATTTCCTTAAATCAATACTTAAAGAAGTTCTACATCATTCATTGAGTCCTTTAGATTTTACAATGGGCTTAGCCCAACCCTCCCCAAGGGAGTTTTAGCCTTCCATTATAGTGAAAAAAAGAAGAATAACATACAAGGATGAAGACCCTTTCATGATCCACTAAAAGAAAAGTAAAAGCAAGATTAGAGTTTATTAGGAACAGCCCTTAAATGGGTTCTCCAAATCTCTCTTCCTCTTCCTCTTCTCCTCTCTTTTAGCTCCCTAGTGCAACCTCTAGTTCTTTTCTCCTCTAGAAATAGTTCTTTCCATTTCCCTTGGAGGGTTCTCCTTCTTCCTCTATGCAGCCCCTAATATCTGAATTTCTTGGATGAAAATTGGGAACCCTTCTTAAGTAAAGAAGAGCTGCATTTATGGAGGGGTCAATCCTCTTCCTTGACCTTCAAAATTCTACATCTTCCCTCCAAAATTCTACAGCAATGAGTGCCTATCCAACTTGAGGCATGATGAGACATTCTCTTTTCTATTCTTTAATATCCACATCACTTCAAATATTCAATTTTCCTCCTAAAACCTATTCTGCTACAGAAGAAATGATGGTTGGAAGACAAGGAGTGGGTCTTATCCCAACCACAATAAATGCTCTAAACAGACAGAAATTCAGTGCGCCGCTATAGCATAGTGTAGCAATTTAGTCCTACAACTCATTTATTGCAGCACACTGTGGCAATTTTAAGTCATGTAACCTGCTTGCTGCAGCGTGCTATAGCGGTTGAGTCCCGCAAGTTCTCCCGTTGTGGTGCACTGTATCAGTTGAGTCCCGCAAGCTCTCCCGCTGTGGCACACTGCATCAGTTGAGTCCCGCAAGCTCTCCTACTATGGCACGCTGCAGCGGTTGAATCCCGCAAGCTCTCCCGTTGTGGCGCACTGCAGCGGTTGAATCCTGCAAGCTCTCCCGGTGTGGCGCGCTGTGGCGGTTGAGTCCCGCAAGCTCACCCTCTGTAGCACGCTATGGCGCATCATAGCAAAAATGCTCCAAAAAATAGAAATGTCCTTGTTAAGTGTTTTCTGTAGGCCAGTAGCTGTGGCACGTCGTGGCACGCTGCGGCGATTTTCTTCCTGAATTTGCAGAAATATTCCAAAATTGTCCAGAAATTGCTGAGCTTGTATTTCTTTTAATAAATAGGTAGAATTTGATAAAGGAAGTTGTTTAAAATAAGGATATGAATGAGCTTTTTCCTTTATTTAGGATATAAATTATGGATTCATCAGTGGAGAACAAGGCAGAATTAAAGCTTAAGTGCTTAAGGTCAGATAATTGCGGCAAGTATTGTGATAGGGAATTCAAGGAGTTATGTGCCTTGAGAGGCATTAAGAGGGAGTTCACAATCCCTAGAACACCATAGCAAAATGGTGTTGTAGAATAGATGAGCGGAACAATCACAAGAAGAGCCAGAAGCATGAGATTGCATGCGGGTCTCCCAAAGTATTTATGGGCTGAAGCCGTTAACACGGTGGTATATATAATCAATCGGGGACCTCTTGTACCCTTGAATGAAGGGATTCTTGAGAAAGCTTGGAGCTGAAAGGAGGTGAAACTGAACCACCTCAAGGTATTTGGTTGCTCATTCTATGTGCACATTGATGCATGATCCAAGAGCAAGCTTTACGCAAAGGCAGTCAAGTGTATATTTGTTGGATATGGTATGGGTGAGTTTGGTTACATGTTTTGGATGTCACTTTCAATGAAAGTGAAATGTACAATGATTGTATTTGAGTCAAGACTGACTCCAAGGATGCTTCAGATGGTGAGCCCCGGTGCATAGAGATTGATGATAGCATTGAGCCAGAAATTGAAGTACAAGAAAAAGCTCATGAGGGCGTCAATGTTGAACCATAAATACCCATGTTTAGAAGATCCACAAGAGTCACAAAACTACCATAGATGTACTCTTCTTCTTTGTTCTATTTATTACTAATGGATAATGGTGAACCTAAAAGCTTGGAAGAGGCACTTCAGGTTAAGGATTCAATCAAGTGAGAGACTGCCATGAATGATGAAATGACATCACTCATGTCAAATGGGATATGGAAGTGGGTACCCTTACCTGCTGAGAAGAAGGCTCTTTAGAACAAGTGGGTTTATCGGGTGAAGGAAAAACCGAATGGGAGCAAATGCTACAAGATGAGACTTATAGTAAAGGTTTTCTAGCAAATGCATGGGATCGACTACAGTGAGATCTTTGCTCCAGTTATGAAGTTGACAACCATCAGGGTTGTGCTAAATATTAGTGCAGTTGGGGATTTTCATCTGAAGTAAATGGATGTTAAAACTGCATTCCTTCACGGAGAACCAGAGGAGGAGTTGTACATGCAACAAACTGAAGGGTGCAAGGCTCGAGAGAAAGGAAAAGATGAGCTAGTGTGCAAGCTCAAGAAGAGCATCTATGGCTTGAAGTAAGCGCCAAGATAGTGGTACAAAAGATTTAACAGATTCATGTCAAAATCAAGGTACAATAGATGCCAGGCGGATCACTGTTGTTATATAAAATAGTGTGAGTCTTCCTATATCATTATATTTCTATATGTGGATGATATGTTGATCATAGAATCAGACATGGAGGAGATAAGGATGCTAAAAGAGCTTATGTTAAAGGAGTTTGACATAAAGGACTTGGGGTCAGCCAAGCAAATTCTTGGAATGAGAATCAACAGGAAAAAAGGTGCAAGAATTCTGAAGCTATCGCAGAAAGAATATGTTGAAAAGGTATTGAAAATATTTAACATGAATGAAGTGAAGCTAATAAACACTCCCTTGGCAAGTCACTTCAGCTTATCAAAGGAGTAGATGCTAAAGTTTGAAGAAGATAAGGAGCATGTTCTGAAGGTTCCTTATGCTTCAGCAGTTGGGAGCTTGATGTACGCGATAATCTGCATGAGACTAGATATTTCCTATGCAGTGGGAGTGGTTAGCAGATTCATAGGAAACCTAGAAAAGCACCATTTGGATGCGGTTAAGTGGATCCTAAGGTACCTGAAAGGTACAATGGGAAAAGATTTATGATTTGGAAGATCTGACATTATTTTACAGTGCTATGTAGATTCAGATCTTGCAGGAGATGTCAATAGCATGAGAAGCACTACAGGTTAAGTGTATACATTGGGAAGTGCAACGGTGAGCTGGATCTCAAGGCTACAAAATATCGTATCGCTATCTACCATAGAGGCGAAATACGTTACCATTACAGAGGCAAGTAAGGAGATGATCTAGTTGAATAGTTTCATGGCAGAATTGGGCAAGGAGCAGAAGGATGTGAAGCTCTATAGTGATAGTGTGAGTGCTATTCATCTAGTAAAGAATGCAGCATTTCATGCCAGGACAAAGCACATTCAACTCCATTACTATTTCATCTGGACACTATTGGAAGAATGATAGCTTGGATTAGAGAAGATCTGCACTTCTAAGAATCCAGCTGATATGCTTACTAAAGTTGTAATAGTAGAGAAGCTGAAGCTATGTGTAGCTTTAGTTGGCCTTGGTACATGAAGAGAGAGTGAGGGCGAGCCACACCACATTCTTGATAAGAATGGAAGAAGATAATGAAGAATCAAAGTCAGGAGTGGAGGAGATTTCTTAAAGGTCTCCAAGTGAGAGATTATTGTATTATGGAGATTGTTTAGTACATCATGAAGATGCTAGTGGTGCTCCAGTGAGCTTATGTGTGGTTCCGAGGTGATTCAAAGCAAGAAGTGAAATCCAGAAACAACACAGACGCTATAGTGCATCGTGGCGCACCGCAGCACGCTCTGGCGATCCCAACCTGAGACAGAGGCGCTATCGCACGCCTCAGCAATCGAAAAAAAAAATAAGCATGCGCTACAGCGCGCCGCAGCGTATCCAGCCCAAGACGTGGGCGCTACCACACACCGCAGCAGGTGCCAACCCGAGATGCGTGTGCTACCACATGCTGCAGTGGGTTCCAACCCAAGACTTGGGCGCTACCGCGCACCGTAGCGGGTGCCAACCCGAGACGCAAGCGCTACTGCGCACCGTAGCGCTTGGCGGAAATCTGCCTCAGTTCAAGTTTTATTATAAGCAAATTGGAGGGCATTTTGGACCTTTCAGAGTCTAAATTTTAGCTGGGTACTTAAGTAAAGAATTTGAGAGGAGATCTATATGTTGGCATTTTCAATTGGAGGGTTATACTAACTGTGAGGAGGAGATCCGCATGTGAAGCCCTAAGGAAGCTGATGTGCAATATCTCCCTTGCATGTTGGAGGAGAGACTCCTAGTGATGGCTGCTTCCTCTCCTCTCCATATTAGAGTAAGAGCTAGTGTATTTTAGCTAAGGAGATAAGCTCTTTGTAACTATATAACCTTTAAGTCTTTCTAGTGGATTTTTCTATGGTGTGGCTCCATAATTTTTCTCGTTCTTGGGTTTTCCACATAATATTTAGTGTTTGGATGTTTTATGTGTTGTGATCCCTTGCATGCATGTGCTATAATTTTATTCTTGTGATTTTGTGAATTTAAGTTTCTTGATAATTGTCAACGCAACCCCGATCCTAAATCGAAGGGAGCACACTCTATCAAATTGCTTTCGCTGTGGATATTATGTGCTGGAAGTTCTTCATGCTCAATTAACAACAATTTGAACCCTAAAATATGCAAACAAATTACTATAAGACTGAAAACCTTAAGAAAATATAAAAATAATATGACAAAATATTAAATAAATTATTATATTGTGAGTCTATAAGATTATAACTATAAAAACATAATTAAAACTCATAGCTTAACTCTAATAATAGAAGTATTCTTACTATCATATATATATATATATATATATATATATGGGCTGCTATTACCTTTGTTGTTGTTTGGGTTATTTCGGCCTCTGTTGATGCTTGGGTTGTTACTGCCTCGGTTGCTGCTTGGGCTGCAACTGCCTCTGTTGATGCTTGGGCTGCTACTGCCTCTGCTTATACTTTGGTTGCTAACTTGGTGCTGACCTGCTACTGCTTGGGCTACCTCTGTTGCATTTCTAAAAAGACTAGATAAAATATACATTTCTTAAAAAGCTCACAACTTTTTGAATGTCTAAAAATCCTAAAATGCATATAATATACTATACTATTATACATTGCTGCTATAATGTCATTGACTTATTACTGCAGCATCTTGTAATAGCTTTTATATTTTATAAAGTATTTGAACTTATTTTTTTATTTTTGTTTGTTTGATTTAAATTTGAGCAATCATTTTGTACTAGATTATTGCTGCAGCATCTGAGATGAGTAAAGAGTATGAGGTACCTATAAGAAAAACATGTGAGCCATAATCAGAATCAGCCAATTAGATGATTCATATATTTTGGTGTTAATTCAGATAAGTATTATTTGCAATCTTATTTTTATATGTAATTTATTGTATTTTTCACTTGAGTTATTGTAATATTTTTTATGCAAATTTTATAGATTATTGTTTCTTGGCTTGCAGGTTGCTGCTTGGCTTGGCTTACATGCAAGTTGCTGCTTGAACTAAACATGCAAGTTACTGCTTGGTTTGTATAGTTACAATCTTAGGCCCTTAGCTGTCTTGCACCTCTTTAAAAGATTGTTGAATATTGAGTGACTTGAGTTGGATTATTATTGCTTCTTATTTATATTAAATTAATAAATAATTTTATTATATTTTGTTTGTGAATTGTAACAAATATTTGTGAATTGTGGCAAATGCATATGAACCACTAGTCCAAGAACCATTATTGCTACTGCAACTACTAACTCGACACCTTCGCTCTCATCGTCCATTCTAAATACTTGATGATCAAATAATTGCTAGTACTGATGGTAGAGTTCAAAGATACCTTGCCAAGTGGAAAGGTCTTTCACTTTTAGAAGACTCTTGGTTGATGCAAAATAATTGCAATAACTTGATCCAGATCTTCTTCAAGAATAACATGAGCTTCATTCACCATAGTTGAATCCTCCAAAGCCAGTGAGTGTTGAAGTAGAGCATCCATGAAATCATAGTCGACATGCAAAATCATAAATTATGTTTAAGGGTTATATGTAATATGTTGTATTTTTTTTATTTTTCAAGTCTTATGGGCTTATTCATGAGTCCCATATAAATGGGTCTTTATCATCATATTTACTATATTATTTATCATGTGAGTAATTTTTGTGAAAGGACATTTTAGTTATTTATGAGAGAATTAGTTTATGGGTTTTTTGGTTATTTATTTGAAATGAAATTTGAATCGTTCATGAGAAGGTTAGTTTATGAGTTTTCAGTCTTTTAGGAGATATGATACTTTAGTCTTTTATGAGATGATTGGTATATAATTTTGATAGTCATTTGACATGTATTTCATAATTATAAATTTGGTATATGATTTTGAAAATCATTTGACATGTATTTCATAGTTATAAATTGGTCACTCTCACATATACTATGGCATTGAAAGTTAAATAAAAAAACTCTCTTCTCCTTTGTGTTTATGTGAGCTTCATTTTTGAAATGACTTCTTTGAGTATATGGTTTGCAATCGTATAAGTGTGCTTGTCAATTTCTCACTCTCATCATCTTGTAAATGCTTATGACGCCGCTCTTTATTCTCAACAAGTGACTCGCGTATCTACTAGTAGCTTATATATGTAAGGTTAATTTTTTTATCTAATAGGTAGAATTGTTTATGTTACATGCTATGGCATCCGTCCAACATCATATGGTATGTGGTTCTTATTATTCCCTTTTACACCTGGGTTGTAACTATGAAGAAGAAAAAGAAGAGAGAAAACAACCTAGAGGAAGGAATCTTTCGTGCAAGCAATGACATTTTAATTAAAAAATAAAAAGTTAGTCCTCTGGAGTTTTTGGAGAAAGTTAAGGAATACTGCTGCTCCAACCCTATCTCCTATTAGAAAATATTTTCTTGCGCTTCCCCCTAGTTATAGAGAAGCATTGTTATCGCAACTCCAAATTTAGATATTCTTCTAGCCCCAACTTCTTTAGCTCCCTTCTCCTCCGTTACTCCTCCTATATCAGTAATTGTCTCTACTTTGACTTCAAAAATTCCTTTCGATATTTTTGCTTCATATACAATTACAGTCACAGTTTCTTCTTCTAACAATGGTCCTTATTCCCCGAGAGGTACTTCAAAATTGACATATTGGCCTAGTCCAAAAGGCCTAAGGCCATTGATAAAATTTAGGTATATGTGGCAAAAGAAAATTTCGTAAGACTTGAGCCTCATAAAATTTGGTTCTTTTGTGCTTTTTATTATTGTTCTTAGGGTATTTTTGTGTGATCATTCGTTTGTGCTTTTTTAAGCATATCCTCATTTTTCTATATTACATGATGATGCATATTCCAATCCCAAATATAGCCTCCTAGAATGTTAGTGCTTTAACTTTCATTTTTGTATTGTGGATGTTAAATAGCTCATCTCTAGTCAGCAAATTGGTGTAATTCGTATTGTGGAATCTAAAATCTCTTATGCTTAGATTATGATTAACTCAATAGCCAAAACGTTTATTATTTTTTATGATAAAGCCAGTTGTAGCAACTTTGTATGTTCTTCTATCTGTCCAATATATATTAAATTGAATGGGAAAAATTTGCATTTCTCTTTTGAGGTATTAAACATCAATTTTATTTATGAAAAGTGTTCTTGGCTCTATTTTGCTTGCTGGCTCACATTTTTTATGGGCCTAATGTGAATATCAAAGGAATGCCTTAAGATTAGAACTCTATGAGCTTTCACTTGCAGTTTTTGGTCCTTGGCTTGTCTTAAGAGACTTTAATTATTTTAAGTTTTCCAATGAGAAGCCGGTTGGAATATTTATTCCTCCCATCAAGCTTTGCTTGTTCAATGAATTCATTTATGATGCTTTTCTGCTAGATCTTCCTTTAACTAGTTTAAATTTCACATGGTAAAAGAAATATTTGAATATTCCAATCAAAGCCAAGCTTGATAGTCTCTTATGTAATAATGAATGATTGCTCAACTTTCCATCTAGCTATTGCAAAATGCTTCCCTAGAGCTCCTTAGATCATTGCCTGCTCTTCAACAGTTGAGGTTGTTGTCCTACTAAAACTAGCAATTTTAGAATCAAAAAAATTTGGTGCAATCAATAAAATTTTAAAGATTCAATTAGAGGTATTTGGAACACACAATATGGCAAGGATCATCTTTTAATCTATTTCAGAAGTGTTCCTTCACAAAAAAAAAATTGTTAAAGCTCCTTTATTCATCTTGGCAAAAGAAATAAGCATAATTCTGATTATTGCATAATCCACCAATCCTCTCTTTCATGCTTTAGACTCTTACCTTCTGGATCATAACTTGCTTCAGGATCTTGTTAAAATTAATAAAGGATTGTAGTTGTCCATGCATAATGAATTGCTTTGGGCCAAGTGGAGGGCAAAAGCCCACTAGCTTTAGAAGGTAGATGATGATCTTAAATTTTTAGGTAATCATATGAATAGAAGAAAAAGTTATAATTGGGTTCATCTATCAGTTAAAAACTCATCCTTAAAAGAAGATGCAATTTGTTATTTTAATTCTCTCTTAAATGTTAATGCAAGTACAACTTCCCTATTCTGTCTTGCAAGCATATTTTAACAAACTCAAGCCATACTTCTTTTATTACAACTTCATTTGATGAGGAAATGAAATATCACATTTTAGTATCAATAATGATGTAACCTGATAGATTCTCATCATACTTTTATAAATCTATTTGGGATGTAACTGGAATTCAAGTATGCAAGGCAATCTCTCATTTTTGTCACTCATTTCTCAATGCCTAGATGCTCAATCATTCCATCCATTACCACATTGATTCCCAAAAATAAAGCGTTTCTACTTTGTATGAAATAATTTGCAATGTTTAATATTTCGAGTAATCTTTGAGTAAAATTACCTAATAAAAATTTTATTCAATTATTTATTTGAAAAAACTTTTCTTTTGAATCCAATCCCTAAATCAAAATTAACTCAAAATTAAGAAACAAAAATCAATTATTTATGAATAGCCTTCTTTATTTACAAACGAATCAAATTTTTACGAATATAAACGAATCGAAACCTAAGATCAAGGGATTGTCTTCGAACGAGAAAGTACAAATCTTTGTGCGATACTCTTCTTTGAACAACGATCACCTTCATCTTTGAGAGAATGATTCGTGTATTTCACCTTCGATCATCTTAAAGACAACAACCTTCATGTGATTCGTCTTCCAAAGATGACCATCGTTCATAATTCAAATATTCGATCAAAGGAGCTACATACCTTCATCCGTGCATTTGCATATCTTTATTGAAGTCATGGGTAAAATGTTTAGTTCAATAATTTTCTTTAATCCGCTCTTTCTTCATGCCAAACACCTGAATTCTTATACTTCATATTAAATTTTACTTTACACCTTCATATCAAACAGCCCCTTAATCAGAGAGACCTAAATTTTTATACTGCAACTTCCATTTGGCTGTCATAGTGGCTTGAGCCATTATTGTGAAGCCACAGAGATTGTGTGCTTATTCTGTTGTCATTTACAAGATGTAGTTGGCTTCTATTTCCTGTTACTTTAAAGCTTGAATCAGGTTTAATGGCTAGTGTTTTTAGGGTTCCTTTATACTTTCCATTTACTATATCAAATTGTGGTGAAACATCAGATCAAGTAGTGACGTGGCTTTCATTAAATTGCTACTGCTAGTTTCAAATCTGTTCTTTTTGTTACTTGCAGATTTTGGGAATCTCTGTTGCCTTTAAACCTCGGGCTTATAGCTGTTGTATAGACTTCAAGATTATTAATTATTTCCGAAGTCTGCTGCCTTAATTCTCACATAGTAGCTTCCAAATGTTGCCTCCGTTCTATTTGAAAGGCGATTATGAATTCCAAATGCCCTATTTGCAATTCTAATTGGCACACATCAGCAAATAATACACACTACACAAAGTACAATGTCTGCTGTTTTATTATAGAGTATTGCAACACTTACACAATAGTATACATAAAAATATAAATAATATATCAATCAAATATATAAGTAGATTATTGATTGATTACACTTTTTTGTAAAGCTCATGCAAAAATTAAAAAAAGTTAAAAAAAAAAAATCTATTGATCCTAAATACTTTTTGATGTATTTTCTTAAATAAGTATAACATTTTTAGTGTATTCAACCAAGCCATAGAGTATCGGATCCTTTTTCCAGTACAACAAAGCCATCGAGAACAGGTTGGAACTTCCTTCATGGATGCTTGCACAGATTGAAATTATTACAAGTGTTTATGTATAACTACATGCTCATTGCAAGAATAAAAAAGAAAGAAATAAATAACTAATAATTTTATTTTCATATACAAACAGAAACAATGAAATACACATTTTCAGCTTCCAAAAAAGTCGTCCTTGAAACAAAAGTGCAGGCATAGCAGTTCTCTTCATATCCTCAGCAGCATTTTTCTTCGTAATAATTACAAGGAAGCTGCTGTTAGGAAAGGCACTACTGTAAATCTCTCTTTCCTTCAGCAGCTTACCAGTGACATTTCTAAGATTAAATTTAGGATTTGCCCCACAGAAAGCAACTATTAGCTGGAAATAGACATTCATAAATTTGTATATTTTTTATTGGTTTTATGCAAAATGAATGAGGTTTTTGCTGTGCTTGTGCCCATCAGGAATTGAATATGAAAAATTTTAAAAAAAAAAGTTAATCAATCCATATAACAATGCAATATAAGACCTGTGCAACTCTGTCGACGAGGATGGCATATTAGAAAAAAAGCATTCATGTGTGTGTTGTTTTTGTTACTATGAGAGCAAATAATTAGTTGTGCAATTAACTTTTTATCTATCTCATGAATGCTTCAAGTCTTCAAGGTTGAGAAGCGAGGTCTCCCTCTGCTAAGTTAATATCTTGAAATTGCATCAGAGTCCCGAAAAACTTACCCAGCAGCAAACCTTTAGAGTTCCTTTGCATTCTGAAATTTCGGCCATTGGAATTTACCGGCATAAATAACGATTTAGATGCCACACCTTCTTCCGGGGATCTTCGCAATGATGCAATTCTCAACCCGCCGGGCCAGTAAAAGAGACAAGATTTGAGCTCATACCTTTTTGGTTTGAAGCCCAAACAGGCTTTGGGAATTTGACATCTCGACCTCAAAAGTTTGTGAAAAAATCACCTGCCTGATGCATCTAGGCTTGCCTGCTTTCTGAGAAGAGCTGATTAAGCTAAACAAGCACAAACACCTGTTCTCCACCCAACCAAACCATAAAAGAGAAATCAGATTTGAAAAATACACGCGGCTTCTTGTACAAAACAGTAAAACCCTTACACAATCCGTGATGCACAAAGTATTCCGCAAAACCGAGCTATCTATAACTATGTATCGGTATAACACTGCCTCGCAAATTGGAGGTCCCAAGCATAACTAAATATGGCAAATTCTCTTTTTTTTTCTTTCAATAATTCCCATAAAGTGTTAAAGAGAATGGAGAGTGAAGAGAATGGAGAGTGAAGGCTCTCCATTACAACAGAGGATAACCAGACCTTCTAAAATCTCTGGTGAAGAAAGGGTGGTGGAGGGCTTCCTCGGCTTTAAGGCGCTGAGCAGGATCATAGCAGAGAAGCCCTTGCAGAAGATCAATGAGATCGCCGGCAGAGTGATCAACATGCTGCATTATAAGGTTCTGTAGAATATGGTGAATATTACAGTTTAGGTCTTTTACCAAACAAATACGTAGAATTTTATAAGAGAATAAATAATGTTTTACTTGGAGACGAGGCAATTTTCCAACTGCCCTCATGCTTTCTCTAGAAGTTGACCCTTCTGGCCAATCCAACCGCAGCCCTCGCTTAAAGTATTTTTCAGCATGCCGACTATTTATAAAAAACCGTAAAACTATAAACATACAGCTATTCGCATGTTAAATAATTGGTAAAAATATGCAGAGCCACAATATTTTTTACTCACTCTGCTTTCCGAATCATATGCACAGGAAGCGGGCCTAGCACCCTCTCCATCATTGCAAGATGTTCCAAATTTTCATGAGTCTGGAAAAGTGCTTCACCCTGGAAGTAAGAAGAGAATGACAATTCATGAAAAATCTCAATTTTGCAGACCGCACTATGCTATACATCCATATAATAAGGAAACGAATGCACATTGTTCTGCTAATAGCTAGTATATTTCTATTAGATGAGGCACCAAAGAAACATACAGTTAGTACTGATGCAGTAGTATCCAACACAATCACACTTTATGGTACTCCTTTTATTAATTCTTTTCTTTTTTTTTCATGTGCGGAGAGTCTGGATGAGGCAGGCAGATCCTTTATGTTAGCCTATTTTGCTGTCACTTTTGTTTAGTTGAAGCAAGAATGTTATACTTCACGAGAACCCTCCCATTATTTTTCCAATGTGCAAGAAAATTAGAGATGGTAGAGAAAAGTGATGCACAAGCCCACTTTAAAAATGCATGACGCCAATCCTTTTTTTAACACTTAAACTGCCTTGTAAAGGCCAACAGTAGGAATTTTGGGGGATGCCTAGCAAAACTCTTAGTTGAAGATATATGCATAAAAGTGATGGAGAATGCCCCATCACTTAGGTGACAAATAAAGAAGTTCTTTGGGAAGGAAGATTTTTTTTTAATTAGAAAAAGATGATTTTATACTAACATATTCATTACCCTTAAAACTATGAAAACATTTGATCATGTTTGAGAATCATGACTGAATTTTTTATAGTTTATACAAAAAAAAACATATTTTTATTTATTTTGCAAGTTAAATATACAATAAAACGTTTTTCCACATCTACAATTACCAGAGTTCAGAAAAACATCTAAACAATAAAAGTCTCCAACAAAAGCTGCAACCAAACAACACAACAGACAAAGTAACAATAAGTAATTGTGCATGATACAAACATTATAATAAACCCCGGTGAATTACTCCACCTCAGAATACATCACCTTACTGTTACAAACACGTTAACCTACCAGCCAAACAAGAATGGACAAGCCACCCTAACAAATATGAAGAGTTAACACAAGAATGTGAAGACTAAAAAGGCATATAAGAAAAGAATTTCAGGTGAATAAATTTAAATCCAAATTCTCAAAAATAGAAGTGTGACCACCTATTTTTGAGTAATTCATTAGCATGAACCAGCAATGAAGACAAGTTTTTATTTTGTTGCAGCCATTCATGTTCTTGATTCATCAACATAATTGGCTATTGACTTACTTATAATTAGTATTGGTCAAATTTAATGCAGCTACTTTGTGATAACAAAATTACATTAACAAGCTCAAGGTCCTTGTCAGCTTCTTTTGACCTGTTAATTCATTTCATTATCAATTGAATCAATTTCTGGCATGTTAACATTTAAAATAAACAGATATCTGGCCATTTAGTGATGTCGTTAATTCTCAATTTCCCTAGTACTACTTCATACATGTCATATTGTTTGCAATACAAGAAACTCTAATCTAGGTTATCTCGATTGAGTTAAGCAGAGTTAAAATGTCAAAAAAGGCATGCTATTCATTAACATTAACAGGCTAAATTATATATGATAGACTACCATAAATAATTATAAGCATACTAATGGCTGTTAAGTTTGAAATTTTGTATCATCTTTTAAAATAATTATTATTTCTCAAGTGTTTGGTTTGGGAGAAACTTTTCCTGCAAAACCTTATAATTCAAAGAGTGACATTGCGCAGGAATCAGGCGATTTATTCTTATTTAAGGTCGAGTTCACAAGAAAAAAAAAGACGCCAACCTTCATATCTACGCAAGCAACAACCATCACCGGTCTAGCCAGCACACAATATATATATATAAATATATTGATTTTAATTTGCTCCAAAAAATATTTAAAACAAATGCACTCTAATTTTCACAACATCTAAAAAATATTTTTACATAATAAACATTTTACCATAAGAAAATTAACACTAATCATATATTATTTTAGTATTTCTTTTACCTCAAGCTCATTAGCCAATTTGATGTCCTGGCAAGCCTCATCAGCTTCGCTAGCATTCACTTGCCATCATAAATGGATCCGTCTATCGTGAACGGCCTCACCAATCTTCTATAAACCTCACTGGCCCTCACTAACCTTGCCAGTACGCTTAGGTTCAGCCATACCTTCTATTTTTATATTTTTATAAAAACAAATTACTATGATTTTATTTTGCACCTAAAAAATGTCAAAAAGAAATTGCACTCAAATCTTTCCAAACATCCTAAGAAAAGCTTTACATTAATCATATTATTCAGTATTACATTAGCCGCAATCCAAGCAGCTCCTAAATCTGTCTTAAATAACAAACACCATTTAAATCTTCTCCATGCAAGCGACCACCATCATCAGCCTTGCTAGCTTATAATTGGATGTTGCCGGACATTGCCGTTGGACTTGCCAGCACATCACCGGGCCTCATCAATCATTGATGGCTTACTAATCTTCGTTTAGCCTCACTAGCCCCATAATTAGACCTTGCTAAGTTTTCTGGTGTGTCTAGGTTCGCTGAAATTTTTTTTGCTTTTTATAAATAAATAATCAATCGCTCTAATTTTATTTTGCACCCAAAAAATCAATAACAATAACACTTTAATCTTTCTAAACATCCAACAATGTTTTACACAACAATAATTTTATCTAAAAGCTTTACAATATAATCATACTATTTCTGTATTTCTTTAACCTCCAACAAGCAGCTCCTAAACTAGTCTTAAATAATAAACAGCAAACCTTCATCGCCATGCAAGCAACCACCATGCCAGCCTTTTCAGCATATAAATCATCAAACATTGTTGATCTCACCAGCACACAGGGCCCTGTCAATCATTGACGGCCTCATTAATCTTTAATAAGCCTCTCCGGCCCTCGCCAAACTTGCTCATGTGTCTAGATTCAGGTAGACTTTTTTATTAGTAAAAAACAAACTATTTTATCTTATTTGCTCCAAAAAATAAATCAATTACACACTAATCTTTCCAAACATTAAAAAATAATCATTTTACCTAAAAAAAGGTTTACATTAATCCATATTATATCAGGATTCCTTTAACCTCAAGCCAAGTTGCTCCTAAACTAATCTTAAATAACATACGGCATTTAAACCTACAAAAAATAAGTTAAATACAAACACAATTCCTACAAATTAATAGCTTCAAGATTAACAATGCTAATAAAGGAAGACATTGAAAGTAATAATAGAACAGAGCTATTGATCATGAAGAAAAGAGAGGACTATAAAGTCTTACCCCAAAGAAATTATAACAAATAAGAAACTTATCCATAAAGAACAGCGTGAAAAAGAACAATATCATCTCCAATAATATAGAGTGCAAAGTCACACACCTCCTAAATAACATAACATTCTAGAAAAATGCCTTTTGAAAGCATGAAAAACTTGATGCGCAGTACTAGACTTGTCCAATCTAACAGCAATACAAAAAAGGGAACCAACATATTTTTCATTATTTACTAATAAAATGAATGCGTTAGGCTCTGCTTGTATTTGGTAATGTTGAATTAATGAATTTAATGAACTTGGAATTGATAATGTCATGTAGTCAAATATGTTATGGTTTGCAAATGAAGGCTAAGTTTGTTATTATAATATATGTAGACTTGAAAAGCAGGTTATGTCTTGTGATGTTAAAATGGGTTCTTGATAGCATGAGTGAGCGGCAATAGGAGGTGGAGACGAGACTATGGAAGGCAGTAACATTTGCGACACAAAGAGAAGCAAGCACAAACAAGTAGAAATTGCAAGGCACTAGTTTTAACATTAGAGAACAATGGCTTGAGCACGAACAAGTAGAGATTGTAACGGAATGCTTTTAACATTAGAGAACAATGGGATGGCTAACAATAATGGCAACTGAATGGTTTGCAGGTAGCTTGAATTAATGGTTTAGGAATATGATAAGGTTGAGAAATTACATGCAGAATAAGCCCCACTGGGCTGGAGGATGGAGAGATGCAATTGCATGTTGCATACAAGTTCCTCGGCATTCAACTAGAAGCTATCAACGTAGCATTCATATTCAATGTATACGATAATCTCATTATGCAATATCTAGATAAAGCTGTTAATGATTCAATATCAATCCAAAACCCATGAATGACTCAAAGTCATTAAGCTTGATTATAAACCAAATAAGACTAATGGTTGGTTCAATCAAATCAGCATGGTATCGTTACCAAAGTCTTGACATTGAATCCTAGGTGCCAGTTAACATCATGCTAAATGCATCAAACAATAATACGGGATAGACTACCATCCCTTTGGAAATACAAAGAGTTTTTATGATGCAGTCACACAAAAAAATCTCTAATTTCTAAAAAAGACCATTAGAACCCGAACAGCTACTAGATAACTATTTACAAGATCACAAGCTAAGTGTTTAAAAAGTAGACTTAATTAATGTATTACATCATTTATAAGAGCTTAATACGCATAAATTTAAGTGAGCTTGAGCTTCAGCAGTGATTATAAAATAAAGTGCTATTTACAAGGGCGGGATAATCATGTTTTGCATTTTATATGTAATTTTGTTAATTTCACTAGGAGTAGTTCCAAGTATTAAAATGAATCAGGGAAACATCTAGAATGAGTAAAGTTTCAAGGGAAGCCCTAAAACTTGAGGAAAAATTCAGGGCAAGTTTCTGGGGAGTTAAGTTTAAGGGACACTTCAATGCACTTCATTAAGGTGATACATTCTCGTTGGGTGATAGCTTTCAAGAGCCTTTATAATTGATTCTAGTTCCAATTCATGCATAAATTTTAGTTGAATATTTATAAATTACTGTCTAATCATGTCAAAAAATATGGAAGATTGTTTTAGAGATGATAAATAGAACATTACGCCCTTAAAATGAAAAGGGTAGCTCATGGGAACATTATAAATGGCATTTTTAAGGCCTAGATTTGTACTGTAAACAATATTTTTGAAAAAAAAAATTGCTAGTTGCTCTAACATTGAGAATTCGTTAGGTGATAATCTTAACTAGTATTTTAACTAAACTTTTCTTTTGATTTAATATTTAGCCTTCATTTGTTAAATCCTTTTAGCACTGCCATTCTCTTTCTCTCTGAGCATCCCCTAATCTGATATTGACGCAGTTGGATCTCATTCTCTGTTTAACCCAATTGAATAAAAAATGGATTAAAATATGTGCGATGCTTCTTGTTGCAGAATATGAAGTTAGAATTGGAGGAAGATAAGAGAATGACCAATAGAAAAAATTAGGAGTAAGATTATTAGTAGCTTTCTTCAAAAAAATTCTAAGAATTTGATAGCCTTACAACTTACATATAAAAAGAAAAAAGACAAGCTTTAATTACTTGGGCCATCATCCAACTACCTAGGTGGCTGCCTTAAAGGTTGTCAATACAACAGTGCGTTATCCCCTATGGACACTACAAGTGTAAAATGGGAAGCTGGTAACAGCAATGTCATGGAAACTTTAAGGGAAACCTTTCTACAATCTTTTTCCCAATCAGAAATCTTCCTGACCCACTTCATCCCAAGACATGAGTTCGCTCAAGAAATGATGTATCCACTCTAAAATCTTGCGAGCTATTGCAATTCTGGCTCAATGAAACCTCTAGAGACCATCAGTCTTTCCCTTGTTCTTTTCTTCTCTTCCAGAATGATGGGGGTTTCTCCTGAGTTTCCAAGCATCTTCCCTAGTGTCCCTCCTGAACCTGAGTAGAATCTCCCAAGTGACGCAGGAGTGCTCAAGAACTCATAATGTAGGTGTGGCTAACTTCTCAAACTCCTTAGCGAACTTATTGGGCAACATCTCCAGTAACCTCATTTTCCCAACTGAGTTCCTAATCATGTGCCCCTTCTTTTAAAGTCGAGTCACTCCCATGAGTCAATTATATAACAGGAAATAATCTTCTAATCTTCTCCTCGGAATACCATTTTTCCTTATGCATGCTTTCTCCTTTCTTTCCAATTCAATAATTTACTAGAGTGCCTCATCGAGTAATAGTTTCTTGATGTCTAATAGAGCATCTTCAATCAACGGCATTTCTAGTCTTTTCTGATATATAGCTCATCCATGAGTAGTAGAACCTTCTCAGTGACTTCATTCAACATCGACTGCTCAAACAACTTCAAATTTCTGCATTGAACACTAAGCAATTTTGCATGTAGGCTAAAAACTCCAAACTATAAAAGCATTGTTATTAATCTTTTCAATGACTTAGAATGATCTATATCCGAGTGGTTGGAGCTTCCAACCTTCTCCCTAGTATCAGTCCTTATCAATGTGAGCCACACTACATCTCTTACTGTGAAAGTTTTCTCCACTTATTGTCGGTCAGATCGAGCCTTCTGCTATGTTGAGTGATTTTGAGTTGTTTAGCAACACCATTCATGTGTACCTTCTTTGTCTCCACGACAAGCTTAGTAGCTCAACCAACCTTGAATATTGTAATAACCAACTTTTTTATTAAAAAATTAATTTTAAATATTTCCTGAGACCCAAAATTTTTTAGAAAATTTTCAATTAGTTAAGCTAATTTTATAAATTACTACTTTTGACTAATTTTAACCCATATTAATTAATCATAAATTAATGAGATAATTATAAATATCTATGGGTTGATGTGATTCAACATAAAGTTATAAAAATTTAACACATATATTAGTATTAAGATATTATATATATATATATATAAAGTTACATCTATTAGAAATATAATTATATAAAATAGTTTTCTTATAAAAGAAATATCCCCTTTCCTATGCCTCTGACAAAGGCCATATGAAAAGAAAAAGATAAAGAAGAAAGGAAAAGAGGGGAGCTAGGGCTCGTAATCCAAAGCAGGTCGAAACATTTTTCAAAGTTATGGTTAACATCACAAGGTTTTTACGACCTTATTATTTCGTTATAACATAAATTAAGTTATCAATGGGTTGAGCTTTTCCCAATTTAAAGGAAACTCTATCAAAATTTTAACAATTCTCAAGAAACCATCCTATTATCATTTTAAACATCATAATAAAATTTGATCAAATTTGGGCAAATAAATTGAATTTTAACAACCCTAGAGGTTATCAACGGGTTGGGCTTTCTCAATTTAAAGGAAACTCTATCAAAATTTCATCAATTCTCAGGAAACCTCTGTTATTATTTTAAACATCATATTAAAATTTGGTCAAATTTGGGCAAATAGATTGACTTTTATTTTATCCCCCATAGCAAAAGCCCTTTTTAGAAAAATCTAAATCAAAATTTCCATAGATAGCTTAAATATTAATCAGAGACTACTATAAGCTTTAAGACAATAATTTATTAGGTTTATCAGAAATTAAAAGACGCAAATTTTAGATTTCAATTGATTCTATTAGTCTAATTGGAATAAATCTAAAGAGAAAAAATAATAATATAAGCTTAAGTATTGAATCTTATGCTTTTGCAGATAAATATTATGCTATACTATAAAAATTTAAGAAATGAAAAAAAAATTGTAATATGAGGAAGCTTGCAAACAAGTCAAACCATGCATAAAAGCATAATATTGTAATTTTATTTAAAAATAAGCATCTTTCTTTCTTTTAAATCTATTGCACTTCATATTTTTTAAATTAATTATATACCACTTATAGTCAAAAAATTTACTAGAAGAATTAAAATTGTTAAATAATTTTTCTACCTTTCCTATAATATTTTTGTTTCATATTGCCATATACATATTTTAATTAATTACTTCAAAATTTACTATTATTATTATGGGATTGCTTGAATTTAAATTTGCATGGATAATACATTATATATCTACAATTACAGATAAATGCTATAAATATATATTTTGCTATAAATACAGACATAAAGTTAGAGATATATATATTATTGTAACAATCAAAATAAATGAAAAATTTTAATAAAAAATTATTGCATGTGAGAGGAGATCTATTGATGCAGGCCAGGTAAGCCATGAATTAAGATTCTCACATCAAACTATAACAGTATAGAATTCCTCTTTTGTGGGACTAAGGTAACTAAGTATAAGAACAAAAATCTCACATACTATGTTGTGAGGGGAGATCCATTGGCGGCCAATGACAGGTAAACTAAAGTTCTCAAAGCATAGGATACACAATTATAATATCTTGGAAGACAAATCAATTTATGGAATGATGTGGCATGCAGATACAATTTCATTTTTTAAATCAGATTTCCTTCATGAACTAAATATGCCTCAGTATTTCATTTCATTTTGTAGCTTACGAAAATTTTCAGGAAAATATATGCATACCTTATTCTTTGCAATATTTAATACAAAATAAGCTCATTTATTTCTAACATTTTAAGTTTATAATTTATACATAATTATATTAAACTATCCTTTGCATTGCTTACATAAAAATGTAATATCACCAAAATTGCACTACTCAACCCTCTTTATTGAATTTTTTCAAGTAAACATGTCAAGGAACAAATGGAACAGGATTTAGAATATCAAAAGAAAATGTTGCATTATATGAATTTTAAATATTCTGACAAAATGTAAGTTTGTAAAACTCAATTTTTTATACAAATATAACAAAAGATAAGAGAATTAAAGGCAAACAACTCTTTTTGTATTTTAAAATTTTAATTATGAAATGAAAACTTATGGTTCAATGACTCTTTTCATATTTGGGTGTTTTCTTTCTTGTAAGTTAGAAAAAATAAAATGGCAATCCTTGTCATCATTATTTTTACTTTGCTTTGAATTTCGAAAAAAGCTAATCGAGTCATGACAAAATATAGATTTCTTTCAAAAAACTCAACAATTGACTACAAAACAAGTGGATCCACATATCATGAGACAAAAATAAATGAGTGAATAAATAAAGTATAAAAAAAAATATCAAGACAAAGAGTGAATTAAAAAAATCAAAACAAAAAAAATTAACAAAACAGTAAAAACAAAATGATATACCCTTGAAAGCTAGAACAAAAAGATTTACATGTACATTCAAATTATTAATTGCATTGCCACTGAAAGGATAAGAGTTGCATATTTTCAATAAGATTTGCCAACAAAATATTATATACTCGTTAGCAATCATTATAAACATTTCAACTTCTATTGCCCAGATGCTCCTAAGAAATTGAATAATAAAAGTTGTGAAACAAATGACTTTTAATTGCTGATATTGCCTACAATGCCAAGAAAGCTTTATATAATACAGAAACCTTAGAAACAATAACCGACATACACTATTCCTTTCTTTTGGAAGGCATGAAAACAATATTATCCAAAGTATTCGCAGTTTGATTAATTCCAAATGCAGTAATTTTAGACAACATAAAATTAAAAGTTCAAGTATCACAGAAAGATCAATTATCACTAAATACTATTAGAAGTACTTGGAGCATGTTGTTAGCACTTCTAAAGTGTAGAATTTTTAATGTAGCTATGACAATGGGTTGAATAACCATTCAAGCACAATAAAATTGATGATTCGCATATTGCTGAACTAATTAGGTACGTTACTTGCAAAGAATGTAGGTTTCCATAGATAGCCAACAACCAGTACAAAACTTTGTTGATCTTCTTAGGATACTAAATAAAACTTGGATAGTAGGTAAAGCTAATTTTGTGTAGAATTCAATTGCTAGTTGTATTCATATGAGAAGATAACTAAAAGTATACCCGGAAAATCAAAAGAGAGAGCATCTAAAATACAAATGTTTGACGGTGGAAATAAAATATTTAAGCAAAGATTAAGGAAAAAACTTATTACAAAAAATAGTTTAAATGTAAGAACGATGAGAATTAATAAAATATATAAACTTGTAATGAATACAAAGTAGCAGTTTGTTATGACAAAATTGCAATTTAGTGATTAATATGAAAACTTATAATCTATAGAGCGATATATATATAAAAGCTAATCAAATTAATAGGTAAAAGAACTAAGAAACTGACCTAAGTAAAATATATCAAAAATAGAGATCAAAAAATTTTTAAAGATAGGTAAAAGAACTTGTGCAAAATTGTTTAGGTGAGAAAGGTAACTAAAAGTATATTTGGAAAATCAAAAGGGAGAGCATCTAAAATACAAATGTTTGATGGTGGAAATAAAATATTTAAGCAAAGATCAAGGAAAAAATTTATTGCAAAAAATAGTTTAAATGTAAGAACGATGAGAATTAATAAAATATATAAAGTTATAATGAATACAAAGTAGCAGTTTGTGATGCTAAAATTGCAATTTAGTGATTAATATGAAAACTTATAATCTATAGAGGGATATATATATATATATACATATATATAAGCTAATCAAATTAATAGGGTAAAAGAACTAAGAAACTGACCCCAAGTAAAATATATCAAAAATAGTGATCAAAAAAATTTTAAAAATAGGTAAAAGAACATGTGCAAAATTGTTTAGGTGAGAAAGGTATTTCTTGGCTTACCTTTAATGCGATTTTTAAGACAAATAATGCCAAATGAGTAGAGTATTGTTGTAACTATTTACAAGAATAAAGATGATGCTCAAGATTGTGCAAATTATAGAAGAAATAAATTAATGAATATTTAAAGAAGTAAATGTCTTCATTAAACTTATCAATTTTGAAAAGGTTAACAATAAACTACCAAAAGTTCTTTAGAAAGCTTTGGATAGAAAAAGAAATTGTGGCTTATACTAATGTTATTAAAGATATGTATAATGGGGTCAAATCATGTGTTTGGTCACAATGCGGCTTATCTAATAATTTTCTATTACTATTGGATTGCATCAAGGCTCTGCTCCCAATCCATATCTCTTTGGTTTAAATATTAATGTTCTTACTAAGCAAATTCAAGTGGACGTTCCTTAGTGCATGTTATTTGCAATGACATTCTCTTAATTGAAAAGACCAAGAATGGGATTAAAGCAAAACTCGAGTTATGTAGGGATACTTTAAAATCTAAAAGATCTCATTTTAGGAGATCTAAAACAAAATATATTAAGTATAATTGTAATAAAAGCCTTAATCTTGAGAACATTGCTATTGAGGAACATGTCATGAAGAAGAATGAGGTTTCAAATACTTTAGTACAATTATATAAAATAATTGTAAAGTAGAAGGCAACATGATTAATAGGATCCAAGTTGGTTGGATTAAATGGAATAACTTCAAAGTGTTGTGTATTAGAAATCCCACTCAAATTAAAGAAAAAAATTTATAGAGCAGCTATATAGTCAACAAAGAAACTAAAGAGGTTGAATGTTAGCCAATAAGATAAGTGGTGAGGATGCTAGAATGGATGAGTGGGTATACTCAAAAGAATAGAATAAGATATAAGTTTAGTTGAAGCAAGAATGAAGTGCCTCCAATAATGAATAAGATTAAAAAAAATTGTCTTAGATGGTTCAAATATATTAAGCATAGACCAATTGATGCCCCTTTAGGAATTAAAATCATTAAATTTTGTTAAAATCAGGGAGTTTCGCAAGAAATTAAAGAAGTTTTTAAAATCATTAATGAGCATTGAATATTTTAAATCGCATATGCTAGACTTTCTATAGATCTTTCTTTAACAAATTCAAGTATGCAAACTTGCACAAAAACTATGGTTGCAGAAGAAAAAGTAAAGAAAGGAAATTAAAAAGTAATAATACTAGCCAGAGCACATGTCGCAAGAAGATTAGTTCCTTTGGAGACGATGGCTTGCTGCACTGTCACCCTCAAATAAATCAACACAACTAACAGATGATTGCAAAATGAAAGAGAATTTGTTCAAATACCTGGTTTAGAACACAAAAAATACAACCCCCAAATTCTAAAATTGTAATTCGGGTTAAATTCAACTATATTAAATTTAGATCTACAGGAATTTTTCAGTAATAATTATTTCTAGAAAATTCCAACACCAAGTCACTAGTTTCCCCCAATAACAGTTCTCTAAAAGTTTTGGGACATCCCCAGTACATAAGAGATTAATCCCATGGTTGAAACAAAATTTCCATGCAATCTGCAGCCAAGTGTTTCCAATAGCAACAAAAAGCACTTAACCACTGCACCTGATTTGCTTTAAAATTGAGTCAATAATATTCAGTACAAAAAACTTAATCCAAATATACTGTAATAGCAGTTAAAGGACTTAATGCAGTCCATGTTAGTTCTATCAAAGGTGACTCTAAGCGTCAAACTTCAAAACAAGAAATATACTTTAATAGCACAATAGCAAAAGCTCGGTCATTTGATATTAGATTCTGAATATTGTATTTTATAAATGCAGAGTAAAACAACGATAATGTATTTAGACTGCCTTAGTGCAGTTTGGTTGTTTATAAAATAATTTTAGGGATTCATTTTTTTTTGTAAGATGAAATCAGAGCAGAAAACCAGAAAAAAAATAAAATTACAATTAAAACAAAAAACACAATGCCGACAACCACTCAATCGAAAGACATGAGTGGGAAATGCTGGCGGCAATTGGAAGGGGGTGTCCAACAGACCAGTGGAGCTTTAAATAAAGCGAGAATAAACTCATTACGGTGACAAACTGAGGTTGCAGGGAATGTAGATCGCTGAAGGTATTCTGTGCCTATTTGGACACACATATATATTTGAAGTTTTACCATTGACAAGGTGTGGTAGTCTAACAGCTACCAAATTTCCAGTGCTCACAACTTTTCAAGAAAAGAATCTTAATGATCAAAGAAAAGCTGTAAAACAATTTTGAAATACATTAAGAAATTACTATAGAAGTAAACTACAAAGACATTAACAGTAGTTGGTAGGACTATGCAACAAACGATCTAAGCACTGTGAAAATTTCAAACAAAAAGATAAGTTTTAATGAAAAACTAATATAGAGAACAGTTATAGCTATATTTACCGAGCAAAGCTCAACCAATATACATCCAACACTCCATAAATCACATGGAGAGTTCCATCCATGTCCTTTAAAAGAGGAAAAAGAAAATTAGACAATTGGATATGTTTAGTAGATATCATTAAATGCACTGCACAATAGTCACCGAGAATAACTTCAGGAGCACGATAGTGGCGTGTGGACACAACATAGTTATGATCTTGATGTTCAAATGTTGTACTTCCAAAATCAATGAGCTTAATGGCACTAGATTTTGGTATATTCTTGTATGCACCATCCTTAGCATATTTTGAAAATGTATGTATCTACAACAAAAAAGCATAAATATGTTTTATGCCTTAAGAAATTTCACATTAATTATGTCAATGGATGCTTTTCAGTAATCTGATAACATATAACAAATTTCATGAACAATAAACAGTAATTAAAAATATGTCACCTTAGTATCAGGAACCCTAATGTACTCCGATGAAACAAGAAGTATGTTCTCGGGCTTTAGATCAGTATGAATGAGCCGCATGTCATGCATAACTTAAAAAGAAAAGGAGAAAATAATTACACATTTGGCATGATGATAGCATGAGATGAATTTAACCTTAGAAAAAATGCTTTGAGGAAAAAACACTAATAAATGAGAAAATCATATCCACCCACATGCAACAGAATCCAAAAGTTGTCTGCCAAGTTCCCGAACTAGATCAATTTGGAATGAACGATAACTATTCTTCCGAAGAAAGTCATATAAACTCGGACCAAGTTTCTCAAAAACCTGCCAAAAAAAAAAAGTAAAAGGTTTTACTTTACTCTATTTAATCCAACCAAAAAGTTGATAATGAAATTATTGCAAATTAACTTACAATACATATATGACTACGATAGTCAAACCAATTACGTATTTGTACACAACTGCAGTGAATAACAAAAATACAAACTCAATGTAAAATTTTAAAATACAAGTTAGAATGCACATAGAGTAAACAGATAACCTCACCGAGAACCGCCAATATCGTGCTTTGCAAGCCTCTGAAGTACATCAATCTCTAGCATTGCAGCTTCACGGTATTTCTTTGTTGAACGCACAATTTTAATTGCGACTGGCTCCAGCCTGTCCATGTCCCAGCATTCCAGCACTTGTCCAAATGTACCTAAAAGAGCACCACACAGAAAAAAACACAGAATAGCTAATTAATATATATATATAAGAAATTGATCTTCTCTTGGAATTGTAAAAAAAATAAAAATTAGCATTTCTTTATATCTCCATCTTTAAGCATGCTACTAATTGTATAAAGAGAACAAAAAAAATTAATGACACCCAATAGAGATGTAAATGGTTGGCGAGTAAAGGAGAGCATACCCTCTCCCATTTTGCTGAGTATTCTATCTGCAAATTAAATGAAATGAAAGAAATTATAGTAATGATTCAAATAAATGAAGAAACATGAACAGCAAGAAGCAGAAAATTTAGAAAATGAAAAATAGTAACATAAAAGCTAGAGTAGAAAAGCAATGTGTTTATAGTTTGTTCAACAACACAAAAGGCATGGTGATTAAGTATAAGCATCTGAGCCAATAGTAAACAGTATCACAATTTGCTGATTTACTAGCAGACTTCAAGTGCAGTTACATAGTGCAGAAGTTTTCAGTAAATGAAGCATCCGCATAATTAAAATATGCAACTCTGTACATGCAGAACTTTGAAATGAACCATAAGAGAACTAATATCTATTCAAAAAATTAAGAATTCAAGAAAATTGAAAAGGGAACAGAATTTTACATCTGGGAGTCAGATTCTCGCCAACTGAAAACACATAATGACCATCCTTATCATCTGCTCTCATGGGAGGAGATAGATAACGGGGCAATTGGCTGTAATAGTAGGACTGGAAAGCATAGTTTGCACGATACCCATTCACATATTCCTGTCCACAGTAAAGAGTATGAGGTACTACATGAGAAGAATTTCTAAGAATTTCTTAAAATTTCCATTTTTATAGAGAATATGTGCATGCTTTTACTTTTACAGACTTTGAGCTAAAATAAAAAAACTAATGATCAGATGTAAAAATGATGCAGCTCTTTTTGTTTGCTTACCACACATTATGCATCAATAAATGGGCTAATCAAACAAGGAATGGATTTTGGCTCTTTGAGCTACGATACAGACAATATCGTAAGAAACAACACTTATAACAAAACCAGAAAATATGTGGAAAATAAAAAACCGCCAAAAAGTATATTACTGCATGCTCACAGAAGAAAACCCGATTGAAAATTCCTAGCAAACATGTTATCTAGCAGTATGTCCAGAAATTCTTCAGAATAGCAAGTAAGGAAAATGAATGATTGCTCGCCAGCATCTTTCTTTTTCATCAAAATTCATAATATTTTTCCAAACAGAGAAATTACAGATTTTAAGTAAAAATAGAGAAAAATTCAAGAAAAACCAGAACAAAGAAATATGGCACGAGAGCAGACAATAAATAAGGGATTCACGATCCAGCAAAACTTGTCCGAAGCAACGAAATTTTAATGAGCCGAATACGAAAATAAGCACAGATCCGAGAGCCGTGCAACCAGATTGAGAAAAAATGAAAACAAATTAAAATCAATGAAGCATAAGCCAAGGGAAGGGAAAGAAAAAAAAGAGGAAGAGAGAGAATGGGAAAGGGTGCGAGAGGGAGGGGGAAACCTTGGGTGGAAGTGAAGGTGGTATGTCCCAGGTCAACCTCGGCCTCTTCCTAGGAGGCTTCTCCATGGCCCCGAGCGGGTATTCTGCGGTAGACTGTGTTTCCATGGCTAATCAAATCAAGGAGAAGATTATTTGCGGACCAGCGCGATGGCGTCTTCTCTTGGCTTGGAAATCTGAAACTGCAGGCGAAATATATCATTTTTTTAAATATTATATTTTTTTACTTGTTACATAATTTTAATATATTTTTTATAAAGTATGGATAATTAAAATTTAAAAAATTAAATAGAATAAAAAAATATTATTAAATTTACTTTTGTTTGTGAGATTCATAAAAATACTTATTTTAAATCTTAAATCTTAATATTCATACTTTTTTGGAGATATTTGGGAGCCAAGTAATATTTTTCTGTCTTGGGCTCGCTCATTTGGCCCAACTTAAGTTGACCTAATCCATTTTACTCTTAATTAATAATCATAATTTAAAAACTAAATTTATTTAAGGATATATCACTACCGTCACCATTTTATTTAAGGACGCAGCGTTACAAAAAGACTCCCTCCGATGGAGTCTGCTTCCATTTAGACATTATTTTCTCAAAACATCAAGAATGTGCATTAATCATGGAACATGAATAAAATATCACACTTTCTAATCACATTGAACAAGGGAAAATGCATGATTATCCTATAGATGACCAAGGGACTTTCAAAAGATAACAAGTCAACTCATCTACTAAAATCTTCTTGCTAACTTTTGAGAATACTGATCAAGGAAGAAAATAAAATTGTTGGAGATCACATCAATATGGCAAGTGCTACCACGATGGCAAAAGGTATTTTCTGTGCGACATGCCCGGCCACCAAATTCGGGACTGTCGATCTGTAAGAACGATAGACGAGATAACAATTAAAAGGTTATAATAAGGCACTAGTATTCCTAAAATGTCATTTTTTTTATTATATAACAAATTTTCTTTTAAATACAAAAGTTATGATAATAATTACTTAATATTATTCTAAATATTTTGCATGATTTAAGTGTGATTTATATTTTCACTATCTTACTAATCTATATGACTCTTAATAGGAAGATATAAGTCTAAGTTGAGTTAAGTGTATAGCTTACAAATAACATCTTTATTGATATCAAACTAATAACCCTACATCAAGGCTAAAGTTCTATAATTAGGAAGATGGAATGTAAACTCACTATCTTTAAGCTTACTAAAAAAACTAAATCTAAGTGGTTATAACTCATAGGTTCACTAAACTATCTAAATACTCACTTGGGAGGTACCACAAGCAAAATTAAAGGAAATATCACAATCTAGAAGTCCTAGTTTTACTTATATCAATATGTGTGCTAAAATTTGATAAAGAATCTGGAGAGATTAAGGAAGGTTCGTAGTTGAAAGGAGAATACTTACTAACTCTAATTTAAGTTCTAGCAAAATAGTCCAAATAGGAGCACCTACTATAAATGGGGGTAAGCAAATAGCTAAATGCACCTTAAATATATATTTTCTACACATATAATGGGAATTAAATAAAGCTAAGATTCTTAACCTATAATATTTCTCCTATTGTTCAGGCTTACTAAACTACTCAAAGTATCTAACTAGGATAATCAAGGGTTAATCTCACATTCTAAAGTGACATGAAAGTCTAAAGAATAAATATGCTTACTGTCCTAAGGCATTAAGGTCTATACATGCATGTATTCAAGGTTATGGAAATCACATACATGAAGATTTGAGGAGCCAAATACCAAATTTATCTAATTACTGTACAATCACAATAATAATAATATATACGTAATTCTCACATTACAAGGAGAAAAGTGACACTAAGTGTAATAACTCAAGTGTTGTTAATTGGTTTTAGACACTCAAATTAGGTTTAAAATATTGCTAGCAGACTCTTAATGATAGTAGGAGCCTGTACCTGAAACTTAGTGTGATTTGAAGATCGTTCATTTCAACACACATTTTGAGACAATTCAAATACCTTAGAAAAAACATAATTTAATTTGACCTCAAAATTAAAAATGGAGTTCGCTACTGGACTCATCACCTTCCAATTAGCTAGGAATGATATTATGGGAATTTTTGGAAGTTGTCGAATTTACCGAATATTTTATTGTATTTTGAGGGCTCTGAAAATTATGTCAAAATCAGGATCTCAATTCAAGTCAAATAAAAATTTAATAAAAATATTCTCATATAATTTATATTGAAGGAATCCTACTGTGAAAGTGTAAGTGCATTTGGGATTTCGGATTGTCCTAAATAAATTTGTGAAGTTTAAACTTCATAGTTTAATAATAAAAATAAAATCAAAATTTAGAAAATTTTGTATATTTAGTTTAAGCATCAATTGAGGATGCTAAGTTTTAAGTTTCACTGATTTTTGAGTTCCGGATTGATCGTGGTGAAATTTTAAAATTTTTAGCTTAAAAACTAATATAAAATAAAATACTTGTCCAAAATTCAATTATTTTTGATGTGTGCATTTGTCTCATCGAGGCGCTAATTTTAGTATTAAGATTGTAATTTTTAAAGTTTTATTTACTATAGATCATAGCTTGAGAAATTTCAATCATTCGATGGATGTGTTAAATTATGATTTGGTTTTATAAGGCTCTATAAACCATCATAAACCATAATCATTCTTCTTCCCTCAGCCAAAAATCTCTCCTCTCCCACGCAAACCATAGACTCCTTTCTCTTGGGAGAGCCGACGGTTCTCTTCAATGGTTGAGAGGCCCTCGCCTCTCCTAACTCTAGGCAGGTGGCCGAGAGGTTTACATCTCTTTACTTTCTGTAGGAGGCCTAGAGGCTTCTTTCTATTCCCTCTCTGCTTGAGGTCAAGAGCTAGCGAGCTGCTCGATCTCTTTTCACTCGAGCCTTCCTTCTCTTCCCTCTTGCACAAGCACAAGGGTCACAAGCCACTCTTTCCCTCTCGGCAGGAGGCTGAGAGGCGTTGGCCAGCCAGCTAGCCAGCCGAAGGCCCTCTATAATGACCTCAATATTGAATATGAACTCAATCCAATATTAGAGCGTTACCATAGCATTTAATATCGAATTAGAAGAAAGCTAATAAAAAATTAAATACTATGCTGGCCAAGTATCTTTGTGAGGGTGCTATGTTGAGAAAATTATAATGAAAGCAATATAAAATATAAGGAATAAATACATATAAAATATGTAAGATTATCCACTCATTAAATCCAAATATTTATAAAGTAAGTAAACTTAGCACAAAATAAATAAAAATATCACAAAAAATTTAAGTTAATTATTACAAACATTTTTAAAAATAAAAGAGCAAGAAAATTAAATATCTTTCACATATATAAATGCAAATAGAAGTAAACTGTAAAAGCAGTAATTAATAACCTTCAAGTGCTAGGTCTAGCTCCACTTATATTATATTGCTCCTGATCTATCATATTTTGATATTTAAATATGATAGAGCAAAATTAAAAAAAAATAGTAGTTAGACTAAATAATCAAAGCACATTTTAAGATTGACTAAGCATTTAGAAGTTAATTAAATATCATAAGCTAATTTATAATTTAATATAAGCAGTGGAGCATCTGAAAGTGTAAAATACCAAAGTGTGTTTTCAAGTTTAGATCTCAGAATTTAAAAATGGAGTCCGCCACTGGACTCAGTAACTCCAAATTAACTAAGAGTGTTATTTTGGGAATTATTGAAAATCATTGATTTTCCCAGATATTTTCGATCACTCAGGAATTTTCGTCAAAATAAAAATCCAATTTAAGTCAAATAAAAATATAATAAAAATATCCTCTTATAATACCTATTGAAAGGATCTTACTGCAAAAATTTGAGCGCATTTGGGATCCTGGATTGTCCTGAATAAATTCATAAAGTATAAACTTTAAAAGCTAATAATATAAAAAATATAAATCAAAATTTAGAAATTTTTATATATCTAAGTTAAGCATCATATGAGGATACTATGTTTCAAGTTTCGTTAATTTTCAAATTTTTGATTTATCATAATTAATTTTCTAAGCTTTTCGCTTAAAAATTAATATAAAATAAAATACTTGTCCAAATTTAATAATTTTTAGACGCGTGCGTTCGTCTCGTCGAGACGGTCGTTTTGATACTAATATTGTAATTTTTGGAGCTTAAATAACTCCAGATCTTGGCTCAAAAATTTCAACCGCTGATTTTAATCCAACGGCTAATAATGAATCCTAGAAATTCTTATTTATCTCTTCAAAACCTAAAAACCTAAATGCATTCAGCCAAAAAATTCTTCTCCCCTACGCAAGCCCCTCACGCGACCTCCTTCCATACGCACGCAATCGCTCTCACATCCCGATATCCTCTCATCCTCATCTCTTTCGAGCGGCACCTACGCATGCTCGGCTCCATCCTCGGTTCCTTGTTCCGCGAGCTATCGAGAGGTGAGTCGGCAGCACGTGGCTCGAGTTTCTCTCGCCCTTATCTTATTATGCGAGAGTTCCTGCGATGATAAAGAGAAGTCCTAGGCGAGACCCGAGACGAAGTCGAGCTCCTCCATTTAGTCGAGCCTCCCTTCACGCCAACACTTCCCTCACATAGGGTCGGAGCTGCCGTAGAGTCGAGGATAGGCTGTCATCGACTGAAGGAACCACGCCCTAATAACTTCTCTACTTCAAACTTATCAGATCAAACAAATTAAATTGGTTGATTTTGAATCAAAACAGTCAGGTTTTGATAATTAAAAAGACTTTGAAGATCTGCCAAAGTAATAAAAGAAAAGAAGAAAAGAGAGATGTGAGATATAAACAGTGAATAAATTTTTATTGTAAATATTTAAATTATTGTAAATTCATATGTGTATGGCTCTTAATGTAAATATGGATATTCATATATTTTATTTTCTTTATTTTCATAAAATGAATATTTCCAGTTGTATGAATCATTTTTTAGAGACTCTCGAACTTCGGTCCCCGATCATCACAGAAAGCATTCAAGTGAGGAAGAAAAATAAACATAACTATAAAGAAAAATAGTTAAAAGTAAAATGAGTATAAATACTCACATGTATAATCATTTTAGCCTACAACCAAAAAAGTAAGAGAAAAATATCATAAATAAAGTTAGAACTACTAAAGTGTATTTGAAAGTAAACAAAATTGAAGCATGTATATGTCCAATAAAAATTATGTTAAGTAAGGTAAAGAAAAGTAGTGAATAAATGAAATTAAAGTAGTATACAATGTATTCTATATAAACTGTAAGTAAGTAAATCACAGTACTGAAAATAGAAAGTGCAAAGCGTAGTAAGTAAAGGAAGGTCTTAGCATCTTAGTCTAAGATATACATAGCCTAGAACTATGGAGAGTAACATGGTTAGAAAGCTATGATGAGATCTTATATTTAATAAAATTATAAAAGAACTTATATTTTATTAAGTGAAATTCTTTTATGAAAATACTCATTCTACGGGCACATACAGAATGAAGCGAGGAGTTAAGCACGTTTGCCTAATTAGTAAAAAAAAGTAGGGTCTTAATGAAAATAAATACTCATATTCACCATCTGAGAAGTGAGGTTATTTTATATCTCATATTTAGCTTGCCCTTGGCTATCCACCAATATAAAACTCCTATAATTTTATGAAAGTTTTATTTATGCACTAATATTGTATGTATGTTCAAAAGAATATGCTCAAAATTAAGCAAGAATTTAAGGAAATTCAAATAATTGTAAAATATGAAATATCCAAAGTTGTCTAATTTTAAAGATTTACTTGATGATTAGAGCTAATTGAGCTCCCAATTGACTTATAGATGTTGATGTTTAAGTCAATTGTAAGTAATAGTATAAGTGAAGAAGTTTTAGAAAATAGTAAATTGATTTAGTTTATAAAATGAGAAAATAATTTATAGTATATTCATGCAAATGGAAATTATTCTATATTAGTCCTAAGCTAATCAATCAATTTGATTAATAATTAATTAGGAAATTAGTAAGAAAGAGTAATTCTAATGGATCACTAAGCTAAAAGAAGTATATACTAAGGTTCTAATCAATAGTTGGGCACTAGTATTATATGGATCACTTAGTAAAATTAAGTATGCTATTAGCAAAGTAATTGTCAACTTATTAAAGGACTTAATGTAAGACTATAAATTATGGGATTATCACCAAGTTTCATTCAAATTAAAGTGTACTAGTTTTATTAAGTTCTCTTTACTAATTTAGGCACACTAATTAATATAATTAATATGGGATATGTTAACTATACCAAAATAGGAAATTAGAGAGTTCTTAATTAAATTATTTGTGTACTTAAAAGAGAGCAAGAACTAATGTAAGAGTATAATAAGATCCACTATAAATGCTAGGAATTAGTCCTAATAATTTCATAACATTATAATTACATGAGTGTAAATGTTATCAACATTAATTGGAATTATTCTAACTCTAAAGATCACAAGCAATTCATACTTTTCAAATCAATCCAACAGTAACTCTACTAAGGATGAAGATTAATTCAAGTAAGTTGCTATGTATTCTAAT
Organism: Gastrodia elata; assembly: GCA_016760335.1. Lineage (NCBI taxonomy): Eukaryota > Viridiplantae > Streptophyta > Magnoliopsida > Asparagales > Orchidaceae > Gastrodia > Gastrodia elata. Next base: position 28,049,165 of record CM028674.1, on the reverse strand, counting down.
TATCAAATTAGTGAAATTCATGTCTCAAACATAAAAATTTAAAGTATGAGGAAAGTAAGTAAAATGAGACATATTTATTGCCATAAGGTTCAATAAACCTAAAATATGCATAAATAAAAATCATAAAATTACAAAATTATCCAATTAGAGGAGCAAAATACATAAAATCTTCAATTGTTGTCCAAATAGAATGATATACATAATTATGGAATCCTTATAGCATAAGGAGAAGAATGACACTAACTAATTAAAATTTGGACAACTTTAGAATTTTAGAGTTTGGAGGACTTTTAATTAGGGTTAAAAAGTCATTAAAAAATTTAGGGTTCAAAACCTAAATTTGATTTTATATTATTGTTCTACATATTTTTGTAATTGAAATAGACTATTGATTATTAAATTTGAACATCAATCGATCAAGTTACGATGCATATAACAATTGATGAAATAATTTATTTTATTTAATCATTTGAAACAATGATTTATGAAATTAATTGACAAAATTACAATTTCTCGCATCATAATATTATTCTTTACATTTTTGTGAATGAAATAATATATATATTTGGATAATTTGATTAAGTATTTCAAAAATTATACAATAAATGAAAATTGTATTAATTAAAAAACTAGTTAAGCTAACATTTAAGTCTATTTGAAATAATGATTTATAAATTTAATTTATCAAATACAGATTTTAATATTGTTTACTCTTCTATTAAATTCAACAATCATAGTGACACAATATTCACAGGATTTAAATTCTATTAATGAAGTCCTTAAATAAATAATGAATAAAAATCTCACAAGTGTCAACTGAAATAAAAAAAAAAAAATAATCTCAGTTATTCTCTGCAGCCCTTTAGGCCCGTATAGGCACTATGCGCAAGCCTAAAGGTGTTGGCCAAAATTTGCTTAATGGGCCTTAAATTAATGGCCCATTAATAATTCTTTTGCAGTGTATAGAGGAGGAATCGGTTAAAAACAAAACCTTAGGAATGTAATTTTTTTTTTTCTTGTAAAGAATCATATATGGTGAAATCGAAACGAACAAGATGAAATCAAGCAGTATAAAGTTTTTCTACGTAATTGCAATAATTAATTCAGCTTATAATCATAGTATTGCGAAATTTGACGATAAGAGACGAACGAAGAACAGAGAAACATATTGCTTTAACCATTCATTAAATTTTGCTCGAAGCATGTTAGATAGATTCATTCATTGTAAAGTAATTAAACTAATTATTAAGCAATTACAGCCGGAGAAAATTCGAAGGAAGTAATACGCAGCATAGGTTATTCTTAACAAAATCATTGAGCTCGATTAACTCTAGCAGCTGGATTCATACTTTGCAAGATAATCTAAACTACTTGCTGAATAATTATTAAGTGGGGAGAATAATTAAGAGGTGGTTCTTTGCACCTTGATGGCATAGCCTTAGGTTAGGGTTCGCAAGCATAAAGTCATTGAGTAGCTCAAGAGCTCCCTCAGCTCACAACTCTCGCAGCCCCAAGCTCCCGTAAAAGCATTTGGTATGTGTAAATAATGATAGGGGAGCGTAGGGTGCTTAATACGGATGGGGGTGGCCAGTTGGACGGATTTTTGAGCGATGTACGCCCACTCCTCTCCCGCGATAGAGGCACGATAGAAGGAGATGTGCAGTGAAATTATCATGGCTGTCCATTCGATTGGATGATCGAACTGTCTAATAAGCCCTATTCGATCAGGAGACGCCGCAACCATAGGATCTTTTTAATAAAAAGCGGAACAGTTCGGATTGATTCGATCCGTTGTCCCGTGTTCTGGGTTGGACAGCGGATCGCCGCGGTTCATATAATCAGCATATGGAATTATTTTAATAAACTTAATTTGACTTATATTATTTAATTATTAATTCTTATTAATTTATGTACTCAATTTTAAATAATCAAACGGACTCCGAAAATTCCCAATCTTTCACCCTTATCTAAATAAGAGATGAGAAACTCAAAAATACAATTAGATTTTTGATCGGAGGTTAATTTAATTATCATAATTTTCTGAGTATTTAAATATTAAAATAATTAGGGAAAATTTGACGACTTCCAAACACTCCTTAAACATCACCCATAGCTAATTTGGGAGTGATAAGTCCATGACAGACTCCGTTTTTGATTATGAGGTCTAAATAAAATAGGTAGACTCAGAATTATCGAAAAATCATGAGTGTTGAAAAATCTCAAATAATTTTCAAATCATACGAAATTTAAGGTGAAGATTCTTAACACTATTATAAGTGCATCAAAATAATAATTAAGTTGATTAAGTTACTAATTAATAAGTAATAACACTAAGATTATTATACTCTTCTTTTTATAGCTTACAAATGATTACATAATTTTTATTTAAACTTCAAAGCATCTATAACAACATGTCATTTCATTTAAATGCTCTTAAGAATATAAATTATAAGTAGCGTAAGAATAAAATGAGACTAATTTCTCACTATATAATATGAAAACTAATAAATTCTAGAACCTAATGCAGTGAATGTTTAGCTGCTAACAAAGTTCAAACAAATGTACATTTCTCAATTACAATTTTACAAAAGTCCAGACCATTCACATTTCTACAAATCCATTAGTTATACAAATGAAGATTGAACCTTCTTGAGTTCATCTCATGCACTAGGAGTGAAATAATTTGAATTAGAGGACCAATCTAAAGAATGCTATTATCACTTGATTTTAATTTGTATAAGAATAAGTATCATTTTAAGTTGATGAATAAGAGTATTTACACTAGTCCCTTAATAAATTACATGATAAAACTTGACTCTCCCTTCTTCTCTAAACTGTAATTTTGAATTAAGATCTTTTCTTATTAAATTGGAATAAACCAAACTACAACATATAATTAATCTAAACATTATTGAAAGTAAATATACCATAGTAACAAAACACTCCGTTCCCTTATGACAATAAATCTCGAAACTCACTTTCCATTATTACTTCGGGCCGCATACACTTGCGTGCGAGTGTAGACATGTATTTATAGCCTGTCATTTACCTTGGGTAGAATTTCAGCAGTCCTTCCCGAGTATCGCACTATTTCGCCGCTAATTGTATTGTCATTAATCTTTTAGTTACGTGCGGTGACAGGATGTGGCGACCGGGAATCGAAGTTCGAGAGTCTCTAAAGAATGTTTCATACAATTGGAAACATACATTTTCTATATATAAAAATAAAATAATATAATTAATGTTCACAGTCCAATTATACATTTTTAAAAATAGAGCCAAACATATATGAAATTATAACAGTTTAATATTTACAATAAAAATTAAATATTCATATTTTCTCGCTTCTTTATTTCTTCTCTTTTTATTTGGCAGATTTTCTAAACTTTAATTCTCAAAATTTGAAAAACACAGTTACCAGTCAGGTAGAAGTACACAAATCGTCTTATAAGAGTATTCTAGTATCCTATAATAGGCATAAATCAAATATGAAAATGATTGAATATCTACATATGAAAGAAAAACAAAATTTTCAATTTAAGTATTGCCCTGCAAATTAGCTATGAAATTCAATATAATTGTAAAGCATGAAATAAATAAATTTTATCAAAAAGCATTTGTATCAATAAGTCGAGTCTGTAGATTCCTAAGCCCAAATGGGTAAACCCATAGGCATAACTTGTAGGAAGCTTATCTCACTACCCGTCGGTAGCTTACTCAAAATAGGAACTGATGGTGTGTCTTTCATCGGGATTTGCCTACTTCCTACAAGAGGCTAAATTCCTCCATATAACTCCAGGGTCTGCCAGCAGGCCCAATCTTAGATTTTCAATGTTGCGTTTCAACCTCCAAAGACAAACACCACAATAATATATACCATTTTTCATCTTTTTGTCACATGATATTTGAAATCATTTTTTTGCAAGTTTAATAACGCTAAGCAGTTTGTAATAAATAGTGCTCAAATGAAAATGACTCAAAATAAGAATACTGAAATGAAACTTATAAGTAAATGATATGAAAGACTAATTTAAAATTATATTTACTTATATATTTCTTATTTAAAATTATACTTATGACACAAATTAATATATTTAATCATAATTCTGATTTTTGTGATGTTCATACTATTTTTTTCAATTTAATGATTATAAGAAGCAATAATACAACTTTAGATGAAAATTTTGAATTATATTAAAATTTAATATTTAAGTACAAATAAAAACATTTCGGGAAAAATCTGTTTTTATTTATATATTATCAAAGCTTAATAATTTAATAAATTAATTTTCTACTTCGGCTTCTAAATTAAATATGCGAGCGCATAAACCCGAAATTTCTTTTATAAGGATTTGACTGCAGATCAACGGCCAGATTTATGCCAGCTTTTGAATCCATCAAAACCGATGCCAGCCAATGAACGCTCACCGCGCCCCTATTTATAACCTTTCAGCATAAGGGTGAACTACACGAAGCCATAATCGTAGGAGAGATTTTCGATCTTGAATCAGAGATTCCATGGCGCCAAAGGCTGATAAGAAGCCCGCAGAGAAAAAGCCTGCAGCCGAGAAACCTGTTGAAGAGAAAGAAAAGAAGCCGGAGGTGTCCGAGAAGGCCGAGAAGGCTCCGGCTGGAAAGAAGCCCAAGGCGGAGAAACGCCTCCCTGCGTCTAAAGAGGGTGCAGCTTCCGGAGACAAGAAGAAGAAAAAGCACAAGAAATCCACCGAGACCTACAAGATCTACATCTTCAAGGTTCTGAAGCAGGTTCATCCTGACATTGGCATCTCCAGCAAAGCTATGAGCATCATGAACTCATTCATCAACGACATTTTTGAGAAACTTGCCCAGGAAGCCTCCCGCCTCGCACGGTACAACAAGAAGCCAACGATCACTTCTAGGGAGGTCCAGACATCTGTTCGTCTTGTTCTCCCTGGCGAGCTCGCCAAGCATGCTGTTTCTGAGGGTACCAAGGCTGTTACCAAATTCACCAGTTCTTAATCTTGTTTTTTATAATATCTTTTCATTTGTTATGGGTAAACTTAGTATTTGCTTGTTTTTTTAACAGTTTATGTAATTAGGATGAGCTGTTTGTGACATGTTTTTGATTTGATATCATTTTGATCGACAGTTTCATATAATGATTGTCAAGATATGTTTGAAAGTGTTCAGAATATTTCAGAAAGTTAAAAGCTGAAACCCTAAACTTAGAAACGAGAAGCATTTGATGTCATAAGAACTAAATAAAAAGTTTAACAGAAATTTAGATTGATGTGGATGATGATTGGGCCCTAATCTGTCGCTGCTGATTTGTGGCATATTACAAATCCGAATTCATTCTACTCGAATTTCAATTAAGAATTACAAAGAATGGAAAAGCTTACATAGCTGATCTCATTAAGCTATTGTTTGCAATCTGTCGATTATGATTAATATGCCATGATAGCATATCTTTTTCCAAAGGAATTGATATTTGAATATAAAAAAAATAGACTCTTAATAATATTTTAGGAAAATGATTTTTTCTATTTTTTTAAATTATTATTTTATGCACAAAGTTCTTCTATATTATATGTTCAAGTAGTTTGGCTCAAATGCAAGTGGAAATATTAATATACAAGAATAGAAAAAATTATGGTTGTTTGTATATTTTATCTATTTTAATTATTTTGAGAAAATATAGGCTTAGGATCTTAAATATTATACTGTCTAATCTTAATATTAAAACATGTTAGAATGAAATGAACTTCTAACTTAAATTAGGTAAGATCTCTTATTGACATTAAATAATCAAATCAATTGTTATAATATTGAATTTCTTTACACAACTTAGGGTTCTAAGCTTTTAAGATCTTAAGCCATCTTGAGCGATCTGGGACCATGGTGAGCAATGTTGGGTGGCCTCTTTGCCATCTGATCATCGATCAAAAATGCGGAACAACTTTGATTACGCGAAATTGTAATGATTGATCATGCATTAATTCATGAATGTTAGACTAGTGAAGCGATCTGAACAACCAAAATTCTTTGGATCCCTTGTTCCTTGCTTGGCCTGCCACGTGGGATCTGCGCGGTTTCGGATTTTAATGTTTAAATAAATTTGAAAATCATTTAAATTAATTTAATTATTATAGTTTTAATTTAAATAAAGATACAAAATATATTTTGTATATTTTTCAACTATTACAAGTTCAAAATTTATGAAATTTGTACATTTTATTTATTATGATATAAGGAACTCAAATATGATATCAAATTTTAATAATAAGTTCAAATTAGTTTAATAATTTTATAGTATTTAAATTTAATAAAATAATCAAGAAAATATATCTTTATTATTTTATTTTCAAATTTTTAGGATTAGGTGTTATTGATGTTTAAAACCTACTAGTTGCAAAATTAAGGCCTTGTTAAGCTTTAGATTATATATGGTAAAAATTTAAGGTTGTTACAACACCAAAGATGAATGTTAGCTTTTCACACCCATACAAATATATTACTTAGATTATGCACATCCCGGCCGCCTTGCCATTATGCACACGTACAAGGTTGAAGTGATTATGCATTCTCTTTAAGCACAATCTCGGAAGAGCACGATTCTCCCAAATGAGAAAAAAATTCATTCAATATCTTTTCCAAGAAAATATTGTGTGTGTATTTATATGTATATATATGGCACCCTATTATGTCTCAAGGCATCCTTTAACAGTTATACAAACACATATAACACACAAAAATTAACATCATACCCTACAAATAATAAAACACAATAAAACATACAACACCGATATGTAAATATAAATAATACAATTGAAAACATTTCACAACATGTGCAATACCAGCTAAATCTCTAGTTATGCTCCGTGCAAATGCCTGTGCCATGGGCATCCTTCTCATGTACTTGTTACCTTGCATTAGTGTGAAAACTAGCTCTGATACTAAACATGATGGCACAAAGTTGAAGAAGACTATCATGTATTTGTAAGCAACCATTCAACTTACCAAAATAATTTGGTGTGCCAAATGAAGTTGGAATTGAATTTAACTGGATGATTTTTATAGGGATGTTTGGGATTTAGGGAATATTTTTATACTATTTGGTGGTTATTTTAGAGAGTTATAGTATTGAAGTGGTTGTCAGGTTTACGTAGGTTTCATTGGGGGGCATTTGATCGATAAAGTGGAAGTGCATTTTGATGAAATAAAATAAAAATAAAAGATAACAGAAGGAGTAAAAAAGAAAACAAGAGGGAAAACAATAAAACGAATTACTAAAATGTATTTTACAAGTAAAAGGCTAAGTCAATTTCTACTTATCACTATATGAATCACATGATATTTGGCCAAACTTTTATGTATGACAAAAAATAAAATAAAATAAAATGTAAATGTGATGTAACATTATCACATTCTCCAGTTTTCAATTCCTTACCATATGCTCATAACATCACATTTTATTAAAATGTGTTGAACATGAGTTGAATTTGGACATGAATTTTCTTAAAATTTATCAAGTTTATTTCAAACAAAATATCTGCTTTATTAACACAACTAATTAATTAATATAATAAAAATAAATAATCAACATATAAATTAAATTAAAAATATATTCTAAAATATAAAAATTAAATATTAAAAGAAAAGATCTACCAATTATTTTTATGTGAGACCCATAAAAAGTTGAGTTTGATTATATTTTGCAAATTTCGTGGATATATGGTTGCAATCTTTCTCTGTTTACAACCGTCCAAAAACTCTTGATCAACGTTTAGTGATTTGCCAGCTCATCGATCCTTATAAATTTAATCCAACCAATGAATGCTCCGCTCCAACCCTTATATATAACTTATGGTCTTTCTGCCTTTCAATCACCGTTTCAGTTCTACCGTCTCAAATTTACTCTTTCTGCTCGGAAATTTTCCATCTCCAATCAGCGATTTTAATGGCGCCAAAGACAGAAAAGAAGCCCGCAGAGAAGAAGCCTGCAGCTGAGAAACCTGTTGAAGAGAAAGAAAAGAAGTCGGATGCGTCTGAGAAGGCCGAGAAGGCTCCGACCGGAAAGAAGCCCAAGGCCGAGAAGCGCCTCCCTGCATCAAAAGAGGGCGTAGCTTCTGGAGACAAGAAGAAGAAAAAGGCCAAGAAATCCATCGAGACTTACAAGATCTACATCTTCAAGGTTCTGAAGCAGGTCCATCCTGACATTGGCATCTCCAGCAAAGCTATGAGCATCATGAACTCCTTCATCAACGACATTTTTGAGAAACTTGCCCAGGAAGCCTCCCGCCTTGCACGGTACAACAAGAAGCCGACGATCACTTCTAGGGAGATCCAGACTTCTGTTCGTCTTGTTCTCCCTGGCGAACTTGCCAAGCATGCTGTTTCTGAGGGTACCAAGGCAGTCACCAAATTTACCAGTTCTTAACTGTTTGACGACTTGCCGATGGTTATTTTTATTTTTTGGTGGGCAAGAGTAGTATTTGCTGCTTGTCCTTCTTATAGTGTTTGCTTTTATGATTTTGTAATTAGTAAGTGTTGTTGGTATCATGTTAGGCTTTTAATTTCATTACATGTGCTATTGGAGCATTATTTTCTTGGCAATTAATCTTTGCTGACAATTATTTCGTGGTTAATGTGATGAAATTTCTTAATTGTTTAAATGTTTGTTTTAAGATGCATACTTTAATTTTAGAAGAAACTTTAAGTTAAAAATTCGATCTTTCTTTCTAATCATGTATCGTTGATTAGGCAATGTAGGATCAGAGATGCCAAGTTTGTTTCTTATATCTGAGTGTTTTTTTTTTTTTTTTTTTGTTTGGGATTTGATTTGTATTAGAATATTGTTACTGTGCTAAAAATAGTTGAAATAAAGTATGAAAGATGGGATTTCACAGTTCGTCTTCCTCTTCCAGACTAACCAATGCATCCATGCCATTACATGGCTCAATTACACTTTCTATCGACTCACCATATTTATTGGAATCGTCTACTGTTGGCTAATGTGCTCCTCAAGGTTGTATCGAGCCAATTAGGCCAGAACTGGTTTCATTAACCTCTCTGAGACCACCTTCGCATCTTAAATTTGGAATAGGTGAGGTTGACTAACCCAAGGAAGTTTGGTCCACTTATATCTTGAAAGGCTTTTAAGAGAAATCAACGGGTTGAACCGAACTATACTCATTCAATCCCAACTCTTTTACATTTAACTTGAACTCATTTACCATGAATTTATGCTTATCTGGAGATCGATTCTGTTTGGTATGAACTGAGTTAAAGGAAGTTCTCTATTCTGTAGCACAGTAGCATTGAAATTTATTTACAAAAGTTTAATAGAGTTTAGATTTCAAGCACATGTTATTTAGGATGAAAATCTAAACTCAGTTAAACTTTATGATTAAAAACATATAGAAAGTAACATTCATGAATGCTTGGAATCTAAACTCTGTTAAACTTTATGCTTGGAATCGTCTACTGTGCTACAAACAGATTAGACCCTGGAAGCTTAGCGAAAGAAATCTTAAATATCCACCATACATAAGGAAAGACCCTGGAAGCTTAGCCAAAGTCTTGCATCGTGAACCTAAATCTAAGGTATCGTGCCTTCTCTTGATTTGATCTCTGAGCCTGAGCTCTGGATTGGTGATTTTAATCATGAATGTTACTTTCTAAATGTTTTTAAGCATACAATTTATCTGACCGGATTAGACGGCTTCATCAGCCCTGGTTAAATGAATGACATGTACCATACTGAACTGTACTGAGTTAATCTTGCAAAAATTTGATTGAGGTATGTTATTTTACATACTTTGCTTTGTTTAGTTATAAATATTTGTTTATAACTATCCTATTTCTTGTGGCTTGTTGCTCACTTTGATTGCTTAAATGTTCTTTAAATGTGATATCTTTAATGTTCAGTTTTATTTAATTTAGCTTAAAATGTGTTTAGACAATTTGTCTAGCTGTAAGTTTTTCTTTTTTTGGCTGGGCCCTGACATTGTGATACCGACAATGTCAAATTCGGAGTTGTTCGTCGAGGTTGCTTTTGGAGAGGAGCTTGGCCAGGAGGAGGACATTCCTGGTGCTATAACTTAGTTAGATTTATTTTCAGCTGTGAGGACGAGTATTACTTTTTGCTTTTAAATTTCAGTTTGTAATAATTTCATATTTTAGATGTATTTATTTTTTGCATTTTTTATATTGAGCTGAGTTATTGTTTATACTTTCTTTCGTTATACTGTGATGTGGATGTTATACTCTTAATTTCTTCCACTACTTCGATATTTTGATGCATGATCTTCTGTTTTAGGTGACAAGTCTTCTAATTAAGGCGAGTTGGGTTTATACTTGACTCGACTTTAGTTGGGAGGTTTGCCACTGTTGGAGACCGTATTCGCCATAATTATGTTAATCTCAGTATTAACATGACCACGAAAGGTACGGGGCCCTAAACCTAATCCCCCAGCACTGTCTCCTTCTCGACAGAGAAGCAGACATCTTTTAGGGCTGGACTGAGATGGGGCGCCCATTCTTTTTTTATTGCGAGCCCAGAAGCCCAATTATGCCTACCCCCCTTCAGGGATGGATAGCCTCTCGGGTCGGGCCGAGACTGGCCCGACCCATGCCGCTTGAATCTCAAGTCAGAAAACTTCTTTTATGCCTTTTCTATGCAAAGGGTTAGCCGCAAGCCCATAACATGATTATGATTTAATTAACTTAATTAAATCCAAATCCTTCAAAGCTTCTTAATTTTCTTAATACAAATCCAAAAGTAAAAGAATTATATATCAAATTGATCAAAAAAAATCCTAGGAATGCTAATATGAGGTTAAAATTTCATTTTGATAATTATAATTGTTAATCATTTTTTGATGAATATAATTGTTGATTAAGCCTTGATTAGGCCATTTTGCACCCAAATAAAAGTATAAATGTTACCATTATATTTTTTATTTTATATGGATGTTTTGTTCACTTATTGCAAATCATTGGGTATGATCTTATTATAAATAAACTTTTAAATCCTCATATTTGTTGTTATGGAAACCCTAAGTTTAGAAAATTACAAAATTCCTTCTCTTATGATTTTTTTAGATAGCAATATATCATGTCTAATGGAGCCTTAAGAACATGATAATTAAGGCATACATTTCTTCAAGGAAACTTAGGTTTGGAAATATAAATTTAGTATACTTTTATTACGAGATCAAATAATATTATTTAGAACAAAAATTAGTATCCTAGTTTAATCTCATCAAGTATAATCTATTAAGTCATTCATCAAAATAGATGAAATATAATGTAAATACTTAGGCTTTTAGGTGATTTAGTATCGTAGATATGTAGTTTAAATCCTTATAAATTAATGCTTCTTTTAATAAGACTAATACTTAGGGGTTATCATAATATCCTGCATACTTAGAACTGTTGACAGAATTAGAATACTAATTAATGTAATATATAACATGTGTTGCATTAGTCTAATCAATTATGTAATCTAATAATCAGTATTGAATCATCATCTTAAGCTAATAATGTTTAGATGGAATAAAAGCCTTCTAAGTAAATCATGAACTATTCATATATTAATTAAAACTATAGTTTCATTTACCAAAATATAATTTCTTAATAAAGCAACAATTATTTAGGAATAAATCATTTCTTTTTAAATTGAAAATTTACCAATATTAGTTATTATCAAAATATCTTCAATCTTAAGTTAGACAAAAAAGAATTATTAATTAGATTATCATAAGATCATAATAGAACTTTATGATTAGAATAAGGCTCATGAATTGTTAAATAAAAAAATTGATAAATTGACCCTAAGTGTAATCATTAATAAATCATAAGGTAATATTTTAATTTGAGGCCAAATTCAAATCTAATTTAATTCTCATACCAATTGGCTAAATTTTACAAATTATCCTATGACAGTTAACAGTTTCCTTAAAAAAGCCATTAACTAGATTTATAAGAATTCATCTTAATGAAGTTTAAAATCCCCACCTTGAGTTGGGACCAATTAAATATGTTAAAATATTAATAATATCATCATTTTACAATAATATTTATCAAAGATAGTTCCTTAATAAGTGCACCATAAGACATAATTGTTTACTTTCTAGAATATAATTAAAATATTATCTTTAAAAATTAAGAATGAATTATCATTAGTTATTAATAAAACTTCCAAGCTAGCTAACTCTTTAACTAGATTAGGATAAGTAAGTACTATGTTGATTTAAATAGACTCTAAAGTTAATAATAAGTCTATAGAATAATAAGATGCTTAAACTCCTTTAAAGTTAGAAGATTGAAAAACTTCTCTAATCTTGTGATTGTTAAGATTTTACAATTTATTTACACTTACTTAGAATAAAATATCAAAAAAAAAAATTCCAAGACTCATAATTCCTAAATATCTTCAATTATCAAGATTAAATAAACTTTAACTTATATTCCTAAATTAATATGAACCTAATATATGAATAATAATTAAACCCTCAAAGAAATGTCATGCTCAAAGAATAGGAATAGTTAAGAATTTATCTTTAACTATTTGAGAATATTAATATTTAAGAGAAAGAATTACATTCAGCAAATGTATGTTCTATATCTTATTCGAATAAATATAACTAAATTGTCACTACATAAAGCTAGTTAAATCACTACTTTCAAATATAGATCTTTATTATATTATTATCAATTAACTTAGGAATCTATGAAGCCTAAGTTAATAGAGGGTTTATTAGTCCCAAATATTAAGAATAAATAATTAAAGATAGAAAATGATGGATATCACATGGTTTATAATAGTTGGCTATTCCTTGAAATGCTGCAATGCATTAAAAATTAATTCCTTGAAATCATGCATTAAGACTTTATACATAATAATAAACATTTAATATATACTTCAGTGGGGTTCGTATGGTGGATTTTAGTATAATTCTCATTAAGCCTAAGCAGGCTATTGGTGTATATCCAGAGACAACATAATTCCTTTGAAGGGGAATGTGTGTATTTACAGTTAACCCCATTTTTAGATAAGTTAAGTAGATATACTCAACTCATCGCTTGTTCTGCACCCACAGAATAAAAATACAAGCTAAATAAATCGTAAATTGCATTTCTCACAATCTTATTGATTGTGAATGATTAGTATAGTCTTATGACTATATTCATTCAGTCATTGAGACAGATGGTTTACTTGCTTACTTTGTTGCAACACTTTATTTTACAGCTTCGTATACTTACAGTGTAGCTTCACTTACCATTCTCATATTTTTATATACTGTCTTTCACTATTACTTAGCATTTGATTATTTGGACATATTTATTCTCCACTTACTTATTTAAGTGCTTTTATACCTTATTAACACATTTAATGTAGGATTGAACAGCCTAAGATATTGAGAAAAATTACTTGCATTTTTTACAGTCTTTGATACTGTGTTTTTCTTTCTGTTCAATCTTTTGCATTTTGCTTCACTTAAATAAATTATAAATGTCTAATATGATATCTGCTTAATAATATATTTAGTTTACCCTTAAATTGTACTTAGACTTTTTAAAGTCTAATCACTTTTTCTTTTATTGAATGTGGCTTATCGTATTATAAACCAAATATGATAGAATAGAAGCATGGATCAGGTGCTACAATTAAGGAAGAACCTGAGCTATAGCTGAATTAAAGATCTTATTTACTTATTCTTTTGCTTAAGTCAGGATGAGTGATTACTTGCTCAAACTTATTAAATATTATGTGATATTTTTAAATTATTCTTTCATACTGTATGTATTTTCATATTATGAATGATGAATGCTTAAATTAGAATGTTTGAGTTTCCTTCTACCCATAAATTCACATAATGTAAGGTAGTACTCAATGTTATGTTAGAATTCCCTAATTCAATATTAAGTACTACCGACCCATTGTTAGATTAATATATCAAATCTAATATCGGTGCATCACATACCATCAAGGTAATGTCTGTTATACTTGTGGTAGATAAGGCCATCATTTTTATAAATGCACCTTCGAGAAGATAATTGATGGAGCTTTTATCACATTCTCCAGAAGAGATCAAGTTTTTTGTCCTCAACCATTGAATAGTAGAACTACTGCACCTGCGTTATGCCTCCACATGCTCATGTTCCAACACCAAGGAACTTGCCCGCTCTTGCTCATGCACAAAACTATTAGGGTTGAGAGAATCAAAATCGCCAACCCTCCGCTCATGCTAGAATTTATATGCTTACTCCAACTTTTGCTCCTGAGGATGACGACATCGTCTCAGGTATGCTTTAATTTTTGTTAAGCTTATGTTCTCATTGTTTCCATCTTATTATAGAAAGTAAAACTTTGTAATCATATGATAGACACCTTAGATATTAATGGTAAAACATATAATGCTCTTTTTGATACTGGAGAAAGTCACTCTTTTGTATCTAAAAATTGGGAGAAATATATAAGGCTATCCTTCCACCGATAAGCCAAAACCTTGACCATAGGGCTACCTTCTAGAGCATGTATGTAAGCTCTTAAATTTTGCAATTTAGTCATTCCCATTTGTGATCAGAATTTCGAAGCCAAGTTAGTCATGCTTCCGATAACAAATTTTGATGTGATACTAGGGATGAACTGGCCAAGCAAACATGATGTAACTATAAACTGCCATAAGAAAAAGGTCACTTTAGACAGTGGAAGTCAAGCAAGGTCATTCTTCGATTAGCTTAGTACTCAAGCCTCTTTGATTAATGCTCTGAAAGCTAAAAAGCTCGTCAAAAATGGATGCAACACATACCTAGTAACTATGCTGGGTGAGAAGAAGAAGGATATATCTATCGGCGAGAATCATATTGTAAGATAATTTACTGACATATTCCCCGAAGACCTGTCTGGCCTCCCACCAGTTAGAGAAGTAGAATTTGCGATCAAACTTATTCTTGAAACGTCGCAAATTTCCAAGGTTCCGCATTGTATGGCACTCAAGGAGTTGCAGGAACTGAACAAGTAACTTCAAGAATTGCTGGAGAAAGGTCTCATTAGGCCAAGTATGTCTCCTTGGAGAGCGCTAATCCTTTTTGTTAAAAGAAGGATTGCTCCATGTGTATGTGCATAGACTATCGAGAGCTCAACAAGGTAACAATCAAGAATAAGTATCAGTTACCTCGTATCGATGATTTATTTGATCAACTATCTGGGGCCAAAGTGTTCTCCAAGATCGACTTGCGGTCAGGTTACCATCAGTTGAGAGTCAAAGAAGAAGATGTTAAGAAAATTGCATTTATGACGCGCTATGGACATTATGGATTCTTAGTGATGTCATTCGATCTAACGAATACACAGTCCATCTTTATGGACGTAATGCAGCAAGTGTTAAAGCCCTTCTTAGATAAATTTGTAATCGTATTTATCGATGATGTTCTTATTTATTCTAAGAGTGAAGTGAAGCATGAAAACCACTTAAGGGCTGTGCTAGAAGAATTGTGCAAGCATCAAATCTACGCTAAATATTCAAAGTATGAGTTCTGGCTCAATTTTATGGTATTCTTGGGTCACGTTGTTGACGCTCAAGGGATCAGGGTCGATCAAAGAAAAGTTACTACTATGCAAGAATGGTCCCAGCCAAATATAGTGACTGATATTAAAAGTTTTCTAGGACATGCGAGATACTATCGCAAGTTTGTTAAGGAATATTTCGGTACTTAAAAGATACAGTTGGTGTTAGCTTACTATTTAAGTAGTTTTCAATAGCTGACTTGTGTTTTAGATATGTGGATTCCGATTATGCAGGAGATTTGGATTGAAGACGATCAATGACTGGATATGTGTTCACATTAGCAGGAGGTCCGGTAGAGTGGAGATCGACTCTAGAACCTACATTTGCCATGTCTACAACAAAATCTGAATATATGATAGTTGTTGAAGCATTCAAGGAAGCTATCTGGATGAAAAGTTTGCTGGAAGATTTGAATGCGAAGCAACGAGAAGTAGTATTTTATTGTGATAGCTAAACCACTATATTCTTAGATACTAACTCGGTATGTGTCACGCTTGCACAAAGCACATAGATGTAAGATACCATTTTGTTCGGGATATCATTGAAAAGGGTGAGATCTTACTAAAAAAGATTGACACTACAGACAATTCAGTTGACATGTTGACAAAAGTGCTAACTATTTAAAAATTCACCCATTGTAAAGTTTTGGTGAATTTGGAGAAGCATCTATATGCTTCTCATTTGTTGAAACTATGGGTGGTTTAATTCTTTTGGGAGGGGGATATATAGGCAACCAAGTTAGTGCAGTTGCAATGCAGGAAAGCATGTTGATTCAGTTCTCATGTGATGTATATGAAATATGAGGTGGGGATTGTTGACTAAAGGAGGTTCTTTATGGACGCGCGCCACACACGCTTACAAGGCACCAGGGCATGCCTTTTTTAGGGTTAGAACAGTTAAAATAGCTGAAAAGAGGTCTCTATTTTTATTTAGGGTGTGTGGTGATTGTTCTATAGAGGAGACTAAAGCTCTTAAGAATTGGGTAAGAATTTTTAAACACTAAAAATATTGTAATCTCATCTCCAATAGTGAAATCTTCTATGCTTTTCTCCTCATAGATTTAGGTGTTAACACCGAGCAATATAAATCTCGTGTTTTGTACTGTGGTTTGCATGCGATTTATTTTTGTTTTATTTTGATTTTGCTCAACATATACACGATTTATTTCGCATTATTTGAACCCTTAGATCCCAACAATAAATTCATTCAAAATTTTATTAAATATGTATCGTGAGAGTCGGAACTCACTACTTTTAAGTAATTTTGCAAGTCATATAAATTATTTGTCTTTTTACTTTGCTCAACTTGTGATCTTCAAGAAACATAGAATCAACACACACTTTAGAATTACTAGGAAGGTATATATCTCTCGTTGGTGATGTTTGAAAAGAATAATTAGCCCTTTGAAATAACTCACCTTTCATGAATATTATCTCTTCTCATTCCTTCGGTACGAGCTAGCAACACTATATATATATATATATATATATATATATATATATATATATATATATGCACATCTATTCAATTACTTATGAATTGAACACAAATATAGTAAACACAATTTTATGTTTTTTAAAGTGTACAAGGAAATGGGATATACTCATGGTAGTCTTGCACGCAAGAACCCCAAGCAATAACAATCAGACATTTCCACTTCTTCCTTTTGTTTAATCCTCTTTGTTCTCTTTTTAGATGAAAACTAGACAATATTTCTTAGAACTTAAATTTCTAAACAAACAAGACACTTAGGCATGTTTTTTTTTTATAGTATTTTTAAAACATTAAATAAAAAAAGAGAGAATAAAGCTAAGACACTCAACGCAGAAACTTCCCCCAACCGACACGGCAAAACCATCGAGAGAGCATACATATGAATCAACGAGCGAAACGCGTAGAAAGAATAACTTAGAACCACGTCAGAGAAAGCAAAGCCTCAGCGCCAAGCAATCTTGGCCATATATATGTGTGTGTATTCAGTCAATGGATGTGCATCGAATTCAGTGGATGGGCGAGTTCAAGTGCAAAACTTGTGGCAGGTCCTTCGCAACGTATCAGGCGCTGGGAGGCCACAGGACCGGTCACACGAGGCCAAAGGAGGAGGCGGAGGCGGCGAAGGTCAAGGCAAAGGCTCATGAATGCTTCATTTGCGGGTCAAGCTTTTTGATGGGGCAGGCTCTCGGAGGTCATATGCGAAGGCACAATAAGGATTTGGCTCTCAGAGAGAGAAGCCTGTTCAAATTGGATTTAAACTCACTCCCTGTAGAAGATGACGATTAAGTTCATCAGCTTGCGTTATACTAGTATGAGTTGACTTAGAGGGCCTCTTCTGTGAAAGCACTAAATACATTCTGTATATATGTTATTTGTTAATTTATTTATTGTTTCTTTTTGAAAGAAATTGACTTCAAATAAAAAGTAGATATTAAAAAGTTGATAGAGAAGTGGAAATCAACCTCCACATGCTTGGTGAGAGCATGAAAGATGGGGTAATTGATATTAGGATGTGGAGACCATTCAGATCATAGTGAAGATGCTAATAGAGCTCTGGTGGGATTCTGGGAGGTTCCAAGGCGATGCTTAACAAGTTGGGGAGCTCAAGTGCCGTAGCGCCTCAGCGCCAGACAGTCCAGAGACTAGGGCGCTACTGCGCACGTGCCTCAGCGCCAAATAGTCCAGAGACTGGGGCGCTACAACGTGCCCCAACGGCAAGCAGTCCAGAGACTGGGGCGCTACAGCGCGCCCCAACGCCAGGCCGCCAGAGACTTAGGTGCTTCAGCGCGCCTTGGTGCCTGACAACTCGAGACCTGGGCTCTACGGTGCTCCGTAGTGCTAGACGGGTTTCAACTTCAGTTTAGGCATCGACCTATGTGATTTGGGGGTATTCTAGACCATTTGGAGTTCGAATGTTACCTGAATATTTAAGGAAACATTATAGAGATGTTTCCTAGGTTGGATAAGGGTGTAGGCTGCTGTAGAAGAAGTATTGCATGTTGGAGAGACCATAATTAGGTGGTGGCTGCTCCTCTTTTCCTTTAACTTAAAGTAAGAGCTGGTCTTTCCTACAGAAGAAGAAATATATTAGAAGGCTATGTAAGCAGTAGATCTTTCTTGTTCTTGTGAAGGTGAAATTCTTTGTAACTCTGTAATCTTCTTGATTCATAGTGAAAAATTCTTTGTATTGTGGCTCCGTAGTTTTTCCATCTTTGAGTTTTCACATAAATATCCATATTTTTGGATGCTTGTGGTTGTGCATGTGTATGTGCTATGATTTATATCTTATTGTGCTTGGTTGATTTCATTCTTTGATTGGTAACCGTCAACATAATCTCGATCCTCGAGCTCAAAATTGCTTTCGCCGTGGTACTCGTGTTGGTGTTTCTATCAACAATAAGTGATATAAGAATGAGGTTTTTCGTCTTGTTATTCTAGGGTTTATAGTTGAGAGGGAGAATGGATGATGAATGAGACACAAAATAGAGAAGTTCAACGGCACTAATTTTGCATTCTAGAAAATGCAAATGGAGAATTTGCTCTACTAGAAGAAGTTTTATCTACCATTAAGTAGAGCCAATAGAAAACCGGCTACTATGTCAGATGAAGATTGGGAGGTTCATGATAGAATCGCATTGGGTTTGATTCATCTTTCATTGTCTTTTTCTGTAGACTTTAATATTATTAAAAAGAAAATTACTGTAGATCTCATAGATGCTTTGACAAGGATGTATGATAAGCCTTCGGCTTCTAACAAAGTTTTTCTGATGAAAAGACAGTTTAAAATGAAGATGATGAACGGCTGCTCAGTGACTAAACATCTGAATAGGTTCAACATTGTGATAAGTCAATTGAGTTTGGTGGGCATCAAGTTTGATGACAAGGTCAAAGATTTGTTATTCCTCTCATCATTGCTAGACAGTTGGGATCAACTGGTTATAATCATTACCAATTCATCAGGAGATCTATTGTTGAAATTCGATGACATTGTCGGGCTAGTGTTGAATGAAGATCCCATGGGGAGGCGTCTACTTTAGCGTTGAATGTTGAGATTAGAAGAAGAGATGTTGTAACAATCCAAGTTGTTACTTAGATTAATTGAGACTAATCTTAGTCTTAATTGAGATTCTAAGTACACTAAATAAGTCAATAAGAACTTATCTCTAAGATCTAGGTCAAACCAGAAATCAACTGAATCAAATCTAAGATTTCTAAAAAATCCCAAAACCCTAGAAATTGACTTTTTATCTAAACCTCAAATCAAAAATCTGACTTCGCCATTGCGTTCACCACCCTCAAATTAGCTAGGGGTGAAGTTTTGGATGCATTTAGAAGTCGTTGAATTTTCGTCAAATATTTTAATATTATTTAAATACCTGAAAAATCAAATAATTAAATACTCGTCAAATCAAAAATCCGAGTGTAACATTGCATTCCTCACCCCTCAATTAGCTAAGGACAATTTATTGGAAATTTTTGGAATGCATTTAGGTGATTAAATTTAATTAATGAAATAGGCTAAACTAATTAAATATAATGTAATTATATATATAAATATATATGTATATTTATATTTTTCGGCCCGCCGTTTGAACTTAACGGGCCGGGCCGTTATTCTGAAATGGCGCATCTGTGCCTTTGGATCGGGCCGTCCGATTGGACGGCCACGATTTCTCCATCCTCGTTTGCAAAGGATTTGGCGCGTGTCGAGTCCCCTGTGCACGAGTCGAACTCCCCTCTCGAGCAGGTGTCGACCACCGCCTGCAAACCAGCTAACGCAGCATTTTAAATCTCTCATTTTTGCCTTTTTGAATCAAAAAGGCAAATCAAGCGATCTCAGGGTACCCTGGATAGGCTTTAGCAGATCGTGCGAAGTTCTCAAAGGCTGAAGAAACCCCCGAGGTATCAGACTCTCCCTTTTCCCATGTCGCATTCTATAACAATAAATTGTATTCAATTTTTTTCGCATATTCGATTAAGCTGTAATTGTTTCCAATTATTACATCAGGTTAATTAGTTAATCTCTGTGGTAGTTAAGAAGAAATTTTCATAATACGAATTTGTAACCTTCATCCCGAGGTGTGCTCTTAGGGTTAGAGTTTTATAGTACCTCAGTCCATTTCGAGTGCGGGTTTGTCCATCGATGGGATGGCCTCGCCTATACCTATCCATTTCCCTGCGGGCCAGGATCTAATATTAATGTTTGGACCCCTAAAATCGATGCCCTAATCGCGTCAGGTTCGGCGTAGGGAAGAAGAGGAAGCTCTGTCTGGGTTGGATCGGGGCAACTCGACCCGCGTCCCGACCCGCAGGCTTTCGGGTTGCGGTTCCACGTTTCAGCGCTGGTGGGCCCGCGCTGAGTAAGGTCACGTGTCGGGCCGTCGAGCAGCGCCGTCTCAATCGCTGGTGGGGCCCACCGCTTAAATACCTGTAGAAATAATTTATTATAATTATACATATATGTTAAATACTTATATATACATATGCAGGATGAAAATTTTTGTTTAAACAGCAATGAAAGATTTAATTAACTGTAATAAAATGTAATAAATAATTAAGATAATATTTAGTAAATTTTTATGCAGATTTAATTAATTTAAATTAAATAAATGGCAAACTATAAAATCTAAATATCTTATTAAATAAAAGTTCAAATATAGTAAATGAATATACCATAATGATCAAAAAATTATGAGGAATACAGTAGAACCTGTCTAAATTAATAATCTCGGGACCGCCACTAGTCTATTAATTTATGGAGGTTATTAATTTATGGAGGTTATTAATTAATAATCTCGGAAAGCTTGCAGGATGTCCAAATTAATAATCTCAGGAAGCTTGCAGGATGTCCAAATTAATAATATCAGGACCGCCACAGCGATACATTTAAAAGTCATCGGAAATCGTCCATTTTTCACACGCCCAACACACCTAGAACCACAGACAATGATGCCGCTTCAAGGAGCAAAGCACACCACCATGACGGATAGCATCCGCATCGGTCTTTGCAAACATCACAGAGACAACCCAAAGCTGACGCAGACCGAGCTCGTCACCTGGCTTCAGGAAACGCACAACCTAATAGTCAGCCAAGGTACGTTTCCAACACCCTCAAACGGAAGGCAGATTTGCTCAAGCACGACACGGATGAGGCAAACCTTAACAGCAAGCGTCAGCGGGCAGTCAAATATCCGATGATGGAGATTGCACTAGTCGAATGGTTCAAAGGTCACCAAGAGTGCGTCAATCTGAGCGATGACTTTGCGTGCGAGGCTGCCCAGAAAATTCTCGACCGCCTTTATCCAGGCGACGATCCATTCAAGTTCTCCAACGGCTGGCTGGAAGCGTTCAAGAAGCGACATGACATCCATTCGTACAGACATTTTGGAGAGAGCGACAGTGTGAACACAGATGTCATTGCGGATAGCCTTCCACGCCTACGCGAAACGATCGACAAGTTCGAATGGTAAGATATTTACAATATGGATGAGACTGGCCTCTTATTTCGGATGCAGGTAAGTGCATTTGTCCGCACTTGCGCCTTTGCTGGCTAATGCTGACCGCACTGGCAAATGTCAGGCGGATAACTCTCTCGCGACTCGGCAACTCGAGGGTTGTAAACAAAATAAGGAACGGATCACCGTCGTTGTCTGCTGCAACGGCGATGGTAGCCACAAGCTTCCCCTCTAGATCATCGGAAAGTACGCCAATCCCAGGTGTTTCAAGAATGTCAACCGGGCAAACCTTGGATGCGAGCATCGGTACAACTCTAAGGCTTGGATGACCCATATCATCTTCTTGGAATGGCTGAAGTACTTCGACCGCCGTATGGCCAATAGAAAGGTGCTGCTGATTCTCGACAACTGCAGCGCTCATGTCCCCATCGATGGGCTTTCTGACCGGATCACCCTTTAGAACACAACGATTTTGTACCTTCCTCCCAACACTAAGTCAAAAATTCAGTTGTGCGACCAAGGGATCATCCGCAACTTTAAAGCTTATTATCGCCGCCGCTTCAACAGCCTCCTTCTTCAGCATCTGGATGACAATGTTGAGCAACCAGAGAAGATTGAAGTCCTACAAGCCATTCAGATGGCTGTGCCAGCCTGGGCTACAGAAGTCAACCGTGAAACTATCCATAATTGCTTTCACCATTGCAAGATTCGGTCAGAGCCAGCTGGCACAATGCCAGTTCAAGAGGACGAGCTTATGGATAATGGCGTTGTTGAAGAGCTGGTGTCGTAGATTCGCCAGTTTCGCTATCTCAATCCGATGGACATCGGCAACCTGCTGGATTGCCCCGCTGAGCAGGAGGTGGCCTTCGTCCCGGACATCGACGACGTCATCGAGAATCAGTTGATGACAGGGGAAGCCGATGACGCTGACGATGACAGCCAGGGGCACCCAAAGATATTCCCAGCCGAGGCGCAGAAAATGCTTCAGACACTTAAAAGATTCTGGATGCAGCAGGAGGCAGACTCCCAGGAATTCATCCTTTCTCTCCAGCACATGAAGGACAAGCTCAGCAAAATCCATGTAAACTAGATGGTCCAGAAGGATATTCACCAATTCTTTAACAATTCCTAGGCTATTTCCATAGTGTTCTTTCACATTTTCATAATACCTTATGTAAGGAATATAAAATTATGAAATTGTCGGGAACGCTCGTTACAATTAATAATCAAATAACAGAGGTTTATTAATTGATGCAAAGGACCGAGCTCGGGACCGACCCATATTATTAATTAACAGAGATTATTAATTTATGGAGGATTAATTTAGATAGGTTCTACTGTATTATGGTACCGTTCAAATTTCAGTAGGAGCAGTATATCACTTAGTGACATTTTAGGTATTAAATTAATTACAAAAATTATCATTTTATTCAAATCACTATAACTTTGCACATATTAATCCAAATCTACATAATATGGGTCTCAAAGTATTCAAAAAACCCTAAGGAACATTTTAATAGTGTTAACTTTGCTATTTGGATTAGTATTTGACTAATGACATCTAGAACTTAACCATAATTAGGTCAATTAACCCTAGAACTTTAATTGACCATAAATTAGTCAATTGAACTCCAAATTAGGTGATTCAAATATCAAATTAGATCAGAAAAACCTAATTTACAGTTATCTGTAAAATATTTTAGATCTAACGATTAGATTTGCTAATCACCCCTAATTACCTTAGAACTTGATTAGTGAATATTAGCAAATCTAATGATCCAAATTGAACAATTTAAGTTTCAGAGAACTCATAGAGTATATTAGAACCTAATAGTATAGTTAGATTAGTTATTTTATAATTAATTTCACTAATCACTCACTAATCACCCTAAATTTTAATTAGACCATAACTTAGCCAATTAGAGTTCAAATTGAGCCTACCACTAGTCATTAGAATCAGTGGAATAATTGTGATCTACAGCCACTAAAATTAATCAATTTGGATGCCAATTGGAGAATTTAAAATTTTTGACCCTTAATTAAGAATCCTTAATTACCATTTAAACCCTAGAACTTGTATTAGCCATAACTTGGCCAATACTTATCAGAATTCAATAATTCTAGGTTCTATGAAAACCTTAGAACATAACCTATAGTAAACTAATAGAAAATTTAAGTGTCCTTAAGGTAAAATTATCAATATGCCCTTATAGGTCAAATTCTTAAATTTGACCTTATAAGGCTTAATACTTAAACCAAAATTAATGATCTTACTGTCTAAACCCATATTAGACAGTAAGTAATCATTCCACTTTGTTAAAATTTAGAATTTAACCCTAATTCATAAAGATGAGATTTAGACCCTTAAGTAGGGGCAAAATGGTAATTTTGCTCAAAATTAGGGTTTAACATTTTAAAACCCTAAAATCACATTCTAAAACATTTCAAACAGTAAATAAAATGATTTAGGATAGAAATTGTATAAGTCCAAACATTAAATTGATTTTAATCAAAATTCCAAGTTAATTCCTTAAGTAAAAAGTGAGTGCTCATCTTTCCATAATCATTCTTAGATCTTTCCTTAGGTCTTATAACATTAGTTAGGATGTGTGTATGAGTGATACTCTTAGTACTTAAGAGCTTAAATTCCTAAGATTAAGAATAGATCTTAGGTTAAAGTTCATCTATTGAGTAAATTAGGTTACTCAATAGATGAAACATTGAGTTTCCTAGTTTATAGATTTTTTTAAGTTTCTTTACATGATTATTTAATCTTTAAACCTTAGAGTTTAAGATAGAGATCTATCCTAATGAGTTGATTTTCATTAGGATTTGCCTTAACTTAATATGTGAGATATGGGTATTAAACCTTAGATCATTAGATATACCTTTGTATTAAGTGATTAAGTCCTATCATTTGGAGTTTAATTCTTAATCCTTTCATCTTGATTTGGCTAATTAAGATGAGTTTGGGGTTAATTAAAATATCAAATTAAGTTGATAATTTATTTATTTAAATCAAGTAGTCATCTTTTGATTAAGATATAGTTATGACTTGGCCAGTCCTAATTATCTTCAACTTGTAAGTTCGTAATTCTAAGTTACAGACTGTATAAGAATTGATGATTCTGAAACTTATGTAACTTAGAGTAGATAGAACGAATAAAATAGACAATAATGGATATCATTTGTGTTTTAGATTGAGTCTCTTGCTCACTTTGTTTTGATGCTTCGCTTACCTTGATTTTTGAGCTTTAAATCTTGAGCATATATTAGATACATGAGATACTTGATAAATATCTTATGTCAACTTTGATAATTCATAAGTGGCATTTTTCTCATATTTTAGTAGGGTGTAGCTTGATTAGTATACCTATTCATTTCACCCGGTGGGGGTCGGTTATAGGTTCGGGTCAGACTGATAGTCTATGCCATGCCTAGTCCTTAGGATATGATGGGTAGACTCTTGCCCCAACTGACTGAATAGTCAGGATTTAATATGGTTATACTAATTTAAGTACACTTATACTTGATTTTTCTGTCATAGCCTATCAGGCTAAGTACACCGATACAATCCGTTCAAAGCTTCAGTCTTAGCCCATCAGGCTAAGTGATACTTTGTGTACTTTCAGTTTGAGTGGCTTGAGTAGCCAATACAGTTTCCAGCTTTGTAGTTACTGTTTTACTTACATTTCCTACATTTTTGCACTGCTTTTAATTACAATCTTTTCAGTCTTTTCCAGCTTTATTGTATAGGATGCTAGTCCTATTTGCTATTTTCACATATATCAGATGTTAGATTGATTTTCAGTTTTTCATACACTTGTTTACTTTTAATTCAGCATACTTTAGATTGATCATAAGCAAGTTTAGGAGATATTTACTTTACAATATTTGTTTAGTCTTTCTTTTGCTTACCTGACCTTGTTGCAGTTGCTTGAAGGAGGTATGTGTTTACTTCCTAGTTGATTTAGTTATAAACTGTTGTTTATAGCTTATTACCATTCTTTTATTATGCTTTTCTGCTCCTATTATGCTTTTATATGAGTTATGATGATATCTAAGTAACTTAATAAACTTGCAGCCTAAAATGTACTTAGACAATAGTCTAACTAGATTTTTCTTTTGTTGGCTGGGGCCATATCATTATGAAATCGATAATGATAGGTTCTGAGTTTCTTGGAGCAATTGATCCAATGGAGGACTTTCCATTAGAGGAGGAGCCTGTGCCAGCAGATCCTTAGACTTAGTTTTTCTTTCTGTACTTGTGAGGATGAGAGTCTATTTTCAGTTCTTTTAAAACTATTTAAAATGTTATAATAATTCAGGGTTAACATTTCTTTTTCAGCACTTTACTTATTCTGGATTATTGTATTATATGGATGGATGTTGTATTTTATGCATCTGCGATATCTGTGTTACTTGTATGATCATTTAATGATGGATTCATTTGGAGAAATGGCAAAATCCTTAGTTAAGTTGGATTAGAATGTGTGTATAATCCAATTTTAAGTAAGGACCTTGTCATTTAGATGATCCCTCCACCATAATCATGTTAACTTAAGAGTTAACAGGACCACGGTGGGGCAGGGCCATCAAAGATGTGGACTGAAGACATATCGAAGATAAGTCTATGTCAAGATAAGGAAAATCAAAACCCGAAAAAGAAAAGCATGATTGCTAGAACTGTGGAAAGGTAGGTCACTTC
Source organism: Gastrodia elata (assembly GCA_016760335.1). Lineage (NCBI taxonomy): Eukaryota > Viridiplantae > Streptophyta > Magnoliopsida > Asparagales > Orchidaceae > Gastrodia > Gastrodia elata. Next base: position 28,022,451 of record CM028674.1, on the reverse strand, counting down.
AAGAAAGATTGCCATATCCTGAAGAAGACAAATAGTGGGAGCAAGGATATGTTTCTTACAATGAATGTTTCAGCTGAAGAGAATCAGGATGCATTGATTATGTCACTTGTCAATACGGAGTCCTGTTTGGTGGACTCAGGTGCATCCTTTCATGCTACTCCTACGAGGGGTGCCTTCAAGAACTACGCCAAAGGTAACTTAAAGAAGCTATATCTTGGAGATGACAATGTATGCAAATATCATATGGTGATATGGATGTACAGCTACCAAGCAATGTAATTTGGAAGCTCTGAGAAGTTAGACATGTGCCATGTTTAAGGAGGAACCTAATTTTAGTTAGCTAGTTAGCTTGAGAGGGCTACAGTACAACCTTTACAGAATTGAAGTCAGTGGACTTAAATTTATGTGAAGATTATGTAATGGAAAAATAGAAGAAGGTCACATTCTCTAAAGTTGGAAGAGAGCTGAAAGGCAGAAAACTTGAGTTGGTGTATACAAACATTTGATGTGTTTGATGTGTTTGATGTGTTTGATGTATTTGGGAGGTGGTTAGCTTTGGTAGAGAATGAGACAAGGTTAAAGCCTAAGTGCTTAGGATCCTACAATGAAAGCGAATACTGTGATAAGGAGTTCAAGAAGTTCTGTGCTTTGAGAGGAATCAAGAGAAAATTTACAATTCTAGGAACACAACAAAATGGTGTTGTAGAGTGGATGAACAGAACAATCACAAAGTGAGCTAGGAGCATAAGATTGCATATAGGTCTTCCAAAGCAGTTTTGGGCCGAGGCTGTTAACATGACAATTTAGTTGATAAATTGGGGACCTTCTATACCCCTAAATGAAGGGATTCTCGAAGAGGCCTGGAGTGGAATGAGGTGAAATTGAACCACCTCAAGGTATTTGGATATTCATCCTATGTGCATACTGATGTAGGATCCAGGAGAAGTTGGATGCAAAGGTGATCAAGTGCATGTTTATTAGATATGGCATGGGAGAGTTCAGTTACAGATTCTGAGATAATTAGAACTAGAAGGTTATCAAAAGCAGAGATGTCACTTTCAATGAAAGTGAGATGTACAAGGTTTGCCTAGGCACATGATGAGAGAGTGGGGGTGTGCCACACCACATTTTTGATAATAATGAAAAAAGACAATGGAGATCCTAGACTGAACAAGAAATGACCCCAATAGGTCTCCAAGTGGAAGATTGTTGGGATGTGGAGACTATTTAGATCATTGTAGAGGTGCCAATGGAGCTCTGGAGGGCTTTTGAAAGGTCATAGGCTGTTCTGGGATAGGGGGAAGTTCGAGCGCTCCAGGAGCCCTACAGAATTTGCTACTTAGAGTCAAGCGCCACGGGGCACCATGGCGCGGCGTGTGGGAGCCGTGGTGCGCTCTGGCGCCCTGCGGTTCGAGGCTCATAGTATCATCATGGAGGTGCCAATGGAGATCTGGTGGGCTTCCGGGAGGTCCCGAGGTGTTCCGGGATAAGTCGGGGAAAGTTTGGGCGCTCTAGTCGCCTTGCAAAATTTACTATCGAGGGACAGGAGTTGTGGCGTGTGGGCGCCGTGGAGCGCTCTGACTTCAAACACCTTTCTAGAATCTAGAAGTCTAAGAATAGGTGAAGTGGTCATGATTGTTATGATGAGGTGGAAAAAATTATTAGCACTTGGAGTTCAAATAAACTTCTGTCTTCAAGATCTTAGTAGTAGGAGCTATAATAATGCTAAAGTTCCACACAAACCTCAGGTAAAATGTTACTGGCCCATAAAACTTCAACAAACATTTATGAAACTGTTTGAAGTGGTTCAATCAACTATGGCTTGAATTTTAATAACATTTGACTTAAAACATACAAAGGATACTATGAAACTTAAGAAAATAACTTCAGGCTGCATAAATGAGCATTTCTTTTTATTATTGAATAATTCCTCCTATTAAAGCTTCTCTAATACTAACCTCAATTTCTCTAAATGCCCCTCCTCATCTTTGTTAAAATAGTTTATCATCAAAATACACTTCCACAAACTTTCCTAAGGTATCAAGATTGTACACATTAGTCCATGAAGGTGCTTGTTGCATTAGAAAACCCAAAAGTCATGATGAGTCATTCATATAGTCCCTTTGGTGTTTTAAAAGTAGTCTCCCACAAATTGCCTAGCCTAAACCTATTCTTTTGATAACCACTCTTAAGATCAATTTAAAAAAATATGATGAAGTTGGCTATCAAGTATAACATATCATCTAAACGTGGAATTAGTAAATTATATTTAATGGTGATCTTGTTTATGGCTCTTATGTAAACATACATTCTCCATATGTCATTTTTTTTAGGATTTAGAAGAGTTGGTATGACGCAGACCCAACCTTTCTCTTAAGAAACCTTTTTGTAATAATTCATTGACTTGTCATTGTAATTCAACTTGTTATACTGTATTAAGTTGATAATGTGGCAGATTTGATAATTGGGCACTGAGAACCGGATTAAAGCAAGTTGACTATCATACAATTGAGGTACCTCATCAAGTAAATCATGAAAACTCATTTAGATGAAATCCTTTAACAATCTCATCACACGTGGTGGCATAGGTACACCATCAGATTTTGGTACAATCTTCTTCACATGCAAAATGTTCATTAATAAAGATTATACATGTTATGCCCTCAATATTTTCAATCAAGAAAACTCAATTTGTACTTTTAAGGAAGGATAGCATACAACTAAAAATAGATAGTTAAGAGGTTGACGAAAAAGAAAGTAAAATGGTGATCATATATAATTTATCCCCATTCTTTGAATAAAGTGAAGGATTTACCCATTAAGGCAACTATAACCAGATTTGAATATTATAGCTCCTATAGATGGTGTGGAAGTTGATGTTAAAGAAATCAAAGCAGAAGCAAATGATATTGGTGTCCTAATTGCACGTTTCATGGGATATAGCTTAATTACCTTTTAATTGAAATTTAACACATATGGCTATCCCTCCCATAATTGATCACATCCATATCAAATAATCATGACCTCTCTAATAAAATATATGTTATGTCCATAGAAATAACATCACACTAGATATGATCCTCAAAACTCCCCAATCCTCAAAACTCCTCATTTTGATGGGTATTAACACCTCACTGGGATAGAAAGAGATATTTTATTGATTGAGGTGACATTGAATAAATATGAATGTAGCTCATAAATCAACTTAATCTTAGAAAATGTATATGTAGATACCAACTTAATCATTTTAACTTTAATTTAAACTCTAAAATCTATTGGAATTGTTATGAGCCATAGGGCTCATATCTGGCAAGAACCATATATATAAAAACAGCCACCCCATAAATAAATTGCTAATAATTTTAAGTGTAATAGAATAAGGAATTAATATATATATATATATATATATATATATATATATAGTTTCATGCATTTATTACAATAAATCTCTTTGTATGCTTGAGTTAAAAATGTTATAATCTCTCATATAAAGTAGTTTCATATGTACGAGAGAAATCTAAAATTAGGTCTTACTCATAAAATAAAATAAAAAAATATTATAACTGCCATTGACTTTCCAACTTAAATTTATCTACAGCTTGGCCGATTTGCTTAAAAATGCATTATCTAATGGATGCTGCATTTAACAAAACTTGGCTATATAGAACATAGCCGCATATACAAGGACAAGTGTACTTTGATGGCAAGTGGAAGATTGGCGAACAACTGAGAAGGATTGAGAAGCCAGCGGCTGCTAGGGAGGACTGTCCTTGGTGAGAAGATGCTTCTGAATTTCAGCCATGACTGCATTTGGTGTGGATTCAAACTTTGAGTACCTAATGAGTGTGAGTTAAGATCCAATTTGTTAAAGGAGGCTCATCATTCCAAATACACTCTCCATCCAGGGAATAAGAAAATGTATCAAGATATGAAGAGTCATTTTTAGTGGCCAGAGATGAGAAAGGATATTGCCGAGTTTGTGTCAAAGTGCGAATCTTGGAGCCTCGTCATGGCTAAACATTAGAAGCCTGGAGGATTATTACAACCATTATCTATTCATCAATGGAAATGGAAAAATATCTCTATAGATTTCATTATTAGTTTTCCTTGTTCTCGATCAGGTAGAGGAAGAAATGTTGTCATCAGCGAGAATGGCTGCAGAATTTTGGCCATGCAAAGGAAGGAAGGACTGCTGCCGGTTATGGGGGCTGCAGCTCATTCAAGGATAAAGGGAGCTGCTGCTTGATCAAGAGGGTTGCAGCTCGACGAAATAGGAAGGAGGGTTTCGGCCATGGAAGGAGAGGTGGAGCTCGGCCATGAAAGGAGAGGTGCTCAGTCTTTGTTCGTCGAGTGAACGGCTCGGCCATGCAAGGGGAGGAGGAGATTTCAGCCATGAAGAAGAGGAGGAGATTTCGGCCATGAAGAATAAAATGAGAGGGGGTTTCGATTAAGAGGAAAGAGAGAGGATTAAGGGTTGCATCTTTTAAGTTTAATACAAACCCGTGCAATGAAATTGGATCATTGGATTGAAATCAAATAAATTAAAAGGATAGTGGGAAAGAGAGAATAATATTGATTTGTTTAGAATTTTGCAGTTTTATTCACATTTATTGTTCTGACATTTGGATTCCAAATTTCATGAAAGTTGGCCCGATTGAGCATTTCAACGAGACGAGCACATATGTCCAAAAATTATTGAATTTGGACGAGCATAATTCGGGACTCGAAAATTGATAAAACTTGAAACATAACATACTTATTTAATGCTCAAATTAAAACTGCAAAATTTTTTGTTATATTTTATTTTCTATCAATTTCTAAAGTTAAAACTTTAAAAATTAATATAGAATGATTTGTGATCCCAAATGCACTCAAACTTTTAGCAGTATGATCTACTCTCTGCATTCTATATAAATGTGTTTTTATTCAGCTTAAATTAGGATTTTGATTTTTATTTTAATTTGATTAGGTTTATATCAATATAGTAACAAAATTGGATTGTTACACAGAGAAACCATCTAATTGAAAATTCATGATATTTACAGTATCTTAGGTTTGATGCTACATGTAATTATTTAAATTGTGAAGTCAACTCTACTTAAATAAAAAAAATTAGCTTCCAAAACTCTGCTCTATGGTTACATATGTGTACTACAATGTATTTTATAGTGAGAAAAAAAATTGTATATATTGCATGCTAAATCAAGTTAAATCTAAGAAAAAAAGAAATAAGTCTTTATCAGTAACAAAGTTAGGGATGAAATATCTGATATTCAAATAATTAAATGATACAATAAAAGAGGATATAACTTTTTACATCTAAACGCTTTGTTTGACGCTTTTCTATATTGATATGGGCCTGAATCCATTTGAACTTTCAAAAATAAGCGTGCATAAAATAATTAAAGTTCAGATATAGGTTACAATGAGTTCACACCAATTTATCTTAGTACATATAAACAAATATAGCCAGTACATGCTTTCTAAAGCAATAGAGACTGCACACATTCTTGAAAATGAGTGTGCAATTGTACGGGAACCCAACAATTCAGATGGTCAGACAAGTCTGGCTCCTCACTTGTTCTATACTTTTGATGATTAAAATCCATAGCATTTCATTCATATATAATACAATATATGGATTATAATTTTTTAGACACAGTCCATTGCACAATTACTGCTTTGTCAGTAGAATTTACAGAAGAAAATTATCGCTTATAGTTTGACTGTTACAATTTTATTTATAGTTTTTACAGCTTACAATTTAATATTCAAGTACTTACAATTTTACAGTACAATCACTCAACATTTTTCTAATTGATCACATTTTATAGTTTGCATCTTTTGTACTATATATCTATATATGCTCTAATAAACTGCTACAAGAATTTACCTCAGTACACTAAAGTATTGCATTTACTATTTATTTAAAGCATTTGTTTGTACAATTACCATTCAGCTTCTTGCACAGCTTAATATTTATTTGTAAAATTTGATATCTTAATATTGTACTTAGTCTTGTTGTCTAATTAAATTTTTTTGGTTGTGCCCTAGTGCATAAAACTAATACGCAAGATCAAGAGAATAGTGAGGGTGAAGAACTTGAAGATGAGCTAGTCAAGAAGAATAAATTAAAAGATCTTATATTTTATTTTAACTAGGATGAGGGCATTTATTTTAATTGTTAAATTATATGAATATTCATATTTTATAATGAACATTTTTATTTTTTGATATATTTATGAATGTATTGAATGGATATGTTTGTGGAAATGTCTCTCTTTATATGCACCATTATACTTACTCTGATTTAATCTTGGGTTGTTAACACCTAGTGTTGGATTAGTTATAGTAACTAAATATTGAGTTGTTATAGTTGGTACTAGAGTAGGATCAGAGGGGATACTGGTATAGAGGTGTATGAATCCATGATGCGTCACCCTACTGGAGAGCGTGTGATGACACGAGCATATGCTAGGAATCAAAAAACTTGAGGATATGATAAACTTTCATTTCGTTTATATTTTATTTTATTTTAATTTTTGTCATAAATATATACTTGGTCAAATGAAATGTGACTCATGATGGTGGTAAGTAAGGATTGACTTAGTTGTTTATGTGTAAAATCTATCTTAGTCTTTCATAAGAGATTTGATTTGGGTTGGTTATAATTTTTATTGTAACTTGGCATGCCTTATGTGACTATAAATAAGGCTCCAAATCTCTTGTATCAACACACAATTGAATGAAGTCTTAGTACAAAAGTTTGGCTTGAGAGCTCTTGATTTTGGTGTGGATAACTAAAACTCCGTTGGTGTGCATAATCGGCGGGCTTCATGGTTTATATAATCTAGAAGGGATTAAGGTGTGCATAATCTTGATCAAACATATTTCTCTTTTAATATTTTCTCTAATTTTTTATTATTAAAGCCGTTATCTTTCATCTCCATTTTATTTTGCCAAAATCCGCTACATTTCAGCCATCAAACACCCCTCCAGTGAAACATACGCAAACCTCAACGCCCTCCCTAAGTGCAAAAAGGTCATTTTGCCAAATCAAGAAAGTGATTACCACCACTTCAGTGTTTAGATTACCTGACTTTTCCAAAGTATTTGATGTTGTGTGTGATGCTTCTAATATCAAGATTTGGGGAGTCCTATCCTAAGATAACCATACTATTGTATATTTTAGTGTGCAGTTGAACGAATCAAAACAACGATATTCTACATATGATCATGAGTTTTGTGCGATTGTCCAATCACTTAAGTATTGGAGGCATTACTTATTGCATTGTGAATTTACACTCCACATAGATTACCATGCACTTAAGTTTATAAACATGTAAAAGAAGCTTAAACATAGACATGCTAAGTAGGTAAAATTCTCACAAAATTACACATTTATTTTGAAGCACAAACTTGGTGCAGCAAACAAACATTATGATGCATTATCTAGAATAGCTTTGGTGGTTACATCACTCACGAGTTAGATTCCTGGCTTCTACCGCTTAAAGGATGAGTATGGTAGCTGCCCCAACTTTCATAGTATTAAAACTGAGTTTATGGAGGGTGTATTGCCTTCCCACTTTGAGTACAATATCATTGATGGATATCTTTTTCGTGAACCACTATTTGCATTCCCTGCACCTCCCTTAAGATTTTTCTAATTCAAGAGTTATATTTTGGTGATATAGCAGGTCATCTAGGGAGGGATAAGATTACCTATCTGGTGGAGACTAAATTTTATTGTCCAACATTAAAGAGAGGTGTAAGAAAACTTGTCTCCCAATGCTTAATTTGCAAGAAGGCCAAAGCTCACAAACAAAGGTCTAGAAAATATATTGCCTTGCCTATACTGTGTCGAACATGGGAAGATTTATCAATGTACTTTGTATTACGACTTCCCAAAACCCCACGTCAACATGATAACATCTATGTAGTGGCCGTCAGATTCTCTAAAATAGCTCACTTCATACCTTGTTCGAAAAAAAATGATGCATCTCATATAGCTGAACTTTTCTTAAGGGAAGTAGTTAAGCTTCACGGATCATCAAGCACTATAGTTTCAGATAGGGATGTAAAGTTTTTGTCATATTTTTGGAAAACCTTATGTTGGTTATTAGGCACTACAATTAAGTTCTGTTCAGCCTTCCACCCACAGGCTGACGATCAAACTGAAGTTGTGAATAGATCCTTAGGGAATTTGTTAAGAAGCATAGTAGGTGAAAACTTAGGCACATGGAATCTCCACCTTCCTACCGTAGAGTTTGCTTATAATAGCACTATTTCTAAGACTACTAAGAAATCACCATTTGAAATTGCTTATTGGTATAATCTTAAGAAACCAGTTGACCTAGTTAGCTTGCCTAGCTATGCATATTCGGATGCTGCCTTTACATCTGCTAAGGATTTTCATTAACTTCATCATGATGTTAGAATCAAAATTGAAAAATTTAATGAAAACTATGCATCGAAAACAAATATGACTAGGTATAGTAGGAGTTTTAATGAAGGTGATTATGTGCTCATTCACATTCTCCCTGAGAGGTACTCCACAACAAAATATAAGAAATTACATGCTAGAGCGCCAAGACCTCTTGAGGTCCTTAGGAAAATTAGGCCGAATACTTGCTTGATTGGTTTGCCTTTTGATATGTTTATAAGTCCTATTCTTAACATTGAAGACTTATTCTATATCCAATATATAAGTCTTATTTTACTGAAAGGTACTCCTTTAGAAGGGCAAAATGATAAACCTTTTATGGAAACTTGACACCCTTCCTTTTTTAAGATTGATGCTATTATTTCTGATGAGGTTGTTGCAAGGGAGCAAATTGAGCCCCGGTTCCTAGTTTGATGGAAGGACAGATGTGATGCACGAGTACATGCTAGGAGCTTAAATACTTGAGGATATGATAATCATTCATTTAATTTATATTTAATTTTATTTTAATTTTTGTTATGAATAAAAACTCAATCAAATGAATAATGACTCATGAGGGTGGTAAGTAAGGATTGACTTAGTCATTTATGTGTAAAAGACATTTTAGTCCTTCATGAGAGATTTGGTATGGGTTGGTTATGGTTTTTATTATAATTTGGCATGCCTTATGTGGCTATAAATAAGGCTCTAAATCTCTGTATCAACGCACAATTGAATGAATTTTTAGTACAAAAGTTTGGCTTGAGAGTACTTGATTTTAGTGTGGATAACTGAAACTCCGTTGGTGTTCATAATCGGCAGGCTTCAGGGTGTATATCATCCAAAAAGAATCAATGTGTGCATAATATTGATCAAACCTATCTATCTTTTATTATTTTCTCTAATTTCTTATTGTTCAAGCTATTATCTTTCATCTTCATTTGATTTCACCAAAATCTGCTTCGGTTTCGGCCATCAAACACCCCTCCAATGAAACAAACGCAAACCCCGACGCCCTCCCACTTCGCTATCCATAACTCTCTCAAATAGCCTCTAAAAATTCAATAACAAAATTCTCTAAATCTCTAACACCCCATAAATATCCTCCCAAAGTTTCGTCTAATTCTGACTTCATTTGACCTACCAAACGACTTTTTGAAGTTGAGCGTCGCTTACACACGCGTAATCGCTTTCGTCAAATTTTCGTCATCGATCCACACCCCGTTCAATACAAATTGAAATTCAGAATAATGAGAAAATTCCGACATATGAATAACATAGAAAAAAACAAGTAAGAACACTGGGAAGCACAGGAATGAGAACCTTAAACTGGGAATGTAGGAACACTAAATAATAATGTAGAAAATACAAAAGGAAATTTTATGTAAAATTTTAGGTAATATGATTCGGTTGTATTCTAAGATGTCCTAGACACCCTGAGTTGTTCCCTAGAGTTGGCAACCTCGTGGAATCTTGAAGGATATCTTAGGAATTGCAAAAGCAGATCAGATTTAATCAAAGCCATAGCAAGGTTATGCAATTGAATTGTTTGTTTTAGATTCACTGCATCAGTAATTCTGCAAGGAAAATTAAACAAGTTAAGCGATGAAGTACTTAATCATTCTGATATTATACAATGAGACTTCCTTTTTCAGCTCACTGAATCAATTAAATCTTAATCAAATCGGTTGAGAAGTACAAAATCATTTTTAATGGTCATTAAGTTCATTGGTTTCAAGTGAACTCTGAATTTATAAAATTTATTATCAAGCAAATCCCCAGATCTACAATCTGCACTTAGAATTTTCATTAACTGTAGTATCATGCCTGAATTAAATCATGGTTATGTACCCAATGTTACAACATTGGAATCCATCTGCAACCTTTTGTATCTTAAGTTTAATAGTAATTTAGTTACATATTAAGGCCAATTTATTTAATGCCAAATACAGTTTGAATCACGCATCCTCTGTATTTAACATAATCCATTAACACTTTGGATCTTCTTTCTGAAGTCAGCCAACTTCTCATTCTTATTTGTGGCATAATTAGTTGTTAGGATGAGTCAGCTTGGTATGCTTTTGCCTTATTTTGAGACAGGCTAAGCATGCCAATGGATTATCTGATGAATGTACCTTGCAAAGTCTGAAATCACCTACACTAATCTACACCTTAATTTATTTTTTGGATGGAGTTTTCTATTTTAAGATTTAAGTTCCAATGCAAATTTTAATCTTAAACATATTCATGTGTTAACATTCATATTTTCTGAAATGGAAATTAAATCCATGATAGTTAACCAAAATTGGATGGCATTGATTTCAGTTTTCCCTTGGATCTGAAAATTGAGTGATTGGAATCTCATCTTCTTTAACAGATCTGAATATAAAAGTGATTGGATTGTTCTAGTAGAATGTAGTTTGGAACTGAATTTCATAAATATAGTTAAATTTCTGATAGTATGCCACCAAGGAAATTGTTAGATCCAATTCTTATTTAGTATCATGGTTCAGTTCATTTCATCAGTCCTAAATACAACTAAGATAATTAGCATCTCAATTTAGCCACTTTAAGCTCTTATATTGATAACTTTTGTTCTTTACTATTAAATTCATTTAAATACCCTTATATTGATAAATATGAAATGTCAGTGCTGCATAATGATTTTTATAGGATTGAGTATCCATTATAGGAAATTCTTAATTAGATTTGCAAGGACATAAGTCTTTGGTATTTCAACCCAAATTTGTATCATTAAGACTTATTTTCATTGCCTGTGCTGAATTGCTGTAGTTATCATATCTGAATGTTTGAGCTGACTGCATTTGAGCTGAAATCTTTGCTTAATTACATTTAAAAATCGAGTACTTTGGACTGCTTTTTTAAAGATATGTAGATTCTAAACAGAAACAACTCGGCCATTTATATTCCTGTAGAATTCAACTTGTATCCTAAGGATATAATAAAAACTTGGTGTTAGGAATTATGAACAGTTAATTGCTAAGGCTTCAATTTTGTTTTAATAAGTTGGATTTCGATATGATGATGCCATTAGAAATTTCTGCCTATTTTGGTAAGAGTAAGAATACAATTATGGATTCAGGAAAAGTTAAGTGAATAAGGAAAGGTTTAACCCTATCTCTGAAATATAAATCTGGAATGATTCTGTTAATATTTAGTTTAGTAAAATGTAAGCAAATCTATAGTTCTCTATTCTTGCTTTACGGAAAGTAGCATTTGTAATGTAAAAGTTGATAATAATTATTTGTTGGTTCCATCCTGCATGGTTGCGATGCATGAAATGACAGCAAATCTAGATCTGATTAAGAGCAAATTTAGTAGAAAAATTAACAGATTTAAACCTGGATGGAATTTCGGTTTGCTGTCAGTCGAATGGCTTCAGGCAGTTCTGTACCTTAATAATATTGTAGGCCAATAACTCAAAATTTTATTTTAGCACCCATTTAATTTGAATGTAACAATTCACATTATGTTCTGAAGTAACCCTTTAACAAAATTGAGTGTAAATCTTTCAGAACCCTTAATAATCTAGTCTAGGAAGCAGTGATTCCACTTGTATGGAGAAATGGGATTACGTAACTTACACTAAAAGTTAACCTTTACAGATGGTATTAAATGTGCATATTAATAACACCTCTGTAAAGATTAAATTTTGAAAAGCCTCCTTCCTAGGATTTGTTTATTTCATCAGCTAAGAGATTCTGCACTTAAAAGTGCGTTAACTGCTGAAATGAATCCTAAGGTTCTTTTGAAAGTGTTGAGAATTTGATAAATTTCTTGAACATTTAAAAATTTCATCAAGGGAAACAAAGGTCTTTTAGTTTCATTTGAATGTGTTAAAAATCTGTAATTTGCCAATATAGGTTTCCATAGATGAAGATAAATATGTTCTAGATGAAGAGGTTCTGGTTGTTATCATGTAGTTCTTAAACAGAAAGAATCCATAGAGTATTGTCCAAAAAGAAATGATGAACTTTAGTATATGCTAAATTAAAATATTCTGCAATTTCCTTCTTGTTTAAATACAGTAAATGTGTAGATCCAAAACCAATGAACAACAACCTTCTGTTTTGAGATTCTCTAAAAAAACTTGCTAGATGTAATGAAAAATTCTATTCTTACATCTGATAATTGATACCTGAATCCATAGATTATTATAATAAATTATCAATTGACTCCAAACCACTGGAGCTAAAGTCTGATATCATAAGGTAAATGTATATCTGGAATCTGAAATCTGAATTCTGCTTTATCCCTTCATACCGATTATGTTTTCTCTGATGATACTTTTGGAATAAAGACTCAGAATCATTTGTTGAAAAGTGATGTGATTCAATTAAAAACTAAATCACATATTTAGGGGCATTCTAAATAAATGTGTTGATATCTAGGAAGGATCTGTTGGAATTATAAGGATGATAGAATTCTAAAAAAAAGGGAAGGTATCAGAAATATCATGGTATTATATTGATGCTAAAAATTCAATAAAATCAATGACAAATTGTAAAAGACCTATTAAGTTTGAAAGCAGATTACAAGAATTCTTAAATATAGTTAGATCTGAGTCAGATCTGAATCTGACAAGATTCTTACATGATCTGAAATTGATCCTGAATTAATACTAAATGATGAATCATATCAAGGTCCTTAGTTCTAATGCAAGTTTCATACCTGATTTCAGGTGAAGTTCTGAATTAATATAAGATTTGTCAGTTGTGAAAACTAATCAGATGAAATTAAATAACAATAGTGATCTGCCTGTCATCTCTTGTACCCAGATTTCGACATGAACTTATCGAATCTCTTGTACCACTGCCTTGACGCTTGCTTCAAGTCAGAGAAGCTCTTCTTGAGCTTACACACTAGCTCAACTTTTCCTTTTTCTTGAGCCTTGTACCCTTCAGGCTGTTGCATGTACAACTCCTCTTCTAGCTCTCCGTGAAGGAATGTAGTTTTGACATCCATTTGCTCTGGATACAAATCCTAAACTGCAACAATGTTCAGCACAACCTTGATGGTTGTCATATTCACAACTGGGGCAAAGATCTCACTGTAGTCGACCCCATGCCTTTCTTGGAAGTCCTTTACTACAAGCCTCACCTTGTAGCGCATGCTCCCATTCGGTTCTTCCTTCACCCGGTATAACCACTTGTTCTGAAGGGCCTCCTTCCCAACTGGTAGAGGTGCTAACTCCTATGTCCCATTTGATATGAGTGATGCTTTCATCATTCATGGCATCCTCCCACTTGATTGAATCTTTAACCTGAAGTGCCTCTTCCAAGCTTTCTGGTTCACCACCATCCATTAGTAACAGGTAAAATAAGGAAGGAGAGTACCTCTGTGGCGACATTGTGACTCTTGTGGATCTTCTTAACATGGGTGTTTGTCATTCAGTATTGACACCATCCTGAGCTTCTTCATATGCTCCAACATCTGGCTCAACACTGTCATCAATTTCTATGTGCCGGGGTTCAACATCTGTAGCATTCTTAGAATCAGTCTTGACTCAAATACAGTCCTTATACAGTTCACTTTCATTGAAAGTGACTGTGACAACCCCAATATTAAGAATCAATTAACTCAACATTGATACGTCACTATAATACCTAATACTAGATTAGAAGAAGACTAATTCAAATCATTAGATATTATGTTTGGCCAAGGATTTAGAAGAGGGCCTTAAGTTAAGATATAAGAGAAATTTTGAATGGGTTAAGTAATTTATATATGAAGGTGCAATAAAATTAAACATATGATACTTGTAAGGAGACATGAGAATGTAATTCAAAATAATTGAAGTGAATACTTGCAATCTTAGACATAAAATTTGAGATATTTAATGAGTATTTAACATGTGAATTATAAGTCTACAATTTTGCCAAATTATTCTAAATCCAAAAATTCTTAAAAATTTCAGTAGAGTTTTCTTTGTAAATGGCTAAAGAAACACCTGCAAATTAGACATACAAAACTTCCATTCCAATGGAGGTTATAATTTGAAAGAAAGACAACATAAACTAACATGTAATCAATCTATTGCATAGGATTATTTAGTTCTAATTCTAGTATAGAGTTCAATCCATTACATAGGATTGCTCATTTCAAATTCTAAAGTAAAGTCAATCTGTTATATGAGATTGCTTATTTCCAATTCTAAAATAGAGTTCAATCCATTACATAGGATAGCTCATTTACAATTCTAAGAGTTTAAAAGGAAAAATCACATGTGTAATAATTATCAATACTAAGGTATGCTCAATTCACAAGCATTCATTACATATATGCAGATAAAGAAAAGCTTCTCAACTTAAATAAGAAATTCGTTTCCAATTCTATAAGTAATATAATATACAACTAATTCTAATTAACATCCTAAGTAGATATGTAACTAATGACTTAGTTAATATTCATTTTTATACATTTGTTACCATCCATCCATTCATTACATTCATCCATTTATTCATCATAAGCATTAAATATAAACTAAGCTTCAACACAAGTGTAGTAAAATTAAAATAAATAACATTAAATACAAACCAACAGTAAACTTAAATGAAGGAAAGAAAATAAAAGCTCACTTGCAATTTATATTAAGCTATATATTTTTAGTATATGATAAGCGGAAGCAGTTAATTTTTAGCACTTGGTCTAGCTCCATTAGTTTTCAAATGCACCTGATCTATCATATTTTGATATTTTAATGTGATAGGGCAAAGTCAAGAAATAGAAATTTTGGTTAGACTAAATATTCTAAGTACATTTTAAGATTGACTAAGCATTATTATTATTTTAATTGGATATCACTACTAGTTACAAAATAAGCACAAGCATGAGTGCAATATAGTAAGCATACAAGTGAGGAAAAGTAAGTAAGAAAAACAGAGTGAATTAGAATACTCACTTAAGTATATATCCTAGCCTGCAAATAGAACAAGGGTAAAACATCTTAAATAGGCTAGAAATAAATTAATGTGCATATAAAAGTAAATGAAGTAAAGTATGTATATGTTCAAATGAACTTATGCTAAGTAAGAAAAAGAAACAGAGAAGTATTTAAATATAAATTTATAATATTCACTGTAATCTAAGTAAACTGTAAATAAGTAAAGTACAATTCTAAATTATAGAAAATGTATAGTAAGGAAATTAAAAGAAGATCTTAGACTATTAGTCTAAGATTCACATAGTCTAAAACTATGAAAAGTAACATAACTAAAAGCTATGATGAGTCTTAACAATCTATAAGATTGAAGAAGATCTTACATGTTAATTAATTGAAGTTATTTTAATCTGTACTCATTCTGTGGGCATATTCAGAATGAAGAGAAGAGTTAAATACGTCTATTCAATAACTAAAGAAAAGTGGGGTCAAATCCTAAACCACTCACATTCACTCTCTGAGAATGTGAGGTCTCCTTATTACTCATTTTTAGCATGCCCTAGGCTAATCCACCAAAATAAACCCCTATTAATTTTAATATAAAAGTTTATTGATGCACAATATCTTATATGAATAATTCAATGAATAAGGCTCAAAGCTAAGCAAGCATAAAAGAAAATTCAATAATTGTAACTAAGTGATATCCAAAGTTATTTAATTTTAATGATCTACTTAATGATTGGAGCTAATTGAGCTCCCAACTTTGAGATATTGATCTCAAGTTAATTATAAGTATAGTAGTGGTTGGGGTTTTGAAAATAGTAATTTCAATTTAATTAATATGATATGATAAAATAATTTATAAGTATAATTGATACAATTAGAAATAAACTCTTGATCACATCCTAAAATTATAAGATTCAATTATATAATTAAATCAAGGTTTAGGTATCTAGTCAGAAGAGATTAAGATAAAAAAATATCTAACTTAAGAAATTAGAATTTAATGTAAGTTCACTAAAGTTTACTAGAGTTCACTAGCTAGGTTATAGTTTGAAGGATCCAATCAATCAAGTATTAATCTAGCTAAGTTATAAGCAATTGAAAGGTTTAAGGTAAGTAATTAATAGGACTTAAGAACTACAAGTTCTAAGTATTCTAATAGTTGATGTGTAACGACCCACTTAAGTAGTAATAAGTGAAATTATTAAATATTGAGGCACCTTTTCAGATAACGGTGGAGTTCCTGATAAAAATTCCAAAGTTAAGTGTACTCAGGTGGGAGCACTCCCAAGATGGGTGACCTACTGGGAAGTTATCTTCTAAGGGCAAAACTGTGAGGCCTTTCTGGCCAAAGCGAACAATACCTTGGTGTTTAAGAGTTTGAGCTATTACAAATGGTATCAGAGCATGCCATAGTATGTCAGATAGGAGCTAAGTGCCATACAGGACAAATTATCACTTCATGTGAGCAGCCTCTTGAACCATTATGGTTAAGGTGCTACATGATTGTGGGTATCTCTTGCGCTTGTAGGGGCCACCTATAGTCATATCTACCTAATAGATGATTCCTGGATCTGTGTGTGAGTACTGATGAGGACATCAGTTTCTTAAGTTGGGGAGATTGTAAAGATCCACTTAAGTAGTAATAAGTGAAACTATTAAATATCGAGATGCCTTTTCAGATAACGGTGGAGTTCCTGATAAGAATTCCAAAGTTAAGTGTGTTCAGGTGGGAGCACTCCCAAGATTGGTGACCTACTGGGAAGATATCTTCTGAGGGCAAAATCACAAGGCTTGTTTGGCCAAAGCAGACAATACCTTGGTGTTTAAGAGTTTGGGCTGTTACATGATATTTAAGGAATTCAATAGGATTCCTAAACTAATCTAAGTAAGTTAGGGATTTCTATTACTAAATCTTAAAATAATCAAGAAAAGGCTTTAAAGATTAGGATGACTGAACTAATCTAATCACTAAAGCTAGATCTAGTTAGTTCAATAATTTATAATTACAAAGGCATTAAGACTAACTATTCTTAATGGGTATAACTAATAGATCTAGGGATCAACTATAGATTAAATTATAAATCAATCATAGGGTTTTTACATATAGGGCAAAGTATCACTTCATGTGAGCAACCTCTTGAACCATTATGGTTAAGGTGCTACATGGTTGTGGGTACCTCTTGCGCTTGTAGGGGCCACCTATAGTCATATCTATCTAATGGATGGTTCCTGGATCCGTGTGTGGATACTGATGAGGATGTCAGTTTCTTAAATTGGGGAGATTGTAAAGATCCACTTAAGTAGTAATAAGTGAAACTATTAAATATCGAGATGCTTTTTCAGATAATGGTGGAGTTCCTGATAAGAACTCCAAAGTTAAGCGTGCTTAGGTGGGAGCACTCCCAAGATGGGTGACCTACTGGGAAGTTATCTTCTGAGGGTAAAATCATGTGTTTAAGAGTTTGGACTGTTATATGATGTTTAAGGAATTCAATAGGATTCCTAAACTAATCTAAGTAAGTTAGGGATCTCTATTACTAGATCTTAAAATAATTAAGAAAAGGCTTTAAAGATTAGGATGAATGAACTAAGTTCTAATCTAATCATTAAAGCTAGATCTAGTTGGTTCAATAATGTGGCGGCTCTGCCCCGCCGTGGTCCTGTTAACCCTTAAGTTAACATGATTACGGTGGAGGGGTCACCAAATGACAAAGTCCTCACTTAGAATTGAATTAGACACGTGTTCTAATCCAACTTAAATAAGAACTTTGCCATTCAAATCCATAAGAACTATCACTAAATGATCATACAAGAACTCAAAGAGCGGAAGCATAAAATATAATATCCATCCATACAATATAAATACAACAATACAGAATAAGTAAAATGCTGAAAAGAGAATGTTAACCTGTATTATTACAACATTTAATAAATTTAAGAGAACTAAAAAGGAAACTCTCAATCTCACAAGCAATAGAAACTAAAGCTAAAGATCTTCAGGAACGGGCTCCTCCTCCAATGGCAAGCTCTCCACTGGAACTGCTGCTCCAACAAACTCAGAACCTACCATTATCAGTTTCATAATGGTAGGGCCCCAGCCAACAAAAGAAAAATCTAGTTAGACTATTATCTAAGCACATTTTAGGGCAAACAATTTTATTAAGTTAAATAGATATCACCATAAAAATAGAACTGAGCAAAATAGGTGCAGAAAAGCGTACAAAAGAACAGTGATAAGTTATAAACAATAGTTTATAACTAAGCAAATATAGGAAGTAATACATACCCCCTCCAAGCAACTGCAACAAAGACAGGTAAGTAAAAGAAAAGTAAAACTATAAGAAAATACAACCTAAATATGCATATGATCAAATAAAAATATGCTAAGTGACATACAACATTTAACAGTGTGAAACTGAAACAAACTAACATCCTAAAAATATAAGAAAACAGCAAGTAGAATTAGCATCCTATATAGTGCAGGAAAACTGTAAGTAAAATAGTGCTACAATGCAGAATATATATAAGTAAAATAGTAACTGTAAACTGAAACTACAGTGACTATATAAGTCATCTGAACTGAACATGAACTCAACTA
The DNA here is from genome assembly GCA_016760335.1 of Gastrodia elata. Taxonomy (NCBI): domain Eukaryota; kingdom Viridiplantae; phylum Streptophyta; class Magnoliopsida; order Asparagales; family Orchidaceae; genus Gastrodia; species Gastrodia elata. The sequence goes on along the minus strand of CM028674.1, from coordinate 28,003,524 downwards.
AATCTTAGCCTGATGAGCTAAGAAACTCTGACTGAACATCACTGAAAACTCTTAGCCTAATGAGCTAAGACAGAACTGAATGTAAGTGTACTTGAATTAGTATAACCATATCAAAATTCTGACTCTATAGTCAGTATGGCAAGAGTCTATCCATCCTATCACTCGGACTAGGCATGGCCATAGACTGTCGGACATTAAACACTCGAAAGGTTGCCGACCCGAACGAGTTGATCGAAGAGGTATACTAATCAAGCTACACCTTACAAACCACTTATGAAACGAAAACATAATGCTACTTATGAATGTTCCAAATTAACATAAGATATTTATCAAATATCTTAAGTACGTAATACATGTTCAAGGTATAAAGCTCAAAATCAAGGAATGCGAAGCATCAAAATCAAAGTGAGCAAGAAATTCTATCTAAAACACAGGTGATATTCGTTGTTGTCTACTTTATTTGTTCTATCTACTCTAAGATACATAAGTTTCAGAATCATTAATTCTTACATGTTCTGTAACTTAGAATCACGAATCTTACTAGTTGAAGATAATTAGGACTGGCCAAGTCCTAACTATAACTTAATCAAAAGACGACTATTTGGTTAAAGTGAATAAATCATCGACCTAATTTTGTAATTTATTTCATCCCAATCTCATCTTGATTAGCCAAATCAAGATGAAAAGATTAAGAATTAGACTCCAGATGATGGGGTCTAATCACTTAATATAAAGGTATAATCTAAGGGTTTAAGTTTAGAACCCAAAACTCATGGATTAGATTAAGGCAAATCCTAATGATAAATCAAATTCATTAGAATAGATCTCTATTCTTAGTTCTAATGTTTAAATATCAAATAATCATTTAATAAACTAAGAAAAATCTAGAAACTAGTAAACTCAAGGTTTCATCTAATTGAGTAACCCAATTTACTCAATAGATGAATTTTAACTTAAGATCTATTCCTAATCTTAGGAAAATAAGGATCTTAATTACTAAGAGTATCTCTCAAGACACACATCCTAACTAATGTTATAAAGAACTAAGAAAGATCTAAGAATGATTTAGGAAGAAGAAACACTCACTTAAGACTTAGGAAATTTTCCTTAAGGAGTAAATTTTGAGATTTTAATCAAAATCTAATTTAAACTTGGATTTGATTAATTTCAGTTCTAAATTATTCTATTTACTGATTTTAGTGATTAAAAACTGAATTTAGGGCTTTTAAAGGCTAAACCCTAAATTTGGGCAAAATGACCATTTTGCCCCTACTTAAGGGTTCAAAAGATCAAATTTTGATCTAGGGCTTAAATTCTGAAATTTTCTTTTGGAAAGTATTTCTTACTGTCTAATGTAAGATTAGACAACAACTAAATTAATTTTGGGTGATTATTAAGCCATATGAGATCAAATTAGTGAATTTAACTCATAAGGGCAAATTAGTAATTTGACTAAGTGAAAGTTAAATTTTCTTTCAGATTATTATTCTTTACTATCTAAGCTTTCCATAGAATTTAAATTTGCTAAATTCTGATAAGTATTGACCAAGTTATGGCCAATACAATACTTAGGGTTTAAAGGGCAATTAAGGAATCCTTAATTATGGGTTAAAATCCTAACTTTGTCAATTAGTGTCCAAATTAAGCAAAATTAGTGGCTATGGTTTACAAATAGTTCACTGATCAAAATGACATGTGGTAGGCTCAATTTGGATCTAATTTGACTAAGTTATGACCTAATTAGGGTTTAGGGTGATTAGTGAGTGATTAACAAAATTAATCACTCAAACACTAATCCAACCTTGCAGATTGATTCTAAATGGTTCTATGAGTCCTCTGAAACTTAAATCACTCAATTTGGGTTATTATATTTGCTAATATTTACTAATCAAGATTTAGAGTAATTAAGGGTGATTAGCAAATCTAACAGTTGGATCTAAATTATTTTTACAGATTACTGTTAATTAGGTTTTTCTAATTTAAATTAATATTTGGATCATTCAATTTGGAGCTCAATTGACCAAGTTATGGTCAATTGAAGTTCTAGGGTTAATTAGGGTAATTAGGGTTAGGACCTAAAAGTGATTAGGCAAATACTAATCCAAACAGCAAAGAGAACACTATCAGATTAATCCTTAGGGTTTTCTGATCACTTTAAGACCCATATTCAATAGGTTTGGATCATTAAGTACAAAGTTATGGTTTAATTAAGTTTTGTGACATTTTTGGAATTAAATTAATACCCTAAACTATCACTTTACTAAATATTAATCATACAACAAAATTGTTGGCATCAATAAATCCCTCATATTTTTCTGATCAATTTGATATATTCAATTGCATATTTTGGATGCATATTTTGCAAGTTAATAAGGTTTAAAGTTTAGTATTTAATTAATTAATTAATACTGTTTTAATATAAATAATAAATCTGTTATTAATAATATTTATATATAATTATATTTTTGTTTATTAATTAATTATTATTCATATATATATACAAATTTATTAATAAATTTGCAGGTACACGTGGCGTTCATCCGGTGGCTGAGGAGACTACGGCGGGCCCCACCAGTTCTAATTCACGACAGACTTTTGAAGAGACGGTGGGTCCCACTTGCACAGGAAAATACACGTGGCGATCTCCAGAACTGACAGCATGACTGCGCAGCCCGAAAACTCGTGGCTTGTGATCATTACTTGGACCCGGATTCAATGATCGGGTCGGGCTTAGCCCGACCCAACACGGCACGGGCTTAGCTGCTTCGACGACACCCGAGTTACCCTCGGCTAGGGCAGCTAAAACGGAGGTTGTTCCGGCGTCCTCAGCGGTCGGCCCGCATACCGATCGAAAGGTCTTGAAGAGACATGCATTACAGGCTAGATCAAACCCTAGTATATGTATATCGGGACGAAGTAGTATAACGGAAAGCACTGTGTATAAATCAAAAAATTGGTTTAATCGAACAGTTGATTCAACGATCAGATGCAATAACATGCTAATCCATGTGTTGAAATAAGCTTACGAATTGGTTTTGGAATGATATGCTGAAGTAACGTGTAGATGGAGGAGTACCTGAATTGAACGGTCGATAGGTTTCGGGTTGCGTCTTTGATGCTTTCGAGCTTCAGAAGGTCACAGAGAACCAATCCTCTCCCAAAGAAGCGGTTGGGAAGCTTAAAATCCTACCCTAAGCGGTGGATGAGCTCTGGCGACGCGGCGAGATCGACACGCGTCTAAACCCTAACACGCGTACGTCTCGTGGAAGGGACGACGGCTCGACCGTTCGATCCCTGATCGAACGGTCGAGAATAGCCGTCTGATTGAACGGCATAAAGGAAACAGAAAATTAGATGCAAATGGCGTCGTTAATTTGAATTAATTAATATTAATATTTAAATAAAATTTTATACATTTAATTAATTAACATAATTTATTAGGAATATTCTAAAAATTTCCAAATAATCACCCCTAGCTAATTGAGGGGTGCTGAACGCAACGGTGCACTCGAATTTTCGTTTCGACGAGTATTTATTTATTTGAATTTTTAGGTAATTAAATATTATTAAAATATTTGACGAAAATCCAACGACTTCCAAATGCCTCCAAAATTTCACCCCTAGCTAATTTGGGTGTTCTGAATGCAATGGCGAAGTCAAATTTTCAATTTGAGGTCTATATAAAAAGTCAATTTTCCAGGGTTTGGAATTTTCCAGAGTTCTCGATTTGACTTTGTTAACTTCAGATTTGACCTAGCTTTCAGAGGCGAGTTTTAAATAACTTAATTAGTGACTTAGAACCTTAATTAAGACTTAGATTAGTCTTAATTGAGTAAAGTAACAACCTGGGTTGTTACAAATAATTTACAATTACAAAGGCATTAAGACTGACTATTCTTAATGGGTGTAATTAATAGATATATAGATCAACTATAGATTAAATTGTAAATCAATCATAGGGTTTCTACATACAGGGCAAAGTATCACTTCATATGAGCAGCCTCTGGAACCATTATGGTTAAAGTGCTCATAGTTGTGGGTACCTCTTGCACTTGTAGGGGCCACCTATAGTTATATCTACCTAATGGATGGTTCCTGGATCCGTGTGTGGATACTGATGAGGACGTCAGTTTCTTAAGTTTGGGAGATTGTAAGAACCCACTTAAATGGTAATAAGTGAAACTATTAAATAATGAGGTGTCTTTTCAGATAACGGTGAAGTTCCTAATAAGAACTCCAAAGTTAAGTGTGCTCAGGTAGGAGCACTCCCGAGATGGGTGACCTACTGGAAAGTTATCTTATAAGGGCAAAATCGCGAGGCCTTTCTGGCCAAAGTGGACAATACCTTGGTGTTTAAGAGTTTGGGCTGTTACATGATGTTTAAAGAATTCAATAGGATTCCTAAACTAATCTAAGTAAGTTAGGGATTTCTATTACTAGATCTTAAAATAATCAAGAAAAAGTTTTAAAGATTAGGATAAATAAACTAAGTTCTAATATAATCACTAAAGCTAGATCTAGTTGATTCAATAATTTACAATTATAAAGGCATTAAGATTAACTATTCTTAATAAGTGTAACTAATAGATCTAGAGATCAACTATAGATCAAATTGTAAATCAATCATAGGGTTTCTATCTTAGGGTTGAAAGGCAAATTATGCACTTGGCAATTAATTCACATAATTAAAAAATTGAGAACCAAGCTCAAACTAAATGTAATCTAATTTGATAAGGGAGATAATAAATGTGACATATTAGCTATCCTAGGTTTTATAATATCTAAAGCATGTTATCTAAGAAATTAGAATTATCACAATAACACTTAATTAAGAGTCAACAACCTAAAATCACTACTTGTTATCCAATAAAAATAATTTACATATTATTGAAATCCTTATTTCATAAGGAGAAAAATAACACTAAGTAGGTCAAAATTGGACAACATTGGAAAATTAAGATTTTTGTGACTATGATTATAAAAATTAATTTTCAAATATTAAATTTGATTTCATATTATTATTCCTCATATTTTTGTGAGTGAAATGGACTATTTGATCATTTAATTTGGACATTAAATGATCAAATTAGGTCACATGAAATGATGAATAATAATTTGTAATTAATTAATTTTAAATATTGACTAGTTAAAATATTTATCAAAATAGAATTGAAATTGCATATTATTAATCTACTCATTTTGTGATGAAAATAGTATATAATTTTGTATCATTTGGATTTGTATTTTTAAAGTTATAATTAAATGAAATTTAAGTAATTAATTATTAAGAATTTATCCCTAATCATTTAATAATCCGCAGCACATAATTCCATGCAGGGCACAGAAAATGGGAAAGGCGGCTGACAGCCGTCAGCGCTCCGAAACACGCACTCCGAATGACACGTATCTCTTCGGATACGTGTCATCCAGCGAATGGGGACACGCAATAAGGCGGGCCCGCATTTAATTATCCCGTTGACTGCGAATGAACCGACGGTTTGAAAGAATGAACCGACCGATTCATTAAGTCGTCTTCTTCCCCGCAAGTAGGCGACGACAAACGATTTAGGGTTAGGTTTTTCTTCAAAATTATGAGATCTTAGCAGGCCTAAATCCCCTTAAATGAAAGATGCTGTCAGGCTCTTGCATGAGAAGAAGAAATCCCTAATTTCTAAACTCCTTTTCTTAATCGATTTAAGAACAAAAGAATGCAAGAAATTCAGCTAGGGTTAGAGTTTCTAAGTAAAAAATAGAAATTCAACTTTTAGAAATCGAACTGGAATAAGAGATACTATAATGAATCTATAAACATTCGACATGCAATATTGGTTCTAAAGTGAGGGAAGATGAGTACCTGGCGGGTAAATCAGGCTAGCCAAGAGTCTCGCTTGCAGCTTCTTAGGCTCACGGGTAGCTCGTCTAGGCAGTGAGAACATAAGTGAGAAGAATCGGAGAGTAGAAAGGCCTAATTGCCTAAAGGAAGAGGAGCTGGGCTCTGTGCTTCGTACGTCTGCGCCCGTCGTGCGAAAAGGAAGATGGCATACAGGCGAGCGATCCCAGCCGCCGATTCTAGCTAGAGATCTAACGGCATGGATTCAATCACCGCTCAGGGAAAGGTCCGAGCCGATAGATCAAATCTGAATAGCTTAACGATCCTGATTGCATAGGACTGCTGTCCCGTGCCTCGCACCATTCAGCGGATCGCCGTAGCTCAATTAAATAAACCGAAGGAATAAATAATTAATATTTATATTACTTAATTTAATTACTTTAAATATTTAATTAATTATACACAATTCAATAATTAAAATTAAATAACTAAACACATTATGAAAAAATCCCAATAATTCACCCTTATCTAATTGAGATATGGGGAACTCAAAAACACAATCAGATTTTCGATCGGAGGTCAATTTAATTATCTTAATTTTATAGGTATTAAATATTATTAAAATATTCGGAGAAAATTTGGCGACTTCCAAACACTTCCAAAATATCACACCTAGCTAATTTGGGTGTGGTGAATCCAATGGTGGACTCCATTTTTGATTCAGAGGTCTAAATAAATTAGACATTCTCAGAATTATCAAAAAATTAGAAAATATTGGAAATTGTCAAATGATCTCCAAATCGCATAAAAATTGAAATGGATGCTTCTAAAACTATTATAAGACTAATGGAAAAGGATTATAGTCAATTAGGTCACTAATTTATGGGTAACAATACTAGGGTTATTACAGACTCCCCTCCTTAAAAAAAGTGTCGCCCACAATACAATCAATAAAAATAAGGAAATTGAAAATACAAAGGAAGTATAAAGAAATGACAACAAAATTAAATGAACTAAATCTACTTGATCAAGAAAAGAATTCTGGGAACTTCTTTAGCATGTCCTCTTCTTTCTACCACGTGGCTTCACCAGCTGGATGATTCTGCAAGTGGACCTTGATCATATGAATGCTGCGGTTCCTTGACTGTTTAAGATCCCGCCCCAGAATCGCAACAAGTTTAATGACGAAAGTTAGATTAGGTTGCAGTCCATTATAGGTATCTGAACTTGCTGACTTGGGTTTAACAAACACCTTCTTAGTGATGAAATGTGAAACACATTATGTACAGCCGAGAAGTCTTCTGGTAACTCTAATCTGTAAGCAGATGTTCCAATTCTCTCGATCACTTCAAAGGGTCCTAAATACCTTGAACTCAACTTTCCAAAAATACCGAATCTCTGCACACCACACATTGGACAAACTTTAAGATAAGCTCTATCACTTACTTGTAACTCCAACTGACAATGACGAGCATCATAATATTTCTCCTGTCTATCCTGAGCTGCAGTCATATTGTGCTTGATCAGTTGAATTTTCTTAGTAGTCTCTTTTACTAACTCGGAACCATAAAGTTGAGAGTCTCCTACTTCAGTCCAAGAAACTGGAGCTGTACACCTCCTTCCATAAAGAGCTTCATAAGGAGTCATACCGATACTGGATTGATAACTGTTATTGTAGGCGAACTTAACTAACGCTAAATGATCTTCCCATGATCCACCGAAGTCTAGAACACAAAGATGCAAGAGATTTCCAAGATCTGATTAACATGCTCAGTCTGACCATCTATTTGGGGGTGAAAAATAGTACCCATTGCTAAACTCATCCCCAAGTCTTGCTGAATAGCTGACCAAAATTTGGAAGTGAATCTATTGTCTCTGTCAGAAACTATACAGTTCGGTGTACCATGTAAATGAACGATCTCCTTAAGAAAAAGCTTGGCTAACTTCTCTACTGGATTCGTCTAACGAATAGCTAGAAAATGGGCTGAATTGGTGAGTTTATCAACTATTACCCAAATAGAATCAGAACCAGATCTACTCTTAGGCAAACCTACAATGAAGTCCATAGAAATATTGGACCACTTCCATTCAGGAATGTCTAAGGGTTTAAGAACCACCAGGCTTCTGGTATTCAGCCTTGACCAAGGAATAGGGATGGCGCTTGGAAATGAAAATAGCTATATCCCGCTTTATGTCGGACCACCAAAATGATTGCTTGAGATTCTGATACATCTTACAACTTTCAGGGTGCACTGCATAGCTAGAGTTATGAGCTTCAGATAATATTTGTAACTGCAAGCTTTTAGGAATCCACAATCTAAACTTCTAAAATACTGCACCTTCGTTATCAAGACGTAATTCAGATCTCTTGCCACTAACGATTTCAGAAACTAACGTAGGATAACTCGAATCTTCTTTTTGAGCTTCAACAATCTTAGATCTTAGGGAATCATCTGACTGAATAGCAAATAGTAAAGTGCTTAAATCAGCTGAACTGATAGGCTCAAGATTCAATCTGACAAAATATTTGATTAAAGATTCATTGCAACAAAGAGAAGATAAAGTCGCTTTATGACTCAGGGCATCAGCTACAATATTAGCTTTACTCGGATGGTATTGTATTTCCAAATCATAGTTGCAAAGTAACTCCAGCTACCTACGATGATGGCAGTTAAGTTATTTATGGGTGAAGATATACTTCAAACTTTGGTGATCAGTAAACATCTCACACTTAACTCCATACAGGTAATGTCTCTAGATCTTTAGAGCAAAAACTACTCCTACAAGTTCAAGGTCATGTACAGGATAGTTCTTCTCATTAGGCTTAAGCTGTCTAAAGGCATAGGTTATAACATAGCGATCTTACATTAGAACACAACCAAGTCCTACCTTAGAGGCATCAGTATAAATCTGAAAATCTTTACCCTCACGTGGTAATACTAGAACAGGAGCAGAAGTCAATAACTGTTTCAACTTCTAAAAAGATTCTTCATAGGATATGCTCCAGATGAATGAAACATCTTTTCTAGTTAACTGAGTTAATGATAAAGCAATTAGAGAGAATCCAGGAACGAACCTTCTGTAATAACCAGCGAGTCTTAAGAAGCTGCAGATCTCTATTACAGATTTATGTTGAACCCATTGTTGAACAGCTTGGATTTTCTTTTGATCTATTCTAATGCCTTCAGCATCAATCATGTGACCTAGAAATGCCACTGACTTAAGTCAAAACTTGCACTTAGAAAACTTAGCGAAAAGCTTATTCTCTCTTAACAATTCTATAACGGTACACAGATGTTCTTCATGCTCAGCAGCTGAATTCGAGTAGATTAGGATGTCGTCGATGAAAATGATGATGAACTCATCGAGATACGGCTTAAGAATGCGCTGCATCAGGTCCATGAAGATAGAAGGAGCATTTGTCAGTCCAAAAGACATGACTAGAAACTTAAAATGCCCATATCGGGTCCTGAATGCAGTCTTAGAAACATCTTCATCCTTGACTCTAATCTGGTAGTAACCTGATCTTAAGTCATCCTTGGAGAAGATCTTCGCTCCAGCGAGTTGATCAAACAAATCATCTATCATAGGGAAAGGAGACTTATTCTTCACAGTCACTTTGTTAAGCACACGGTAGTCTATACATATCCGCATTAAACCATCCTTCTTCTTGACGAATAGGACAGGAGCTCCCCAAGGTGACATACTAGGGCAAATGAATTCTTTCTCTAACAACTCATGCAACTGCTCTCTAAGCTCTTGCAGTTCTTTTGGAGCCATTTTATAAGGAGCCTTAGACTTAGGTTGAGTTCTAAGGACAAGTTCAATAGAAAACCCTACCTCCCGTAAAGGAGGTAGTCCTAGAAAAGTCTTCAGGGAACACATCCAGAAACTCTCTAACAATGATAGTCTCTTCCGGACTACTTACTTGCTTCTCTTCGCTGATTAAAGTTACTAGGATTGCATAACAACCTTTACTAACGAGACGCTTAGCTTCAATAGCATTGATTAAGGATGCAGTCAAGCCAAATTTTCCTATAAACACTTTAGGTTTCTTTCCAACCTTTAGTGAAACTTGCTTACGAAAGCATTCTATTATGGCATTAAACTTACTTAGCCAATCCATTCCTAAAATTATGTCAAAATTCGTAATGGACATAATAATAAGTTTGGATTGAAAGAATTGGTTATTGATTGGGATGTCTACCAAACATAACTCATTAGCACACATCTCAGCACCAGATGATATTTAAACTATTAAGGGACTGCCTAGGTTGAAATGTTGAAGATTTAAGGAAGAGGCACAACTCACTGACATGAAAGAGTGACTAGCACCAGTGTCAAAGAGAGTGTCACAGAACTGGTTTTTAATAATTAGAGTTCATATAGCAGGGAAAATAAATTCTAATTATAACTAATGAAAATTAAAGCAGAAAAATGCCAAAATCAAAATTGCAGAAGGAAATGAAAAATAGAAAATAGGAAATTAATTTTAGAACGTACCAGTAACAACGCTATTGTCATCAAGGGCAGCTGAAGAAGACAGAGCGTATACCCTTGGTACAGCAGGTGGTTGAGCAACGAACTTGCCCTTATCCTTTCTACTATAATGACCTTGCTTAGAGGAAGATGAAGGTACTCCCTTTTGGTGCTGACCACTTCCACCAATAGGGGGAAGCATCAAGGCAAGCATTGGCGCATGAGAGTTAATAGGAATAGGATTTTGCATAGAACCTTGGCAGTTGATCTTTATCTTGTCCACAATCCAGCTAGCATGACAGTTCCAATATTTATGATTGGTTCTGCTGCATGTTTAACACTTACCACTTGAGTGGTAGCACTTCCCATATGGATGGGGTTTGTTACAAACTGCTCCAGGTCTTCCTTGGGGTTTTGGCTAGGATTTTGATTTGGGTTTTGGCCGAAAGTAAGCTGGAAGACTTTTGGACCATGAGAATGGTTTTTCTTGAAGGGTTCTGATCTGGAAGGTTGAGGATGGGAGCACTTCCTCAAATTCATTTGGTTTTGATGGTACTCTACCATACGAGCACCTTCCAAGAGCTTAGGAAAATTGTCATGATGTTGAGACATCAAATGACTTTTAATAGAATCTCTAAGACCGGAAAGAATCTTGTGCACCTAGCCATTTCAGTATGGACTAGGTTTGGAGCAAAGCGAGAGAGTTTACGAAACTCCATCTCATAGTCGTGCACTGAACAATTTCCTTGGACAAGCTGCATAAAATAGTTTTCTATGATTGTTTTGGCAGAAGGAGGAATAAATTCCTCACGGAAAACTTGTTCAAATTCATCCCAAGGGATGTCTTCCATCTGAACTTCTAAGAAGCGAGTCTTCAACTCACCATCCCACCAGTATTCAGCTTCACCATGGAATAGATAGGTTGCAAGACAGAGGCACTCACTCTCCGGACACTTAATACTAGCTAGTATCTTTTCAATGGCATTTAGCCAATCAATGGCTTCGAAATGAGAAACTGAACCATTGAAGGTTGGAGGGTTTAGACAAAGTAAAGTGAGAGGGTAGGCATCCATAATAGGGCCTGAGAATGGCTGTGGAGCCAAGGGAAGTTCAGGAATAATAGGATAAGAAGCTTGAGGAGGAGTTGGGCAAATTTGGAATGGAATTGAAGAAGGTTGGGAAAGATTGCAGGATGAAGCAGATTGCAGGATGAAGCCATCCTTTCTGCTGCACATGTTTGTGCTTCTACCATAACCTTCATTAAGTCCAACAAATCTGCATTTGCTCAGTTTGAGAAGTTGTAATGGAAGTAGGTTCTTCCATTATTGGTTCAATAGGAGTATTGGGATTTGGATCCATTCTAAAGAAAAGAAAATATAATTCAAAAACTGTAGAAGATAAGAAAAGAAATTCTCATTAAAATTTGAGCTTTTAAGAGATTACAATTTTGGAGGAAAAGAAAAAAACATAAGTAAAATAGAAGCTAATTACAAAGCTACCAAAGGGAAAGAAGCTAGAGAAAAAAGAAGACTAGTACTACTAGTTACAAAATTTTGCATAAAATATATTTTTAAAGTCTTTATAAATGGGAGCACGGTGAAGATGCCTACATCCACGAATGAGAACTAGATAAGCGTGACACCAGCAGTCCATGGCGTAGTCACTAAAACATTCATCTAAAATTTTAAGGCGTAAGTGATCAGGGCATTCTATAGCTTCAAACACCGTAGTAACATGGGTGAGCCATTCCCTAGCTAGTTGAGGGAAATAATCGCCTCTAAATACACAAAACCTTAGAATTTTATTTAGAATATCACCTCTTGCAGTAGATACTCCCAAGTAAACATGACCAAACGTTGACCCATACCAATGATCATACTCACAATATTAGAAGAACAACTTGGGATAAAGTCTTAGTTCAGTACTAGGATCTGCCATCTGAAAGTTAAATAAAAGTTTGAGTTAGAAATTTAGATCACTTATTTAATTAAAAATGCGTTTACCGTCCTAAGATGTCATTCACTTATTTTTACTATACTATGTTGTTTGCTTTTGAATGAATAGATGTGTTTGTCTTAACTTAAAGCTCTCAACTTGGCTCTGATACCAACTGTGACGACCCCAATATTGAGAATCACTTAACTCAATATTGATACATCACCATAATACCTAATATTAGATTAGAAGAAGATTAATCCAAATCATTAGATATTGTGTTTGACCAAGGATTTATAAGAGGGTCTTAAGTTAAGATGGAAGGGAAATTTTGAATTGTATTAAGTAATATATATATGAAGGTATAATAAATTAAACATATGATACTTGCAAGGAGATATGAGAATATAATTTAAAATAATTAAAGTGAATACTTGCAATCTTAGACATAAAATTCTAGATATTTAATGAGTATTTAACATGTGAATTATAAGTCTACAATTTTACCAAATTATTCTAAATCCAAAAATTCTTAAACATTTAAGCAAAGTTTTCTTTGTAAATAGCTAAAGAAATACATAAAAAGTAGACATACAAGACTTCCATTCCAATGGAAGTTATAATTTAAAAGAAAGATAACCTAATCAATCCATTACATAGGATTAGTTTAGTTCTAATTCTAGTATAAAGTTCAATCCATTATATATGATTGCTCATTTCCAATTCTAAAGTAAAGTCAATCTGTTATATGGGATTGCTTATTTCCAGTTTTAAAATAGAGTTCAATCCATTACATAGGATAGCTCATTTACAATTCTAAGAGTTTAAAGGGAAAAATCACATGTGTAATAATTATCTATCCTAAGGTATGCTCAATTCACAAGCATTCATTATATATATGTAGATAAAGAAAAGCTTCTCAACTTAAATAAGAAATTTGTTTTCAATTCTATAAGTAATATAATATACAACTAATTCTAATTAACATCCTAAGTAGATATGTAACTAATGACTTAGTTAATATTCATTTTTATACATTTGTTACCATCCATCCATTCATTACATTCATCCATTTATTCATCATAAGCATTTAAATATAAACTAAGCTCCAACACAAGTGTAGTAAAAGTAAAATAAATAATGTTAATTATAAACCAACAGTAAACTTAAATGAAGGAAAGAAAATGAAAGCTCATTTGCAATTTATATTAAGTTATATATTTTTAGTATATGATAAGCGAAAGCAGTTAATTTTTAGCACTTGGTCCAGCTCCACTAGCCTCCGAATGCACCTAATTTATCACATTTTGGTATTTAAATGTGATAGGGCAAAGCCAAGAAATAGAAAATCTGGTTAGACTAAATAGTCTAAGTATATTTTAAGATTGGCTAAGCATATTATTTTTTAATTAGATATCACTATTAGTTACAAAATAAGCACAAGCATGGGTGCAATATAGTAAGCATACAAGTGAGAAAAAGTAAGTAAGAAAAATAGAGTGAATTAGAACACTCACTTAAGTATACATTCTAGCCTGCAAATAGAACAAGGGTAAAAGCATCCTAAATAAGCTAGAAATAAACTAATGTGTATATAAAAGTAAATGAAGTAAAGCATGTATATGTATGTTCAAATGAACTTATACTAAGTAAGGAAAAAAAATAGTAAAGCATTTAAATGTAATTTTACAACATTCACCGTAATCTAAGTAAACTGTAAACAAGTAAAGCACAGTTTTAAATTATAAAAAATACATAGTAAGGTAATTGAAGGAAGATCTTAGACTATTATTCTAACATTCACATAGTGTAGAACTCTAGAAAGTAACATAGCTAAAAGCTATGATGAGTCTTAATAATCTATAAGATTGAAGAAGATTTCAATGTTAATTAATTGAAGTTATTTTAATCTGTACTCATTTTGTGGGCATATTTAGAATGAAGAGAGGAGTTAAACACATCTGTTTAATAACTAAAGAAAAGCAGGGTCAAATCCTAAAACACTCACATTCACCCTCTGAGAATGTGAGGTCTCCTTATTACTCCTTTTTAGTATGCCCTAGGCTAATCCACTAATATAAACCCCTATTAGTTTTAATGTGAAGGTTTTATTGATGCACAATATCTTATATGAATGATTCAATGAATAAGGCTCAAAGCTAAGCAAGGATTCAAGAAAATTCAATAATTGTAACTAAGTGATATCCAAAGTATTTAATTTTAATGATCTACTTAATGATTGGAGCTAATTGAGCTCCTAATTAACTTTGAGATATTGATCTCAAGTTAATTGTAAGTATAATAATGGTTGGGGTTTCAAAAATAGTAATTTGAATTTAATTAATATGATATGATAAAATAATTTATAAGTATAATTGATATAATTAAAAACTAACTCTTGATCACATTCTAAACTATATGATTCAATTATATAATTAAATCAATGCTTAGGTGTCTAGTAGGAAGAAATTAAGCTAAGGAAAATATCTAACTTAAGAAATTAGAAGTTAATGTAAGTTCACTAAAGTTTGCTAGAGTTCACTAGCTAGATTATAGTTTGAAGGATCCAATCAATCAAGTATTAATCTAGCTAAGTTGTAAGCAATTGAAAGGTTTAAGGTAAGTAATTGATAGGCTCAAGAACTATAAGTTCTAAGTATTCTAATAGTTGATGTTTAAGGAATTTAATAGGATTCCTAAACTAATCTAAGTAAGTTAGGGATTCCTATTACTAGATCTTAAAATAATCAAGAAAAGGCTTTACAGATTAAGATGAATAAGCTAAATTCTAATATAATCACTAAAGTTAGTTCTAGTTGATTAATAATCTATAATTACAAAGGCAATAAAAACTAATATTCTTAATGGGTGTAACTAATAGATCTAGGATTCAACTATAGATCAAATTATAAATCAATCCTAGGGTTTTTACCTTATGGTTTGAAAGGTGAATTAAGCACTTGACAATTAATTCACATAATTAGAAAATTGAAAACTAAACTCAAAACTAAATATAATCTAATTTGATAAGGGAGATAATAAATGTGACATATTAGCTATCCTAGGGTTTTATAATACCTAAAGCATGCTATCTAAGATATTAAAATTATTACAATAACACTTAATAAAGAGTCAACAACCTAAAATTACTAATTATTATCTAATAGAAATAACTTACATATTATTGAAATTCTTATTTCATAAGGAGAAAAATGACACTAAGTAGGTCAAAATTGGACAACATTGAAAAATTAGGATTTTTGTGACTCCTAATTAGAGTTAAAAGTGATTATGAAAATTAAATTTCAAATATTAAATTTAATTTCATATATTATTCCTCATATTTTTGTGAGTAAAATGGACTATTTGATCATTTAATTTTAGATATTAAATGATCAAATTAGGTTACATGAAAATGATGAATGTTAATTTGTAATTAATTAATTAATCTAAAATATTGAGTAATTAAAATATTTATAAAAATAAAAATTAAATTACATATTATTAATCTACTCATTTTGTGATCAAAATGGTATATAATTTTATATTATTTGGATTTGTATTTTTAAAGTTATAATTAAATGAAATTTAAGTAATTAATAATTAAGAATTCATCCCTTATCATTTAATAATCTGCAGCACATAATTCCATGCAGGGCACAGAAAATGGGAAAGGCGGTTCACAGCTATCAGTGCTCTGAAATGCATGCTCCGAATGACTCGCATCTCTTCAGATATGTGTCATCCAGCGAATGGGGACACGCAATAAGGCGGGCCCTATTTAATTATCATGCTGGGTGCGAATGAACCGACGGTTTCGAAAGAATTAACCGACCGGTTCATTAGGTCGTCTTCTCCCCGCAAGTAAGTGACGGTAAGCGATTTAGGGTTAGGTTTTTCTTCAAAATAACTAGATCTTAGCAGGCCTAAATCCCCTTAAATGAAAGATGTTGTCAGGCTCTTGCATGAGAAGAAGAAATCCCTAATTTCTAAACTTTCTTTTCTTAATCGATTTAAGAACAAAAGAATGCAAGAAATTTGGCTAGGGTTAGAGTTTCTAAGTAAAAAATTTGAAATATAGAAATCCAACTTTTAGAAATTGAACTGGAATAAGAGATACTATAATGAATCTATAAATATTCGACATGCAATATTGGTTCTAAAGTGAGGGAAGATGAGTACCTGGTG
Source organism: Gastrodia elata (assembly GCA_016760335.1). Classification (NCBI taxonomy): domain Eukaryota; kingdom Viridiplantae; phylum Streptophyta; class Magnoliopsida; order Asparagales; family Orchidaceae; genus Gastrodia; species Gastrodia elata. Next base: position 27,987,092 of record CM028674.1, on the reverse strand, counting down.
GGTAAATCGGGCCAAGCTAGGATTTGCTCTAGACGCAAGCTAAGAGTCTCGCTTGCAGCTTCTTAGGCTCACAGATAGCTCGTCTAGGTAGGGTGAACAAAAGTGAGAAGAATCAGAGAGCGAAAGGCCTAATTGCCTAAGGGAAGAGGAGCTGGGCTCTGTGCTTCGTACGCTTGCGCCCGTCATGCGAAAAGGAAGATGGCGTACAGACAAGTGATCCCAGCCACTGATTTCAGCTAGAGATCTAACGGCATGGATTCAATCATCGCTCAAGGAAAGATCCGAGCCGATGGATCAGATCTGAATAGCTTAACGGTCCTGATTGCACGGGACCGCCTGTCCCGTGCCTTGCGCCATTCAGCGGATCGCCGTGGTTCAATTAAATAAACCAATGGAATAATAATTATATTATATTAATTAATTTAATTACTTTAAATATTTATTTAATTATACACAATTTAATAATTAAAATTAAATAACTAAACGCATTCCAAGAAAAATCCCAAAAATTCACTCTTACCTAATTGAGATATGGGGAACTCAAAAATGCAATCGGATTTTTGATCAGTGGTTAATTTAATTATCTTAATTTTCTAGGTATTTAAATGTTATTAAAATATCGGAGAAATTTGATGACTTCCAAACACTTTTAAAATACTACCCATAGCTAATTTGGGTGTGGTGAGTCAGTAGTGAACTCCATTTTTGATTCAAAGGTCTAAATAAATTAGGTATTCTCAGAATTATCAGAAAACCAGGAAATGTTGGAAATTGCCAAACGATCTCCAAATCGCACAAAATTTGAAATGGAGGCTTTTAAAACTATTATAAGATTAATGGAAAAGGATTAGAGTCAATTAGGTCACTAATTGATAGGTAACAACACTATAGTTGTTATAGTGACATTCCACGCTTTTAATGACCTTCTAGTTTTGATTGTCCCAGAATATGTAACCAAACTTGCCCGCACTAATCCAACAAACGTGCACTTGATCGCCTTAGCGTCAACTTTGCTTTTGGATCCTGCATCAATGTGTACAAATGATGAGCAGCTAAAGAACTCAAGGGGGTTTAGTTTCACCTCTTTTCAGCTCCAAGATTCCTCGAGAATCCCTTCATTCAATGGTATGAAAGGTCCCCGATTTATCAAATAAATAGCTATGTTAATAACTTCAGCCCATAACTACTTTGGGAGATTCGCATGCAATCTCATTCTCTTAGCTCTTTATGTGATTGTCCTGTTCATCCATTCTACAACACCATTTTGTTGTGGTGTTCTTGGGACTGTAAACTCCCTCTCAATGCCTCTCAAAGCATAGAACTCCCTGAACTCTCTATTACAGTACTCGCCGCCATTATCGAACCTCAAGCACTTAAGCTTTAATGTCTCATTCTCCACCAAAGCTAACCACTTTCTAAACACATCAAACACATCATATTTATGTTTTAGAAAGTAAACCCATACCTTTCTTGTATGGTCATCAATGAAGATGACGAAATATATGGCTCTACTTATAGAAGAAGTAGGAGCTGGCCCCCATACGTCTGTATGCACTAACTCAAGTTTCTTGCTTTTCAGCTCTCTTCCAACTTTGGAGAATGAAACTTTCTTCTGCTTGCCTAGCACATAGTATTCACAGAAATATAAGTCTATTGACTTCAGTCCTTGGAGCTTCCCCTTTGACTGTAGGGATTTCAATCCCCTCTTGCTCATATGGCCAAGCCTCCAGTGTCATAGATCTGCATCTATTTCTTATGCAGCTGTAATATAATCAGAAACTTTATTGATCAAGTAAAGTGTACCTTCCATATTGCTCTGTGCAACAATGAGTGCACCCTTGGTGACTTTCCACGAGTCTCTAGTGAAATACGTGCTATAGCCCTCTCTGGCTAACTAGCTCACAAAAATTAAATTTCTTTTTAGACATGCACATGTCTAACATCTCTTAGCTTCCAAACCGCGCCACTTGGTAGCTAAACATACACATCACCTCTGCCAATGATATCGTAAGCCTTATAATCTCCAGGATATACTTTCCCCAAGTCACCCTTGGTGTAGTTTTTGAAGGCACTCCTCAACGGAGTTGTAACCAGTATAGTATAGAGGGGGCAGCGAAGCGGGGGGGGGGGGGGGGGGGGGGCGGGGGCTGGCTTCCAAATCGAAGAATCAAAGTTGGAGTAGTTTTTTTTGAATTGCTGGTTAGGCACCCCCCACCTGGTTGGTAAATTTTGAAGCTAAATGAGAAAGAAAGAATTCCTCATTCCGCTGATCCTAAGAGAAATCGACTTGAGCAAGGCTAGAATAGTTGAGGCGCTAGTCGAAGGTCGGACTTGGATCTCACACAATGAGTGGCATTTCTTAACTCATTCATATGAAAGGATGCTCCCGAGTCCACCACTCAGGACTCTGTATTGACAAGTGAGAGGATCAACTCATCCTGATCCTCCTCAGCTAAAATTTTCATAGGGGTTCATTATCTTACCTCCATCACTTGGTTTTTTCAGGGTAAGGCAGTCCTTTTTGAAGTGACCTGCCTTCCCACAGTTCCAACGATGATTTTGCTTTTCAGGGTCTTGATTTTCCTCATCGAAAAATTGACCTATTTCTGTTATGTCTCCTTCAGTATGTCTTCCCATGCTTTCAGCATTCAGTGCTGATGTGGATGCCTCCCCATGGGATTTTTTTGCATTCCCTCATTCACCATAAGCCTAATAATGTTGTCAAATCTCAATAATGTATTATCTGATGAATTGCTGATGGCCGTAATCAACCCATCCCAACTGTTCAGCAATGAAGAGAGGAACAACAAAGCATAGACCTCGTCATCAAAATTGATGCCCGTCACTGTGTTAAACCCATTGAGGTGTTCAGTCACTGAATAACCATCTGTCATCTTCATGTTAAGCAATCTCTTCACCAAAAAAACTTTATTTGAAGCTGAGGGCTTCTTATACATCCTCACCGGGGCATCAATGAGATCTACAGTAGTTTTCTCATTAACAATGCTAAAAGCAACATTAGAAGACAATGATAAATGAATCAAACCCAGTGTAGTTCTATCGAGAACTTCCCACTCTTCGTCAATCATAGTTGCATCTTTTCAGTCGGCTCCTTTCAAATGAAATATATAACTTCTTCTGGTAATGCATACCCTCCATCTGCATTTTCTAGAATGCAAACTTTGTTCTGCTAAATTTCTCTATTTTGTGTCTCATCTCGTCAGCCATTGCTCCCACTCAAACAACAAACCATAGGACCAACAAGGTAATTTCACACTCTGATACCACTTGTTGGGAAATTAAAAACTAAACCTTCAAGCACTGAGAATACACTACAGCGGAAGCAGTTTGACAAGCATGCTCGATTGAGGACCGAGGCTACGTTGACGGTTACCAAGCAAATACAAAATCACAGATCTACAAATAAGAAATCACAATACTTGTATGCAAAATAAACTCAACCACACAATCATCCAAACACAAAAAATTATGTGAAAAACTCAAGAATGGAAACAACCATGGAGACACACCACAACAAAATATTCACTAAGAATCTTGAAGGCTATAGAGTTACAAAAAGCTTAACCTTTTATAGGAAACACACAAGTTCTTACTCTAGGATGAAGAGGAAAGGAAGCAACCACCATCAGGAGTATCTTCTCCAACATGCAAGAGCTCTCTTGCACTATAGCTTCCTTGAGTTTCACCTTGGGATCTCCAACTCAAAGTAGCCCAAAGCCTCAAATTGAAATGCTAAAACTTAGCTTGTATAAGAAACTCATCCACATATTTATTTAAGTACCCAGCTCATTTTTGGATCCCAAATAGTTTAAATGCCATCCAAATTACTTAGGACGTAACCTTAACCAGAGCATAATTCTACTAGCGCTATGGCACATTGTAGCGCTTATGTCTCGTATAGCCAGGCACTTGGGTGCACTGTAGCATCCGCCTATTAGGTTGCCTGCCACTGCGGCGCGCTGTAGCGCTCGCCTCTGAAGTTTCCAGTCGATGCGGCACGCTGTAACACCTAAATTCGCTGTGGCGTGCTGTAGCATTGAATTCCTTTATGGCGCATTGTAGCGCCTATTTCTCAGTCTGCTGACTATTGAGGTGCGTGATAGTGCCTCTGTCTTGGGTGAGGGAACAACAAGGCATGCTGCAGTGCTGCAGTGTCTGTGCTGTTACTGAACTTTGCACCTTGTTCTGAATTGCCTCAGAATCTCTTGGAAGCTCACTAGAGCACCATTAACATCTCCATGATGAACTAAATGGTCTCCACAAGATAGCACTTCTAACACCTGCTACTGAGCTGAAAAGATTCACTAGGATTTCATTTCTTATATATAGATACTTTCTTTCATTTTATTATTTGTTACTAATGGATATTACCTAGAATTTTATAAAGAGGCGCTACAAGTTAATGGTTCAAGCAAGTGCGAGTCAACTATAGATGAAGAGATGAAATCACTCATGTCAAATGCATGGGAGTTATCCAAACTTCTAGATGGGAAGGCTTTTCACAACAATTGGATTTACATATTAAAAAGAAATCGATGAAAGCAAGCGCTACATGGGATGGCTTGTGGCAAAGAGATTTCAACAGAAACATGGTGTGTGACAAGCCATGCATTTTCACTAAAAACACCCCATCATATTGTGTTATTTCATATTACAATATACTTTTAATCCATTTTTGGTATGTTTTTTTCATATGATTTTACAAAAATTCAATGCATTTTAATGATTTTTACCTCATAGAATAATAAAAAAGAGTAGCCAGGCGCTCAGGCGCGAGCACCTCAATACAACATTTGAGAAGCCTTGACAGAGCTCTGCATGCTTATAGGCATGCCCAATGTAATAACCCAAAGTTGTTACCCCAGTCATTCAGGATTTAATTAGGTCATGATCTTGATTCTAACACTCTTAATAAGTCATCAGGACCTCATCATGAAATATTGGTCCAAATTAGGTGTCGAATAGATCAAACCCTAATTCTGAGAATTTTATGAACACTAGAAATTGACCTAATTAAATTAGCCTCAAATTAAAAATTGAACTTTGCCATTGCGCTAATCATCCCAAAATTAGATAGGGGCGAAGTTTTAGAGGCAATTGGAAGTCGTTGGATTTTCGTCAAATATTTTAATATATTTAAAATACCCCAAAAATAGGAAAAATTAAATACTTGCCAAAATTGAAATTCGACTTCGCTGTTGCATTCCTGACCCTTCAATTAACTAGGAGTGATTTATTGAAATTTTTTTTGGGAGTCAATTTATAATTAAATTTTATTTAAGAAAAATCAGAAAATTTATTAAGTAAAGAATATTTAATTAATGGCATTAACTGCTACCATCAGTTCCTTATCGCGCAGTTTCCCTTCCCGTCTGATCGAGCGGTGAGCGATCGACGCCGTCCGATCAAGCCGTTGCAATCCATCGGTCGCGCATGCATTTTCCTTGCTGAGATCGCCAGCCAAACGGCTCGCACCGCGTGGCACGTCCCACCTTCGCCAGTTAATGCCACCGCTCAAAGGCATCGAAGACTCCGCCGTCATCTTTTCTAAGCCTCTAAGGCCTCATGAGGATGGTATGTGGTGAAATCTAAGCTAGTGACATCGAACGAACTCTTTCCGATCGCATCAAATTCCTTGACGAGTTGAACCAGAGGTACTCCTCCATCTCCTGTACTACAATATTTCACTTCTCTTCAATTTTCTCTATTGTTACTTTGATTAAGTTTCACTTGGCTTATTAATTACAATACAACTATTACCTATATCATTTGAGGCTTAATATCAGTCTTTTGGTTTCAAAGCCCTAAGTAATACATTGTGGATTAGGGTTAGCTATGTTTAGATCTTTTCATGTTGATTCCTATGTTTAGTTGTAGAGTTCATTAGCTGGAGCGTTCCAGCATGCGTCGCACCCTCTAGATCCCTCTATCTAGCAAGCTACTTTCGTGCCCTAATGTCGGGATGCCCCTCGACAGGGACGAAGTTTTTGGGTAGGCCAGTTTCTGCGTAGGCCGATTTTCTTTAAATGGGCTTATGACCCATTTGCTCTTCCTCACGCGCCGCGAACGCATGTGGGGCCCGCGCTGCCTTCGTGTGTCCGCTGATGGGGTCTGTGTCGTCTCTGCCAGTGGGACCCGCTGTTGTCCAGAATTTGCTAAATGACAAATTAATTAAAGATTTAGTTAGATTTGATTTAATTATTAGCAGTTAGGTTAAATCAATTAATTAACAAAAGTTTAAACACTTATAATTTAAGATCCATTAATCCAAACATACTAAATATATATCGTATTTTAATCATAAAAATGAGAGGAATATTATGGCAATATTAAATTTCCATTTGGATGAAACCTTAGTTTTAATAGTTTCTAGATTTCATCTTTTATTTTGATTATTTTGTATTTAAACTTTAGTCTAAATTTAGAGATCCATCTTAATAAGATAACCCTAATTGTAGTACGTGAGAGTTGGGATTAATCTATTACCCTTAGTCCTTAGAATCTATTGAATTAAGAGTTAAACCCAAATATTTGGAGTTTAACTCTTGATCCCTCAATCTTTTTGTATTAAATAAGATTAGCTTAGGGTATTCAAAATTATTAACTTAGGATGTTTGATTTATTATTCAACTTAAGTAAGCATCACTGATTGAGTTATATTAGAATTTGATTAGTTCTAATTATTTTCTACTTTATAGGATCGATATTCTGAGTTTATACTGGATAGTAGGATATTGGAGATCCTGAGCTTGTATAATATTAGATTAGTTAGAATGAATTTAATTAAAAAATAAGTGATTCATTGTTATGTTGCTATATTACCTTGTTTCGAATGCATTGTTCCTTTCTTGAGTATTACATTGTGACATAATCAATGAACATAGGATATTTGATAAATATACTATGTTAGTTTTGAAATTTGCATGAGACATATCCATGAATAGCTAGACTAAAAATCAATGAATTACATAACATTTTAATTGGAATGTGTCCTACTTAGTCTGCTTTTTTAGTATTGTTGCACATATTTGAGATGATGCAGACTTGGGAAATTTCTCTTATATGGCATATTTTCAATGGCCCTATTGATCTGGGAAATTTCTCTTAGATGCTTCGAAAGTTTTACTTAGTGGCTAGATGAGCCACCATTTCCTATTATGGTCGTTCTAAGTAAGCATATGCCCATATTATCATAACATTTTCATTATACTTCCAATTTTGTATTTTTCAGCAATTATGCAACATTATTGCATTTCCAGTAATTTTTCTTACATATTCGACAGTCTTGATTTAATATACAAGCATGTTAGGATGCCAGATTTCAGTCTTACTAATATTACATTTTATTTATAAAACTAGCATGTGTAGAATTGATCATATTTACTTAGGATATTTTATTGTACTTAGTAGTTTCTTTTACATATTCATTGCTTAACCTTTTAGTAGCTTTGGGTTGAAGTATATTCTTACCTCATATTTTGCTTTAAGTTATAATTGAATGATTATAGCTTTTATCACTTCTTTTGTTGTTTTATTGCTCCTAAAATGCTTAGGATGTTTGTGATATCATGAAATATGTAAAAATTAATAGCCTAAAATGTACTTAGATAATTTGTCTAACCAGTATTTTCTTTTTTGGCTAGGCCTTGGCATTGTGAAACCGATAGTATCAATTTCTGAGCATTTTGAGGAGTTAGCACACGTGGAGGAGCAGTTCCAGGAGGAAGAGCGCCTTGGAGCTAAGGAGCCTTAGTTAAGTTGCTTATTTTATTTAAGTGAGAATGAGTGTCCTTTATTTTCTGCTTATAACTTATTTAAAATGTTTTAATAATACATGTACTTTGTGTATTTTCCTTTATTGCATACTTTTATTCTTAGCTACAAGTTCTCTATTTGTGGCATTATGGTTCTCAATGGATGTAAACCTATTAATTTCTTTATTCCACACTCTGATTATTATGTATGTTATTTAGTGTTGTTCTGTTATTACATAGGTGCACATCATTCCCTTATTAGTGGATTGGAGATTATAACCTAATCTAATGATAAGTGAGGTATTTTCCAAGTGATGACCACCCCAAACCACCTTATCGGAGAATGGGTCGCCACACCCAAGCACTGAAGTGGCAGAAATATACGTGCTTCGGCACGCCCGAGCACCGAAGTGACAGAAGCATGCGTGCTCAAACATGCTCAAGATATGAAGTAGAAGATACACGTGCGCTCAGGTGCACCTGAGCACTAAAGTGACAGAAGCCTGCACTCTCAGGCACATCTAAGCACATATGTGATAGAAACACACACTTAGGCATCAGAGCATCAAGAAGACAGAAGCCTGTGTACTCCGACACGCCCTAGCGTCGAGGGGCTTGAAACATGCGCGCTCAGGCGTGCTCCGAGCACCAACCCAATATAAGCATGTGCGCTCAGGTGCTACCATATGCCAGAGAAAACTAGATTGAATTAGAGCACACGCTTAGATATGCTGAGGCACACGATGAGTTTCTTAATTTGTAGAAGTCTATTTCATCAGAGAAAAGAGGCAACTCTTGGCCTCCTTTGAGTAATGCTCAGGAAGTATAAAAGCTAAAAGAAATCCTAAGAAAAGGGGGATAAATTTAGGATAAAAATAGGGTTCCAGAGAGAAAAGAGTTCAGCCACAACAAGGAGGAATACCCTAAACTTACCATTGGAGAATTGAAAAAGGAAGGAGAAGAAGAAGGCGAAGATGCAGAAAACCCTTTGGGACTTCCTTTAGTAACCTCTATCTTATTCTCCTTAATCATTTCTTCTTGTATTATACTATTGTAGAATCATGATGCTCTTGAGAACAAAACTACATGTGCTTATGATTTATTTTTAATGTGGTAGCCTAAACCCTCATTTGGGGAGGGCTAGTTAGACCTATGTAGTAGACTTTTACTTTTGAATAATGAGTTAAATTTGGTAAAATATTGTGATGAATGCTTGCATTTCTTTTATCAAAAATCTTTTATGTTGCATCTAAAATAACAATCATTATCTTTAAATAAATGTGCTTACATCGCACTACACCATTAATCGAAGCAAAAGCTTGGATCAAGATGTATGTGCATGTGATTGCATGCCATGCAAGTAGTACTAAATCTTAGATCAGAGCAAAAGTATAGATCAAAGATTTATGTGCACTTGACATTTCTTGTCTTTCATATTTCATACCTTATGCGGTCTCTCTCTTAGACATAAGGTTTGACAGAATAAAGGATTGTTGGAGTAGAGAGATCTACACGCTCTCCTTTAAATATGGAGATTTCTATGTGCATGTGAGAATAGAGATGGAAATATAATTCCATTTGCACTAGACATGGAATGTCGATAGAACTTAAGGAAGCCATCATTTATAAATTAAGGCTTAAAGTCAAGAGGTCTTGTACGAGATCAGCTTAAGATGAGCTTAGGGTTTAGTGGTGAGTGACCCATGTGTGTGAGATATCACTAGTGGGTTTATCTATCTGTAGCCCTTAGAAATATGAATTTAGCATTCTCACAAATTGATAAATTCATACTCAACAAAAACAAAATTATTGAAACATAGTTGATTGACCTAACTCTCTTTGATTTTTTAAAACTTGAATACATCATCATTAACTCTAGGTTTATTTAATTTGCAAGCTGAGTCCTAGTTCAGTAACAAAAAAATAATGATCAATTGTTTAAGCATTAGTAGTGAAATTAGTATATAGTAGTTATTCTTTAATCTTAGTGGATGATAATCTAGAACTCACCATTCCTTTATTGCTTCATACAATGTGTACTTACATATAAACAAATATTACACTTTTGTGGCTTGTCAGTGTGGACTACAGTAAGATCTTCACTCCAGTAGTAAGAGGCAGTGTTATAGGATATTTAACAAGTTAATATCAGACACAGGGTTTAAGAGATGTTAGGTGGATCATTGTTGCTTCATAAAGTAATTTGAGTCCTCCAAAATCATCCTATTATTGTACATAGATGATATGTTGATAGCAGAGACATGGAGGAGATTAAAATATTGAAGAAACAGCTATCAAAGTAGTTTGACATGTGTTAATTGGGACTAGCAAAGTAGATACTCAGGATGAGGATCAGTAGGGAAAGGCGTGCTGGTATACTAAGGCTATCTCAGGTAAAATTTGTTGAAAAAGTGCTGAATATATTCAACATTATTGAGACAAAGCTAGTTAGCACCCCTTGGAAAGTCACTTCAATCTTTAAAATAAGCAGATGCCAAAGACTAAAGAAAAATATGAATATATGGAAAGGGTTCTCTATGATTCAGCAATCAAAAGCTTGATACATGCCATGATTTGCACGAGAATGAACACAACACATTCAATGAGAGTGGTCAGCAGATTCTTGAGTTACCTCGGGAAACATCACTGGGAGTGTAACAACCCATGTTGTTACTTTAGATAATTAGGATTAATCCTAAGTCTTAAACATAATTAGATGTGCTAATCAGGTAAATGAAGTCAACCTCCTAAACTCAGCCCAAATCAGGAGTCAATTTGGAAGATCCTGATTTCTGGAAATCCAGAAAACCCTAGAAATTGACCTATTTAAATTGATCTCCGATCGAAAAATGGACACCGTCATTGCGTTCCTTGACAACAAATTAGCTAGGGGTGATGTTTTCGTGTCAATCGGAAGTCGTTAAAATTTTGACAAATATCTTAATAATATTTAAATACCCCAGAAAATGAGAAAAATTAAATACTCATCGGAATCAAAATCCGACTTCGCCGTTGCATTCCTCACCCCTCAATTAGTTAAGAGTGATTTAATCGAAATTTTCTGAAACCAAATTTATAAGTCATTTTAATTAAGGAAATGTGTTATTAATAATTATTTAAATAATAGTTATTTTTATTAAATTATTCCTTCTCTTCCGCATTTTTTTTTCTTCCTTCTTTCTAATCTAAATCGCAACTCTGTCGGCCGAATCCCCTCCCCATTCGCTCGACCTCGCCTCTCCTCCCCCTCGACACGCGTCTCCTCAGCCTCGGAGTCTCCGTCGCCTCGCCTCCTTGCATCCTCCGCCTCCATACCTCCATAAAGCCCTCCCCGCAAGTCGAGCCGGCGTCTCTTCTCCACTCGGCCGGCCACTCCCCTCCTCTTCTACGCCATAGCCGAAGGCATTTCTTACTTCCTGTCGGCGCCATCGAGCTCTCCCTCACCGTCTCCACCGCGGCCGATCTCCTTAAGCGCCGGCAAGGTACCCCCTCCCATTTTCCTTCCAATCGTATATTTCTATGCTTAATATCTTGAACTCCATTCGATTCTCTATTTCATTTACGAGATTTACCATGTATATTTCCTGAACTAACTCTTTTGAGAATTAAGCTTTCATCTCCAATTCCCATCCATGTATTACGAATAGTTGTAATGGATTTTTTTTTGTATGGTCGACGAAGTATATGCTGTTAAGATTTTTGTTTGCTTTTCTCTACCTTGAGATGTTGCCTCTTAGGACTTGAGCATCAAATATAACAAAAACGTGTTGGCACAAATTTTGTCAAAAAAAAAAACAAGAATTACCAAACCAATTATGTGGCAGTCCTCTAGTGCTCAATACAAATATCATTTTTTTTAAGTGTATGAATATAATATCACTTTTAACTGGTTCCAAGTTAAGGTGTAAAAGATGTAGGGCTACATTTGCAAGATATCTACTGCTGTAAATCTTGCTTAATTAATATGAAATGAATTACGAGCATACCATTTTAATTCCCCTTAATACTACAAATGTTGAGATGTATTGAACCTGAAATGATGATGCTTGAAGTAAGATTTACAGTACTTCCTTACCCTGTCGTATGATTCGAATGCTATGAAGATATAGTATTATGATATGGAATGTATTTCTTTAACAGTAATAAGCTTAAGACACATTGAAATATAATTACTTGTTACATCCTTCTTGCCAACTAGTGCCAAGCAAAGTTCGGCCCAATGCATCTATCTCTAGCTCCATATCTAGTTAATTCTACCTGTGCTCTCAAATAGCTTTTCTATGTAGTCGATGGTTTGCGATCACACCTTTGGGTTCTTCTTTTGGATGGCAGCAAGGTTAAAATTATATTTGATGGATCCGACTCTCTTTTCTTCACCTTGTGATCTGTAAAGGCTTCCACCAACTTTGCAGCAATTCTGTTTGATTTTGGTTACTACCATTAGTCCATTGGTGTCTTTATCTAGCTTGTTGGCTAGGTGAAGATATGATTCCAGTATTGGTGTTCCTGTGATCAATCAGTCGGTCTCAAGCATTCTAGTAAGATGGAAATGATCATTTGGTTTTAAGAAAAGTAAAAACAGATTTATGACATCTGCCACTCATGCAATTATCTGTTACAATCCATTGTGAATGCAATTTGAGGTGCTTATATTTTACTGTATTTTTTTTAATTAAAATTTCTTGTGTTTGATTGTTTACACAGTGAGTGAACTTATCTCACATTATGCAGCAGCTCTTGTAATAAAATGATGAGCAGATTTTCAATAGATTAGTATGCAAAAGCTGTTTATAGTAAAAGGAATTATAATTTCTTCATTAAAGCAAATGTGTTGACAGAAGTTTCACAACCAACTTCATATGAAAACGGGAAGTTTATCCACCCAAGCTTAAATCATCACAAGATTTTTCAATATGTAGCTAACAAGTCATACCACCCACAGGCAATTTAATTTTGTTTTTTATATATATAAATATGCCAATAAAAGTAAAGATTAACTTGTATTATTACATCATTAAATAGTTTAAAAGAGTTGAAAATAAACTCTTATCCTCACAAATGTAGAAATAAAACTAAGGATCTTCAGATACACGCTCCTCCTCCACAAGCAGATCTCCTGAAGGCTCTATCACCCCAAATAGCTTGGAATCTACCATTGTCAGTTTCACAATGATAGGGCCCCAGCCAACAAAAGCAAAAAATCTAGTTAGACAATTGTGTAAGTACATTTTAGGCTGCAAGTTTATTATGTTATTTAGATATTACAATAAACAAGTATAAAAGCATAATAGGAGCAAGAACGCAAAAGAAAGAAATAGGCAAAGTTTTAAACAACTAGTTTATAACTTATCAACTAGGAAGTAAGCACATACCTCCTCCAAAGGGACTGCAACAAGGTCAAGTAAGTAAAAGTAAGACTAAAGTAACGACAGTAAAGAAAATATATCCTAAACATGCATATGATTAATATTGAATTATGCTAAGTGACATACAAGTAAATGAACATAAAAATATTATAAAACTGAAAACAAAACTAGCATCCTATACATGTGAAAACAAAAAGTAAAACTAGCACCCTATATGAAAATAAGCTAGTCAATGCAATAAAACTGTAATTAAATGTAGTGCTGAAAGGCAAAAAATGTAAAGCAAAATGGTAAGTCTAAAACTGAAAGTTGCATTGGCTATTCAAGCCACTCAAACTGAAAGCACACATAGTCTCTCTTAACCTGATGGGCTAATACTGAAGCTCTGAATGGATAAAAGTACTGAAATTAGTATACCATATCAAATCCTGATAGTTTAGTCAGTTGTATTGGTTTGACTCGACACCGTACCCAATCCAGAATGGGTGAAATGAAAAGGTATACTAATCAAGCTAGCATATGAATGGATAGTATCAACACAATTAGCTTGATAGGCTATAACAGAAAAACTAAGTATAAGTGTACTTAAATTAGTATAACCATATCAAATCCTAACAACTCAGTCAATTGGATTGGTCTGACCAGACACCGTAGCAAATCCAGAATGGGTGAGATGAAAAGGTATACTAATCAAGCTACACCCTACTAAAATACAAGAAAAAGATCAAATGCTACTTATGAATTCTCAAAGTTGACATAAGATACTCATCAATTATCCCATGTACACAATATATGTTCAAGGTATAAAACTCAATTACAAAGTAAGCGAAGCATCAAAGTCAAAGTGAGCAAGAGACTCTACTAGGACACAGGTGATATCCATTGTTGTCTAATTTAATCATTCTATCTACTCTAAGTTACACAAGTTCAGGATCTCCAGGTCCTACTATCGAGTGTAACTCAGATTCACATCCTTATAAGTTGGAAAATAATTAGAACTGGCCAAGTTCTAAATTAAATCGCTGATGACTATAAGTTAAATAAATAAATCCATCGACATATTTGATAATTTTAAGAATCCCAAACCCATCTTGATTAGCCAAATTAAGATGAAGGGATTAAGAATTAAACTCTGAAATGATGGGGCTTAATTACTTAATCCACCAGAGGTTCATCTAAGGATCTAAGGTTTAAACCCTTTTCCCTCACAATAGATAAGAGGCAATCCTAGTGATTAAATCAATCTCATTAGGATATATCTCTATCCTAAATTCTAAAAATTTAAAAATCAAATAATCATTAAATAAACTAAGAAAATCTATAAACTAATAAACTCAAGGTTTCACACTATTGAGTAACCCATTTTACTCAATAGATGAACTCTAACCTAAGATCTATTCTAATCTTAAGAATTAAGGCTCTTATTCACTAAGAGTATCACTAGACACACTTTCCTAACTGGTGTTATAAGACCTATGGGAAGCTCTAAGAGTTAAAGGAAGAAATGAAAAGCGTATGATTTTACTTAAGATTTCTGAAGAACTTAAGAATGAAATTTTGATCAAAATCAATTAAGGCTTGAACTTACATAATTATCTATTCTAAATCATTTTATTTACTAATTATATCATTTAGAATGTGATTCTAGGGTTTTAAAATTCTAAACCTTAAATTTAGGCAAAATGATCATTTGGCCCCTACTTAAGGGTTCAAAAGATCAAATTTTGATCTAGTGTTCCAAATATAAATTTTTGTTCAGTGGCAAAGTGTTTCTTACTATCTAATATAAGATTAGACAGTAATTAACACTAATTTTGGGTAATTATTAAGCCTTATGAGAATAAAAATTAATGAATTTGACTCATAGGGGCATTTTGGTAATTTGGCTAAATGAAACTAAATTTTCTTTCAGTTTATTGTTATTTACTATCTAATGTTTTCCATAAATCTAAATTTGTTAATTTTGATAAGTATTGGCCAAGTTATGGCCAATACAAACCTTAGGGGTAGATTGGTAATTAAGGATTTCTTAATTAAGGGCCAAAAATCCTAACTTTATCAATTGATGTCCAAATTGAGTAAAATTAGTGGCTATTGTTCACAAATTATCCACTGATTACAATGATTAGTGGTAGGCTCAATTTGGACTCTAATTGGCTAAGTTATGGCTTAATTAGGGTTAAAGGGTGATTAGTGAGTGATTAGTGAATTTAAATCATCGAATCACTAATCCAACCACACAATTAGGTTTTAATAAACTCTATGAGTTCTATAAAACTTAAATTGTTCAATTTAGTTCATTAGATTTGCTAATATTCACTAATCAAGTTTTAAGGTAATTAGGGTTGATTAGCAAATCTAACTGTTGGATCTAAAATATTTTTATAGATTATTGTAAATTAGATTTCTTTGATCTAAATTGATATTTATATCACCTAATTTGGAGTTAAAATGACCAACTTATGGTCAATTGAAAGTCTACGGTTAATTGATCTCATTAGGGTTAGGTCCTAAAAGTCATTAGCCTAAGACTAATCCAAATAGCAAAGTGAATACTACTAAATTAATTCTTAGGGTTTTCTGATCACTTTGAGACTCATATTCGGTATATTGGATTAAAGGATACAAAGTTATAGCCATTTTCAATATTTGTGACATTATTTTGAATTAAATGAATACCCATAAATGTCACTATATGAACATTGGTCCTATAGCAAGATTAATGGCATTAATAAATTCCTCATATTTCTTGATGAATTTGATATATATGTTTATTAAATTTGGTTAAGTATTTTGGAAGTTATGAATTTCCTAAGTTGGTTATTTATCAATTTTAATTCCTATTAATTAAGGAATTATTAATGTTTAATAGTTTTCAATTAATTCCATTTATTCACATAATCTGTCACCTTAAATTGATTAATTATAAATAAATAATTTCTATTTATATAAATATGTACAGTCCATATAGATATATACAGATATATATATATATATATATATATATAATATATATATATATATATATATATATATCTATAGCTATCTCTCCTCTACTCGGCCATTCGGCCCTCACCCCTTGCCGTCCATCGTTCTCTCCTGTCTCTCTCTCTCTCTATCTTTCCCGTCTTCCCCCTTTATAATTATTATTATTATACTTTTAATTAATCTTTTGTCTGCTGGATGAGACGGGTCGGCAGAACTGGTGGGCTCCACGTCCACGTGGTTGCTTATGATACGCTGAGGGGTCGCCAGTGGGACCCACACGCTTTAGATCGGGACATCAGCGGGACCCACGGTCCGAAATTTTGAATCCGCGAAACGACGCATGGAGTTCGGGTCTTCGCAGGTCGGGCTCAAGCCCAACCTGAACCACGACGTGTCTTCATTTTCGACGGCATGGGGACTTAGGGCACGCCGGCGGAGCTCACCTGATGCCGACAGGAGCCCGATACGCATGGTAACGTGTAGGTCTTGACAAGAACTACACAGCCATGGCTGGATCATCCCGCAAGGTAAACAATATACACCGCAAAGTTGAACCCTAGATTCCAAATTGTGATCGGCGTACATACCCATTCCCTAACAAATTATACTGCAGATCTATGATTAAATTAACTCGATCGAAACGTTGGATAATTGATCAGACACCATACAATTTCAATCCATGCAGTGAAATGGAAGATATTAATTTGATGCATGAAATGGAAGAATGAGGTACCTTAATTTGAACGTTGGATGAGCTTCAATTTGATCCGAGAGCCTTTTTAGTTTCTATTGAAGATAAGATGTGCAAAATGTAAACATAGGATCGATCGAAAGGTTAAATGGAGTGCTTAAGCGGCCGGAAGGGGTCAACGGAAGCCATCTGGAGTGGTGGTGGTGGCCGCGTGTCTGCGTATCGGACATACGCTGAACCTTTGCGCCACACATGGGAGAGATGAGGGCTCGACCGTTCGATCTTCGATCGGAGGGTCGAGAGCAACCGTTTGATTAAACGGGAAGAAAGGAAACGGCGCAGGAATTTAGGTGACAGGGCCGTTTGCTATTTTATTTAATTATTTAAAACTTAATTATTTTATACTAATTATATTAATTAAATACATATAATTAAATATATTCAGAAAATTTCAAATATATCCCTCCTAGCTAATTGAGGGGTGAGGAACGCAACGGCGCGATCGGATTTTTGTTTCAATGAATGTTTAATTATTTGATTTTTCAGGTGTTTAAATAATATTAAAATATTCGACGAAAATCCAAACGACTTCTAAAAGCATACAAAACATCACCCCTAGCTAATTTGGGGGTGATGAGCGCAATAGTGAAGTTGGATTTTTAATTTGAGGTCAAAATAAAAAGTAAATTTTTAGAGTTTTGAAAATTTCTAGAAATCCAGATTTAATCCAATTGATTCTTGATTTGACTTAGATCTTAGAGATGAGTTCTAAATGACTTAGTTAGTTTATTAGAACCTCAATTAAGACTTAGATTAATCTTAGTTGACCTAAGTAACAACCTAGGTTGTTATAGTATGTCCTAGCTTTGTCTGCCTCTTTAGCTCTAGTTTTGTTATAGAATAGACTCACACCTAGCTTTGCGGATGTCTAGAATGGATACATGTCTTATTCTATAAGTTCAACTCGGACCTAGCTTTGTAGATGCCTAGGATGGATACATGTTGAACTTTTAGTTCAGAGGTCCTGTATGGCCTATTTTTGTTATGGAAGTACTATGTCTTAGGCTTACTTCTACTTTAGTTTAGTTTTTTAGTATTTGTTTTGCTTTGCCACTTGCTTCAGTGGCCTTTCTCTTAGTGCTTGGCTTGCTTTACCACATGTCTAAGTGGCTTCACTTTTGCTCATTCATGTACTTAGTTTACTTTTGCCACATGCTTCAGTGGCCTTTCTTTTGTGCTTGACTTACTTTGCCACATGTCTCAGTGGCTTCACCTTTGCTCATTCATGTACTTAGTTTACTTTTGCCACATTTTTCAGTGGCCTTTTTATATTAATCTGCATTCTTGTATAAATACTCTTATTGTTTAATATTAAATATTGGCATGTTTAAGATGCTAAGATTGTATATTATTTCAGCACTTATGTTCTTTATATACTCAACATGTATCAATGTGATCATAAGTATGTTAGGATCAAATTTATTTTAGTTATAGTTGCTTTTAACCTCACCTTATTTAGTTGCTTGCTTTGTATGTTACTTTACATAATTGTTGATTAGCTAAAAATGGTTAGTTTATAGCTACCCCCATTCATTGTAGCTTGTAGCACCTTATAATACTTGCATGTTTAAAACATTTAAATGTGATATCTTAACTATTCAGTTCACTTAATTTTCCTTAAATGTACTTAGACAATTGTCTAACTATAACATTTTTCTTTTATTGGCTGGGGCCCTAGCATTTGTGATACCGACAAATGTCAGATTTGGAGCTATTTGTAGGCAGTACTATAAGAGAGGAGCCGGTGCAGGAGGAGGATCTTCCTACTTCTATTTAGTTAGATTTACTATCTTGCAGTGAGGGGTTGAGAGATATTTACTTTCATTTAATTCAATTTGTAATAATTAAACTCTAGATGTATTTACTTTTCTACATTTAATCTGAGTTACTATTTCTTTTACTTTCTTATATTATATTGTGATGTGGATGTTATATTATACTGTTTCTTACTTCCACCCTTTTATTTGTATTGATGTATGTTTACCAGTTCCAGGTGACAAGTCCTTGGCTTAAGACAGGTTGGGTCCTACTTAACCTTACTTAAGTTGGGGATTTGCCATAGTTGGAGCACCATACTCCTCGCGATTATGCTAAAATCAGTATTAGTGTCATCGCGGGAAAGTACGAGGCCCCACATTTGGTATCAGAGAACACCATAAGGTGTCAGAATAGGATCTGTGATTCCTTTCTACCTAATGGACCGTTCTTCTGAAGTACAAACATCAAGACATAACATCCACAATCTAGTACTATCAGTAACTCTCTAAAAAATATAGAATGAAGATACTCATATCTTAAATATCTAGTCATCTATAACTAACCAAAAACTAATACATTCTACTATTAGGATTAAATGGATCATGAAGAGTCTAACTTGGACTATTATCTGCATGTCTTTGAGTTAGCTTGGAGTTATAATTTCAAATAGAGACAAGAAAGCCTATGGCAAATCAAAGGAGTTTTAACAAAAGGAACCCTAGTCTTGGACAAACTTCTACATCAAATGATGTATCGAGGGCTTGACTTTCCAATCTACATGTAGTAGTGGTTGAACTGAGTAGAATTAGTCCTGAGACACATAGAGTGTCCAGAGTCCCTCTGGGTTGACATAGTGATAGATTTGATGCTAGACTGTGCAGGAGTCTAGTGGTACAATACCATTAAGAAACTCAAACGGAAATGCAAGAGAAAGCATCAGAAAGTGACCTTTGAGGATTTTTGTGTTGCATTTAGGACTGAGCACATTAAGGAAATCTGAGTACTAGTTAGAGTAATTATCATTTCTTGATTTTAATAGTGCTGTGATTTTTGGCATTTTCTAAATCTTATGTAATCCGTCATTTCAAAAGTAATGAGAATTTTTGGCATCTATTAGAAATTTCAATTTCTGTCTTCCTTAGAATGATTATGAAATCTAGATTTGTACTGCTACTCCAATCAAGAATGCTATCGCTTCGAGCAGCTCTTCAGATGAAGTAGCTCATCTGCGAGCAATAATGGTGTAACAACCCTGGTTGTTACCATAGCTAAGTTTAGATTAACTAAGCTAAGTTATTTTCTAATTTTGATCCCATTAGACTCAATGAATCATTTAAACCTAACCATAGAAGTCTGGAATCAATCAAAACTAAAATGAGAATTTTGGTATTTAATTCCTATTTTTGAACCCTAGAAAATACATAGATTATTTTGATCTTCAAATCAAAATCTGATTTTATTTTTGAATTCCTCACACCTCAATTAGCTAAGGGTAAATTTTTGGAGCTCATGTAAGCCTAAATTGAATTTAGAATTAATTAAAATTTATTATATTAATTAATTAATTTTATATTATTAAAATATATTATTTAATTAAAATTATTAAGGCTAGGATTTGCTGTCGGGACCGCGGCAGATCCGCTATGGGGTCTCAACAGCAGCACAGCTATGCTAGCCAATGGATGAGTTTGCATAAATCATGGCACAAATTCAAACGGCGCAGGATCTTAGTGCTGAGGAGTTACGTCACCTGTTGAATCAAATAGCTGATCCAAAGATCAAGATCTCACCCACGGTTCTGTTAATTAGAAGCTGCATCAAGCCATCCATCTTCAACAGCTTTGTGAATCAGACGACAGAGACAACCCGGGTCCTATTCACCTTCATCTTCCTCCCGATCCTCCACACGCGCCGGTCCCTCGATAGCCAGATCCTCTCCCCACCCTGTGGCAGTACGGGAAATCATCCCATTCTTTCTCCTTTCTTGCCAGTGCAACGGTCTGTCGACATCCTTCTTCCCACTCTGCCCTCGAACGGTTAATACTAATCTCTCCCTCGGGCCGAACCACACACTAGTGCCTGAGCCTCAGCACTTACCCTGGATTCTCCCTTGGCCTATAAGTACCTCCATTGATCCTCCAGTGAGCTCCTTTGCTCACTGTGAACCTTAATTTCTCCTCTGCCCTATATTCTCGGTGCTCCGGGCTCTCCCGGTGACTAAACCTGCTTCATCCGCTGATAGTGGGTGTGGTTTGGAGTTCAAACCCCCAGGTTGCAGTAAAGAGCTCAGGATTCGCCAGGGACCTGCTGCGGTACTCGGTTCGTCTTCTTCTTGATTGTCAAGGTCTAGCCTCTGTCCTTGGCTTCGGCTCGAATCTCCCTCAATTTAACTCTAGGTGCTATGATAGGATCATACATTAGTGTCTTGCCTGCTTGCTGAAGTATTGGGAAGGACTGGTAGTGGACCATATTGCGTGATGGTTATCTGGAAAAGCACAGGCAGTCGGCCCTTCAGCCGACGAATCATGATGATTTATTGAAGCATTGGGCCCTCATCAATAGTTCTAATCCCTTTCAGAGTGATTGTAGATTGGTGGCAATCACTGAGCTCAACCTGATCGATCAATTCGACTAGAATCGATCGACTCAGCGTGAGCTTGGGTCTGGCAATTCAGCGAGTAGCACCCTAGGGATCACACCACTCTTGGGGATAGTCAATCTATCCATTCAAGTTCCCTTAGGTCTCTAAACATGTAGGCATAGCTTATAGCATCTCGCATTGGCTCACAGGCCCACCCGGGAGGCATCCTCAATCGAGTAGCACTCCAGCGATCCACCACCTCCCAAACAGGACTTCATAGTTCATTTAATGCGTTTTGACTCAAGGAGTGTGTAGGGATTAATTGGAGCCGTCGGCGTGGCTTGAGTGCAGAGAATTTGACTGTGGGAGTGAGCCCTAGAAATCCTAGCGTCGGGAAAATGCCAGGGGGAAGATGACTGGCGCTGCGGTCGGGCCTCTCCTGACCCGCGCATTTCGATTTTGGGTCGCAGATTATTTAAGGAATATTGGATTTAAATTCCTTTGGTTAAATATTTGAATAATAGATATCCTATGATTCTTATTTAAATAAACATTCAGAATAAATTATTGAAATAACTTTAGTTATACTTATCCAAATGGTATGACCCAATATACCATTTTAATCAGAAAAATGGATAGAATAATAATTCAAAATAAAATCAATGATCTAATGGTTATATTTTAAATAATTGCCTAATCCTTCTCTCTTTTTATTTAAATCATAATAAATTCATTAATTATCAAAAATTGTTAATTAAGGTCTTTGATTTCTCATGAGACCATATAGAACCTATGTAGACCCTTAAAAGTAATTTAAGATCTTTAATTTTGTTAATCACTCCTTAATTAACCAAAAATGAGATTAGTGAATTAAGCGTTGATTTAGCCTCTACTTCAGGAAACTAAGTTCCTTATACCTTATTAAGAATAGTAGAACCTATAAATGCAAATGGATCACTCTAAGAGGCCCTAGTTTCCTTAATTATCTTAATTGGCCTTAATTTGAGATTAATGCTAATTAAGCTAAATTAAATATTCAAAACCTAAGTTAAGTGTTTTATCCACTTCATTAATCAATATGAAGCTCATTAAAATATATTTTAATCAATTTGGATGATTAAATCCTAAAATCCCATTTTTAGCCTTAAGAGGGGTATTTTTGTCATTTTGACCAAAATATGCTTAAGTACCCCAAAACCCTAAGAATCTCAAGTCAAATGATTATAATCAGTAATGAAATGTATTAACATCAATTGTTAGGTGGTATCACCTCATGATTGAATCTTAGTATATAAATCTTAAAATCCTTAAGTAAGCCCTTAAGATCTTAAGTGATCTTAAGACCCTTCCTAAAAGTCTTAGCTTAATCAATATTAATGTTAAAGTTTCTAATCCTAGTTATCTTACCTAAGTTTATTCATGAATTATAGTCTTATGGAAAGTAAAAGTAAAAGCTCCTGTAAAACTCCTAAAGTCTAGTTTTAGCTTAAGATCTAAAGTGATCAAACATTAGATCTTAGATCTTATATCTTAACCCTTTAGATCTTCAAATTGAATTACCTTCTTTGGAATTCCTTAAGTGATTTATTGTTTAATCCTTTTTAAACCTCCATGTAGGTATAGAATTAATTCAATCTATAGGATAATATAATTATCCTAAAGATTGAATATAGATCTTAGATTCCTAATTCTTAATTGATTATTTTATCTTATAATATTAGAAGGACCTTTCACTAAGATCATAGTTTCTAAATCTTTCAACTTATAAGATTCCTTATCATTAATTTGGATTAAGTGTGAACCCTAGATCCTTATTAAGATTTTACCTTGGATTCAGGATTTGAACACAAAAGTGGAGTTCAAGTTCAGAATCCTTAATCTTGATTTACTTAATCAAGATTTAGGTTAAGAGAGGAAAATAATAATAATTAAGTCATTGATTCAATTACTTTAATCTTTATAGTCATCATATGATTATTAATTAGAACTTGTTAAGTTCTAATATTAACATTAAGGTTGTGAATCTGGGATTATACTCGATAGCTAAATATTGGAGATCCTAAACTTGTATTTTCTCAGAATAGTTAGTTGGATAAATTAGACAATAATAGATATCACATAAGTCTAGATTGAGTCTCCTGCTTACTTGGACTTAGATTGCTTTGCACACCTTGAACATTGAGCCTTATCCCTTAAGCATATTAGGAGAACTTAGGATATGGATGATTCATCCTAAGTTAGTACTTGAAAAGCATATCATTCATTCAGTTCTTACAGTGCTTTAAGTTAGTAGAGTATGTCCTAGCTTAGTCTGCCTCTTTAGTTCTAGTTTTGTTATAGAATAGACTCTAACCTAGCCTTGTGGATGTCTAGGATGGATACATGTCTTATTCTAAAAGTTCAACTCGGGCTTAGCTCTGCGGATGCCTAAGATGGATGCATGTTGAACTTTCAGTTGATAGGTCCTGTATGGCTTATTTCTATTATGGCAGTACTTTGTCTTAGGCTTACTTCTACTTCATTTATGTTTTCAGTATTTGTTTTGCTTTGCCACATATCTCAGTGGCCTTACTTTAGTACTTGGCTTGCTTTGCCACATGTTTCAGTGGCTTTACTTTTGCTCATTCATACACTTAGCTTACTTTTGCCACATGTCTCAGTGGCCCATTTACATCTTAATTTGCATTCTTATATATATGCTCTTATTAATTTATATTAAATATTGCATATTTTGGATGCTAGAATTGTATGTTTATTTCAGCACTTGTGTTCTTTATATACTTAGCATGTATCCATATGATCATAAGTATGTTAGTAGTTGCTTTTAGCCTCACCTTATTTAGTTGTTGCTTTGTATATTACTATACATATTTAATGATTAGCTATAAATGATTAGTTTATAGCTATCCCGTTCTTTGTAGCTTGTAGCACCTTATAATACTTGCATGTTTAAAACTTTTAAATGTGATATCTTTAAATATTCAGTTCACTTAAATAGCCTAAATTGTACTTAGACAATTGTCTAACTATAACCTTTTTATTTTGTTGGATGGGGCCCTCGCATTTGTGATACCTACAAATGTCATATTTGGAGCTGTTCGTAAGCAGTACTGTAGGAGAGAAGCCGGTGCAGGAGGAGGATCTTCCTACTGTCTAGTTAGATTTTCTTTCTTTTAGTGAGATTGTGAGAGATATTTACTTTCATTTAATTCAGTTTGTAATAATTAAATTCTGGATGTATTTACTTTTCTGCATTTGATCTGAGTTGTTGTTTCCTTTACACTCTTATACTATGTTGTGATGTGGATGTTATATTATACTATTTCTTGCTTCCACCATTTTGATTTGTATTGATGTATGTTCACAGTTCTAGGTGACAAGCCTTGGCTTAAGGCAGGTTGGTTCCTATCTAACTTTACTTAAGTTACGCATTTGCCATAGCTGGAGCACTGAGCTCCCTACAATTATGCTAATATTAGTATTAGCATCATGGCGGGAAAGTACGGGGCCCCACAGGTGGTAACCTTGTTGGAGAATCAGGCCTAACAAGCACTGGTAATGCAAAAGTTGATGTCCGATCATCTAGTACCAGCCATTGCTACTGTTCCTGCTGTTCCTATTCTGCAACATACTTTTCCTTCCCATCACTCTAAGAATAGTCTTTTCCATGATTTCTTAAGACTAACGCATTCCACCTTTGGTGGAAACTTATCACCAATGGATACAACCAACAAGCTGAAAGAATTAGAGAAGGATCCTATTAATCTGAAGATCCCAAACTCAGAAGCCGTTCGTCTCACTGTACACTTGTTTCATGCTGAAGCAAAATACTGGTGGGAGGAGGCTCGGAATAAAAAGTTCGCCGACTATGAATTGGAAGACATCCTTTGGAATGAACTTGTTGAAGCATTCAAAGCTGAATTCATTCCCCCGTCCACTTAGAGCATCATTGCAGACACGATTCTAAGGTTGACTCAAGGAAGTTGCTCTGTTGCTGACTACGAAAGAAAATTTTTGTAGGTTGATTCATTTTGCTCAAGAGATTACCCACTCTGAATTGGCTAAGTGCCATCGCTTTCTCAGTGGATTCTGAGATTCACTGAAAGATCAGATTGTTCCACTTCGCCTGACTAGCTTCTTTCAAGTAGTAGAGATAGCTAAGGTGATTGAGCATCATCACTCAAAAAAAGATCTCAAGCAAAAGGCGCAACCAACTCCTAACCAGCATCAAGCCTTCAAGAGGCACATACCTAACTCTGCAAAGGTCTATTAACTTGAAGCTGCACCCATTGTTGAACCAATTCAAGGCTGTAATAGGCCTCACCCATATGGCAAGTGTTACCACTTTGGCCATAAGTGCTACAATTGTGGGTGACCAGGCCACATGTTCTATCACTGTATACATAGGGAAACAGTGGATGGAGTTTTGATGAAGCCATCTCAAAAAACCAAGTATTTAGAGCAACTCCGCTGAATAGGAGAGAACCAAATTTGGCAATAATGCTAGCACCTGCACCTGAAGTTGCTCCAGAATAGCCCTTAGCTCCTAGATCCCAGAACCATCCCAGGAAGCAGGTAAACAACCATCTTGCTGGTCCAACGCCAGTGTATGCTTTAATGCCTCTGGAATCCGTAGAAGAAAATAATGTGGTTTCAGGTACACATTTCTGAACTTCTCCTTTATTATTTGTATTTATGTACCTTAATTATTGCAATTTGTTAATGCAATTGTGTGAATATAGTAGGCACACTTTATTTTAATGACCAGCCTTGCAATGTGTTATTTGACATTGGTGCTAGTCATTTGTTTATTTCTGAATATTTTGCCAACATCCTTAAACCACACTCGTACAACTTAGCAAAATCTTTGAGTGTTGAACTTCCATCTGAAGCCCAATTAAGTGCTCATAAGTTTTGTAACATCAAAATTCCATAAATGGTCAGGAATTTAACTCCGAATTAATCATCCTACCATTAGAAAACTTTGATATTATCCTTGGGATGAACTGGCTCAGTGACAATAATGCCGTGATAAACTGCCTGAAAAAGAAGGTCACTCTCCATTCCCAGGGCATGTTTGAAACCTTTATAGGAAAAACCAGTGCATAGTTATCGTTGATCGATGCTATTAAAGCTGAACAATTGATCAGTAAGGGTTTTGATGCTTTTCTGGTTACTATGATGGGTGAAGCAAGAGAAAGTATCCCTCTCTCTGATTGAAAAGTAGTTAAGGAATTCATCGACGTATTCCCAGAAGACCTGCCTGACTTTACTTAAGTTGGGGATTTGCCATAGTTGGAGCACCGTACTCCTTGCAATTATGCTAATTTCAGTATTAGTGTCATCGCAGGAAAGTATGGGGCCCCACAAGCAGTCTTCCCGAGTAACTCACTATTCTATCGCCAATTGTTAATTCTTTTGCGTGCAGTGACGGGACGGGGCGTTACAGTTGGTATCAGAGATGTATTATAAAGTGTCAGATAAGGAAAGTGTTCCTATCTACTTTATTGTCCATTCTCTGGAACAAATATGCTCACAATCACTAAGTGTAAGAAAAGCATCATCCATAGTTCATCCAATTGAAATTTTAGAAATGAAACTAAGAATATCAGGAAAAGATACCCTAGGACTTGAATGAACTTTAATGAAGTAAAATATATAAGTGAAATAAGCAAAAAATTAGAACTGATATTTGAATAAAAGTTTAGGAATGGAATGTCAACAATATGGGTTCAGCCACTATGCTAGATTGTTCGATGAGTATTGGGTGGATGGTTACCAAAATGGCAAGGTTTATGGTAGATCCGTAGAAGGAGTATCTCCTAAAGGAATAGAAGTGATAGATAAAATCTTAGTCCACTCAACTCTTAGAGGGATTAGTCTTCCAATTCTTGGCAAGGAGTGGCTAGATCATTCCATCACCACATTTAGAGAGATTGCATGCCTAGATGGTTATCATTTTCATATTTTTGGAACCCTACTTGAGGGTCAGTAGAATGATGGTGGCTCTGAATGTATTGAAGGCTTGTACGGAAGTGTCTTAGAGAACACTGTGTAGTTTTCTCTGATGACTTATGTACTGCTTTTATAGCAAAATTTTGTAGTTGATCCTATTTATTGATTTCTTTTGCATTGACCCTTTATATATTAGTTTATAATTCATGCATATCCTTATAACTTCTCCGTTGATAAGTAATGATTGAAAGAAATAGTGAATTTTGTTCTATACCTAAAATTGTATCTTTGGATATTATAACCACGAATCCAGATCCCCCTTCTGTTCCTACCCCCATTAAGAATATGGTCTCGTCATCTGGCAGACCCGATGATGTTAACTCCTTAGCCGGTCTGATGAAGGCCCTGATTGAAAGTAATACACAGCAAGGGCAAGAAACACGTGTTGTTATCCTGAATTATTTGAAATCACCTGTAATCTAGATGATAGCTCCATCTACACTGCACTTTTCTGCAGATGGTTTTCTTCACAGCTTCCTACAACTCAGGACACCTACATTCAATGGGGCAAAGAACCCCATGGACACGAACAGTTGGATTAAGTTAGCTGAGAAGAACTTGGTAAGCATCAAGTGCTCGAACTCTGAAGTCATTCATCTAGTTACCCACTTATTCCAAGATGAGGCCAAATATTACTGGGAGAATGAATGCAACATTAAGTTCGCATACTATGAACTCGAAGATATTTCATAGGATCAGTTTGTCGAAGTCTTCAATTTGGTATTTGCTCAAGCGATACTTGAAGATGAGCTCCACCATCTTACTCAGGGTGGAAGATCTGTAGCTGATTACAAACTCAAATTTTGTCGACTCTCCCACTTCACTCTAGATTCAGTTAAATTAGAAGCTTCTAGATGCCATCGGTTCCTTAAAGGGCTGAGAGATTCAATCAAAGCTCACTTAGTCTCCTAGAAAATTATGAGCTTCTCCAAATTAGTCGAAGCTGCTCATCTGCAAGAGAATTTTTTCAAAGCCAAATATATTGCAAGAGGAAAGCTAACTTTGTGTCATTCAGAAAAGAATATTTTAGTCACCGTAAGGTGGCAAAAGTATTTAGTCTTGAAGCAGACCAACCATAAGTAGAATCTTCAAAATGTTAGCCATGTCATCCATATGGGAAGTGTTAGCACTAGGGTAACATGAGCTACACCAATGGCTGATAAATCCATAATTTACATCCTAAAATAAAGGAAAATTTCATTCATTTTTATATTTATGTTGCTTCCTTAATCAAATTCTATCTAATTTCAGGAAAATGCACATTCAACAATTTTTGAACAATTCTAAACAATTTCCCAAAGAATTCTGAAAAAAACTCGCTGCCGCATGCTACAGTGCGGTGCAGCAGTCCAGCATGCAAGGTGCTGGCGCTATAGCGCACTGCAACGGGCCATTTTGAATCGTTGGCGCTATAGCGCACTGCAGC
Organism: Gastrodia elata; assembly: GCA_016760335.1. Taxonomy (NCBI): domain Eukaryota; kingdom Viridiplantae; phylum Streptophyta; class Magnoliopsida; order Asparagales; family Orchidaceae; genus Gastrodia; species Gastrodia elata. The sequence goes on along the minus strand of CM028674.1, from coordinate 27,958,432 downwards.
GGGCCATTTGCGAAACACTGGCGCTATAGCACACTGCAGCGGAGAAATTTGTGAAGATCTAGCGCTATAGCGTGCTGCAGCGGTCCTTTTGTGAAGCGATGGTGCTATAGAGCGCTGCAGCAGATCATTTACGAAACACTGGCGCTATAGTGCGCCGTAGCAGAGCAATTTGCAATTACGCTGGCGCTATAGCGCGCTGCAGCAGTCCATTTGCGAAGCACTGGCGCTATAGCGCACTGCAGCGGACCATTTACGAAAATCTAGCGCTATAGCACGCTGCAGCGGTTCATTTGTGAAGCGCTGGCACTATAGTGCGCTGCAACGGAGCAATTTGCAAATGTGCTGGCGCTATAGTGCGCTCCAGCGGACCATTAGCAAAAATCTAGCGCTAGAGCGCGCTACAATGGACTGTAGCGGATCATCAATGAACAAACCAGAACGCCACAATGCACCATAACGGACCATTTCACAAAATCTTTCCGCTATAGCGCGCTGCAGCGGCTTGCCGAAATTTTGTCTGAGTAGTGCATTAAATGTGGCTTGGATAAGACCCCCAACCAGTTCCTTGTCTCCAGCCATCATTCCTTCTGCAGCAAATTTATTTTTAAAGGGAAAATTGACATTTTGAGGTGATGTGGAGATTAAATAATGGAAAAGTGGAAGTCACTTCACCCCTCAAGTGGGATTGGCCATCATGACAGCAGAATTTTATAAGCAATGCAGAATTTGAACGAGATGGATGAAGAGTGCAGTTGACCCACTGTTAGGGGAATTCCTGATGCTATTGTAAGGCATAATATTAAAGCAAACAGCTTTGAGATCAAACCTTCCACTCTAAGTATGGTTCAAAATAATCAATTTGGGGGATTAGCCAATAAAAATCCTAATTCACACATTTCAACTTTCATTGAAATTTGTGACACTTCAGATTTAACGACTGTATCTGAGGATGCAGTTAAATTAAGGCTTTTCCATTCTCATTAAGAGATAGAGCTCAACGTTGGCTCAGCTCTCTCCCAAGCGATTCGATCCTAAGAAATTCTTAGCCAAGTATTTCCCTCCAGCGAAAACCGCTCGGCTGAGAATTGAGATAACCAACTTCACTCAGTTGGAAGGTGAGACACTTTACGATGGATGGGATTTATTTAAGGAGTGCTTAAGGTGATGCCCACATCATGGGTTTCCCTTATGGATGCAAGTTCAAACCTTTTACTATGTCTTAAACGCTCCAACAAGGACTCTCTTCGATGCGGCCGCTGGAGGCTCTATTAGTAGTAAAATCCAAGAAGATGCTTACGACCTCTTAGAAGAAATGGTGAATAATGCTTACCAATGGCCTCTCCAGAGGAATGAGCACCTTAATAAAAATGAATGTAACTCACTCGGAAGTTCGCAACAAATTCTTGAGCTCCAAAACCAAATCTCCCAACTTAATAAAAAGCAAGAATGTGGGTATGTAAATTCTTGTCATGAAGAAGATTGCGAGTTAAGAAATGCTAATGTAATCATGAATCATGGAAGGAATCGAGAGAGATTGGAAAACTCATTCATCAAATTTAGAACATTTACAACCGAATTCATGAATAAAACTGATGCCACGCTAAACAGACACGAACAAACCCTTTTAAGGCAGGAGGAGTCAGTGAAAAGAATAGAACAAAAGCTAAAGGAAATTATAAAACAGTTAAAGAGACCTTCATTAGTGGGAGTCATTGGCAAGTATGAGGAGGAGTCGGGGAACTCTATAAACCTAAGAAGTGGAAAAATTACAAAGCCGGTTGTGAGAGAGGAGAGTCATAGAAACATAGCGACAACTAGAGAAGTAAAGGGGGAGGAAGAAGAAACGATCGGAAAAGAGAAGAATGATATAACCTGGAGATCAACTTAAGGCAATCTTTCACATATCATATCCACAGCGAATGGCTAGGGAGAAACTTGATGTCCAATACCACAAATTTTTAGAAACTTTTAAAACTCTTCATATAAGCATCCCTTTCGCAGAAGCTCTAGAGCAAATGCCTAGTTATGCTAAATTCATGAAAGATATCCTTTCCAAGAAAAGAAAGATTGATGAAAAGGAGATTGTGGCATTAACAGAAGAATGTAGTGCAATCCTTTAGAGGAAGATTCCCATTAAAAAGAAGGATCCTGGGAGTTTTACTATCCCTTGCACTATTGGAAGTCAATATTTCCATAAGGCCCTTTGTGATCTATGTGCATCCATCAATTTGATGCCATTTTACATATTCAAGAAGTTAGAGATTGATCATTTAAAACCCACCTCTGTTTGCTTCCAATTCGCTGATAGATCTGTAAAAACAACCTTATGAATTGTAAAAAATGTGCTTGTAAAGGTTGACAAATTCATCTTCCCTGCTGATTTCATAATCTTGGATATGGAAGATGAAAACTAAGAAATTCCAATTATCCTAGGTAGACCTTTCTTGGCCATAGGAAAAACTTTGATTGATGTAGATAAAGCAGAATTGATGTTGCGATATGGGGATGAGGAGGTTAAATTTCATGTGAATGATTTTATGAGGCACCCATCTAAGCCCAATGAGGATTGTTGGAAAATCAATTTAATAGAAGAAGCTTGGTTAATGGGAGATGTGGAAGAAGAGGGAATATTAGCAAAGGAAGAATATGAGGACCCCACTAATAAGGAAATGATTGAGGAATTGATTAAAGAGAGGAAAATAATTCAGCCTTCTATAATTTGCCCTCCATAATTAGAATTAAAACCCTTTCCCTCACACTTAAAATACACTTATCTAGGCGAATATGAATATCTTCCCATGATAATCTCTTCTTTGTTAACTCAGCATCAAAAGAGTCTTTTATACAAGGTTTTAAAAGAGCACAAGAGAGCAATTCGATGGAGTATAGCTGATCTGAAGGGGGTTAGTCCAACTCTTTGTATGCATCGCATCCTTTTGGAGGATAACTCTAACCCATCATTTGAACCCCAGCGGCGATTAAACCTTAACATAAATGATGTAGTTCACAAAGAAATCATTAAACTCTTGGATGCTGGAATAATTTTTCCCATTTCAGATAGCCCTTGGGTGAGCCCCAAACATGTGGTTCCAAAAAAGAGTGGGATGATAGTTGTTCTCAACGACAACAATGGACTGATCCCCACTAGAACTGTGACCGGATGGAGAGTGTGCATTGATTATAAGAGATTTAATAAAGCCACTCGTAAGAACCACTATCCTCTTCCTTTCATTGACCAAATGCTTGATAGATTGGTCGGGAATCCTTATTTTTGCTTTCTTGATGGATATTTAGGATATAATAAAATCTTATTTTCACCTAAAGTTCAAGAGAAAACAACTTTTATCTACACCTTTGGGACATTTGCCTTTAGAAGAATGCCCTTTGGATTGTACAATGCCCCAGCTACTTTCTAACGCTGTATGATGGAGATTTTCTCTGATATGATAGGGGAACTTTTGGAAATATTTATGGATGCTTTTTATGTTATTGGGAGCTCTTTCAATCATTGCTTAATCAGTCTGGGGAAGGTTCTAAGAAGGTGCGAAGAATCCAATTTAATTTTAAATTGGGAAAAATGTCATTTCATGGTGGATGAAGGTATTGTCCTTGGTCACTTAATCTCTAGGAGAGGGATAAAAGTTGATAAGGCCAAGGTTGAGGTGATTGAAAAACTTCCCCCTCCCATCAATATAAAGAAGATTAGAAGCTTTCTTGGGTATGCAGGGTTTTTAAGGACTTCTCCAACAAACGATTGCCACTCTGTAGATTACTAGAGAAGGATGTTGAGTTCAATTTTAATGAAAATTGTGTAAAAGGTTTCAATGCCATAAAAACTACTTTCATCTCTGCTCTAATAATTTCTACTCTAAATTGGGATTCACTTTTTAAAATTATGTGTGATGCGAGTGACCTTGCAGTTGGTGTTGTCCCTGGGCAGCGAAAGGAACAAATCTTCTATTCAAGTCACTATGCTAGTAAGCTCCTTGACGATGCTCAAAGAAATTATGCTACCGCGGAAAAGGAACTCCTAGCTGTCATATTTGCTTTCACTAAATTTAGGTCGTATCTCATTGGGTCTAAGACTATTGTTTACACTGATCATGCAACTATTAAGTATCTCATTTAAAAGAAAGAAGAAAAACCGCACTTGATATATTTGGTGCTGCTCTTGTAAGAATTTGATCTAGAAATTCGGGATAAGAAAGGGAGTGAGAATGTGCTTGATCTAGATTGACCCACCTTGATAATGACAAGTTGACCAAAATTAGTGAATCATTCCCCGATGAGAAGTTATACACCATTGCTTCCAATCACTCTCCTTGGTTTGCTGACTTTGCAAATTATCTTGCATGAGGAGTCATACCAAAGGACATGAGTTACCAACAAAGGAAGAAATTTTTTGCTGACATTAACAATTACTTTTGGTATGATCCCTTTTTATACAAATGTTGCAACGATCAACTCCAAAGGAGATATATTCCAGACTCCAAAAATAAAAATATTCTCTACCATTGCCACACATCTCCGTATAGAGGACCCCATGGGAATGAGTGAACGGCGGCAAAGGTACTACAATCCGGATTCTTTTGGCCCCACTTGTTCAAAAATGCTACTGACTTTGTCAAAAGTTATGATAAGTGCCAAAGAACCGAAAACTTAAGCAAAAGGGTTGAGCTCCCTTTGAATGGAATTTTTGAAGTAGAGTTATTCGATGTGTAGGGAATTGACTTCATTGGCCCATTTCCCTTATCCCAAACCAATATGTATATTCTTATGGTGGTGGAATATGTGTCCAAGTGGGTTGAAGTGTTAGCATGTGTGAACAATGATGCTAAAACTGTTATTAAATTTCTTAAGGAGCACGTGCTAGCTAGATTTGGGACACCCAGATTACTAATCAGTGATGGTGGAAAACATTTCTACAATAGGAAGTTGGAGAGTGTCCTTAAAAGCTATGGAGTAAGATATAAGGTGGGAACCCCTTACCACCCTCAAACTAGTAGGCAAGTTGAAGTCTCAAACAGAGAACTTAAGCAAATTCTAGAGAAAATTATGAATCAAAATAGAAAGGATTGAACCTCAAGGCTTCAAGATGCCCTGTGGGCATATAGAACTGCTTGTAAAACCCTTTAGGAATGTCTTCTTATAATCTCATTTATGGTAAATCATGTCATTTCTTGGCAGAATTTGAGCACCGTGCCTTTTGGGCAATTAAAAAATTGAACTTTGACTCCCAAAAAGTAGGTGCACGGTGAATACTACAATTAAATGAGCTTGACAAATTCAGACTGAACGCCTATGAGAGTGCAAAATTGTATAAAGAGAAAATAAAAAAATGGCATGATATCCTGATCAAGCCAAAAAAATTTCAACCTGGAATTCAGACTGAAGTCAAGATGGATAGGACCATTTACTGTCACTAAGGTTTTCCCTCATAGAGCTGTTGAAGTCGCTTCAAATGATGACACTTTAAAAGTAAATGGGAATTGTCTAAAGCTGTACTTGGAGGAGGGTATTTTAGAAGAAAAGGGAGGATGGACCCTTCAGGACCTCCCCGATGAAGGTATCACATAAAATATCTTACTCGTGTCAGGCTGAGATAGTAAAACAAGCGCTTATTGGGAGGCAACCCAAGAATAAATAGGCTGTAATTTTTCTTTTTATTTGCATGATCTATTTTTGCACTTTTCTTTTTTGTGTGTTTTATTTTGAGGAATTTAAATTATGGTTTCTCATATTCCTAAAATCTTTCTAGAATTTGTAAATGACAAATTTTTCTGAATTCTTTAAGAATGGAAGTCGCAAAAATATCAAGAAGGAAACTGATATTAAATTAAAGGCGTGCTTAACAAAAAGTGACTAAATGCACTGACAGCATTAAATCTCTTAACAAAAGAATGATCTAAGGTTAATTTAATTTCCAAAATTTAAATCAATGCTAAGGACTATGTGTGGGGGAAGGCATTGGACTAAAATAAGTGATTAATGTGAGTAATCTAAAAAAGTGTGCTAAGCTCCCGTAGGACTTCATGATTACAAAGATTTGAAATAGGGATGAAGAAAAATATCTCTCCCTAAGAATGAAAGAAGAAACATAAAAATAGGGTTGATGAAAAATATCTCTCCCAAAAGAAAGAAATAAAAAAGGATGATGAAAAATATCTCTCCTTAAATCTAAGCATCTTTGTGATTCATAAGAAGGAGGATATATGACACAAAACTCTTGATTACTCACTACCACCCTAGTTATTCCAAGGAATCGCTGCCATTACCTAGCACCAAGCATAAATACTTATACTTGGAGCTTAGCCTATTAACCTTGGTTCATATCCAAGATTAGAAAATTTAATAAATGTCAAATGATCTTGTCATTTCAGATAAGCACAAGCTTTGAATTACAAATCAATTTCTCATTAATATTTCCTGTTGACTCTCATACCTAGAATTAGAAAAATACTATTTTGAGCTTACTCGAGAATGAGCAAGAAATTAAGTATGGGGATGTGATAAATCCATAATTTACATCCTAAAATAAAAGAAAATTTCATTCATTTTCATATTTATATTGCTTCCTTGATCAAATTATGTCCATTTTTCAGGAAAAATGCACATTCTACAATTTTTGAACAATTCTGGACAATTTCCCAAAGAATTTTGAAAAAAACACAATGCCGCGCTACAGCGCGCTGCAGCGCGCTGTAGCAGGACATTTGCAAAACCCTGGCACTATGGCGCACTGCAGCAGGCCATTTGCAAAATGCTGGCACTATAGCGTACTGCAGTGGAGCAATTTGCGAAAATCTAGCGCCATTGCATGCTGTAGCGGTCCATTTGTGAAGCGCTGGCATTATAGCGCACTGCAACGGATCATTTGAGAAAGCTGGCGCTATAGCGTGCTGCAGCAGAGCAATTTGTAATTGCGCTGGCACTATAGTATGCTGTAGTGGTCCATTTGTGAAGCACTGGCGCTATAGCGCGCTGTAGCAAACCATTTGCAAAAATCTAGTGCTATAGCGCACTGCAGCGGTCCATTTGCAAAGCGCTGGCGCTATAGCGCATTGCAGCGGAGCAATTTGCAAATGCGTTGGCGCTATAGCCATTGCAGTGAACCATTTACAAAAATCTAGCACTATAGCGTGTTACAGCGCGCTACAGCGCTCCGTAGCGGATCATCAATGAAGAAACCAGAACGCCACAGTAGACCATTTTGTGAAATATTTCCACTATCGCATGCTACAGCGTGCTACAATGAACTGCAGTAGCCCGCCAAAATTTTGTCTGAGCAGTGCATTAAATGCGGCTGGGACAAGACTCCCAACCAGCTCCTTGTCTCCAGCCATTATTTCTACTGCAGCAGATTTGTTTTTAAAGGGAAAATTGATATTTTGAGGTGATGTGGAGATTAAACAATTGAAAAGTGGAAGTCACTTCACCCCTCAAGTGAGATTGGCCATCATGTCAGTAGAATTTTAAAAGCAATGCAGAATTTGAATGAGATCGATGAAGAGTGCAGCCCAGCTCTATAAGTACTACCCTTATTGACTTAAGGAGGGTTTCCAACTTGGCTCACTATATCCTAGGTAAGGATAGGGCTGAATAGAATAGAAAGAGAACTCCTAAAGGGTGGAAGAACTTCTCATGCTAAGGGAAAGAAAGAGAAAGGCAGAACTACGGACTTAGGAGAAGCAACCACAAGAAAGAAAAGGAGAAGTCCAGAGAACTTCATCAAAGGAATGTTCCAAGTATTTTCTAAGCTCTTGTCTTGTATTTTTCTTAGTTGATCATAAAAGGGTCTTTATCCATATATGTGTTCTTTTTCATCTCTTTTGTAATGGAGAGCTAAACCACCCTTGGGGAGGGTTAGGGCAACCCCACATGTATCGAATGATACTATGATGTATGAAAATTTCCTCAAGATTTAATAAAAAATTGTGAACTCAATGACTTGTTAAGGAAATGTGAAGGACTATTGTGGACTTGAATGAGGACCAAAGGACAAAGGACTAAATGAATTCAAGGACTAAAATGTCTTGTGCTCCATAGCGCACCATAGTTATTGATGCTGGACTCATGAGTGCATAAGAGCTTAGAACTATGTGAGAAAGTTCTTGAGCTTAGTGTACCTTGATCTATGCTCAACTAAAGAGTTGAAGCATGTGATGCTAAGACCTACTAATTGAGCTCAGGTGCTCAGCATAATTAAGAGAGGGAATGGATTCATTAAGTGCTCATGAACGATGTGACATAGTCATTGAGCCCAATAAAATCACTCCCTCATCTAAACTATGCATGATGCGTGTGATGCTCTTAGTTAAATTAATGCTTGTCAGATCTTGAGTTCATAACTCTCATCTCTATGTTCAAGGGATGTGAGAAAAACTAAAAATCTAAAATCTTATAAGGGTTTTTGTGCTGAAATAAAACTGACTGTGTGTTCATTTCATGAACGAGAATTGAACTTGTAAATCTTTGAGTTAAAACTCTAAGAAGGACAATGTGCACTTGATTAAAAACTAAATAAAGAAAAGATGAACACTTGAAGAATCATCATACATAAGTTATCTATCATATCTTGTGGGAGAAACCCAACTCTCCACTTCCTTTTATCAGAATTATTTTCTACTAAGAGTTGTCGTGCTTATTCAGGAACCAATTTCAACAATACACATATAGCTTAAGCATTAGTGTTCATAGACATATGTTAGTAACAAAACACCTAATCCCCTGAGGTTCGATAAATCCCAGAAACTCAAACTTTCCACTTATTACTTCAGATCACGTACACTTGCGTGTGAGCGCAGACGTATTTTAGGTCTATCAAGTTTTTGGCGCCGTTGCCAGGGAATTGGTACTTGTTTCGTATTAAGGAGAATCTATCAGTAATTAGTGATTTAAGCAATCCTTGCATATACTTTTAATTTTTGATTTTTGTAATTATAGGTACTAACCTTTTACTTTTCTATTTTCTTTTATTATTGCTGAATCCTTGAATGTTATTGCTATATTTGTTCTTGATAGCTTAATTTCTATCGTGCATGTATAGAAGAGTTTGCACAGAACATCTTTTTGATCCTGAAATTGAGAGAAGCTACTTGCTGGATAGAAGAGAATAAAACATTTTGCTAAGCCAACAAGCTGTTATGGAAAATTATAATGAAAATCTTAGAGAGCCATTAGGAGAGCCTAGGGGAATAGCACTGAGAGATTACACACTACCCATTGTTAGGGGAATTCCCCATGCTATTGTAAGGCCTAATATTGAAGCTACCAACTTTGAGATCAAACATTCCACTCTGAGTATGGTTTAAAATAACCAGTTTGGGAGATTAACCAATGAAGATCCTAATTCACACATTTCAACTTTCCTTGAAATTTATGACACCTTCGAATTTAACAGCGTCTCTAAGGATGCAGTTAAATTAAGGCTTTTTACATTCTCATTATGAGATAGAGCCAAAAGTTGTCTCAGCTCTCTACCAAGCAATTCGATCTGAACTTGGGACGATGTGGCTAAGAAATTCTTAGCCAACTAATTCCCTCCAGCGAAAACTGCTCGACTGAGAATTGAGATAACCGACTTCACTCAGTTGGAAGGTAAGACACTTTACGATGGATGGGATCGATTTAAGGAGTGCTTAAGGCGATGCCCACATCATGAGTTTCCCTTATGGATGCGAGTTCAAACCTTTTACAATGGTTTAAATGCTCCAATAAGGACTCTCATCGATGCAGCCACCAGAGGCTCTATTAGTAGTAAAACCCAAGAAGAGGCTTACGACCTCTTAGAAGAAATGGTGAATAATGCTTACCAATGGCCTCTCTAGAGGAATGAGCACCTTAATAAAAATGAATGTAGCTCACTCGGAAGTTTGCAACAAATTCTTGAGCTCCAAAACCAAATCTCCCAACTTAATAAAAAGCTAGAATGTGGGTATATAAATTCTTGTCAGGAAGAGGATTGCGAGTTAAGAAATGTCAATGTAATCATGAATCATGGAAGGAATCGAGAGAGATTGGAAAACTCATTCATCGAATTTAGAACCTCTACAACCAAATTCATGAATAAAACTGACGCCACGCTAAACAAACACGAACACACCCTTTTAGGCAGCAGGAGAACAAAAGCTAAAGGAAATTATGAAATAGTTAAAGAGACCTTCATTAGTGGGAGTCATTTGCGAGTATGAGGAGGATTTGGGGAACTCTATAACCCTAAGAAGTGGAAAAATTAGAAAGCCGGTTATGAGAGAGGAGAATCATAGAAACATAGTGATAACTAGAGAGCAAAAGGGGGAGGAAGAAGAAATGATCAGAAAATAGAGGAATGATATAAGGGATTTAGAAAAAAGTGAACTTGGAGATCAACTTAAGATAATCCCTCACATACCATATCCACAGCAAATGGCTAGAGAGAAACTTGATGTCCAATACCACAAATTTTTAGAAACTTTTAAAACTCTTCATATAAGCATCCCTTTCACAGAAGCTTTAGAGCAAATGCCTAGTTATGCTAAATTTATGAAAGATATCCTTTCCAAGAAAAGAAAGATTGATGAAAAGGAGACTGTGGCATTAATAGAAGAATGTAGTGCAATCCCTTAGAGGAAGATTCCCATTAAAAAGAAGGATCCTGGGAGTTTCACTATCCCTTGCACTATTGGAAGTCAATATTTTCATAAGGCCCATTGTGATCTAGGTGCATCCGTCAATTTAATGCCCTTTTACATATTCAAGAAGTTAGAGAATGATCATTTAAAACCCACCTCTATTCTCCTCCAATTTACTGATAGATCTGTAAAAACACCCTTTGGAATTGTGGAAAATGGGCTTGTAAAGGTTGACAAATTCATCTTCCCAGCTGATTTCATAATCTTGGTTATGGAAGATGAAAACTAAGAAATTCCAATTATCCTAGGTAGACCTTTCTTGGCCATCAGAAGAACTTTGATTGATGTAGATAAATGGGAATTGATGTTGCGATATGGATATGAGGAGGTTAAATTTCATGTGAATGATTTTATGAGGCAACCATCTAAGCCCAATGAGGGTTGTTGGAAAATTAATTTAATAGAAGAAGCTTGGTTAATGAGAGATGTGGAAGAGGAGGGAATGTTAGCAAAGGAGGAAGATGAGGACCCACTGACAAGGAAATGATTGAGGAATTGATTAAAGAGAGGAAAATAATTCAGCCTTCTATAATTTGCCCTTCAGAATTAGAATTAAAACCCATTCCCTCACAGTTAAAATACACTTATCTAGGGGAAAATAAATCTCTTCCCATGATAATCTCCTCCTTGTTAACTCAGTATCAAGAGAGTCTTTAATGCAAGGTTTTAAAAGAGTGTAAGAGAGCAATTAGATGGAGTATAGCTGATTTGAAGGGGGTTAGTCCAACTCTTTGTATCTGTTGCATCCTTTTAGAGGATAACTCCAACCCATCAATTGAACCCCAGCAGTGATTAAACCCTAACATAAAAGATGTAGTTCAAAAAGAAATCATTAAACTCTTAGATGCTGGAATCATTTTCCCCATTCAAATAGCCCTTGGGTGAACCCCATACATGTGGTTCCAAAAAAGAGTGGGATGATAGTTGTTCTCAACGACAACAATGAACTGATCCCCACTAGAACTGTGACTAGATGGAGAGTGTGCATTGATTATAGGATATTAAATAAAGCCACTCATAAGGACCACTATCTTCTTCCTTTAATTGACCAAATGCTTGATAGATTGCTGAGAATTCTTATTTCTACTTTCTTGATGGATATTCTAGATATTATCAAATCTTAATTTCACTTGAAGACTAAGAGAAGACAGTATTCACCTGCCCCTTTGGGAAATTTGCCTTTAGAAGAATGCCCTTTGGATTGTACAATGCCCCAGCTACTTTCCAACGCTGTATGATGGCGATTTTCTCTGATATGATAGGGGAATTTTGGGAAATCTCTATGGATACTTTTTCTATTGTTGGGAGCTCTTATGATCATTGCTTAATCAATATGGGGAAGGTTCTAAAAAGGTGTGAAGAATCCAATTTAATTTTAAATTGGTAAAATGTCATTTCATGGTGGAAGAAGGTATTGTCCTTGGTCACTTAATCTCTAGGAGAGGGATAGAAGTTGATAAGGCCAAGGTTAACGTGATTGAAAAACTTCCCCCTCCCATTAATGTAAAGGGGATTAGAAGCTTCCTTGGGCATGCAGGGTTTTACAAAAGATTTATTAAGGAATTCTCCAACATAAGTTTGCCGCTCTGTAGATTACTAGGGAAGGATGTTGAGTTCCATTTTGATGAAAATTGGTTAAAAGGTTTCAATGCCATAAAAATTGCTTTGATATCTGCTCCAATAATTTCTACTCTAAATTGGGATTCACCTTTTGAAATTATGTGTGATGCAAGTGACCTTGTAGTTGGTGCTGTCCTTGGCAGTGAAAGGAACAGACCTTCTATTCAATTTACTATGCTAGTAAGCTCCTTGATGATGCTAAAAGAAATTATGCTACCACGAAAAAGGAACTGCTAGCTATCATATTTGCCTTCACTAAATTTTGGTCGTATCTCATTGGGTTTAAGACTATTGTTTACACTGATCATGCAACTATTAAGTATCTCCTTCAAAAGAATAAAGCAAAACCTCACTTGATACGTTGGGTGCTGCTCTTGCAAGAATTTGATCTAGAAATCCGAGATAAGGGAGTGAGAATGTGCTTGCAGATCATTTATCTAGATTGACCCACCTGAATAATGATAAGTTGAACAAAATTAGTGAATCATTCCCCGATGAGAAGTTATACGCCTTTGCTTCAAATCACTCTCCTTGGTTTGTTGACTTTGCAAATTATCTTGTAGGAGGAGTCATACCAAAGGACATGAGCTATCAACAAAGGAAGAAATTTATTGCTGACATTAATAATTACTTTTGGTATGATCCCTTTCTGTACAAATGTTGCAATGATCGACTCCTAAGGAGATGTGTTCATGACTCCAAAATCAAAAATATTCTCTACCATTGCCACACATCTCTGTATAAAGGACACCATGGGATTGAGCGAACGGCGGCAAAGGTACTACAATCTGGATTCTTTTGGCCCCACATGTTCAAAAATGCTGCTGACTTTATCAAAAGTTGTGATAAGTGCCAAAGAACTGGAAACTTAAGCAAAAGGGATGAGCTCCCTTTTAATGGATTTTTTGAAGTAGAGTTATTCAATGTGTGAGGAATTAACTTCATGGGCCCTTTTCCCTTATCCCAAACCAATATGTATATTCTTGTGGCGGTAGAATATGTGTCCAAGTGGGTTGAAGCGATAGCATGTGTGAACAATAATGCTAAAACTATTAATAAAATTCTCAAGGAGCACGTGTTAGCTTGATTTGCGACACCCAAATTCCTAATTAGTGATGGGGGAAACATTTCTGCAATAGGAAGTTGGAGAGTGTCCTAAAAAGCTATGGGGTAAGTGATGAATCCAAAAATTATGTCTAAAATAAAGGAAAACTTATTCATTTCTAACCTTTAAAACTGCTCCTAAATTAAATTTTACCTATCTTTTTCAGGAAAATGGTATCCAAAGGAGTTCTGAGACAACTTTTGCAAAATTTCTAAATTTTTCAAAGGAATCCGCTACCGCGCGCAGCAGCGGGTCATTTCGCAAACGGGGACGCTATAGCGCGCTGCAGCGGAACGTTTTGCAAATTGAGCCGCTACGGCGCGCTGCAGCGGTACAATTTGCAAAATGAACCACTAGAGCGCGCTGTAGTGGGTAATTTTGCGAAATGTGGATGTGGTAGCGTGCGGTAGCACGTGGCAGTAGGAGACTTAGCTAATTTTGCCTGCTCCATTGTATGCCACAGCGCCTCGCATCGCGCTACAGCGCGCTGTAGGGGCCTCCGCCAGTTTTACCAGTCAGATGCATTTATTGCGGCTGGGATAAGATCCCCAACATGCTTCTTGTCCCCAGCCATCATTCCCTTCAGCAGCTCTAATTTTCAATGGAAGATGGCCTCTTGATTTGATAAGAAGGATAAATAAAGAAGGATATTGGTCACTTCATCTTTAATTTGGAATTTGCCATCATTACTTCAGATTTTTTTATCAAATTGCTAGTTTTGGAGAGAATGAAGAAGTATGCAGCCCCTCTCCTATAAATACACCTTCTCTTGACTAGAGGAGGGTTCACAATTTTGCTCAAGACACTAAGTAAAGAGGAGGAGTGCATAAGGAGAATTGAGGAACTCCCCAACGGTGGCAAGGCAAGCTCTAGCTAAGGAGGAGAAGAAAGAAGGCAGCATTAGTGACCTAAGCAAGAAACTTGAAGAAGGAGAAGAAGAAATTTAGAGAACTTCCAAGGAACGGTCCTAGTATCTTCTAAACCTTACTCTTGTAATTTCTTTTCTTAGTTGATCTTGAAAGGGTCTTTATCCATGTATGTGTTTTTCTTCACTTCCTTTGTAATGAGTAGCTAAATCTCCCTTGGGGAGGGTTGGGGAATTTTCATGTGTGTGTTATTCTTAATGTATGAAGTTTTCCTCAAGCAAAATTAAATTGTAAAGGACTTAATGAAATTTGCTTTTTAATATTTGGTCTTGAATGTGGATACAAGGAAATGAACTAATAATGTAAAGAACTAAATTATCTTATGCTCCATAGCTCACCTTAGGTTGGATACTAGGTTTATGAGTGCATTGAGAGGTTACAATTATGTGACAAAGTTCTTGAGCTTAATGCCCCTTAATCTAAGCACAATCCAAGTGTTAATGCATATGATGCTAAGACCCACTAAATGAGCTCCTTAGCTCAACATAATTGAGGTAAAGGAAAAAATAGTTGAGTGCTCGTGAACCAAGTGACATAGTCATTGAGCCCAACATATTAATCCCTAATCTCAACTATGTGGGATGCAAGTGATGCTCATAGTGGAATCAATACTTATAAGATTTTAAAACATAAATAATCATAATCTCCTTAATCAAGAGATAAGATGAAAATCTAAAACCTAAAATCTTATAAGATTCTTTGTGCCAAAGTAGAACCAAATGTGTGTTCATTTTGTGCACAAGATTTGAACTTGTGAGACTTTGAGATAAAAATCTCAAGTTGAACAATGTGCACTTGATAAACAACATATAAATGAAAGACAAAGCTTGAGAAATCAAAAGTACATTGATAATGTATCATCACATGTGGAATAACCTCAACTCTCCTCTCTCTTTTATCTAACTTATCTTTATTTAGTAGTTACTGTGCTAAGTCTAGGACCAACTCATCAATTAAATAATAGCTTTCATTAGTGAGAATAAATAGACCTTAGTAACAAAACAACCAATTCTCTGTGGTTCGATAAATCCCAGAAAGTAACTTTTTCCACTTATTACTACAGACCACGTACACTTGCGTGTGAGCGCAGACGTGTATTTACAGTCTATCAAGTTTTTGGCGCCGTTGCCGGGGAATTGGTATTTGTTTCATATTAAGGATAATCTATAAGTAGCTAGTGATTTAAGCATTTCTTGCATATATTTCTAGTTTTTGATTTTTTTGTAATTTTAGGAACTAATATCTTACATTTTTTATGATTATCTTATCTTTGCTAACTTGCTGAACTTTATTGCTAAAATTATTCCTGATAGCCATATTATTAGTTGTATAAGTAGAAGAGTTTACACTGAATATCTATTTGATCATGAAATTGAGAGAACATATTTACAGGCAAAGAGAGAACAAAAAAATCTTTCAAATCAACAAGCCATTATGGACAACTATAATGAAAATATAGGAGAACTTTAGGAGAGACTAGGGGAAGAGCACTTAGAGGCTATGCACTACCCACTGTTAGGGGAATCCCCCATGCTATTGTTAGGCTAAATATTAAAGCTAATAATTTTGAGATTAAACCTTTCACACTGAGTATGGTACAAAATAATCAGTTTGGGAGATTAGCCATTGAAGACCCAAACTCACATATTTCAAATTTTCTTGAAATATGTGAGACCTTCAGGTTTAATGGCATTTCTGAAGATGCAGTTAAATTGTGGCTTTTCCTATTCTCTTTAAGAGATAGAGCCAAGAGTTGGCTCAGCTCTCTACCTAATGATTCCATCCAGACATGGGATGATTTGGCTAAGAAATTCTTATCCAAATATTTCCCTCCGGCGAAAACTGCTAGATTGAGAATTGAGATCATCAACTTCACTCAGTTGGAAGGCGAGACTCTATATGATGGGTGGGACCATTTTAAGGAATACCTCAAGTGTTGCACACATCATGGGTTCCCTCTATGGATGCAAGTGCAAACCTTTTACAATGGTTTGAATGCTCCCACGAGGACACTCATAGATGCAGCCGCCGGTGGTTCTATTAGTGGTAAAACCTAAGAGGAAGCTTATGATCTCTTGGAGGAAATGACCAACAATGCATATCAATGGCCTTCTGAAAGGTTAAAAAATAAAGCTTTAAAGGTAAATGAGTCTGATCAAATAATGATGTTACAACAGGAAATACATGCCTTAAATGAAAAAATAGAAAGAATGAATGTCAATGTTGTTCTTGAGGTGCATTGTGATTTATGCGGGGGTAAGCATAATAGTGAAAATTGCAATCTAAATAACCCTTTGTACAAACCAACACTGAACAAGTAAACTACCTGAGAAACAACAACTCGATGAATAACCCTTACTCCAACACCTACAACCCAGGATGGAAAAACCATCCAAATTTTTCTTGGAGCAATAACAATAATAACGCAAATCAATATGGGAGAAGTTCATCTAATAAACAAGGCATGCATAGTGGAAATAACAACAATAATCATCACCCTAATTTAGAAGGGGCCTTCAACTCCTTCAAAGCAGAAACGATCCAATTTATGCGCCGCACAGAAGCCAATATGGGGGAATTTTTCTTGAAAGGATTGCACTACATTTTTCTGTTAATGCCACGGTCTCTTTTTCATCAATCTTCCTTTTCTTGGATAAGATGTATTTCATAAACTTAGCATAACTAGGCATTTGTTTAAGAGCTTCTGTGAATGGGATATTGATATAAAGAGTTTTAAAGGTCTCAAGGAATTTTTGATATTGAACATCGAGTTTCTCCTTAGCCATACGCTGAGGAAAAGGTATATGAGGGGTCTCTTTAGGTAGATCTCTAGGCTCTTCCCTCTCGGCTTCCCTTGCCACACTCTTTTCCGTCCTAATTGTTTCTCCTTTCTCCATTTCCTCTCTTGTTTTTATGATGTCTTCGCTATTTTCATTTCTCAAAATCTCATGAGTAACCCTTCTACTTCTTAAGGTTATTGTGTTCCCCGATTCATTCTCATATTCCCCGATCACTCCGATTAGTCAAGGTTGTTCTAACTGCTTCAATATATCTTTCAACGAAAAATTCCCCCATATTGATTTGTGTTCTAACACAATTTTTGTTCAATTCTTAGACAAGAGGAGACGGTCAAAAGAATTGAACAAAAATTGAAAGACATAATGAAGCAGTTAGAACAACCTTCACTAGTGGGGGTGATTGGGGAATATGAGAATGAATCGGGGAGCGCAATAACCTTAAGAAGTGGAAGAGTTGCTCATGAGATTTTGAGAAAAGAAAATAGCGAAGACATCACAAAAACAAGAGAGGAAAAGGATGAAGGAGAAACAATCAGGACAGAAAAGAGTGTGGCAAGGGAAGCCGAGAGGGAAGAGCCTAGACATCCACCTAAAGAGACCCCTCATATACCTTATCCTCAATGTATGGCTAAGGAGAAAACTCTATGTTCAATATCAAAATTTCCTTGAGACCTTTAAAACTCTTCATATCAATATCCCATTCACAGAAGCTCTTGAACAAATGCCTAGTTATGCAAAGTTTATGAAAGACATCTTATCCAAGAAAAGGAAGATTGATGAAAAAGAGACCATGGCATTAACAGAAGAATGTAGTGCTATCCTTCCAAGGGATAGAAGCTTCCCTGAGGAATATAGAGACCCAATTGGGGCAGATCTCCAAGCAGCTGACCTCTCAGCAGCAAGGGGGCATACCTAGTTCGATCGAAATAAACCCTAGGGAGTTGGTTAATGTGATACATTCAGAAGATATGTGTGGGGGAATTAAAACTGAAGGTACGGGTGCAACAGGTAATATGCTAGAGGAAGGGAAAGAAAAAATGGGGAACGAGAGTGAGAAGCTAACATCTCCTAAATGTGAAGACCCAGAGAGGATGAGCATCCCCTGTATAATCAGAAACGAAGTATTTGTAGATCCCTTGTGTGATCTAGGTGCTTCGGTCAATGTTATGCCCTACCATATTTATGAACATCTAAAGGTAGGAAGGATAGAATATACCTCAATGATTTTGGAATTTGCCAACTTAGAATCCCTTAGCCCTCTTGGAATGATAAAAAATGTTACAGTCAAATTGGGAAGTTTTATAGTTCCAACTGATTTTGTGGTATGTGAATGAGATCAATGGAATAAGAATTCCACAATTATCTTTGGGAGACCCTTTCTAATGAGTGTGAAAGCTGTTATTGATGTAGGTCATGGGTTTATGAGCGCAAATGTAAAAGGAAAAACTGAATTAATTGACCTTAAACCTACTTCATTTAAGAAAAGAGAAATGGAAAATGAGGTGATGAGAAGGGTACGAGAAGAAAGATTATGGGTTGATGATGTACTTGAAAATCTAATGTTGGAAGAAAGGAATTCTGATCATAGCTCAACTCCTTCCTATGAAAAGGGGAGCAAGGAAGGAGTGAAGAAAAGGAAAATGGGAAGAAGGAAAAGGAAGAAGAAGACTCCCCCAAAGCTTGAATTAGAGGATATGGATCCGCTAGGGGAAGTTAGAGATGATGAAGGTTCGAGCCACCTCATGGGTTGTGCTGACTCAAGCATCTTTAGCTTATGGAAGAGGAAACTACCGGATCTAACTAGTTAATCATTAACGAGTCTAGCTAAGGACGTTAAATTAAGCGCTTTTTGGGAGGCAACCCAAACCAAAAAAAAAAAAAAATTATTTACAGTGCGACAGCGCACTGTAGCGAAATTTTTGCAATAGCGCACTGCAGCAGGTATGCCGTGCATTTGTAAAAATTCCGCGAAGGCGCGCTGTAACAGAAATTTTGCTACAGTGCGCTGCAGCGGAAATTCCGTGATAGCGCGCTGTAGCGGACAATCCGCTACCGCGCGCTGCAGCGGTTTGCTGCAGCTGTAGATTTTTTCCATCTTGGGAACAATGCAGTCAAAAGGTCATGACATTTAGGTTCCCCAAGCAGTCAAAAAGCATGCTGAAAAAGCTACCCCCCCCTTCACATGGATCACCATATTAATGGCATGGAGAAGATCATTTGACCACCTTCTCTTGCCTTAGATTTTCTTAGTTATAAATAGGGAGGCATATGGGGGGTTATCCTTGCACCATTCCAATTCTCTTATTCTCTCTCAGCTCTTGATCTCTCTAGCTCTTATATCTCACCATGTCTTCTGGAAAAAAGGTCATTCATAGGAGGGAGGCGAAAGCATCTTCATCCGGAGAATCCTTCAATAAGAAGAGGTTCTCATCCGTGGAGGTCGAGCACCGATTCTTCTCAATCACTTCCCAACGGAAGTTAATTCCAGAGAGGAGTTTTAGCCAAGCTTTACCCGTTCTGGTTGAACATGTCAACCCTCGTGGATGGAGGGAGTTTGTGACCAAGAGAGCCCCTACGTACCCGACGATTGTCCAGGAGATCTATGCGAACGCAATCGATGCGACCGGGCAGCAGATCTTCTATCGAGGTAAGGGTGTCACCCTTGGGATTGCTCAAATTGAGCAATTATATGGGCTCGAGGAAGTACATTCTTGCTCCTACTTGGAATTGTTAGAATCTCGCCAAGACCCCCTTGATCTTGTAGTGGAAATCGTCGAAAATGACATAGAATGGGAAAGAGGATTAGCCAACATTCCTCATTCAGAATTAACGGAGATGAGTAGTGCTTGGCTAGTTTTCATTTCTAGCTTTGTTATGCCTACGAGTCACTTCATTGAAGTGACCCGTGCCCAAGCACTCCTCTTGTGCTCGTTGGTTAGGCCGGGCAAGATCCGCATATCTAATATTATTTTTGAGCAGCTTTGGAAAGCTCTCAAGGGTCCCTGCATTGCATTGGCCTTCGAGTCTTTGATAAGGGTTGTGCAAGACCCAAGGGGTTAAGATACTCTCCTCCGACACCGTCGTTCCCCCCAGTTGCGCCCTTAATCTTACAAATTTAAATGTTCGGGTATGTGAACGAAATCTGCCCAAGAAAAGAAGGGGCGCACAGGGAGAAACATCCGCGACACCCGACTATACCTCTTGAACAGGATTTTGTTACATCTCCACAATCAGTAAGCGGAGCTCAGCAAGGCTCTTGCCACGAACATGGGGTTCTTCAAGCAAGAACTCGTCCAGTAGCGTAGGTTTCAATCCGATTTCCATGAAGCCCTTGGGATGATGTTTGAGAATTGGAGCTTGCAAGGTGGACCAGATACCTCCATGTTGCCAAGACCTCCTGTTGGTGCCCCCATCCTGGAGACGCACTACCTTTGCGAATCCGCGTACGTACGAGATGCGGATGAAGAGGAAGAAGCCCAGGATTAATTAGGTTGTATTTTTTCTTTTTGTGCCTTTTTATATTTTTGTTGTATTTTTTCTTTCTTGTTTTTTATTTTAAGATTTCAATTTATGAATTTTCAGATCCCCTCATTTTTAGGGTGTGCTTAAACTAATTATTTTTTCTAAATTTTTTGGAAATCACAAATTGACAAGATGGACTTAAATATAAATAAAATGGTGCAATTCAAAAATAACCAAATACATTATAAGCATTAAAATGTTTTAATTAAGGAATGAGTGGAGGATAATCTAATCTCCAAAAATTTAATTTAATGCCTTGAACTAAGTATGGGGGAAGGCATTGGACTTGGACTAGAAATGTGGTGTGTACTCTAAAAAAGAGTGTGCTAGGCTCCCGTAGAATTTCATGATCATAAAGATGCATATTGGGGATGAAGAAAAATGTCTCTCCCTAAGAATGAAAAAAACAAAATATATATTCAAAATGGGATGATGAAAAATATCTCTCCCAAATGATCAAAATGTGAAAGGATGAAGAAAAATATCTCTCCTTCAAATCTTTTCATCTTTGTGATTTATAAGAAGGAGCACATATGGCATAACTCTTGGAGACTTTGACCAACTTTTCTAGTCTAGGGTCCATAATGAATTCTCTCCATCACCTAGTGTCTAGCATGAAAATCAAAATATTTGGAGATTAATTGATTAAACCACCCTTATTGCCAAGGTTAAAATATTAAAAGTTGCTAAATGTTTTGTTTCATTTTTGCTATGCACAAACATTGACTTATATTGACTCTAATTGAATTTTTGTGACTATCATCTCTATGGTACAGAAAAAAATACTATTTTGAGCTTACTTGAGGACGAGCAAGAATTTAAGTATGGGGGTGTGATGAATCCATAAATTATGTTTAAAATAAAAGAAAACTCATTCATTTCTAACCTTTAAAATTGCTCATAAATAAAATTTTATCTATCTTTTCAGGAAAATGGCATCCAAAGGAGTTCTGAGACAACTTTTGCAAAATTTCTAAATTTTTTAAAGGAATCCGCTGCCGCGCGCTACAGCGGGTAATTTCGCAAACGGGGACGCTGCAGTGGGTTCATTTGTGAACCGCGGGCGCGGTAGTGCACTGGAGTGGGTTCATTTGCGAACCGCAGGTGCGGTAGCAGCGCTGCAGCGGAACATTTTGCAAATTGAGCCGCTACCGCACTACAGCGCGCTGCAGCGGTATGATTTGCAAAATGAACCTCTATAGCGCGCTGCAGCGGGTAATTTTATGAAATTTGGATGCGGTAGCGTGCGACAGTGGGAGACTTAGCTAATTTTGCTTGCTTCCATTGCACGCCACAGTGCACCGCAACGTGCTGCAGCGGCCACCACCAGTTTTGCCAGTTAGATGCATTTATTACGGCTGGGACAAGAGCCCCAACCTACATCTTGTCCCCAGCCATCATTCCCTGCAGTAGCTCTGATTTTCAATGGAAGATGGCCTCTTGATTTGATAAGAAGGATAAACAATGAAGGATATTGGTCACTTCATCTTTAATTTGGAATTTGCCATCATTACTTCAGATTTTTTTTATCAAATTGCTAGTTTTGGAGAGAATGAAGGAGTATGGAGCCCCTCTCCTATAAATACACCTCCTCTTGACTAAAGTAGGGTTCACAATTTTTCTCAAGACACTAAGTAAAGAGGAGGAGTGCATAAAGAGAAATGAGGAACTCCCCAAGGGTGGCAAGCCAAGCTCTAGTTAAGGAGGAGAAGAAAGAAGGCAACACTAGCGACCTAAGCGAGAAGCTTGAAGAAGGAGAAGAAGAAATCCGGAGAACTTTCAAGGGACGTTCCTAGTATCTTCTAAACCTTACTCTTGTATTTTCTTTTCTTAGTTGATCATGAAAGCATCTTTATACATGTATGTGTTTTTCTTCACTTCTTTTGTAATGAGTAGCTAAATCTCCCTTGGGGAGGGTTGGGGAGTTTTCATGTGTATGTGTTATTATTAATGTATGAAGTTTTCCTCAAGCGAAATTAAATTGTAAAGGACTTAATGAAATATGCTTTTTATTATTTGGTCTTGAATGTGGATATAAGGAAATGAATTAATAATGTCAAGAACTAAATTGTCTTATACTCCGTAGCTCACCTTAGGTTGGATGCTAGGTCTATGAGTGCATTGAGAGCTTAGAACTATGTCACAAAGTTCTTGAGCTTAATGCACCTTAATCTAAGCTCAATCCAAGTGTTGATGCATGTGATGCTAAGACCCACTAAATGAGCTCCTTAGCTCAACATAATTGAGGTAAAGGAAGAAATAGTTGAGTGCTCATGAACTAAGTGACATAGTCATTGAGCCCAACATATTAATCCCTAATCTTAACTATGTGAGATGCAAGTGATGCTTATAGTGGAATCAATGCTTATAAGATCTTAAAACATAAATATCATAATCTACTTGATCAAGAGATAAGATGAAAATCTAAAACCTAAAATCTTATAAGAATCTTTGTGCCAAAGTAGAACCAAATGTGTGTTCATTTTGTGCACAAGATTTGAACTTGTGAGACTTTGAGATAAAAATCTCAAGTTGAACAATGTGCACTTGATAAACAACATATAAATGAAAGACAAAGCTTGAGAAATCAAAGTACATTGATAATGTATCATCACATGTGGAATAAACCCAACTCTCCTCTCTCTTTTATCTAATTTATCTTCATTTAGTAGTTACTGTGCTAAGTCTAGGACTAACTCATCAATTAAATAATTGCTTAAATGTTAGTGAAAATAGATAGACCTTAGTAACAAAATAACCAATTCTCTGTGGTTAGATAAATCTCAGAAAGTAACTCTTTACACTTATTACTTCAGACCACGTACACTTGCGTGTGAGCGCAGACGTGTATTTACAGTCTGTCAGTAAGACATAAGGTGGGAACCCCTTCCCACCCTCAAACTAGTGAGCAAGTTAAAGTATCAAATAGAGAAGTTAAGCAAGTTCTAGAGAAAACTGTGAATCAAAATAGAAATGATTGGACTTCAAAGCTTCAAGATGCCCTGTGGGCATATCGAACTGCCTTTAAAACCCCTTTAAGAATGCCTTCTTATAAGCTCATTTATGGTAAATCATGTCATTTCCTGGTAGAATTAGAGCACCGTGCCTTTTGGGTAATTAAAAAATTGAACTTTGACTCCCAAAAAGCAGGTGCACTGCAAATACTACAATTAAATGAGCTTGATGAATTCAGACTGAATGCCATGAGAGTGCAAAATTATATAAAGAGAAAACAAAAAAATGGCATGATAAGCTCATCAAGCCAATGCATTTTTAACCTGGAATGAAAGTACTACTTTCTAACTCAAGATTAAGATTATTTACAGGAATATTGAAGTCAAGATGGACAGGACCATTTATTGTCACTAAGGTTTCCTTCATGGAGTAGTTGAAGTCGCTTCAAATGATGGCACTTTAAAAGTAAATGGGACTCTTCTAAAGCTGTACTTGGAGGAGGGTATTTTATAAGAAAAGGGAGGATGGACCCTTCGGGACCTCCCGGATGAAGGTATCACATAAAAGATCTAACTCGTGTCAGGCTAAGATAGTAAAACAACGTTTATTGGGAGGCAACCCAAGAATAAATAGGTTGTAATTTTTCTTTTTATTTGCATGATCTGTTTTTGCACTTTTCTTTTTTGTGTGTTTTATTTTGAGGAATTTAAATTATGGATTTTCATATTTCCAAAATCTTTCTAGAATTTGCAGACAAAATTTTCTGAAATTCTTCAAGAATGGAAGTTGCAAAAAATATCAAGAAGAAACTGATATTAAATTAAAGGTGTACCTAACAAAAAGTGACTAAATGCATTGACAGCATTAAATCTTTTTACAAAGGAATGATTTAAGATTAATTAATCTACAAAGTTTAAATCAATGCTAAGGACTAGTGTGGGGGGATGGCATTGGACTAAAAACCAGTGATTAAGGTGAGTAATCTAAAAGAGTGTGCTAGGCTCTCATAGGACTTCATGATCACAAGATTTAAAATGGGGATGAAGAAAAGTATCTCTCCCTAAGAATGAAGGAAGAAACCTAAAAATAAGGATGATGAAATATCTCTCTCAAAAGAAAGAAATAAAAAAGGATGATGAAGGAGCACATCTGGAACAAAACTCTTGATTACTCACTACCTCCCTAGTTATTCCAAGGAATCTCTGTCATTACCTAGCACCAAGCATAAATACTTATACTTGGAGCTTAGCCTATTAACCTTGGTTCATATCCAAGATTAGAAAATTTAATTAATGTCAAATGATCTTGCCATTTCAGTTAAGCACAAGCTTTGAATTGCACATCAAATTCTCATTAATATTTCTTGTTGACTCTCATACCTATAATTAGAAAATATCATTTTGAGCTTACTCGAGGATGAGCAAGAAATTAAGTGTGGGGGTGTGATAAATCCATAATTTACATCCTAAAATAAGGAAAATTTCATTCATTTTCATATTTATATTACTTCCTTGATCAAATTCTGTCTATTTTTCAGGAAAAATGCACATTCAAAAATTTTTGAACAATTCTGGACAATTTCCCAAGGAATTCTGAAAAAACACAATGCCTCGCACTGCAGTGCGCTGCAGCGGTCCTGCTTGCAAAGCACTGGTGCTAGAGCACGCTACAGCGGGCCATTTACGAAACGCTGGCGCTATAGCGCGCTGCAGTGGGCCATTTGCAAAATACTGGCGCTATAGCGTGCAGCAGCAGAGCAATTTGCAAAAATCTATCACTATAGCGCACTGCAGCGGTCCCATTTGCGAAGCGCTGGTGCTATAGAGGGCTGCAGCTGAGCAATTTGTAATTGCGCTGGCACTATAACGTGCTGCAGCGGTCCATTTGCGAAGCGCTGGCGCTATAGCGCGCTGCAGCGGACCATTTGCAAAAATCTAGCGCTATAGCGCACTGCAGTAGTTCATTTGCGAAGTGCTGGTGCTAGAGTGCACTGCAGCGGAGCAATTTGGAAATGCAATGGCACTATAGCGCACTGCAGCAGACCATTTGCGAAAATCTTGCGCTATAGCGCGCTGCAGTGCGCTACAGCGCGCCGTAGCGGATCATCAATGAACAAACCAAAATGCCACAACGCACCACAGCGGACCATTTTGCAAAATATTTTGCTATATTGTGCTATAACATGCTACAGCGCGCTGCAGCGGCCCACCAAAATTTTGTCTGAGCAGTGCATTAAGTGCAGCTAGGACAAGACTCCCAACCAGCTCCTTGTCTCCAGCCATTATTCCTTCTGCAGCAGAGTTGTTTGTAAAGGGAAAATTGACATTTTGAGGTGATGTGGAGATTAAATAATGGAAAAGTGAAAGTCACTTGACCCCTTAAGTGGGATTGGCCATCATGATAGCAGAATTTTAAAAGCAATGCAGAATTTGAATGAGATGGATGAAGAGTGCAGTCCACCTCTATAAGTACCACCCTTTTTGACTTAAGAAGGGTTCCCAACTTGGCTCACTACATCCTAAGTAAGGAGAGGGGTGAATAGAAGATAAAGAGAACTCCCCAAGGGTGGAAGAATGTATCATGCTAAGGGAAAGAAAGAGAAAGGCAGCACTACGGACTTAGGAGAAGCAACCACAAGAAAGAAGAGGAGAAGACCAGAGAACTTCATCAAAGGAACGTTCCTAGTATTTTTTAAGCTCTTGTCTTATGTTTTTTTAGTTGATCATGAAAGGGTCTTTATCCATGTATGTGTTCTTTTTCATCTCTTTTGTAATGGAGAGCTAAACCTCCCTTGGGGAGAGTTGGGGTAACCCCACATGTGTTGAATGATACTATAATGTATGACATTTTCCTAAAGCTTTAATAAAAAATTGTGAACTCAATGACTTGTTAAAGAAATGTGAAGGACTATTGTGGACTTGAATGAGGACCAAAGGACAAGGGACTAAATGAAATCAAGGACTAAAAGGTCTTGTACTCCATAGCTTACCGTAGTTATTGATGTTGGACTCATGAGTGCATAAGAGCTTAGAACTATGTGAGAAAGTTCTTGAGATTAGTGCACCCTGATCTATGCTCAACTAAAGAGTTAAAGCATGTGATGCTAAGACCCACTAATTGAGCTCTATTGCTCAGCATACTTGAGGGAGGGAATGGATTTATTGAGTGCTCATGAACGATGTGACATAGTCATTGAGCCCAATGAAATCACTCCCTCATCTAAACTATGCATGATGCACGTGACGCTTTTAGTGAAATCAATGCTTGAAAGGTCTTAACTTCATAATCCTCATCTTTATGATTAAGAGATGAGAGGAAAACTACAAATCTAAAATCCTTTAAGGGTCTTTATGCTGAAATAGAACTGACTGCGTGTTCATTTCATGCACAAGATTTGAACTTGTAAATCTTTGAGTTAAAACTCTAAGAAGAACAATGTGCACTTGATTAAAAACTAAGTAAAGAAAAGATGAACACTTGAGGAATCATCATACATAAGTAATCTATCATTTCATTTTGGAGAAACCCAACTCTCCTCTTCCTTTTATCAGAATTGTTTTCTACTAAGAGTTGTCGTGCTTGTTCAGGAACCAATTTCAATAATACACATATAGCTTAAACATTAATGATCATAGATATACGTTTGTAACAAAACACCCAATTCCCTAAGGTTCGATAAATCCCGGAAACTCAAACTTTCTACTTATTACTCTAGATTTTTTACACTTGCATGTGAGCACAGACGTATTTTAGCTCTGTCAATGGCCAATAGGGCCATCGTTTTTATCACTACATCTCTAAGACCACATTATCAACAGAGTACCCATCACTCATTCATGACATGATAAAGTGTTTCATCCTCAACCACTAAATAGCCAATGTAACAACCCTAGGTTGTTACCTTGCTAAACCATAATCTAAACAACCATTATTTTAGACTCCATTGCTTTAGAACTTCAAATGAAGATTATCCTAAAAATTTGAAGTCCATATGACTTCTCTAAGTCCAAAATAATATTTTGATCAGTCTAGATGCCCTAGCCTAGACCTAAAATATTTTGATCTCAAAATTAAATTCTGATTGTATTTTTGAATTCCTCACCCCCAAATTAATTAAGGGTGAAAATTTGGTGGGATTTGGAAATCATTTAGGCCATAATTCACATTTAATTAAAATGGTCTAATTGCATAAAAGGGTTTCTAACAATTTGATTTTGCAAATCTACCCTTATACCCGATTAAACGGCCGGGATCCGCTGTGCGGACCGCGGTCGATCTGCTGCGGAGCCCAAGTCATGCGACAGTGGAGTCCCGCATATCTAGCCATTCCGCCTTCTTATCCAACGATCAAGATTTGAGCCCGCGAAACCACGGATCGACCATTGGATCTACCCGACAGATCCTACGGCCCGGATCACTCCCGCGATCGGCCGTTAGGATCCGAGCGATCCGAGTCGTTCTGCCATCTAATCAATGGATGAGATGGCATCCGAAGGTCCTGCGACTGTGGACCATTGTCATCCTCTCGCCCACGCCCGATAGAAGGAATCTGGTGGATTCCAGGCAGCTAGGTCCTGTCCGTCACTCCAGCGTCCACCTCAGCATGCCGTTAGGACCCCTCCCATAATGGATTGGAGCCCCGATCAGGCCTCGTGACCCAGCCAAGCTCAAATTGGAAATTTGAGAGCTCGGCCATGGCCCGACCTCTCGGGTCTCCCCAACCCAAGACAATGGCTCTGGAAGCTTCCCCATTCAATGCTGAGGCTATAAATAGCTTCAGTGTTTCATCCTATGATCCTTTGCTGATCAATTGGAATTGAGCTGCCTTCTGCCATTACTAAATTCCCGAGCTTGCGTAGGGCGATCTCCAGGTGTTCCCGGTGTGCGTACCATTCATAGGAGGGTCCCCTGGTGTTCAGGAACTCTCAAAGGAAGCTCAGCAAGCCTGGCATTGCCCCTGCGATGTCTGCAACCCCTCGGCAAAACCAGGTACCTCTGTTTGCAAGTTTCGAGCCAATGAGGCTCGGATGTCCTTCCATTTGACTCGTATGCGTGTGTATTGTCATTTCGAACCCAACAATATCGAAATTAAGATCTAAGTTAACCCCGATCGATCGAATCGATCGATTAGGTTAAGTTTCTTAAGGATCGCCTCGGTCAAGTAAGGACCCGGCGATCCAGACCATCCCAAACCCTCAGACCAGAGGGCTTCGATACACCTCACCTCCCTGATGGTGTAGGGATCGAGCCCGGGGTCTGGCATGGCCTCTATGGGGAGAATTATCTCCCCATAGTAGCTCCATTGAAGGGGTCCTCGGGCGAGTAAGGTCCGGTCGATCCGAACTGTCTCACAGGGGCTTCGGGTCTGAGTTGACGCATCTGACCACGAGGATCGAGTAGCGATCCATTTCTGGCCGTGCCGTGGTCACGATGCGCCAAAATTTGGCGATTAGGGTTCCCCTAATCAGCCCTCTCCGACAGGACAAAGGCGCGGGGACGAAGTCTTGTGTGACAGTCCCGGGTCTTCATGCCCCGGTCGACCCGCATGGTTAGGCTAGTGGGCCAAGCCCGTTATAATTAAATTCGAATAATTATAATTAGTTTCCTTAAGGAAAATAATTCAATTATTTAAATCATAGGAAATTGATTAAATAAAAATACAGAATGTATTAATTGAATAGCTTCTAATCCACTGGTCCAAATCCTATGATATATGAAAATGATCAAAAAATTATCTGGGATCTGAATATAAAATAAAATTTGATATTTGATAGTTAGATTTTCCATTGTTGCCTAATTATAGTGGAACTTAATTAGGATGATTTAGCAAATATACTTACCCAAATTGCATGATTAAGGTGCCCTTAGTTTACTTATGATGAGTAGGATGCATGTGTTAAGTGATTTATTTTTTTTGAGTTCTATATTTCATGTTATGTCTTAATGTTGTTAAAGCATGATTAGTGAAAATTAAGGTTTATACTTATTGGATCTTAGCAAACTTAGGCTTTGATTAATTGTATTACTTAACATGATTTGTATGCCAAATTACAATTAATTATGATGGTTAGATTTGTAATTATGTGCTAATCCATTTGAATGGATTTAGGGTTTGATTAACACTAATTACTTTCTATTTTTTTTTGAAATTTTTCTTTTAATAAGACTTATAATAGTAAGCTAGATGTATTGAAATCTTGTAAGTTCAAGTATTAAGTATAAATGAAACAAATCTAAACTTGAAAACCTTAATCACCTTAATTAATTTAAGAATTCTTAAGACTTGGATCAAGCTTTTAACACTTGATCTAGGTCTGAGACTACCACCAATAATACATGTTTAATCTACTGATTTTACATTGATCTATAAATACACACTTGATTTTATTTAAGACATGAAAAGGGATCAAACCCTGATCTACTTAAGAAATATCCAAATCCTCAAACCTTAACTAAATTGATTTGATTATAAGACAATGAATCTGATATTTTCTAATAATGCACTTGATTGGATATTGATAATAACTTTATATGATTTCTTAATCTGAATTAAAACCTTAAGATCATTGATTTTCTCCTAAATAAGAATATTAGCTTAAGAGATTAATAAAATCATCTTGATTGAATAATTTATCTAAAACCTTAATAATATCTTTTGATTTAGATCCCATAATCATAGGTCAAGTGATGATCAGATGACTTAATCATCTAATCTAATCATTCTAACCCTAATATTGAAATAAAATATAAAATGTTAATATCAGAATTAAGAATGGGATATCTTAAGCATCTCTCCATAAGATCATCTTGAAACATTTAAAAGACTTAAGTTACATATACCTTGAGGTAGAATCACTTGTATGATGCATTGAGGTAGAAGCTTAGAAGATCCCATAATCCTAGAAATTGATCTTAACCTCTCGTGGTAGGAATCACTTAAGACATTAGAATGATACTTCTCCTTGTGGTAGAATTCATGCTAAGTGATCCTTGATCACACTTTAGTTGAACCTGGTATAGGACTTACCTATTTAGCATAGGCCTTAATAGTCTTGATAATTCCTTGCCTTACTAGGTAGACTTGTATGAACCTAGATCATTGGGTGGTACAGTATAGTATACCCATACTACTGGTTCTCAGTAGTATTCAGGATTGGTTGATTCACTCTAATAGGGACTTATGAGCAGGTGCTATCCTGTGGGATAAGACCAATATAGTCCCGTTAGAATAAATCTTTCAAACCTAACAGTGTATTAAATAGGTATTCATTCCTTAGTTTGATTGTAATATAAATTGCCAATGGGCAATGCCTCCTAGAGAAGACCGCTTCAATAGGTGTGGCTCAGCAAACTAATAAATTAAAGTTATCGTCTTTGATACACTAAGTGTAATTGAGAATAGGGCATCCTAATAACTTAGCTTGAGATATAAATCGCCAATGAGTGATGCCTCCTATTGAAGATCGCTTCGTTAGGGTGGCTTAATCAAACTAACTGATGAGAATCACCTTCCTTGCAAGGCCACTAAGTATGTGTATACCATCATTCTATCTAATAATCTTTAATCAAATTTGCAACTTTAACCAATTATCATTCTAGGAGCTAGGAGTCAGAATCCTTTTAGCAGGATTCTGCACAATGAAGACTTAGAATTCATTATCAACATTTCAATCTTTCGTGGATTTCTGGATTTTACTCATATAGAATATAAGCATGGGCATAAGCATGAGCATGGACTTGAAGCATTATTTCAGCGATAATGTATGAGTATCAGTGATGAAGTATGTGTTACGAAATATTGCATACACATACTCAGGGTGCATCTGCGTCACCACATTATATTCCTAATGGGGTATATGTTTGCATTGGGACTACTCATAGTCTTTCAGTGATAGTTCAGTGACATACCTGTGACATACATGGTGTAGCATATTTGGGTGCATCATTTCCATGACATATATTACATCATTTGGCATTTCTTTCATCTTGATTTCTGAGTATTCGATGTTTCCTTTGCTTTTAGTTTTAATTTGTGTGACAGTTTTACTTACTTAGCCTTTACTGTCTTACTTACTTGGCCGTTATAGTTTTTCCTTACTTAGTTCTTTTTCCCAGTTTTTCCTGTAGTTTTACTTTACTTTACTCGTTACTCGTATTTTTAGCTTTATTTCTGCATAGTTAGTAGCGATGTGTTAGACTTCTTGTCTAACACGGGGTACTTTTGGGATCCGACAATTTGCTATATCCCGAGCAGCTTATAGAGACAGGGTAAGAGGACATACAAGAGATCCAGGAGGAGTACGTGGAGCCCTAGCGAATCGGACATCTACCATTATTTCCTTCTTTATTTCAGTACTTTTGATATTCTGAGATGAATGTTTACTACTTCCTGTAATGAATGTATTTTGGATATTTTGCTTTTAGCTTCCGCACTCTGTTATACTACTATACTTAGTATTGTGATGTGATCAGCATACTGGAAATGCTGATATATTGAGAATGTATATTGGATGCTTAACCACTTCTTTAAATCCAATGTACGTGTTAGTATAATTCTTAAGATAAGCATATTAATCATATCGTAAGTATTGGCTCTTGATCCTACTCTTAGGTTCGAGTCAGCAGCCTTCAGTATGGCTTAGTCTCTTAGACCCCGCCTATTTGGGAAGATGGGATTTCCTTACATACCCGTCCTCTCGATTAGCGCACCGCTCTGCCACTGATTTTCACTACTTGTCTTTTACGCACGACGGCGGGGTGGGGCACTAGAGCCAAGTTTCCACCTTGGCTGTGATGCCATCCCGCACTCCTTCCACAAATACTAAAGCAACATCATTAGATCCTAAGCTAGCATACAACCGTCAAGGCCAAAGACCTCAGAACAGGCAACCAACAGCTCCTGCTCGAGATTATAACCTAACTCCTATGACAGATCATGAAGACATCAAAGTCGTATTGC
The DNA here is from genome assembly GCA_016760335.1 of Gastrodia elata. Lineage (NCBI taxonomy): Eukaryota > Viridiplantae > Streptophyta > Magnoliopsida > Asparagales > Orchidaceae > Gastrodia > Gastrodia elata. The sequence goes on along the minus strand of CM028674.1, from coordinate 27,925,877 downwards.
GTACGTCTTAAATTTAATTTAATTACTACTTTCTTTATTTCCTTATAGCTTGAATGATTTAAGTATCAATTTTAATATCGCATCAAAAATATAGGCGCCTTATCAATTAACAACAAACCATGCAACATTCTTTTTGATACTGTAGCAAGTTACTTTTTTATATCAGAAAGTTGGTTCAAAGTCCTTAATATACTTCATATCATTTAGCAAACTCATTAAGCATAGGATTACCCTCTAAAGCCTGCATGCAAGCACAATAGTTCTATAGCCTGGAAATTTTGATTGGTGAACCAAACTTTGAAGCAAAGTTGATCGTGCTGCAGATAGTAAATTTTGATATAATCTTAGGATTGAATGGGCTAAGCCAGTATGGCGCTACCATCAATTGCCAAAAGAAGAAGATAAAGTTAGGAAGTGGAAATCTAGCTAAGACTATCGTTGGCAAATTTAGAACTCAGGCATCATTAATCAATGCGATGAAAGATGAGAAGCTAGTTAGGAAATGATGTGATAACTACCAAGAGACAATTCTAGGTGAGAAGAAAGTGACCTAGTATATTTAAAGGTCAGTCTTATGAAAGGAATATATTATTTTGGAGTAGTTGGAAAGCTCAGTCAAAGATATGTTGGACCTTTCCAGATCTTGGCAAAAATTGGATCCCTAGCATACAAGTTAGAACTACCTAAAGTCTTCTCTACAGTGCATAATGTATTCCATGTGTCATCACTCAAGAAGTGCTTAAGAGCCCCAGCATCTAATCTCAGTTCCTCCAGTTGAGATTCAGCCAGATCTATCATTAATTGAAGAGCCTGTAAGGATTATGGGAAGGGATCTAAAGTAGTTGAGAAGATGCTCAATCCCAATGGTCAAAGTGTAGCGGAAGGACCGTCTATCTACTGAAACCACTTGGGAGAAAAAGTCAGACATGTGGTTCAAGTACCCAAAGCTCATCATGTTTTGCTTTACCTACTTAAGTGATGTCAAGGATGATATCATTCTTAAGTAAGGGAGTCTGTAATAACCTAAATTATTACCTTAGTCAATTAAAACTAAACCAAGTCCTGATTTTGATTCTAGTGCTCTAATTAAGTTATTAGGAGTTCACCGCATCCAAATTAGAAGTTAAATAAATCAAGTACTGATTCTGGGATTTCCAGAAACTCTAAAAATTGACTAAATTAAATTGACCTCAGATCAAAAATCAAACTTTTCCATTGCGCTCATTGCACCCAAATTCGCTAGTGGTGATGTTTTGGTGGCAATTAGAAGTTATCGAAAATCTGTCGAATATTTTAATATATTTTAAAATACCCCAAAAACTAAGAAAATTAAATACTCGTCGGAATTGAAATCTGTCTTTACCGTTGCGTTCCACACCCCTCAATTAGCTAGGGATGGATATCTGGAATTTTTCTGAATCCATTTGTCATTTAAATTTAATTAAGGAAATTTGAAATTATGATTTTAATATTAACTAACTTAAATCATATCAAACTGCACCATCAGGAATCCTTCAGCAACGTTCCTTCCCAACGCACGCCGTCTGCCCATTTCATCTGATCTCGTGAAAGGTTGGAGTCATTTGATCGGCTCGATCGAATGGCTCAATGATTTCCTTCCCCGACCCCGCTGCCCACACGCCACGAGTCAGTCCCGCTGCGGCCACCGCCAATCCCCGCTCGCGGCAACTTCGCAAGCTCCGCCTGCCATTTCTTTATCACACAACTAGCAAGTTAAGGCTTCCTTTTTTTGCTGTCTAAGAGATCTAAACCAAGTGGCAGCTCATCTTCATCCAATCATCAAACCTCACCCATTCATCTAGGAACCTCCATTATCCCTATTTTCTCAATGTGATTCTTCCATTCCCATTTCAAAACCTAATTTCATAGGATAGATCATTGATCGAACATACCTGATCACGTTCAATTGGGTCTGATCAGACCATTTGGCATAAGCATCCACATGACAAACCATTAAACATCCGCCTGTCCATAGGACCCAATCTAGGGTTAGGATTTGTAGGTTATCCAAGCCACCTCAAGTGCTGGACCACATGCCAAATGAAAGGTCTCTTCGAGACCTTTCCATCGACATGCGAGCCGACCTCAGCTAGGCCTGATGCCCCTCCAAATGGCTTGTCCTAGGTTCGGCCCTCGGGAATTCTGCGGATGAAGATGAAGAGCGCTCTTGGGTCGGGCCGGGTCGACCCGAGCCCAACACGCATTCGTGCAGGCCGTTGGTGTGGCTTGTGGGGCCACATCTGAACCACGTACGCCTACCCTTGGGAACACAACCTACCGCGCAAGCTCTCTGCTGCCGCGTGTGCACGTGGTCCCCGCCTCTACTCCTTATGATGGGAACAGTTGGTGCCCACCTTACCTAGCTATCAGGTCTGGATTGGGCGCCGCAGTCTCCTGGGTCGAACCATGCCGCTTTGTCAGCAGCCACGTCAGCCGCGGAGTCCGTCCTTTTTGACCGACGGGTTCAGTGGGACCTGCCGTATAATTAAATAGGTTATTTAATTAATTTTGTTATAATTAATTTGAATAGTAAAGTTAATTAATTCAATTTGCATAAATTAAATTAATTAAATATAAAAACTTTAAATACTCATAACTTTTAAACCAGTAATCCAAATATACTAAATATATATATTATTTTTCTTAAAAAAATGAGAGGAATATTATAGTAGTGTCAACTTTTTTGTATGACATCTAGTTGACAAAGTGACATTTTAGGACCTCCACACTTAAACCTAAACTTTAGAAAACTTCAAAATCAATAACTTTGTACCCATTGACCTAAACTAGTCAATACGGTTCTCATTTTAATTAGGAGAATGTCTAGATTAATCTAATAGTGTTAGTTTTGCTATTAGGTTAATAACTTGACTAATGACTTTTGAGATATTTCCTTAATTACCCTAATGACCTAGAAATTCAATTAGCCATAACTTAATCAATTGAACTCCAAATTAGGTCATCTAATAAACATTTTAGATCAAAAAAATCTTAATCAACTGTAAATTGAAATAAAATTTAGGTTTTGACCACTCGAAGCCCTAATTTGCCCTAATTACCCTAGATCTTGATTAGATCATAACTTGACCAATTGAAGTCCGAATTAGGTCTACTCACAATTAAAGTACTCAGCGTGTTATAACAAAGAAATAGCCACCGACTAAAGTTTGGACATCAAATGGAAAAGTTAAGTTTTTGACCCTTTTATAAAACCCTAAAATTATACTTTTAGACCCTAGAACTATCTTAGCTATAACTTAACCAATTGACATCAGAATTCAATATTCTTAGAATCTATGGAATGCTTATATAGTAAATAATAATAACAAATGGACCTTTTAGATCAAAATCCTTAATTGAACTCATAGAACTTAATACTTATCCAAATTTGATACACATACTGTCTATCTTCATGTTAGATAGTAAGGAATAATTTAGCATCAATAAAATCCAATTTTGAACCCTTAATCAAAAAGTAGCATTTTAGACCCTAAAGTATGTGCAAAATGATCATTTTGCCCAAATTTTAGGTTAAGTGCCCTTAACCTCTAGAATATCCATTAAAATAATAAAATTAATAAAATAGCTATTTTGGAATTAATTTAGATCTCTTGAACTCATAATCAGGTTAAATTGAAAAAATCCCTCTTTAGCCTAAAAATCCTTAAGTAAGAAAAATATATCTCTAGCTTAATTCTTAATTCACATCCTACCTTCCTTAAGTAAATTAGGTTAACAAGTAAGTTAATTAACATTAATCCCTAAACTACTCATTCAATTCATAAGTCAAGACTTAAGCATTTCCTTAGGATCTGCACCCTCACCATAGAATCTTTTCCTTATAATTAGGAATAGATACTAGGTTAGATTTTATTTATTGAGTAACTGGGTTATTCAATGGATGAAACATTGGTTTTATTAGTTTCTAGATTTTCGTACTTTAATTTTAATTATTTTATCTTTTTACTTTAGATTAAGATTAGGAGAATCATTCTATAAATCTTGATAGTGCTTAATAGAATTTGCCTTGATTGTTAGTTCACAATTAGACTTATGCATTAGTCCTTAAGCCTTACTCTTTTAATTATGTGATCAAACTCAATTCGTGGTGTTTAAGTCATAATCCCTAGCTTTAGTAGATCTTGATCAGATCTTAGCTTAGAGCATCTAATTTCATTAAATAGGACATGTTGATTACTTATTTAACTTGTAAGCAATATTGATTGAAGATAATAAGTATATACCTATGCACATGTATATATATACGAATATAAATTTAGAGAAGTAATACGTATATGAGGAGTAGAGCTTTACAGAACTATTAAAATTAAGATTTTAGAATAATGATTTATTAGTTAGTGTTAAATAAAACTATTTAAGTCATAATTATAGGTTCTATCACTAGTTAATAAGCAATATTAGTTCAATATGAAAAGGTTAAGTTTAGTCAACAATAAAACTAACTAAATATTAACATCGAATTATAATTACTCTAGAACCGCAATTAAGTTATTAACATTACTAAATCAAATTAGTTATTTCAGAACTAACCCACCAGAAATTTAATTAGCATTCCTTTCTTTTTAACTTTAGGGAATGTAAGAAAATATATGTATATAAAAACATGCTTACAAATAAGATCTTAAATAACTAATATTAATTAAAGAGATTGGTTAAATTGATTTTAACAATAATAAATAATATGTCCAAAATTAGATGGTTTAGACATATATATATATATATATATATATATATATATATGGGTTAACTAAGTGCGGTTGAGTTAAGGATTCAAATGGTCGTAACTTGGTCAATTCGACTTCGAATTTGAAAATTTAAAATGCTAACTAGTTTAAAACTTCAATATCATCAATAAACTGAAATAATATTTAGGTTCTGAATCCTATGAATTTAGAAAATGACCAAAATATCCCTGGTCTCGTTTTGGTCATAACTTGATCGTTTCTCGCTCGATTTAGGCGTACTTACTGTCTATTTTCAAGTTAAACAGTAAGAAATCAATTGGATCTAAGAGAAATCAATTCTAACCACTAAGTTAAAAGTTGACTTTTTGACCCTTAAGGTATGGGCAAAATGGTCATTTTGCCCTAAGATTGGACTAAGTACCCTTACCCTTTGGATAACATCCCAGAATGCCAAGACTAATATTATAATCACCTTAGTAATATTTAAGCAAGTGAAATCAACCCTTAAGTCAGATTCTAATAATTTTTGCTAAGTCTTAAGCACTACACCTTAAGGACCTTTCCTGAGAATAGTAATAGATCATAAGTTAGAGTTCATTCATTGGGTAAATTGGGTTACCCAACAGGTGAAACCTTGGTTTATTAGTTTCTGGACTTTCTTTTATTTTACAATTCGTTCCGATTATTTTGTCTTTTAACTCTAAATTTAAGGTAGGAGATTCATCCTATTAAGTTTGATTACTTAATAGGATTTGCCTTAACTAGTAGATCACTTATAGTATAAAGCCTAGAACTTAGATCTTATCCAGTTTGGATTATGTAATTAAACCTAAAATCTCGTAGTGTTTAATCCATAATCTATAGGTGTAGAAGATCTTAATCAGATCTTAGTTAGAACATCTAAATTCACAAAATTAGGACGTATGATTTATTTGTTTAATTTATAGTCGTCTATCTGATTGATCTAGATTAGAACCTGATCAGTTCTAATCCTTTTAACTTATAAGGACGAGTTTCCAAATTACACTCAATAGTAGGAAAATGGTGATCCTGAACTTGTGTAATTTTGGAATAGTTAGAATGATTAAGTAGAAAACAAATGATATCACCATGTGTAGTCGAGTCTCTTGCTTACTTGTTATTTGTTGCTACGCATACCTTGTAATTTTGTGCCTTCTATTTTCTTTGAATATATAATATAAGACATTTGATGCATAAATAAAATGTTAGAAAATTATGGAGACTCCTTAGATTCCTTATGAAAATATTAAAGTAAATAAGTGAAATAATAATAAATTGATGTGATTGAGCTGCTTCTCAGTGTTCTTTTGATCATACCGAATGTTGCCCTAGTCGTATCGTGCTAGGAGTTGCCCTAGCCGTACCGTGCTAGGATATTTCGGTATGATAGTTGGTGACCTAACCGTATCGAGCTAGGAGTAGCCCTAGTCGTATCGTGTTAGGGCCATATATGTGACTGTTGTTGGCTTAGTCGTATCGAGCTAGGAGTAGCCCTAGCCGTATCGTGCTAAGATCTTCAGTTTTTTTTGGCGAGCTAGTGTAGCTCTTTTCTGTATGACAGTTGATGTATTATAGTTTTATATATAGTTGTGGTTATTTCAGTATATTCTTTTTCAGTCAGCTATTTCTTTGTACTGCTTTATATATATTAGAATTCTTGCTGCTATTTTTATATATCACTGCTGAGTTATTCATTTTTTTAATTAGCATATTATTTTTATTGATCATCAGCATGTTTAGGATGTAGAATTTTTCTTCCAGCATTTATTCAGTTATATTTACACTTATATGCCTTTCCTTGATTACTTGTTATGCGAGGCATTCTTCAGCCTCATTTCTTTGCCTTGTTTATACTATAGAGCATAGTCTATAGTTTGCCTTTTTACTTGTGTTGCTTACTGCTCCTGTATTTACACATCATGCTTAGAAGTAAATGGTAAAATGGTGATATTATATAACCTTATTAAAAATTCAGCTTAAAATGTACTTAGACAATTGTCTAACCAGATTTTCTCTTTTTTGGCTGGGGCCCTACATTGTGAAACCGACAATGTCAGGCTTAGAGCAGTTTGAGGAGCCTGCACCCGAGGAGGAGCCTTACTTAGAGGAGGCGCAGCAGTTGGGGACAGAAGATATCTAGTCATTTACTGCCTGTGAGGATGAGTGAATTTTGAACATTTATTTTGTTAAACTTTAATTGATGTAATAATACAGGTACCTATGACTGTGTGTTCAGATTTCACTATGCTACTTTTCTGAGTTATATTTCTCTTCTTATATACATTATGATGCTTGGATGTCATTTATTTATCGCTTCCGCACTCTGTATTTTTACTTATATAGTGACTGCTTGATTGATTCTGAGATAGCCTTTCTCTAATCAGGTGGATTGTGGAGTTTATCCTAATCCAATGCTAAGTGAGGGGTTAACCAGAGTGACATTCCACCCTTAATCTAAACCTATTAAGGGTTAAGGGTGAGGGTCGCCACAGGGAGACAGTCAAGTGGATACCTAGAATTTTGAGAGGAACCATGTACAAAACACTATTTTTTAAGAAATCCAAGATTGAGCTACAAGGATATATAGACTCAAATTTAGCTGGAGACATTGATAGAAAGAAAAGTACCATGAATATGTGTTTACATTGGGTAGTGTTTTGATGAGCTAAATTTATAGGCTTCAAGAGATAGTACTCTTATCTACCATGAAGGATGAATATGTTGCCATCACTGAGGTGAGCAAAGAGATGATTAGGTTGCAAAATGTTTTGACTAAGTTGGGCAATGAGCAAGAGAATGTAAAACTGCATAATGATAGTTTGAGTTCCATCCATAAACTTAAGAATTTAGCCTTTCATGCCATTACAAAATATATTCAGTTGCAGTACCATTTCATCCAAACAATGTTAGAAGATAGTTAATTTTCATTGGAAAGGATTCACACATTGAAGAATCCAGCCGACATGTTTATGAAAACTATGACAATGGAGAAACTGAAGTTGTGTATAACTTCAGTTGGTCTAGGTACGTGACAAGAGGTTGGTGCGAGTAAAATATCACATGTCTCAACTAATGAGTCAAAAAAACAAAGGCTTAAATCAAGAAAGCAATGTGTACTAATCAAGAAATATAAAGTAGTACTAAACAAAGATCTAAGATATTCATTGGGTAGTGCTGCAGTGAGCTAAATTTATAGGCTTTAGAAGATAATAGTCCTATCTACCTTAGAGGATGAATGTGTTTTTATCACTGAGGTGAGAAAATAGATGATTAGGTTCCAAAATGTTTTGACTGAGTTGGGCAATGAGCAAGAGAATGTAGGATATTAGGACTTCCATCCATATAGCTAAGAATTTAGCTTTTCATGCCATTACAAAATATATTCAGTTGTAGTACAATTTTATATAAACACTTTTAGAAGATAGTTAGTTTTCATTGGAGGAAGATTCACACATTGAAGAATCCAGCCAACATGTTTATGAAAACTATGACAATAGAGAAACTGAAGCTGTGTGCAGCTTCAGTTGGTCTAGGTACGTGACAAGAGAGTGGTGTGAGTTAAGTATCATATGTCTCAACTAATGTGTCAAAATAGTAAAGGCTTAAATTAAGAAAGCAGTGTGTACAAATCAAAGAATATAAAGTAGTACTCAACAAAGATATGTGATATCATTTGTTTTCTAATTTAATCATTCTAACTATTCTGAGATTATACAAGCTCATGATCTCCAATATCCTACTATTCAATATACACTTATAGAGTCACGGTCCTATAAAGTCACATAATTAGAACTAATCAAGTTCTAATTTAAATCAATCAATATCTCTTACATAAGTTAAAAAATGAATCAATCATATAAATTCATAAATTTATAATGTAACAACCCAAAGATCGGGGTTGAGAATAATCATTCATCATAAAAATTACTAAATAAAATAATATCCATACATTACAGAGCCAAAAAATTTAAATTAAAGTCTTATAAATTGTCTTAACATAGATAAATATAAAGCGTTATAGAATTCAAATAACAAGTTTCAATCTCACTCTTGATAATAGGATCCTTCCTAGCTCTTGAAATCAGGTGAGCATCCGGTTCTAATTCTCATAACATATATTAATTATCAATATTACTAATCAGGCAGGAGTACGTAGAGTATCTAAAAGTATTAATTTTTAGCATCTTATATAGGTTACAAATTCAATACAATAAAGTATAAAGGAAATATCATCATTACAATTTGAAGATTATGCTAATTTCAACTGGCAATGCTTAAATGGCTCAAATAATTTCAAAGTAAAATATAAACTGATATAAAAGGAAATAATTTAGCATAAATATAAATTGACATAAATGGGGATAACTTAACATAAATAAAATGGGCATGAATGGGAATAGCTTAAAATAAATAACTATGTGCATGAATGGGAACAACTTAGCATAAATTACTATGTGACATAAATACATTATTTTGGGCCTAAGACCCCTAAGCTTCATCGGGTAACCAAGATATTAGGATCAAAATTATTCTAAAAATGTATACAATTATCATCAATAATTTTTCACATAAATATCATTTTGATGAGTCTTTCCTCTAGATTTTCTGCCTCTTCATAGTGGACTAGATCCCTCCTTATTTTCTTATGAATTGCTAGTAAACTCTATTAGTACATGTTCAATTTTGTTCTACCTTTAAAGACTCTCACCACATATATTTATTACAAGCATTTATAGAAAGTAAAAATGCAATTTATTTATTATAATAATGGGATACATACAAAGGTTGTTCAAACAATCATATTATTTTCTGAATATTGGACTTAAAAATGAAGACTTAAATGAAAAAACTAAATTCTGTGTTCAACAACGAAATTTTTCCTAACATAACAGAGAGTAATCATGCCAAAATTAACTACATCCAACGATAAAATTAATAGTTATGATAACAACAATATAATAAAAAAAATTCTAAAATTTGCTAAAATCTATTTTTTAAATTTAAATGAGTGTTTACTAAGTTGAGGGCTTCATTGGTGACCTTAGAGTCCAAATGAACAAAGTATGTCTTCTGTGAAATTGCTCACAATTTATAGGAGAGTAATCCTACATAATTATAGCTCTGAGAACTTAGTAGTTGAAAAGTTAAAACCCTCCAAAGTTGATAAGAAAAAAAACAAAAATTCTTGAAAAATAAATGTTTAAATAAAATTAAATTTTTTTCTCAACTTTGAGGTAATTTTTGAACATTTAAAGGAAAAACTAAGGTGTGGTATATTCTAGTGATTTGTTAAAAATATATATGAGAATGTGTGTGCAAAATTAAAATAATTAAATTTGAATAGAACAATAATTATGATAGTACGAAATGAGGATGAAGAATTATAAAATATTTAAATAAATCTAAAAAACTTTTCTTGGAATTTTGTAAATATACAATTATAAATTAAACAATCTAAAATATTATTGTGAGTGTGCTCATAACCTACCAATATTGCAATTATCATTTATTTGATCGATATATATATATATATCTCATTTGGGAGGATCTAATATGAACCTCTTCTTTTTGGGAACCTCCAGGTCTTTTTTTTGGTACAAACAATGTCTAGTTTCGAATCTCAATTATCTGTTTACTTTATTTTCTATTTGGGTGAATTCATTTCAATGTGGCTTTCTGGTGGCTCTGGGAGTAAGTGGGCTTTGATAAGTTTTTTTCCTCTGTTGTGGTCGCTGATCTTTCGTCGGTGCCTTTGCGATTTTTTGTGTTTTGGAACCAGGTCTCTATTTTTTTTCCTTTTATGGCTCTGCCAGTTCGATTTGACACTCCAAGTCTAATCTTCCTTCAGAGAGTGTGGTCGGTCAGGCTTCTCGTCTGATTTGTCGGCTTCCTCGGGGGATTGCGTTTGTGCCTTATCCATACTGAGTCGCTTCATTTTCTGTCTCACCGAGTTCTTTTTCTGGGGCCTTGAGGAGGGTGTGTAGAGGAAGCAGGCAAGAGGTAGTATCCTCTGCCCCTGTCTCTCTACGTTCACTAACCCTATTATCGTGCCGGAATGGAATTTGATGGCTGGCTCGTCATGCATTCTGTCCCGAACCGGCTCAGGAGCGGTCCCTCTTTAGAGTTATTTTTCAGGAAATTTTGGCTTCACTGGCCGGCCATCTATCTGGAGTGGGCTCTCCTGGCGCTGTCTTCTTCCAGTGTCCAAGCGAATCTCGCGGTGCTTCTCTTTGGCCTGAACAAAGTTTTCTGGTTATGCACTGTCATGTTTTTCGAAGTTTACAGGGTTCTGGAGCGTCTGTCGGTAGCGATGCCGATCTCCAGTCGTCCACTGGAGTGTTTCCTCCTCCTTGCGCTCAATTTTTGGCTCCTCATGTAGATCCTTACAGTGTTCATGTAAGTCCTGTTCCGTTTTTTTTGTTCATTTGCTGGGCGATTGTGATCGGGCTATGGCTTTTTGTTTCTCCCTTGGCGCCTGTTTTTTTGGTTTTGTTAGTTTATTTCTTTCAGTAGGGACCTAGAATTGTGTAAGTGGCCCTTGTGCTAATCATTGTAAGAACTTTTTCTTGATGAAATGAATGATTATTTAAATATATATATATATATATATATATATATATATATATATTTGATAAAAGCCATCTTGGCAACAATTATATATATAAAAATCAAAATTGTACAAGATAGGGCAGTGAGATTACAAAAAGCATAATAACCCCAAAAATTGAATTCTAGGGTTTAACCTAAAAGGATCCAACAAAAAAAAAGAAGCTAAAAGTTCAAATACTAATTAAACACAAATAGAGAAAAGGAAATGCAAAAAGGAAAAACAAACCCAAATGAAGATACTCCACAGCAGAAAAACATACAACAGCCGGTCAAACAACAACATCCCTACAACACGAACATAACAGACAAACCAATCCAAACGAACCAATCCAGGTGAATCTGATCTAGGCGAGCCAATCCAGGTGAAACCAATCCAAGCGAACAAAATAGGCGAGCCAATCCAGGCGAACCAATATCATAAAATTATATATATATATATATATATATATATATATATATATATATATATATATATATATATATATATATATATTTACGAGCCACCAGCAGAAAAATAAACAAACCAACAAAATTACGAGCCTACAAACCGGAAACTACAACCACAGCAAGTCGAAGAAGAATAACTAAAGAAGAACAATAGCAAACCAACGCTCCAATGAACCAACAACCAAAGAACAAACAGCAAGCCACCTTCCCGACAAAATCCACAGCAAATTGTAGCAACAGCAAACCGCAGCAACAAACCAGTCAATGAACCAACTTACACCAACCACAAAAACAACCAACTAACCGCAACAACAACCAACAAATAGATGCCAACGAACTGCTGCAACACCAACTTACAACACCACAAAACCAACAACAAACTATTACAATAGCACTTAGAAAGCACAATAGCCAAAGAACCAACAACAAACCAAAGAACCAACCGAAATACAAACAACCTAAAAGCAATAGACCAGCCAACTACAACGAAACCAAACATAAAATAGCAAACAGACCAGTCAACAAACCCAAACAAAACATGACATAAGAAAGCCAAACCCAAACTAGAAAGCAAAAAAGACCGGCCATCAAACCAAACCAAACAAAAATAAAACAAACAAGCGTATAACCAAACACAAACCAGAACCAATCACAACCAAACATCACTAAATTGGACATACTCAATTTGGAGGTTTAGCAAATTTGTATTTGAATTCTTGAATATTAAAAGTTCCCCAAGATTAAAAGCCTCAAGAATGAGGTTAATATCAAAGTGTATAGCATTTATAATTCTCTTTACAACCATTGGAATATTAGAGTATTTGGCTTTGTTTCAGCTATCCTAAATATGCCAAAGAGCTAAAGCCACAAATAAATTCCCAATTGAGAGCTTGTTTGAGTTACTACCAAGGTTAACATAATATAAATCAGTAAGAGAGTTGATGGCAGTAGAATCAAGTTTCATATAAATCTAGCTCCAAACTGATTTACTTTGTAGATTTTCAATGAACACATGATTAGCACTTTCAAGGTTGTTACAACATTAGCATCTTGAAGCAAAAGAGTAACACATTTTTTTCATATTTTCATCCACACATATATAATTATTGGCCAATCTCCAACAAAAAATATTGATGATTGAAGGAATGCATTTGTTCCAAATCCAAGCAGGGAAGTTTGGAAGAGTCATGATTCTACTGCAGTTCCATGGATTTGAAAAGTTTAGTTTACCAAGTTTACAAAGATTAGAATTTGCCTTTTTTTTCAAGGATAGCAATGGTCCATGAGAGATTATCTGAGTGATGAAGTTAGGTGGTAAAAAGTTATTTAAAATACCCATGTTCCACCCCACCTCATTTGAGTAAATTTCGCCTAACTTTATCTTAGGACGAGGAATTGAGTCCATTAAGTTTGCCATTAGCTCCATTTGAATCCAATTGTCAAACCAGAAACTAGAAGATTCATCAATTTCATCCCAATATAAGGTTTCCTCAGTAATGCACGGTAATTAAGCATTCTGCACCAAACTTTGGAGTCAGTAATTTTGTGATTGATCTGAGCCGGATGTTTAGTCACGCAGTATTTAGCCAGCAAAGGCTGAACCCAAAAGGAGTTCGTAGTTCTAAATTTCCACTACAATTTATGGGAAAAGGCTTTATGAATTGAATCCAAAGAATGTAAACCAAGACCACCTTTATTCAAAGGAAAAGTAATTTTGTCCCACGAACACTAAATATTTTTTGAACCTTTGTTATGATATCAAAGGAATTTGTTGAAAAGCACTTTGATCTTATTCATTATAAATTTAGTCAGGGAGGTCACCTCAAGCCAATAAAGAGGAATAGTGTTTAGTACATAATTAAGTAAAATTAAACAACCCCCTTGAGAAAGATATTTATTCTCCCGCAACCCCTCAGCTTTTTAAAAATAGCCCCCAAAAGGTCTTTCTAAATGATGTTTTTGTTATGACCCAAGAAAATCGGGAGGCCCAAGTAAGTGAATGGAAGTTTACCTTGATTGAAATTGAGAAAGCTATTTTATAGAGGTAACTTGATGAATATTAACTTTCTCATTGATGTAGAAATGAGATTTGGAGGTATTAATTTTAAGCCCAGTATCAGCTTCATGATTTGTAAGCAATCTTTTAAGTTTTAAAACATTTTTTACTCCAACATTAGTGAAAATGATTAAATCATTAGCATAAGCCAAGTGGGAGATAACAACTTCCCCACCAGCATTGAATTGGAGGTAAGGTTCTTTCACGAAAAGGGAATTAATATGATAAGACCAATAGTTCATTGTAAGAATGAATAAAATAGGGGAGATTGGATCTCCTTGTTTAAGACCTCTTTTAGAATTAAAAAAATAGTTATCTTGACCATTAATAATGATAGAGAACCAGTTTCCTTGAGTTGAGTTTTGAAAATTTTTAATAAAACTTTCATTAAAGCCATAAGAGTTTAGCATTTTAAGGAGAAAATTCCAAACCAATTTGTCTAAAGCTTTTTCAAGGTCAATATTCTGATTATTAGATTATGACCTCTCATTTTACTTTTTAGACTTTGAAAAAGTTCTTGAGTTGCTAAAATATTATCCTGTATAGTTCAGCCCAGAACAAAACATGATTGGTTGGGTTCAATGAGGTGAGGAATGAGCTTTTTAAGTCTATTCACCAGAATTTTGGAAATAATTTTGTTAAAAGTGGAAATGAGACTTATTGGCCTGAATTTGGTCCACCAAGAGGCCTTCTCCTATTTTAGGATAAGAGCAATTGAGGTGTGAATAAAAAAGTTTGGCAACGGGATATCACAGAAGTACTCTTTAACCCCATTACAAATATCAGCTTTAATAATATTCCAAAATTTGATGTAAAATTCAGAAGGAAAACTATCAAGGCCAGAGTAGGTATTAGAGTTTAAATTCTTACCACTTCCCAAATTTCCTCTTCAGTTGACATTAAGTTTAGCATATTATTGTCTTCAATTGAGATTTGAGGACCCACAAAGTCAAAGTGAGAATTTAAAGAATTCATAAGGATGGAAGTCTTTTTTAAAATAATTTATAGCAGATTCTTGAATATCCTTCTCATAACACAAAGTAATTTTCTCAAGAGTGTGAATTTCAGTGATATTAAATTGCCTTCTTTTATTAACCCAATTGTGATAAAAAATAGTATTTTCCCCCCATCAAGTCTCCATTTTAAACTACACTTTTGCTTCCAGAACAATTCAATCTCATTGTGATGTTGAATTAAAAGGGCTTTTGCTTTAGATAGAGCAATTTTGTTTTCAATTGAAGTATCTGCTTCATAAATGTTTTCCAAAGAAGAAACAATATTTTTTTGTCTTTCCAGATTATTAAAGATGTTTCAAACTTTATTTTTGTTCCAATCACATAAAGCGTTTCTTAATTTTTTGAATTTTTCTATAAGTCTGATAAGGCCATAAGTATTGCACTTCTCATTCCAAATATTCTTAACAATTTCAACACAATCAATTCTATTTAACCAAAATAACTAGAACCTAAAGGATTTGTTGAAAGAATGATTCTGGAGCTAAGAAGAGAGGATGATAGGTTTGTGATCAGAGGAAGTGGAGTTTAAGGAGAAATTTTTATATTCAATAATGTATTGCACCAAGAGTTATTAATTAGAAATCTATGAAGTGTAACAACCCTTGTTGTTACCCAAGCTTAATCTGGATTAATTAAGCTAAACCAACCTTTGAATTTGATTCCATTGGACTCATTGGGTCATTTAAACCTAACCTTAGAAGTTTGGAATCAATCGGAGCTAAATTGGAAATTTTGGTATTTTTGGCTATTTTGAGCCTTAGAAAATACCTAAGATAATTTGATCTCCAAATTAAAATCTGACTTCATTTTTGAATTCCTTATACCCTAATTAGCTAAGGATAAATTTTTAGGAATTTTTGGAGCCCATTTGGTCCTAAATTGGAATTAGAATACTTAAGAATAATTATATATTATTTAATTTGATTTTAAATTATTTAAATTAAATATTTATTTATTTTTTTAATAAACGGGATTTGCTGTCGGGACCGCGACAGATCCGCTGCGAGTCCCGATAGTGGGGCACCATACTCGCCGAATGGATGATCGAGCACACATCTCAGCGCTATCTCGCGCGTCTCCCATCTCGGGCATCTTGATCGAATCCTACCCGCCCGATCGACATCTTAGATCCAACGCTCGGGATTTAATCTGCATTATGATTACTTAGAAGCCACATCTGGCCGTCAGTCCCCAATGGTCTCGGCATCAGACGACAGGGACGACCCCTACCACTGTGGATCATCGTTCTTACGACGATCCTGCCCGACAGCAGGAAATTTCCAGTACCCCACCACGCCGATCTTGTCTGCCACCTTCTCGCCAGGTCAGCTAGGCCGTTAGCATCTTCCTATTCAGGGCCGAGCCTACTAGGGCTATCCAGAGGTTGGGAGCCCTCCACTCTAGGTTGGTTGACGGTGCCTCTGGTCCGAGCCTGAGGCCTTGGTCCAGCTTCAGCTTCCACCCCTAGGGATTCCCTCGGCCCATAAGTACCTCCCAAGAATCACAGTGAGATCCCGGCTGAAGCAATTGGAGCTCTTGGCGAACATGACGACTGGTCCTGCCGCGTCTACTAATAGAGGGCGTGGTCTGACATTCAGACCCCCTTGCCGAGCTCTTGCAACCCTCTGGTGCGATCCAGCCTAATGGCATTACCTTCTGCCTCTGCGTTTCTTCGAACCAAGGTACAGCCCATTCCCCCCTTCCTTCTGTCGAGCTAAATTTAGCTCGGCTCTTCTTCACTCAAATCTTAGATGCTGCGTAGGACCTCTCCCTAGCTCCCCTGTGGACGTTCGAGTCTGTGGGTGAGGCCTGGCAGTGGGACAGACAGCAAATTTTCCATCTGAGCGCACTGCCAGAGGAACCTCTGGCTCGCCTGATGCCACGTTCTCGTACACAATTAACCATCTAATTAGTGCTAAAACCTTTGGGCGATGATTGTAAATTGGTATCGATGGTTGGGTTCGACCAGATCGATTGTTTCGACTAGAAACGATCGATCCAGTCATGGCTCTAGATAGAAAAATATGACGAGTAGCACCCCAGTGATCCAGACCACCTCAGAATCTCCCGAGTTGCCCTATCGCTTCTCCATCGATCCTTGAACGTGTAGGGATCAAGATAGCCGCGATCCGTGGACTCTGTGAGGAGAATTCACTCCTCACAGGTGCGCCTTCTGAGAGGTCTCGATCGAATGACACTCCATCGATCCAGCGCCTCCCAGTTAGGGCTTCTTGGCTTAATTAATGCGTATTGGGTTGGGGATCGTGTAGCCGTTAAAATCAGGGCGTGGCTTGACCGGAGCACTAAGAATTTGGCAGCTGGAAGTAAGCCCTAGGGTTCGGGAAGCGGGTGTGCGCTCGAGGAAGAAGACGTTGGATTTTGGGTCGGGCCGACCCCAACCCGCGCGTTTTGAGCTCGGGCCGACAATTAATAAAATGATTTCTTAATTTAAAATCCTTAAGGAAATTAACTAATAAATGCATTCCTAAAGTTTTTATTTAAATAAATATACAAAATAAATTAACTTAATAACTTTAGCTATACAGATCCAAATGGTATGATCCAATATACCATTTGAATCAAAAAAATACAAGGAATCTAAATATAAAATAAAATCACAGATCTAATGGTTAGATTTAAAATAATTGCTTAAACTTTTTCTGTTTTAAATTAAATCATATTAAATTCAATAACTATCCAAACATGGAAATTTAGGGCTCTGATCACTTACATGACCATAGAGAATAATTAGGGACCCTTGAACCTAATTTTGGATACTTAATTTCCTTAATCATTCCTTAATCACCCTAAATGAGGATTAGTGATTTAGACCCTAATTAAATCTCTGAAATTGGGGAAGTAAGCTCTTAATACTATATTAGATCTATTAGAACCTAAGGGTAAGGTTGGATTGCCCTAAAGATGCCTATTTTCACTAATCACCATAATGGGCTTAATTAAGTAATTAGTGATAATTAGTCTTTATTAAGTGGTCAAAAATCTAAAGTGAGGGTGTTTCTCACTTCATTAACCAATATGAAACATATCAAAATAGATTAGATCTAATTTGGATAAGTAAACCCTAAAATCCCAATTTTTGCCTTAAGAGGGGTATTTTGGTCATTTTGACCAAAATGTGTTTAAATGCTCCTTAAGACCTTGGAAATTCAGAAAACCACCTTAAGATAGATTAGAAATGTTCTCTGAACCCTTAGATTAATGATACTACTAATATTAATATTGAAATTATGAAATCTTCAATTAGCCCTAATTAAAACACTTAAATCTTAAGTGACTTTAAAGAAGTCACTTAAGCTTAACACTTAAATGTAATCATTTCAAAAGTCACTTGATCAGTTCAAACTAGTTAAATTATAGGCTTAAATTCTAAAAGAAATAATAATGAAACATCCTAAGTTAAAATCTAGCATAAAATTTTAAGGTGATCAAACCTCAGATCCTTAGATCTTGAGTAGCCCTAAAAAGATCAATATGAGTTTGATGTTTAATTTAATAATTAAAATTGTCAATTTCAACCTTATTAAGCTCCATATAGTTTAACTATGAACATAAATTCTAAAAGAAAAACAAATGAAAACTCTTAAGTTAAAACTCTAGTTTAAAGTCTAAAGTGATCAAATTTCAGATCCTTAGATCTTAGATCTTAAACTTAGATCTTCAATTTGAATTGAACCATCTCCAATTAAAATTCTTTAAATGATTGATTGTTTAATCTTTTGAAACTTTCCATGTGGGTATATGATGATTCAATCCATAATACAATGAAATTATTTTAAATATTGAACATAGATCTTAGATTCTTAAGTTCTTAATTGATTATTTTATCTTATAATCAGTAGAATTCATTAAGTACTTAGTTCCTAGATCCTTCAGCTTATAGGATTCTATACCTTAAGTTTGGGTTGTAAATGTGAACCCTAGATCCTAGTTAGGACATTACCTTGGATTTGGGGATTTGAACTCAAAAATTGGGGTTTAAGTTGTAAATCCTTAAATCTTGATTTACTTAATCAAGATTTGGGTAAGAGAGTAACATATTAATAAATTAGGTCATTGATTTATTTACTTAAACCATATAGTCGTCACATGATTTTGGGATTAGAACTTGTTAAGTTCTAATATTAACCTTAAGGACGTAAATCTGAGATTCTACTTGATAGCTGGATATTGGAGATCCTAAACTTGTACCTTCTCAGAGTAGTTAGATTTGGTAATTAGATAACATCAGATATCACATGAGTTTAGATTGAGTCCCTTTCTTACCTTGTATAGATTTGCTTTGCATACCTTGATTATTGAGCCTTAATCCTTGAGCATAATAGGAGAGCTTAGGATATGGATGATACACCCTAAGTTAATATTTGAATTTAATATCATTCAGTTTTACATTGTTTATAGTTGGTAGAATACGTCCTAGCTTAGTCTGCCTCTTCAGTAGTAGTATTGCATAGACTAGACTCAGACCTAGCATATTTGGAAGGCTAGGCTGGGGTTTAATTGATTGATATTGTAGGCCCTGGATGGCCTATTGGCTGGTATGGCAGTACTATGTCTTAAGCTTATTGCTACTTTAGCTAGATTGTTCAGTATTGTTTTCTCTTTTGCTTTGCCACATGCTTCAGTGGCCTTATTTTCAGTATTTGCTCGCTTTGTCACATATCTCAGTGGCCTTACATTTCATAGATTGCTTTGCTTTTGCCACATGTCTCAGTGACTTTTCTTTTCTTTTCCTGTTCTTAACTAGCATGTTGTATGTATATTCATATGGCTTACTTATATATATTTTGGCATGTTAGGATGCTAGAATTGCATATTTTCAGTACTTGTGTTTCTTTTATATACTCAGCATGTGTTAACATGATCATAAAGCATGTTAGGTTCATGATTAGATTGTAGTTGCTGTTTCTTTTAGCTTTTAGCATCACCTTATTTATTTTGCTATGTTCTCCATACTAGTTGCTGGCTATAAATAGATAGTTTATAGTTACCCATTTCTTTTATAGCTTGTTGCATCCTTTACTGCTTGCATGTTTAGTTAAATTTAAATGTGATATCTTTAAAATATTCAGTTCATTAAAATAGCCTAAAATGTACTTAGACAATTGTCTAACTGTAACCTTTTTGTTTTGTTGGCTGGGGCCCTGGCATTTGTGATATCGACATATGTCAGATTCAGACGTGTTCGTGGGCAGTGTCGCAGAAGAGGAGCAGGTTCAGAAGGAGGATTGTGCTGCTGCTGTTTAGATAGATATTGCATATTTATTTCAGTGAGATTGAGAGACATTTTCATTCTCTTTAAACTTCAGTTTGTAATAATTAATTCTGGATATATTTCATTTCTGCATTGTGATGAGTTACTGTATTGTATTCCATTTTCCTTCTTGGTATGCTTGTGAATGTTACTCTATTATTCATTGCTTCCGCCACTTTGATATTTGTATATTGATGATGTTATAGTACTTGGTGACGTGTCCTTGACTTAAGACAGGTTTGGTTTACCTAACTTTACTTAAGTTGGGGATTTGCCATAGTTGGAGTACCGTACTTCCTTGTTGTCAGTACGGGGGCCCCACATGAATTCTAGTAAATTTCCTACCAACAACCCAAGTAAAAGGAGCCCCAGAGTATTTAAAGTCATCAAGACCATAGTCAA
The DNA here is from genome assembly GCA_016760335.1 of Gastrodia elata. Taxonomy (NCBI): domain Eukaryota; kingdom Viridiplantae; phylum Streptophyta; class Magnoliopsida; order Asparagales; family Orchidaceae; genus Gastrodia; species Gastrodia elata. The sequence goes on along the minus strand of CM028674.1, from coordinate 27,905,327 downwards.
TCATAGCCAAGTTAAAATTAATAATAGATAAATCTTGGTTTGAAGAGTAGCCTTTGTACTCATGATGATGAAGAACCGCATTAAAGTCTCCCCCCACAGCCCATGGGAGAGAAGTGTGGCTGTAATCTTTAAGAAAGTTCCAAAGTAAATTGCATTCAGATCTGAGATTGTTTGCATGAATGAAAGTGGCAACAAAATTAACAGATGAGTTGTAGAATCTGATGTGGATAGCTTGGTCATTTTGGGCAATGATTTCATGATCCCAAATATTTGAACTCATCATCCAGATTTTATTATTAATTGTCGTAAAAGCTTTATCTAACTTAACAAACTTGAAAAGATTAATCAAGGCTTCAACTTTAACCTTAGGCTCCAATAGCACATCAATGTTAATTTTATTTTCTTTAATAATGTGTTTAAGGCTATTCTTAGTCAAGGCGTTGCCCACGCCTCTGATATTCCACACTAGAATATTCATTGGTAAACCTTAAAAGAGGCACTTGGGTTCTTCTGAAGTGCTTTATTTGTTAACATATAAAAGGTACCTTATTTAGAGCTTTCCCCATCTTCTTCACTTTCAGTTAAGGCAGTCAGCATTTTGCATCTATTTGTCACCCTTATATTATCCTTGACTATGTATTGGAGCTTCTCCGATCTCTTTTTAATTGGGCTTCTTGGTTTTGCATAGTTTCCCAACTTTTCCTTCAGTTCCTGCGAAACTTAAAAAGAGTCTTTTAAAATTATGTTAGATTCATTATCAACATTGTCAACCTTATCAATAGTTGTGACTGAGATTTGAGAAATAAGTTCCTTGCCAAAATTAAGGTTTTCATTCTCATAGTTTGTGAAAACCGGTACTGAATATAATTCTATACCTTTGCCATTGGGAGTGTCATCCTGTTCAGGACAAGAAAGTGGTGTTGTTTTCTCTGAAACGATGATAGTATGCCTATGCATATTATCAACTGCTCCTCCTATATTAACCTTCAACTGTTCCTGGTTTACCGATTTCTTTATAATCAGATTCGTGTTTTTAATACAAGCATTTTCAAGACCATTAACAATATTGCTAACATCAACAATATTACTTTTTGTAGTGTTGTTATAGGTTCTTTCAACATTTTGTAAGAAAACTTCAGATTTATTAGAAATCTAAGTACTTGAAAAAGAAAATTATGTCGCAACTTGAGAAACTAAATTAGTCAAGATATCTCTATCCACCTTTGAAAGATCATCACTTACAAACTTAGCAATAGCATGAGATGATTCATAATTAACCACCTTTTCTTTATCACATTCAACATTATAAGTAACATTAGAAACTTTTAAATTCTCAAGATTAGCCATCTCCTTTTTCTTAATATCATTTTTAGATATAATAGAGTCTGAATTTTCATCCAAGGTCGAGAAATTTTTGTTGCCAAAAAATTCTCATCAGAAGTAAAAATAATCGAGTTATCTTCCTTTCTTACGTTAATAATTTCAGCAAAGTTTCTTAGTTCAACATTCGACACATTTGCCTCATTAGAAATAATAGAAATATTAGATACATTAGAAGAAGTTACCTCATTTGACATAAGTAAGTCAGACTCATCCTGACTTAAATTCTTTTCTTTTTGAGGATTTATTAAACCATCACTAATAGAAGCATCAATATAAGGCAATTTTGAACTTATAATTGTTTGAATAACATTAAGCTCATTTGTTTCAACAGTTTTAGCAATACTAGCAATTGAAGGACTAATAACAAAAGCAGTCTCATTAAAAATATAAGAACACGTGTTAAAATTTGAGTTTAACAAGTTCATTTTTAAGCTGTTGGGGGGATCAGACTTGAGATTCAATTATGAAAAAGGTGAAAATGCCTCACAATGTTCCTGAATAGCTAGAACCTCATTATTGGCCCCAATGATGTTGACCATAATGTTATTGGCCACATCAATTGGGTCAATTATTTCAGTTTGATTCAAGTTTTTATTCAATAAAGTGACTCCAAAAATTAACTTATTTATTCTGCAATTTGCTGTCATACCTTCAACAGTTGCTGGCATGAGAAGAGCCCTTTCCTTTGGACAAATTGGGCTACTTCCTTGAGTGTGAGGGCAATTTTGAGCGTCATGCCCCAAACTTTGACACCACTTACAGTACATAGTGAGGTTTTCATAGCAAATCGGTTGGAAATAACCACGCTCCGAAGATCCTAGCCAAATTTTCTCCGGAAGCGGTAAAGATAAGTTTAACTCGATGAGAACTCTTCGGCGCAGCGATATTCCTCTCAATGGCAGTATTCCTATCTAATTGGAGAGGTCTCCCAATAGCTTTTGAAACATTAAACATAATTTCTTTCTTAAAATAATGAAGATGTAAACTGGACAAGTTGATCCAGACCGGGGCAATGGGTGAGTCTAAAGTGATATCTACGAAAGGATCCCATTTGAAAAATTTTATTGTATTGCTTTTGAGATCAAAAGACCCCATTTAAAAAACTCTGGCATAATCAAAATCCGAGGAGAAACTAAAAAAGACTCTGTAAGAATTAAATGCACAAATGTTTACCGGGCCATGAAGTTTTAATCGCTTGATAAATCCTTCATCCGAAAAGAAAATGGCAGGATCAGCTAACGTGAAAATCTCAGCATCCGAAAAGAAAATGGCAGGAGCACCACAAAGGTTTTAATCTCTTTAGATATTATATGAGCAGAGCTTTCTATGATCTCTTTAAAGGATCTAATTGAGGGATTAACTTCCATTAAATCATCTGGAAAAACCACCAAAGAAAAAATAGAAAACTCAGAGAAAAAAAAAATCTCCCGATTCTCCAACATGAAGAACCTTTAGCTTGAAAATAAAAATACCAGAGTGCCACAGAGAGCGCTGGAGGATGGGGCCGAAGCCTAGACCCGATTTCCAAGCTGAAGAAGAAACCCTAAAGTGCCTCCAAAATTGCACGGGAGCCCTACCAAAGCGCAATTTTTTTTTATATATACATACACACACACACACGCCACACACACACCACACCACACACACACACACACACCACACACACATAGACACACACACACACACAGACACAAACACAGACACACACGCAGACACACACACACAGACACACACATAGACACACATATAGACACACACACACACACACAAACACACACACACACACACACACACACACACTGTAATAACTCTATTATTGTTACCCATCAATTTGTAATTTAATTGACTCTAATCCTTTTCCATTAGTCTTATAATAGTATTAGGAGTCTCCATTTCAAATTTCATGAGACTTGGAGATCGTTTGACAAATTTAATATTTCATAGTTTTCAGATAATTCTAAGAATGCTTAATTTATTTAGACCTCAGAATCAAAAACGAAGCCCACAATTGGATTCACCACACCCAAATTAGCTAGAAATGATACTTTGTACAAACCAGAATGCCATAGCGTGCCACAGCAGACCATCTCACGAACATTCAACAGCTATAGCGCGCTACAGTGCACTACAGTGGTGCGCCAAAAATTTGTCTGAACAGGGCATTAAATGAGGCTGGTACAAGACCCCCAACCTGCTCCTTGTCTCCCAGCCATCATTCCTCCTGTAGCAGAATTATTTTTAATGGAAAATTGACATTTTGAGGTGATGTGGAGAATAAAGAATGGAAAAGTAGAGGTCACTTCATCCCGCAAGTTGGATTGGCCATCATGACAATAGAATTTTTAAAGGAAATGCATAATTTGAATGAGAAGAAGAAGAATGCAGCCCTCATATAAATACCACCCTTCTTGACTTAAAGAGGGTTCTCAACTTGGCTCACTAACATCCTAAGTAAGGAGAGGGTTGTTTTATAAGAGAAGGAGAACTCTCCAAGGGAAGAAAGACTCCTATTGCTAAAGAAGAAGGAAGAAAGGTAGTACTACGGACCTAGGAGAAGCAACCAGGAACAAGAAGAAGAGAAGATCCGGAGAACTCCATCAAGGAACATTCCTAGTACTCTCTAACTCTTGTCTTATTATCTTTCTTAGTTGATCATAAAAGAGTCTTTATCCATGTACATGTTCTTCTTAATATCTTGTGTAATGGAGGGCTAAACTTCCCTTAGGAAGGGTTGGAGCAATCTTACATGATTGAAAGAGACTTTTGTATGAAAATTTCCTCAAGCTTTAATAAAATTTGTGAATTAAATAGCTTGTTAAAGAAGTGTAAAGGGCTATTTTGGACTTGAATGTGGACAAAATGATAATGGACTAAATGAGATCAAGATTAAAAACAAGTCTTGTGCTCCATAGCTCACACTTAGTTTAGAGCTACAATCATGAGTCATAAGAGCATAGAATTATATGAGAAAGTTCTTGAGCATAATGTACCTCTACATATGCTCAACTTAAGGAGTTGAAGCGTGTGATGTTGAGACCCACTAAATATGCTCCGCTGCTCAGCATAAGTGAAGGGATGGAGGGGATTCTTTGAGTGTTCATGAATGAGGTGACATAGTCATTGAGCCCAAATGAGATCACTCCACTATCTAAACCTTGCATGATGCCCATGAAGCTCTTCATGGAATCAATTCTTGTAAGATATTAACTAAACAACCCTTATTTTTATAATCAAGAAATGAGAGTAAAACTATTAATCTAAAAATCTTATTAGAGTCTTTGTGATGAAATAGAACTGACTGTGTGTTCATTTTAAAGCATGAGATTTGAACTTGTAAATCTTAGAGTTAACTCTAAGAAGGACAATGTGCACTTGATTAAAAAGTAAAGAAAAGTGAAATGCTTGAGAAATCATCATACTTAAATCATCTAGCATATCATGTGGGAGAGACCCAACTCTTCTCTCCTTTTATCATAATACTCTTCTACTAAAAATTGTTGTGCTTGTTTAAGAACGAATTCAACAAAATATGCATATTTTAAACATTTTTGAACGTAGATATACCTTAGTAACAGAACATCCTATTCCCTATGGACGATAAATCTCGGGACTCAAGTTCTAAATTATTACTTTAGACCATGTACACTTACGTGCAAGCGCAGATGCATTTAAAGTCTGTCAAGTTTTTAATGCCGTTGCCGGGGAAGTGGTACTTGTTTTGTATTAAGGAGAATCTATCAGTAATTGTTGATTTAAGCAAGTCCTTGCATATAATTTTTAATTTTTGATTTTTGTAATTATAGGTGCTAACTGTTTACTTTTCTGATCTTTTTTATTATTTTGTTGAATCTTTAAATGTTATTGCCATATTTGTTCTTGATAGTTTAATTTTGGTCGTGCATGAGTAAAAGAGTCTGCACTGAATATCTTTTTGATCCAGAAATTGAGAGAACCTCTTTGCAGGCTAGAAGAGAACAAAACATTTTACGAACTCAACAAGTTGTTATGGAAAATTTTAATGAAAATCCTGGAGAGCCCTTATGAGAGCCGAGGGGAAGAGCACTGAGAGACTATGCACTACCCACTGTTAGGGGAATCCCCCAAGCTATTGTAAGACCTAACATTGAAGCTAACAATTTTGAGATCAAACTTTCCACACTGAGTATGGTTTAAAACAACTAATTTTGAGATCAATTTAATTATTCTAAGTATTTATATGAATATCTTAGCTTAGTATTGGGTTGATTTCATCTCCATCAAAGTTATAACAAATTATGCTTAATGTGAACCCATAAATCCCCATGAGAGTGGTTGTTGTTACTCTTATCAGATTATGTCTTATATTATTATGAAGCCCTCCTTAGCATACTATATTTAGGTCTCTAATATTTAGCTGTGGCATGATTTGAGTAAGGTTCAAATAGTTTGGATTGTTAATAAGGAAAGAAGCTCTTATCAAAATCCTTACCTCTTGTTGCATCCTACAAAATTGTTGCAGGTGCTAAAAATGGTGCTTCATCTCAATCAAAGCATTAAGTTGCAAGCTAAATCATTACTTTAAAGGTACATTTTGTACTTAGAACTTTATTGAGTTATGTATTCTTCTAATTATATTATTTTCTTGAGCTCTATGTACAATGCGTACACCACTTGCATAGATCTTAGCATCATTAGGATTTGTTGTTATTTAAAAACCATGACATTAGGGTATAGGAACTCTTGATAACTAAGTAGAAATCATTACCTTGGTTGAAAATTGTAAATTATGCAGACTTGAATTGGAACCTAGAGTCAAAACTAAAACACTTCCTTAGGATCCTCACTTCACCATAGGATTTTTTCCCTTAAGATTAGGAATAGACACTAGGTTAGATTCATTCATTGAATAAGTGATTTATTTAATGAATGGAACCTTGGTTTTATTAGTTTCTAGATTTTCATAATTTTATTTTAATTATTTTATCTTTCAATTTTAGATTAAGAATAGAGATCTATTCTATTATGCTTGATTTTTACTTAATAGAATACATCTTAATCATCAGTTCACTTGTAGATTGAACCATAGATCTTAAGCTTACCTTTGGATAATGTGATTGAACCCAAAGTTGTGGTGTTTAATTCAAAATCCTTAGCTTAGTAGATCTGGATCAGATCTTAGTTTAGAACATCTCAATTCATCAATTAGGATGTGATGATTCATTATTTAACTTATAATTGATTTTGATTGGATTAAATTGGAACTGATTAGTTCTGATTATTTTTAACTTATAAGGCTGTGCTTCTAAGTTGTATAACTTGGAATAGTTAGAATGACTTAATTAGACAACAACAGATATCACATAAGTCTAGATTGAGTCTCTTGCTTACTTTGACTAGATTTGCTTTGCACACCTTGGATATTGAGCCTTATTTCTTGAACATAATAGGAGAACTTAGGATATGGATGATACATCCTAAGTTAGTAATTGAATTGCATATCATTCAATTCTTGTCTTGCTTGCAGTTGGTGAATATATCCTAGTGTAGTTTGCCTCTTCAGTAATAGTATTATGTAGAACTGACCCAGACCTAGAGGATTGGGATGGCCTATTGGCTGGGTATTGATTAATATTTTAGTATTGGGGGCCCTGGATGGCCTATTGGCTGGTATGGCAGTACTATATCTAGGCTTATAGCTACTTTAGCTGGATTGTTCAGTATTATTTTCTATTTTGCTTTGCCCATGCTTCAGTGGCCTTACTTTCAGTACTTGCTCGTCTTTCCACATGTCTCAGTGGCTTTGCATTATATCACTTTCTTTGCTTTTGCCACATGTCTCAGTGGCCTTCCTTTCCTTTAAACTTGCATATTGTATGTATACTCTTATGGATTAATTATGTATATACTGGCATGTTTAGGATATTAGAGTTTCTTATTATATTCAGTACTTGTGTTCTTTTATACTCAGCATATTTTAATGTGATCATAAGCATGTTAGGATTAGAATTGTTATAGTAGTTGATGTTACTTTAGCTTTTAGCTTCACCTCGCTTACTTTTGTGCTTTTATGCTATTTCGCATACTCGTTGATTAACTATAAATGGTTAGTTTATAGTTACCCATTTTTCCTTGTATCTTGTTGCACCTATTTAATTTGCTTGCTTAGTAATATCAGTAAAATGGTAATATCTTTAAATTCTTGCAACTTTAATAGCTTAAATTATACTTAGACTTATTAAAGTCTAACCAGATTTTCTTTTTTGGCTGTGCCCTGTCATATATGTACATATGACAGATCAGGAGTATATGTCATATCCAGCACTTGAGGATTTAGCTGCTAGCAGGTTAAAGTAAAGTGCAGCTCATTGAAGGAGATATGCTTCCATCTACTTGGCCTACATTTATTAAACGTGTAATAACTAAGTTTTCTTATTCTTACTGTTCTGCATTTAATGTATTGTATGTGAATAAATTAAATGTGGACTGTGTTTGGATACCTCCTCTTTACTTATTTTTGCACTGCTATACTATATGTATGTTTTTGTTGAATCTTGCTTAGCTCTCGATTAGTATCACAGATATATTTTTAGTTTAATGCCCATGGTACTAATGACGACCACCTCTTAAACTTAGTTGATTAAGGGGCAGCCATCACACCTCTCCTTTTATCATAGTATTCTTTTACTAAGAATTGTTGTGCTTGTTTAAGAACCAATTCGATAAAATACGCATAGCTTAAACATTTTTGAATGTAGATATATCTTAGTAACAGAACATCCAATTCCCTGAGGACGATAAATCTCGGGACTCACATTTCAAATTATTACTTCAGACCACGTACACTTGCGTGCAAGCACAGACGTATTTAAAGTCTGTCAAGCCTCCAAATGCACCTGATCTATCACATTTTAGCATTTAAATGTGATAGGGTGATAGGGCAAAGCCAAGAAATAGAAAATATGATTAGACTAAATAGTCTAAGTATAATTTAAGATTGGCTAAATATGCTATTATTATAATTGGATATCACTTTCTAGTTACAAAGTAAGCACAAGCATGGGTGTAACATAGTAAGCATACAAGTGAGGAAAATTAAGTAAGAAAAACAAAGTGAGTTAGAATACTCACTTAAGTATACATCCTAGCCTGCAAATAGAATAAGGGTAAAAGCATCCTAAATAAGCTAGAAATAAATTAATGTGCATATAAAAATAAATGAAGTAAAGCATGTATATGTTCAAATGAACTTATGCTAAGTAAGGAAAAGAAACAGTGAAACATTTAAATGTAATTTTATAATAATCACTGTAATCTAAGTAAACTGTAAATAAGTAAAGTACATTTCTAAATCATAAAAAATGCATAGTAAAGATATTGAAGAAAGATCTTAGACTATTAGTCTAAGACTCACATAGTCTAGAACTATAGAAAGTAACATAGCTAAAAGCTATAGTGAGTCTTAACAATCTATAAGATTGAAGATCTCATATGTTAATTAATTGAAGTTATTTTAATCTGTGCTCATTATGTGGGCATATTCAGAATGAAATAAGGAGTTAAACACATTTGTTTAATAACTAAAGAAAAGCAGGGTCAAATCCTAAAACACTCACATTTTCCCTTTGAAAATGTGAGGTATCCTTATTACTCCATTTTTAGCCTGCCCTTGATTGATCCACCATATAAACCCCTAGTAATTTTAATGTGAAAGTTTTATTCATGCACAATGTATTATATGAATGATTCAAATGAATTAGGCTCAAGGCTTAGGAAGCATTGAAGGAAAATTCAATAATTGTAACTAAGTGATATCCAAAGTTTTTTAATTTTAATGATTAACTTAATGATTGGAGCTAATTGAGCTCCTAATTAACTTTGAGGTATTGATCTCAAATTAATTGTAAGTATAGTAGTAGTTGGGGTTTTGAAAGTAATAGTTTCAATTCAATTAATATGATGTGATAAAATAATTTATAAGTATAATTGATATTATTAGAATTAGGTCTTAATCACATCCTAAATTATAAGATTCAATTGCAATAATTAAAGCAAGGTTTAGGTGTCTAATTGGAAGAGATCAAGATAAATAAAATGTCTAACTCAAGAAATTGGAGTTAAGATAGATTCACTAAAGTTCACTAGCTAGGTTATAGTTTGAAGGATCTAACCAATCAAGTATTAATCTAGCTAAGTTATAATAAAGTGAAAGGTTTAAGGTAACTAATTGATAGGACTTAAGAACTACAAGTTCTAAGTATTCTAATAGTTGATGTTTAAGGAACTCAATAAGATTCCTAAATTACCCTAAGTGACTTAGGATTTCTAATACTAGCTCTTAGAATAATCAAGGTTAGGCTTTAAGGGTTAGGGTGAATGAACTAAGTTCTAATCTAGTTATTAAATTAGATCTAGTTGATTCACTAATCTACCATTACAAAGGCATTAAGTCTAACTACACTCAATGGGTGCAACTAATAGATTTAGGGATCAACTAAAATTAAATTTGTAAATCAATCCTAGGGTTTCTACCTTTGGGTTAAAAGGTAAATTAAGCACTTGACAATTAATTCACATAACTAGAAAGTGAGAACTAAGCTCAAATATGCAATTAAAATTGACATGGAAGAATTTTAATGTGACATGTTATCAACCCTAAGGTTCAAACATACATAAGACATGAAATTATGAAACTAGAAGAATTATCAAAATTACCCTAATTTAGAAGCCAAAAACCTAAAATTACCAAATGTTGTCCAAATGAAAAATAACATGCAAGTATGAAATCCTTATAGTATAAGGAGAAAAATGACATTAACTAAGTCGAAATCGGACAACGTTGAGATTTTTAGGGTTTTTGGGACACCTAATTAGGGTTAAAAAGTGATTATAAAATTAGAGTTTAAATCCAAATTTTAATTATGCCATTATGTTCGTGTCATTTTTCAAATTGAAATTATATATAATATCATATATTTTGGATGAATAAAATTAAAGTTACATAATTAACAAATTTATATAAATCAAATACCATTATTAAAAAAAATAAATAAATTAAATATTTTTGAAATAATGTAATAAATGAAGATTGTGAAAATATTATCTTGTTAAGCATCAATTGAACTAATAATTAATCTCTTTGAAATAATGATTAATAAATTAAATTCTTAAAATTATAATTCTAACATTTTTTTTATCACATCATATGAATTGAATTGAAACTATTACTTTCAAAACCCCAACTACTACTATACTTACAATTAACTTGAGATCAATATCTCAAAGTTAATTAGGAGCTCAATTAGCTCCAATCATTAAGTAGATCATTAAAATTAGAAAACTTTGGATATCGCTTAGTTATAATTATTGAATTTTCCTTGAATGCTTGCTTAGCCTTGAGCCTAATTCATATTATACATTGTGCATGAATAAAACTTTCACATTAAAATTACTAAGGGTTTATATGGTGGATTAGTCAAGGGCAGGCTGAAAATAGATTAATAAGGAGACCTCATATTTTCAGAGGGTGAATGTGAGTATTTTAGGATTTGACCCCACTTTTCTTTAGTTGTTAAACAGACGTATTTAACTCCTCATTTTATTCTGAATATGCCCACATAATGAGCACAGATTAAAATAACTTTAATTAATTAACATGTAAGATCTTCAATCTTATAGATTGTTAAGACTCACCATAACTTTTGGCTATGTTACTTTCCATAGTTCTAGACTATGTGAATCTTAGACTAATAGTCTAAGATCTTCCTTTAATTTCATTACTATATATTTTCTTTGATTTAGAACTGTACTTTACTTGTTTACAGTTTACTTAGATTACAGTGAATATTGTAAAATTACATTTAAATGCTTTACTATTTCTTTTCCTTACTTCATTTGAATATATACATGCTATACTTCATTTATTTTCATATGAACATTAGTTTATTTTTAGCCTATTTAGGATACTTTTACCTTTATTTTATTTGCAGGCTAGGATGTATACTTAAGTGAGTATTCTAACTCACTTTGTTTTTCTTACTTACATTTCCTCACTTGTATGCTTACTATATTGCACCCATGCTTGTGCTTACTTTGTAACTAGAAAGTGATATCCAATTATAACAATAGCATGTTTAGCCAATCTTAAATTATACTTAGACTATTTAGTCGAACTAGATTTTCTTTTTCTTGGCTTTGCCTTATCACATTTAAATGTCAAAATGTGATAGATCAGGTGCATTTGGAGGCTAGTGGAGTTGGACTAAGTGCTAAAAATTAATTGCTTCTGCCTATCATATACTAAACTTTATAACTTAATATAAATTGCAAGTGAGCTATTATTTTCTTTCTTTCGCTTAAGTTTACTATTTATTTATAATAAATGTTGTTTACTTTACCTTTTCTATACTTTGTTGGAGCTTAGATTTTATTTAAATGTTTGTGATGAATGAATAAATGAATGTATTGAATGGATGAATGATTATAAATGTATAAAAATGACTATTAACTAAGTTATTAGTTGCATATCTACTTAGGATGTTAATTGGAATTAGTTGTATGTCCAAATATTTATAGAATTGGAAACTAGTTTCTTATCTAAGTATAAATCTTATTATATCTACATGTGAGTATTAAATATTGTGATAAAGCAAACCCTAAGGTAGATAATTGTTACATATGTGATTTTCTCCCTTTAAACTCTTAGAATTATAAATGAGCAATCCTATATAATGGATTGAACTCTATTTTAGAATTAAAATTTGAGCATCATATATAATGGATTGAACTCTATTTTAGAATTAGAAATGAGCAATCCTACATAATGGATTGAACTCTATATTAGAATTGGAGTTAAAATTGTAGGTGTTTCCTTAGCCATTTACAAAAGAGACTTTGCTGAAATTTTTAAGAATTTTAGGACTTAGAGATTTTGTTGAAAAAAAGTAGAATTATAACTCACATGCTAAATACTCATTGAATATTTAGAATTTCATATTTAAGATTGCAAGTGTTCATTTTAATTGATTTAAATTACATTTTCATGTCTTCTTACATATATCCCATGCTCAATTCTATTTCATTCTCACTTATAAATCCATGTGTTGTATTTTCAATTATAAATTACTTAATACCATTCATAACTTCCATTCTATCTTAACTTAAAACCCTCTTCTAAATCCTTAGCCAAGCACAATATCTAATAATTTGGATTAGTTTTCTTCTAATCTAGTATTAGGTATTGTGGTGACCCATCAATATTGAGTTAAGTGATTCTCAATATTGGGGTCGTCATACACACACACACACATACACACACACACACACGCACACACACACACACACACACACACACACACACATATATATATATATTTCAAACATGAAATATATTTGATAAAGAAGAGAAATAATGGGAGAATAAAAGAAGAGAGTACATTGAAGTAAAGAAATTTTGATGAATCCCAGATCTTCTCCTTGTCGTGAAAAGAATAAGATATTATAGCATTGATCTACTTTCTTATTTGGTTTAGAGCTTCCAAGATCTTATCCTTGCCATATGATTTTCTTAGGGATGAAGTTCTTAGGGCTTAGAGAGGAGGAGAAGAGGAAGAGAAAATGAGTCTTACAAATATTTTCAAATGGTGGTAAGAAAGAAAAAAGACATGATTTAAGGTTTCTAATTACAGTTAGAAGGTCTTGAAGTTCATATAAGATTTTAGCAAAAATTCAATGGTATAGATTTAATCTTGGTAGAATTTGAATATATTTACATAATTTATCTTAATTGAGATTAATTTCTATGGAATATAAACTGGTACCTTTAATTAGATGATTTAAATGCAAAATACTAAAAATTATGGCGTAATATTGCCTAAGTTGGTTGAAAATGAAATTTTAGTATTTCTTAAAATTAATAAAAAATATATCTCCAAAATTTTAATTTAAGATTTCAAAATGTAGATCCCATTGAGAGGAATCCATAGACACCAAAATTGTCCAATTTGGCCAAATGATTGTCCCAAGATTTGATTTTGAAGTTGGCCAAAATCATGTTTGCTGAAACTGTAACGACCGATTTTTTTTTTTTTTTAATTCCAATGTATTTTTATTATAACTCATCCATTTTAGCTCTAAAATATATGAAGTTTTTGTGGATAGCTAATTTGATAGTGTAGAATTCAAAAATAAAAAAATATTTAAATTTTGACACCCAAAAATTTTCTATAATTATTTTGATTTAAATTTATCATAAATTAATTGGGAATAATTCTCTGATGAAAAGATTTCCCAAAATATTCCAAAATTATTCTTAATAACTTAATATTTTTGCTTACAAATATAACTAATAGATTACTCAAATTAAGTAAGATAATAAGTTATACTTTATTAACTCAAAGTCTTAGGATTTTATATATTAACCTAAAATAATCTTGATTAAGATATATCAAGATTAAGAGAATAAGAGTTAAATTTCAAAATATTAGAGTTTACACTCTTAATCTAAAGACACTAACATCTAAGGTTCTAAGATTTCTCAACTCTCAGAACTAAATGTTAAGGCACTCTTATTAAGTATAATCAAACTTAATTAGATGCATCTCTATTCTTAAACAAAATTCAAAAGACAAAATAATCAAAATTAATAAATAAATCTTAAAATATAAATCAATGATTAACGCCATTAAGTAACCCATTTACCAAAGGGAATGAACACTAAGCAAAATCTGCTACTAAGCACTAATGAAGAGATTCCTAAGATTATATAACAAAGGAAAATTATATAAGGAATTTCTTATTGAAATGACTTAGGAAAAGTTTAATAGTTGAGTACTAAGGTTAATACTGATTCAATAAATAATATAGTGTGGTTAGTGAAGGTATAATGGGACATGGGAGTTGGCAACTTTATCAACTGGGAAGAAATCTGTTCAGAATAAGTGGGTTTATAAGGTGAAGGAAGAACAAGATGGGAGCAAGCGCTACAAGGTGAGACTTGTAGTAAAAGGCTTCCAGTAGTGGCATGAGGTTTACTATAGTCTTATATTCTCCTCAGTTGTGAAGATGAGAACCATCAGGGTTGTGCTAAACATTGTTGTAGTTGAGGATTTGCATCAGAAGAAAATAGATGTCAATACTGTGTTTTTTCATGGAGAGCTGGAGGAAGAGATGTACATGCAACAACCTGAGGGGTACAAAACTCAAGAGAAAGGAAAATGTGGGCTAGTGTGCAAGCTCAGAAAAAGCCTCTATGGCTGAATCAAATGCCAATGTAATGGTACAAGAGATTCGACGTGTTCATGTCTGAGTCTGGGTACAAATGAAGTCATATGGGTCACCGACCCTACATAAAGTAGTGTAAGTCCACCTATATCATTTTGTTGTTGTATGTGGTTGATATGTTGATTGCAAGATCAGACATGGATAAGATAAGGATGCTAAAAGATCTGATATTTGGAAAGTTTGACTTGAAGGACTTAGGGATGGCTAAACCGATTCTTGGAATAAGAATTAACAGGGAGAGAAGTGCGGGAATTCTGAAGTTATCTCAAAAATACTATGTTTAAAAGGTACTAAAAATATTCAACATGAGCGAGGCAAAGCCAGTGTGCAATCCCCTAGCAAGTCACTTTAGCTTATTGAAGGAACATATGTTGAAGTCTGAAGAGAAGAAGGAACACATATTGAAAGTTCCTTATGGTTCAGTAGTTGGGAGCTTGATGTACCATTTGCATGAGATAAGATATTTCCCATGTAGTGGGAGCGATTAGCAGATTCATGAGAAACCCAGGGAAGCACCATTGGGACGCAGTAAAGTAGATAATGAGGTGTCTGAAAGGCTTAGTGGTCAACTCACTTTGCTTTGGTAGATCTAACATTTATCTACAGGGCTATGTAGACTCAAATCTTGCAAATGATGTTAATAGCTGGAGGAGCACTAATGGCTATGTGTTCACATTGGGAAGTGCAGCAGTAACCTAGATCTCTAGGCTACAATATATTGTTTTTCTTTCTGCCATGGAGGAAGAGGACATTGCCATTACTGAGGCGAGTAAACATATGATTTGGCTAAGAAGTTTTATGGTGGAATTGGACAAGGAGCAGGAGAATGTGAAGCTCTATAGTGATAGTATGAGCACTATTCACCTAGCAAAGAATGCAACATTTCAAGCCAAGATGAAGCACATATAGCTTCGGTACCATTTCATCGGACACTGTTGGAAGAAGGACAGCTCAGATTGGAGAATATTCACACTTTGAAGAATCCCACTAACATGCTTACAAAAGCAGTAACAGTGGAGAAACTGAAGCTATGCATTGCTTCAGTTGAACTCGGCAAGTGACAAGAGAACGGGGGTGAGCCCACCACTTTCCTGATAGAGAATGAAGATGGCAATTAAGAATCAAGATAAAAGAGGGATGATTCCAAAAATTCTTCAAGTGAGAAATTGTTATGTTGTGGAGATCATTCAAATCATCATGGAGATTTTAATGAAGCTCCGGTGAACTTTTTGAAGGTTTCGAGGAGATTTGGAACAAAGTTGGAAGTTCGATTGTAGCATAAGCACCATAACGTGTCACGACGTGCTGTTGCTCGCCATGGTGCCCAGCACATGAGAGGAAGGCATCATGGCATGCCTTGGCAGCCAACAGATTGAGACTAGGGCACTGTAGCATGCTCTAGAAAATGGAGTTCAATGACTAGGGAGCTGTAGTGCACCATAGCGAGTGCCATAGTGCACCCCAGCAAAAGAAGATAGAGAAAGGGGCATTGTAGCTCGCCCCAACGGTAGGCGTCCAAAGACTTGGGGTGCCACTGCGCATCGCAGTGTGCACTGTAGCACCTCAGCGGCAGAGTGCCCGAGAACAAGGCCCTACTACTCACCATGCCGGCTGCTACCCAAGGTCAGGGCACTATGGCACCCTAGCTCCGATCCAGGTTACACCCTTAAGCCATTCGATGGGTATTTTGAACCATTTGGAGTTTAAAATAGAGCTGTGTTCTTAAGAAAAACTTAAAGAGGAGTTTCTATTATTGGCATAAGTGATTCCAAGTAGTTTGGCTGATATTGGAGAAGTTTCAAAGGGAGAATCCTAAGTGAGAGCTACTATGCATGGAAGCTCTTGCATGTGAAGAAATCCTTAACCAAGTGGTGGCAACTTCTCTTCTCCTTCATCTTAGAGTAAGAGCTAATGTTCCTTGAATAGGTGAAACTCTTTAAAACTCAATATTCTTCATTTTACATAGTGGAAATTTCTATGTGGTGTGGCTCTATGATTTTGCCTATTCTTGGGTATGTAAATCTTCATCTTTGGATGTGCTTGTGGTTTTGATGCATGCATATGCTGTGATCTTTATCTTACTGTGTTTGTGATTTTGTATATAGCTTGGTTACCATCAACGCATCCTCGATCCTTGAGTGAGTGCAAATTGCTTCTGCCGCAGCATGGACGAAGCTCCGTAGCAGTTCACCCATGGCCCACATAGTGGATCATAGGGCTTCAATATACAGTTTGAGGGTATATTTGCAAATAGGGTATTTTTAATCCTAATTTTATAATTTCCCTAATTTAAATTAAATCCAATTTAGGCTTAAATGATCTCCAAAAATTCTTAAAATTTTACCCTTAGCTAATTTGGGTAAGAGGAATTAAAAAATGAAGTCATATTTGAATTTGGAGATCACTTTAATTTACTTAATTTTCTAGGTTAATAAATTGACTAATATAGCCAATTAATCCTAACGAGCTTCGATGGATACCATGTTTTCAAGGTTAGGTCCTAATGACATTTAGAACCTCTTGAATAAGAATTAGGACTTATTTAACCTAGATTAAGTAAGGTAAAAGTCTAGGGTAATTAAATCATCAATGCCATCATTAAACCTAAAAGTGTTGCAAATTTAAGGAAATTTGTGATGTGGGCATTTGGATCTTTAGTTGGTAACCCACCAAACTGATTGTTTTGCACCATTTGTATGGTAGCTATTTTAATCTCAAAATTATTAGCCTGAATTCATAGCCCGGCTATTGCAATGGGTATGCCTCCCACAGTAGGTAAAGTGTAATCTCAAGGCTCTAGCTTCATTATTATTGTTATTATTGTTGTTATTATTGATGTGAACCTCACCTAGATTTAGTTCAACAATAATTTGGTTTTCTAGATTAAATCATAAGTGTTTTCTAAGTTTATAATAGGTTATGTCTATCTAGGGATAAAACAACAAGTTTTGATCACCTATACATCATATAGACAGGCTTAAGATTTAGTTAAAATCTTTAGGTTACTGCAACAAAATAATATGATTGAAAAAACAAATAAAACAAAAACTGAATATAAATAAAAATGAAAATAATAAAAGCAAAATATAAAATGAAAAAGTGTTTAAGTCACTAGCTCAAAAGGTAACCGATAATAATGCCAAAAACTTGACAAGCCACAAAAGAGTGTGTAATAACACAAATGTTGTTAACCAATATTTATCAATCAAATCTACTCTTAATCATCTCCATTAGTCTCTGTAAGGTATTAATTCATTGAAAATTTGTCCAAAGAAAAAATTAATATTCTTACTCAATTGTTTCATTTTTGAATTCAATGATAATTTTTACATATGTTCTATTTATAAAGGTATGATTTTTGCATAAAGCATTTGAAAGGTTGAATGGAGACTTTGATGATTTTGAAAATATTGATGCATTTAGAGACATACTATAAATCTTTCAATTTGTGCATGTGTCAATGTATGAATTTTGACATGATGAATGAATCAGTATAAATTTTTGGTTTCACACACACACACACACACACATGATTTCCTTACTATTTGTTATATTGTATATTTTGGTTATTTCAAATTCAGGTTTTTACTCGGAGACGCAATTAATCCTCATCTTTAGAAAGGCAAAGTCATAGTTAGCTTTTCTCCTTATCTAAAGCTATCCGTTTTATTCGTCACATAGGGGTGCTGCAAGTGTCATTAACGTGTTCGGATTAGATATTATCTCGTTTTCTTTTTGTATTTTGCGTTGTTTAGAAAAAACAATTTGTCATGGAACTTCAATAATCATGCATTGATAAAACTTGCTTCTCTTTCAATTAACTAAGAAAAAGTTTATTTTTTAATTAATATAGCTTTTATTTCAACAATCATGCATTTAATATTTGGGATGAGAAAAGCAAAAACCAGGGTTCCATGGGTTCGGGCCCCTTCCCCTTCCGACGATCTCTTAGGTCGCCCTTCTCTCTTGCTAAAGGGGGTCTCATGGGCCTCCCTTTTTCCCTCTTATGCCGCCTCTACTAGTATTGGCCCTTCTCTTTCCCTCTGCTGGTGCTAGATGGAGGGGAAGACTTGTTGATGGGCCTGACAGTTAAACATGACCAGGCAGTCAAGCCGGCTCTAGCTTAATGGGCAGATACGCCAAGATGCACATGGGAACTTTCCCAGAGGTTGCAAGAAAACTAGACTTTTGTGCTTGAATGCGCTTAAGCATCGAGTGCTCAGTTTCGGCGGTGAAGATGCGAGCTGGGGTGCGCCCATGCGTGATCAAGTTTGGTTCAGGTCACTCGCGTGATCTTTTATTGGTGGATCAATTAGATCGAGCACAAACACGTTAAAACACGCAGCCATGCGCACGAGGACGACCTAGATCCGAAGTGTGCAATAATTTAACTGCAAATCATGCATGGTGCAAGCGACGACAACTTAAATTCAGGCTCGGCAGGGCTATGCAGGACCAAGCGCACGTGGTTTGCGCCATGTATATTATTCTGCATTTTATTAGTAGAAATTAATGAGGCAAATGTATGTTGAATGAGATTTAAATTATTAATTTGTCAAGAACTTAAATTCAAAAACCTAATGCACTATTCTCAATATTATTCTTGTCATATTGGTGAATTGACCACCACAATCCCAACACTACATATTATTAAGTTGATTAATGCTATCTGTGCACATTTTTGGGTTCATCTGCAAAAAAAATTACAGGTTTTAGTTTGGGACACTGTTGCGCTCCCATATCAATACAACGGAAGTTAATACTTGTGCAGTGAAACATATTATTATCATCATCATCTACAATTTATTGTTATTGTTGATCGAGTTCGAGTCAAGTCAGTCTAAACTGGAAGTCGAAATACTGAAGCTCAACTCAAACTTATTCAAATTCGAGTTAAATTCAGCTGGATGCCAAATTGTAAGCAGCTGGATGCCAAATTGTAAGCATATCAACTGCTGCTAGACAACTACGAATACCAAAAAAAAAGAGACTTGTGCACAAAATATGTGTTCTTTTATTCAACTAAAACTAATATTATATATTCATTTATCTATTCACAATGATAGATAGGCCTAAGTTGAGTAATTATAACAGCAGTAAACTATGAGTTGACAGAAGAATTAGCTGTGGAGATATCATTGCACGTATAAAACTCCAAAGAAAAAAAAAAGAAATCAATGAAAGCAGCGGCGAATTGCTGGAAGCCAATCCCCAATCGCAACCATCTTCCTCATCACCAAATCATTCTCCAAAGGCGTCAAATTCAAATCCATCCACATCAATCTCTTCCGCGCATCCCCTCTTTTCTTTTCCACCTCCACCTGTCTGTGGCGCTTCATGTGCCCTCCGAGCGCCTGCCCGACGGCGAACTCCAGCCCGCAAACAGAGCATTCGTGCAGCTTCGCCTTCGCTGCCTCCTCCGGAACCTTGTTGGACTTCCTGTGGCTCGCCCTGTGGCCTCCCAAGGCCTGGAAAGTAGCAAACCGCCTGCTGCACGTCTTGCACTGGAAGACCCTTTCCGCCGCCGCACGATCGGCTTCCTCGTGATCCAATCGTGGCCGTTTGATCATGTCTGCGTTGTTGCTCCAGTGAGAACAGCAGTCTTGATGCGCGTCGTGTTATTTATATAGCAAACGCCGCCAATGGATATGAACGGCCGTACCTGCCACGAATCTCTCTTAGCCGCTACTTTTAACAGGCTTGCTTATCCTATAATTTCCTGATAAAAAAACTCCCAATTTTGTATTATTAAGTTTGCCAGTAAAATTTGAATATAAATGATGTTCAAATTATATTGAAGAGAAATACTAATCTTTTTTTTAATAATTAAATGTTACTAATGATTTATAATTATAATTTTGATTATAAATTTTAATTAATATTAATTTAATAATAAGTTAAAATTTAGTTAATTATACTTAGGGCATTGAACTGGATACCATAAAAAATATTATAGCAACTTCTTGTTTATAATTTTAAAAATATTATAAGTATATTATTAGTTTGTGAAGCATTATAGAATATACCAACTAAGTTTATGATTTAATACAAAAAATATTTCCAAGAGAACAAGGTTCTCTTTTGTAGAGATCTCTACAAACTCTTTTTGATGATAAGGAGAAAATCCTTCTTTGCAACCAATCCCATATGCCTAGATTACTATCCCCATGTAATACACAGCTCCTTCACCACTCCTAATAGAAATTTCTCTTCTTCTGTCAATTTTCTTAATAATTCTGCTAAATCACTTAAACTCCATAGTAATCAAGAGGTACAGTTCCCTCCAAATTGATTAATCTATTCATCCCCAAAAGCCGCCTATATTTCATTTTATCTAAGAATGTGAGGATTTAAACGAGATCAAATCTATGAAACACAATCAAGTAGATATTGCGACTTAGGATGCTAAACTTGATTTAACGAACTATAACAATCTATTTCATCTTAACTCTCTTAGATCTGCTTAGCATTTGAATCATCTCAATGATGGCAATATTCTTAGAAATTATAGTCTTGTGGACAGCCCTCTCCCCCATAAGGGAGATGGAGAATTGTGCAGATCTCTTCAATGGATGGTTGATGTCTACTTTTATACTTTTATTCAAATGCTACTTCACTATTGTTAGAGATTTATATTATAATATCCATATTATTAACTGTTAGATATAAAATAATTATAATCACCTTCATCTTCATGCTATTACTAAATCAAGGATCAAGTCCTTAGATGTATTTTATTACCGTTTTCTTAAAAATATTGATAAAGACTATGGATTAATAGTATAAGGAACTTAACAAATTTAATATTTCATTAATTATCTGGCAATGGATTTATGGCCAGATATCCTATAATAATAATAATAATAATAATCATATTAACCACTTTACATGATCATTTGATACTTACCTTTTAAAATGATAATCTGAATGAATCTTTGATGACCTAACACAAAGATGACTAGAATGCTAATATTCATGCACTCCATTCTAAATTTTTGCAAGCTAAACATGAATCTAAAGCTCATTAACTTACTGATGAGGAAAATGATCTCAAAGTTTAAATCCTAATGACTCTCTTGATTTTGATGGGTTCAAGCTTAGTCTTACAAGCACTAATAGATGTGCATTTGATATGATATTATTCAAGCTATTAAGCACTTTCTTAACATAAGTTTCATTCTTAAGGGATAAGACGTTAAACGAAGTCTTTTATTATAAAATAAAATCTCTTTATGGCTTTATAAAATTTGAATCAATTCCATTATGCGATATTCCATATAAAAACATTGGCAAATTTTTATCCTTGAGATTAAATGTGTTCTTCCTAAAGTAGCACATTTTGATCAATTTACCTCCATTAAAAATTGGAATATTTTTAATAGCAATATCATTACAAATGAAACATATCAAAAATTCACATCCTAGAATAACAACAACTACTTTGTGCAAAAGTCAATTTAAAAAAGCATTGAAACTGTAAATAAAAGCTTTCTTATTAAGAAATCATAGAATAAGGCTTTCTCCCCTTACAATCATCAATAAGATTGTAATGACTCAAATAATTTATTCGTTGAAATTATTTTATGATTTTTTCATTCTGCGAGCAAATTTACAGAACAAGTAAGGAGTTAAGTGTGTCTGTCTAACCAGTAAGGAAAGCGGGGCCTCATAGAAAATAAACACTCAAACTCTTCCTTTAAGATATATGAGGTCTCCTTATATCTACCATAAGCCAACCCTTGGCCACCACCAATAAACCCCTAATATTTTATGAATGTTTTATTTATGCACAATGTTCTTGTATGTATGTTCAAAAATATTGTCTCAAAATAAAGCAAGCATTCAAGGATTTCAATTAATTGTAACTATGTGATATCCAAAATTGTATAATTTTAATGATATAACTTAATGATTGGAGCTAATTGAGCTTCCCAATTTACTTATAGTTATTAATCTCTAAGTCAATTGAGTGTAATAGTATAAGTCAATGGGTTTTAAATTATAGTAGATTAATTTAAGTTTATGAAATGACAAATTAATTTAAAAGTATATTTATGCAAAATAATACTTATCCTACACTAATCATAAACCATACAATCTATAAAGATTAAAAGATTTAAGGTTTAGGGAACTAGTAGGGAAAAGTAAGACTAATGGAACCATAAAATAAAGGAATTAGAGGTTAATAAAATACTTACTAACTTCATCTAACTAGATTATAATTAAAAGGTTTTAATCCAAATCAATCACTAACCTAGCTAGGATCAATTAATATGAGAAGTCTAAGTGTATGGGAGAGGTAAGATTACTATCTATAAGTTCTAGTTTATTCTAGGTTGTAGGTTAATTAAGCTTATAAAATAAATTAGATCACTATGGGAAACTAAGGAGCACTATACTTTAACTTGCTAGAGAACTTAGGGTAAAGGCAGAGCTATAGGAATGTTACTAAAATCCATCCTAATTGTTGGGTACTAGTTCTATTGAGTTCACAAAATGAAATAAAGGTATGCTAATAGTATACTACATCTATGAAATAGGTTAGCCAAAATCATGATGGAAAATCAAATAGGCTAAGGTTCTTAAATTCTAAAAGATCAACACTAGTATTGAAAGTTTGAATTTAGAAATGTGCTAAGTAAATAAGCACTTAAAATATGAAAAGTCAAGTTTCAACATACAGTTTTAATGACAAGGGAGTAGTTTAAATGAGACATGTTTGTTGTCCTAAGATTTAAAAGCCTAAAACATGCAATATATAAAATTAAGAAAGTTGAAAAATTATACTAATTGAGGAGCCAAATACCTAAAATATCCAATTGTTGCCCAAATGAAATTATGTAAGTAAATATGAAATCCTTATAGCATAAGGAGAAGAGTGATACTAATTATGTCAAAATTGGGCAACATTCAATTTTTAGGGATTTTGGGACTCCTAATTAGGGTTAAAAGTGATTAAGAAAATTAGGGTTCAAAACCTAAATTGAAATATGTCATTATGTTTGTCTCACTTTTTTGATCAAAATGATATATAAATTTATATTATTTGGAGGTGTATTATAAAAGTTATTAATAAAATAAGATTTGTATTACTTAAACATTAATTAAATGCATAACAATCATTAAACACATTCCATTAATTATTAACAACTAACTGCACTAGATTAATTACGACACAGAAAAATAGAGGAACAAAAATTAAGGAAAGGCGGCTGCTGGGCGCTGAGTTTCGAGAGCCGCCAAACACACGTCACTCTTTATGGGAGTCGCGTGTTTAAGGGGGGCCCTCATCATAATGGCGCGGACTCGCAGTTCAATTAAGTTGGGCCGGACCAGCACGACATTTAAAATTGAGTTGTGACATAACCCAATTAAATTGTTTCGTCCCCGACTCCAACCCATGAAGACGCACATAGGGTTAGGTATTTCGACCAACTATGATGGTCCCTTGGCGCAGCTTGCACACCATCGAGAAGCCCTCGCAGAGGCTGACATTTCAAGACCAATATTCTAACAACCCTAGTGTTGTTACCCATCAATCAGTAATTTAATTGACTCGAATATTTTCCATAAGTCTTATAATAGTATTAGGAGCCTTCATTTCAATTTTCATATGATTTGGAGATCGTTTGACAATTTCCAATATTTCCTGGTATTCTGATAATTATGAGAATGCCTAATTTATTTAGACCTCAGAATCAAAAATAGAGTCCACCATTGGATTCACCACACCCAAATTAGCTAGGGGTGGTATTTGAAAGTCATCAAATTTTCATCAAATATTTTAATAATAATTTAATACCTATAAATTAAGATAATTAAATTGACATCGATCGAAAATTTGATCTTATTTTTGAGTTCCCCATATCTCAATTAGGTAAGGGTGAATTTTTGTGATTTTTTGGAGTGCGTTTGGTTATTTAATTTTGATTATTAGTATGTGTTTAATTAATTAATTAAATAAAGAAAATAAATTAAATTAAATAATTTTAATTAATTTTTAATCCAACAGTGAAAATTGGGGCCGTGTGGATCCCGTGCGCGAGTCCAACGCATGGGACAGCCGCACGGCTAGATCAGGACCGTTGCGTAATTTTTGAATCGAATCAGATGGCCATGATTTAATCTGATGTGTAATACTAGATCAGGCCGTTCAATCGACTGATCAAACAAACAGCCAGGATCCTTTCGGTGTATGCCTTCGTCCTCGCATGCAATCATGCGTCTGTAGGAGGCAGGTGGCGTACAAGGGGATTCCTTTGCATTGGCGTTAAACCCTTTATCTCATCAAAAATTTCATTCATTTTTGCTCGCAAGCAAATTCATTTACTGGGAGAACTGGAAAGGTGTAGAAGCGGAGTTGTCGTTTGGAATATGCTGGAACTCTTTTATCCCCATTATTACTAAGCTACCAGGTTATTCCTCCTTATCTTATTATTGTTGATTTAATTGATTACCCTTCTTAAATGTCTAGCAATCGTTGGTGAGGGTTGATCGAGCTCGAATGAACCCTGAACCTATCGACGAAACCCTCGTTTGCCGAAAATTTAGGGCATCAGGTTCTACAGCTTAAAGATCAACAATTGGTGTCAATTCAAGGATGATATGTTAACCTTCAATGGAGCTAGAGGTTAATATACTGGCCTCGACATGTGGTCCCCTGGTTATGCTATAAAAGCTAACCCTAAAAAGGCATTTTCTCCGCAACGTGAGGTAGGGGAAGATGATGTGGACCTGGTTCTTTGTGGTCTAGCCATATCTCCTCAGACCGGGCTGGTTTAGCTCCTAGACCACGGACCATCTTTCTTAAAACCCATGGGCCCCGCGTCACCATGGACACTCGTAAGAGTTGCCGTGTGTCTAGCGGCGCACGAGTTACGGGGTGCTGTCAGCCGTCACTTAAATTCTATGCAGCTGCCTTTCCTGTAATCTGTGCTGCCATTTTCTTTGTGGTTATCATTTTCTGTGCTAAGACTGATTATATCAGATTAATCATTAATGATTAATGTAGTTATTATTAAATTCTGTAATAACCCTTAATGATTTAATTAATTCCTTTTCTTTTAATCATATCTCATAAAATCCTTCATCAATTTATGTGATATAATATACCATTTTTATCACAAAAATGAGCAGATTACTAATATGTAATTCAATTTTTATTTTATTAAATATTTTAATTAGTCAATATTTAATATTAATTAATTAATTACAAATTAATATCATTATTTTATGTGACCTAATTTGATTATTTAATGCCTAAATTAAATGATCAAATAATTCATTTCACTAAAAAAAAATGAGGAATATTAATATGAAATTAAATTTAATATTTGAACCCCAATTTTTATGATCTCTTGTTAACCCTAATTAGGAGTAATAAAAACCCTAATTTTCCAATGTTGTCCAAATTTGACATACTTAGTGTCATTTTTCTCCTTATGATATACGGATTTCAATAAAATGTAAATCATTTCTATTGGACAACATTTAGTGATTTTAGGTTGTTGATTCTTAATTAGTATTATTGTGATAAATTCTAATTTCCTAGATTGTATATTTTAGGTATTATAAAACTCTAGGATAGCTAATATATCATATTTATTTTTCATAATGTTAAATTATACTACTTATGTTTGAGCTTAGTTATCACTTTCTAGATAGTAAATCAATTGCAAAGTGTTTGATTCACCTTTCAACATTAAGGTAGAAACCCTAATGTAGTTAATCCCTACATCTATTAGTTACATCCATTAAGAGTAGTTAGTCTTAATGCCTTTGTAATTGTAGATTATTGAATCAACTAGGACTTGCATTTAGTGACTAGATTAGAGCTTAGTTTATTCATATTAATTCTTAAAGCCTTCTTTTGAATATTTTAAGAGCTAGTAATAGGAATCCTAATTCACTTAGAGTAGTTTAAGAATCCTATTAAATTCTTTAAACTGTAGCTATTAGGATACTTAGAACATGTAGTTCTTAAATTCTAGCTTTTATTTATTTTAAACCTTTTATTTTATTATAACCTAGCTAGATTAGTACTTGATTTGATAGAAACTTCAAACTACAACCTAGCTAGTGAGCTTTAATAGATTAAACTTTAACTTTTAATTCCTTAAGTTTGATATTTTCTTAAATCTCAATCTCTTCATACTAGTCACCTAAACCTTAATTTAATAATCTTAATTGAATCTTATAGTTTAGGACTAAAATAAAACTAATTTCTATTTGTATCAATTATACTTATAAACTATTTTGTCATATCATAATAAATGAATTGAAACCATTATTTTCAAACCCCAATTACTATTATTATTTATAATTAACTTGAGATCAATATCTCAAGATTAATTGGGAGCTCAATTAGCTCCAATCATTAAGTAGATCATTAAAATTAGATAACTTTGGATATCACTTAGTAGTAATTATTGAATTTTCTTTGAATGCTTGCTTAGCTTTGAGCCTTATTCATTTGAATCATTCATATAAGATATTGTGCATGAATAAAACTTTCACATTAAAAGTTGTAGGGGTTTATATTGTTGGATAATCCAGCAATAGGCTAATAAGGAGTAATAAGGCGACCTCACATTATCAGAGAGTGAATGTGAGTGTTACTTATTCTGACTTTGCTTTCCTTTACTTGTTAAACAGACGTGTTTAACTCCTTGCTTCATTCTGTGTTTGCCCGCAGAATGAGTACTTTATAAAATAACTTTAATCATTTAAAATATGAGATCTTCTTCAATCTTAAAGATTGTTAAGACTCATCATAACTTTTAGGTATGTTACCTTCCATAGTTCTAGACTATGTGAATCTTAGACTAATAGTCTAAGATCTTCCTTCAATTTTTATACTATACTTTTTCCATGTTTTAGTACTGTAGTTTACTTATTTATAGTTTAATTTGATCACAGTGAATGTTATTAAAACTACATTTAAATGTTTCACTATCTGTTTTCCTTACTTAGCATAATTTCATTTGAACATATACATGCTTTACTTCATTTACTTTTATATGCACTTTAGCTTCTTTCTAGCATAGTTTGGATGCTTTTACTCTTGTTTTACTTGCAAGCTAGGATGTATATTTATGTGAGTATTCTTACTCTCTTTAACTTTTATTTACTTCCATTTTTCCACACTTGTATGCTTACCTTTTGGCACCCTTGCTTGTGCTTATGTTGTAATTAGTAGTGATATCTAATTGAATAATAAAATTATTAGCCTAATCTTAAAATGTACTTAGACTGTTTAGTCTAACTATTTTTTCTATTTTCTTGGCTTTGCCCTATCACATTTAAATGCCAAAATGTGATAGATCAGGTGTATTTGGAGGCTAGTGGAGCTGGACCAAGTGCAAAAAGCTAGTTGCTTCTGCTTAAGAACTTATAAGAATATAGCTTATTAAAATTTGCAAGTGAGCTTTTAATTTTCTTACTTTTATTTAATTTACTATTGGCTTATAATAATTAAGTTATTTACTTTACATTTACTATGCTTGTGTTGGAACTTAGCTTTATACTTAAATGCTTGGGATGTGATGAATGGATGAATGAATGAAATTGAATGTTAACTAAATTATTATTTACATAATTATCTTGCATATTTACTTTGTATATTAAACTGGAGTTTAGCTACTTATTCACTTGTACATTAAATTGGAAATTAGCTGTATACGTAATTGTATATAGAATTGGAAAGTAGTTAAATGTTTAAGTTGAGAATTACTCATCATCCTTTGTATGTATTAAGTGATATGTAAATTATGCATACTCTAGGATAGATGATTATTACATATGTGTTTTCTCACTTCAAACTATTAGAATTGTAAATAAGCAATCCCAAGTAACGAATTGACTTTACTTTAGAATTAGAAATAAGCAATCCCATGTAACAGATTGACTTTATATTAGAATTGTACATGAGCAAATCCTATGTAACAGATTGACTTTATATTAGAACTAGAACTAAACAATCCTATGTAATAGATTACTTTCATGTTAGTTTTAGGTTGCTTTCTTTCAATTTAATCTTCTATTGGAATGTAAGACTTGCATGTTTAAATTTGCAGGTGTTCTCTTAGCCAAATACAATAGAAGTCATGCCGAAATTTTTAATAATTTAATGACTTAGAATATATTGGAAAATTGTATACTCATGTTTCATATGTTAAATATTTAGAAATTTTACATCTAAATTTGTAAGTACTCACATTAATTACTTTTAAATTACATCTTTATATGTATTTCATATAGTATATTTCATAAAATTCCTCCCATCTTAACTTAAGACTCTCTTCTAAATCCTTGGCCAAACATAGTATCTAATGATTTGGATTAGTTTTCTTTTAATCTAATATTAGATATTGTAGTGACGTATCAATGTTGACTTTAGTGATTCTCAAAATTGGGGTCGTCACAGATATCGGGGCCAGAAGACGATTAAAAGGCCAATGGGGTGATACCCTAGGTTCAACCAATCAAACTTTGGGCATCCACTGTCGATGGTTTAATGAGCCCGAGCTCAATCCGCTCAAATGAGCTCGATTGAGCTCAGAAATACAACTGGGCTCTTGGAATAAGGCTAGGATAAATCACTTTAAGGAATAGATAGTAGGAGTACCTGGAGGCTTGCAAAGGTGGGTGGTTCCATCGGGCTAGGGCAAGTTCGAACAGTGGCGACCGCAACTCTAGTGCCTTGACAAGCTCTCAGGGAATGAAATTGAAGAAGATAGAGCCGATAGAATGAATTAGGGAAAGAATTTGGTCGGATATGGGTTGGTTAGCGGCAGGTGTATGCCCACATGCCATCACAGGTTATGGCCAGATGATCATGGATAAGAACATACAGGAAGTTAATCCTGGCCATCTGTTTGATCGAACGGCCAGATCAGCTTAAGCGGACCGGGTCGATCCTCGACTGTTAGATCAGGCTAAGAAAAGGTGGAACTGTTTAGTTCTTACGATCTCGCTGTCTCGTGCACTGGCCTCACACACGGGATCCCCGCCATTTGGAAAGAGTCATCAAATTTTAATTAAATAAATATAATTTTTGTATTATAATTACTTATTTAATAAATTAATTATATACATTCAATTACTTAATTTTAAATAACCAAACGGACTCTAAAAAATCATAAAATTTTACCCTTACCTAAATGAAAGGTGATGAACTCAAAAATACAATCAAATTTTTTAATCAAAAGTCAATTTAATTATTTTAATTTTCTAATTATTTAAATATTATTAAAATATTCAGAAAAAATTTGACGACTTCCAATGTAACAACCATAGGTTGTTACCTTGCAAAAATATAGGTAACCTAATCAAATCTTAAATACCATTGCTTATGGAACATTAAATTGAGTTTATCTAAAAAATCTAAAGTCCATAGAACTTCTCTAAGTTCAAAACAACATTTTGATCAGTAGATACCCTAGTTTAGGCCTAAAATATTTTGATCTCAAAATTAAAATCTAATTGCATTTTTAAATTCCTCACCCCCAAATTAGCTAAGGATGAAAATTTGGTGCAATTTGGAGAACATTTAGGCCAAAATTCAATTTAAAATAAAATGATCTAATTGCATAAACGGGGTCCTAATATTTCTAAATTGCAAAATTACCCCTAAAACTAAATTAACGGCTGGGATCCGCTGTGTGGACCGCGGGCGATCCGCTGCGGAGCTCGGGTTACGCGACAGCGGGGTCCCGTGAATCTGGCCGTCGTATGCAAAAAATCGATGGCTAGGATTAAATCTCGCAGAACCACAGATCAACCGTAGGATCTCCCCGACCGATCCAACGGCCCAGATTACTCCCGCGATCGGCCGTTAGGATCCGAGAGATCCGAGCCGTTCCGCCATCTGATCGATAGATCAGACGGCATCCGAAGCACCCGACACTGTGGATCATCATCCCCACTCCCTTGCGCACCCGACAGGAGGATTCTCCTGTACTGCCCACTGTCGACCTTTTCCCCCACTCCCACGTCCCCCTCAGCATGCCGTTAGGATCCCTCCCGTATTGGATTGGAGCCCCGATCTGGCCTCAAGACCCGGCCGAGCTCAAATTAGAAATTTGAGAGCTTGGCCATGGCCCGACCTCTCGAGCTTTTCCCAGCCCGAGCCAACCCTCCAGAAGCTTCCCAATCCTCTCCTGAGACTATAAATAGCCTCTACGCGTCTCCATTTGATCCTTGCTGATCAATTGAAGTCTTAGTACCTTCCGCCATTACTGAGCTCCCGAGCTTGCGAAGGCGATCCCGGCATGCGTCCTGCTGATAGGAGAGTCTCCTGGAATTTAGGAACTCTCAGAGGAGGCTCAGCAAACCCAGCATTAGTCCCTGCATCGTCGGCAAGCTCTCCCGAGAATCCAGGTACCCCGCTTACCGGCTACGAGTAAATAAGGCTCGATCCTTCTCCATTTTGATGCGTATAGTTGCGTATTGTCGTTACGAACCCAACGGTATCGTAATTAAGATCTAGGCTAGCCCCGATCGATCGGGTTAAGTTCTTTCCGGATCGCCTCGGTCGAGTAAGGACCCGACGATCCAGACCATCTCAGACCCTCAGACCTGAGGGCTTTTATCCGCCTCACCCCACTGATGGTGTAGGGATCGAGCCCGGGTTCTGGCATGGTCTCTGTGGGGAGAATTGACTCCCTATAGTAGCTCCATTGAGGGAGCCCTCGGGTGAGTAAGGTTCGGCTGATCCGTACTACCTCACAGGGGGCTTTAGATGTCAGTTGATGCGTCTTGGCCAGGGGATCGATTCCCGATTGACCCTAAGCCAAGACATGCGCTCTAGACGAAGAATTCCATCGTCTATGGTTTCCCGGATCGGCTCTTACCGAGGGGAGTCGGGGCGAGGACGATGACCCTGTGCTGGTCGGGTCAGCCCGTGATCCGCGTGGTGCGACAGTCCCGGGTCTTCGGGCCTCGGTCGACCCGCGCGGTTTGGTTAATGGGTCGAGTCCATTTATTTAATATCCAATTAATTGGAATTATTTTCCTTAAGGAAAATAATCTAATTAATCAAATCATATGAAAATTTAATTAGAAAAATATAGAATGTATTAATTGAATAACTTTTAATCCACTGGTCCAAACCCTATAATATTATATATGAAAATGATCAGCAAAACATCAGGGACCAGATTATAAAATATAATTTGGCATCTGATGGTTAGATCTTTAATTATTACTTAATTACAGTGAACCTTAATTAGGGTATTTTAGTAGCCTTACTTAACCAAATTATATGATTAGGGTACCAGTAGTTTACTTATGATGAGTAGAATGCATGTGCTAGGTGGATTATTTTTTTGAGTTATGTAATTTTAGTTATGCCCTAATTTTGTTAAAATATGATTAGTGAAAATTAGGGTTTATACTCACTGGATGTTAGCAAACTTAGGCTCTGATTAATTAACCTATTAAGTAGAACTTGTGTGCCAAATTGCGACTAGTTTTAATGGCTGGATTTGTAATTAAGTGCTAATCTATTTGAATGGATTTAGGGTTTGATTAGAACTAATTACTTTTTGTTTTTATAAACTTTTCTATTTTTATGCTTCATAACAGTAGGAAAAATGTATTGGAAACTTTAGATATTAATCCATAATGTATAATTTGGTCAAAATAAAATTTGAGATCTTAACCTCCTTAATTAACTTAAGAAATCTTAAGACTTGGATCAAGCTTTTAAGACTACATCTAGGTCTAAGGTTGCCACCAATAATACATGACTAATCCACTGATTTGACATTGATCTTTAAACACCCACTTGATTTCACTTAAGGCATGAGAAGGGATCAAACCCTAATCTACTTAAGTAAGATCCAAACCTTTAAACCTTAATTTAATTGATTTGATTATAAGACAATGAACTTGACATTTTCCCATAATGCATTTGATTTGATATTGACTCTAAACATTCAAATTAGACATATTAAGATTGATAATAACTTTATGTGATTTCTTAATTTGAATCAAAATCTTAAGATCCTTTATTTTCTCCTGAGAAAGAGAATTAGCATAAAAGATTAATAAAATCCTCTTAATTGAATAATTAATTGCAAACCTTAATATCATCTTTTGATTTAGACCCCATAATCCTAGATCAAGTTGTGCTTAGATGACTTAATCATCTGACTTAATCATTCTAAATCCAATTACTAGAAATGAACCTAAAGTGTAAATCCCAAAACTTAGAATGTGAGATCTTAAGCATCTCTTCATAAGATCGTCCTGAAACATTAAAAGATCTAAATTCATATACTTTGACGTAGGATATATTGTATGACCCTTTGAGGTAGAAGCTTAGAAGATCCCATAACCTTAGAGATTGATCTTATCCCCTCGTGGTAGAAATCACTTAAGACATTAGAAAGATACTTCTCCTTGTGGTAGAATCCATATCAAGTGATCTTTGATCACCATTTTGTGAAACTTTGTATATGACTTACCCATTAGCTTAGGCCTTAGAAATCTTGATAATTCCTTGCTTTATTAAGTAGACTTGATTGAACCTTGATTATTGGGTGGTGTAATATAGTATACCCATACTACTAGTTCCTAGTAGTATTCAGGATTGGTTGATTTATTCTAATAGAGACTTATGAGCGGATGCTAACCTGAGGGATTAGACAAATACAGTCCTGTTAGAATAAATCATTCAAACCTAAGAGTGTATTAAATGGGTATTCATTCCTTAGTTTGATTGAAATACAAGTTGCCAACAAGCAATGCCTTCTAGAGAAGATCGCTTCAGTAGGTCTGGCTCAACCAAACTAAGTAACTGAAGTTACCTCCTTTGAAACACTAGATGTAATTGTGAGTGGGGCATCTTAATAACTTAGCTTGAGATACAAATCGCGAACGGGTGATGCCTCTTATCGAATACCGCTTCGTTAAGATGGCCTAATCAAACTAAGTGATGAGAATTACCTCCCTTGCAAAGGCACTAAGTATGTGTATACCATCATTCTACCTAATAATATGTAAAGTAAATCTACAACTCTAACCAATTATCATTATAGAAGCTAGGAGTCAGAATCCTTTTTAGCAGGATTCTGCACCGTGGAGGCTTGGAATTCATTATCTGCATTCCAAGTTCTCATGACTTTCTGGGTTTTTACTCATATAGAATAGGAGCATGGGCATAAGCATGAGCATGAACTTGAAGTATCATTTCAGCGATAACGTATGAGTATCAGTGATGAAATATGGGTTACGGAATGTTACATACACATACTGGGAAATTTCGGGATGCATCTGCGTCACCATATTGTATTCCCAACCGGGTATGCTTATATTGAACCGTACTACTCATAGTCTTTCAGTGATAGTTCAGTGACATATCCATGACATCTGTGGTGTGGCATATTTGGGCGTATCTTTCCAATGATATACAGTGTAGCATTTGACATTTCTTTCATCTTGTTTTATGAGTATTCAATGTTTCCTTTACTTTCAGTTCTCTTTTGCGTGATAGTTTTACTTATGTAGCTTTATTGTCTTACTTACTCAGCTATTTTAGTTCTTCCTTACTTAATTTCTTTTCCTAATTTTTCCTACAGTTTTTCTTTACTATACTTTCTACCTGTACTTAGCTTATTTCTGCATAGTTAGTTGCGATGTGTTAGACTTCTTGTCTAACACGGGGTACTTTTGGGATCCGGCAATTTGCTAGATCCCGAGCAGCTTGTGGAGACAGGTCTGGAGGACATACAGGAGGTCCAGGAGGAGTACGTGGAGTCTTAGTGGATCAGACATCTACCTTTATTTTTAGCTTTATTTCAGTACTACAGTAGACTTTATATATTTCTGCATTTAAAATAGTCTGTAATAAATTATGGATGTATCTTTTACTTTCTTTTTTTGAGACAAATGTTTACTACTGCTTGTGATGAATATTTTCTGGATGTATTGCTTTCAGCTTTCGCACTTTGTTATACTACTATACTTAGTATTGTGATGTAACCAGCATACTGGAAATGCTGATACATTGATAACGTATATTGGATCCTCACTCGTTCTTTAAATCCAATATACATGTTAGCATAATACTTAGGATAAGTACTCTACTCTTATCTTAAGTATTGGCTCTCGATCCTACTCTTAGGATTGAGTCAGCAGCCTTCAGCATGGCTCAGTCTTAGACCCGCCTATTCGAGAAGATGGGTCTTTCTTTTGCTTGTATACCCATCCTCCTGAGTAGCGCACCGCTCCGCCGTAGGAGGTACACGTATTTCTTGTGTTTTGTGCGCGGAGACGGGGCGGGGCGCTACATTCAAACACTCCCAAAATAGCACCCCTAGCTAATTTAGGGGTGATGAGTCCAATGGTAGACTCCAATTTTGATTCTGAAATCTAAATAAAATAAGCATTCTCAAAATTATTTGGAAAAATTAGGAATGTTGGAAAATCTCAAATGCTCTCCAAATTGCACAAAACTTGAGGTAGAGGCTCTTAAAACTATTAAAACAATGCAGGAAGAGAAATGAAGTTGACTTATCCCTCTCTTTAAAAGAGGTGTCGCCCTCAACCCACAATGAATAAAAACACGAAATTGAAAATGCACAAAGAAAGTATGAAAGGAAACTAAAGAATTTAAACTACAAGATTAAGGAAAGAACTCTAGGAACTTATTCCACATATCCTCTTTTTTTTTTCCATGTGGCTTCTTCAATTGAATGATTATGTCAGTGGATTTTAATCATAGAACTACTGCGGTTCCTTAACTGCTTTAGATCTCATCCCATAATTGTTATGGGTATAACGATGAAAGTCAGATCAGGTTGCAGTTTGACTGCTGGAATCTGAACTTATTGACTTGGATCAAGCAAGTACCTTCTTAATGATGAAACATAAAACACATTATGCATGGCTGAGAAGTCTTCAAGAAACTCTAATCTATACATAGATGTTCCAACCTTTCTAATCACTTAGGGTCCCAAAAATCTTGAACTCATCTTTCCAGACACACCGAACCTATGTGCACCACACATCAAACTAACTTTTAGATACGCACTATCTCCAACTTAAAATTCTAATGGACGATGACAAGCGCCATGATATTTCTTCTGTCTATCTTGAGCTGCCATCATATTGCGCTTAATCAAAATAACTTTTCTAGTAATCTCCTACTTCAGTCCATGCAACAGGAGTAGTATACCTCGTTCCATAAAGAGTTTCATAAGGAGCCATACCAATGTTGGACTAATAATTGTTGTTGTAGGCAAACTCAACTAAAGCTAGATGATCTTTTCATGTTCTACCAAAATTAAGAACACAAAATTGCATAAGATCTTCCAATATATGTTTAACATGCTCAGTTTGACCATCAGTTTGGGGATGGAAAACAGTACTCAAAGCTAAGTTCATCTCCATATCTTGCTGAATTGTGGACAAGAATTTAGAAGTAAATCTACTATCTCTATCAGAAATTATACAGTTTGGTGTACCATGCAAACAGATAATCTCCTTGATGTAGAGCTTGGTTAATACAGAATCGGTCTGACAAATAGAAAGGAAATGTGAGGATTTGGTGAGTATGTCGACAATCACCCAAATTGAATCAGAACTTGATCTACTCTAAGGCAAACCCACAATGAAATCCATGGAAATGTTGGACCACTTCCATTCATGAATAACAAAGGGTTTGAGAAGTCTGCCAGGCTTTTGGTGCTCTGCTTTGACTAAGGAATATGAATGACACTTGAAAATGAAAATAACAATATCTCTCTTCATGCCAAACTACCAAAATAATTTCTTTAGATCTTGATACACTTTAGAATTGCCAGGGTGAATATTGTAGCCAGAATTATGAGCTATAGACAATATTTGAATTGCAGGCTTTTAGGGATCCATAACTTAGCCTTCTGAAAGATTACACCATCGACATCAAGACATATTTCAAATCTCTTTCCACTAGTGACATCAGAAACTAAAATAGAATAATGAGCATCTTCTTTCTGGGATTCGGTAATCCTCAATCTTAGAGATGATTCAGAATGAATATAAAATAATACAATGTACAAGTCAACAGATCTGATCGGCTCAAGATTCAATCTTTTAAAATCTTTGATCAAAGAGTCATTGCAACAAAGGAAAGACTAAGTTGCATTACAACTAAAGGCATCAGCTACTACGTTAGCTTTACACGGGTGATACTAAATTTTCAAGTCATAGTTGCAGATTAATTCCAGCCATCTACGCTGATGGCAATTAAGTTCCTTTTGGGTGAAGATATACTTTAAACTTTGGTGATTAATAAATATCTCACTTTTAACTCCGTACAGGTAGTGTCTCTAGATTTTAAGAGCCCCTATAAGTTCTAGATCATGCACAGATAATTTCTCTCATTAGGCTTAAGTTATCTAGAGGCATAGGCTATTATTCATCAATCTTACATCAGAACACAACCCAGTCCTACCTTAGAGGCATCGACTGAAAAATCCTTACCCTCTTGAGGTAGCATTAATATTAGTGCAGAAGTTAATAACTATTTCAACTTCTGAAAGGCTTTTCATAGGCTATGCTCCAGATGTACGGAACTTCCTTCCTAGTTAACTGAGTTAATGAAGAGAAAAATTGGGAAAATCCAAGAATATCCAGCTAGTCCTAGAAAACTACAAATTTTAATTATAGATTTGGGTTGGACCCACTATTAACAGCTTGGATTTTCCTTTGGTCAACTCTAATGCCTTCAACATCGATTACGTGACATAAAAATGCCGTGGAGTTGAGCCAAAATTTGCACTTCAAAAACTTAGAAAATAACTTATACTCTCTTCACAATATAAAAATGGCACGCAGATGCTTCTCATGCTTAACAACTGACTTAAAATATATTAGGATGTCATCGATAAAAACTATAATGAACTCGTAAAAATACAGCTTTAGAATATGATGCATCAGGTTCATAAAAATAGAAGAAGCATTCGTTAGTCCAAAAAAGACATGACAAGGAACTCGTAGTGTCCATATCTAGTCCTGAATGCAGTTTCAGAAATATCTTCATCGTATCTAATAATATCATGATCTCAAGTCAATCTTGATGAAGACATTCGCTCCAGTGAGCTAGTCGAACAAGTCATTTATTCTAGGAAGAGGATACTTATTTTTCACCATCACCTTCTTAAGCTCACGGTAAATAATACACATCCATATTGATCTGTCCTTCTTTTTGATGAATATAATGGGAGCTCCCCAAGGCAACATGTTAGGGCGAACAAAACCTTTTTCCAATAATTCTTGCAATTGCTCACAAAGTTCTTGTAATTCCTTGGGTGCCATCTTATAAGGAGCTTTAGATTTGGGTTGAGTTCCTGGGATCAGTTCAATAGAAAACCCTACCTTACGTAGAAGAGGTAGTCCAGGAAAGTCTTCAGGAAACACATCCAGGAATTCTCTAACAACTTTGGTATCCTTCAGATCTCTATCTTCTTTCTTCTAGCCATCAAGGTTACTAAGATTGCATAGCAACCTTTACTAATGAGATGCTTAGCTTCATGTGTATTAATTAGAGATGCAATTAGGCCAAGTTTGCCTACGAAGACCTCAGGTTTCTTTTCTACCATGAGGGATACTCTTTCTTGGAAACAGTCTATAACGATGTTGAACTTACTTAACCAATCCATACCTAAGATTATGTCAAAATTCGTAATTAGCATAACAACAAGTTTGGAATGAAAAAGTTGGTTACTGATTGTGATGTCTATCAAACAGAGCCTCTTAGAGCACATTTCAGGACCAGATGACAATTGCACTCTCAAGGAATTACCCAGGCTGAAATGTTGAAAGTTTAGGGAGGAAGCACAACTATCAGACATGAAAGAGTGACTAGCATCCGTATCAAAGAGTATGTTCCATAATTGATTTTTAATAATTAAAGTTATTATAGCAGGAAGGAAAAGAAAGTTTAATAATAACTAATGAAATTTAAAGCAGGTTGCACTGAAAATAAATGCATAGAAAATGACAGACTAATTAAAGGAAATTAAATATAGGATGTACTGGTAACGACATTGCTAACTTCCCGAGCAACTGATGAAGATAAGGCGTACACATGCGGTACAGTTGAAGATTGGGAAACTGCCTTGCCCTTAACAACTCGAATAGTCTGCCCTTGCTTCTGGCATGTGAAGGTGCTCCCTTATGGCATTGAGCACTTTCACTTGTTGAAGAAGGCATTAGAGAAAGAGTCGGTGCTTGTGAGTTGAGAGGAGTGGGGTTCTGAACCATAGACTGGCGATTGATTTGCACTTTATCTATTGTCCAATTCGCTCGGCAGCCCCAAAGACGATGATTAATTCTACCGCAAATATAGTATCGGCCGCCAATGTGGTAACGCTTACTGTAAAGGTGCGGTCTAGTACATTAGGCGACATGCCTTCCTTGCTAGTTCCGATTCTGAGAGAGCTAGAAAACCTTTGGTCCTTGAGGACAATTCCTCTTGAACGGTTCAGATCTTGAGGTTTGGGGACGTGAGCGCTTCTTGAGCGCCATTTGAGCTTGATGATGCTCAATCATTCTCGCACTTTCCAGTACTTTGGGAAAATCATCATGATACTGAGACATTAGATGACTTTTTATAGGATCCTTCAGACCCTTCAGAAATTTACTATATCTAGCAGTTTCAGAGCGGACTAGATCGGGAGCTAAACGAGATAACTTCTTAAATTCCATCTCGTAGTCGTGCACAGAATGATTACCATGGGCAAGCTGCATGAATTCATCCTTAATTATTATTTGAGCAGAAGGAGGAATGAACTATTCACGGAAAACTTGCTCAAACTCATCCCACGGGATATCATTTGCACAAACTCCAGGGAAGCGAGCCTTCAGATCGCTATCCAACCAATACTCAACCTCGTCGTGAAACAAGTGAGTGGCAAGGCAGATGCAAAATAAACACAATTTCCTTCTTTTTTATGATTATAACCTATAAATTTTATTTTTTTGCATAATAAACAAACTTTCCTATATCTTTCCTCTCTTTGTAATTATTAAAACTCAAAGTTGGATAAACAAGAATAAGACATGCAAAATCAAAAGATATGACTTATAAAAAATAAATCTAGTTACCTAAAAAATCAATTTCACATAAATAAAATAATAAGTACTTCAGAAATAATAAGAATTTATATGCAATTAAACATATAAATGACTAACATCCTATAAGAAAATCAAAACTAAATAAAAACTATAAAAAGTGCATAAGAAGAAACAAAGAGATACCGCATGTTTGATAAAATTCAATAAAAATAACGTAAACACAATTAAATGCTAAGAAAATACTTGAAAGTAAGTAATTATTTTGCTTGAAAATTTAAGTACTAAATGGAACAAGTTTCTTATTAGGGGAATGCCTTCTTTTTCTCCTCATGAAGAAATGCTTTCTTACATAAAGTTAACTAAATAACTTATAGACTCATATTCATTATTTATTTTCCAAAGATAGAAAATAAACTTTTACTTTTTATTTAACATAAAATGTTTTTCTTGGAAAACTTCATTTGATTCATACCTTTTATCATTTATTTGTTCTTAAAAGGTGACTAGCTCCTCCTTAATCATTACATTCAATAACCAAATTTTTATTCATGCATTCTTAAGTTTCTTATGTTCTATCCTTAAAGAGACATAAGAAGCATAGTGTTTCTTATAAATAAAAGCAACTCTTTATTATCTAAATTGCTAACCTCGTATTCTGATGATGATGTTGCCACTATCTCATAAATTTATTCTGATTCTGAGATTGAACTTGAACTAAACTCTCTTCAACTACTACAACTAAGATGAAAATTGTTCTGTTTATTTAAGATTTTTTATGAGCTTTTCAATTGATTTTACCAATAAATCTTTTCTTTTCTTCTTATTCTTCAACTTAGGATATTTTGGCCTAATTTGTCCTACCTCATTGTATTCATAACAAATTGGTTTGTTAGAATAAGATAGTTTGAGGAGTTTAAACGCATACCAATGAAAAAGATTTCTTTAGAGGTTTTACAAAATTATTTGTCAAAAATCTTATTTCTTGGTTGTCTAGATCCTTATTACTTAAAGACTATTGTGATTTCTTTTTTTGAAAGCACCTTTAGCTTTTAAGATAAGCAAATTCTTCTTTGGAGTTTAATCCTTTTGATCATCTTCTTTTTAATGTGGGACTATCTATTTATAAGCTACAAGAAAAATTAATAAGAGATATAGAGAGTAGGATTTGAAATATTAAATTTTTACTATAGCTTGGACCTTAGGGTACTAGCTAGATGGTAAACTTTTTAAAACTCTTAAACTTTCACTACGTTAGAGAAAATTTTCTTAATGAAAGAAGATCAACAATCATTTTATTCAAACTTATATACATTTCATTTATACTTTTTTCTGAATTCATTTAAAATAATTTATGTTTTGAAGTCAAAACAATTGTACGAGTCTGTTTAACATCATTAGTACATTCATATGTATTAACTAAAGTATTACCAGTTTCATTTTTACTGATGCATAAAGAGGTTTTCATAGTCTTTTGTTTCAAAGTACATATAAGCAAGCAATAGCTTTAACATTTATTTGTGCATCTCTAACTTGTTGACTTATCCATTCTCAATATGGGGTAGTAGGCTCTATTTAACATTCTAAATTTTATACCCGCATATGATAACCTACAAATCTAATAAAGAATTTTATTTTCAAATTTCAAAAGTTAAAACATATTCTGTCAAACAATTGAAGGCAATCATAAGAAGCACCCTCTATTGTATGAACATTCTCATTCTCTAAACTTTACAGATCATGAGATCTTATATTATAGAGATACGTTCTAATAATTTTTGTTAGCGTTAAGAGCTCAATTAACTCTACCTAAGAGGGGGGTGTATTGGGTTTAACATAGAAAAATTGAGCTTTAACTTGTGAGTTTGAGATATTTAAATTAAGATATTCAATTGCAAGGAAAATTATAACAAAGCCTAATCTAGCAGTAGGTAAAAGAAAGCACTCAATGATTTATAGTAATTATGGTTCCACTTGATCCTATGTTCACCTTTTGAGTTTCTTGTTCTTTGAAATTCACTTTAAAAAGAGTCGCTCTTTTGGGTGATAACACAATAGATGGAGAAACTCGAACAATCCTCTTCTTTAATGTTTGGTCACAAAATGTGAAATCTTTCCTCCTTTCCAAAGCTATCTCGAGGAAGAGCCTCCATGATCCCACATTCAAAATATCTGGCCGTAGAGCTGTGGAGCCTTCCCACATTTTAGGGAAATGTTAAGGCAAAGCTTACTCGATCATCCCTCATTTGCATTCCGATGCTCGACAGAATTGCTAA
This sequence comes from Gastrodia elata, assembly GCA_016760335.1. Lineage (NCBI taxonomy): Eukaryota > Viridiplantae > Streptophyta > Magnoliopsida > Asparagales > Orchidaceae > Gastrodia > Gastrodia elata. The sequence continues at coordinate 27,863,349 of CM028674.1, read as the reverse complement.
AATCTCTTGCTTTCCACACAAGGGAGGTTATAAAGTAACAAAATGTTACAAAAATAAAAATAGTTACAAACCAACTTACTGCAAAAAAGATAAAATTCTTCCTTAATTTTAAGAGAGCTTGCAAGTTTGTTTATTGCATTGTAAGAGAAAATATCTAATAATTTGGGATGTTTTTGCCAATGTTCCTTATTTATAGTGCATAGGATAGGTGAAATTGCTTAATGTTGTTTAGTTAGCTTGCAATTTGAAGTCTCTCAAGCTTCAACAAATCAGTGTTGGAAAGTTTTTTTTGTAACATCTCTCATCTTGCATTGAAGTGAACTTCAAATAATCTCCTTTTATGACAACCCTTTAACATTGATAGATACTAAAGCCCCCAACACTCTCTGTTTGTTTATTCATCATATTAGCTTCGACAGTGGCCGAATCCAGCCTCTATTGAATCACGGAAACGAGGGGGGAGCCATCGGAAACCTTCCGCCGGAGAGCCTCTAGCGCTGCTCCACCCCAAGGCGATATTCGGCATTGTGGTGCTCCACGTCGCCCCTTCTCCGTCAATCAAAGCTCGTCATTGAGGCTTGAGTCGCTCGGCGTCTTCCCCCCCCCCCCTTTTTTTTTTTTTGAAGAAATTTTGTGATATTTGTTTTCTTTATTAAATATTCCATCGCTGCTCTATAAAAAATAAGTTATAAATTAAAATTAAGTGAATTTTAAATATAAAATAAATATATGATTACATTTAATAAGAATCATTAAGAATAGTAGAATAATTTGTCTTACTTAAAGCCAGACAGCTACGTGTTGTATTTTGTTTCTGAGGCCGTCGTACGTGTAAAACTGCATTGCTTCGCCGGTGTGTAGTGGTTGGGGCATATGCAATATCCAAATATTTCAACCAGAATCTGCTTTGTACAACTCATCTCTTCTATATATTTGTTTATGAATCCCCTCTTACAAAATAAATTATATATATACATACAAAAATGCTTCAAATATCATAATAAATGTCTCAACGTTTTTTTCCAGTAAATTCTCTTTATTATGAGTTAATTATTAATTTTAAGTACATTCATGACTATGAAGCATTGAAAGAGATATATTTGGATGCTAATAAATAAATATACATATTTGTTAAAAATCAAACTATACAAAAGTAAGAAAGAAAACACAATCATACTACAACAACAAATTTATCTGAATCAGTGTATAGATTTATATCCATGAAAAGAGATGAAAAAATTTTATTATATAGAGAGAAAATTATAATTAAAGTTTCTCAAAATTTTCACCCAAGCCAAAGAATGGAATTTCTTATCATCTCATAGAGTTTTACATTGTAATAACCCTATGTTGTTATCTTTCTTAACTTGTGCTTAATCAAGTCTTAACTTTGTGTCATTAGGTTCTAAACCTTATTAGGACCAAACCCAAAAAATTTGGGATTCATCGGAATCTATTTGGAGCAGCAATTGACATCATAGCCAATTTAGTGATCTAGAAAATTAGCATATTGAATTGATCTCTAAATTAAATTCTGATTATATTTTTGAATTATTCATCTCCAAATTAGCTAGGGTGAAAGTTTGGGAATTTTTGAAGATTATTTAAGTTTAAATGTTTGTAAAATAACCCTTCCAACGGGTGGCTAGCTCTGAAATTTGCTGTGCGGACCGTGAGCGATATGACGGTCCAGATCGAATCTTGCCAGATTCGATAACAGACGTCAGATCGCATCCGAGATCCGATGACTGTGAGCCCACTCGCAATTGGTCGTTACAGGCTGATGCATCTAGAGTGTCCCGCTTTCATAGATGATCAATCCGATGGCCCTCAGCACTCTGTTCCTGTCATCTTCGTCCCGATTGCGTTCGACTCCCGATGGCAAAAATTCGCCATAGCTAAGTAGTTAACTCCCCAAGTACTGTTTTGGCGCTACTTTGTCTCTAGTCTCAGTACTTGGCTTTATTGTTACAGTTTTGGTGCAATTTTACATAGTTTGATTTCTATGTTATTGTTAAGTCAAGTAATATCCCTTAAAATGTAAGAAATACTATTTGCAATCTAAAATTTACTTAAATTCATTGTTTAATATTTAATTTTTTCTTTTTTGGCTGGAGCCCTCACATATGAAACTGACATGTCAAGTTTGGAGTAGTCTGAGGAGCCAGCATTGGAGGAGATTCAGAGCCTCAAGAGGAGACAGAGGAGCAGTAGTTGTTGCAATGTTGATTTTAGTTATTTAGTTTACTATTTTTTGCTGAAAGATGAGAGATTTACTTTACTGTTCAATTTAAATTCTATTTGTAATAATTTACTTTGGATTTATTTTTTCTTTCTTTTCAGAGACGAATTTTTATTTAGCTTCTCTGATAAATATTGTAGATAAATGTTTAAGCTTCCGCACTTTGATATATATACATACACACATATATATATACATATATATATATATATACACAGACATATATATATATATATACATATACATACATACATACATACTATACATACATAAATATATAAATATATTCTATCTTATACTTAGTATTGTGACGTGATCATTATACATATTCAAAACCTGCTCGTATATATGTCTATGTTCCCTTATGCACCACAAGGCCAATGTGTATGAGTAACAACTACTAATACTTAAGATAGGGCATTCCACCTATCTTAAAGATTAATCTCAGCAGTTGTCATTAGTATATGAAAGGATAACTCATTGGATTCTTATTAACTCATCATGAGCGATAGGATGAAAATGAGTTAGGATGGGTTACTCTTTTTTCAAGTAATGACCCGTTCAGTCGCTAAAGCTATTTTGTTGCGCGTAGCGATGAGGCAAGGCATTATAGTTGATATCAGAGAGCGTCATAAGGTGCCAAATAAGGTTAGTGATGCTATATATCTAATGATTCATTCTCTTGAGCAATTATGATCACAATTACTAAGTACAATAATACATTATCCATAATTCATCCACTTGTATCTTAGAAATAAAAACAAAGGTATCTGGAGAATGACACCTTAAGACTTGAATGAACTAAAAGTTAAAAGACACTTAACAGTTAAAACAAAGTTCAAAAACATGATTTTAATAAATTTTGTAAAATGGAAAAATATTCTCGTGGGTTCACTTAATACCTGAGATTATTAAACATCTACTGGACGGATGATTTTCAAGATGGCAAGATTTATGGTAGAACCATTATTGGAGTATCACTCGTTGGCGTAAAAGTTCTCGACAAGATCTTATTCTATCCCATGTTCAGAGGATCTAGTCTCCCAGTTCTTGTTCAAGAGTGGTTAGATTGTGTAACCACCAAATTCCGAGAGACGACATGTCTCGATAAATACTGCCTCCAGATTTTGGGAATTTTGCTCTGTAGAAAGGTTGAAGAATGGTGGATCAGAACTTATCAAAGGTTAGAATAAAAGCACAAGAGAGGATCATGCACAATCACATACGCTTACCTCTTATACCTCTTTTGTAGTAGAACTCTGTAGCTGATTTGGATTCTTTTCTTTCTTAGCTATTATAATTGCTTGCATTTCTTCTGCTCTTCAGTTCATATATTTTATGCACTCCCTCAATTAAAAGTATTTAATGAGAATTAAACTCTTAAATTGCCTTCTAAATTCTTGTATCCTTAATTTCCTATTATAAATACTAGTTCTCCGTTGATGACAACCCCTATCAAGAACACCATTTCTTCTTCATGTGGGTCCAATGACACGAGCTCTCTCATTGATTGGTGAAGGCTTTGATTGAAATCCAAGATCAAAAAGCCCAAAAAACTTATAGTAACATTGCAGCTCAACAACCTCTCATTATTAACGTTGCGGCCCCATCTGCCTTGCACTACTCGGTGGATGGCATTCTCCATAACTTTCTTAGATTGAGGGCACCTATCATTAATGGGGATCTGAACCCCATGGACACAATCAGCTGGTTGAAGTTAGTGGAGAATAACTTGAAAAGTATAATGTAACAGCCCAAACTCTTAAGCACCAAAATATTGTTCGCTTTGACCTGAAAGGCCTCACAATTTTACTCTTAGAAGATTACTTCCCAGCAGGTCCCATCTTGGGAGTGCTCCCACATGAGCATGCTTAACTTTAGAGTTCTTAATAAGAACTCCACCGTTATCTGAAAAGGCGCCTCGATGTTTAAGAGTTTCACTTATTAATAGCAGTGCTCCCACATGAGCACACTTAACTTTGAAGTTCTTATTAGGAACTCCACCGTTATATGAAAAGGCACCTCAATATTTAAGAGTTTCACTTTTTAATACTTAAGTGGGTCTTTACACATAAAGTGCCCAAATTCCAAAGCTAATCGTTTGACCACCCATATGTTTTAAGATGAGGCAGAATATTGGTGAGAGAACGAGCGAAATACCAAGTTTGTCTAATTCGAGACCGAAGACATTCTGTGGGAATCTTTTCTCGAAGCATTTAAGGAGGCTTTCATTCTTTAGTCTGCTCATATGATATTGGAAGATTAACTGCTTTAGCTTATGCAAGGAGAAAGATTTGTTTGAGAGTATGAAATTATAATGCCCGGCTATTAAATTTGTATATTAATCCAACAATGAGTATTATGGTAGCACTTAATACTGGATTATAGATTTTTAACTCAATATTAAGTACTACCATTATAATATGTAGATCTATAGGTAGAAGGAAACTTAAACATTCCTATAAAATATTCATCATTCATAATATAAAAAATACAACAAGAAAGAATAGTTTAAAACATCACAAAAATATTTAATTTATAAGTTTGAGAATTCAATCACTCATCCTCATATAAGCAAAAATGTAATTATGATTAAAAGAGAGTCTTCAGCACACAACTACAGCTCTGACTCTCCCTTAGATACAAAGTCCGATCCAATCTCCTAATATGCCGTATTTGGTTTATAATATGGTAGGGCACAACTAAATAAAAAGAAACAAGTGATTAAACTTTTAAAAGCTTAAGTACAATTTAAGGGTACATTAATTTTATATGGATATCACATTAGTCATTTACAATTTTAATATAAACGGAGCATTTTGCATGGAATGAACAAATAGGTAAATAGCAGCTAAAAGCTATAAAGTAAGAAAGGCTCACATTACTCAACTTAATTATTTATTCATGCATCAAATAGATTAGCAAGATAGTTGAAGGGTATACCTCTAAATAATGGAAACATTAGTATGTCCAAATGATTCATATGCTAAATAAAGAGACAGTGTAGTTAATTTTGCATGTGATATAAAAGAGAACTACACTACAAAAGCTGTAAGTAAAATTGAAATAATAAACTGCTGTAATGAAGTAAGTAAGGTAATCTAAGTCTAAAAAGACTAAATAAACATAGTCATGGACTATTATAATCATCCAGAATCAATAAGATTATGAGACATGCAATTTATGATTTAATTATCTTGTATTTTGTTTTGTGGGAGCAGAACAAGCGAGGAGTTGGGTAGTTTACTCAACTCATATAAAAGTGAGATTAATTGCAAACACACACATTCCCCCTCAATAGAATTATGTGATCTTTGGAAACTCCAATAGCCTTCTCAGGATTAATGACAAGGCACATGAGCATGCTTAAATTTGAAGTTCTTATTAGGAACTCCACCGTTATATGAAAAGACACCTCAATGTTTTAGAGTTTCACTTATTAATACTTAAGTGAGTAATTACACATAAAGTGCCCAAATTCCAAAGCTATTGGTTTGACCACCCATATGTTTTAAGATGAAGCAGAATATTGGTGGGAGAGCGAGCGAAATACTAAGTTTGTCTAATTTGAGACCGAAGACATTCTGTGGGAATCTTTTCTCGAAGCATTTAAGGAGGCTTTCATTCTTTAGTCTGCTCATATGATATTGGAAGATGAATTGCTTTAGCTTATGCAAGGAGAAAGATTTGTTTGAGAGTATGAAATTATAATGCCCCACTATTAAATTTGTATATTAATCCAACAATGAGTATTATGGTAGCACTTAATATTAGATTATAGATTTTTAACTCAATATTGAGTACTGCCAATATAATATGCAGATCTATAGGTAGAAGGAAACTTAAACATTCCTATCAAATATTCATCATTCATAATATGAAAACATACAACAAGAAAGAATAGTTTAAAACATCACGAAAATATTTAACTTACAAGTTTGAGAATTCAATCACTAATCCTCATATAAGCAAAAATGTAATTATGATTAAAAGAGAGTCTTCAGCACATAACTACAGCTCTGGCTTTCCCTTAAATACAAAGTCTGATCCAATCTTCTAATATGCCGAATTTGGTTTATAATACGGTAGGGCACAACCAAATAAAAAGAAACAAGTGATTAAACTTTTAAAAGTCTAAGTACAATTTAAGGGTACATTAATTTTATATGGATATCACATTAGTTATTTACAATTTTAATATAAACGGAGCATTTTGCATGGAATGAACAAAAAGGTAAATAGCAGCTAAAAGCTATAAAGTAAGAAAGGCTCACATTACTCAACTTAATTATTTATTCATGCATCAAATAGATTAGCAAGATAGATGTAGGGTATACATCTAAATAATGGAAACATTAGTATGTCCAAATGATTCATATACTAAATAAAGAGACAGTGTAGTTAATTTTGCATGTGATATAAAAGAAAACTACACTACAAAAGCTGTAAGTAAAACTGAAATAATAAACTACTGTAATGAAGTAAGTAAGGTAATCTAAGTCTAAAAAGACTAAATAAATATAGTCATAAGACTATTATAATCATTCAGAATCAATAAGATTATGAGACATGCAATTTATGATTTAATTATCTTTAATTTTGTTTTGTGGGAGCAGAACAAGCGAGGAGTTGAGTACGTTTACTCAACTTATATAAAAGTGAGGTCAATTGCAAACACACACATTCCCCCTCAATAGAATTATGTGATCTTTAGATACTCCAATAGCCTTCTCAGAATTAATGACAAGGCACTGAGCACGCTTAACTTTGAAGTTCTTATTAGGAACTCACCATTATATGAAAAGACACCTCAATATTTTAGAGTTTCACTTATTAATACTTAAGTGGGTCTTTACACATAAAGTGCCCAAATTCCAAAGCTATTGGTTTAACCACCCATATGTTTTAAGATGAGGCAGAATATTGGTGGGAGAACGAGCGAAATACCAAGTTTGTCTAATTCGAGACCGAAGACATTCTGTGGGAATCTTTTCTCAAAGCATTTAAGGAGGCTTTCATTCTTTAGTCTGCTCATATGATATTGGAAGATGAACTGCTTTAGCTTATGCAAGGAGAAAGAATTGTTTGAGAGTATGAAATTATAATGCCCCACTATTAAATTTGTATATTAATCCAACAATGAGTATTATGGTAGCACTTAATACTGGATTATAAATTTTTAACACAATATTGAGTACTACCATTATAATATGCAGATCTATAGGTAGAAGGAAACTTAAACATTCCTATCAAATATTCATCATTCATAATATGAAAACATACAACAAGAAAGAATAGTTTAAAACATCACGAAAATATTTAATTTACAAGTTTGAGAATTCAATCACTCATCCTCATATAAGCAAAAATGTAATTATGATTAAAAGAGAGTCTTCAGCACACAACTACAGCTCTGGCTCTCCCTTAGATACAAAACCTGATCCAATCTCCTAATATGCCGTATTTGGTTTATAATACGGTAGGGCACAATCAAATAAAAAGAAACAAGTGATTAAACTTTTAAAAGTCTACGTATAATTTAAGGGTACATTAATTTTATATGGATATCACATTAGTCATTTACAATTTTAATATAAACGGTGCATTTTGCATGGAATGAACAAAATGGTAAATAGCAGTTAAAAGGTATAAAGTAAGAAAGGCTCACATTACTCAACTTAATTATTTATTCATGCATCAAATAGATTAGCAAGATAGATGTAGGGTATACCTCTAAATAATGGAAACATTAGTATGTCCAAATGATTCATATGCTAAATAAAGAGACAGTGTAGTTAATTTTGCATGTTATATAAAAGAAAACTACACTACAAAAGCTGTAAGTAAAATTGAAATAATAAACTGCTGTAATGAAGTAAGTAAGGCAATCTAAGTCTAAAAAGACTAAATAAACATAGTCATAAGACTATTATAATCATTCATAATCAATAAGATTATGAGACATGCAATTTATGATTTAATTATCTTGTATTTTGTCTTGTAAGAGCAGAATAAGCGAGGAGTTGAGTACGTTTACTCAACTTATATAAAAGTGAGGTCAATTGCAAACACACACATTCTCCCTCAATAGAATTATGTGATCTTTGGATACTCCAATAGCCTTCCCAGGATTAATGACAGCTGTACTTAATCCACCAAATAAACCCCTCTAAAATATTTTTTAAATATTTATTATTATGCACAATGTTTTAATACATGATTTCAAGGAATTGGTTTCAATGTATAACAGCATTTCAAGGATTAACAAACTATTGTAAACCATGTGATATCCATTATTTTATTTTTGATATTATTTATCATAAAGATTATGATTAATCAAACCCCTAAATTAACTTAGATATCATAAATTTCTAAGTTAATTTAGTACATAATATAATAATAAGGTGAGTTTTGAAAAATAATGATTTAATTAAGCTTTATATAATGAGAAAGTAATTTATATATATGAATGCTAAATGAGAGTTAAAATCTTTGTTATTGAGTAATTTTATGTACTTAGGGTTGACAATGATTCAATTTTCTATTACTACAAGTAAGTTTAGGGGTTTATTAAATTGGGTGCTTCATTATCCAACTTATTTATAATTCAATTACACATGCTAAGTACAATCATAATATTGCTAGCTCTAAGTTATCATAAATCCCAAGTTATGAAACCTTTGAATCATATTCTTGCTCATATATATGTATATATATGCATATACATATATACATACATATATATATATATATATATATATATATATATAAATATATATATTTTATCTGATACTTAGTATTGTGATGTGATCATTATACATATTCAAAACTTGCTCATATATATGTATGTATATGTTCCCTTATACACCACAAGGCCAATGTGTATGAGTAACAACTACTAATACTTAAGATACGGTATTCCACATGTCTTAAAGATTAATCTCAGCAGTTGTCATTAGTATATGAAAGGATAACTCATTGGATTCTTATTAACTCATCATGAGCGATAGGATGAAAATGAGTGAGGATGGGTTACTCTTTTTTCAAGTAATGACCCGTTCAATCGCTAATGCTATTTTTTTGCTCGTAGCGATGAGGCAAGGCATTATAGTTGGTATTAGAGAGCATCATAAGGTGCCAAAAAAGGTGAGTGATGCTATATATTTAATGATTCATTCTCTTGAGCAATTATGATCACAATTACTAAGTATAATAATACATCATCCTTAATTCATCCATTTGTATCTTAGAAATAAAAACAAAGGTATCTGGAGAATGACACTTTAAGACTTGAATGAACTAAAAGTTAAAAGACACTTAACAGTTAAAGCAAAGTCTGAAAACATGATTTTAATAAATTTTGTAAAAATGGAAAAATATTCTCGTGGGTTCACTTATTACCTGAGATTATTCAACATCTACTGGACAGATGATTTTCAAGATGGCAAGATCTTTGGTAGAACTATTATTGGAGTATCACTCGTTGGCGTAAATGTTCTCAACAAGATCATATTGTATCCCATGTTCAGAGGATCTAGTCTCCCAGTTCTTGTTCAAGGGTGGTTAGATTGTGTAACCACCACTTTTCGAGAGACGACATGTCTCGATGAATACCACCTCCAAATTTTGGAAATTTTTCTCTGTAGAAAGGTTGAAGAATGGTGGATCAGCACTTATCAAAGGTTAGAGAAGAAGCACAAGAGAGGATCATGCACAGTCACTTATGCTTACTTTTGTACCTCTTTTGTAGCAGAACTTTGTAGTTGATTTCGATTATTTTCTTTCTTTGCTATGATAATTTCTTGAATTTCTTCTGCTCTTCGATTCGTATATCTTATGAATTAATTAAGCTTTATATAATGAGAAAGTAATTTATATATATGAATGCTAAATGAGAGTTAAAATCTTTGTTATTGAGTAATTTTATATACTTAGGGTTGACAATGATTCAATTTTCTATTACTACAAGTAAGTTTAGGGGTTTATTAAATTGGGTGCTTCATAATCCAACTTATTTGTAATTTAATTACACATGCTAAGTATAATCATAATATTGCTAGCTCTAAGTTATCATAAATCCCAAGTTATAAAACCTTTGAATCATATTCTTGCTCATATATATGTATATATATGCATATACATACATACATACATATATATATATATATATATAAATATATATATTCTATCTGATACTTAGTATTGTGATGTGATCATTATACATATTCAAAACTTGCTCATATATATGTATGTATATGTTCTCTTATACACCACAAGGCCAATGTATATGAGTAACAACTACTAATACTTAAGATACGGTATTCCACATGTCTTAAAGATTAATCTCAGCAGTTGTCATTAGTATATGAAAGGATAACTCATTGGATTCTTATTAACTCATCATGAGCGATAGGATGAAAATGAGTGAGGATGGGTTACTCTTTTTTCAAGTAATGACCCGTTCAATCGCTAATGCTATTTTTTTGCTCGTAGCGATGAGGCAAGGCATTATAGTTGGTATTAGAGAGCATCATAAGGTGCCAAGAAAGGTGAGTGATGCTATATATTTAATGATTCATTCTCTTGAGCAATTATGATCACAATTACTAAGTATAATAATACATCATCCTTAATTCATCCATTTGTATCTTAGAAATAAAAACAAAGGTATCTGGAGAATGACACTTTAAGACTTGAATGAACTAAAAGTTAAAAGACACTTAAAGTTAAAGCAAAGTCTGAAAACATAATTTTAATAAATTTTGTAAAAATGGAAAAATATTCTCGTGGGTTCACTTATTACCTGAGATTATTCAACATCTACTGGACAGATGATTTTCAAGATGGCAAGATCTTTGGTAGAACTATTATTGGAGTATCACTCGTTGGCATAAATGTTCTCAACAAGATCATATTGTATCCTATGTTCAGAGGATCTAGTCTCCTAGTTCTTGTTCAAGGGTGGTTAGATTGTGTAACCACCACTTTTCGAGAGACGACATGTCTCGATGAATACCACCTCCAAATTTTTGAAATTTTTCTCTGTAGAAAGGTTGAAGAATGGTGGATCAGCACTTATCAAAGTTTAGAGAAGAAGCACAAGAGAGGATCATGCACAGTCACTTATGCTTACTTTTGTACCTCTTTTGTAGCAGAACTCTGTAGTTGATTTGGATTATTTTCTTTCTTTGCTATGATAATTTCTTGAATTTCTTCTGCTCTTCGATTCGTATATCTTATGAATTAATTAAGCTTTATATAATGAGAAAGCAATTTATATATATGAATGCTAAATGAGAGTTAAAATCTTTGTTATTGAGTAATTTTATATACTTAGGGTTGACAATGATTTAATTTTCTATTACTACAAGTAAGTTTAGGGGTTTATTAAATTGGGTGCTTCATAATCCAACTTATTTATAATTCAATTACACATGCTAAGTACAATCATAATATTGCTAGCTCTAAGTTATCATAAATCCCAAGTTATGAAACCTTTGAATCATATTATTGCTCATATATATGTATATATATGCATATACATACATATATACATACATATATATATATATATATATATATATATTTATATATATATATATATATATATATATTTATATATATATATATATATTCTATTTGATACTTAGTATTGTGATGTGATCATTATACATATTCAAAACTTGCTCATATATATGTATATGTTCCCTTATACACCACAAGGCCAATGTGTATGAGTAATAACTACTAATACTTAAGATACGGTGTTCCACATGTCTTAAAGATTAATCTCAGCAGTTGTCATTAGTATATGATAGGATAACTCATTGGATTCTTATTAACTCATCATGAGCGATAGGATGAAAATTAGTCAGGATGGGTTACTCTTTTTTCAAGTAATGACCCGTTCAGTCGCTAATGCTATTTTGTTGCGCGTAGCGATGAGGCAAGGCATTATAGTTGGTATTAGAGAGCATCATAAGGTGCCAAAAAAGGTGAGTGATGCTATATATCTAATGATTCATTCTCTTGAGCAATTATGATCACAATTACTAAGTATAATAATACATCATCCTTAATTCATCCACTTGTATCTTAGAAATAAAAACAAAGGTATCTGGAGAATGACACCTTAAGACTTGAATGAACTAAAAGTTAAAAGACACATAACAGTTAAAGCAAAGTCTGAATACATGATTTTAATAAATTTTGTAAAAATGGAAAAATATTCTCGTGGGTTCACTTATTACCTGAGATTATTCAACATCTACTGGACAGAGGATTTTCAAGATGGCAAGATCTTTGGTAGAACTATTATTGGAGTATCACTCGTTGGCGTAAATGTTCTCAACAAGATATATTGTATCCCATGTTCAGAGGATCTAGTCTCCCAGTTCTTGTTCAAGGGTGGTTAGATTGTGTAACCACCACTTTTCGAGAGACGACATGTCTCGATGAATACCACCTCCAGATTTTGGAAATTTTTCTCTGTAGAAAGGTTGAAGAATGGTGGATCAGCACTTATCAAAGGTTAGAGAAGAAGTACAAGAGAGGATCATGCACAGTCACTTATGCTTACTTTTGTACCTCTTTTGTAGCAGAACTCTGTAGTTGATTTGGATTATTTTCTTTCTTTGCTATGATAATTTCTTGAATTTCTTCTGCTCTTCGATTCGTACATCTTATGAACTCCCTCAATTAATAATATTTAATGAGAATTAACCTTTTAAATTGCCTTATAAATTCTTGTATCCTTAATTTCCTATTATGATTACTAGTTGTCCATTGATGACAACCCCTATCAAGAACACCATTTCTTTTTCATATGGGTCTGAAGACACGAGCTCTCTCATTGGATTAGTGAAGGCTTTGATTGAAATCCAAGATCAAAAAGCCCAAAAAACTAATAGTATCATTGCATCTCAACAACCTCTCGTTATTAACATTGCGGCTCCATCTGCGTCGCACTACTCGGTGGATGGCATTCTCCATAACTTTCTTAGATTGAGGGCACCTATCATTAATGGGGTTTGAACCCCATGGAAATAATTAGTTAGTTGAAGTTAGTGGAGAAGAACTTGAAAAACATAAAGTGCCCAAATTCCAAAGCTATTCGTTTGACCACCCATATGTTTTAAGATGAGGCAGAATATTGGTGGGAGAATGAGCGAAATACCAAGTTCGTCTAATTCGAGATCGAAGGCATTTTGTGGGAATCTTTTCTCAAAGCATTTAAGGAGGCTTTCATTATTTAATCTGCTCATATGATATTGGAAAATGAACTGCTTTAGTTATGTAGGGAGGAAGATATGTTTTAGAGTATGAAATTATAATGCCCCACTATTAAATTTGTATATTAATCCAACAATGAGTATTATGATAGCACTTAATACTAGATTAGGGATTTTTAGCCCAATATTGAGTACTACCATTAGAATATGCAGATCTATAGGTAGAAGGAAACTCAAACATTCTTATCAAATATTCATCATTCATAATATGCAAATATACAACCAGAAAGAATAACTTAAACCATCACAAAAATATTTAATTTATAAATTTGAGAATTCAATCATTCATCCTCATATAAGAAAAAGTGTAATTTTGATGAAAAGAGAATCTTCAGCACACAACTAAGGCTCTGGCTCTCCCTTAGATACTAAGTCTGATCCAATCTCCTAATATGCCGTATTTGGTTTATAATACAGTATGGCACAACCAAATAAAAAGAAACAATTGATTAGACTTTTAAAAATCTAAGTACAATTTAAGGGTACCTTGATTTTATACGGATATCACATTAGTCATTTACAATTTTAATATAAATGGAGCATTTTGCATGGAATGAACAAAAAGGTAAATAGCAGCTAAAAGCTATAAAGTAAGAAAGTCTCACATTACTCAACTTAATTATTTATTCCTGCATCAAATAGATTAGCAAGATAGATGTAGGGTATGCATTTAAATAAGGGAACATTAGTTTGTCCAAATGATTCATATGCTAAATAAAGAGATAATGTAGTTAATTTTGCATATGATATAAAAAAAACTACACTACAAAGGCTGTAAGTAAAACTAAAATAATAAACTGCTGTAATGAAGTAAGTAAGGCAATCTACATCTAAAAAGATCGAATAAACATAGTCATAAGACTATTATAATAATTCACAATCAATAAGATTATGAGATATACAGTTTATGATTTAATTATCTTATATTTTGTTTTGTGGGCACAGAACAAGAGGAGTTGAGTACATCTACTCAATTTATATAAAAGTGGGGTCAATTGTAAACACAGACATTCTCCCTCAATAGAATTATATGATCTCCGGATACTCCAATAGCCTTCTTAGGCTTAATGACAGCTATATTATTATCCACCAAATAAACCCATCTGAAGTATATTTTAAATATTTATTATTATGCACAATTTTTTAATGCATGGTTTCAAGAAATTAGTTTCAATGCATTGCATCATTTCAAGGATTAACAAACTATTATAAACCACATGATATCCATTATTTTCCATTTTAAATTATCTATCATAAGGATTAGGATTAATCAAACCCCTAAATGAACTTAGATATCATAGATCTTTAAATTAATTTAGTACATAATATAATAATAAGGAGAGTTTTAAAAAATAATGATTTAATTAAGCTTTATATAATGACAAATAATTTATATATATAAATGTTAAATGAGAGTTAAAATCTTTGTTATTGAGTAATTTTAAGTACTTAGGGTTGACTATGATTCAATTTTCTATTACTACAAGTAAGTTTAGGGATTTATTAAATTGGGTGCTTCATAATCCAACTTATCTATAATTCAATTATACATGCTAAGTACAATCTTATTATTGCTGCTCTAAGTTATCATAAATCCCAAGTTATGAAACCTTTGAATCATATTCTAAAATTTAGTTTATTCTAATCAATCTAATATCTTATAACATTCTTCTCAATAGCTTAGATCTATACTTAGGCTTTCTTTAAGGTTTTATAGTATGTACAAGTCTATTAGTAATCTTAAGGTTTAAATATTCTTTATTACTATCCACACACTAATGATTTTAATGAAGATCTCTTATATGGGAAGTTTGTTAAATAATAATCCTTCAATCTAATAATTTGGGAATCTCATGGTTAAAGTATAATTAAGTTCTTAAGTTCTCTATTCAAATGTTATTTAATAATGTTTCATATGACTATAATAAGAGAGCTTATTCTTTATATCAAAAAGGTAGATTTGATCTAATAGGTTGATTGCTTAAAGCCTCAAGCATTTTTCTTCTTTAATATAATATGATTTAAATCCTTATTTTAATTATAATAATTTTGGATTTAATAACAAGTTTTCAAATCTAATGCTCAATACTCTAAGTTCTTAATCTGACTATTAAGGTCGAATCTATCAGTATTTAATCTCTTAAAGCATCTTATTTTAAGGTTCACTTAAGCACTAGTTTGAATTAACATTATAGTCCTAGGTTTTAGGAAGTATTAATATAATGATTTAATGCATATAATATCCATTAATTTGTATGTGAATTCTTTAAATGCAAATTTGCCTTACAAATCCCATATTCAAATGATCTAAACATCACAAGTAATGAATCCATATTTATACATCATGCTTTTACTGAAACTAGTCATTATTTTGATATATTTTTGCATTACTAAGGTTCTGAAGTTGATATATTATAAGAATGTGAAGTTTAGGCAAAATTGGTCACTTGTGCATGCTACATGCGCATAGCGCTGCGGGCAACGGCACCGGGACGCACGATAGCGCTCCCAGGCTGAGAGTTAAGCTGTACGGCGGGATATGACACCACGACACACTATAATGCTCCCTAGCCGAGAGCTAGGCGCTACGGCATCCTGCGGTAGGCTATGGCACTGCGGCGCACGATAGCACTCTCTAGTTGAGAGCCAGGCACTATGGTATGCTGTAGCGCCAGTCATTTTGAGACTCGGGCGCTACGACGCGCTGCAGCGATCTCTGGCTGAGAGCTAGGCGCTACGGCTCGTTGTAGCACCCCACGGTTATTCTACATGGACAAAAAGAATGAGGTCTCTCTTAGGGCACCCAAATTCTCTCGATTTAGGGCCACAAGGGTGGTCTTATACCAATGGAAAGGTATTTCCGATACCTTTCATTTGGTACCTAATTTAACATATTTGAACCACTCTAACACTGCTAAAATTGATGCCCTATCTTTGCGTATCAAGAAGAAAGTTTGATTTTATTGAAAAATAATGTTTATCTTTTTCAAAACTGAACTCAGATTGAGTTTGTTTGACTCGATCGCACACTTTAAGATTTGACAGATGAGAAAAAAAGAATCAAGAAAGCTTGTAATGAAACATATGCAAATGATAAATTCCAAGGGAAGGCAAGTACCTAAAGTATGGTATAAAGCTTCTTTAGCTTGAGATGGAGATCTTGTCAGCTTGGGAAAAGGCTTCCATAGATTTCAAAGATTTTCTAACAGCATGCAAAGTGAGGCTGAGGGTGTCTAGATGTAGCGCCCCGCCCCGTCACCGCCCGCAAAAATAAACTAAATTCAGCGGCGGAGCGGTGCGCTTCTCAGGAAGGCATAACCCATCTTCATGAATAGACTAACTAAAGAAACTAGTCACATTGAAGGCTGTTGACTCAACCCAAGAGGAGGGTCAAGACTTAATACTTAAGATAAGTGTAAGATACTTATCTTAAGTATTAGACTAATACATATAGTGGATTATAAAGGAAAGTAAGGAATCTAATATATGTTCACAAATATCAATATTTATAGTATGCTGATCATATCACAATATTAAGTATAGTAATAGAATAATAGAGTACGGAAGCTAAAGCAAAATATCCAGAATACATTCATTATAGAATAGTAATAAGCATTCATCTTAGAATAGAAAAGTAAAATGCATCCAGTATTATTACAAACTGATTACTGAATAATATAAAAATAAAGTTCAACTAAAGTACTGAAATAAAATGGAAAAGTGACAAGGCTAAAAGAGGGTCCACTAAGGCTCCACAAACTTCTCCTAGATCTTATGTAAGACCTCCTGCCCTGGCTCAACAAACTGCTCATGATCTAGCAAATTACCGGATCCCAAAAGTACTCTGTGTTAGATAATAAGTCTAACACATCAAAATTAAACTAAACTATTCTAAAATATTTACAAAGTAATAATAAAGTAAATAAAGCTACAAATAAGCTATAAAAGTAATTGAATAATTGAAACTATGTAAAACTAAGTAAAGTAAAATTGAGCTGTAACTAAATGCTGAAAATAAAGAAAAATAATGACTAATCTGAAACTAATATAAAAACACCCAACACTGTGCTATATGCCATTGAAATTATGCTTCAGAATATGCCATAATATTGTATGCCACTAATATGCAATAGAACTATCACTGAACTGCTATGAGTCGTACGGTCCAATGTACACATACATCCCGTTGGTAATACAGTTTACTGTGATGCCGATGCATCCTGAAATTCCCTGGACAATGTGTGCAATATTCTATAATCCATAAATCATCACTGATACTCATACATCATGCTTATGCTCATGCTTCTAAGCTACATGAGTTAAACCCAGAAATCCAAAAATACTTTGACATCTGATAATGAATTCAAGGTCTTCATTATGCAGAATTTTGCTAAAAGGATTCTAACTCCTAGATTCTAGTTTTGATAATTGGTTAAAGTTGAGATTTTACTTAATAATCATTTGGTGGGAAGGTTGTATACACATGTTTAGCATGTTTCTAAGAAGGCTAGTTTTTTAACACTTAGTTTGATTAAGCCACACCTAACGAAATGATCTTCGATGGGAGACATCACCCGATGGCTATTTGTATCTCAAGCTAAGACATTAAAATACCCAAATCACAAGCAGAATTAGTGTTCTAAAGAGGGTGACATGAATCACATAGTTTACTTAAAGCATACATATGGAAGAAATCTTCAATAGGAGGCATAGCACTCTTAAGATTGAATGATTTATTCTAAGTGGGACTATATCCGACTAAACTCACAGGATAGTACAAAAGTTCTTCCTACCTCAATGTGTCAATATTTAAGATATCTTAAGCATTTCAAGAACGATCCTATAGTAAGATCCTTGAGATCTCACTCTTCTATTACTCAAACTAACATTCAAGGTTTACTTATTAACTTGGATTAAAGTGATCAGATCAGATGATTAAATCCATATGATCCCATTATATTATATAACCATGGGATAAAATCAAAGATACTATTAGAGTTAGATCTTTTCATAAATCATTACAATTTTATTATCCATCTTGTGCTAATAGTCTTATATGAGAGAAAATTAAAGATTTAAAGCTTAGATTTAGATTATTCAATCACACAGATTTAATATTAACCTTAGTACTTCTAATTCAATGATTTAAGATCAATACTAAATTAACTGTATTATTGGAATATTGTCAATTGAATTATCTTACTAAGGATTTAGATCCTAATAAAATAGGTTAGGGTTTAATCCATATTCTTACCCAATTAAGATCAATTATTAATTTAAAAATCAAATGACAAATTAGTAGATTATTGATGTATTATTGGTGGCAATCTCAGATTGATATCAAGCATTAATAACTTGATCAAGATCTTAAGATTTCTTAAGATTATTTAAGAATGTGAATTACTGCTTTCAAGTTTGTTAAATAGATCAATTGTGTATTAACATAAATGGGGTAAGTTTATTCACATTATTGTTATAAGGTATATTAATAGAAAAATTTAGAGAAATAAAAAAGGCAATTAGTGTTAATCAAACCTTAATCCAAAATAAAAGGATTAACACCCAATTACAAATCTAACCATTAAAATTTTTTACAACTTCGCAGATACAATCCATATAATCATGTGAATAATCAGATACTAAGTTTACTAAATTTGGATAAATAGAAACTCTAATTTTCACTAATCATCATTTTACAAGATTAGGGCATAATTAAGAATACATAAATTAGAAAATTAAACCACCTAGCACATGCATTTTATAAGGCATAAGGACATAATGGAACCTAAATCATACAATTTGGCTAATTATACATGCTAATCAACCATAATTAGGTTCTGCAATAATTAGGAAAATCGAGAAAATCCAACTATAAAGGTGCAATATTATTTTATATTCTGATTCCTTATGATTTTCTGATCAATTTAGTATATATGATTATAGGGTTTGGACAAGTGGATTAAAAATTATCACATTAATTTAATTTGTATTTTTCTAATTAAATTTCCCTATGATTTAATTAATAGGATTATTTCCCTTAGGGAAAATAAACCCAATTAATCAGATTTAATTAAATGGGCTCGGTCATTATCGAAACTGCGTGGGTCGATCAGGGTCCGCGAACCCGGCACTATCGCACAGTGTGGGTCACGGGTTGACCCAACCCGCACAGTGCCATCGTCCCCGCCTCGATCCCCCTCGATAGAGGTCAAAAGGTGGAACCCTAATCGGTAAAATTCTTTGCCTAGAGTGCATGCCATGGCCTCTGGTCAATCGTAAATCCATCCCCAAGCTAGGACGCACTGTTTGGGACTCAAAGCCCTCTGTGAGGAGGTTTGGTTTGCCCGGACCTTACTCACCCGAGAGCTCCAGAGTTGGAGCTACTGTGGGGAGACAATTCTATCCTCAGAGGCCATGACTGACCCAGAGCTTGATCCCTACACTTTCAGAGAGGTGAGACGGATTGAAGCCCCCTGGTCTGAGGATATGAGGTGGGCTGGATCGCTGGGTCCTTACTCAGACCCAGTTCGTCTTTCGGGACTTAGCCCAATCGATCGAGGCTAGCTCAAAGCTTAATTACAATAACATTAAGTTTGGTTTGATAATACATAGAATTGCAAATCAAAAGGAAAAAAGCCCAAGCCTCATTGGCTCGGAACTTGCAACAGGGGTACCTAGATTGATGGGAATCTTGCAGACAACGCAGAAGGAGACGGGGGCACCAACTAGCTTCCTAAGATGAGCTAAGGGTTCCTGAACACCAGGAGACACCTTCTATCTGTGGTACGCATGCCTGGACGCCTGGGAAAGCTCAAGCAGACATCAATAAAAGTTTGGGAATGCCAGAAGGAAGCTCAACACCAATTGATCAGCAAAGGATCATAGGGAGAAATACTGCGACTATTTATTGCCTTAGCAGGGTATGAGGAAGCTTCAAGAGGCATTGGCTCAGGCTGGGGAGGCCCGAGAGATTGGGCGATGGCTAAGCTCTCAGTTTTCTAATTCGAGCTCGGCCGGGTCACTAGGCCCGATCAGGACTCCGAGCCATAATGGAAGGAATCCTAATCACCTGTTGAGGTGGACGTGGAAGTGGGAGATAGGGTCTGCAGTCGACAGTACGGGATAGATTCCCAATTGGGCACGAGCGAGAGGAGGATGAAGGTTCATAGTAGTGGGACCTTCGGATACCGTCTGATCAATCGATCAGATGGCGCTATGTCTGGGATCACGGGAGAGATCCTGGCCATAGGATCCACGATCCCGCGGAATTAAAATTGGACCGTGGGATCAAACAACTCGACAGTGGGATCAACTGGACTCCGCTGTCGCGTGACCCATGCTCCACAGCGGATCCCGACTGTTTAATCCGGTATAAGGGTATATTTGCAAAATTAAATTGTTGGAAGCCCTAGAATGCAATTAGACTATTTTAATTCAAATTGAATTATGGTCTAAATAACCTCCAAATTTCACCAAACTTTCACCCCTAGCTAATTTGGGGGTGAAGAATTCAAAAATGAAATCAAATTTTAATTCTAAGATCAAAATATTTTAGGTCTAGTTTAGAGCATCTAGACTAATCAAAATGCTAACTTAATTTAGAGAAGTCCAATTTACTTCAAATTTTCAAGATTTGCTTAGCTTGATATTTTAAATGTAATAAAATTAAAATAAATGCCTGATTAAGTTGAGAATTAATTAGGGTAACAATCTAGGGTTATTACACTAGATAAGGAGAGAAAAAAGATGTTCTTAACCATGGAGATAAGATTGTAGGGAAATCATCATTGCTATAAGTGGATGACAATCAAAGCCATGCCACAACTTGTTGTATTTATGGAGGATGGCACCTAATGGGTCTAGCCTGATCACAGGTGGTGGGTCTAGCCTGATAACAAGTGGAGGATGGCACTTAATGGCACCGAATAGGTCTAGCATGATAATGGGTCTAGCTTGATATTTTAAATGCAATAAAATTAAAACAAATGCCTAATTAAGCTGAGAATTAATCAGGGTAACAATCTAAGGTTATTACACTAGATAAGGAGAGAAGAAAGATGAGCTTAACCATGGAGATAAGATTGTAGGGAAATCATCATTGCTGTAAGTGGATGACAATCAAAGCCATGCCACAACTTGTTGCACTTATGGAGGATAGCACCTAATGGGTCTAACCTGATCACAGGTGGTGGGTCTAGCCTGATAACAAGTGGAGGATGGCACTTAATGGCACCGAATAGGTCTAGCATGATAATGGGTCTAGCTTGATATTTTAAATGCAATAAAATTAAAACAAATGCCTAATTAAGCTGAGAATTAATCAGGGTAACAATCTAAGGTTATTACACTAGATAAGGAGAGAAGAAAGATGAGCTTAACCATGGAGATAAGATTGTAGGGAAATCATCATTGCTGTAAGTGGATGACAATCAAAGCCATGCCACAACTTGTTGCACTTATGGAGGATAGCACCTAATGGGTCTAGCCTGATAACAGATGGTGGGTCTAGCCTGATAACAAGTGGAGGATGGCACTTAATGGCACATAATGGGTCTATCCTGATAATAGGTGGAGGGTCCCACCATTTAATTACTTAATTAATTATTTATTAACATATTTTAATAATTATAACTAGGCTATTAAGCAAGCTCTGAAAAATCCAAAAAATCTACTCTTAGCCAATTTGAGGATGAGGAACTCAAAAATGAAGTCAAAATTTTAATTAGAGATCTAATTAATTAAGATAATTAATTAGTAATTAAAATTTGATAAAATATTCAAAAAAATTTGACGACTCCTGAAAGCTTACCCCAAGCTAAATTGGGGGTGAGGAGTTTAATTGTGAACTTTGATTTTGATTTGGAGATCAAAATAAATATCATAATTTTCTAATTTGATAAATTCATTAAAATAATCAAAATATTTAATCGAGCTCCGAATTGCTCTAATTTCTTAGGATTTGCTCAAAATATCTTATGGAGACAATTGGAGATGATTAAAGGGTAATTTGATTGATAAATAAGGTTTAACAATTTTCAGGCTGTTGCAAAAATGGAGTTTCGCCGACTTTCCTGCTTTACTCCAGATTTAGTAAGGTTCGAAGCAGTTAGGCATAATCGCTTTCAGAAGGGACTTCGAGATCCGATCAGAGCACATCTTGTATCCTGCCACTTTAAGAAATTCTCTGAACTTGTTGAAGCCACTCGTATGTAAGAGCACTTTCAGTTTCAAATGGATAAGAAGAGGAATGCTCATTTCGTCCCTACTCATAAAGAAGCATTCAAGCATCACAAGATGGCCAAAGTCTACCATCTCAAAGCTGAGCAATTGCTGGTAGACACATTGGAATGCAATCGCCCTTTGTGGCGACCGGGGATCGAAGTTCGAGAGTCTTTAAAAAATAATTCATCTCAAATGTAAACATATACATTTTACTAAACAAAAGGACATAAAATAATAAAAGTTCAAAGTCCAATTATACATCTAAAGATAGAGCTAAACATATTTGAAATTTATAGCTTAATATTTACAATAATTTAACAACTTTATTTTCTCACATCTCTTTCTCTTCTTTTCTTTTCTGTTACTTTGGCAGATCTTTAAATCTCTTAATTCTCAAAACCTAAAAAACACAGTTTACCAGTCAGGTAGGAGTACGCAAATCATTCTTATAAGGTTAATTCTAGCATCCTAAAATAGGTATAAATCAAACATGAAAGTGACTGAAATATCTGCATAAGTAAAGAAAATTTCTAAATTTAAGTATTGCCCTGCAAGTTAGATGTGAAAGCATGAAATAAGTAAATTTTATCAAAAGCATTTGTAATAATAAGTCGAGCCCGTAGACTCTTGAGCCCAAATGGGTAAACCAAAAGGCATAACCTGTAGGAAGCTTATCTCGCTACCCGTCGGTAGCTTACTCAAAATAGGAACTGATGGTGTGTATTTCCTCTAGATTTGCCTACTTCATACAAGAGGCTAAATCTCTCCATATAACTCCTAGGGGCTGCCAGCAGACCCAATCTGTACAGATTCTCAGTGTTGCATTCCACCCTCCAAAGACAAACACCACAAAATATATATATATACCATGTTTCATTCTTTTTGTTACATGCTATTTGATATCATTCTTTTGCAGATTAAAAAAAAAAGCAGTAAGCAGTGTAAGTAATACTCAAATGGAAAATGGCTCAAAAATAAGAATATTGAAATGAAACATATAAGTAAATTTGCGTACCTAACTGTTTTGATTCAAAATCAACCAATTTAATTCCTTTGATCTGCCAAAATAATTTAATTCATTAATTTAATATTTTATGTTAGTAATATTAGATTTTTTAAAATGATAAAAAAATGAATATTTGAATATTTTGAATTATTTTATTAAGCTATTTAGTTATTTATGCCTTATAAGGTCAAATTGGGAATTTGACCTTATAAGGGTATATTAGTAATTTTATCCTTAAAGAAATCTAAAATTTCTATTAGTTTATTGTAGATTATATTTTAAGGTTTTCATAGAACCTAAAATTATTCAATTCTGATATGTATTATCTAAGTTATAGTAAATATAAATTCTAAGTTTAATAATTAGGGTTTAATATGATTAGTGAGTAATTAGTGAATTTAGTCACAAAATTATTAAATTAGTTATACAGTTAGGTTCTAATTTACTTTATAAGTCTTCTGAAACTAAAATTATTTAATTTGGATCTTTAGTTTTGTTAATATTCACTAGTTAAGATATTAAATAATTAGGGTTAATTAAGAGATCTAACTATTGGATCCTAAATATTTTTGCAGTTTAAAGTAAATTAGGTTTTTTGATCTAAATTGATATTTAGATCACCTAATTTAAAGCTAAATTGATTTACTTATGGCTATTTAAAGTTTTTAGGGTTAAAGGCTTAATTAGGGTTAGGTCTTAATTGTGATTAGTTTAATTTTAATCCAAATAACAAAGTTAATACTACTAAAATGTTCTTTAGGATTTCTGAGTATTTTGAGACCCATAATGGATATGTTTGGGGTAGTGTGTATAAAGTTATGGTTAATTGAACATTTGTTACATAATTTGAATTATTTAATACCCTTAAATGTCACTATGTTAAATATCAGTCCAAATTTAAATTTGACAATCTCAAATTATTCTTTGATTTTTGTTGATTAATTTAGTATATTTAATTATATTATTTGAATGTATATTTTATAACTTATGAATTTTAAAAGTTTTAGGATTTAATTAATTAAATGTATTATTAATATTAATTTAATTAATCTATTTAATTAATTCATCTAATTATTTTAAATGAAATATTTATCTTCTATTTTTATTTATGTTATTTTGTAATAATTTTTTATTATTATTAAAGTATATATTATTTTAGGTTGTCTGATTTGATATATATATGTATAACTTTTATAAATAATATAGATATATATGTATAAATATAAATATATATATATATATATTAAATATATATATATATATATATATATATATATATATATATTATTAGATTTTATATTGATTATCTGTATTTTTATTTTTATTATATTTCTTATTTAATTCTGCAGGTGGGACCCGCAAAAGTACAAGTGGCATTCTAATGCATGCCAATTAAGTGGGTGGGGCCCACATCTGAGGTAAAACTGATTTGCTTAACCAGTTGTGGGTCCCACCACAGACGTGTGCCCACTGATGTTGCGCCACGCGTCTAGCTGATGCGTTCCCTGGATTTACATGGGTCAGCCGCGGGTCGGGCCAGACGAATCGGGTCGGCCCGATTGAACTCAGCGATTCGGATTGAATCGAACGGGTCAGATCTCTTAGGTTTAAATCTGACGGTCCTGATCGACTCAGGTGAATCGAATTGATCCTGATTCGATTCATCGAGATGGTAGGATGAGATGCTAGGGTTTAGGTGCAATTACTAGTTTAGACGAATCAACAATACTTAGATTTAGATGCAAGTGAGGAAGGAGGTAGTACCTCTATGCGAACGGTTGAAACAAGATCGATCGATGCGGGATCCCTTTGTCTTCTTAGGGTCTATTCTCGTGTAAATCGACGAGAGGGAACAATCGAAAACTTAAATTAGGTTTGAAACAAGGTTTATCATTGGTAGAAGTAATCATTTGGAGACACGCGGCGAAGTAGAATGTTACGTGCCCTAACCCTGGGCACGCGTAAGGGCTCCGTTGAAGATCGGGAGAGACGATCTTCTGACCGTCCGATTTTTCGATCGGACGGATCAGAAGATTTGTCTGATCAAACGACAATTAATAGAATAGGACGGCATTACCTTAAAAGAGACGGCATCGTTAATATATAATTAATTATATAATTATTTAATTTAATTTAATAGATTTAATTAAATAAATTTATCATAATAAATATGTTCCAAAATTTTTTAAAATATCATTCCTAGCTAATTGAGGGCTTTTGAACACAACGGCGCACTCAGATTTTTGATCCGATGAGTATTTATTTATTCGAATTTTTAGATATTTAAATAATATTAAAATATTTGACGAAATTTAAAAATTTTCAAATATCTCCAAAATATCACCCCTAGCTAATTTGGGGGTGGTGAACTCAATGGTGAAGTCAGATTTTCAATCTGAGGTCAAAATTATTTAAATAATAATAAACAATTTAGAAAATAATTTCTGGTATTTTACACCCTCACCCCTATAGCAAGTTCTACCTTAAGAGGAATGTTTGCTACACTTGTGTAAAGTAGGGCCATCGATTCTACATATGTCCTTTGAGAAGACTATTGATGGAGCCATTATCAATCACTATAGAAGAGATCAAGTATTACATCCCCAACCGCTGAACAGTCAAGCTCCTACACCTATGATTATGCCACCACCTGCTCCTATTCCAGCACCAAGAAACTTTCCTACTCCTGCTCATGCTCAGAACTGTCAGGGTTGTGCAAATCAGAATCACCGACCCTTTGCTCCTGCCCGAGTTTATATGCTCACTCCGACTTCTGCTCCTGAGGATAATGATGTTGTCTCATATATGTTTTACTTTCTGTTAAGCTTATGCTTTCATCTTTTTCTTTCTTGTTATAGCAAGTAAAACTCTGTAATTGTATGTTAGGCACCTTAGACATTAATGGAAAAACCTATAATGCTCTTTATTATACTAGAGCAAGTCACTTTTTTGTATTTGAAATCTAGGGGAAATATTTAAAGCTACCCTTATACTAATTAGCCAAATCTTTGAGCATAAGGATACCCTTTGGAGCCAGTATGCAAGCTCTTAATTTTTGTAGTTTAGTTAATCCCATTGGCGGTCAGCATTTCAAAGCAAAGTTAGTCGTGCTTTTGATAGAAAATTTTTATGTGATATTAGGGATGAGTTGGCTAAGCAAGCATGACGCCACCATAAATTGCCATAAGAAGAAGATCAATTTAGGCAGTGGAAATCAAGCAAGATCATTTATTGGTAAGATTAGTACTCAAGCTTCCCTGATTAATGCTCTCAATGTAGAAAGGCTCGACAGAAAAGGATGCGACGCTTGCAAAATAATTATGCTGGGTAAGAAGAAGGAAGACATTCCTATCAGTGGGAATCGTATAGTTAGAGAATTCACCGATGTATTATCTGAAGATCTACCTAATCTTCATCTAGTTAGAGAAGTAGAATTTGTGATCGAGCCAATTCCTGAAACACAACTAATTTCTAGGGTTCTGTAACGTATTGCACCAAAGGAGTTGTAAGAACTGAACAAGTAGAAAGAGAAATGTTTCATCAGGCCAAGCATGTCTCCATGGGGAGCGCCCATACTCTTATTTAAGAAGAAGAATGGTTTTATGCGTATATGCATAGATTATCGAGAGCTCAATAAGGTGACGATTAAGAATAGATATTTGATACCTCGTATCAATGATTGATTCATCAATTGTATGGAGCCAAAGTGTTCTCCAAGATAATTTGTGTTTAGGATATCATCTGATGTGAGTCAAAGAAGATGATGTTGAGAAGATTGCATTTAGGACTCATTAAATTATGAATTCTTAGTAATGTCATTTGGTCAAACAAATGCGCCATCAATTTTTATGGACTTGATGTTGCGAGTGTCAAAGTCCTTCTTATATAAATTTGTAATCATATTCATTGACGATATACTTATTTATTCTAAGTGTGAAGTGGAGCATGAAACCGCTTAAGGGTTGTGCAAGAAGAATTGCACAAGCATCAACTATATGCTAAATATTGTAAGTGCAAGTTTTGGCTCAATTTTATGCATGGAGAAATGTTGAATACATTATTAGATCTGAGTTCAGTTGAACCAACCTTTCTTAGGGATGTATCCTTCTCTCAAACAAAGGACAAAGACTACCCTAAATTCTATGCTGAAATAAAAAATGATTGTTGCATAGATCTGTAATTTCAAGGTCATGCTATCTATCAAAGAAAGCGTCTATGGATTCCTAAGCTCATGCATTAAGAAATTTTGGTCATAGGTCACAACTTAGGCTATATAATTCATCATGGTAGCACAAAGATGTATCAGGACCTAAGGAAATCTCTTGGGTGGCCTAGAATGAAGAAAAGTGTGGTAGAATTTGTGGCAAACTTCTATGAATGTAACTTAGTAAAAGCAGAACATCAGAGGCCTAGAAGATTACTACATCTTCTAGAAATCTCAAAATAAAAGTGGTTTAACATATCAATGGACTTCATTTTTATGACAACTCCAATATTAAGTAACAACTAAACTCAACATTGATACATCACCACAATACCTAATACTAGATTAGAAGGAAACTAATCCAAATAATTAGATAATGTGTTTGGCCAAAGATTCAGAAAGGGTCTTAAGTTAAGATGGAAGAAATTTTATAGAAAACATTACATGAAATACATATAAAAATATGAATTCAAAAGCATATGATTTAGTACTTGCAAAATTTAGATATGAGAATACAAATGATAAGCATATGAGATATGTGTATAAATTAATTCAATCTTATGATCTCTCCTAAATAATCTTAAAAGTTTTGGCATGACTTTTACTATATTTGATCAAAAGAACACCTATAACATCAATATATAAATCTTCCATTCCAATGGAAGCTTAATTAAAATGATTGACAACCTAAAATTAATATAAAATTAATTCGTTACATGGGATTGCTTATTTCTAATTCTAATAATTTGAGATAGATAAAATCTACACATCCTATTCAAAATCATAAGGGATAAAAGCATATGTGATAAGTTTCTAACTTAGGGTACACAGATCCTATATCATTTACATACATACAAGAGAAATGAGGAATTAACAACAATTCTCAAATTAAATATGCAACTACATTCCAATTTAATATGCAAGCAAGTATACAACTAAGTTCCAATTTTATATAAAATTAAGTATATAACTAAGTTCCAATTTAATCACAAACTAAATATGCCACTAAAGATTTATTTAATATTCATTCGCATATATCCATTCATCCCAAACTAAGCATTTAAGTATAAGATTTAAACTCCAACACAAGCATAGTAAATAAAAAATAAATGACTTTAATTATTACAAGCCAACAATAAATAAAAGTAAGTAAAGAAAGTAAAGCTCACACTTGCATTAATATTAAGCAAAAGTTAAGTATTTATAAGCAGAAGTAGCAATTAGCTTTAGCACGTAGTCCAGCTCCACTAACCTCCAAATGCACCTGATCTATCACATTTTGGCATTTAAATGTGATAGGGCAAAGCCAATAAAGAGAAAATATGGTTAGACTAAACAGTTTAAGTACATTTTAAGATTAGGCTAAATAATTTAACATTTATAATTGGATATCAGTATTAGTTATAATATAAGCATAAGCCAAGGTGCACAACTAAAGCATGTAAGTAAGATAGGGAAAATAAGAAAAGGAAAGTAAAAGGAGTAAGATTACTCACTTGAAATACATTTTAGCCTACAAATAAAATAAGGATAATAGCATCCTAGATAGGCTAGAACAGAACTAATGTGCATATGAAAGTAAATGAAACATAGCATGAATATGTTCAATAAATTTATACTGAGTAACTAAAAGAAATAATAAAGTATTTAAAATGAATTTATAACAACATTTACTGTAACTCTAAAAGAACTGTAAATAAGTAAAGTACAGTACTAAATATGAAAATGCAAAGTATAGTAATTAAAGTAAGATCTTAGCCTCTTGGTCTAAGATACACATAGCCTAGGACTATGTAAAATAATATAGCTAAAAAGTTTTGATGAGTCTTTACAGTCAATAAGATTGTAGAAGAACTCATAATATATTTAATTGAAGTTACTTTAGGAAATTATTCATTTTGTAGGGACTTACAAAATAAAGCGAGGAGTTAAATATGTCTGTTTAACTATTATTTTGCTTGCTTAGTTCGACCCCTAATAATTTAATGTGAAAGTTTTACTCATGCTCAATATCTTATATAAATAACTCAAATGAATAAGGCTCAAAGCTAAGAAAACATTCAAGGAAAATTCAATAATTATAATTAAGTGATATCTAAAGTTATCTAATTTTAATAATTTACTTAATAATTGGAGCAAATTGAACTCCCAATTGATTTTGAGATATTGATCTCAAGTTAATTGTAAACAAAAGTAGTAGTTGGAGTTTTGAAAATAATAGTTTCATTTCATTTTTTATGGTATGACAAAATAGTTTATAAGCATAACAATACAAATAGGAACTAGTTCCATTCTAGTCCTAAACCATAAGGGCTAAATAGATTACTAAAAATCAAGTCTTAGATGACTAATGGGGAAGGATTAAAGTTATGAAATTAATAAACTTAAAGGAAGTAGAAGTTAAGGTTCAATTCACTAAAGTTCTCTAGCTATGTTGTAGTTTGAAGGTTCTATTCAAATCAAATGCTAATCTAGCTAGGTTAAAGTAAAAATGAAAGGTTTAAAGTATAGGAATATAGGAATTTGTACAGTACAAGTTCTATGTTTTCTAAAAGTTAAAAGTTAAGGAAAATCAATAAGATTCTTAAGCTATTCTAAAATAATTTAGGACTCCTATTACAAGTTCTTAAGGAACTTAAGTGAGGACTTAAGGACTAAGGTATATTGAACTAAGCTCTAGGCTAGTCACTTAAAGCTAGTTTGGTTGATTCATAATCTAGATCTACAAAAGTATTAAGGCTAACTACTCTTAATGGATGTATTAATTAGATCTACGGATCAACTATAGTTCATGTTGTAAATCAATCCTAGGGTTTATACCTTAGGAATGAAAAGTAAATCAAGCACTTTGTAATTGATTCAAATATCTAAAATAATGAGAACTAAGCTCAAACACATGAAATATAAATTGACATGGGAGGAAATTAATGTGACATGTTAGCTATCCTAAGGTTTTAAAATACCTATAACATGCAATTAAGGATAATATAATTCATCACAATAACAAAACTTAAGAGCCAAAAACCTAAAATGAATAATTATTATCTAATGGAAATAATATATATATATATATATATATATATATATATATATATATATATTTGGAATCCTTATAATATAAGGAGATGAATGACACTAATTAGGTCAAATTCGGACAATATTGGAAAATTAGGGTTTCCGGGACTCCTGATTAGGGTTAAAAAGTGATTAAGAAACTTATGGTTCAAATATTAAATTTGATTTCTTATTATTATTTTCATACTTTTGTGAGTGAAATAGACTATTTGAGCATTTAATTTGGACACTAAATGATCAAATTATATCACAAGAAATTATGAAATTAATTTATAATTAATTAATTAATCTAAATATTGACTAATTAAAATATTCTTCAAAATAGAAATTCAATTGCATTATATAAATTTACACATTTTTGTGATCAAAATGGTATATAATATTGTATTATTTGAATTAGTATTTATAAAGATACATTTAAATGAGATTTATAATAAATAATCATTGATGATTTATATTAAATCATTTAATCATTTCAACGCAAAATTTAAGACAGGGTGCAGAAATTGAGGGCGCAGAATATGGGGAAGGACGGTGGCGTGGAATTTGAGTGACGGTTGCCAGTGGCTCGAAACACGCGCGTCGTCAGGCACGCGATAAGTCATACGACTGTCGTGTGGCGACGCGGGACCCACGTCCATAATAACAGCGGCCTGCGGTTGAACTGTCCCAGTTCAGTGGAGAAACCTAGACTGCAGCGCATGTGGTCCGGACGACTTTGTCTCTGCGAAGAACCGATGAGACCCAATTAGGGTTTTATCCTGGCCAGGCCCGCACCTTGGCAGAAAGCTCTTGCCAAGGTCGACATAATAA
This sequence comes from Gastrodia elata, assembly GCA_016760335.1. Taxonomy (NCBI): domain Eukaryota; kingdom Viridiplantae; phylum Streptophyta; class Magnoliopsida; order Asparagales; family Orchidaceae; genus Gastrodia; species Gastrodia elata. The sequence goes on along the minus strand of CM028674.1, from coordinate 27,831,496 downwards.
GCTTAACATTAAAACTGTAAGTCAACAATGGTGTCAACAAGTTCAAAGCCTAGGTCTCAAGAAACAGACCTAGGTATCACCGTTAATTTCAAAGGGGCTAAACCAGCTGATTAGGCTCGTTCGAGCCTGATCGAGCCTCAGATCGAAAGCTATCGATAAGAAATTTATTAAGCTATAACTAAATTAGGAGAAGGATGATTAGAGAGGTACTTTGAAGTGGAAGAAGATTGGAAATCGGCATTCGTTCGATGAGCTCTAACCAGTAATCCAGAAGCTCCCAGCTCTAGCCAAACTTCTCAATAAGTGCCAAAACATCTCGGAAGAAGAATGGAGGAGTTAATTAACCCTACAGAGGCCAGCTGAAGGATCGAACAGTATTCTCTGATGACCTACAATCGTGCGAAGAAGGAGGTGTACAGGGAACTCATCTGGTCCGTCGGTTCAAGGCGCTGATCCGACGGCTAGATGCGATCGACTTACTCAGCGCCGTTAGATCCCATGTTCTGTGTTTGGCGCCTCACACGGGATCCACACATAAATGAATAATTAGCCATTAAAATTATTATTTAATATTTATATTAATTAATTTAATTACTTTATTTAATTAATTAATTATACACATTTTATTAATCAAAATTAAATAACCAATCGCACTCCAAAAAATTCCAAAAATTCACCCTTACCTATTTGAGGTGTTGGAAACTCAAAAATGCAATTAGATTTTTGATCAGAGGTCAATTTAAGTATCTTAATTTGTTGAGCATTTAAATATTATTAAAATATTCGGGGAAAATTTGACGACTTCCAAACACTTTTAAATTACCACCCCTAGCTAATTTGGGTGTGGTGAGTCCAATGGTGGATTCTATTTTTGATTCTAACACAAAATAAATTAGGTATTCTCAAAATTATCAAAAAACCAGAAAATATTGGAAATTGCCAAATGATCTCCAAATTGCACGAAAATCAAAATAGAAGCTCCTAATACTATTATAAGACTAATGGAAAAAGATTAGAGTCAATTAGGTCACTAATTGATGGGTAACAATACTAGGGTTGTTACAGTTATTGGTTAGCCTAAGTCAAGATCTGGAGCTGATTCATTCTGGGTTATAGTTGATCGACTAACTAAGTCAGCCCATTTTATTCCAATTCGTCAAATTGATTTTGTGGAGAAGTTGGCAAATATTATATCAAGGAAAATTGTCAGACTCCATGGGATTCTTCAGTCAATCATCTCAGATGGAGATAGCAAGTCTATGCCCCAGTTATAGCAAGCTGTGTAATAAAACTTGGGAACTACTCTAGCCATGAGCTCTGCTTTCCATCCTCAAACTAATGGACAAACAGAAAGGGTTAACCAAGTATTTGAAGATATTTTGTGTCTTTGCATCTTAGATTTTGGTGGTTTATAGGAAGATTATCTTCTTCTTATGGAGTTTGCTTATAGCAACAACCATTAAGCAAGCATCGGCATGGCCCCATATAAAGCCTTGTATGGGAGAAGATGCAGTACTCCACTTGCTTGGGCATAAATTGGTAGCATTCATTTTTTTAGATCAAAATAGGTCGAAGAGACTAACAAGATAGTACAACTAATTCAAAAGAGGATTCATGCAGCATAAGATCGCCAAAGAAAGTACCATGATGCACATTATCATCCTTTAGTGTTTAAAGTTGGTGACTTTGCACATTTAAAAGTCAACAAGATGAAAGGTGTATTCCTTTTTGGAATAGAAGAAAACTCAGTCCCCGTTCACCCACAAGCACTCATAGCATCATGGTCCTCGCACACACTTAGAACGAGCTACGGAGCTCAGTTGGTGGTTCTTGGCTCACACGCATTAACTTCTCAGCTTAGCAAGTGGGACAATGCTATGATGCTCATAGAGCTTGTCCACATGGCTCTTGGCAATTGTGCATATGTTCTTAGTATAAGCAATGGTGAGCAGTGGAACTCAAGATTTAGTAGTTGTTCTATCGCTCCATTTATCTTATCAGACCAAAGGATTTGTTTTGATAATGATCGCACAGTGAATGTTGTCATAGATATTCGCAACGAGGACCCTTTATGTGCATACCCTTAGTTCTAAAAAGCTAAACTAACTTGATAGTTTTTTCTAATTTAAAATTATTAACATAAATAAAATACATTAGTGTCACATCATTCATCCATGCATTCTTCACATAAATAATCATGAAATGACTAAAGAAATTTATTTATTATTAATTTTGAGTACAAACACGTTTAAATCCCTCAAATATTACATGCATATGCCGAACCCTACTCACGTAGGGCTTAGGCTTCCATTAGAAAAGAAACATGAAAATAGCATAATAAAAATAAGAGCCCTTGCATGGCTCTTACAGAAAAGAAATTGATAGAAAAATCAAGATACATTACTAGGAACAGCTGTCGCGTTTGCCTGATCTTATCTCTATCTCTAATCCCCTTCTCCTTTTTGTGTATGTGCTAGATCTTCTTCCTTTAATGCAAGCCTTCCTTCTCCTTGGGCAGAGGGGACTCTCCTTTCTTATTTCTCAGTAGCCTCGTATTTCTTAAATCCTTGAATATCTAAATCTAGGAACCTCTCTTAGCCATTCTCCTTAGCTTTTGTAATCTCTTAAAATCTTTCTCAGCATTTGTGCAGCCAACTTTTCCTCTTCTTGATACTTGAATTATAATTAAATGTTATTTTATTTATTCCCTTTTAAAAACTAAGGAAGATTTAATGTTTTGCCTTTAGTTCTTGCTAGGGAAGGGGAAGAATTATTATCTTTGGAATTCCCTAGGCTGCTTTTAATGTTTTTTCCTGGCAAAAATTCCGGCGGGTGCTACGGCGTGCGGTAGCGCCCAAGACTCTATTTTAAAATCGCTACGGCGCGTGGTAGTGAGTAAGTTTTAAGTCCTGTAGCGATGCAACACGTGGTAGTGTCAGTGTTTCTGCTTTGACATCGCTGCAGTGCATGGTAGCGGGGTGCTTAGAATTATGTTAAGTCCGGGAAATATGTACTTACGTTGTGGCGCACGGTAGTGCTAAAGTCTCTTTTTGATTTCCGCTACGATGCGCGATTGCATTAGAGTCTTTGTCTCGATACCGCTACAGCGTGCGGTAGCGGGGTTCTTGTGAATTATGTTGATCCACTAAGCCCAATGGCTCTCTTTCTTTGCCAAAGTTAGAACTGATGCATGTGAGCTAATGATGGAATCAAGCACATGTGATTGCACAACTAAAATAGTATATTTGATAACTTAGACATAAGTATCAGATTTAACTAATATTGATCACCTGAGGGTCTGTGTGCTAGGATTAAACCTCTTGTGTTCATCTCTGAGCATTAGGAATAACTTAGTCCAATTTGGGGGACACCCTAAAGAAGATTATGCTACTTGATTATATTTAAAATATCTAAGTAATTTGACACTTAAAATTGATAAAGGTGAGTACTTACATGAAACACTTAATGAATTTTGCATGCTAAACCCAACTCTCCTTACTTTTTAAACAATAGTTTCAAATCAAAGAAACCTAGATTGCAAATTTAGAACCAAATGATCAACAAACTCAATTTAAGATCCAAACATTAATAAATTCTAGTACACTTTAGTAATAAAACCAATACCATTCATAGAGGATGATAAATCTTGGGATCTCACCATCCGAATATTACTTCAGACCACGTGCACTTATGTGTGAGCGCAGATGTACAAAAATAGTCTGTCAAGTTTTAGTGCCATTGTTAAAAAATGATTTAACAATTTTGTATTAAAGATAACTAGATAGTAACTAGTGATTTGAATTTTTCTCTTATTTTCTGCAAATATTTTCATGTTTCTATGATTACATTTGCTTATACTCTTAGTTTTTTTTTCTTTTATTTGCAAATAATGTGAATTGCACTCCCATAAGTAGAAATTTAGGTTGCATGAGTAGAAGAGATTGTTTAAACATTCTCTTTCATCCTGAAATAGAGAGAACCTACTTAAGAGCTAGGAGAGAACAGTTAATAATAAATTAAGCACAACTAGAAATGGATAATTTGGATGCAAATTCGATAAGAGTAAGAGAACAAAGGGGTAGGGCTTTAAGAGACTATGCTTTACCGATTATAAGGGAAATTCCCCATGTAATAGTTAGTCCAAATATAGAGGCAAACAACTTTGAGATAAAAAACATTCAACTCTAAACATGGTACAGAACATTCAATATGGGGGGCCAGCCTTTGAGGATCTAAACTCATAAATCTCCAACTTTTTGAAGATTTGCGATACATTTAGGTACAATGGCATCATTGATGATGCAATTAAACTTTGGTCATTCCCCTTCTCACTGAGAGACCGAATAAAAAGTTGGCTCTGTTTTATACCTAGCGACTCTATTTGCTCTTGGGATGATTTGGCTAAGAAATTCTTAACCAAATATTTCCCACCTGCAAAGACAGCTAGGTTGAGGATTGAGATAACCAACTTTTGCCAACATGACAGAGAAACCTTATATGATTGTTGGGAATGCTTCTAGGAGTACCTAACGCACTATCCTCATCATAAGTTATTGCAGTGGATGCAAGTGAAGATGTTCTATAATGGACTGAATGCACCCACTAGAACCCTAATTGATGCTGCTGTATGAGGGTCTCTGAGTAGAAAAACCCAGGAAAAAGCTTATGGCATGTTAGAAGAGATGGCTAACAATGCTTACCGATAGCCTACTAAAAGGCTCAACTCAAATAAAAAATAAATTAATAATGTTGACGAGTCCAATCAAATTTTGGCCCACCAACATGAGAAAAACACACTAAATCAAAAAATTGAAAGCATGAACATGAATAACGCTCATGAATATTACTACGAATTGTTTGGGGGAAGACATAGTAATGATAGCTATAACATAAATAATCCCTTTGCACCTTCTAGTATGGAGTAAGTAAATTACCTAAGAAATAATAATGCTAATCAAATCCATGGGCCAAATAACCCCTAATCTAACACTTATAACCCTGGATGGAGAAATCATTCAAATTTCTCTTGGAGTAGTAATAACTGATGCTAGTGGGCTACATTTTCTCAGTAAATTAGATATATAAATATTAAATGGATTAGTAGGATAATGTCTAAGGATGATTTCTAGGAGTTTGTGGTGGGTTGGTTATGGGTTTAGAGTGGACTATCTAAAGGAAAGCCAAGATTAGTCCAGATCGAGCCTAGTTTTGGCTGATTCGAAATATCCCTTTTGTAGGTGGGGTTTTAGTGGGTTAAAGGGTTGGAAATAAATTAATATAAGTAGTCTAAGATGTGTAGTTTGGATCTGGACTAGATGGCTAGGTTTGATGGTGTTTAGATGGGTGTCGAGGGGTAGGGAAGAAGACTAGGTTGAGCTATATTTAGATTTGGCTGCAAAGGTTGTGGTAGAGTTTGGAGAGTGTTTGGGAGATTAGATAATGATTTAATATTTTTAAATGATATTTAAGATGCTAGAGAAGATGTGTAAATAGTTTGAAGTTATAAGAACAAGAGTATTGTTAGAAAAATAAAATATAAATAAGATAATAACCTAACTCATCAAAGATAGGCAGTAAACTTGACACCACAAAGCACCAAGCAATATGAGAGCTATTCACCACAAATTTATTTCATTCAAGTTACTCTATTATATATTTCAGCTCATATTTATAGGCACTACAAGTATCTTGCCCTATGAGCTTTGGAGGGAAAATATGGAGGGAGATTTTGGAGGAAAAGATGGGTAGTTGGCAATTAGTGAGAAAGTAACTCCAACTACTTACATTAAATATTTTACTCATGACATGGCTGGCCAAACATGTGCCTTAATAAAAAAAAAGTACAATATTAATAAAAACAAAATACAAATAGTAAACCCAATATTTGGGCTATTTATTGGTCTTTTGATTGGGCTTTTATAATTGGGCCCACCTTCAAATTCTTCCATTGAACTTTAGGCATGGATCTTATTATTAGGCCTTTGATAATATTTATAGGATGTCCTACATCAACTACCATTAGCACAATTGAACTCTACACTGAAGAGTTAACATCCAAGTAATCTTCTACTAATTGTGGATCTAGAGCTTCCAAATATGTACGTGTTAGCCATATGTCTTTTATAGGAGGCTTGTTTTTCCAACGAACTAGAAAACAATGCTCTTTATCTTGATCATTAGGAACCTCCTCAGTGATGATGTAGTCAATGTCTAAAAAGGATGGAGTTTTTATATGGGGAACTATATCTCCTACTAAAAAGTCAAACTGCGCAAGTGGAGGCTTGCTAACTCCTTCATATGATAAAATATCTTCAATATTAATAATAAGACGAATTAGCTTATCATTAGGCAAATCAAGGTGATAAGCATTAGATCCAATTTTCCTAAGAACTTTGAAAGGGCCACAAGCCCTTGGATGTAATTTCTTAAATTTGGTGTTGTTATATCGCTCAGGATGGATGCGAATCAAAACATAATCACATTCTTTAAATTCTTTAGTTGATTTATTATGATTTGCCTTAAATGCATATTTTGCATTACTTAAAGTGATTTGTTGTCTTATAGAATCATGAAGGCTTTGAAAATATTTGGCAAATGTGAATGCTGAATCAAGAAATGCATGAGAAGCTTGGCAGCATCAATCGATCGTTTAGGATTATGGCCATACACCATTTCAAATAGAGATGTTTTGGTTGTTCAGGAAGAACTACTATTATATGCAAATTCAGTAGTAGGTAAATGTAAGTCCTAATTACCAATGCTTTTTCTAATAAGGCACCTAAGTAAGTTTTCTATGCTTCGATTGACAACTTCAGTTTGACCATCCATTTGGGGTTGAAAAGCTGATAAAAATTGCAATTTTGTCCCAAGAAGTTTCCATAAAGTATTCCAAAAGTATGAGACAAACCGAACATCCTGATCGGATACAATAGTTGAAGGAAGGCCATGCAATCGCATAATTTCCTTAAAGAATAATTTTGCAGCATGGGAGGCATCATTAGTTTTAGAGCAAGGTATGAAATGGGCCATCCTAGAAAATCTATCAACAACCACAATTATGCTATCATGAGGACGAGCTGTTCGGGGTAACCCAAGAACAAAATCCATTGATAAATCTTCCCAAGGCCTATGAGGAATAGGCAATGTCGTGTATTGGCCAAATTTTTGTTAGTAGCTTTAGCTTGTTTGCTAGTTAAATATTGAGCTACTAGTTTTTGCATACTTTTTAGGGAAGGCCAAAAAAATCTATTATCCATCAAGCAAATTGTTTTATCCTTTCCAAAATGGCCAGCAATCCTCCTGAGTGCAGTTCAAAAATCAAAAACTCCCTTAGAGAAGACCTAGGAATGCAAAGTTTCTTTCCTCGATAAAGATACCCATTAATCACAGAATATGTTGCGTTTAAGGTCAGCGGTTTGTCCAAGTGCTCCATGTAAATCAGATGAAAGTATGGGCACACTGGGTACTCATCTCAAATTTGTTCAAATCTAAGAATTTTGAATTCTAAAGAGGAGACGGTTATTACCACCCTTGATAATGCGTCTGCATGTTTGTTTTCAATTTCTAGTTTATGTTTAAGGACAAATGAATAGTCTTGGAGAAACTCAACCAATTTGGCATGCCACTGATTTAACTTTCATTCAGTATTGATAAATTTAAGGGCATGATGGCCTGAATTAAGAAAAAAGTTATTATGTAAGAGATAGTGTCTCTAATGCTGTAATGATTGATTGACATCATAAAATTCTCTATCGTATATTGAGTATCGTTACTTTGCATCATTCAACTTCTCACTAAAGAATGCAATAGGATGATTTTCTTTACTTAAAACTCCTCCAATTCCAATACCAGATGCATCACAAGTCACTTCAAAGGTTTTATAAAAATCAAGGAGTCTAAGGACTAGGGATGTTGTCATTAATACTATAATTTGATCTAAAACATTTTGAGCAGTTGGGGTCCAATAAAATTTATCTAACTTAAATATATCAATGATTGGTGCTACAACAGCATTAAAGTTTCTAATGAATCTCCTATAGAATGTTGCAAGTCCATGAAAACTCCGTACTTCCTTAAAATTTTTAGGAGTTGGCCACTCCATAATTGCCTTAACTTTGGTCGGGTCAAGTTTTATTCCTTCAAAGGAAATGATAAAACCTAAGAATATCACCTCAATTTGCAAGAAGAAACATTTTTTAAAATTAATGTATAACATCTCTGTTTTAAGGGTCTCAAAAATTTTTCTAAGATGATTAAGGTGGTCCACTTTATTTAGGCTAAAAATTTATATATCATCAAAATGAACTACCAAAAATTTTCCTCTAAATGGCTTAAGAACAGTATTCATCATTCTCATAAATGTACTAGGTGCATTCGAAAGTCCAAATGGCATGACCAACCATTCATAGAGTCCATCAGGGATATTAAAAGTTGTTTTCCATTCATCTCCAGATCTAATTCTAATTTGATGATACCCACTTTTCAAATCAATCTTAGAAAAAATTTTTGCTCCTGAGATTAAGTCTAACATGTCATCTAATTGGGGAATGGGAAATCAATTTTTGATAGTGATTTTATTGATAGCCTGACTATCGATGCACATTCTCCATGTTCCATCCTTATTAGTAGTTATTAGGGCAGGGACTGCACAAGGACTAAGACTATCTTGTATAAATCCTTTCTCAAGTAATTCAGTGACCTGTCTCTTAATTTCTGCATATTTAGTTGGGTTCATTCTATAATGAGGAAGGTTTAGAAGTTGTGAACCTGGAACTAAGTCTATAGCATGTTAGATGGATCAAAGTGGTGGTAATTCATTTGAGAGTTCCTCTGGAGCAATTTCTCTAAATTCAGAAAGGAGAGGTAAAACCTTTTTAGGAATGAGAGTCTCATTAATATTTAAGTTAGCTTCTTTTATATGTAAAAGGTGAACAATGGTTAGATCAGATAATTATTTTTTTAAAGTTCCAAATCCTATTAAGCTTACATCAAACATTGAAATAGAATGGGTAAATAAGCTAGAACTTAGATTATGCATAGGATCCCTTATCATGATCAATTGAAGTTTTGCTCCTTTCTTGATAGTGGGTTTTGGTTGAAGATCAAATTTTAGTTTATGTGGTGCTATAGACAGTATCTTTGTTAGTGGCCTGACTGGCAAAATTTTGATGGTTTTATTATTATGTTTAAAAATATATGTGTTCTCTCTACCATAATGGATTACATTCAAGTCATAAAGCCATGGTCTCCCAAGTAGAATATGAGCAATATCCATAGGGAGCACATCACACCAAATTTTATCCTCATAACTACCAATCTTGATAGGAACTAAACATCAACTAGTGATGGTAAGCGAAGTATGGTTAACCCAACTAACATGAAAGGGTTGGGGATGAGGTTTAGTTTTTAAATTAGCTCATGATATAGCATTGGTAGATATAACATTCATTGCATTACCCCCATCAATAACTAACATAAGCCTTTGCTCATTGCACACAACATACATGCTAAAAATATTCCTTCTCCTCCAATCTTCTTCTTCATTCTTAGCTATTGTAAGGCATCTCATCACATTAATTTGAAGATCATCCACAAATTCTTCATCTGATAATGGAGTATCATCGTAAACTTCTTCTAAGGTTTCATCCATAGGGTCATGAACTTCATCTGATAATAAAATTTGTGCCTTACATTGGTTCTACATGTGACCACTTTTATGACATTTGAAACTAATAATATCTTTGATGTTATTAGAGCTTCCCTCTTTGGGTGGATAGTTTAAGCTAGAGGCTGGAATGGTAGTAGTAGTTGACTTATGATTTGAATTAGAAGTCATTTGAGCTCCAATTTGTATTATAGAAGCTGACTTCTTTTATTGTTCAACAAGTAGAACATGATGGAAAGCTTCTTCTAAGGTTTGTGGATCAAAAAGTTCAATCTCATTTTTAATTTCTATTCTAAGCCCAATAACAAATTTATTAGCAAGTTGCTAATCATTATCCCCACAATTGGTCCTAGAAATTAGATCTTCAAAAGTATTTAAGTATTTTATTTTAGAATGAGAGCCTTGCCTTAGAGTCAACAATTGTCCATGTAACTTCTTATCATGATGTTGAGGACAAAATTTTGATCTAAGCATTTCTTTCATCTCTATCCAAGCTAAGTTTGTCCTTCCTAACCTTTGTTCTTTTGCTAAAGTATTTGTCCAATAAATCTTAGAATGACCAGTCAATTTCATCTTAGCAAAATAAACTCATTGATAATCATCCATCCTATACCAATCAAAGAAGTTATCCATTTAGGTTAACCAATCTAAGAATTTGTTTGGATCATGTGTGCCCTCATAAGTAGGAGCTTCAACTTTAACTCTCATAGAGGGATCAATAAAATTATTAGCAACTTGTTGGTGGTCTCTCCTTTCTCCATTCTTAGGGTTTAGTTGTCTTCAATGAGGTTGGGGAGGTGGTGGAACATGGGGTTGGCAATCACTTGCATCTATGTAGGAGCCATCATCTTCCATAGGTGCGTTAAGGTTATGGATAGAATGTGGAGCATAATTTTTATTATTTTGCAAGAGGTTTAAGATGATTTGAATTTGATCTTTAATGTCTTGCATTTAAGTTTTATTTTCCTCAAATAATTCCATAGTCTTTGTTTCATGTTCATGAATCCTAAGATCTAAGATCCAAGGGATCTACTATCTTGGTCAAGTTCTCAATTTGGTCTTGGAAAAATGACTTTAAGGCTTTTTTTTAAAGATTTATTAGACAAATACTTTAGCAAAAGAACAAAGGTTAGGAAGGACAAATCTGGCTTGGATAGAGATGAAAGAAATGCTTAGATCAAAATTTTGACCTCAACATCATGATAAGAAGTTACATGGACAATTGTTGACTCTAAGGCAAGGCTCTCATACTATAACAGAATACTTAAATACTTTTGAGGATCTAATTTCTAGGACCGATTGTGGGGATAATGATTGGCAACTTGCTAATAAATTTGTTATTGGGCTTAGAATAGAAATTAAAAATGAGTTTGCACTTTTTAATCCACAAACCTTAGAAGAAGCTTTCCATTATGCTCTACTTATTGAACAACAAAAGAAGTCAGCTTCTATAATACGAACTAGAGCTCAAATGACTTCTAATTCAAATCATAAGTCAACTACTACACCCATTCCAGCCTCTAGCTTAAACTATCCACCAAAGGAGGGAAGCTCTAATAACATCAAAGATATTATTTATTTCAAATGTCATAAAAGAGGCCACATGTAGAACCAATGTAAGGCACAAATTTTATTGTTAGATGAAGTTCATGACACTATGGATGAAACCTTAGAAGAAGTTTACGATGATACTCCATTATCAGATGAAGAATTTGTGGATGATCTTCAAATTAATGTGATGAGATGCCTTACAATAGCTAAGAATGAAGAAGAAGATTGGAGGAGAAGGAATATTTTTAGCTTGTATGTTGTGTGCAATGAGCAAAGGCTTAGGTTAGTTATTGATGGGGGTAGTGCAATGAATGTTAACTCTACCAATGCTATATCATGAGCTAATTTAAAAACTAAAACTCATCCCCAACCCTTTCATGTTAGTTGGGTTAACCATACTTTGCTTACCATCACTAGTCGATGTTTAGTTCCTATCAAGATTGGTAGTTATGAGGATAAAATTTGGTGTGATGTGCTCCCTATGGATATTGCTCATATTCTACTTGGGAGACCATGGCTTTATGACTTGAGTGTAATCTATTATGGTAGAGAGAACACACATATTTTTAAACATAATAATAAAACTATCAAACTTTTGCCAATCAGACCACTAAAGAAGATACTGTATATAGCACCACATAAACCAGCATCTGATTTTCAACCAAAACCCACTATTAAGAAAGGAGCAAGACTTCAATTGATCGTGATGAAGGATCCTATGCATAATCCTAGTTCTAGCTTATTTACTCATTCTATTTCAATGTTTGATGTAAGCTTAATAGGATTTGGAACCTTAAAAAAAGAGTTTTTTGATCCGACCATTGTTCACCTTTTACATATAAAAGAAGTTAACTTAAATATTAATGAGATTCTCATTCCTAAAGAGGTTTGACCTCTCCTTTCTAAATTTAGAGAAATTGCTCCAGAGGAACTCCCAAATGAATTACCACCACTTCGATCCATCTAAAATGCTATAGACTTAGTTTTAGGTTCACAACTTCCAAACCTTTCTCATTATAGAATGAACCTAACTGAACATGCAGAAATTAAGAGGCATCTGAATTACTTGAGAAAGGATTTATACAAGATAGTCTTAGTCTTTGTGCGGTCCCCACCCTAATTACTCCTAAGAAGGATGGAACATGGAGAATGTGCATCGATAGTCGGGCTATCAATAAAATCACTATCAATTATTGATTTTCCATTCCCCGATTAGATGACATGTTAGACTTAATCTCAGGAGAAAAATTTTTTCTAAGATTGATTTGAAAAGTGGGCATCATCAAATTAGAATTAGATCTGGAGATGAATGGAAAATAGCTTTCAAGACCCCTGATGGACTCTATGAATGGTTGGTCATGCCAATTGGACTTTTGAATGCACATAGTACATTTATGAGAATAATGAATACTGTTCTTAAGCTGTTCATAAGAAAATTTTTGGTGGTTTATTTTGATGATATATTAATTCTTAGCCCAAAAAAAGTAGACCACCTTAATCATCTTAGAAAAACTTTTGAGTCCCTTAAAATAGAGAAATTATACATTAACTTTAAAAAATGTTTCTTCTTGCAAACTGAGATGATATTCTTAGGTTTTATCATTTCCTCTGAAGGAATAAGACATGACCCGACCAAAGTTAAGGTAATTATGGAGTGGCCAACTCCTAAAAATTTTACTGAAGTAAGGCGTTTTCATGGCCATGCAATAGTCTATAGGCGAATCTATAGAAACTTTAATGCTGTTGTAGCTCTAATCACTGATATATTGAAGTTAGACAAGTTTTATTGGACCCTAACTGCTCAAAAGGCTTTAGATCAAATTAAAGTATTAATGACAATAACCCCAATCCTTCAGCTCCCTAATTTTTTTAAAACCTTTGAAGTGACATGTGATGCATCTAGTATTGGAATTGGAAGAGTTTTACGTCAAGAAAATTAGCCTATTGCATTCTTTAGTGAGTAGTTGAATGATACAAAGCAACGATACTCAACATATGATAGAGAATTTTATGCTGTCATTCAGTCATTAAGGCATTGGAGACATTATCTTTTACATTATGACTTTATTCTTAATTCAGACCATCACGCCCTTAAATTTATCAATACTAAACGAAAGTTAAATCATAGACATGCTAAATGGGTTGAGTTTCTCCAAGACTATTAATTTGTCCTTAAACATAAACCAGGAACTGAAAACAAACCTACTGACGCATTATCAAGGGTGACAATAACCGTCTCCTCTTTAGAATTCAAAATTACTGGATTTAAATGAATTTGAAGATGAGTACCCAGTGTGCCCAGACTTTCATCTGAATTTACATGGAGCACTTAGACAAACTGCTGACCTTAAACATAACATATCCTGTGATTAATAGGTATCTTTGAAAGAAACTTTGCATTCCTAGGACTTCTCTAAGGAAGTTTTTGATTTTTGAACAGCACTCGGGAGGAATTGCTGGCCATTTTGGGAAGGATAAAATAATTTGCATGATGGATAATAGATTTTTTTAGCCTTCCCTAAAAAGAGATATTCAAAATCTAGTAGCTCAATATTTAACTTGCAAACAAGCTAAAGTTACTAAATAAAAATCTGGCCAATACACGGCATTGCCTGTTCCTCATAGGCCTTGGGAAGATTTATCAATGGATTTTGTTCTTAGGTTACCCCGAACTGCTCGTGGTCATGATAACATATTTATGGTTGTTGATAGATTTTCTAAGATGGCCCATTTCATACCTTGCTCTAAAACTAATGATGCCTCCCATGCTGCAAAATTATTTTTTAAGGAAATTGTGTAATTGCATGGCCTTCCTTCAACTATTGTATCAGATCGGGATGTTCGGTTTGTCTCATACTTTTGGAACACCTTATGAAAACTTCTTGGGACAAAATTGAAAATTTCATCAGCTTTTCAGCCCCAAATAGATGGTCAAATTGAAATTGTCAATCGAAGCTTAGGAAACATACTTAGGTGCCTTATTGGAAAAAGCATTGGTAATTGGGACTTATATTTACCTACTGCTAAATTTGCATATAATAGTAGTACTTCCATAACAACCAAAACATCTCCATGTGAAGTGGTGTATGGCCATAATCCTAAACGACCGATTGATGCTGCCAACCTTCATTCTCATGCATTTCTGATTCAGTATTCATATTTGCCAAGGATTTTCAAAGCCTTCATGATTCTATAAGACAACAAATCACTTTAAGTAATACAAAATATACATCTAAGGCAAATCATGATAAATCAACAGAAGAATTTAAAGAAGGTGATTATGTTTTGATTTGCATCCGACCTGAGAGATATAACAATACCAAATATAAGAAATTACATCCAAGGGCTTGTGGCCCTTTCAAAGTTCTTAGGAAAATTAGATCTAATGCTTATCACCTTAATTTGCCTAATGATATGCTAATTCATCCTATTATTAATATTGAAGATATTTTATCATATGAAAGAGTTAGCAAACCTCCACTTGAACAGTCTGACTTTTTAGTAGGAGATATAGTTCCCCACATGCAAACTCCATCCTTTTTAAACATTGACTACATCATCAATGAGGAGGCTCCTAATGATCAAGATAAAGAGCATCATTTTCTCGTTCATTGAAAAAATAAGCTGTCTACAGAAGACACATGGCTAACACATACAGATTTGGAAGCTCTAGATCTCCAACTAGTAGAAGATTACTTAGATTTTAACTCTTTGGTACAAAGTTCAATTGTGCTGATGGGAGTTGATGTAGCACATCCTAAGAATATTATCAAAGGCCCAATAACAAGAGCTATGGCTAAAGTTCAAGGGAAGAATTTGAAGGTGGGCCCAATTTGGAAAAGCCCAATCAAAAGCCCAATAAATAACAAAAATATTGGGTTTAGTATTTGTATTTTGTTTTTATTAATATTGTACTTTTTTTATATATTAAGGCACATGTTTGACCAGCCATGTCATGAGAAAAATATTTAATATAAGTAGTTAGAGTTACTTCCTCACTAATTGCCAACTACCCATCTTTTCCTCCAAAAATTCCCTCTATATTTTCACTCCAATGCTTATAGGGCAAGAGACTTGTAGTGCCTATTAATATGAGCTGAAATGTAATATAATGAGGTAACTTGAATGAAAGAAATTTGTGGTGAATAACTCTCATATTGCTTGGTGCTTCGTGGTGTCAAGTTTATTGTCTTTCTTGGTGAGTTAGGTTATTATCTTATTTATATATTTTTTTCTGACTATACTCTTATTCACATAGCCTCAAACCATTTACAATATTTTCCAGCATCTTAAGTATCATTTAAAAATATTAAATTATTATTTAATCTCTTAAACACTCTCCAAACTCCACCACAACCTTTGCAGCCAAATCTAAAATTAGCTCGACCTAGTCTTCTTCCCTACCCCTCGACACCAATCTAAACACCATCAAACCTATTCGTCTACTCCAAATCCAAACTACACATCTTACACTACATATATTAATTTATTTTTAGCCCTTTTAACCCACTAAAACCCCACCTACAAAAGGGATATTTCGAATCAGCCCAAACTAGGCTCGATCTGGACTAGTCTTGGTTTTCCTTTAGATAGTCCACTCTAAACCCATAACCAACCCACCACAAACTTCAGAAATCATCCTTAGACATTATCTTGCCAATCCATTCAATGTTTATGTATCTAATTTACTGAGAAAAGGCAGCCCACTAGCATCATATTTTGTAGCGCTATCCTATTACTGAAATCAGATGTAAGCATCCAAAGTTAATTACCCAAGTCATTTTAATTTATTAAGAAATTTGGATGGAGAAATCATCCAAATTTCTTTTGGAGTAGCAATAACACAACTGGAAATTTCATGGTAATACTTCACAACCTAGTCAAGTTCAAAATTTTAATAACAATCATCAACACCAAGATTTAGGCCTAGAAAGATCATTCAATGCTTTTAAGATAGAAACCACTCAATTCATGAGAAGAACTAAAATGACAATAAACTGACATGATGTCTCAATTCAAGGGATTGAGGTGTCCCTTAGGAACATTAAAGTCCAACTAGGAAAAATTTTTGAACAACTGTCCACTCACCAGCAGGGAACTTTACTTAGCTCTACTGAAGTGAATCTGAGGGAAATTGTAACTGTCATTAATTTTGATAAGATAAGAAGGGACTACTTAGGAATTAAATTGGGAGAAAAGATTGAAGAATGGAAAGCTGGGACAACTAGTACTTGGAATTTAGGAGGAAATATAATTGCACAAAAATGTGAGGATCCAGGACGGATGGACATTCCTTGCTTCATCGAAGATGAGGTTCTTTGAGATCCCTTGTTTGATATAGGATCCTCAGTCAACGTGATGCCCTTTTATATTTATAAGTGGCTGGGAATTAGGGGAATGGAAAGCACCCGTACAATCTTAGAATTTGCTAACTTGGACTCTTTAACCTCATTAGGTGTGGTGAGGAATATTACGGTGGGTTTGGAAAGCTTTATAGTTTCAACTGACTTAATAATCTGTGAATGGGATAGATGGAATGAAAATTCCACTATCATTTTTGGAAGATCCTTTCTTGCAACCTCCCAAGCAATTATAGATGTGGCAAGAGGAATAATGACTATCAGGATAAATGGAAGATCTGAAAACATAGAACTTATGCCCACGGTGTTCAAATAAAGGAATATTGAATTGAATTAGAGAAGGAAACTTAGGGAAAAATTATAGGAGCAATAAAGACACCTCATTTGGAGAAAGTGCTAAGAAGTTAGTAAAAATTTAAGAAAAGACTAGAAGGGGGAAGCAAAAAATGAAGGGCATCCCTGGATCCCAATCTGAGAAAAGAAAAAAGGAGAGTGAGCAAGTGGAAATTATGGGTTTGAGCACAACTCCTATTAGTTCTCACCCACACACTTCAACAATTTGGAAAGAGAGATCCCCGGATAGTTAGTTGTTTAAGCTCTTAAATTGGTTGGGCTGACCACATTAAACCAAGCGCTTGTGGGAGGCAACCCACATTCATTTTGAGTTTCAATTATGTTGGGTGTAGCTAGTAATTTGATTATTTAGAATTAAAATCAGGCAACCTATTTGTTAAATTTAGAAAAAATTGAAAAAAAAAAATTAACTTCAAGATATTTCTTTCAATAGGAGCTACAGCGCATCGCAGCGCTCAATGCTGTAGCACACTACAGCAAAATTTAGCACTGTAGCACTCCATACATCATAATGCGCTATTGCACCCCGCAGTGCATGATAGTGTACTGCAGTGTGCAATGCATAGTTTCACATCTGTAAGCTTTATTGACTGCTTGGGAATTTCCAGGCAGTAAAAGTCGCTATAGCACGCCTTGGAAGCTGTAACCTGATAAAAATGGCTGAAAATATTTCTTTTTCTCTCAATCTAAGGATTGATATCAATCCACACTTATGGCATGCCTTAAAGACATATTTGATTAGTAATTAGTGTGTTTTGAATGTTATTATAAGAAATGCTAGAATCCTGGAGTATATAAATAGGGGAGGGGAAAGTGTTCTACACTTAGCACCTTAGCAATTTTTCATGCCCTAATTCTTCTAAAACCAAAACCCTTTGATTCACTCTATGACCTCTCAAAAGAAGAATAGGGTAAGAAAGGGAGCTGTAGCATCAACATCTGGAGGCTCTTTCATTAATAAAAGGTTCCCCTCAGTCAAGGAAGGATAAAATTTTATCCAGAACACGTCAAGACAAAAACTCATCCCGGAGAGGGGCTTCAAACTCCCTTACCTTGTAAGCCACAATGATGTGGCACTCCTAGGATGAGAAAACTTGGTCTGTTTGAAGATCGATTCTTACCCAGCCATCGTGCAAGAAGTTTACGCAAATGCAGTCAATGCAAATGGGAGAAAAATTTTTGTACGAGGGAAGGCCGTGAGTTTCGGGCTCAAGGAGATCGAGAACTTTTATGGATTATGAGCGATACAAGAATGTTCTTACCAAGCCCTTCTGAATAATGAGTTTGATCCTTCAGCTATAGTATGTCACTCATTGCCTCTAAAGCTAACTAGAGAGGGAACCTCGCCAACATTACACGAGCCCTCCTAAACGACTTGTACAATGCATGTCATGTCCTTATCTCTAGCATAATAATGCCATCTGGGCATTTAAGTGAGGTGACTCGGTCAAGAGTGATATTGATCTGTGTAATTGCACAATTTGGAGATATTCATTTCTCCAGTATTATATTTGAACACCTATGGAATGCCTTGATCAGGTTGTGTGCAGCTTTAAGTTTTGGATCCTTAATTTTTGGGATTTTCCTTGTCTAAGGGGTCAAGGTATTATCTAGTGACACAACAGTTCCTCCCAGTGTTCCTCTTACCAGCTATAATTTGCACTCCCATTTTTAAGAAGGGAAGAAGAGCAAGAAAAGAAAAGGAGAGGAAGAAGAGGCTTCTACTTCTTCGGGTATAATATCAACACTTAAAAATTTACAAAAAGGAATGACTAAGATGAGAGCATATCAAAATCAAATGGGGAAGTATCAAGAGGAAGACAAGTGGTAACTACAAATCCACCTTGTCATTCTAGCATGACCTTCACTCAGCTCTAGAAATAATGTTATCAATTAGAGCTTGCATGGTGGACCGGGTGAGTGTGTCCTTCCACAACCCACAGAGTATGAACCCCCTCCAAACTCACAATGGCTTGAAGAAGATGAAGACAATGAAGATGAAGATGAAGATGAAGAAGAAGAGGAGGAAGATGATTGAATAGGTTGCAAGTTATCTTTTCTTTTGTTTGTTTATTTTGTTTTACTTTGTACCTTATTTATGTTATTAATAAATCTTAGTGAATATCATTCCCCCATTATCTTGCGCTGACTGAAATTTTGATCTTATCTCCAAATATTATTTTTGAATCTTAATGAGCACAATTTAACTGTTATGGGATTCTTGAAACATTTCAGCATTTTGGAAATTACATAATGAAGGGTGAATATTTGAAATGTATTGGTTTTAAAAGTTTTCATATTGAATGATTTTACTCTCTAATCACTATAGTTTCACAAATCAAAAAGGTATGATGCTCTAATCTAAGTGTGGGAGTGAGGAATTAAGGAGCTTGTTGTAGAGGAGCAAGAAATGGTAAAAATAAAGAATGTGCTAGGCTTCTGGAGAACTTATTGAACGCAATGGATAGTAGAAGGGGATGAATGAAAATATCTCTCCCTTGAACTGAATGCAAAAAGAAAATCTTAGGATGAAGTAAAATATCTCTTTCAAATTAATTTAAAAAAAAATGTGAAAAATAGGATGAAGAAAAATATTTCTCCTGAAAATGAACATTTATTATGTTTATAAGAATAAACACATATAGCGCAAGAAAATTTTAAAACACCGAATCTGGCTATTTCTAAATTAAGAAATCCTAGAAACATCCGCAGAATATACGAGTTGAGCATCGTACATTTAGAAAGAAGGAAAATAGAGTAATAAAAAGAAAGGAAAACATTGGCATTATATTTTTAGAATTCATATTTCTCTAAAATCAACTTATTAAGTCAAATCATAAATGAAAAAAAAAATTCACACTCACCCTTTTGAATTGTGCAATATAAGGAAATAAAAAATATTCATTATTTTAGTGCTTACACAAAAACGAGCAAGAAGCCAAGTGTGGGTTGATATAAATCTAAAATTTATAGTAAAATAGTCTAACAAAAACAAACACTTTTCCATTAGAACGCAATTCTGGGCGGAAAACTGAAAATTCTGGGCTGAAAATTGAAATTCTGGAAGAAATCTGTTGCGGCGTACCCCAGCACACCACAATGTGCTATAGCGGTCCCAAGATAGAGAGCGCCTTGCTATCAAGCACCGTAGCAGGATCAAGATAGAGACTCTAGCACTACCATGCGCCACAGCAGTCCCTAGACAGAAGGTATCCCACTACCGTGCACCGTAGCAATCTCTAGACATAGACTCTAGCGCTACTGCGCACCATATCAAAAAATTCAACATTGCCACACTTCAACATATTTCACAAGCAACCTACTACCGTGCGCTGCAGTGGTTTCGAGGCAGAGACTCTGGCGCTATCGCGCATCATAGCAGAAACCAGACAGAAACTTTGGTGCTACCACACGCCATAATGGAAGTACATATTGCTCGGACTTAACATAATTCTAAAGCACACCGCTACTGCGCGCTGCAGCGATGTCAAACAAGAAACACTGACGGTCTTGCGCACTGTAGCGCTATAGGACTTAAAGCTTACACGCTATCACGCGCTGTAGCAATCTCAAAACCGAGACTTGGGCTCTACCGCGTGCCGTAGTGCCCATCGGAATTTTTGACGGTAAAAGCATTAAAAATAGCATAGGGAAGGCCAAAGATAATAATTCTTCCCCTTCCCCAGCAAGAATTAATGGCTGAATATTAAAACTTCCTCAATTTCAAAAGGGAATAAGTGAAATGGCATTTAATTACAATTCAAGTCTTAAGAAGAGGAAAAGTTGGCTACACAAATGCTGAGGAGGATTTCAGAGATTATAAAAGCTAAGGAGAAAGGCTAAGAGAGGGTTCCATATTTGGATATTTAAGGATTTAAGAGATAGGAGATTGCTGAGCAATAAGGAAGGAGAGTACCCCCTGCTCAAGGAGAAGGAAGGCTTGCATTGAAGGAAGAAGGTCCAGCACAGACGCAGAAAGGAGAAGGGGATCTGAGATAAAGATAAGATCAGGCGAACATGACAGTTGTTCTTAATATTGTATCTCGATCTTTCTCTCAATTTCTTTTCTGTAAGAGCCATGCAAGGACTCTCAATTTTATTGTGCCATTTTTATATTTCTTTTCTAATGGAAGCCTAAACCCTTCTTGAAGAGTGTTAGGCATATGCTTGTAATGATTTGAGAGATTAAACATGTTTGTACTAAGAATTATTAATAAATAAATTTATTTAGTCATTTCTTAATTAATAATGTGAAGAGTGCTCGGATGAATGATGTGTCACTAATGCATTTTATATATGTTAAAATTTTTAAACTAAAAAAAACTATCAATCTAGTTTAATTTTTAGAAGTAAGGGTTTGCACATAGAGGGTCCTTGCTGTGAATATTTGTAACAACGTTCGCTGTGCGAGGATTATCAAAGCAAATTCTTAGGTTTGATAAGATAAATGGAGCAATGGAATAGCTGCTAAATCTTGAGCTCCACTGCTCACCATTAGCTTATGCTGGGAACATATGCATGATTTCTAAGAGCATTGTGACAAGCTCTATGAGCATCGTATCATTATCCCTCTTGCTAAGCTGAGAAGTTGATGCGTGTGAGCCAAGAGCCACCAACTGAGCTCCATAGCTCGTTCAAAGTGTGTGCGAGGATGATGACGCATTGAGTGCTTGTGGGTGAGGTGACATAATCCACTAAGCTCAATGGCTCTTTTCTTAGCCAAACTTAGAACTGATGCATATGAGGCAATGGTGGAATCAAGCTCATGTGATTGCACAACTAAAATATTATATTTGATAACTTAGACGTAAGTATCAGATTTAACTAATATTGTTCATGTGAGGCTCAATGTGCCAGGATTGAACCTCTTGTGTTCATCCCTGAGCATTTGGCATAACTTAGTCCATTTTGGGGTACACCCTAGAGAAGATTATGCTACTTAATTATACTTAAAACAACAAAGTAATGTGACACTTAAAATAGATAAACATGAGTACCTACATGAAATCTATAATGAATTGCATGCTAAACTCAACTTTCCTTACTTTTGAAATAATAGTTTCAAATCAAATCAACCCTGATTATAAAATTTTGAACCAAACGATCAACAAACTCAATTCAACATTCAAATATTAGTGAATTCTAGTACACTTTAGTAACAAAACCAATACCATTCCCAAAGAACGATAAATATCTGGATCTCACCATCCTAATATTACTTTAGACCATGTGCACTTGCGTGTGAGCGCAGATATACAAAAATAGTCTATCAAGTAGTCTTGATGATACATGTATGATTCTATAGTCTGACTCGAATCTAGACATGAGTGGCTTAGATAAAATATGTGGGACTTTCTGTTTAGTGGTTTTGCTTAGCCAGTTACTATTATGGCATGTTAGTCTAGTTATACATCAAATCAAAAGATTATTTTAATTTAGTTTACATACAGTACAGTTCTGTTCAGCTCACAGTTAAGAAGTATTTTTTGTATTTTCCTATTTTCAGTAGATTTTTTGGCATTATTTATTTGCATGTTATGATGCTAGATTTTTAGCTAGGCTTTATATATTTCAATATTTTGTTAGTATGTTCAACATGTTTAGATTAGATCAAATCTATTAAGTGTTATGTTGTGGAGACCATTTAGTTCATCATGGAGATTCTAATAGTGCTCTGGTGAGCTTCTAGGAAGTTCTAAGTTAATTCAAAACAAAGTGTGAAGTCCAGCACCCGAGAGGCGCTACAGTGCGTCGCAATGGCAGACACCCGAGAGGCGGGTGCTACAACGCATCACAACGGCAAACCCCCGAGAGGCTAGCATTACAACGCACTGCAGTGGCAGGTAAACAAAGACTAGTGCAAAGCCCTGGAACTTAGCTACCCAAAGCCCAAGTGCTACGGCATGCCGTAACACCTAACAAAATTCTACATTGGTTCAGGTGTTGCCCTAAGAAAATTGGAGGACATTTTGGATTATTTGGGGTCCAAAATTGAGCTAGATACTTAATGGAACATGTTGGAAAAGTTTCCAAGGTATTGGCATTTTAGATTGAAAGGCTTTAGGTGCTATGGGAGGAGATTCCAAGGAGGAACACTAAGGGAAAGCTGCTCCGTAAGAGAGCCTGTGTATGCTGGAGAAGATACCGTAGGTGGTGGTTGCTATTTCACCCCTTCATTATAGAGTAAGAGCTAGTGTTCCTTGAAGATGTTAAGCTCTTTGTAACTATGTACTCTTTGGTTTCACATAGTGAAAATTTATTTGTGGCATGGCTTCGTGGTTTTTCCCATTCTTGGGCTTTCCACATAAATTTCTGTATTTGGAAGTTTGCATGCTTGTGATTGTCTTGCATGTGTATGTGTTGTGATTTATTGCTTATGGATTTGTGATTTTGTTATTTGCTTGGTAACCATCAACGCAACCCGGTCCTTCATCAAGTGGGCTCATAAATTGCTTCCCCTATAGTGTGCCCTTGGTGGTGAAAAGTTTGAAGTTTATTACCAATAAGTGGTATCAGAGAGGGTTACCTTGTAGGTTCTAGGGTTTGCTGTTTGAGTGGGAGAAATGATCGAAGAGAAGAGACACAAAATAGAGAAATTCAACAGTACGAACTTTGCATTTTGGAAAAATTAAATGGAGGATTTTCTTTACTGGAAGAAGCTGTATCTTCCATTAAAAGGAGCCGACAGAAAACCTGCAAATACAATTGACAAAGAATGGGAAGTTCTTGATATAATTACGTTGGGTTTGATCCATTTATCATTGTCTTCTTCTATTCATTTAGGATTGTTAATGAGAAAACTATTATAGATCTCATGGATGCCCTGACAATAATGTATGAGAAGCCCTCAGCTTCAAATATAGTTTTCTTGATGAATAGACTCTTTAATATGAAGATAATGGATGGTTATTCAGTGACTAAGCACCTTAATATGTTCAACATAGTGACAAGCCAGTTAAGTTTGGTGGGCATCCATTTTAATGACAAGGTCCAAGCTTTGTTGTTCCTCTCTTCATTGCCATATAGCTGGGATGGGCTAGTTACAGTCATCAATAACTCATCAAGAAATGAATTGTTAAGATTCGATGACATTGTTGGGCTTGTTCTAAATGAGGAGGTGCAAGAAGAAATCCCATGGGGAGGCATACACCTCAGCATTGAATGCTGAAAGTAGGGGAAGAAAAACAGAAAGCAGACATAACAAAAATAGGTCAATATCTCGACGAGGAAAATCAAGACCTATAAAAACAAAGTCAAATTGCTGGAACTGTGGGAAGGTAGGTCACTTCAAGAAGAATTGCCCTACTCTGAGGAAACCAAATGGTGGTGGCAAATCTATGTGCCCCAATATTAATGTTTCAGTTGATGAGGATCAGGATGCATTGATCCTTTCACTTATCAACTTAGAGTCATGGGTGGTGGACTCGGGCGCATTCTTTCATGCGACTCCATTGAGGAGTGCCTTCAAGAACTATACAAAGCGTGACTTGGGAAAAGTATATCTTGGAGATGACAAGGCATGCAACCATCATTGGCAGAGGTTATGTGGGTGTTTAGCTAGCCAGAGAGGGCTACAATACTTATTTCACTGGAGACTTGTACAGGGTCACCAAGGGTACAGTCGCAGTTGCATGAAGCAATGTGGAAGGTACACTTTACTTGATTAATAAAACATCTTATTCTATTACAACTACAAAATTGATGGATGCAAATCCATGGCACCAGAGGCTTAGCCATATGAGTGAGAGGGGGTTGAAATCCATGCAATCAAAGGGAAAGCTCCAAGGATTGAAGTCAGTATACTTGGATTTCTATGAAGACTGTGTGCTAGGCAAACTGAAGAAAGTTCCATTCTCTAAGGTTGGAAGAGAGCTGAAAAGTAGGAAACTCGAGTTGGTGTATATAGACGTATGGGGGCCAGCTCCTAGCTATTCCATAGATGGAGCCACATATTTCATCACCTTTATTGATGACCATATGAGAAAGGTATGGGTTTACTTTTTGAAATATAAATCTAACATATTTGATATGTTTGGAAAGTGGTTAGCTTTGGTGGAGAATGAGACAGGTTAAAGCTTAAGTACTTAAAATCTGATAATTGCGACTTGTAATATGAGGGGGAGTTCGAGGAATTCTATGCCTTGAGAAGCATCACGAGGGAATTTATAGTTCCAAGAACACCACAAAAAAATAGTGTTGTGGAACAAATGAATAGAATAATCACAGAAAGAGCCAGGAGCATGAGATTGCATACGGATCTCCCATAGAAGTTCTAGTCTGAAGCTATTAACACAGTTGTTTATCTAATAAATTGAGGATATTCCATACCCTTAAATGAAGGAATTCTTGAGGAGGCTTGGATAAAAAAGTAGGTGAAACTAAATCACCTCAAAATATTTGGTTGCTCATCATATGTGCACATTGATGCAGGATTTAGGAGCCAGCTTGACGCTATGACGATCAAGTGCACATTTGTTGGATATGGCGCAGGCGAGTTTGGTTATAGATTATGGGACAATCAAAACTAGAAGGTCATTAGAAGCAAGAATGTCACTTTCAATGAAAGTGAAATGTACAAGGACTAAATTAGAGTCAAGGCTGATTCCAAGGATGCTTCAGATGGTGAACCTCGGCACATGAAAATTGATGATAATGTTGAGACAGATGTAGGTGTACATGAAAATGCTCAGGATAGTGTCAATTTTGAACCACAAATGCCTATATTAAGAAGATCCACAAGAGTCACAAGATCACCAAAAATGTACTCTCCTTCATTATTTTACCTATTACTAATGGATGGTGGTGAACTAGAAAGCTTGAAAGAGGCACATCAGGTTGAAGTTTCAATCAAGTGGAAGGCTACCATGAATGATGAAATGACATCACTCAAATCAAATGAGATATGGGAGTTGGCACATCTACTAGCTGGGAAGAAGGCCCTTTTAGAATAAGTGGGTTTACTGGGTGAAGGAAGAATCAGATGGGAGCAAGCATTACAAGACAAGGCTTGTAGAAAAGGGCTTCCAGCAGTGGTATGGGGTCGACTATAGTGAGATCTTCACCTTAATTATGAAGATGACAACCAATAGGGTTATGTTGAACAATGTTGTAGTTGAGGATTTTCATTTGGAGAAAATATATGTCAAAACTATATATCTTCATGAAGAGCTAAAAGAGGAGTTGTACATACAACAACTTGAAGGGCACAAGGCTCAAGAAAAAAGAAAAGCTGAGCTAGTGTGCAAGCTCAAGAAGAGCCTCTATGTCTTGAAGCAAGTGCCAAGATAGTGGTGCAAGAGATTCAACAGGTTTTTGTTAGAATCTGGGTACAAAAGATGCCAATGGATCACTCTTGTTACATAAAATAGTGTAAACCCACCTATGTCATTCTGTTGCTGTATGTAGACAATATTTTGATCACAGGATCATACATGGAGGAGATAAGAATGCAAAAAGAGCTAATGTTAAAAGAATTTGACATGAAAGACTTGAGGTTAGCCAAGCAGATTCTTGGGATAAGAATCAATAAGAAAAGAAGTGCAAGAATTTTGAAGCTATCATGAAAAGATTATGTTGAAAGATGCAAGATTGTGGCAAAGCCAGTGAGCACTCCCCTAGCAAGTCACTTCAGCTTATCAAAGGAGCGGATACCAAAGTTTGAAGAGAAGAAGGAACATATGCTTAAGGTTCCTTATGCTTCAGCAATTGGGAGCTTGATGTACGCGATGATCTGCACAAGACCGAATATTGCCCATTTAGTGGGAGTGGTTAATAGATTCATGGGAAACCCAAGAAAGCACCATTGGGACATGGTCTAGTGGATCTTAAGGTATCTAAAAAGTACAATGGGCAAACCTTTATGCTTTGAAAGATCTGACATTATTTTATAGAACTATATAGACTCAGATCTTGTAGAAGATGTTGATAGCCATATAAGTAATACAAAATATGTGCATACATTAGGAAGTGCAGCGGTGAGCTGGATCTCTAGGCAATAAAATATTGTAGCACTATCTACCATGGAGGCGGAGTACGTTGCCATTACAGAGGCAAGTAAAGAGATGATTTGGTTGAAGAGCATTATGGCGAAATTACGCAAGGAGCGGAAGAATGTGAAGCTCTACAGTAATAGTATAAGCTCTATTCACTTAGCAAATATTACAATATTTCATACCAGGATAAAGCACATACAACTCCTGTACCACTTCATTCAGACACTTTTGGAAGAAGGATAGCTAGGATTGGAGAATATTCATACTTCTAAGAATTCTACTGATATGCTTACAAAAAAAGTAACAGTGGAGTAAGTGAAGCTAAGTGCTACTTTAATTGGCCTTGGTATGTGAAAAGAGAGAGGGGGTGAGCCACACCACGTTCCAGACAGAGATTGAAGAAAATAATGAAGAATTAAGGATTGAAGAGGGTGATGCCAAAAGATCTTCAAGTGGGACATTATTATGCTGTGGAGAAAATTTAGTTCATCATTGGGATTCTAATGTTGCTCCAGTGAGCTTCAGAGAGGTTCTGAGGAAATTTATAATAAAGTGTGAAGATCAGCAACAGCATAGATGTTGCGGCAAGTCGTGGCGCGTCATGGTGCCCCACACCTGAGAAGGAAGTGCTATCGCACGCATCAGTACCTGTAGACCAAGAAGCGAGCGCTATAGAATCCCGCAGCGGAAATGTGCGCTTTAGTGCGTCGCAGCGGAAATGGGTGCTCCAGCGCACCTCAACGGTAGACACCCGGGAGGCGGACGTTACAGGGCGCTGCAACGGCAAACACCAGAGAGGCGGGTGCTGCAGCTGTAGAAAAACAGAGACCAAGGTGCTACAGTGTGCCTTGTTTCCTGGCTATCCGAAGCCTAGGCGCTACAGCACACCGTAGCGCCTGACAAAATTCTGCTCCTGTTCAGGTTTCGCCTTAAGTAAATTGGAGGGCATTTTGGACCATTTGGGGTTCAAAATTGAGCTTGATACTTGAAGAAAGATATTGGAGGAGTTTCAATGTGTTGGCATTTTAGAATGAAAGGCTTTGACTGCTATGGGAGGAGATTCTAAGGAGGTACCCTAAGAGAGAGCCGTTGTGCAAGGGAGATCTTGCATATTAGAGAAGACACTTCATGTGATGGCTGCTACTTCTCCCCTTCAGTGTAAGATCTAGTGTTCCTTGAAGAGGTTAAGCTCTTTGTAACTCTGTACTTTTTTATTTTATATAGTGAAATTTTTTGTGTGGTGTGGCGCCGTGGTTTTTCCCATTCTTGGGTTTTCCACATAAATTTATGTGTTTGGATGTTTGCATGCTTGTGATTATCTTGCATGTATAAATGCTGTGATCTATTGCTTGTGGATTTGTGATTTTGTTATTTGCTTGGTAACCGTCAACGAAACCGGTCCTTGGTCGAGTGTGCTCCTAAATCGCTTCTGCTACGGTGTGCTCTCGGTGGTGAAAAGTTCAAAGTTTATTACCAACATTTAGAAATGTTCTCTTATACTTATATTAGTTTTTGATGCATATATGCTTAACCTTTTCTGTAGTAGTTGGACTTGAGGTATGTTACTGTACTTAACTCATTTTTTAAATATTATAACTACTTTATTTATAGCTTTCATGTTCAGTTGAGTGCTTATTGCTCCTATATTTCTTAAGATAATTTGTGATATCTAAAATTTCAATAACAAATTATCAACCTAAAATGTACTTAAACAATTTGTCTAACACATGGTCTTTTTTTTTTTTCTTGACTAGGGCCATGACATGTAAGAACCAACATGTCAGATCTAAAACTTTTTGAGAAGTTTGCTCCAGGTGAGTAGTAAGAGCAAGAGGATGATCCTACTACGACTGTTTAGCTTTAGTTATTCTTTTGTTTGGAAGAGAGTGATCTTTAATTTTTCATTCTCTCTATTTTCATTATACTTTAGTCTATAATAATTAATTTAGCACTTTATGTTTCTTATTTCTTCACTTTATTATCTAAGATGTATACTTTATACTATTTTTTTTTATATTACTTGAATGTGATGGATGGATGTTCACATTTTTTCTTGTTTCTGTACTCTGTGATGAATGTTTGCATATATCAGCCTAGTACTCTGAATTATTGTTATTACTTCATGAGAATTTGAGGCACAATCATATGTCTAGATATTTAGCTACTTAGACATTCCAATAGGATTAGTGTGGGCAATGTAAGCATCTTTCAGCAGTCATTTATTGTGCCGGTACTAATCCAGGGTTATCGTTTAGTGATGACCCACCCATCGCAAATAATACTTTGTTTGCTCAAGTGGTGGGGTATGTGTCAAGTGCACACAAATCCTTGATCTGGGCTTTTGTTCCGAAAGCATTTAGTTCTTCTTGAATTTTAAGATTCACTATACGCATACATCTTGATCTAAGCTTTTATTACAATCTAAGTTATAGGTGTAGAACTATATTTTGATTATAAAATAAATATTTACAACAAACACCTCACAAATATTCATCACACAATTACATAAAGTAAACTTAGCATTCATTAAGAAAAATTTACTACATAGGTCTAGCCTAACCGTTCCCAAAAGAGAGGTTTATGCTACCATTATAAATTTGTCACAAGCATAGATAAACACGATTTTTAAAAGCATCTCGACTTTTACATAAGATAATACAAAAGAAAAAACAAAGGAAGTAAAGAGGATGTTATTGAAGGAATGCCCATAGAGTTCTCTTCCTCTTCTTCTTTTTGCTTCTTCAATTCCTTAATGATTGTCTAGGGTTCCTCCTTACAATGGCTGAAATGCTTCTTGCTTTGGAACCCTTACTTCTCTTTTCCTTCTTTAATTCATCCTCTTTTCTTTCTCTAATTCATCCTATATAATTCTCTAAATTTTGAGCTTTTATTTGTCCTTGGAACTGTCCAAAACCATTCATGGAGGGCCAAGGGACACCTTCTTTCCTTCTTCAATTTGACATTTTCAAAATATGTACCCAACGGGCGCTTGAGTGTGTCTAAGCACACAAGGTTCGATTAAGGGTGCGCTTGAGCGTAAAAATACCTTTTGGTCTGGCACCTGAGTGCGCTTGAGCACACAAGCTTTTACCAGCCTGGCGCTTGAGCAGGCTTGAGTGCACAAATGTATGTCAGTTTGACGCTTGAGCGTGCTGAAGTGCACAGGCTTCTGCCACCTAGCCCTTGAGCGCGCATGCTTCTGCCACTTTTGCGCTTGGGCGCATCTGAGCGCCCAAGTTTCTGAATATTTCTCAAGTGCAGTAATGGGGCACTCAAATGTGCTTGAGTGCTTGACTGACCTTTTGATGAATAACTGAGTAATAAATCAACATATTACTTTTGAAAACCAAAAATAAAATAAATCACACCTAAAATGAATAAAAAGTAACATATTCTAATACGAAATAACACAAAATAATGAGGTGATTTTAGTATAATTTTATGTCTTATCATGAAACTTCAACTCCTGCAAATTTGCATCATGAGAAGCGAAGTAGATATTTGTCCAAATCACCTCAAAAAGGAATGTAATAACTGTGCAAGGCTTCTTTGAACTTTGTCCAGTGTATGCAAAAAATATTATGAAAAGAAAACGAGACTTCATGTGTAGTCATCCTGGACCCATTTTCATAACATTGGTTCAAGAAGTAACAAATGCAATTAACAATAGGATGAGCAGCATCTTTGTTAGGGGGAAGAGTATAGAGTTTAGCAACCCGACAATAATGCTACATTATGGCTTAGAATTTGTAGGAAACTGCTCCTATTCCCGTACATGAACTCTGATTTAAATCCTGTCAGTTTAGTTCTTGCCTTGATAAATCATAACATAGCTTGGAGGGGAGAAAATTCTAATATCCCTAAAGCAACACTTACTCTTGCATATGTGTAACACTAGGCAACCAAAAACACATCAAACAATGACTGTCAAGAGAATGCAGATTGCATAACAATGCACAATATTAGTTGATAATAAATGGGTCAAAACATGATCTAAGAAAATTAATATAACACGACTCAATAACAAATATATGTAACACTACTGTTCAATCATCGGCATCTCAACTCCATGCGAGGCTTGAGCTATGGGCCTCCTCATATGTTCTAGCTATCCTACAATGCTTAGTATTTAATGTACATATTCAATAGTTTTACTTAAATATACTATATAGCTTTAATTTTATCTTTCAAAAATTAAATCCAATTCACCCCCCTACTAGATAGTGTCATACTGGCTTAAATAGCCAACATTTATTACTATTAATAACTTTCAATATGTTTTCTTCAAAATTTTGTGAGGGCTAAGAAAAAGGGATCATCTCACGCTAATCCTTTTCAACAATTGTGTGGATTATTAGATTAAGAACTTGGATGAATTGGATCACTAGTCAAAAGCTTTAGGTATAATGTAGGTGGAAATGCTTAATTACCCTTCTTGCTTAGGCAAATAATTACTTTCTATTTATTTACTAATGGGTTTAGTAAATCTATAAAAGCGATGCATTAGCGTCTAAATATTCCCTAATTTGATTGAAACTTGAAAACTAATGTTAACAAGTCTCATTTTTGTATGGATGCCAAAACTCATAAAAATATTAAGAAATAAATGATATATTGGGAATCTCAAGAGAAGTGCCAATGAATTATTTAGGGGCTCCCGTATTCAAAGGACAATAAAATTCTCACTTTAGCTTTACAATAGAGAAATTTGTTAAATGCATTAGTATTTGAGAACATAAGTTTCTTCTTTGGGGGAGACATACACGAATACATGTCCTTAACCCCATTATTTTTTTATGGTAATAGGTTCTAAATGTTAGGATGTGGAAACCATTTAGATCATCCATGGAGGTGCAAATGAAGTTCCGATGGATTTTCGAGAGGTCTTAGGGTGTTCCGGGACAAGTCAGGGTCAATTATAGCGCCTCGACACGCCCTGTAAGAATTGGACCAAAGAGCTTGGTGTTGGGGCTCAGCGCCCAGGCTCCCACGGAGGACTCAAATAGCAAGGGACTTATCCCTTGGGCCCCAAGGCATGTTTAGGGCAATATAGGTTTATCTTGAACCTATATAAAAGCCTAAATATGTAGGGAGCTTATATTATACATAGTCAAGCCTTATGAGTGAAAAGGAGAAGGGGGAGGCAGCCCTAGGGCTGAGACTACAACCAAAGGCTACAACGGAGGTCCCAGCTAAGGGCAACAACAAGAGGCTGCAATGGCGTGCTGCAGCAAGTGATCACAAGGGGCTATATCGGTGGCCATAGCGGTGTGCTACGGTGGTGGCTGTAGCTGAGTGTTATGGCTGTGCCTGAAGAAGAGGATTGAAGTGGTGGCTCATTGATTGCAGCATTGGTTGCAATGTGAGCTATTGTATGTTCAAGTGTTGAGTTAGAGAACCAAGGCAAGGGCATAAAGAGAAGGATGATTGGTGGGTTTGGGTAATCTCCCTAGCTATGCAATCTTCCTCTTCTTTCGAGTTTGTGTATCTAGGGAAAAACTTTGTAAGATTTCAATAGTTTTTTCATAGTGGAGCTTCTTGATGGTGTGGCTCCGTGAATTTTTCTTTATCGGATTTTCTTGCATATATCATTGTGTTTGAATGGTTATTTCTCTGTGATTGTGCTGATATATATATATAGTTTTTTGTTTTGCAGGTTTTCTCCGGTAACCTTAAGTCAAACCCGCTGTAATAATCCTAACACTAAACCCAACTCTATATGCAATCAAATAAATTAAAACGAAACTAAATACATTTTTATGAGTTAACAAAAATAGTTCTAAGATTATCTGGTCTATATGGTATCACACCACCTTTCCTTATGTTCAAGGCACCTGAGTATTAGGAAATTATAATATATCCAAAGGGCTTTAATTATGAAACATTGGTGTAATTTCAGCACCAAATCATCTCGTGGGGTCAATATCTTACTCGATAATTACTATGCTTTCAAGCCCTTCCTCTATGGTAGCTAAAAAATTGATTTCATCAATTGAAACATATGAAAGATTATTAAAATATGATGGAACATAATATTTTTTGAGATAAAATTAATGAAAACAACCGTTTTTCTAATGATAATCAGTCTACTGTTGGTAAGCTAGGTGCGCAATGAAATGTGACAAATCTGAATATATAGGTGTTCAACTGCATCCTTTATGATAATTCATGGAAGGAACAATTATTGAACAGCAATCTTTCTCAGCACCCAGTGGAATACATCATTTATTCTATGCCCACCCTAAAGTTGATAAAAACTGTGATTTTCCCCCGTACTCAAAGCAATAAACTTCAACACAAACTTGCTTAGTAAATATGTCAGCAACACAAGATTCCTCTGTGACATGACAATTTTTGGAATAAAACTAGTCTTCAGTTCATGTTGGTCTTCTAATGGAGGTTTGATATAGGACGCATTTATATGGATTCCATTTTTCTATCCAGAGGCATCATATTAATGTTTAAATATTACTGTTACTGTTCTATTGGGATTCTTAATCTTGCAATCATTGAAAATGATGTTGCAGATAAAATCTAAGATATGCAAATATTGAGAAACCCTGCTTTCTTAATCCTAAACTCAACTCCATAAAATTGCGGCTTCAAAAATGGTTTTCGATTAAACTTGGTAAAAGGAAGAACACACTCTCACTTTGGGTGTGTGCTTGGCTGTTTTATTTTGTGCCAATTGTGGCAGGCTTGTAATGATGCAAGCAGTTGGGGGGGTCCGCTGATAATATTATAAGCATTATGGATAGAATAATTATGAAAGTGTTGTGTCTCTTCAATAGGGAGTACATTGATTTAGATGACATCTAATCATCTTTTTCTTTCATTTAGATATCTAATGGTGACTCCTCTCAGATCGGCAATTAGGTGTTTAGATTTTGTTTCTATTGTGATACCTATACTAAGCGTAGTTGTTATGTTTTGGGAGATTAATCTGGTACTTAAACTTTTTTTATGGTTGACATACATTTGGAGTATTGGGCATTAAACGCTGAGCCTGGTGTTTTGGGGTAGGAATATTATAACTAAAGTGTTTATATGCGGTTCTCTACTAATTGGAGTGTTGACGCCTTTTCTGCTAGCTATTGTTATGTCATCTATATGCTAATATGTCATATATTGCTCTAAGGGAGATAGGTTATGCCTTGCAAAGCAAAGTATTTGAACAACCCTAGACGATCAAGCCACACAAAATATGACAGAACCTAGCTACTCGGCAGAAGAGAACTTCAGAGACCACACTTTGGCAATAATTGGAGACGTTAACCTGATTGAAGCTACCGTGTTCCTAAGTCCATGATCTGAGTTCACAAAGTAATGCGTACCCTGAGCCTTATGGGTTATAATCTGTTGACTTGAACTGCTACATGCCTTCATATGGTCAGAACCCATCTCTTACTTTTTTGTCTTTCTTCTTTATGTTTGCTTAGTCTTGCAAAAAAACCTTCCTCAAATTTAAGAAAAACTTCCGCAAACTTGTTGGTTCCCTCGACCATCTTCACACAATGAACAGCATATGAGGATCGAAAACCTCCATTGATTAAAAATAATTTTAACTCCTTCGAAAATGGCTGAAAATATATTGAACTGTTGTCTCTCTCAAAAGAGGAGAGGAAGACGAAAAGGATAGTCGTGGGCTTAGCCATTTATCTTAGTTTAATTACTACAATATAAGTAGGAAGGTCTTGCTTTACAGCATACACAGAAACACGTTAGCAAAATATAATTTTGTAGATTGTTTCATTCTCACATAGATTCACTAGTTTCTAAGAAGAGTTCTCAAAAAGTGACAAGAAAAAGAAAAGGTTATGTGATGGCAGTCTACCCTGCCTCCAAAAAATGAAAATTGCTTATATTTTTATAATTTCTTAAGGAAGCCCAAGAAGGTTGAAGCAACAAGCAAGATGGAAGGTCCTTGTACCTTTTAGTAAGGACTTCACTGATGAACAGGAAAGTTCAATGAATTTAAGGTAGATGAGCTACGATGAGGTTTATTTTGTAAGACTGTCAAGGTTTATTTAGTTAGCGGAGCCTTTAGTGCAGCCTGGTGCTCCATACCAAAGTTAGGTACACATAGAGGTACAACAAGATGGAAGGTTTGTTTGGTGATGAAGCCTCAGGAACATTTGAGCAGTCTTGGAGTAGACCACATGACAATTACAATACTTGGAGAGCTTTGGTTTGACACAGTAAAATTTTTCATATAAATATATGTGTTTGTTCTTAAAGTTATGACTTTTCTTTTTGTGCTACTTGTTTTTGTGTTTTGCTCTAATGTGATGACCCCGAAATAAGATTAGCTTGAACTAACAATTGGTATCCGGACAAATAGATCTTTATTCAAGAGGTAGTATGGTAGAGGAGAATGGCTTACCTTTGAGAAGTTGATAAACTTTTTTTTCTAAAAGTTACAAATAGAAGATTTGTTGTATCAAAAAGATTGTAATTAACATCAATAGACATCAAGATAAAACCACAAGAAATAAGCAATGTAGCAAATCCTCAATAAATTACTATGGGTATGATTAGACTGGCTCTGACTTCATCTGTTGAAGTCAATAATATAAATGAGAAAATCACAATAAATATAATGATTATTTTTATAAGGACGTACGACAAGCCCTCGATATCAAATAAGGAGTTCCTAATGAAGAGATTGTTCAACATGAAGATGGGGGACTGTGACTCAATGATAGAACACATGAAAAACTTCAATACTGACATGAATCAGTTGAGCTCTGTTAATTTCAAATTTGATGAAAAAATTTAGGCATTTTTGTTGATTTCTTCATTGATGGAGAGTTGGAATTGATTGGTGGTATGTGTGAAAACTCAACAACAACTTCTACCTTAATGTCCAATTGTGTAGTTAGACTAGTCTTATATGAGCACATGCAAAAGATCTAGCGGTGAGGCAATGATAACTGATGCCTTAATTCTTGAAAATAAACAAAGGTGCTGAGAGCCATACTCAGAGTTAGGTTAAAGTAGCTCATGAAAAGGGAAGTCGATGAGTAAAGGCAAATAATGGAACTTTGGAGAAAAAGGTTAACTTATAAGGGGTTCGATTATGTTAAGAATATTTCGAGGCATAAATAAGAATAATGGCAGTGTAGCAGTAGTGTATTTCAAGAATGCATTGATCTTGTCCCGAGACGAGTTGACGTCATGAGTCGTGGATCAAAAGCATTATGTCATGGGATGCCTAGAATGGTGGTGTTCAAAAATTACAATGCAAGTATGCTATGGTGCATGAGAACGGGTGATGACACTATGTACATCATTGCGAGTCGAGGAGACGTTGATGTTAAACTGCCAAATGGGATTTTGTAGCATCTAAGAGGTGCTCAACATGTTTTGATCCTAACGAAGAACTTGATCACTACTGATTAGTTAGCATGGCTGGATGCATGATTATGTTTACAAAAAACTCCTTAAAGGTGACCAATGGTGCATTGGTAGAGAGCAAAATTGGGGGTTAGAAGATGTAACAGCTAAAGATTATTTAACAATTTAATAGAGTTTAATCAAGTATGTTTAACTATAATTAAGAGTCAATAAATTTTTTAATTATCACTCAGATGAATTAAAATAAAATAAAGTTGAGTGTGTTAGTAGATTAAGCAAATTTTTATGATCAAACTAGTTAAATTTATGATATATAAGAAAAGCAAATTTGCTAAATTAAAATTAGAAATTTAGAATTTATTATTAAAAACAAAATAAAATAGATGTCAAAATCCTTAGAATTTTGTTCCATTGCTCCGAACATTAAAATATGAATACTTTTAAAATTTTTATAATTTTTGAGTTAAAGCAAGAGAAATATTTATAAAATAAATTATGGATTAATTTAATTAATTTTTTATATGATTATTAATTAAAATTTATCATTAAGAGAATTAAAATGGAGGGATGGATGCATCTTAGCTATCAGATCAGCCAATCCAAATTGCAGTAAACGACGGGATGAACTTCAGCCATTAGATCCGATATAACGACATACCAGTGTGATAGCTAGTTGTAGTCATGGTCAGACCAGGCCATAGATTCATGTTAAACAATCAGCCCCTTGTGTCATAATTATGACTAAACCTTTTTCCCCCAAGGGCAGGCTTCCATTTGGGTGCAAATTTGGCCAGTGACAAAAGTTTCCTGCCAAATGTCGAACATGGTTTAGGCGACCGGTGAGGAAATCCCCCTCGATGACGAGTCAATTTCTTGTTTGCATGACATGTCTGCTTCATCCCTTATGGCTCTTTTGAATTCCTTGAAGACCCTAATAAGCACAGAAGTGGTTCAGTGCATGATTTCATTTCCACCATCCATGAGCTTTGATAAAATATTTTCCATTGATGCACTGAGCCATATGAGCTCCTCCATGCCATCCCAAAGGGTGTATTTAATCACTCCTTACCCTTACAATAAGGAATGTATGATCCTAGGCCATGAAACCACTTCATCTCCACTATTTGTTTCTCTTCCCACTTACCTTCCCACATAACAAACTTCACTATTATTACTCTCCTAGCCAAACCACTGTACCTTAAGCATGTAAATTTAAACCGAATATCCCCAATATCATCTCCTACATCTTTCATGAAAAGACCAACTCTTGAAACATCATGCTTTGAGCTGTCAGAATCCAAGAATAATAAAATCCCATTTTGTCTACATTAAGTTTTGTAGTAGCATATCTCTTACTACATCAATCTAAATTAAGTATTTTTAGTATTGTTGGAACTCGTTAGACTTTCTTTACACCTTTTCTACAGAGCTCAGCTTAAATTTCTTAGAGAGCTAAGAATCTAAATCAAAGAATGTATCCAATTGGACACATAGAAGTTTAAGCTTGCTCCATAGAGGCTTTAGCAGCTTGAAATAAACAACCCAAGGTCTAATCTAACTCTCAATATTTCTTTCACCACTTGGAACATTAGGAGAAGTTAACTTCTCTAGGATAAGGAGGTCTCGCTCCATCTTCTTTAAGTTTTCAATATGAGCTCATGCTTACTGCTTAGGAGTATCTTATTAGTTGGGCTAACCCAAGCTAGCCTAGCGTCAAACAAATGCCTGGTTTAAGACCCTAGTCTATTGTTAACTCATCCTTACTTCCATTAGAGTTAATTTAGGATACTTGACGATTTGGAACCATAAATGAGTCCATGGGTCTAGCATAACCTACAAGACCTCCTTATTATAACTAAGAATCATGTTATCTATTTAAATATTGTGTATCTAATTTTTGTTATGATATTCTAAGTTCATAAGGATGCGTTTAAGCCTAATAAAGCTCAACCTAAGGCTATGTGTCTTAAGATCCTTAGTTAATACATACCCTGTGGTGCCCTGCCCACATCGTGGTCATGTTAACATGTATGTTAACATGATTACAGTGGAGTGGTAACCGTGACAGATCTCCCATTTATAGTTAGATTTGGTGTTCACCCTAATCTATTGATAAATGAAGGATATGTCACATAATTGAACTAGAGTTTCACTAAATATACACATAAGAAATTCAGAGTGTGAAAGCTAGTAAAATAAACATTCATTTATAATAATATAGAGAGAAACATATAGTCCAACTCAGAATAATAATACAGTAAAGAAAATATATCAATATCATATATCATTATAACATTTGAATGATATAGTTTAACTAAATGAAAAAAACACTCATCCTTACAAAATTGAAAATAAAAGGTTATTTAAATATCCATAATAGCAGGAAGGTCCTCCTCCTAGCCCAGCTCCTCACCTGAAACTACCACCTCAAAAAGCTTAGAATCTGACATGTTAGTTTCTACATGCCAAGGCCCCAGCCAAAAAAGAAAATCTGATATTAGATAATTATTTAAGTACATTTTAGGCTGAAATAGTAAATTCTACACTTTTAAGATATCACATTTAACTTGACATCAACAACAAGCATAAGGAGAAACATGATACAAAGGGAACAAAAAAAGTTAAAAATTTATAACTTATCAAAAAGAGTATGTAAGAAACATACCTCAAACCAGAAGCTACAACAAGATTAGGAAATATATACATATAACACTGTAAAGTAACTACAACTACTAAAAAGAAGTATATTCTTACATGCTTATGATCATCTAAAATCATGATAGTTAAATAAGAAATAAAATTGAACTATGATACATATAAGTAAGTCAAGTTAAAACATTCAACAAAATTAGCATCCTAACATGAGTATAAGAAAAAACTATATTAAAGCTAAAACTAAAGTAAAGTGCACATAAAATAGAAATTAAATATGTAAAACTGCCATATTAGATGATTGGCTAATAAAGCCACTAGAATTGTGCAAAATTATAAATGTATCATACAAGTCATTTTAGTTTATCAAAGCTAAAGCAGAAATTGAAACTGAGTTGAAGAGGCTGAAGTACATACGCAATTATTTTAGTTACCTTACTTTACTTCTATGGACATGTCCATAAGTAGCTAATGAGTCAGGCAAGTCTACAAGTCTAAGGTGGGTTCTTGAACTAGACACAACTCTCCCCAATGAGTATGTGTCAATTATCTTTATTTCTTCTTATTTCATGTCCATTAGTATTAAGGTGTATACGCAATCACCAATTTTGATAATGAACTTGGTGCATATCTTATCCTAATTTTCTATGTTTTCATTTTATGCATCAAATTTATCTTATATATTGTGCTCAAGGAAAAAAAGCTCAAATACAAGGAATACAAAGCAATAAAGTTCAATAGTAAGCAAGACTGTACTAAAACACATGTGATATCTGTTATTATCTAATTTATCAGCTCTAACTATTCTAAGTTTATACAAGCTAACGATATCCAATATCTTGCTATCCAGTATAAACTCAAAGCCATTGTACTTTAAAGTTAAACAATAAAACTTAATAAGTTCTAATTTAAAATTAGAGATATCATCTACAAAGATTAAAAAAAAAAACAATCATCCTAATTAATAAATTTTCATTAACCCTAGAATGAATCTTGATCAAGATGAAATATATTCAAGGATTTAGAGTTAAACTATAAAGTTGGAGTTCAAGCTCTAAACCCAAGGTGCTAATATATAAAGATTTAGGGTTTCTCACTTTTCTTAATATTAAGCTTTAAGAATCTTTAAGAAAAATTATCTAATTTATTAGGTTAAGGATAAAAGATAAATAATCAAACTTACAGTTTCTAATTGAGAACTTAATCTAAAATAAGATTGAATCTATTGATTAATCTCATTACTCAACAAAACTTAATTTACTAGAAACTAAGTGTAAAAATCCTAAGGTTCAAGGTACTATTGATATAAACCTTACTTAGAAATATGCTTACATATTTACTTAGGAGTGATATTAGGAAAAGTCTAATAAGAGCATAAGTTGATTATAACTGAATTTTTAAATATTGAGTAGCACTTAAATAGG
This sequence comes from Gastrodia elata, assembly GCA_016760335.1. Lineage (NCBI taxonomy): Eukaryota > Viridiplantae > Streptophyta > Magnoliopsida > Asparagales > Orchidaceae > Gastrodia > Gastrodia elata. The sequence goes on along the minus strand of CM028674.1, from coordinate 27,791,142 downwards.
TTACAATATGGATTTAAATCTGTATTAAAGATCTTAGCTTCCACTTCATTTAACTTGAGTTCTAAGGTTCTAAATTAAACTATTTTCATGCCAAGAAATTGTAACTTACATTAGCTTACCATTAAAACCAACTAATTGAGCTAAGATTATTTATAAAACATTCATTATAAGAGTACAAGACCTAATAACTAAAAAGACTTAAAGATACATCCAAAACAAAACTAAGAAACGATGATGGATAATCTGTTTATGGATATAATGACATGGGGACACAAAATATTAAGAGAACTATTTTCTGGATGAAAATGCCTTAATTTAGAGCTTATTACTGTTAGTTTTGATTCTAAGACTCAAAGAATAGATAAATATCATTATAGTAGAAAGTTTTTAATTTCAACTACTAATCAAACTAGTCTTAATCAACTAATGCAAATACATGGCCAAGCTGAGCTTCAAATGACATGAAAATGCCAATAAAAATTTAAAATTACATGAAAATTTGATGAAGATGTATGCAGTGCTGGATTAATTAACCTTTTTCAAGTGAAATTTGGCAGCCCAAATCTTTGAGACTCTAAAATAACATTCATTTGATTTGAGAATGATTTGATGATTGAGAAGGATGCGCAAATATAAATTATTTAATTGCGGTAAACTGATTCACATGTTAAAATGGTTTGAATGGAAACAAAAAGAAAGTCTTTAGTCCAAAAAAATTGTAGCTTACATTAGCTAACCATTAAAACCAACTAATTGTGCAAGATTTATTTGTAAAACATTCATTATAAGATTACAACACATGAGAACTAAAATAATAAAGAGATATAACTAAAATGAAACTAAGAAATGATGATGGATAATATGCTTAAGGATATAATGACATGGGGACACAAAATATTAAGAGAACTAATTTCTGGATGGAAATGCCTTAATTTAGAGCTTGTTATTGTTAATTTTGATTTTAAGACTCAAAGAATTGATAAATATCATTATAGTAGAAAGTTTGGAATTTCAACTACTAATCAAACTAGTCTTAATCAACCCATGCAAATACATGGCCAAGCTGAGCTTCAAATGACATGAAAATGCCGATAAAAATTTAAAATTACATGAAAATTTTATTAAGATGTATGCAGTGCTGGATTAATTAACCTTTTTCAAGTGAAATTTGGCAGCCCAAATCCTTGAGACATGAAAATAACATTCATTTGATTTGAGAATGATTTGATGATTGAGAAGGATGCGCAATTATGAATTATCTAATTGGGGTAAACTGATTCACATGTTAAAAGGGTTTGAATGGAAACAAAAAGAAAGTCTTTAGTCCAAAAAAATTGTAGCTTACATTAGCTAACCATTAAAACCAACTAATTGTGCAAGATTTATTTGTAAAACATTCATTATAAGATTGCAAGACATGAGAACTCAAAAGACGAAGAGATACAAACAAAACGAAACTAAGAAATGATGATGGATAATCTGCTTAAGGATATAATGACATGGGGACACAAAATATTAAGAGAACTAATTTCAGGATGGAAATGCCAAAATTTAGAGCTTGTTATTGTTAATTTTGATTCAAAGACTCAAAGAATTGATAAATGTCATTATAGTAGAAAGTTTGGAATTTCAACTACTAATCAACCTAGTCTTAATCAACCCATGCAAATACATGGCCAAGCTGAGCTTCAAATGACATGAAAATGCCTGATAAAAATTTAAAATTACTTGAAAATTTTATGAAGATGTATGCAGTGCTGGATTAATTAATGTTTTTCAAGTGAAATTTGACAGCCCAAATCTTTGAGACTCTAAAATAACATTCATTTGATTTGAGAATGATTTGTTGATTGAGAAGGATGCGCAAATATAAATTATTTAATTGTGGTAAACTTATTCACATGTTAAAATGGTTTGAATGGAAACAAAAAGAAAGTCTTTAGTCGAAAAAAATTGTAGCTTACATTAGCTAACCATTAAAACCAACTAATTGTGCAAGATTTATCTGTAAAACATTCATTATAAGATTACAAGACATGAGAACTAAAAAGACGAAGAAATATAACCAAAACGAAATTAAGAAATGATGATGGATAATCTGCTTAAGGATATAATGACATCGGGACACAAAATATTCAGAGAACTAATTTCTGGATGGAAATGCCTTAATTTAGAGCTTGTTATTGTTAATTTTGATTTTAAGACTCAAAGAGTTGATAAAAATCATTATAGTAGATAGTTTGGAATTTTAACTACTAATCAAACTAGTCTTAATCAACCCATGCAAATACATTGTCAAGCAGAGCTTCAAATGACATGAAATTACCGATAATAATTTAAAATTACATGAAAATTTTATGAAGATGTATGCAGTGCTGGATTAATTAAACTTTTTCAAGTGAAATTTGGCAGCCCAAATCTTTGAGACTCTAAAATAGCATTCATTTGATTTGAGAATGATTTGATGATTGAGAAGGATGCGCAATTATGAATTATCTAATTGGGGTAAACTGATTCACATGTTAAAATGGTTTGAATGGAAACAAAAAGAAAGTCTTTAGTCCAAAAAAATTGTAGCTTACATTAGCTAACCATTAAAACAAACTAATTGTGCAAGATTTATTTGTAAGGCATTCATTATAAGATTACAAGACATGAGAACTTAAAAGATGACGAGATACAACCAAAACGAAACTAAGAAATGATGATGGATAATTTGCTTAAGGATATAATGACATGGGGACACAAAATATTAAGAGAACTAATTTCGGGATGGAAATGCCTTAATTTAGAGCTTGTTATTGTTAGTTTTGATTCTAAGACTCAAAGAATTGATAAATATCATTATAATAGAAAGTTTGGAATTTCAACTACTAATCAAACTAGTCTTAATCAACCCATGCAAATACATGGCCAAGCTGAGCTTCAAATGACATGAAAATGATGATAAAAATTTAAATTTACATGAAAATTTTATGAAGATGTATGCAGTGTTGAATTAATTAACCTTTTTCAAGTGAAATTTGGCAGCCCAAATCTTTGAGACTCTAAAATAACATTCATTTGATTTGAGGATGATTTGATGATTGAGAAGGATGCACAAATATAAATTATTTAATTGCGGTAAACTGATTCACATGTTAAAATGGTTTGAATGGAAACAAAAAGAAAGTCTTTAGTCCAAAAAAATTGTAACTTACATTAGCTAACCATTAAAGCCAACTAATTGTGCAAGATTTATTTGGAAAACATTCCTTATAAGATTACAAGAATTGAGAACTAAAAAGACGAAGGGATACAACCAAAACGAAACTAAGAAATGATGATGGATAATCTGCTTAAGGATATAATGACATGGGGACACAAAATATTAAGAGAACTAATTTCTGGATGGAAATGCATTAATTTAGAGCTTGTTATTGTTAATTTTGATTCTAAGACTCAAAGAATTGATAAATATCATTATAGTAGAAAGTTTGGAATTTCAACTACTAGTCAAACTAGTCTTAATCAACCCATGCAAATACATGGCCAAGCTGAGCTTCAAATGACATCAAAATACCGATAAAATTTGATGAAGATGTATGCAGTGCTGGATTAATTAACCTTTTTCAAGTGAAATTTGGCAGCCCAAATCTTTGAGATTCTAAAATAAGATTCATTTGTTTTGAGAGTGATTTGATGATTGAGAAGGATGCGCAATTATGAATTATCTAATTGCGGTAACCTGATTCACATGTTAAAATGGTTTGAATGGAAACAAAAAGAAAGTCTTTAGTCCAAAAAAATTGTAGCTTACATTAGCTAACCATTAAAACCAACTAATTGTGCAATATTTATTTGTAAAACATTCATTATAAGATTACAAGACATGAGAACTAAAAAGACGAAGAGGTACAACCAAAACGAAACTAAGAAATGATGATGGATAATCTGCTTAAGTATATAATGACATGGGGACACAAAATATTTAGAGAACTAATTTCAGAATGGAAATGCCTTAATTTAGAGCTTGTTATTGTTAATTTTGATTCTAAGACTCAAAGAATTGATAAATATCATTATAGTAGAAAGTTTGGAATTTCAACTACTAGTCAAACTAGTCTTAATCAATCCATGCAAATACATGGCCAAGCTGAGCTTCAAATGACATGAAAATACCGATAAAAATTTAAAATTACATGAAAATTTTATGAAGATGTATGCAGTGCAGGATTAATTAACCTTTTTCAAGTGAAATTTGGTAGCCCAAATCTTTGGGACTCTAAAATAACATTCATTTGATTTGAGAATGATTTGATGATTGAGAAGGATGCGCAAATATAAATTATTTAATTGCGGTAAAGTGATTCACATGTTAAAATGGTTTGAATGGAAACAAAAAGAAAGTCTTTAGTCCAAAAAAATTGTAGCTTACATTAGCTAACCATTAAAACCAACTAATTGTGCAAGATTTATTTGTAAAACATTCATTATAAGATTACAAGACATGAGAACTAAAAAGACGATGAGATATAACCAAAACGAAACTAAGAAATGATGATGGATAATCTGCTTAAGGATATAATGACATGGGGACACAAAATATTAAGAGAACTAATTTCTGGATGGAAATGCCTTAATTTAGAGCTTGTTATTGTTAATTTTGATTTTAAGACTCAAAGAATTGATAAATATCATTATAGTAGAAAGTTTGGAATTTCAACTACTAATCAAACTAGTCTTAATCAAAGCATGCAAATACATGGCCAAGCTGAGCTTCAAATGACATGAAAACGCCGATAAAATTTTAAAATTACATGAAAATTTTATGAAGATGTATGTAGTGCTGGATTAATTAGCCTTTTTCAAGTGAAATTTGGCAGCGCAAATCTTTGAGACTCTAAAATAACATTCATTTGATTTGAGAAGGATGCGCAATTATGTATCATCTAATTGGGGTAAACTGATTCACATGTTAAAATGGTTTGAATGGAAATAAAAAGAAAGTCTTTAGTCCAAAAAAATTGTAGCTTACATTAGCTAACCATTAAAGCCAACTAATTGTGCTAGATTTATTTGTAAAACATTCATTATAAGATTACAAGACATAAGAACTAAAAAGACGTAGAGATACAACCAAAACAAAACTAAGAAATGATGATGGATAATCTGCTTAAGGATATAATGACATGGGGACACAAAATATTAAGAGAACTAATTTCTGGATGAAAATGCCTTAATTTAGAGCTTGTTATTGTTAATTTTGATTCTAAGACTCAAATAATGGGTAAATATCATTATAGTAGAAAGTTTGGAATTTCAACTACTAATCAAACTAGTCTTAATCAACCCATGCAAATACATGGCCAAATTGAGCTTCAAATGACATGAAAATGCTGATAAAAATTTAAAATTAGATGAAAATTTTTGAGGATGTATGCAGTGCTGGATTAATTAACCTTTTTCAAGTGAAATTTGGCAGCCCAAATCTTTGAGACTCTAAAATAACATTCATTTGATTTGAGAATGATTTGATGATTGAGAAGGATGCACAATTTTAACTTATTTAATTGGGGTTAACTGATTCACATGTTAAAATGGTTTGAATGGAAATAAAAATGAAGTCTTTAGTCCAAAAAAATTATAACTTACATTTGTTAACCATTAAAACTAACTAATTGAGCTAGAATTATCTATAAAACATTCATTATAAAATTACAAGACATGAGAACTAACAAGACCAAGAGATACATCCAAAACAAAACTAAGGAATGATGATGGATAATCTGTTTATGGATATAATGACATGGGGACACAAAATATTAAGAGAACTATTTTCTGGATGGAAATGCCTTAATTTAGAGCTTGTTATTGTTATTTTTGATTCTAAGACTAAAAAATGATAAATATCATTATAGTAGAAGATTTGGAATTTCAACTACTAATCAAACAAGTCTTAATCAACCCGTGCAATTACATGTCCAAGCTGAGCTTCAAATCACATGATAATGCCAATAAAAATTTAAAATTATATGAAAATTTTATGAAGATGTATGCAGTGTTGGATTAATTAAACTTTTTCAAGAGAAATTTTGCACCCCAAATCTTTGAGACTCTAAAATAACATTCATTTGATTTGAGAATGATTTGATGATTGAGAAGGATGCGCAATTATGAATTATCTAATTGGGGTAAACTAATTCACATGTTAAAATGGTTTGAATGGAAACAAAAAGAAAGTCTTTAGTCCAAAAAAATTGTAGCTTACATTAGCTAACCATTAAAACCAACTAATTGTGCAAGATTTATTTGTAAAACATTCATTATAAGATTACAAGACATGAGAACTAAAAAGACGATGAGATATAACCAAAATGAAACTAAGAAATGATGATGGATAATCTGCTTAAGGATATAATGACATGGGGACACAAAATATTAAGAGAACTAATTTCTGGATGGAAATGCCTTAATTTAGAGCTTGTTATTGTTAATTTTGATTTTAAGACTCAAAGAATTGATAAATATCATTATAGTAGAAAGTTTGGAATTTCAACTACTAATCAAACTAGTCTTAATCAAAGCATGCAAATACATGGCCAAGCTGAGATTCAAATGACATGAAAAGGCCGATAAAATTTTAAAATTACATGAAAATTTTATGAAGATGTATGTAGTGCTGGATTAATTAACCTTTTTCAAGTGAAATTTGGCAGCGCAAATCTTTGAGACTCTAAAATAACATTCATTTGATTTGAGAAGGATGCGCAATTATGTATCATCTAATTGGGGTAAACTGATTCACATGTTAAAATGGTTTGAATGGAAATAAAAAGAAAGTCTTTAGTCCAAAAAAATTGTAGCTTACATTAGCTAACCATTAAAGCCAACTAATTGTGCTAGATTTATTTGTAAAACATTCATTATAAGATTACAAGACATAAGAACTAAAAAGACGTAGAGATACAACCAAAACAAAACTAAGAAATGATGATGGATAATCTGCTTAAGGATATAATGACATGGGGACACAAAATATTAAGAGAACTAATTTCTGGATGGAAATGCCTTAATTTAGAGCTTGTTATTGTTAATTTTGATTCTAAGACTCAAATAATGGGTAAATATCATTATAGTAGAAAGTTTGGAATTTCCACTACTAATCAAACTAGTCTTAATCAACCCATGCAAATACATGGCCAAATTGAGCTTCAAATGACATGAAAATGCTGATAAAAATTTAAAATTAGATGAAAATTTTTGAGGATGTATGCAGTGCTGGATTAATTAACGTTTTTCAAGTGAAATTTGGCAGCCCAAATCTTTGAGACTCTAAAATAACATTCATTTGATTTGAGAATGATTTGATGATTGAGAAGGATGCACAATTTTAACTTATTTAATTGGGGTTAACTGATTCACATGTTAAAATGGTTTGAATGGAAATAAAAATGAAGTCTTTAGTCCAAAAAAATTATAACTTACATTTGTTAACCATTAAAACTAACTAATTGAGCTAGAATTATCTATAAAACATTCATTATAAAATTACAAGACATGAGAACTAACAAGACCAAGAGATACATCCAAAACAAAACTAAGGAATGATGATGGATAATCTGTTTATGGATATAATGACATGGGGACACAAAATATTAAGAGAACTATTTTCTGGATGGAAATGCCTTAATTTAGAGCTTGTTATTGTTATTTTTGATTCTAAGACTAAAAAATTGATAAATATCATTATAGTAGAAGGTTTGGAATTTCAACTACTAATCAAACAAGTCTTAATCAACCCGTGCAATTACATGTCCAAGCTGAGCTTCAAATCACATGATAATGCCAATAAAAATTTAAAATTATATGAAAATTTTATGAAGATGTATGCAGTGTTGGATTAATTAAACTTTTTCAAGAGAAATTTTGCACCCCAAATCTTTGAGACTCTAAAATAACATTCATTTGATTTGAGAATGATTTGATGATTGAGAAGGATGCGCAATTATGAATTATCTAATTGGGGTAAACTAATTCACATGTTAAAATGGTTTGAATGGAAACAAAAAGAAAGTCTTTAGTCCAAAAAAATTGTAGCTTACATTAGCTAACCATTAAAACCAACTAATTGTGCAATATTTATTTGTAAAACATTCATTATAAGATTACAAGATATGAGAACTAAAAAGATGAAGAGATACAACCAAAACAAAATTAAGAAATGATGATGGATAATCTGCTTAAGGATATAATGACATGGGGACACAAAATATTAAGAGAACTAATTTCTGGATGGAAATGCCTTAATTTAGAGCTTGTTATTGTTAAATTTGATTCTAAGACTCAAAAAATGGATAAATATCATTATAGTAGAAAGTTTGGAATTTCAACTACTAATCAAACTAGTCTTAATCAACCCATGCAAATACATGGCCAAGGTGAGCTACAAATGACATGAAAATGCTGATAAAAATTTAAAATTACATGAAAATTTTTGAAGATGTATGCAGTGCTGGATTAATTAACCTTTTTCAAGTGAAATTTGGCAGCCCAAATCTTTGAGACTCTAAAATAACATTCATTTGATTTGAGAATGATTTGATGATTGAGAAGGATGCACAATTATAAATTATTTAATTGCGGTAAACTTATTCACATGTTAAAATGGTTTGAATGGAAACAAAAAGAAAGTCTTTAGTCCAAAAAAATTGTAGCTTACATTAGCTAACCATTAAAACCAACTAATTGTGCAAGATTTATTTGTAAAACATTCATTATAAGATTACAAGACATGAGAACTAAAAAGACGAAGAGATATAACCAAAACGAAACTAAGAAATGATGATGGATAATCTGCTTAAGGATATAATGACATGGGGACACAAAATATTAAGAGAACTAATTTCTGGATGGAAATGCCTTAATTTAGAGCTTGTTATTGTTAATTTTGATTTTAAGACTCAAGAATTGATAAATATCATTTTAGTAGAAAGTTTGGAATTTCAACTACTAGTCAAACTAGTCTTAATCAACCCATGCAAATACATGGCCAAGCTGAGCTTCAAATGACATCAAAATGCTGATAAAATTTTAAAATTACATGAAAATTTTATGAAGATGTTTGCAGTGCTGGATTAATTAACCTTTTTCAAATGAAATTTGGCAGCCCAAATCTTTGGGACTCTAAAATAACATTTATTTTGTTTGAGAATGATTTGATGATTGAGAAGGATGCACAATTATAAATTATTTAATTGGGGTAAACTAAATCACTTGTTAAAATTGTTTGAATGGGAAAAAAAAACTTTCCATTTATCCTTATTAGAGTTACATGTTAGTTTGTAAACAAGATTCTTAAAATAAGGCAATGCTTTGTAAATTGGCAACTAGAACAACCATTGTGTCTGTCAAACTTGCTGTGACGACTATAATTTGATAAGGCAATGCTTTGTAAATTGCAGAGTTCTTGAAATGTTTTTGTTTGTGCTTGCTTGACTGGTTTTGTAACATGTGCCCCTCAGCTAAATAATTCTCAACATCACCACTCTCTGCTAATCGTCGAGACCGCTCAATTCTGGCTCATATGACTTGCCTAGGTGCTCTGATCATGATCTAGTAATAGAGGTATTTGTCTATTTATTATTCTCTAGGATTGGGTTCCATGCATTCAAAGATAAAGCTAAGTGAAGCAGTATACTTGAATCTCATAGTCTAACAATTATGCATTCGCAATTCACACTTACCAAACAATCTATCCAGAGGCTATAGAACTCATCTATTTGGAATGCGATTGAGCTAAAAGTGCATATTTTCTTAAGAAAATTATAAAAATTCAATTATATGGATGCATATATAAGACTAAAATTTAAACTAAAATTGTGCTTAGATGCGGGCCACAATGGCTTTGTCAGCTCCCTATTAAAAACAAGTCTTAAATACAAACGAACAAATTAGTTGGTGCTGATTTTTCTCAGATTGCATGTCATGTTTTTTTCAGGGTTGCCATTGAAAGCCACGTGTTTCATCAAAGCCGTTTCCCAAATACTTTAATACACCAAAGCTGCTGCCATGTGAATAATGTTGGAGCTTGAGGCTCAAGATTTAATAGATTCATATTTATCTAATTATATTTGATATTTTCTAATAAAAATTATCATAATAAATCTGTGCTGCTCTGAACAGAGAACAGAATTATGTAAGAATTTATATATAAACAGTTGCTAAAATATAAGAAATTAGAGTCTCTTGCTAGGTCCTAATATTTAATTTCATGTAGAAACAACTCCGGTCACTTTCGGAAAATGTCAAGTGATGGGGAAATACATACGTTGCTTTCGCAGAAATAAATCCGTTTGACTTTCGGAGGAGACAGTGTCGTGTTGGCATATAGGTTGCCAACCTCTGCACATCATCTTGAATAAGAGCTACGCGTTAAAAGGACATGCTATGCGAGAGAGGCTAATGTTCATTTAGACTATTAGCAAGCCTTTTCTTCTTTTTTTTTGTTGCTTTATTCGTGCAACAACTTTCGCACACTCTCGACATACAAGAACATCAACAATACCAAGCTTTAATGTGCATGATCAAATACAAGTCCCTCCCTGTGTTTTCTTTAGAGAAGATCATATATGTATCTTCCTCTTTTAATATGTACAAGATGCATGCTTGCATATTTTTTCTATGAGTGATGCTGAACACTCGAAATCTTATGCGCTGTTTGAGTCAATCAAGCTCAGTCATTTTTCATTCTCTCGTTTCGAGCATTCCTTACAATCCTCAAAACGAGAGAATGAGAATTGTAACGAGGAGAAACAATGAAATATTCATACTCCATAAAATCAAGGAATAATAATTTCATAATGAATAATTCAATTATCAATCAAGACATAATCATGCCAATAAGAGATGCAATGCAACTACATCAATATTATAATTTCAATCATCTTTGAATCAACATGACAGATATAAAGTCAATACCAACAACTAGATTTGCAAATGAGCTTCACAAATTGCAAAATGGCTTAGCTAATTGAGGAATTTTTTAGCTTTCTAGATAAATCTCAATGTCAAAATGAAAGGTTGCATAACATTCACATTAACTGGCATCATTAAGTAATATGGAAGCTCTTTTAAATTAATTTGTACCTCGTACAAATTGATAAAAGAATACTACCAACCACATGAACTATCACTGCTAGCTTTGACCCGAGCTTATGATAGGGAGGCTCTTAGGGGGTTCGGCAACATGATGACAAATGTGGAAAAAATTAAAAAGGCATTATTTGGGGGAATTTATATAAAATTATATGTGTATGGGCACCCGTAATGGTACCTCGGCGAGTGTCCCTTTTGGTAAGGCCATGGATAGTTTATTAGATGCAAATTTGGCTCGAACTTATTGAGTCACACTCGGGCACATTACATTGTGTGCCTATGACATTGCATCTAAACGCAAGTAATATGCATCTAGACTCACCTCTATATTCTTTGTCATCCAACCATTACAGATAATTTTTTATTAACAAAATTTAGTTTTTAATTGTTTTAAAATATCACAATCTAAGAAAGTTATGAGAAATGTCACCCTTTTCATCTGACACTGTTTCACAAAACTAAATATAAAATGAAATAAGGCTATAAGGAATATTTGCAATTTTTATTATTAAGAGAACAATTAAGTGTTTGCACTTTGCATACCAGACTCTTTCTCTCTTGTGGCTTCTTCAACTCTACAATTCTTTTTTTAAGCATGAATGAAGTGAATTATATTGTTCCTCAACTTCTTTTTATGAGATGCTAAGATTCTCTTGAGTACTTCCTCATAAGATTTAAATTATGGCTGCATTATCCATAAGTACTTTTGATATTGATTCTATCAAGCATTTGAGATATAAGGAGATATGAAGTATATTCCGGATTGCACACAAATGTTTTATAAGTCTGAGATTGTAAGCACTAAGACCGACTTGAGAAAAAATTTCAAATTGTCTTGCAAGTCTATGATTTAGTTTTTTCATTACATCAAAACCTACTGGAGCTTCTTAAATGATCGACCTTGACATAAACAGAGTTTTCAAACTTTAAATTTTACCTTACAATTGTAGCGACTCAAAGACCAAGGTTGTGATATTTTAAATAATAATTCAACAATAAACATTCAACACAAAAATAACTAAATAAAAAAATATCTATACATCACAAAGCTAAATATTTAAATTAAAGTCTTACAAATTGTCTTAACTTAAGTAAATATAAAATGATTTAAAATTCAAACTATTAGTCTCCATCTCACTGTTGATAATAAAATCATTTCTATCTCTTAAAATAAAGTTAGCTTCTGCTTCTATTTCTCACGACATGTTTTAATTATTAATATTACTAATCAGGCAAGAGTACATAGAGTATCTAAGAGTATTAATTTCTAGAATTTTATATAAGATACAAAATCAATACAATAAAGTGATGGAAACATTATCATTAAAATTTGAGGGCTATGCTAATTTCAATTGCTCAAGGGGCTCAAATAATTTCAAAGCAAAAATATAAATTGACATGAATGCAAATAACATAGCATTAAATACTATGTGCATAAATAAATTATCTTGGACATAGGACCTCCACGCTTCACTGAGAGACTCAGATATTAGTGTCAAAATTATTCTATGAAGACATACAATTACCTATCAGTAATTGTTCACATACATATTATTTTGGTGAGACTTTCCTCTTAATCTTCTGCTCCTTTCTAGTGGACTCGATTCCTCCTTAGTTTTTCATGAATTGCTAGCAAACCCTACCTGTACATATTCAGTTTTGTTCTACCTCCAAAGACTCTCATCACATATATTTCTCATAAGTATTATGGAGAAAGTAAGAATATAATTTAACCTAGCATAACACTTGGGTACATGTAATGGCTGTATACATTCAAAGGAAGTAAGTTCAAACAATGTTAAAAATAATATAAGTAGAATAACTAGACGTTCATGATCCATTCATTTAGTTTGCAAAAATTTCCTTATATAAATCCATTACAAAATTAATTCTTATACATTAATCTATTATTTAAGAACCTAGGAAATGATAAAATAATGGTTTATGTCAACATTACAATATTTGCGTGAAAACCCTAAAATTGGTTAGGTGATGTGATTAGGGTTTATAGTAAAATTTGGACACCTAAATGAAGGTCCAAATGACATTTTGGTTACTGATATCTAAATAAAACTAGCTCTTAATTGATATGAGATTAAGAATGTGAAATTACAACCACTGTTTTAAAGTAAATGTTATGAAGGTGTAAAGTTAGGGAATTTGTTGATTGTTTCTAAGATTTTCTAAGATATAGCTACATTTATTTTCAAATTTTGGACCTAAATATGGGGTCCTATATGATACAACTAGGTTCTATGTTCAACAGTGAAGTTGTTCTTAATATAAAAGTGATTAACAGTGCTAAAATTCATCTTAAACAAATGGTTAGTTAAAAGTTATGAAAGTAAAAACATAGCAAGAAAATTCTTAAAATCTATCAAAAATTAATTTATGAATTTTATTGGGTGTTTAGTAAAGTTTGAGTTCTTAAAATGTGACCTTATATTCTAAATGAACTAGTATGGTCTTCTATGAAATTTTTCACAAACATAAGAGAGTAAACATGCAAAGTTACAGCACTCAAATTCTAGTGGTTAAAAAGTTAAAGCTCTCCAAAGTTGACAAACAAATACAAATTCTGGAAAAATATTTAAATAAAAATAGATGAATTTTCCTCAACTTTGGAGTAATCTTTTAGCATCTTAGAGGCATAAATAAGGTGTTGTGTCTTCAAGTGATTGGTTAACAATGTATAAGAGAATATGTGTGCAAAATTATAGCAACTAATTTTGAGTAAACAAAGAATTATGATAGCACAAATTAGGGATGAAAAATTATAAAATATTTGAATAAATCTAAAAATTTTTTTATTAAATTTTATAACTATACTCCTACAAATTATGCAACCTAAAATATCATTGTGGGTGTGCCTAAAACTTAATAAAATCATCATTTATTTGATCGCTATGTATATTCAAACATGAAAGATATTTGGTAAATGAGAGAAAGAATGAGAGAAACAAAGAGAAGATATTACCTTAAAGTAAAGGAATTTTGATGAAGCTTGAAAGATAGTGTAGCATAGATCTCCTTTTATAGGTGGTTTAGAGCTTCCAAGTTATTCTCCTTATCTTGAGATTTGCTTAGCGATGAAGTCCCTAGGGTTTGGAGAGGTGGAGAAGAGAAAGGCAAAGGGGTTTGAAAAGTACTTTGAAATGGAGGTAAAAAAGAAATGGAGGCAAAATTTTATATTTCTAATTAGGCTTAGAAGGTCTAAGAATGTCTATAAAGTTTAACAAAGATTTAATGGTGTAAGTTTGATAAAGGTGGATTTTAGATAGCTCAAAATATTTTGATTTAAATTCACCCTTAGTTGAGACTAACTTCAATGGAATATCAATTGGTGCTTTTAATTAGGCAGTTTAAATACAATAGCCCCATAAAATATAACATAAGTTTTGCCTAATTTGGCTAAGAATGAAGTTTTAGCATTTCTCAAAATTTTAAAAAATGTACTGCCAAAATTCAATCGAAGGTTCGAAAATGTAAATATCAATGAGAGGAAACCATATATACCAAAACTGTCTAATTTGGCCATGTGGTTGAGGCAAAATCTGGGTTTGAAAGTTGGTCAAAATCGGGTCCATTAGCCGTCGACGCCATTACACCCATCGCTTTCACTATTAACAGCATTAGATCGCAGGCACACTCCGCGTTGTCAATTTCAATGGTAAATGACAGGATTCGTTGGATCCGCCGCTAACACCAGATAGAGTCAGACGTCGTTTAACGATGTTTGCCGTCACCGTTAGTGGCCAATTTTGTTTTTTGCATTAAATCAATTCAATTATTCAATTAATTTAATTTCAATTTTATTTTTAGCATAACTCATCTATTTCAGCTCAAAATTTTTGAAATTTTTATAGCTAGCTAATTTGATAGTTTATAATTCACAAATTCAAAAATATTTCTATTTTGACAGTTTAATAATTTCTTATAATTATTTTGATTTAAATTCATTATAAAAGAACTTGGGAAAACTATCTCTTCAAAAAATTTCTAAAAATTTCCCAACATTCTCTAAGATTATTCATAATAACATGGTATTTTGCTTTTGTAAGAATAACTAATATATTACTCAAATTAATTAGAATAATAAACAATATTTCTAATAACTCAAAATCTTAGAATTTACATTCTTCTTCCCAACTTAAAGGATGTTGTCCTGACATGAAATTTGAAATTTTACTAATTGAGCAATTGATAAGAAAGAAAATAATGTTCAAGTTCCTTACAGTTCTTAGGTGAATAGTTGATGAAATTATTTTCTCATACTATACTCTTCTTCCCAAGTTGCTCATTCAATTCGACAATTCTTTCATTTCACTTTCACTATAGGAATCGATTTGCTACGCAATTGTCTTACATCTTGATCTAAGTTTTATTCAGGTTGAATCACAAAACTGAGATTTGGCTATAGGTTTATTTCTTCTACTTCAATTCAAAGTGTTGATTATGACAAGCACTTTCTTAAGGATGAGATATGGAAGATGTCATGCATTAAACTTAAATGTGGAAGCAATTTGGGCTGATAAGAAACTGACCCAACTCTTTTCAAAATTTCAAACGTGCAAAAATACCTTGGAATTAAATTTCCCGAGACTCCAATTTTGAAACTCCCCAGTATTTATTAACTTTAAGACACATCAAGTTTCCCACAACAAACTCAATGTGATAATGACTAGAATCAAAGTATTGCTTTTGCTTATCTTGCGCTGCCTTCAATCGATGCTGAATTAATTTGATTTTCTTCGTAGTTTAAATCACAAGATCTGAACCTAACGATTGTCCCTCACCGACATCGTTCCAAGACAGCGGGGTGATACATCTTCTTCCATATAAGGCCTCAAATAGAGCCATTCTGATGCTTTCTAGGAAACTATTGCTCTAACTGAATTCATATAACGGGAGGTGTTCATGCCAACTGCCTCTAAAATCTAGCATACACATGCGAAGAAGATCTTCCAGAGTTTGATTTACTCATTCGGTCTGCCCATCTTTCTGAGGATGAAAGGTAGTTCTAGGACAAAATTGTGAGCCTAGGTCTTGTTAGAATATTCACCAAGACTTTGATGTAAATCGATTGTGGTGATCTGAAACAAAATTCATAGGTATGCCATGCAATGTGACTATTTCTTTAAGATAAATCTTAGCTAATTTGTCCATAGGATTTGTGTGTTGAATGGGTATAAAGGGTGTAGATTCTGTCAGCCTATCCATAAGGACCCATATCGCATCATTACTTGATTGAGAATGAGGAAAATCGACAATTAAATCCATAGGGATATCTTCCCATTTCCATTGAGGAATAGATAAGAGTTGTAATAATCCTTCAGGCTTTTGATATTTAGCCATGATGATGTTACAAGATTTGTACTTGGACACAAACTCGACAATATCCTTCTTCATTCCAAGCCACCAAAGTGACTCTTCATATCTTGATACATTTTGTTATTCCCTAGATGGAGAGTGTATTTGGAATGATGAGGCTCCTTTAACAATTAGAATCTTAACTCACACATTAGGTACCCAAATTATGGGTCCACAGCAAATGCAGTCCTCTAAATTTAGATTCAATTATGGCTGTCTTCCTTCCCTTAAAAGCAACTAAAAGGGAATAGTCATAATATTTTCCTTGCACTACATTGATTTCATCAATTAATGAGCACTCCAAGCTCATCTAATACATAATAGAATTTGAAGGTAATAGCACCTCCAGTTGTAACTCCTCCATTTCTTTAAGCAATGATGTAGTAGAAGTCAATAATTGCAAACTAGTTGTTCTCTTTTTGCTCAAAGAATTAGCTACAACATTTACCTATCTTGGGTAGTAATTGATTGATAAATCATGAGCTTTAATCATTCCAATCATATTCATTATCTTAAAATTATTTCTTTCTGCATGAAGATATACTTTAGTCTTTGATGGTCAGTTAATATTTCACATTTTTCTTCGTACAAGTAGTGTCTCCGAATCTTAAGAGCAAAAAATATTGTAGCCAATTCTAAACCATGAACTGGATAGTTCTTTACATGAACCTTAAGTTGCATGGAAGCAAATACTACAACATGGTCTTCTTGCATAAGTACGTAACCCAAACCATTCAGTGAGGCATCACTTTAGATTTGGTAATCCTTTCTTTCTATGGGTAGGAATAAGATTGGGGCTATCATTAAAAACTCCTTAAACTTCTGGAATGCATTTTTTCATGAAGGCTCCCATATTTATGGTACACCCTATTGAGTTAGATACGTGAGAGTGTAATGCCCCAATATTAGATTAAGTAATATAATCTAACACTAGGTGTCACTATAGCACTTAATATTGTGTTAGGGAGTCTTAACCCACTATTAAGCACTATCAAGAGAGGAGAATCTATAAATGGGAAGGCTAGATGCATAAGACTATACAGATGTATACCATTCCAACCATCCATAAAAGAAACAAAAACACATCACATAATAGAAAATTATACCATCCAGAGTTTAATTAAAATTATACAGATATTGATATAATGACACTCGTCCTCACAAGATAAATAAGATAAAGAAAATGATAGTAAAAGTAAGGTCTTCAGGCTGCAACTACTGGACCTGATCTATTTGAGGTTCAAGATTCACTCCAAACTTTTGATCTATTGTATTAGGTATTTAATACTATAGGACACATCCAATAAAGAAAAAACTAAGTGATTAGATTTAAATACCCAAGTACATTTTAGGGTAGCTAAGTTATTTAATATTTAGAGGATATCACATTAGCCATATACAATTGCTATAAGCAGAGCCAAAGCAGTAAGAAGAGAGAAGCAAAAAAAAGACTATAAGCCAAAAATGAAAAGCTAAGTACAGTAAAAGAGAAAAGCTCGTGCACATATTGTATCTAATATGTAAGTAAGGAAAGCAGGTACAACTATATATACAAGTGTGCAATAAAACAGTCAAAATATGTACAATAAACATATGCCAAGTAGAGTAGTGTAATAAAAATGAATACATAAATTAAACTACACTACAAAAATGTAAGTAAAAGAGAAACACGAGTAAATAGTATATATAAAAATAAGGAGGTTTTTAGTCTCTAGGATTGAATAAATTGTAAATATAGTTATAATAATGGACAATAACTATAAATGTTATTTATTTATCTTAATTTAAATATGTGTTTTATTTTGCGGGCAAAAAATACAGAACAAATCAGTCAAGCACATCTGCCCGACAAAAGTAAGCAGGGTTTCCTGGTAAGACACATATTCCCCCTCGTAGGACTTATTTTGTCTCCAGATCACTCCATAGCATATCCTGGCTCAATAACAGTTGTACAACATAGTCCACCATATGAAAGCCCAAGTAAATGTTATATGTTTAGTTTATGCACAATGTTTATAATGAATGAATTTAGAGATTTAGTCTCATTGCCTAGTGGCATTCAAGGAAGTTCAAAGTTAATTGCAAGCTATGTGATATTTATTATTATCTATCATATAATTAGGATTAATCAAGACCCTAAATTGACTTAAGCATTCATCAAATGTTCCAATTAATTTATACATAGTATTATACAAATTAATGAGATTTTAAAAATAATGATTTGATTAAAATCTTATTTATGTGACAACATAACTTATATATATAGTTGCAATGTTACAAATAAACATCCTATCCTTTTGTTAATACTAAGATTATCTAAATTACCCATACTCTATAAGTCTCACTTCATAGTTGTAAGATTTCTATGACTACACTATTCAAACTTCTAATAATAACACTATTCTCAAATCCCTTTATCTCACTAACATCTTAAGGTTATAAACTTAAGAAGGACCTTTCATCTAACAACTTAGGTTATCTTAATCTTAGGTATGACACTAGTGGTGCAATGCTAATCTATTCTTGAACTTTTTGGTGTGCATGTCTAATAGCCTACTATTGGAAAGACTTAATGGTTGGTCTTATTCATATTGGTTTTTTAGTTTAAGTAGGAAGAATTCTCCTTTTTATCCTAAAGATCCAAGTCTTAATATTAATACACTAAATCTTAGATGTTTCTTAATTGTTCAGTACTTTAAGGTTCTAAGCCTCATTATTACATAAGAGTTCCTCTAGTCTCAACTTAATCACTTAATCATTCTAAATGATCCTAAGCCTCACACTTAGTTTAATATGACCACATACACTGTAGTAAGAAGTTTGCACCTAGCTACTTAGATTAATCTCAAAGCTCTAGTGGAAAACACTAATCTTCCTAAGGTGGTTCTATCTTAACATCTTATAAGTCTTCTCTTAATCATAAGTGCTACACTAAAGATTTCTCAATACTATTCTAAGTAATTTACATGATCTAAATATGGAATATACCTTCTCTCTCCAAAAATTTGGGATTTAATCTAGGTTATCTAGATGATAAATAATGTATAAGTATGGATGTAAGTTGAATTAAGAACCTAACTTCTACTAAACTTCTTATTCTCTTAAGCTACTAGATTTTAACTAGTGCTTGGGTTTATAGATAGAAGATTAGTTAGTAAGTTTATTATCATTAAGTTCATTAGGCATACTAGGTTTAGAGAGATCTTGATTCAACAACTATGCCTATTTTAACTAACTACTAACTAATGTACTTCTAATAAGTAAGATGCTAAGTGAGGATTTTCTAACCACTAGCTTCAAGGTTCACATTAATGCACTAGGAGTTTTAGAGCTAACTAAGAAGTTAAACTTACTAAAATGAGCTAATAACCCTAAATTACACACTAGGGTGGTTTGAATTAATCCTACACTTAAAGAATCTAAGGAACTAAGTTTTGCTCATACATAATAATTTAAGAGTCCTACTAATGAATCTTATAATCAAAGGGAACAAACCAATTTACAATCTAACCTAAGGTTTAGATTCAATACAATAATCAATTATTAAGTCAATTGCTAAAGTCCCAATCTCCATGTTAAGACTCTTTCCTATGTTTAGTAGTGCTAAGCTAAAACTATGTGTGGCGCCCCACCCCTTAATCCACAAGATTAAGCTAAGGGGTGCTGTGTGACTCTTGCTAACCCTTCACTTATTATTGGATTAGGATGAAACCCATAACCCACTTAATAAGGGAAGGAGTAAGCATAGAATCAAACTTTCAGCCACTAAATAAGATTTCATACAAAGTGCGGAAGCAATTTATAATAAGAAACATCCAAGCATCATAATATAAATGTAATGAAATATAACTCAAAATATAAGCATATAATAATCCTAATATGCAGTCATAGGTACCTGTATTATTACAATATTAAATTTAAACAAATAGAATAGAAAACATGTTCATCCTCACAGGTAAAATAAATGGCCAAATATCCTCAGGTCCAAGCTGCTGCTCCTCCTCTAAATAAGGCTCCTCCTTAGGTACTGCAATCTCAGCCTGCTCTAAACCTGATATTGTCAGTTTCATAATGTAGGGCCCCAGCCAAAAAAAAAAAAACCATGTGTTAGACAATTGTCTAAGTACATTTTAGGCTGATAAGTTCTTATGTGTTTTGTAATATCACCATTTTACCATTTCTAAGTAATAACTATACAAATATAGGAGCAACTAGCAATGCTAAAAACAAAGGAAAAGCTATAAACATCATTTATACCTTAAGCAAAAGAGAGGCTAAGACATGCCTCAAATGCAAGCTAAACAATGTAAGGCATATGAATATAAATAACTAAACAAGTACTAGAAAAAAATACTACATTCTAAATATGCTGATGATCAAGAGATACATGCAAATAAAAATAACATAACTCAATAGTGATACATATAATAACAACAAAATTCTAACATCCTAAAATATGTGTATAAGCAAAACAAAGAAATAGCTGACTGAATAAAAATATTAAAAAGTAAACAAAATATCAAAACTAAATATATATGTAACCATCTGTGTACTAACTGCCATACAGAAAAGAGCTAATCTAGCCCACCGAATATCAAAGGATCTTAGCAGCAGCACGGCTAAGGCACCAACGGTGTACCCCTAGTGTCATACGAGACTAGGCAATCAGCACACAATGAAATAGCAGAAGATATAAATAAGGTCTTCCCCTAGTGTCAACAAGGAGACTAGGCAATCAGAAGACATAACTAAGAGGTAGCTCTAACACAATAATTATTATATTTAATCAATAACTTTAATATTCTTATAAGAAATCTAAGGAGTCTCCATATTTTCCTAACATTTTATTTATGCATCAAAGATCTTATATGATATGCTCAAGGAATTAAGGCACAAAAATACAAGGAATGCGTAGCAACAATCATCAAAGTAAGCAAGGGACTCTACTAAACATGGTGATATCATTTGTCTTCTAATTTAACCATTCTAACTATTCTAAGTTACACAAGTTTAGGATCACCATTTTCTTACTATCGAGTGTAACTTAGAAACTCATCCTTATAAGTTAAAAGAATTAGAATTGATCATGTTCTAATCTAATTCAATCAAATGATGACTATGAGTTAAATTAATTAATCATACGTTCTAATTTTATGAATTTATACATTCTATCTAAGATCTGATTAAGATCTTCTAAACCTATAGACTATGGATTAAACACTATGAGATTTAAGTTTAATCACATAATCCAAAGGGATAGACCTAAGTTCTAGGTTTTATTCTAAAAGTGATCTAATAGTTGAGGCAAATCCTATTAAGTAATCAGACTTAATAGGATGAATCTCCTATCATAAAACTAAAGTTAAAAGATAAAATAATCAAAAAAAGTTGTAAAATAAAAGAAAAGTCTAGAAACTAACAAAATCAAAGCTTCACCCATTGAGTAACCTATTTACCCAATGAATGAACTCTAACCTATGATCTAGTCCTAGTCTCAAAAAAGGTCCTTAAGGTGTAGTGTTAAAGACTTAGGGAAATTCTGGAATCTGACCTAATGGTTGATTTCACTCACTTAAATGCCACTAATACAATTATAACCGTGATTTTAGAATTCTGAAATGTTAATTAGAGGTTGAGAGTACTTAGTCTAATCTTAGGACAAGGTGACTATTTTGCCTTTACTTAAGGGTCTGAAAAGTCAACTTTTGACTTAAGGGCCCAAACTAAATTTTCTTAGTTCCAAATAATTTCTTACTGTCTAACTTGAAGATAGACAGTAAGTACGTCCGATTCGGATGAGAGACGGATCCTACAGGTCCAAATTAAGGTTTTTGGCCTAAGGGCAATTCAGTAATTTCACTCTACTAAACCCTAAATTTTTATGTATTTAATTGTAGGTTAATGTTCAAGGATTCCATAGAGTCCAAGAACACTAGATTCTGAGTTCAATTGACTAAGTTATGGATGCTTTGCTTTCTAAGGGCAATTTGGTAATTTCGGGTCGGTCAACGGGTGACAAAAATTAAACTTTTCTATTTTAAGTCCAATTTTAGCAAACTCAATTTTTATAGCTTTCCTATAGTATACTGAGTGTGCTGATAGGGAGTAAACCTAATTCAGACCTCAATTGGTCAAGTTATGACCTAACTAAGGTTAAGGGTATTTTGGTCATTTTCTATATATCTAGGGTTCAGATTCTAAATATTATTTTAGTTTATTGATGACATTGAAATTCTAAACTAGTTAGCATCTTGGATTTTTGAATTTGGAGTTGATTTGACCAAGTTATGGTTATTTGAATTCTAAGGGGCATTTTGGTCAATTTTCCCTAAAGTCAACTAGGAATTCTAGAGTTAACTTTTTGTCCTGATGTCTAAATGGAAATACTAATACTACCACAGTGATGGGGCTAATCTCCTGAGTATTTTAAGACCCATATTGACTATGTTTGGTCAACTAGGTTAAAAGTTAAGTGGTCCTAAAGAGATCATAAAATGCTACATCGTTATACGTACCCCGAAATTAATTTTTACATTATGCCATTTGATTCCTTTTATTTTTCTTAGTATTTTGAGACCTATATTGACTATATTTGGATTTTCCTACAAAAAGTTATTAAACTTTTAAGTTTTACTATTCAAAAATACAGTTTGTATTATTTTACTATTCATTTATTCAAATTGAATTAATTTACTGTTCATTTCTAAAGTTATATATATACATAATTTTTGTAATTATTAATTAACTAATTAATTTATAATTAAGATCTAATTATTAATTAAGTATTAATTAATCTATTATTTAATTAATCTAAATATTTAATATTATTATTTTACTATTGAAAAGTAATTAGGCTAATTATAGGCTAATTAATCTTAATTATCTGCTAATATTTAATTAAAAATAATTAATTATAGATTTATTGTTTAATATTAATTAATTATTCTAATTACTATAAATAATTAATTATTATTAAAATAAGCCTAATTATCCTCTAATTATTAATTATAGTTAATTAACTATAAAATTATTATTGAAAAGTCATTAACTCTAATCATAATTAATTAATTACTAACTGTAATTAATTACTAACTGTAATTAATTACTAACTATAATTAATTACTGATTAACAATAATTAATTAGCTTAATTACTGTCTGACTTGATAGTGGGCCCGCTCATGACACGTGGCAGCGCCTGCTTAGGCATTGCTCTGCGTATGGGCCCCACGGTACACCTGGCATGCCCGGTGACTGCCACGTGGCCCTGTGGGCCCCACGGGGGAAGTCGAAGAGCCGCGGGGCTCGGGCAGTATGCCCCACATGACACGTGGCGTGCCCAGAGGTTGCCATGTGGCGCAGTGGGCCCCACGGCCGAAGCCGAAGCACCGCTGGACTCGGGCAATGGGTCCAGATGCACGTGGCACGCCTAGAGGCTACCACGTGGCGCAATGGGCCCCACGGCCTAAGCTGAAGAGGCCGAAGAGACACGGGTGTCGGTGGTGGGTCCCACTTGACATGTGGCACTCCTGGAGGGTGCCACGTAGCGCTGCGGGCCCCACCCGGGCTTACGCGGACCCGATGCGGGCAGGTCGGGCTCGGGTCGACCCGGCCCGAGCCGGACTTCACCCGCTTCGCGAGGCGTCCCAAGGGCACCAGGCTAGGGCATGGCTTTTGCCAGCCTTCCCGGCGCCGGACCGCCGTGGCCCGCACTGGCCGACGGTCGCCCTCGTCGAGGCCTACACGTCGGCGGGCGAACCATCACTGGAGGTAGCCGGAGACGCCGGCAAAACCTAACCCTAGGACCTACGATCGGGCCGGCTACGGGTAACGAATTCGAATGTGGATCTTACCCCGATTCTGGCCGATCAAAGCGTTGATCGTCGGATCGGGTCCGTCTACTCGACAATCAATGGCATGGAATAGCTATACGAATTTGAGGCGTAGCAATTCAATGAGAATCAGAGGGGTTTGGGTATACCTGGAATTGACGGTCGCGATCGAAGACTCAGTGAAGGCTCGATCGACAGCTCCGGATCTCTCGCTCGAGCCCAAATGACGAGGCTGAGCCTTAAGGGGCCTCGGGGCGGAGTCTGTGAGGCTTGGCGGGTGCTGGTTGGGCGAGACGATCGGCGACGCGCCGCGTGTCACGCGGGCGACGGGGCCGAGGGAGACGGGCCGAGGACCGTCCGATCGATCCCGATCGGACGGTCTTGATCTCTCGATCGGGTCTGATGTCTGGGGGTGACGGCGTCCCTTGCGGGCGAACGGCGTGGAACGACGCCGTTTGAAAATATTATTAAATTAATATTCTTTAATATTTAATATATAAATTTCTAATTTAATTTAAATTGTTAAATTGGTTCGAGAAATTTCCAAATATTCACCCCTAGCTAATTGAGGGGTGAGGAACGCAACGACGAGATCGGATTTTCGATCCGACGAGTATTTTGATTCCTCGATTTTCGGGGCATTTAAATATTATTAAAATATTCGTCAAATTTTTGACGACTTCCGATTGACATGAAAACTTCACCCCTAGCTAATTTGGGGTCAATGAATGCAATGGTGATGCCCATTTTCCAATCTGAGGTCAATTTAAATAGGTCAAAATTTAAGGTTTCTGTATTTTCCAGAAATCAGGATTCAATTCATTTGACTCCTGATTTGGGCTAGGTCTTAGAGGTTGACTCCAATTGACCTAATTAGCACTTATGATTAAATTTAAGACTAAGATTAGTCCTAATTAACTAAGGTAACAATCTGGGTTGTTACACTATGTTATCCTAACTATTTTCCTACTCAAGACATTGTCTAATGCTAAAACATGTCATAAGTTATGTATTCTAAGGTGTCTTATGGTTTAGGAGACCTAAATAGAAAAACCCCTAACTTTTGGAATTTATTATTAATTAATTCAAGGGTCAAGAACTCAAATTTTCCGTTTGATGTTCAAATAATGCAAACATAGATACTATAATTTCCTTATAGTAAAATAAGTACAATGACATTAAGTAGGAGTCAAATTGGACATAAAATAGCTAATTTATATATTAATGACTCTTAGGGACAATCAAAAATTCATTAATTAATTATCAAATTAGAAAATTAAGATCAGATTAATGTTCTACACTTTTTTCTGATCAAAATGACATAATTTCAATATATTTAGATTCTTAAATCAAAAGTTATTATATTTATTTATTCTAAATTTAATTAAGTAAATTATTTAATTCTTTGCAAAAATTCCAACTCACACTTGCTGTCTGCATGCGCGCCTCAATCTCCTGTATGCACGCCAGTGTCGAGGCCTGCACGCGAGTCAGGCAGTGTGCACGACCCGTTGATAATGGTGTGTCTGTCAGGGCCGATCTCCTCTACATTGGACATCTATTTCATTTATTTGTTATGATCGAATAGGGGGAGCTAGGGAATTGCCTTACTCATGATTCCAAGCTCCTCAGGATTTGTGCCTCTCTTCAAATTAAAGCTCTCACCATGGCCTCCATCAACAGCTCTGAACCCCCAACTATCAGCAAACCTAACGTCCTAACTATGGATTCCGTAAAATCAATAGTTATAGCTACTATTAACTACTACTCAATTGGTAGTGAAGAGCGCCAATCGAGCTCTATCAAGCTCAATTGGAGTTCGACAATCATTCCCTGAGATGTGAAATAATAGAATGAAATAGAATGGAAGTGAAAATGAGCCATTATTAATGGGAAAATAGGAGTACTTTTCACTGTCGGGTGTTGATTAGGGTTTGCTAATTGGCTGCCTTCTGAAGCTCAAACTCTGCATAGACTCCCCAGCAGCTAAACTCTAATGTAAAATGTGAAATGGGATGCTTAGGGCATTAATTGAAGTGGGGATGGTGCTGGAGAGGCAGAAGTAGCATGGCACTATGCGGCTTTGCGAACGCATTATCGTGAGCTGCGGAGATGCATTGTAGTGCTGTGCTACTATAGCGATAGTCATTCAATTCCGTGTGATCGAGCGATTGACGATCAGGAATGAACCTGCCATCTCATTAGTCTGTGGGTCTAATGCCATTCGGCCAAATTGGATTTTTTATTTCATTTTAAATATCTAATTAATATAAGGTCTTAGTTAATCAAAATCAAATAATCAAAGGAACTCCAAAAAAATCTCAAAAATTCACCCATATCTAATCTTGCAATTTCAATCCATTATGAATAAAATTAGTGTAAATACACTCCCTAAAGCACAACATGAACAATGATAATGCGTAGTCATTTTGGAGCTCATTTCACCTAACAATGGGTTTATCCTTAGTTAATTAAGGTTCTAAATGTCATCAACAAAAGTAATAATAAAATTATAAATAAATGTCACCATAATATTCATCAATTTAAGATATTACATTATTACAATTATATAAAAATATAAAAATTTATGAACCAAATGAAATCTAGATTTTTTAATTTAATTATTTTCTAATTGTTTAAAACGCACGCTTGCCAAGCTCCCAGCTACGGCAGTTTACACATAGACGCAGCGCCCCCGCGTGCTCAAAGCCTCGGGCTACCCGTCCGACACTGTCCACTATCTCCGTTGGGATCTAATAAAGACAATTTAGGGCATCACAATACTCGTGACTCCAGACTCTTCAAGACGCCCATCGTATCTCGTTTTGAAGCTTCTGTCATAGCCTATCCTGTGAACTCAAAACCCTCAATTATGGTCAACTCTAACATCCTAATTCAAGTGCCCTAACTCTAAGGTTATAGACTAGTGTTCCCTACTATTTATTGCAAGTATATTGAGTGCTAATCAAGCTTTTTCAAGCTCAATTAGGCTCAATAATTGTTCTCAAGATAATGCAATGATAGAATATAATCAGCAGGAGAAAATAGCAAGGCTAAAATAATGGGAAATCAAGGTACCTTTCATTCATCATCTGAAAGCTCTGCCCGATTACTGTGCTTGCACTTGTTGATCCCTAACCTTAGCAACACCTACTCTCCCTCCTTGATTTAACAAACAAGGCCTTATGGTGAGCATGGCTTTCCTTTGAACGAGTAGATAGACAGTTCTACCATCGATTCGAAGAGGCACGCCACTCTTGCCTCGGCTTTGGGAATGATAGTCCATATTAGATCTGGATTGTCCAATTACTCCTGATCCACGATCCTAATTAGATCTGGCAGCCGATTAGCGGCTGCTGTCTTATTATTCTAGAAGGTTCATGGGATGGTACGGATTGCTCAATTCGGCTGTCCCATGCTTTGTCTAGGACAACAGATCATCCGATGTCAGAACAGTAGTCTAAGGGCTCTCAGATTTTAATAATTATAAATTAAGTAATTAATTAATTTATCTAATTTAATAAATTCCAAACATTAACCAAATTATCTCCAAAAATTCTGAAAATTTTACCCTTAGCTAATTTGGATGTGAGGAACTCAAATAAGATGTAGAATTTTTTATTTGATGTTTAAATATTTATCTCATTTTCTCAGTTAATTAAATTGATCAAAATATTGATCTCATACAAATGACTTCCGAATTCTAGCAAAACTCAAGGATTGGTCTTAAGACAATTTTAGGACTAATGGTGAGGTTCTTAAATTGAAGTAACAGCCATGGGAAGTTATAGAGGAAAGCAACTAGTTTGAGGTTATCGAAAAAGATTTAGCAAGTATTAAGGTTGAGTTTATTTAATTAACTCAAGTCAACATAATTTTCCTAGCCTATGAAATGGAATTCAAAAAGTAATCCCATTTTTCCTTGGATCTCATTTGCACTAAAGCAACGAGATGTAGCCACTTTATTGAGGGTTTGAAAAATTCGATTAAAGATCATCTAGTGTCCCAACACCATGATAGCTTTGCTAAATTCTAGAAGGGGCAAGGCTAATAGAGCACCACCAATTGCAGAAAGAGAAAATAAAGAGGTGCCTACCATCCTCCTGTAAATCTGAATCTTTTAAAAGAAATTGTTCTCAATTGCCTAAGGTCAATTAGATGGCCCATCAGCAGTAAATGGGCCAAGCAAGCAAGGCAATATCAAAAGCCCCATACATATAGTAAATGTTACCATCAAGGTAATAGATGATTACTTGTGAAAGAGTGGGCCACATGTATTAGGATTATAAGGCCATTTATATAGTTAATAAGGTGATGAATGATTGTTCTTAGGCTGTTCATAATCAAGCCCCTGTAAGAGATCAAGCTCAAGCATTAGTAATAATGCCTTCTCTAGCGACATAGCAGGAGCAAACCCAAAGAAGAGCACCTCATTCCGCTTCTTAAACTCTTCAAGTTGCTGGAAGAAACAACCAGAAAGGTAAGGCAGTTAGTTTATTTGCCGCTCTACCAAGAGTCTATGCATTGACTCCCATTATCACCTCAGAAGACAACAAAGTTGTTTTAGGTATGCTTCAAGTTTATTTTGCTCATTTTCTTTTCTTTCTTCATGTCAATATTTGGATATTTTATTTTTTGTAATAGACAAATAATTAATTTATATTTATTGTAAACATGCTTTTTATTAAGAACTAGTCTTGTAATGTATTATTTAATACAAGTGCTAGTTATTCATTTATATCAGAAAGTTATGTACAAGGCTTAAATCTCCAATAGTTCCTCGTGGGGAGTTCCAGTTCTATGTGTGAAGAAGAAAGATGGTTCCTTGTGAATGTTTATAGAATATCACGAGATGAATATCATGATCATTAAAAACAAGTATCATTGCTAAAGATCAATGACATTTTTGATCAATTGGAAGGAGCTAAGGATTTCTCAAAAATACATTTAAGATTTAGATATTATTAAATAAGTGCTAAGGAAGAAGATGTTCCTAAAACTATATTTAGAACCAGGTAAGGTCATTATGAATTCTTAGTCATGTCTTTCAGACAAACTAATGCCCCATCCGTATTTATGAATATGATGCAGTGCATCTTGAAACCTTATCTCATTGAGTTCATCATCGTATTCATTGATGACATCTTAAATTATTTTAAGAATGAAGTTGAACATGAGAAGCATCTCAGAGCAGTCTTAGAATGGCTAAGATATCATAAGTTGTTTGCCAAATACTAAAAGTGCAAGTTTTGGTTAGATTATATGACATTATGGGGCCACGTCATTAATGTTGAATGGATTATAGTTGATTAGATAAATATAAGAGGGCTGGAAGCGTGGGTGGCACTGTATACATGTGCCCATCTTCTAGTGTGGCCACGGCTAGGATTAGACATAGGTGGCCACTATTGGGTCGTGCTACGGAGCCGATTCCACTTCTTGACGACCCCTCTAAAACTACCCATTAGGTTGTTCTCCCTCTATTGTAGCATTAAGGACCTTTCCTAAAGCTTGAGGTTACATGTTCGATGAGGTAGAAAGTCACGAAGCTTTAAGTTCAAGGGTATTTGGTACTTCATTCTTGCCCCCATCCTATGGATTTGCTATCGTGTGTTGGCCTTAATTGAGCTCAACCGTGGCCTAACAAGCACGGGCATGTATAGTAACATATAATTCCAGAGACTTTCCCCTAGGCTCTTGGTTAATTCACAAGTACAGTGCTGTTGTCCATTGGGTCAAAATTGACCCAAGGCACCTACTAATGCCCTATTTAGAGCAAGCCTTGGGCTGTTTAGGGAACAATAGCCTTCCACAATAAAAGCCTAAGTAAAATTTTCCATAAGATCCAGGGTTAGTTGATCTATCTGTCGGTAGATGGGGCTTTCACATGCGATAGATAGATATAAACCCTAGCTTTATTTTGGTATAACCTTTGTTTGCTGCATTAATTGGTATACAAAAAAATTACAAACCATAAGCCGCCTATTTCATTTTCCCGATGGAAGATGGACAGTGTCAAGAGAGACGGCTTGACCGGGTGACACTGTCATCAGACCATCATGCGGCTTGACCCGTGTGCAAGCTGTGGAGGTCTACGTGCGTGCAAGGCCGCACGCATGTGCGTGCCCTCCCTTAGGCACAATAATTATAATTTAATAACTTTGAAAATATAATTCCAAATATATTAAAATTATATATCATTTTGATCACAAAAATATGTAGAACAATAATAAGAACTTGATTTTTTAATTTGATAATTAATATTGCTAATGACCTTTTAAATATCACTAAGATTTATTAGTGCTTAGATTGACCATTTAATGTCTGATTTGATTCTACTTAGTGTCATTGTACTTATTATGCTACAAGGAAGTTATAGTCACTATTTTTACATAATTTGGACATCAAATAAGAAATATAAGTTTTTGACCCTAAATTAGCTTAATATTAAATTCTCAGGACATCAACTATAATACTCTGCCCTTAAAGCAGCACAAAAATCATCGAATGTTACTACTTGATGCTTCTAAGCTAATCTTCTATATTTCCAGTACCACCATCTACCAGCAGATCCTCCAAACAGAATTCCCAGAATCTGGAGATGGTAGCTATCAGAAAAAGTTGTCTCTCAAAAAGTAGTGGTCACACGATCCAACCACTCTTTGGCAAGGATAAGGAGACTAGTTCCTCTAAAAGTCAGACAAAATAAAATCTTATCTAGCACTTCTACTCGTGAGGAGATACTCCTTCCATGATCCTTCCATAAATTCT
This sequence comes from Gastrodia elata, assembly GCA_016760335.1. Taxonomy (NCBI): domain Eukaryota; kingdom Viridiplantae; phylum Streptophyta; class Magnoliopsida; order Asparagales; family Orchidaceae; genus Gastrodia; species Gastrodia elata. The sequence continues at coordinate 27,760,035 of CM028674.1, read as the reverse complement.
ACCATCTTAGAAATCATCTGCCCAATACTCGTAGAATAATCTAAGGTAGTCAAGGAAATTAATCTATTGATATTCCATCCCAAAAGTTTCATTCAATTTTTAGTTCTGGTTTTCCACTTATTTTAGTTATAAGCATTTAATTTGTATATTTTACTTCTTTAAAATCCATTCAGATCCTAGGATGTCCTTTACTACTTGTCTTTAACCTTTAGCCATGTTTTACTCATTTATGATTCATTCAATTCCTAAGGTGTCATTTCCAGATATTCTTAGTTTCATTTCTGAGATTCCAGTTGAATGAACTATGGATGTTGCTTTTCTTATACTTAGTGATTGTGATCTTATCTGTTACAGAGAATGGATAATAAAGTAAATAGGAACATTTCCTTATCTGGCACTTTATGACACCTCTCTGATACCAACTGTGGCACCCCGTCCCGTTGCCGCGCACAAAAGAGATAACATAATCAATTTTGGCGGTAGAGCAGTGCGCTACTCGGGAAGGAATATCCCATCTCCCTGAATAGCTGAAACTACCATTGAAAAGAAACCCATCTGATGGGCTGCTGACTCAACCTCAAAGGAGGGTCAAGAACTAATATTTAAGATAAGAGTAGTATCCTTATCCTAAGTATTAGGAAAATACATATATTGGATTTAAAATATAACATAAAGAATCCAATATATGTATAAAATAACAATATTTCTAGTATGCTGATCATAATACTAAGTATAAGTAATATATAAACAGAGTGCAGAAGCTAAAAAAGATATCCATAAATATTCATCATAGAAGTTGAATAGAATATTCATCTTAGAAAAGAATAGAAAATATATCCAAAGTTATTACAACTAGTTTTTAAAAATACAGAATAGAGTCTAAATACTAAACTAGAAAATAACTAAGTCAAAATAGTAAAAACTGAAGGAGAAATCTGCTATGACTCTGCAAACTCCTCCTGAACCTCTTGAACGTTCTCCTGACCATGATCAATAAGCTGCTCAGTATCTAGCAAATTGCTGGATCCCAATAGTGCCACGTGTTAAATAATAAGTCTAACACATCGAAATTAATCTAAACAGTTTTAATCATTTAATTAACATTTAAATAATGTAAATTGAACTGTAAAAATATTGTAAAGGTAACTAAAAGCATAAAACAATACAAAACTGAAGTAAAATAAAGTAAAGTTGTATTGTAAACTGAATACTAAAAGTAAACAAAAATAGTAATGGATCTAAAACTGGGTAATAACATGTAAAACTATGATGTATGTCACTCAATACATGCATCTCTATATGCCATGATATGATATGCAACTGATATGCAACTAAAATTCTTTTGAACATGTATAAATTGTACAGTCCAATGTCTACATATATTCGGTTGGGAATCCAGTACTAATCATCCTAAAAATTCTCCAATTAATATATGCAATATTCCGTAATCCATAAATCATTACTGATACTCATACTTCATCTCATGTTTATGCTCATGACTCTACACTACATGCCTTAAAATTCAGAAATCCAGAAAATGATTTAAAATCAGATATTGAATCAAATGTCTCCATTGTGCAGAATCCATTTAAATGGATTCCAACTCCTAAGTCTAAATTCAATAGTTTGTTTTACTTAGGATTTTACTTAAAATCATCAGTTGGAAAGATTTTATATACATATTTAATATGTTTTCAATAAAGGTGAACCTAACATTCAGTTTGTTTAAAACTTCACTTATAAAAGCGTACTTTGATAGGAGGCAGTACCCAGTCATAGTTTATATCTCAAACTAAGCTGTTAAATACTTAGATTTCCAACATACTTAGTGTCATAAGAAGAGTACTTAGGATACTTAGTTTGGTTAAAATTGCACGTATCAAAGCGCACTTTGATAGGAGGTAGTGCCCGGTTGTAGTTTATACTCAAACTAAGGATTTAAGTCACTAATTATAATATTGTTAGGATTGGATGATTTAATATAAGTGGAACTATATCCAACGAAGCTCACTGGATAGAACACAAATATAATCCTATATTAAAGTGAATCAACTAACTCCTGGATACTGTAGAAGTGATCTAGCACTATAGATAAACATAACTATACTAAACTAATAATCTGAGTTCAGTCGATGCTATTTAATTAATTAAGGATCACCAAGGATATGAGATTTAGACTACAAGAGGTGAATCCTACATTAGGTTCCAAGGATGTGACCAAAAAGATCACCCAATATAGGTCACTACCACATTGGAGAAATCTAATTCTAAGTACTTCAGGTGATTCTACCATAAGGATTTAAGATCAAGCTTCTAGGATTAAGAAGGATCATTTAAGTTTCTATCTCAAGATGTCACAATAAGTCCTTCCTACCACAATGTATTAACATTTTTAAGGCTATTATTATTACCATAGAAAATTTAATGTAAGACCATCAAGACCTTATATATCTAATATTTATGCAAAAATTCATAAGTTTTATTCATTAAGCTTATTTTGATCAAATCAGATGGATAAACCTATCTGATCAATATCTATACTACAATTTTAGGGTATAATCAAGAGTATTATTAAGATTTGATCTTGTGATAAATTAACTTAGTTTTATAATTACCTTTATGCTAAGAGTCTTATCTAAGGGAAAACTAAAGATCTAAAGTTTAGGTCTAGATACTTAATCACATAAGTACTTTTATTACCTTAGCACTTCCAATTCAATGAATTGAGATCAATATCAAATCATATGCTTTACTAAAATCATGCCAACTAAGTTATCTTTCAATCAAGTTAATTATTTAAGTGATTAAGGACTTAGGTCTTAATCAGATAGGTAAGGGTTAACCCCTAGCCTTGCAAAATTAAGAACAATAGTTGGTTTATAGACTGATGACAAATCAATCCATTATGGGTGTATTATTAATGGCAAATTTTATATTTAGATTAAGTATCATTTACTTAATCAAGTTCTTAGGATTCTTATATTTAATTTTACTTTAACATTAAATTAAGTAAATTAGTGTGTCCAAATCAATGTTAAAGTTCTCTAACATACACCATAAAATTATGAAAACATAGGAATATAAAGTGACATAAAATAGAAGGTAATTAAGGCTAACTAATTTTAAATCAAACAAAAAGGATTAGCACTTGATTATAAATCTAAAGAACTTAAATTTCATGCAAATTAGTTATAAAGTTCTACCTGCTCATACAACAATTAAAGATTCTAACATTTTTATTTGACACAAAATATTCAAGCAATTATTTATAAGATTTGGAACATGACATTTAGGGTAAAATGGTGGATTTTTCATTGAAATTCACCTATAGATTTAATTAGTTTAGATTTGATATATTTTGGCCTCATTAGGGTCCTAGGGTCATTAAAATGTGAAAAATCACAAATTTGGGAAATTCTGGATAGTTCAGGGCACTTTAGGGCAATTCTTGGCGCTACAGCTGTAGCGCCTTCTGGCCAAAAGCCAGGCGCTATGGTGCATGGCAGCGCTTTCATGCGCTGCGGCGGATTTTAGCGTTTTGGCGTGTGACAACGCTTTCAGGCACTGCGGCGTGCTACAGCGCCTATTTTCTGAGGTGCGGACGCTACAGCACGCTGCAGCAGACCCAAATTCAAAACTTTGAGTGTTGCGGCGCATTACAACGTCTGTTTTATGAGGTGCGGACATTATGGCATGCTATAGTGGACCCAAATTCAAAACTTCGGGCGCTGCGGCACGATGCAGCGTCTGACGGTGATTTTACCTGTGCAAAAACCGTAATTGGTCTCGTTTCGCACTCTAATACTCCAAATTCGGGGCACCTCACATGTGGTGTTATATACTAATGGAAAGGTCCAATACCTTTCCATTGATACTAAAATTGGCACAAATGGATTATCCTAATGAGCAAAAATTGGTGCCCTGGCTACATGTATACAAAAATGATACATCTTTTTGACAGAAAATTTTAATGGAGAACTTGATCTTCGATCGGACTCGTTGAGTCCTATTGATGCTCAACAATCATACCTAGCTTCTATATAATAGCTAATTAGCATGTAAATCATAGTATTTTGATAAATCAGAAGAGTTGAGCACAAAGGAGAGTAAGCAAAAGGGTACCTTAGTATTTAGAAAAGAAAGAATATCTAAGATTTCCTGCAAAAGCTTGAGATACTACAGTAACACCTAATATTGGGTAGGATACCCTAATCCAATCTTGGGGTCATTTTAAGAAGCCATATGGAAAAAAAGGAAGAAATGTAGAAGAAATATCAATCAAGTATTATTGTAATTCATTAATCTTCTTAATTTCAAACTTTACTCATTTTAAATTCCAAGTTGTACAGCCAACGAGGATGACACCTCTTTTAAAAGGGGGACTCTCTAACAACTCTAGTGTCATTATATTTTATTATCCAATCCAATTAGAATGAAACTTCCTCATTAACCTCCAAACATCATTTGGATCTAACTCCAAAAAATTGAACTAACTTGGAAGTTGTTTAATTTTTATGATTATTTTAAATAATTTAATTAGTTAGAAAATTATGAAAATTATTTGACCTCCAATCAAATATCCGAGTTCATTTTTAAATTTCTCACCCCAAATTAACTAAGAGTGAATTTTTGGAAAATTTGGAGCTCGTTTGATCAATAAAATTTAATTAATTTAATTTATATTACTTTACTTTTCATTTATTTAATTAAATAAATTAATTAATGATTGATTAGCCATTTGAATTGAACAACAGGTGATCTACACTACTTTATTCAAACCGCCCTTTCAATCGGATGGCTGTAAAGCGATTCACGGCACTTCCCTGATCTAGTCGTTGGTTCAAATTACAGATCCAATGGACAGAACACGACATAAATTCAACGGCCAAAACATGACAAAGCATTGAGCAATGTATTGTATCTCTACGTGGCCATGACTGCGCTCATGGCATTGGGTCATGCCATGACCCATCCTTGATCACTCACTCACATGCTTGAGCCAACTCTCGACACCCCATTCCCTTCTTCTCTACAAACCCATGCATCTTGAAACATAAAGAAGAACTTTTGACCCTTTTGCATGAGGAACGAGCTAGGAAAATGATGGACTATATGCATTCTTTTCACGTTCTCTCTCTTACGTAAGTTCCCTCCATTTAGTTTAATTTTGCAATTTCTCTTCATCCCTTATGGATTGTCGAACCTAATTGAACTCGAGTGAGCCCAATTGGGGCTTGATACACTCAGACATGCACAATAATGTATAATGCCTGAGTGTGTCCGAGGCTTCTCGGCCCCATAGCTCTCTTTCTCCATTGGTTAAGTGTTCCTTGGGTCAGCCTAAACCCAAGGAACACAATGCCACCTTCACTAGGCTATATTGCCTGATGTGTATGGAGTATTTCTCCTCCAGAGTTTACCCTAGGCTCCACTCTCAGACAATTAGGTTTATGCACTTTAAGGAATTCAAATTGGGGTTTTCATGCTCATTTGAAAGCTCTGTCTGGTAGCGTCATTTTGGTATATCGCATGCCAAAAGGCTCCACATGTGCTAGAAAAAATTAGGGTTTATATGAAACCCTAATCCCTCCATGTCTTGATCCTGACGCGATGGAGGAGAAGAACAATGTAGGTCAGGTTGCCCACTACCCACGCTCTCTCAAAGCGTGGGCCCGTCGGGTTCTTGCTGACCTGATAGCGCCCGTATAATACGAATTTAATTAATGTTCTTTGTAATTAGTAATTTGAAATTAGGATATAATTCAAATTATATTAATGTATTAAGCCTTTAAATACCTACCCAAATATATTGAAATTATATACCGAAATGATCATAAAAAATGAGTAACACAATAGTATGATATTAAAATTTAAGTTTGATAATCAATTTTACTAATGACCTTCCTAAGCACCTTTTAGATGATTATTGTTTAATAAAGCCTATAGTGCTGTAAATTGACCATACTGCTTGTCATTTTAATCTTTATGCTATAGGGAATGCAAACTCACTCATTATATTACATTTGTACATCAAATGGAGAATTTGATTTTTAGGACCCAAATGTATTAATATTTTAATCTAAAATTGGGATTTATCCCACTTAGCCTCCTTAAACCTTAGAAAAACTTGAATTGATCTAGGTCATAACATAACTAAATTGTAGAGAAGTGTAATGGTATGAAAACACTTAGATCAACCTAATAATTGTTTAACCTTAGTCAATTAAAGCTTCAATCTAAGCTTTTCAGAGGAAGAATGTGATATTTCGAAGATGAATAAATTTGTGATGCCATCTGAATTATAATATATACAGAACAACAAGTAGAAGTTGGGACTACTAGTGCCCCACATCTAAACCTCATTAGCTAAATATTTGACCTAGAAACTTTAAGGGTTTAGATGAACGTGGAATATAATTTATTTCTTCCTTAGATCAATAGTGATAGAAATTTAACATTAGGGAGTTAGTATTAATAATTATTATTGAGTATGATCCATCATTTAGACCCTAATTAGATCAATCCATTTGTAAAAAGAACCCAAATAATTAAGACTTGAATCCCTTAGTGAGCAAGTTAAAGTAAATAGATGAGCTTGAACCTTAGAAAACCTTCTTAGATGCAAATGGAACTAGAACCTTTAGCAACCTATTTATGGTAGATCATACATCCTAAAATAAGAATAGCAGCTAGGGGAAAATTTAAGAGATTGCAGTTTCTAGATTTATAATAGGATTCAAAAATCAAATTTCTTAATTAAATTTCTTTATAATTTTCCAATTAAAATATACTAATATAAGAAAATATTTTCAAAATCACACACACACACACACACACACACACACACACACATATATATATATATATATATATATACTATTATTCAATTGACTTGGACATTAATTAATATTTAAGCAACTTAGGGGCTTAATTAGCCTCAATCATTAAGGTAGACAATTAAAAGTATATAACAATGGATATCACATAATTTACAACTAAATTTGTTAATTCTTAAATGTTGTATTGTATTGAGATTATATTCTTCAATATTCATTCAAATATTATGTATAAATAAAACATTAAAATATTATACATAGGAGTTTTATGTGGTGGATTAGTTTGTATAAATATGTTTTGAGCCAGAACAGGCTATAGAGAGATTTGGAGACCACAAATATTCTAGATGGGGAGTGTGTATGTATTGGGAGACCTCATTTTATATGGTTGAGCAAACATGCTGAACTATTTGCTTATTCTGTAACATGCTCACAAAACAAACCCTTAATAGGATAAATAATTTAATAATGCATAAAATATAATTTAATTGATTGTCTATAATTTTATATAGTCTTTGATTGTGCTTTTCAATGTAATCAATCCTTGGGACTGAGACCATTTTACTTATTTCAGTCTTTACTTTTCAGTGTTATTTATAGCTTTTCATGCAATGTATGTTTTACTCAGTTTTACATTTATGGTTAAATTGTTCTTACAATGCTTTACTTTTACTTTGGAAATATGCTACTGAACATATACATATTTCAATCATTTCTATATGCACACTAGTATACATAACTTCTTGTATCTGCTTCCTTTACCTAACTTATTTTCTGCAGGCTTGACCCACTACTCATGTATGTATACTTACTCTTTTACTTGATATTTTCTAGTCTTTTCAAACTTTTAGTATATCATCTTTATACTACATTGTGCACCGCTTATAGCAAAATTATAAATTATAAATGTGATATCTTATAACTAAACTAAAGTAGTAACTTTAAAATGTATTTAGACTTTATAAGTCTAATCACCTTTTTTTTATTATTTGTGCCCTACCGTATTAAATACCAAATACTGTAGATCAGAAGCTTGGTGGTGATCCAAACTGCGTGTTGGTAGTAGAACCTGAGGAGCAGTTTAGAAGACCTACTTTTATCTTTTTTGCTTAATTTACCAGTGAGGATGAGAGCTATTACATCATTTAAACAGTTTGTATAATTATTATAACCCTGGTTATTTTTACTTTCTTTTTTGTGATGGACATATTTTCTTTTCCTTACTCTGGAAAGTTTGGATGATAGATATGCATGTATTTATATTCATTATACTTATATTTTCATTTACTTTCCTTATCTCAAAAGATTTTTAGTCGCATAGTACTTAATAATGGGTTAGTTCTACTAATTCGATATTAAGTACTACGGTAACCTCAGTGTTAGGTTAGAGTACACCTAATTTTAGAGTAGTATTGTTGGGCTTTTTGGAGGAGATGACTTCGAAGTTGTTGCAACTTTCTCACAAATGATTCTAAGGCTTTTGGAGGTAATGCTGAGCCTTACAAGAGTTCAAAAAATATGTTTGAGTGAAGAGGGAGGGAGGGACGTCATCAAGGGGGATGAAATAACAAAGGGGAGCTAAGAGGGTAGAGTTGGGTATTCAATTGAATCTTGAGGCTCAGGATTTTGATTGCATAAGGGAAAACTCTCTAAGCCTTAAGGATTTATATATGCATCTTTTCATACAATTCACTAGGCTAATTGATATTGTTAAACATCGATCAGGATTGATTGTTAGCTATGAAGGGCTCAGGTACATTAGTATTGTCCCTTTGATCATCACCCTAACTGAGAACATGTAGTGTTAAAGTGATCCAGGTGGAGTGATTTGGGATGAGATCATCCATGAGAAACCCATCAAATGACCTAAGAGAAAGGCTTTAGTTTGGCTAAATTTGTGGCTAAGCATTTCTAAAGAAACATTTATTCCATTGTTAATCTATGGTTAGGCTTAATCACTGGACTCATTATTAAAGCATTCACACTAAGAAATTCTAAATTATTCCACGGTCGAAGGAGAATTGGGGGTTTCTATGTTTTTGGGCATGCCTTAAGTACCGTAGTCTAAGAAATTATAATGTCATGCTTTTTAGGAGATTACAATTTGATTTAAATCATTTCCTTCAAAGTTGGTGGCTCGTACACATATTTCTCTTTATAGTGAATTAAGATTATTAGGATACCAAACTTGGGGATGATGAAATTGTTCACTCAAGTCAACAATATGTTAGTTGAGAAACTGACACCATTCGATCCTTCCGCTATTTAAATCAGATGATCATTATTTATCTAGTTGTTTGGATATATTATCGGTTGTTGACTATTAACTAATAATCCAACAATTCTGGTATCACCGGCTAATTGAGTTAATATCTGTCATCTAAACCAAATTGTTGATGCGAGGACTAAGAACACACCTACCATTACATAAAGGTTAAATGAAATTTAATTAAATAAAATAGATCATTTTATATCCAAAATAAATGATGTTTTACTTATAGGATTATTTAAGATGTTGAATCCGAGTATACAATTATTTTAAATTATTCATTTAAATTATTTAAAATGAGTTCCTTTAGTTTCTTGCACGATTAATTCACATAAATGAATTCCTTAATGAGAAAAGAATGAAAATAATTTCTTGGCTTAAGAAAATTGTTATTATCATATTAGCACATGATATTCTATAAATATTATCTATTTCGTAGTTTTGAATAACTTGGAGTGATTTCAAAGGCAATAGAACAACTATTTTAATTAGAATATTAAATAGTATATAGAATATAAATAGGGCCAAGAAAAGTATATGTGAAAGTATAAATAGGGCCACAATTAATAATTTTGAATAAATTTTGGAGGACACCTTTCTTTGTTAAAGGTGGGATATAATTCATTCCATTTCTCTTTTTCTTACAAATATGGCCAGTTCGAATTTTCAATCTTTCCAAAGAAAAGAATAAAAATATTTACAAAAGTGAACTGATAAAATAAAAATATTTTCTAACAACTCATAATTTGTTATAGTATCTTATCTTGATAAATTTTATAGATGAGAAGCATATTACTTTTAAAATTTATGATGAAAATTCAACTTAACAATAATTATATATATATATATATATAGGAAAGATTTGAAATTATTTTTCAAGTAAAATAGCATCACTTAAAGTATCTATACGATAGAAAAAAAAATAAAAATAAATATAGAATGACAAAATTAGAGATTAGTTCAATGCATAATAGTCAGCTCATGTTACATGTATCTATCACATTTTTGCATAGCAATCTACATTTTTGGTGCATTGGGTCACCTAAGCAAATTATATTTATTTAAATTTAAGTGGGCCCACATAGAAGAGATGTCAACATTTTCTTTTTTTCTCATAGACAAAAGGAGACATGAATAAAAGCCAAGGTCGATCAATTATATTTAGTTCATTTCTTAGCCATTAAAGTCTCTCAAAATGATTAGGCTTTGTAAGAATATCTAACAAATTCTATTACTATGTCTCCTTTGGCTAAGTGATCTCTAATAAAGTGGTGTCTAACTCAATGTGTTTTGTGTGTTAATGATGTGAATGATGCTTTGTGATGGCACTTATGTTGTCATGCTTGACAGGTATTTTTTATGTAGTTTGATTTCAATTTTTAGTAGTATCTACTTAAGACATGAGTTGAGTTAAGGTAACTATCCATTGTTATGTAATATTTATCAACAGTAAATAAAGCAAAAGTATTTTGTTTCATACAAGACCAATAAAATAGAAAGCTACTTAGAAATAGACACATGTCAAATATGCTCTTCATATCAATTTGTAATGCAACAAAATCAAAATCAGAGAGACAAATAAGATCAAATGATGTCTTATTATAGAGATACCAAAGTCCTAAAATTTATATGCCATTAAGGCTTCAAAAGATATGCTTAGATGCAACTGATTGAATTTTTTATGGCTATCTTCAAACTTAGACACAAGCAAACACTTGGCAATATATTAGGTCTACTTACTATTAAATAAAATATTGAACATGTCATACTACAATAAAATTTTTGATCGATTGACTTACTGCTAGGATGGGAGTCTAAAGCAACAGCCAAACTCATTGGGGTGTCTATAGGCTTTTTACAGTTAAACTTAAAACACTTAAAGATTCTTCTAGTGTATCATTTCGTGAAATGAAAATGCGACGAGCAAATAATTTGACTTGCAATCCTACAAAAAAATTATTACTCTATTAATATCATTTCAAATCTTTGCTCATGAAGATAATACTAAATTTTACAGAAGATGTTGCTAGTAAGAAAAATAAGATGTCGTTTATGTAAATTTATTCTCTGATAAAATATGTTGGGGCTTTTCAACTGAATAAGGTGGCGTCTAGATATGCTCTAATGAAATTATTGAGTGTGAAAATAGTGTTTTTATTATCGTATCAGGCACTAGGTGATTGTTTATAGCCTTATAATGTATTATCAATTTGTACAAATAATTAGCATGATCTATGCTCTTAAACCAAGTTGCGAATGAACATATATATCTTAATTTATTTAGTGTATTTATTAATTTGTACAAATATGCATTCAATTTAAAATGCACTCTTGACATTCAATTCATTTAGCTTGAAGCTATAATAAGATGCATATTAGAGTAATAATTTAATGGTTTTCAACCATGCTAAAGGTATAATTGTCTCCTCAAGGTTCACACATTCAACTTGTTTGAAATACTTAGCCATTAATTGAGAATTTATATTAATAGCTAAGACATCATCACTGTGTTTATTCTTAACCGACCACATATTTTTAACCACTCTATTAGAATCATGCCTTTGTACTGAGTCCTTAATAAAGTTCCTTTCAAATTGTTTTTATTTGTCTTTCACATAAATTGGTTCCTTTTATTTAATTTTAGATTTGAGATCTTGGGTTTGGGTTAACTCAAGGTGATCTATTGCAAGCTAAGGTTAGTCTAATCATATTTAGCTCTTGTTGACACCTGAGAGTTCCAGATCTCAATCAAGCCTTCTTGGTAACTTTCATAAGCTCATATTCTCTCATTTATCAATTAAAAATGAATAATTTAGATAATTTAACTTAAGCTAACCTCCATCAAATTGGGATAAGCATCTTTAACATGGCCATGGTTGGATTCAACTTGTTGTAACTAGTTATATAAATCCTTGGAGGTTCAGTTAAGCCTTACTTTTGACCTCTTAGAGTTTGGGTATGTTCATTAATATCCTAAGAATAAGGTAAGATTTGACTAGGTCTCTCTAATTGAAAAGATATGCTAAGTGTTAATAGTCTATTTGTAATATATGGCTTAGATCAAGTTAAACAAATATGAAAGAGCTCAAGCATTTGGATTATTTAATTCATTGGTAAGCATTCTCCTTGACTTAATCATAGGCTTAGTGTAAATATTTCATTACTCATTATCTTCTCCATATTGCTTAATGTATGGTTAATGTTCCAAAGTAAAATCATATGAACTCTAATAATAGAGAATATCTACAAGTTTCTTTTGCATCTTATTTAATTTGTGCCATTGTTAATTAGTCTCAAACTCAATTTGATGCTTATTTTGAGGTCATGCTTAAATCTTACATGTATGATATTTAAGTTTGGATTATGCAAGCTTATAACTAATAGTTTCCCTTAAGTCATGTTAAAACTCTAGCCAGTGCTTTTAATTATAAATAAAACAACTGTTATTGACCCGATGTCGGGTTAGTGGAACTAATCTAACATCAGATGATTAACGAGCCAAAGATCCTATAAAGGTAATGTATTAAATAGTATGTATGCCAAAGAATAATAATAAGTAGATGAACATACATAATCTATATCTATACTACTAGAAAAGGAAATAAAAATGCATTTATCTCAGAAAAGAAAATTATTAATTTAAAATAAGATTGAAATTAAATGTGTAATGAACTGGCTGAGCTGAGCAACACTATAAAAAGTGTTAGAAATGTACAAACACAAATGAGGATCTACGTATATCTACATGACCATCTAAATTGTGTGTTCTTGAATAACTGCATAACTCTCCTCATTAGTACATGTAGTCTCCTTATTCCTCCTGAAAATATGCCGATTGGCTATATCGTGTATGTGCAGACTGATCTTCCCATAGTCATCCCATTGAATGATGGATGTTTTCCAAATTTAATAAATGTTAATTTTAATGCAAAAGTCTGAATGAAACAATGAGTTTGTCTCAAAGAGATGCAGCATTAAAAACTATTTCAAATTATTAATTATAGCTAAGACATCCATTCTTGTCTAATTATTCTGCATTATATTTCTTACTGACTAATTCTAAATTACAGATGATTTACTTAGTTATTAATTCTATGAATATCTAGACAATGCATTATTCCTGACTCAAAATTTATAATAACCCAAGGTTGTTACCTCACCCTAATAGGGATCAATCAGAGCATAAATTATCATCATTAGGCTCAAAACATCATTAGGAACAAATCCACTACTAAAAATTTGAGATCAAAATGATCAAGAAATGCTTTCCCGATTATGTTATTAATTTAGACACTCTAAGAATAGGAAAACATACTTCGACCTTAAATCCAAAATCTGAGGGCATATTTAAGTCCCTTGCTTCAAAATATATTAAGGGTGCAAGTTTAATAATTCATGGACTTGAATTGGTTGAAATATTCACAAAATATAATTTGTATTTCAATTTAAATCAAACTATAAGATTTAATTAATAAAAATAGAAATTTTAAATTAAATAAAACTTTTAAATTGAAATTGCATAGATTCCATGTAGTGAGCCAAAACTTAGAAAACAGATCCACTCGATTGAGGCTGTTCCACATTTAGATGATCAGACCAAATGACACTAATCATGCCCACTATTGTAACTTGCCAGATTCAAATATGGAATGTTAAATTGCACTACGGATCCAATGGGTGTGGTTTAATCTTGCAATGGCCTTTATGATCTGAGTGGCCTGTGCCATCATGCCTTTCTGATCGAGGATCGGATGGTATCCAGTGTTCCTACTCCTATTCACCGTATTCTCCACAAAAGCATGCTCACAAACCAAAGAATCCCAGTACCAATGATTGCTAGAGGTATTCCCAATGAACGCTCCATGTCACCGAATTGTTGCAAATAATCGAAGGAGCCTTCCTCAGGCTTTCTTGGCCCAGTTCCAACCCATATCAGGTAGTTGGAAGTTGACATATGGGCTCAGCCTAACGGCCATAGTTCGACTTCCTAGTGCCTCCCTTGGCTATTTAATCCTTCTAAATCCTTCTAGGACCTTCATTATGCTAAATGGTGACATTAATAACTCATGAAAAAAATTTAGCCTAAAATATACTTAGACAATTGACTTATAAGATTTTTCTTTTGTTAGTTGGGGCCCTGGCATTGTGAAACTGACAATGTCAGAATCAAATAGGTTTGAGGAGCTTGTTCTTGAGGAGGAACCTTATCTAGGAGTGGAGCCATATTTGGAGGAGTATTAGGAAGGAGTTGAAGCTGCCTAGATTTATTGCTTTCTGTGAGGATGAGAGTTTTGCTTTTATTTCATAAACTATATAATTAATGTTATAATAATACATATACCTTTGACTATAACTTTCCTTATTATACTTTATATTCTGAGTTGTATGTTGCACTTTCCCTATTTTTTATGGTGAATTGGATCTATGTTTTCTTTACTATACTTCCGCACTCTAATTCTATGTTTGCTTAGTGACTAAGTATATAGAATATATGCAGTGGCTTATCTCTTCCTTACTAGTGGATTAGGGATTATACCTATTCCAATCTTAAGTGGGAGATTTGCCAAAGTGACACACCATCTTTCAATCTGATGATTATGGATTAAGGGGTAGGGCATCACTTAATTAGAGTATTTAACCGCTTACTTTACTCAGTTTTACATAGTTTTAGTTATTCAATTACCTTTATAACTTTTTTGTAGTCTTAGTTACTTTACCATTGCATTTTATATGTTTTAAAACTGTTTAGTTTAGTTTTGATGTGTAAGACTTCTTGTCTAATAAGGGGTACTTTTGGGATCCGATAATTTGCTAGATCCTAAGCAGCTGGTTGAGTGAAGACAAGAGGATTCTCAGGAGATCTAGGTGGAGTATGTGGAGCCTTAGTGGACTCTCCTTTAGCCTTGTCACTTTTCTACTTTTATTTCTACTATTTAGTTAGATTTTACTTTTGTATTATTCAGTAAACAGTTTGTAATAATTCTAAATGCACTTTTACATTTCTTTTTTGAGATGAACGCTAACTACTATTATGTGATGAATATATTATGGATGTTTTACTTTAGCTTCAGCACACTATTATTCTATTACTATACTTAGTATTATGATATGATCAATATATTGGAAATGCTGATATTGGTGAATATATATTAGATTTCTTACTTTCCTTTATAATATAATGTATACTTAGGATAAGTATCTTACTCTTATCTTTAGTATTGACTCTTGATTCTCCTCTTGGGTTAATTCAGTAGCCTTTAGCATGGCTAGTTTCTTTAGTTAGCCTATTCAGGGAGATGGGTTATGCCTTCCCGAGTAGCGCGCCGCTTTACCGCCAAATCTAGTTTGTTTCGCGCACGGCAATGGGACAGGGCGCTACAGATGATAATTCTTAATCTTATATATTTGATCTTAGATCATTGTGGTAGAATTTTCTAGAAATTCTTACAAAGAGATTTCTCTCATGTCGTAGAAACCTATATTGAGTGACCTCTTAGTCACACCCTTGCAACCTTGTGTAAGATTCACCCCAATGGAGTCTGAATTCATAGCTTTAGTGATCCTTGCTGATTAAATAGAATTGACTAAATTTAGATGATTAGTTAAGTATAGTAGTGTATATCTATAGTGCTGGATCACTTCAGCAGTAATCAGGATTAGTTGATTCACCTTAATATAGGACTATGTCTATGTTCTATCCTATGAGTTTTGTCAGATATAGTTACACTTAGAATAAATCATCGAATTTTAAGAGTGTTATATATAAGAACTTAAATCCTTAGTTTGATTGAATAAAAATTACCATCGGGTGATGCCTCCTATCAAAGAACGCTTCAATAGGTGCAGTTGTAAACAAACTAAGTAATTTAAGCCATTCTTTTTATGACACTAAGTATGCTTGTAATTAGGGTATTTAATAGCTTAGTTTGAAATATAAATTTCGATCGAGGGATACCTTCTATTGAAGAATGCTTTAATATGTGCAGCTTTAACAAACTGAGTGTTAAATTTACCTTTCTTAAAAACATACCAAATATGTGTATACAACCTTTCAAGCTAATAATTTTAAGTAAAATCCTAAGTAAAATAATTATTAGAATTAAAACTATGATTCAGAATCCATTTAGATGGATTCTACATGATGGAGACATTTAATTCATTATCTGATTTTAAAATATTTCTAGATTTTTATACATGTAGTATAAGAGACATGAGCATGAAAATAAGTATGATGTATGAGTATTAGTGAGGATTTATGGGTTATGGAATATTACATCAACCAAGGAATTTCAGGATGTTTAGTACTATATTCCAAACCAGAAGCATGTAGACATTGGACCATATGATTTATAGCAATTTAGTGATATTTCAGCTGCATATCAGTGGCATACAATATCGTGGAATATACAGATACATGACTTCAGTGGCATACAGCATAGTTTTACATGTTATTTACTCAGTTTTAGATCATATATTATTTTTATTCTTTTTTTTAGTATTCAGTATACCGCCAGCCTTACTTTACTTCAGCTTTGTATAGTTTCAAATTTTTAGTTACTTTTATTATTTTTCTGTAGCTTTATTTATGTTATTTAAATGTTAAGTAAATATTTAAAACTATTTAGATTAGTTTTGATGTGTTAGACATATTTTCTAACACAATGTACTTTTGGGATCCGACAATTTGCTAGATCGTGTGCTGCTTATTGAGCCAAGTCAGGAGGACATTCAGGAGGTTCTAGAGGAGTTCACGGAGTCTTAGTGGATTTATCCTTCAGCTTTACTCTTTTTGATTAGTTATTTTAGTTTAGTACTTAGATTTTATTTCTGTATAACTTCAATAAATTGTATGTAATAATTTCTAGATATAGTTACTTTTCTATTATGAAATGAATATTTTTATTCAGTTTTTGTGATGAATATTTCTGGATATATGCTTAGCCTCTGCACTCTATTTATATATTACTTATACTTAATATTGTGATATGAGCAGTATACTAGAAATACTGATATTTTATACATATATTAGATTCTTCATATTATATTTTAAATCCAATGTATGTATTTATCTAATACTTAAGATAAGGATTCTACTCTTATCTTAAGTATTAGCTCTCGACCCTCCTTTGGGGTTGAGTCAGCAGCCTTCAGTGTTAGTTTTAGCTATTCGGGGAGATGGAGAACTACATTTCAAGTAGCGCACCGCTCCACCATTGAAATTGATTATGTTATCTCTTTTGCGTGTGTCAATGGGGAGGCACTATAGCTGTGGATTAGGGACTGTATGTCCTTGTCCTTGGTGTGATCGTGCGCCTGCTAGGGCACTGTTCGTGCTATAGCCTTGCTCCACCGGACCTTATTCGACCCCAATTCCATTTCATATCCCTCCCATTTGCTCTATCTCCATCTCCCGCTAGTTAAAGGAGCTTGGTGAGGTGCTAGAGTTGTGATCGAAGGAGAGGCCAGAACCATAAATTCCCAATGGAACTAGCAACTTGCAAAGCTGCTAGGTACCCATCTTCTTACCCTTTAAATCAATTTAATGTACCTATTACTATTTCAAGCACTCCATCATCGGATTGAAACTCAATCAGGCTCGATCGAGTGATCGAGCTTCATTCTATCTCGTCATCCACAATGGGCTACAGGGAATGCCTGAGTCAGTCCGTTGGGGCATAAGGCATTGCCCTATCGACTGCATCATTGATGGTAGGCATCTGTCGATGGCTCGGTGAGTCGGCCACGGCAAGGCATAAAGCGGGTATGCGGGTCGCACCGCGGGACCCCTGAATTTGATTTGGGAAGCCATTCCTAGTCGCACTTCTTTGCGGCGTTGTTGGGGAAGACAAAGCCAAATCAGGTTGTCATCGGTCTAGGTGTGCATTCCTGGATTGGGCCGGTTTGACATCATCAAACTACGCCATCATTTACACACATAGAAGACGTGTGTCATCCATCCAGTAGTCGGCGCATGGTCTTCCGCACCGACCGTTTGTGCCATTTTCCGCGTTGCCCCTAAACCCATGCCAGCTGCCACCTTTTGATTTCCGTGCCCCCAATTTTCAAGCTGTATGTTTCTGTGTCGTCAGCTGATTAATGAAAATGGATTTATTAAATTAATAAAAATAGATTTATTTAAAGTTAATTAATACCAAACTTTATTTAATCATATCTTGCTTAACACTTAGCCAAATTATAAGAAATTATATGTCATTTTATTCAAAAAAAAATTAAACAAATACAATGGTATAATTCAATTTAGGATTTGAAACTAACTTTTCTTAATCACTTCTAAATCATAATTAGGAGTCCTGAATATCTAAATTTTCCAATATTATTCAATTTTGACTTACTTAGTGTCATTCTTCTTCTTATGTTATGAGGAATGAATATTTGCTATTATATTTGTGATTGGACATCATTTGAACAACTTGGGTTTTTGGCTTCCAAAATTCTTTCATTTGTTTGATATTATTAATGTTTTGGCTTGCATGTTTAGGTATTTTTATCTTAGGACAACAAGCACTTTCATTTAATTTAACTTTCATGTTTCTTTATTATGTGAGATTTAGATTGGATTAGTGTAGTTAATTATCTTACTTAGATTAGTAAACTTGTGATTCAAACCTCAATATTATGAGAGATAGTGTATGATGTAAATCTCTTATCTTGATTAATTGTCCTTCCCTCTATAGTTAACCTATCCAATAAGTGCAATTAATGATTAGCACACCTCTACTTGTAGGATGTGAGCTTATTAAAATTAGTTGCTAATACTTAGAAGTATCCCTTTGGCTTCTAACCTCATTTCAAAGCTCCCGAATTCTTAACTTAGCTTCTCTTAGCTCTCTAGTGTGACTTAGACTCCCTTGAAGCTTTAGTACCCTACAATTATAAGTTAACTTAGGACATGTAGCCTGGGAACTAGTAACCATCATATCTAAGTTACCTTAGTTAGATATTTGAAATGAACATACAACTTACACCTTTTTAGTGTAGTAAATCAATAACCTTTGCCTTTCCTCATTAGCTCCTTAAGCATTGAATCTAGATACCAATAAAGATTACGTGGCTTAGGATTAGTGTAGAATTAACTTCATTTTGCATAATTATATATATATATATATATATATATATATATATTATTTTGTTATTTACATAAACTTAAATCAAATCATTATTTTCCAAACTTGATTACTTATAATTTTACTTTCAATTGATTTAGAGATCTATATATCTAAGTCAATTGGGAGCTTAATCAGCTCTAATCATTAAGTTAGATTAACTAAGTCTTAAACAGCAATGGTTAACACATAATTTACAATTACTTAAATTCTTTGAAATACTACTTTTCTTTGAGATTACAATCTTGAACATTCATAAAGATAATGTAATGCCCCACCCCATCGCCGCGTGCAAAACAAACTAAATTTGTCGGTGGAATGGCGCGCTACTCGGGAAGGAATAACCCTTCTCCCCGAATAGGCTAACTGAAGAAACTAGCCACACTGAAGGCTGCTGACTCAACACAAGAGTAGGGTCGAGAGGCAATACTTAAGATAAGAGTAAGATACTTATCCTAAGTATTGGACTAATACATACATTGGATTATAAAGGTAAGTAAGGAATCCAATATATGTTCTCAAATATCAGCATTTTTAATATGTTGATTATATCATAATACTAAGTATAGTAATAGAATAACAGAGTGTAGAAGCTAAAGCAAGCCATTCAGAATATATTCATCATAGAACAGTAAAAAACATTCATCTCAGAAAAGAAAAGAAAAATATATCCAGAATTACTACAAATTATTTCCAAAAAACGCAAAAGTAAAGTCCAAATAAAGTACTGTAATAAAAGCAGAAAGTGATAAGATGGAAGATGGGTCCATTAAAGCTCCAAGTACTCTTTCTGGATCTTCTGCAAGTCCTCCTGCCTTGGCTCTATAAACTGCTCAGGATCTAGTTAATTACCGGATCCCAAAAGTACCCCGTGTTAGACAAGTAGTCTAACACATCAAAACTAAACTAACAGTTTCTAAATATCACAATATAACAGTAAACTAAATAAAATTGCAGAAAAGTTGCAAAGGCGTTGTATAACTGAAACTGTATAAGCTTATTAAAGAAAAACTAATCTGTAAGATGAATGCTGAAAGTAAATGAAAACAACGAATAATCTGAAACTGATATAAAAACATCCAACACTATGCTTTATGCCACTGGACTTGCGCATCCAAATATATCACAATATTGTAAGCTACTTATATGCAACAGGACTATCACTGAACTGCTATGAGTTGTAAGGTCCAATGTATACATACATTCAGTTGGGAATATAGTTTACGGTGATGCCGATACACCCTAAAATTCCCCTAGTCAGTATATGCAATATTCTGTAACCCAAAAATCAGTGCTGATACTCAAACATCAACACTGAAATCCATACATCATGCTTATGCTCATGCTCATACTCATGTTTCTATGCTACATGCGTAAAATCTAAAAATCCATAAGTACTTTAAATTTAATAGTGAATCCAAGGTCTCTATTGTGCAGAATCATGCTAAAAGGATTTTGACTAATAGATTCTAGTTTTGATAATTGGTTGAAGTAACTATTTCAATAAAATAATCATTAGGTGGGAAGATTGCATACACATATTTGGCATGTTTGCAAGAAGGGTAGTTTTTAACACTTAGTTTGATTAAGTCACACCTAACAAAGCGATCTTCGATAGGAGGCATCACCCGATGACGCTTGGTATCTCAAGCTAAGTCTTTAAAGTACCCAACCCATAATCATACTTAGTGTTCTAAAGAGGGTGACTTAAATAATATAGTTTGTTTGAAGCACACCGATGGAAACGATCTTCGATAGGAGGCATCATCCGATAGTAACTTTTAATCAAACAAGCTAATGATCTAAGTCCCTAATCAGAACACTCTTAAAATTAGATAATTTATTCTAAGTGGGACTATATCTGACTAAACTCATAGGATAGAACACAAACATAATCCTACATTAAGATGAATCAACCAATTCTGAATACTACTGAAATAATCCAGCACTATGGGTATACCCTACTATACCCAAATTATAATATGAGTTCAGATGATTTTATTTAATCAATAAGGATTTATCAAAGCTATCAATCCTTACTCTAATCATGTGAGTCCTACATAAGGCTCCAAGGATGTAATCCAAAGATTACTCAATATAGATTCTACCACAAGGGAGAAGTTTCATTCTAAGTACTTTAGGTGATTCCTACCACAAGGTGTTAAAGTCAACATCTAAGGTTATAAAAGATCATCTAAGATTCTACCTCAATAAGTTATAAAATTCTTCCTACCTCAATGTACCATCAATTAAGGTCTTTTAAAATATTTCAAGAACGATCCTATAGCAAGATCCTTGAGATCTCACACTTCTATTACTTAAGCTAACATTCAAGGGATACTTATTAACTTAGATTAAAGTGATCATATTATATGATTAAATCCATATGATCTCATTCTATTCTTCAATCATGGAATGAAATCAAAGATATTAATAGAGTTAGATAATTTGTTAAATCAATACAATTTTATTTTCCATCTTATGTTAATAGTCTTATATGAGAGGAAATCAAAGATCTAAATCTTGGGTTCAGATTGTTCAATCACATAGATTCATTATTAACCTTAACACTTCTAATTCAAGGATTTAAGATTAATACTAAATCAGATGCATTGTTCAAATAATGTTAATTAAATTATCTTACAATTAAGTCATTTATCAACTAGTTAAAGGTTTTGATCTTAATCAAATATGTTAGTTTCCTTAAGGAAAATAAGTCCTATTATTATTAATAATAACCGCTGGCCCAAAATCAAAACACGCGAGTCAGCTCGGCTTGAGGACCTGCCATTGTTGCTTTTTGTGGGCCACGGGTCGGCCTGACCCGTATAGTGGCATCGTCCCTGCCTAGGCTTCCCCAAAACTTGGCTGATTAGGATAACCCTAATCGACCAAATTCTCGGCCATTAAGCCTTGCCATGACCTCGGACTTATCAGAGCACCATCCCCATGCCAAAACACACCCATGGGGACTAAATTCCCCATCAGGGATTGCCCCTGGCCCATAGACCCTACTCATAATTTGTCCGGCCTCTAGGTATTATGTGGAGGGGTAATTGTCCCTCCACAGTCCACCCCACAGGCCCCTCTCGATCCCTACACCAACACCAAGTGAGGGAGGAGCAAAGACCTTCATCCATTGGGCCTAGGAACGACTAAATTGATGGGTCCTTACTCAGACCCATTGAGCCTCTGGTTACTCTAGTGATCTTGAGCTGCTTTAACTCTATGCTGGATTAGTTGAATTTTACGATTAGTTTCTTTAACTAATTCTGAGCCATATAACTGAACACTGCTAATTTCAGGCCATGTTAAGGGAATACAACACGTCCTACCATACAAGGCTTAATATGGAGCCATGCCAATACTCACCTAAAAAATATTATTATATGCGAATCCTACCAATGGATAATCTTCCCAGAAGCCTATAAAGTCCATAATACAGAGACAAAGAAGATCCTCTAAAACTTGGTTGACTCTTTCTGTTTGACAATCTATTTGAGGGTGGAAAGCGGTGCTCATAGCTAGGGTAGTTCCCAAGCCTTGATGCACTGCTTGCCAGAATTTTGAAGTGAAATGGCTATCTCGATCAGATATAATAGATCTTGGAATTCCATGGAGCCTGATGATTTCCCTGATATATAACTTTGCCAAGTTTTCTGCGAAATTGGTTTGACGCATAGGAATAGAATATGCTAATTTGGTCAGTCGATCGATAATGACCAAGATTGAATCAGCACCAGATCTAGATTTTGGAAAACCTATAACAAAATCCATATAAATATCGAATCGCTTCCATTCAGATATTGCCAGAGGATGGAGATGTCCTCCGAGCTTTTGGTGTTCTGCCTTGACCAGGTTACATGCATGACATTTTGCAACAAATTTGGCCACACTCTTTTTCATTCCATGTTACAAGAATGTTTTTTTCAAATCTTGACACATCTTAGTGCTACAAGGATGCACTTGGTATCCAGAATTATGGCCTTCTACTAAAATTTCTTGCTGCATGGATTTAGGGATCCATAGATGATCTTCTTGGTAAATTTCATTTCCTCGCAGCTGTAGGTCAAATTAGTGACCACTTTCGATTTCCATTTTGAACTTCCGATGGTCTTCATCCTTTATATGGAAGATGGAGATAACTTGATGAAACATTGGTTTTATGGTACTCATAGATATTAGTTCACTTAGCATAGTACCACGCACTTGCCTAATATCGAGCTTTCTGAACACTTCCTCTTGCAAGCTTGATACTATCATGGAAGATAGTGTAGCTTGATGGCTGAGCGCATCAGCTACAATATTTGCTTTTCCCAGATGGTATTGGATACTCAAATTATAATCACTTATCAACTCAAGCTATCTTCGTTGTCGGCAATTAAGCTCACACTGGGTGAAGATGTACTTTAAGATCTGATGATCGGTGAATATAGAACACTGAACACCATACAGATAATGATGCCGGATTTTCAAGGCGAAAACTACAGTGGCTAACTCAAGATCATCGACAGGATAATTCTTTTCATGCAGTTTTAGCTGACAAGATGCATAGGCGATAACTTTTCTTTCCTGCATTAGCACACATCCGAAGCCTATCCCAGATGCATTGGTATAGACTTGGTAATTGAGACCTTTAGGTAAGTCAAGAACTGGGGCAGAAGAAAGAGCATCTTTTAGTACTTGAAACGCCTTCTCACTCTCTAAACTCTAGATAAAGGGTACTGCTTTCTACGTCAACTTTGTGAGAGGAGACGTAATTTTCAAAAAACCCTTGAAAACTTTTCTATAGTAACCAACTAGTCATAGAAAACTTATGATATCAGTCACAGATTTTGGTTGTGACCAATCTTGAATTGCGCTTACTTTATTTTGATCAACCTTGATGCCTTGTGAGTCTATGATGTGACCCAAAAAAGTGAATGAGTCAAGCCAGAATTCACATTTGGAATACTTAGCATATAGTTCATGACTTTGAAGCTCTTCTAATACTAATCACAGGTGGTTCTCATGATCCGCTTCGCTTCAATAAATCAAGATATCATCAATGAATACAATGACAAATTTATCTAATATTCTTTCAATATGCACTACATTAGATCCATAAAAATGGAAGGCACATTTGTTAAGCAAAAAGGAGTCACCAAAAATTCATAATGTCCATAGTGAGTTCTAAACGCAGTTTTCTCGAGGTCTGAATCTTTAACTCGCACTGGTGATAACTGATCGCAAGTCTATTTTTGAGAAAACTTTAGCTCTAGATAATTGATCAAGTAGGTCATCGATAAGAAGTAGAAGATATTTATTCTTGAAAGTTACTTTATTTGGTTCTCTATAATTGATGCACATTCTCATCGATCTATCTTTTTTTTTCATGACAATACTGGCTCTCCCCAAGGAGATGAACTTGGCCAAATAAAACTTTTCTCGAGCAACTCTTGAAGCTATTTGTTCAATTCTTAAAGCTCCTTAGGTGCATTACGATATGGAACATT
The DNA here is from genome assembly GCA_016760335.1 of Gastrodia elata. Taxonomy (NCBI): domain Eukaryota; kingdom Viridiplantae; phylum Streptophyta; class Magnoliopsida; order Asparagales; family Orchidaceae; genus Gastrodia; species Gastrodia elata. The sequence goes on along the minus strand of CM028674.1, from coordinate 27,735,311 downwards.
TGACAGCAGTTAGGTTCCAGGAATTATTTCAATTGCGAACTCTACTTCTCTAATAGGGGGAAGACTGGGTAGGTCTTCGGGAAAGACATCAGGAAATTCACGAACGATTCGATTTTCCAAAATGGGGACGACTTCCTTCTTCTCTCCTAACATTTTTACGAGATATGCATCACAGCCTTTCTTGACTAACTTTTCTGCCTTCATCGCGTTAATTAACGATGCATGAGTAATAAATTTTCCGATGAAAGATTGCGATAGATTCCCACTGCCAAAAGTGATCGTCTTCTTTTGGCAATTTATGAAGCACCATGCTAGCTTAGCCAGTTTATACCCAGGATTACATCAAAATTTTTGATTGGCAAAAAGATTAATTTGGCTCCATATTTTTGTTTACAGATAGGAATATCTATATTGTAAAACTGTTGGGACTGCATACGGGCTCTGGAAGATAACCCGACACTTAATGAGTTTGCCAAGCGGTAGGATAGTAGCTTAAGATTTTTAGCCCAACTTTCTGATACGAAGGATGATTCGCTCCAGTATCAAAAAGAATATTACAAGATTTGTCATCTATTATTAAGGTGCCTATAATTATAATGGTTCTGATAATGATTTGCTAGTCAATCATTCTAAAGTACTGAAGTAGAAAAAGATTGAATAGTGAAACATAAATGACTGAATAAGAATTAATTTAAGGCATACCTGAAACCACATCGTTATCTTTACGAATAGAGGCAAGAGTTAACAAATATACCCTTGCAGGTGCTGAGGGTCATTTATTCTGAGGCCTTCGACCCAGACGATTATTGTTTGGATTTTGCGTAGATACAATTGCTCTAGTATTGGAAGTAGGGGCTGCCAATATGGCAGGAGAAGCTTCTCGGTTGTTTCTAGGATGTGCCCTGAATGCTTGTTTATGACGAGAGTGGTCGATGAATACTCCATCGATTATTGTCATAGCATCATAGTCGAAATAGCGGTGTGCACTCCGATCACATGTAAAACATACACTACCAAACTGGTAGCATTTTTCATACTGATGGAAGTGTTTGCATTTGAAATTATGAGATTGGGATTGTTCAGCTTTCATATTATAAACTTTTGCCATCTTATGATGACCAAAACACTCCTTCTTAGGTTGCATAACTATTGCCTTCCGCTTCCAATCCGGTTGACCTTGAAATTTTTCCTGCAATCGAGCAGCTTCAATCAATTCCATCAAATTCCTAATCTAACAGGATACTATGTGAGCTTTAATGGAGTCTTTTATCCCCTTTAGAAAATGGTGGCATCTAGACGCTTCGGTTCTAACTAAGTCCAGAATGAAACGTGACAATCTCCGGAACTCTTGTTCATAGTCGAACACTGAATGTTGCCTTGAGTGAGATGGAGGAGCTCATCCTCCATGATTGCTTGAGACGATGCTAGTATGAACGCTTTGCAGAATGCTTCCAAAAATATATCCCACGAGATATCATCTATTTCATAGTCAGTGAATTTGTTGTTGCATTCATTCTCCCACCAATATTCAGCTTCTTCTTGAAATAGGTGAGTTAGTAAGAGAATGGCTTCTGAGTTAGAGCACTTAAAGCTAATTAAGTTCTTTTCAGCTATCTTGAGATAGTTTATAGTGTCCATTGGATTTATCACTCCATTGAACATGGGCATTATGAGGCGAAGGAAACTGTGCAAGATTCAATCACCAGTAAAGTATGAGGATGATGTAAATCCTGATGGGGGTGCAGGTTATTGTTGAACTGATAAAATCAAGGCACGCGTTTCTTACACCTATTTCATATTGCGATCACTTTCTTGATTGGAATCGGAGTAGAAGGAGAACTGGGATTCATGACTATAAATGCAAGTATGGATTTAGCAAAATAAAACTTCACTATCATTTCATTCATTTCTTTCTCAAAAGAGAAGATACATGGATCCACAAAACACATAAGTGAGATGATAAAAAATGGCATAATAAAACCTCTAAGGTTCTAGTTAATCTACCCAGAAGGCAGCACAGAAGTCATTATATGTGACTATGTGGCTCCTCCAAGCTATCCTCCTATAAACCCAAAACCACCAACGACTCGCTGATCCCCTTAGTAGGATCTCCACGATCTGAAGGTGATACTCCTCGGGGTAGGCTGTCTCTCAAAATGCAGTAGTTGCACGATCCAAACACTCTCTGGCGAGTGCTAAAAGAGTGGTACCTCCAAAGGATGTATGGACAAGGATCTTGTCCAGCACTTCAACTCCACGAGATGACATCCCATCGATGATCCCACCATAGATCTGACCATCTCGAATATCATCCAACCAATAGTCTTCATATCTTCTAAGGTAAAACCAGAATGCTGACTTCGTGTATTCCATTCCTAAAAGTAACTCAACTTATAAGTACTTGGTTCATATCATTATTATTATCTTTGAAGTTCATTCAAATCCTAGGATGTTCAATTTATATTTAATAATTCACGGTTTCAATGATGTTATTATGTGCGTTAAATTCCTAGGATGTCCTCATTCTAGGCATACTTAAATTTTTATTTTTGAGATAACTTGATGAACTCTTAGATGTTGCTTTCCCTACACTTAGTAACTTGTGATCTTGGCCTGATACAGAGAATAAATCATAGTAGATAGGAACAAACTCTTTATCTGACACTTTATGATACTTCTTTGATATCCACTATAATGCTCCACCTTATCGCTGCGTGCAAAACAAACTAAATTTGATGGCAGAGCAGCGCGCTGCTTGGGTAGGAATAACCCAATGCCCTGAATAGGCTAATTGAAGAAACTAGCCACACTGAAGGTTGTTGACTCAATCCAAGAGGAGGGTCAAAAGGTAATACTTAAGATAAGAGTAAGATACTTATCCTTAGTATTGGACTAATATATACATTAGATTATAAAGGTAAGGAATCCAATATATGTTCTCAAATACCAGCATTTCTAGTATTCTGATCATATCACAATACTAAGTATAGTAATAGAATAATAGAGTGTGGAAGCTAAAGCAAAACATCTAGAATACATTCATCATAGAACAGTAGTAAACATTCATCTTAAAAAAAAAAGTAAAATACATCCAGAATTATTATAAACTGTTTCAAAATAATGCAAAATTAAAGTTCAACTTAAGTACTGAAATAAAATCAGAAAGTGACAAAGCAAAAGACAAGTCCACTAAGGCTCCACGTACTCCTCATGGATCTCTTGTAAGTTCTCCTATCTTGGCTCTACAAACTACTCAAGATCTAGCAAATTGTTGGATCCCAAAAGTACCTCGAGTTAGACAAGTAGTCTAACACATCAAAACTAAACTAAACAGTTCTAAAATATAATAATATAATAGTAAACTAAATAAATCTGCAAAAAAGCTGTAAAGGTGTTGTATAATTGAAACTCTATAAACTGAATAAAGAAAAACTGAATTGTAAACTAAATGTTGAAATCAAATAAAAATAATGAATTATCTAAAAATGATGTAAAAACATCCAACAATATGCTATATGCCACTGGACTCATGCATCTGAATATCTCACAATATTGCATGCCACTGATATGCAATAGGACTATCATTGAACTGCTATGAGTTGTACGTGGTCCAATGTATACATACATCTAGTTGGGAATATAGTTTTCTGTGATGCTGATGCCCCTAATTTGATTAAGCCACACCTAAAGAAGCGATCTTCGATAAGTGGCATCACCTAATGACGATTTGTATCTCAAGCTAAGTAGTTAAAATACCCAACCCCCAATCACACTTATTGTTCAAAAGAGGGTGACTTGAATCACATAGTTTGTTTGAAGCACACCGATGGAAGCAATCTTCGATAGAAGGCATCACCCGATGGTGACTTTTATTCAAACAAGCTAATGATCTAAGTCCCTAATCATAACACTCTTAAGACTGAATGATTTATTCTAAGTGGGACTATAATTGACTAAACTCATAGGACAAAACACAGACATAATCCTACACTATGATAAATCAACTAATCCTGAATACTACTAAAATAATCTAGCACTAAGGTATACCCTATTATACCCCACCAATAATCTAGGTTCAGATAGTTCTATTTAATCAACAAGGATTTATCAAAGCTATCAATCCTTAGTTTAATCAGGTGAGTCCTACACAAGGCTCCAAGGATGTGATCAAAAAGATCACTCAATATAGATTCTACCACAAGGGAGAAGTTTCATTCTAAGTATTTCAGGTGATTCCTACCATGAGGTGTTAAGATCAACTTTAAAGGTTAGAAAGGATCATCTAAGATTCTACATCATTAAGTTACAAAAGTTCTTTCTAACTCAATGTATCATCAATTAAGTTCTTTTAAAATATTTCAAGAATGATTATATAGCAAGATCCTTAAGATCTCACACTTCTATTACTTAAGCAAACATTTAAGGGTTACTTATTAACTTAGATTAAAGTGATCAGATTAGATGATTAAATACATATGATCCCATTCTATTCTACAATCATGGAATGAAATCAAAAATATTTATAGTGTTTGATCATTTGTTAATCAATACAATTTTATTATCCATCTTATGCTAATAGTCTTATATAAGAGGAAATCAAAGATCTAGAGCTTGGGTTCAGATTATTCAATCATATAGATTCATTATTAACCTTAACACTTCTAATTCAATGATTTAAGATCAATATTAAATTAGATGTATTATTAGAATAATGTCAATTAAATTATCTTAAAATCAAGTCATTTAATTAAGTAGTTAAAGGTTTAGATCTTAATCAAATAGGTTACGGTTTAACCCCCATCCTTACCTAATTAAGATCAATTGTGTATTTAAGGGTCAAATGTTAAATTAATACATTATTAATGTATTATTGATGGCAATCTCAAATTTGTATCAAGTATTATTGACTTGATCAATCTCTTAAGATTTCTTAAGGTTAATTAAGAGATTCAACTATTTAATTCAAATTTGTTGAAATGATCAATTATTTAATAACATGAATTAGTTAATTATAACCACACCACAGTTATGAGGCATATTAATAGAAAATTTTAGAAAAATTGAAAGTAATTAGTGCTAATCAAACCTTAATCCAGCATAAAAGGATTAGCACCTAATTATAAATCCAACCATCAACATTTCATACAACTTGGCAAATACATTTTATAAAATCATCTAACCAATCAGAGACTAAGTTTACTAAGTTTGGATAATTAAAAACACTAATTTTTACTAATCATGCCTTTATAAGATTAGGGAATAATTAAGAATATAGAAATTAAAAAATTAATCTACTTAGCACATGCATTCTACTAAATATAAGGAACCTAATGGCACCCTAATCATGATATTTGGCTAAGAATATATGCTAATCAAGCCTAATTAAGTTTTGTAATGATTAGGCTATTCCAGAAAATCCAACCATTAAAAGTTCAATATTATTTTATATTCTAATTCCTTATGATTTTCTGATCAATTTGATATATCAGAGCATAGGGTTTGGATTAGTGGATCAAACATTATCATATTAATTTAATTTGTATTTTTCCAATTTAATTTCCCTATGATTTAGATAATTGGATTAGTTTCCTTAAGGAAAATAAATCCAATTATTATTAATAATAACTGCGGGCCCAAAATCACAATGCATGGGTCAGCTCGGCCCGGGGACTCGCCACTATCGCTTCACGCGGGTCACAGGTCGGCTCGACCCTCACAATGGCATCGTCCCTGCCTCGGCTTCCTCGAAAGTTGGCCGATTAGGATAACCCTAATCGGCCAAATTCTCGGCCATTAAGCCCTGCCGTGACCTTAAACTTATTGGAGCACCATCCCCATGCAAACACGCACCCATGGGGACTAAATTCCCCATCAAGGATCGCCCCTGGCCCAGTGACCCTACTCATAATTTGTCTGGCCTCTGGGTCCTCTATGGAGGAAAGATTCTCCCTCCACAGACCACCCCATAGGCCCCTCTTGATCCCTACACTAACACCAAGTCAGGGAGGAGCAAAGGCCTCCATCCATTGGGCCTGGGAAAGGCTAAATCGATGGGTGCTTACTCAGACCCATGCCATGCGAAAGGGACTAGCCAAATCAATCGATATGATCGATTGGGGCTAGACCGAACCTTGGATTTGATCAAGATGAGTTTGGCTAACCTTGGCAAACAATTGCAAACCAAAAGAAGGTAAGTGTCGAGCCTAATTAGCTTTTCATAGCAACTGGGGGTACCTAGGTAGCTTGGAAGACTGGATTTTTGAGAGGCTCTTTGGGTTTCTGAACGCCAAGAGAAGCCCTCTATCAGCGATACGCACGCTTATATGCCTAGGAGAGCTCGGCCGATCAGTAATGCTAGAATATAGGCAAGGAGGGAATATAGTTCAATTAAGCAGCAAAGGCAGTCAATGAGAAATAATGAGGCTATTTATAGCATCAATAGAAGAAATGGAAGCATCTGAAGCTTAAAGCTTGGGCTGGAGGTGGCCCGAGAGCTCGGGTAACTGAGAGCTCTCAAAGTTCCCAATGGGGGCTTATCGAGCCTAGGTGTAACAACCCAAGGTTGTTACCCAACTTAATTTTAGCATGATCATATCTTAATTATCTTTCCATTGAGTTCATCTAGCCATTAGAACTAAACCCTGAAAATTTGGAGCAATTCGGAGCTCAATCGATTATTTTGGAATATTTTAATATTTAATTAATTAGAAAATTGAGGTATTTATTTTGACCTCAAAATTGAAATCTGATTTCGCCGTTGCGATCGTCAACTCCAATTTAGTTTGGGGTGATGTTTTGGACGTGTTTGGAAGTCATCGGATTTTCGCGAATATTTTAATATTATTAAATATCCCAAAAATTAGCATAATTAAATAATCGTCGGAATCAAATTCCGACTCCACCGTTGAATTCCTCACCCCAAACTAGCTAGGGATGAATTTTTAGGAATTTTTGGAGCGCGTTTAATTAACCTGAATTTGTAGCAATTTAGAAAATAAATAATTAATTATTAAATTAAGAAAAAATCAATTTCTTAATTTTCCCTGATAGCCCCCATGCAATTTTGGCTAGCCATCCCTCCCTTCTCCTTTTAGCCATGCTCTCCCTAGGCTCATGATGGCTTCCTCTACTCCTTCCTCTCCCTAGGCTCATCATTTCTCCTTCTCCTTTAAGAAAAAGCTCAAGCTCCTTTTTCATCTCCATTTTGGCAAAAGCTGTAGCTCTCCCTTCCCCTCTATTTCTAGGTCTTGGGCTGAAGAAGAAGAATGAGAAGCTCCTCCTCCAAGCATTTCAAGCCTTTTTCCTTCTTCTCTTGCAAGGTTAAAGGTACCCTTTTTTCTTACTCTCCTTATACCCATTTACTCCTCTTCATAATGCTACCATACTTGAATGTATTTTTAAAAGTCCATAAGTATGTATGGAAGTCAATAAGGATTTTTAAAATATCACATTTTTTTGAATAAGGACTGCTCTATTTTTCATCCATGCTGCATACCTTGGTCTTTATCACTATTTTTCGTATAATTAGGATGTTTTGTTTATGCCGATTTTGGCATCAATGGAAAGGTATCAGAAAGACCTTTCCATTGATCTATGACACTGCTCATGAAATGCTTTGGATTGGGAGTATTTGAGCTCGAAATGAGGCATTTACAGGTTTTGCCTGGCAAAAATATCGTCTGGCGCTGCAGCGTGTTGCAGAAATTGGACCACTGCAGTGCGTCATAGCGCACTGTAGTGGGCTGCATCATCATTTCAGAAAAATCATATAAAATCTATTAATAACCTAATTAAATATTAAATTCCAAATGGACCGCTGCAGCGCGCCATAGCGCGCTGTAGCGGGATGTAGCGGTATTTTTAAAAAATTATAGAAAATCTAAAAAATAAATTAATTGAACAGTATTTTTGCGAGTTGGACTGCTGCAGTGCGCCACAGCGGGCTGCAGCACCAAAAGTGCTGCAGTGCGCTCTAGCTCCATAACACGCTATAGCGCTAGAAGCGCCACAGCGCGCTCCAGCGCCAGTAGCGCTATAGCGCCCTATAGCACACCACAGCACGCTACAGTGCCCAGAAACTCTAAGAATTGCTTAGAGATTCTAAAACTGCCCATAATTGGTTGAATGGCCAGAACTTCACCATTTTCGTATTTTAAGGTCCCTAGAATCCTAGTGGGACTGAATTATTTTAGTTAAAATTGAGCATTACATAAAATTCTATATTGAAATTAAGTTTAAAACTTTGTCATTTTTATCAAGTGCTCAAAACCTATTATATATCTTAATTGTATTGTGCCAATTGCTAGATAATATAATCCTTAAAAGCTTGTATTGAATATGTATATCTAAACAACTAAATGGCATGAAACCTAAGTCCTTTAGATTTGTAATCAAGTGCTAACTCCATTGGTTTGATTTAGAATTTAGTTAGCCTTAATTACTTTCCATTTTATGTCAAATTTATATTTCTATGCTTTTATGATTTTAGGGTGTATGATAGAGAATCTCAGCATTTATTTGGACACTTAAATGTGATTTAGTTGACATTAAACTATAATTAAAAATAAAAATCTTGTTAACTTGATTATGTAGATGGTACTTAATCTAAACCTGAAATTGCCATCAATAATACACTAATAACACATTGATTTGTCATTGACCTTTAAAATTAACCTTTGGTCTTAATGGTAGAAGGGTTAGGGGTTAAGCCATAACTTGCCTTGATTAAGATCTAAACCTTAATCACTTAATCAATTAACTTGATTGAAAGATAATTTAATTGACATTATTCTAATAATGCATCTGGTTTAGTATTCATCTTAAATTATTGAATTAGAAGTGTTAAGGTTAATATTAAATTTATGTGATTGAATCATCTAAACCTAAACTTTGGATTTTTGATTTTCTCTTATATAAGACTATTAGCATAAGATGGATAATAAAATTGTAATAATTTATGAAATGATCTAACTCTAATAATATATTTGATTTCATCCCATGATTATAGAATAGGGTATGATCAGATGGATTTTATTCATATGATCTGATCACTTAAATCCAAGACTAATAAGTAAACCTTGAATATTAGCTTAAGAAGTAGAAAAGTGAGATCTCAAGGGTCTTGCTATAGGATCATTATTGAAATGCTTAAATATATTAACTATTGATACATTGAGGCAGAAAGAACTTTTGTAACTTATTGATGTAGGAATCTTAGATGATTCTTCATAACCTTAGAGGTTGATAATGACATATTTGTGGTAGGATTTACCTAAAGCATCTAGAATGGAACTTCTCTCTTGTGATAGAACTCATTATTGAGCGATCTCTATGATCACACCCTTGGAGCCTTGTGTAGGACTCACCCATTTAGAGTAAAAATTAATAGCTTTGATAAATCCTTATAGATTAAATAGAGTTATCTGAACCCAAATTATTAGTTAGTGTAGTATGGTATACCCATAATACTGGATTACTTCAGTACTATTCAGGATTTGTTGATTCACTCCAATGTGGACTTATGACAAGGTGCTATCCTGAGGGATTAGACGAATATAGTCCAATTAGAGTAAATCTTCCAAGACTAAGAGTTTTATATATAGGGACTCATTCCTTAGTTTGATTAAAATCCAAATTGCTATCGGGTGATGCCTCCTATCGAAGATCACTTTGTTATGGTGTCTTAATCAAACTAAGTGCTAAGAACCTTTCTTGCAAACATGCTAAATATGTGTATATAATCATCCCATCTAATTATTTTTAAGTAAGCTCACAACTTTAAACAATTATCGAATTAGAACCTAGGAGTCAGAATCCTTTTAGCAGGATTCTACACAATAGAGACCTTGAATTCATTATCAATTTCTAAGTATTTTCTAGATTTATTTCATGTAGCTTAGGAGCATGAGCATGAGCATAAGCATGATGTTGAGTATCAGTACTAATATATGAGTATCAGTGATGATTTATGGGTTATAGAATATTGCATACATTGACTGGGGAATTTCAGGATGCATTGGCATCGTAGTTCCCAACTGGATGTATGTATACATTGGACTGTACTACTCATAGGTGTTCAGCGATATTTTGGTTGCATATCAGTACATACAGTGTTGTGGCATATTTAGATGTACAGTTTCAGTGACACATAGCATAGTCTTACAGATCATTACTTAGTTTCAGATCCATTACTATTTTTGGGTTACTTTCAGTATTCAATTTACAGTTTAGTCTTACTTTATTTTACTTCAGTTTTGTATAATTTTATACATTTTTATTCTTTCAGTTACCTGTACAGTATTACTACAAATTTACTTACATGATGTAAATGTTAAATGATTAATCATAATTATTTAGATTAGTTTCGATGTGTTAGACTTATTATCTAACACGGGGGTACTTTTGAGATCTAGCAATTTTCTAGATCTTGAGCATTATGTTGAGCCAGGTCAGGAGGACACCCTGGAGATTCAGGAGGAGCCCATGGAGCACTAGTGGACTCTTCTTCAGCTTTACTTTTTTGCTTAGTTTTTTCAGTTCAATACTTAGCCTTATTTCTGTGTTTCAGTAAACTGTTTGTAATAATTCAGGATGTATTTTCTTTTCCTTTCTGAGATGAATGTTTTCATATAGATTCTGTGATGAATGTTTTGGATATTTACTTTTAGCTTCTACACTATATTTATATACTACTTATACTTAGTATTGTGATGTGATCAATATACTGGAAAAGCTAATATCTTATACATATAATGGATTCCTATTATATTTTAAATCTAATATATGTATTTGTCTAATACTTAGAATAATAATACTACTCTTATCTTAAGTATTAGCTTTCAACCCTCCTTGAGGTTGAGTCAGCAGCCCTTCAGATGGGTTTGGTGTTTTGCTATTTCGGGGGAGACGGGTTATTCCGCCCCGAGTGGTGCGTCGCTCCACCGCCGAACTGATTATGCTTATCTTTTACGCGTGGTGACAGGTTGTGGTGCTACACTAGGAGCCTGGATAAAGAGCTTAGTCAAATCGAGAATGGGGTCAACAGCCTTGCTGAGCAGGAGGGAGGGAGTGGGGGACAAGCATGGCTATCGGGGATCCGCAGATTCCTTTGGTCGGGTGCTGGAGTGGTTGAAGATGAAGGTCCAAGTTGCGGGATAGTCCGGAGCCATCTGAATGATCAATTAGAAAGGCGCTATAGTCCTAATCCTCTGGATCCTAATGGCCAGATTTGATTGAATCTGCATCGTAGGATCCATGGGACGCATATAAAGGTAGATCTGTGGTTCCGCGGATCTGAATCCTAGCCGTTAGATTAATAGGATCAATAGCGGATACGGCGGACGCACCACTGCTGCGCAACCCAGGCTCCACAGTGGATCGTCCGCAGTCTACACAGTGGATCCCGACCTTTTAAATGGTTTTAAGGGTATATTTGAAAATTGAAATATTGGAAGCCCTAAATGCAAATAAAACAAATTTAATTTAATTTGAATTATGGCCTAAATGATCTCCAAATTTCACCAAACTTTTACCCCTAGCTAATTTGGGGGTGTGGAATTCAAAAATGCAATCAGATTTTAATTCTGAGGTTAAAATAATTTAGGTCTAATTTAGGGTATCTAGATTGATCAAAATGCTAACTTGACTTAGAGGAGTTCAATTGACTTCACATTTTTAGGGTAAGCTTAATTTGATATTCTAAATGAAATGGTATTACAATTAATACTTAATTAGGTTGAGAATTAAATAGGGTACAACCTAAGGTTGTTATAGATATTGTGCATAAATAAAATATTCATAACTTAAAACTTAGTGTTTTCATATGTAGGATGTCAAGTTAGGCAGGCTACAGAGTAATAATGAGACCTCACATATCCTATAGGGGGGATGTGAGTGTTTATTTCAAGATCCCATTTTTCTACTTAGCTAGGTAGACATGCTTAACTTCTCACTCGTTCTGTAATTTATGCCCGCATAATGTAAAATTTAAAATAACTTGAACAATTAAACATCATATTGTCACAATCTTATTGATTGTGAGTACTTTTCATAACCTTTAGGCTATGCTTGCTTATCATAATCTTTGACTATCTTTACTTTGCCCATGTGGATATGATTTACTTTATTTACTATTCAGTTCTTATATTTGTACTATAGTTTAGTTTACTTTACAGTCTTTACCTTTATACAATCTATGTTGTTTTACTTTCATTTATGCTTCACTGCTTCAGTCTCTTTTTCTTAGCATAATACTCATTGAACATATTCATGTATTTATTGTATGCTTCCATATGCACTTTAGTAGTTTCTAGTATGCCTATTTTTTGCTAATTGGTTATTTGCAGGATAGAGCAAACCTACTAGTGAGTTTTTACTCTTTACCTTTTTTTACTATCTCTTATACAATTTTTACCTTTACTTTGATACTTAGTGCTCCGCTTATAGTCTTTAATTATAAAACTGCCTATGTTATATCCAACTAAAACTTAGCCTAATATTAAAATATACTTAGACTTTTTAGTATAATCACTTATTTTTATTTTGTTGGGTGTTCCCTACCATGTTCAAAACCAAATATAGTATATAGGAACATCTTCTAGATAGTGGAGCTGAACCTAGTACCGACCATTTGTAGACTACAGATTCTGCTTATGCACCCTTTTTTTTCTTTTGTGAGTATGAGAGAAATTACTTTTAGTTTTATTTAACTCAATTTGCAATAACTTAATTTCTACAATATTTTTACTTAATTTTCTATGATGGATTTACTTTCATTTTACCTGCTTAGTTGGATAGTGAGTTGAATGCATTATTATGTTGCATATTCCTACTTGTATATTTCTCCACTTAACTTGTCTATCTAACAAAGATTCTTAGACACATAACACTTCATATTGAGCTGGTTTCCTTCTGATTTGATGTTAAGTGCTATGATAACACCCTAGTATTGGATTAGGTTTCTGATTCAATATTTGGGGAGTTAATGTAACTTAGTAACATTAGATCATATTAATAGCCTAACCTCATAGCTAACCCTAAGTTTCCTAGTGCATAGATTAGAACCTAGAGCTAGGGGTTAGAAAACCCTCACTTAGTACCTTACATATTAGAACTATATTAGTATGTAGTTAGCCAAATTAGTATAGTTGATGAATTAAGACCTCCCTAAGCCTTAAATGCCTTAGTGAGCTGAGGCTAGTAAACTTTCAAATTAATCTTCTTGTTAAGAACCCTAGCAATAGTCTAGTAGCTTGATAAAATAGGAAGTTTAGTATTATGATAGGATTTTACTCAAAATTTCTTCAATACTCATAAATTATTTTGTCACTTAAACCCCCTTAAATAAATTATTATTTTCCAAAATCACAATTACATATAGTATTATACTTCAATTGACTTAGAGATTATTAATGTTTAAGTCAATTGGTAGTTTGATTAGCCCCATCCATTAGAGTATATAACCAAAATATACAATAATTTATATCACAATATTCATAATTAACTTGAACTACTTGAATGCTACAATGCTTTGAGATTACAATCTTATACATTCATTAAGCCACTGTGCATAAATAAAACCTTAAAATATTAAACATAGGGGTTTCACAAGGTTAATTATTATGCCAAGGCAAGCTATGGAGCGATATGGAGGCCAAATAATTCATCGAGGAGGAGTGTGTGTGTTATGGGAGACCCCATCTTACTTGGTTTAAAAACATGCTTAAACTCCTTATTTATTTTATAATATTCCTGTATAACCAAACCTTAATAAGGATTAACAATTAACATTACATTTCTCACAAACTTATTGGTTATTAATGCCTTATCATAGTCTTATGACTATGTTTACTCAGTCTTTGAGAATGAAATTTACTTTATTTTACTGTACAATACTCCTTACTATTCTTACATTATAGTCTTTACTTTAATTTACTTGTAGTGTATTTTATATATTTACTTTCATTTATGCTTACACTGATCATTTTACTCGGCATAACTTCAAATGAACATATTCATATTTCATTCATGTTTCATATGCATGCTTGTAGTCTCAGCTATCATATGTTGTTTTCCTCCTTATTTACTTTATGCAGGCTTAGTGCACCGCTTACTCAAATAGCTATAAATGGTTAATGTGATATCCGCATAACTTAAAGTAAGACTTAGTATAACCCTAAATGTACTTAGACTTTTTAAGTTTAATTATTCATTTATCTTTTAATGGATGTGCCCTACCATGTTATATGCCAAAATGATAGATCAAGAGCAACCTTATGGAGCTTAAAGTTGGAGCTAGCTCTGTCCTGTAGTAGTACCTAGAAGATTTTGGAAGATGTATATATCTCAAAAAGATTATTGGCCACATAGTACTTGATAGTGAGTTAGATTCCTACTAATCCATTGCTAAGTACTAGGTAATACCTAGTGTTGGGCAAGAATATACTAACTTACTATCAGAGCATTACACAATGAACCATGACTTTGATTGTGAGCACACCTAAAAGTAGCATCCCAAAGACCAAGCCAGCAAAGTGAGCTAAGAGCCACCGAGACTCAAATAGTGGAGCGAACTAATCCACCGCAAATGAGAGGGAGGGGAGAGATCTAAGAATATCAGAATCGTACTGACCAACTCATCGACCTTTGTAATAGGGCTGAAATATTGGGCCAAGCCACACATTTCCTTCATCAAAAACTCCGTGAGGCACCAACAATGTTACACCACCGATTGCTTTAGCACCTTATTTAATTTTTTTCAATCATTGGCAGACTCATGGGGCCCACAAGAAGCCATCCTCCCATTGTTCCCACCTATGCAGGACTAACCTACCAATCCATGGCAATATTACAACAATGGTGACCAAGCACCCATAGATCAGAGGGAGAGGATTACACACAAGATGTAGCTTTGTTAGTCTAAATACATAGAGTATATGATTTTAGAATTATGGATATAAATACTATAATACAAAGATATCTAAGACCTTATAACACCATGGAATTTGTTTTTGGAAGCCTTAAATATCCAAAATGGTTATTTATGATTGCAAAAAAACTAATCATTTATTTTTGTCTAAACATTATTACGTCATACCCAACATTTCAACTAAATAATTATAATATGATTTCTAAATTTTAAACAAAAAGTGGAATTTAGAAATTATCTTATTAGTTTAAACTCATTAAAGTTATATGCTTAATCTAATTTCATTTTCAATCACCATAAGTAAATTTATTAATCTTTATTCAACTTACTTAATGATGAATATATTTAGGTGGCAATATTTACATATAATCAAATTTCCTTACAAGAGGTCAGCCAACTATTTATATATATGTATGTATGTATGTATAATAAAAAGGGGATGAAGAAAAGTTCATTTTCCCATAATAAAGGTCATACCTACTGAGAAAGGGGCCTATAATAATTAAAATTCTCAAACCCTTGACTATACATTTCTATTTAATGACTAAGCTTAACTCCACACCAAGTCAAGCAGATTCATGGATAATAGCTTGGGATAATTGAGACATTAAATTTATATTTTTCAAGAGATTTAGCTTTGTGGGAAAATAGGATCTTTGTAACAAATGGAATTCAAACCTACCAATATATCAGTACTAGACCACTCTTAAATTTTTAAATTTCATGACAAAGAGATGAGCATTTCATGTTCAAGCATGACCACATAGTTACTTTTGATAATATTCTCTGTTTCATCTTAGTCGATGAAGAGCATGAGTTTTGTGTGAGGGTGTGATAAGTCATGCATTTATACAAATATTGTCCCATTTTATTGTGTTTTTTAGTATTAGAATATGTTACTTTTAATCCATTTTTGTATGTATTGTTTGCATTTTGATTTCAAAGCAATTCATGGCATTCTAATTGTTTCAACATCATAATTTCATCAAGGAGAGTAGTCGGGCATTGAGCGCCTCAATCCATGCAACTGAGCAACATAACAGAAACATGGACGCTCCGGTGCGCTCGAGCACCGACTCGACATAAACAAGTGCTCTCAGGCACAGCCTGAGCGCCAACTTGACAGAAGCCTGTGTGCTTGGGCACGCTCCGAGCATCGACTGGTTAGAAACATGTGCGTTCAGGTGTGCCCCGAGTGCCAACCCAACAAAGACATAAGGGCTCAAGCGCACCTATGTGCCAGAAAATTCTGTACCAAAGCAAAGTACGTGCTAAGGCGCCCAACAAAAGTTCGAATGCAAAATCCCTTACTAAGGGAAAATAGGCTACTATTGGATTCTTTAGGCAGTGCCAAAGGAGTATAAAAACCAAACAAACACTCTAAGTCAAAGAGGATCATTTGGGAAAAAGTAAGGTTCCTAAGAGTGAATATAATCAGCCAACACAAGAGAGAATAAGAAAGAAAACCTTATAACAACCATAGGAGAGCTATAGAAAGAAGAAGAAGAAGCCGAAGATGAATAGAATCATTCGGAATGTTTCTTCAATAACCCCTTTCATTTTCTCATTTCTTGCTTTTGCATTTTACTGTTGTGAGAAACCTTATTGTGGTTAAGAGCAAAAATCTTTTGTGCTTGTAATTCTTTTTAATGGCAGCCTGAACAACCCCTTTCAAGGTGGATTATATTAGACCTATGTGACAACCCAAATCCCTTCTAAGATAATTAGGACCAAAACCTGATTTGATTAAGTCAAAATTAGAATCTCGGGCTAGTTCAAAATTTGGTAGAAGCAATTATATCGCTAGAAATAGTATGTTCTTATCATCGTAATGCCTAAGTTTATGAGCAATTTGGATAGCACACATACTCTTAAATTAATTTCTGAAATTTTTAATTTCAAAAAATAAGAAAAATAAAATACAAGTATCAATTAAAAATTATTATGTTGTTAAATTTCAATTAATAAAAGAAGGCTACACAAAAATTTTTGTCAAAATTGAACCACGGAATTGCCCATAATTAATTTTTAAAATTTTTCTTCAAACTTAATATAATAAAATATAGTTCTAAATAAAAAAAAAATTATCGAGGATGTTTGTCTCATCAAGATGCAACTACAGGTCAAGTTTTGTCAAATTTGAAAATTAAACAACGAAAAAATATGATTAATTTAAATGGTATTCTTTCTATTTAAATCTCATTAATAAATTGCTATCTCCACCCTTCTCCTGTTCAGTGCATGCATGCCAGGTACCTAAGGGCACAGCGAAAGGGGGCTCGCCCCCTTGGCTGTCGAGCTACCCATCTCCTACCCCAGACCACCCGGCTGCCTGACCACGTCGGCCGGGAAGCTTGCCCAACCGATCCCCCATCCCCCTTCCTCTTTCTCTCCAATAAATAGGACCTCTCCCCCTCTCTCAAACCTCACAACCTCCCTCTCCGTCCTCCTACTCCAGTCGATCCGCCGCCTCCAACCTCCTAGCCTCGCCAGCCCCCTAGCATCGCTGCCTCCGCTCTCTCCTTCACGGTTGAACCCCTTTGAATGGGGCAAAGAAGAAAAAAGAGAAACAAAAAATAAGAGCTGAAAAAAAAAACTTCCATAAAAATAAAAATATAATAAATAATAATAAAAAATTACTCTTAAATTTAACTCTTAACTCATAAACATACTAATTACTACTAACAAAATTATTTTCCTACTAACACTATAATAATAATAATAATAATAATAATATAATAATAATAATAATAATAATAGTAATACTAATAATAATAAAAATAATAACAATAATAACAATATCATTATTTTGTTTATTATTATAATAATAATAGTAATACTAATAATCATAATAATTTATTTCTTATTCTTATTATTTATTATTATTTATTATATTATCATTTATTATTATTGCTAAATTTCAATAAATTTTTCCTTTCAAATTCTTATAGCTTATTAATTTTTATTTCATGATTATGATTTTATTATTATGATTATTATCATACCTTTATACATCATAATTATTTTTTTCTACTCATTAATAGAACAAATAATAATATATAATAAGAATAATAATAATAATAATAATAATATATCATGTATTCTTATTAGTTGATTATTAGTTTCTATCTTCATCCGTCATTATTATGATAGTTTTTCTCTACTCCTAATACAAATACTAATAATAATAATAATAATGTTATTAATTATTATTCTCATCCTTGTAGTGTTAATTATATATTTATCATAATAATATTTTCTTTCTACTACTTAATAATAATAATAATGACTAATAATAGATAATAATAATAATAATAATAATAATATAATAATACTAATAATAATAATAATATCAAGAAAATAATAATAATAATAATAATAATAATAATAATAATAATAATAATAACAATAATGATCCCCCATTATTATTATTATGATAATAAGAATAATAATTCTTATACCTTCATAATAATAATAATATTTGTATTATTATTATTATTATCATCCTTTATTTCTCGTCATTAATAATAATATAATTTCCTTTCTAAATATTATACTAATAATCATTATAACATTACTACTATGATCACCATTATATTATTTTCTTCCTACTAATTAATAATAAAAATAATAATGACACTAATATTATTAATATTATTATAATCTTCATTATTATTGTTGATAAAAATGATAGTAAGAATATTTCTTTTCTAATAAATATATTATTATTATTATCTTTCTTTTCAAATAATGATAATAATTATAAAACTATTATTATAGTAATAATAATAATTATTATTATGATTATTATCATATCTTATTAATAATAATAATAATCCTATTGCACTCTCATGATTATAAATATTATTATCATCATCTTTATAAGTTATTGTCATCTTTAGTATTGTTATTACTATTATTGATAATAAAAATAATAATAATATAATATTAATTATTATAAATACTTTTTTTTTCAGTATCATCGATCTCTTATTAATAGATATATTTTCTTTTTGTTATTTTTACTCAACAGAATAAGAATAATGATAAAAGAGAAAGAAAGAGAAAGAAGAAAAAATAATTATCATATTAATAATATTATTATTAAATAAATGAAGACTTCATCTCTTTTTTAATAAGAATTTTATACACAAATTCGTGAGAGATCAACATAAGCACAAAAATAGGTAAGCTAATATAATCACATGGTATTGCTCTGCTTTGAACCTTATAAATTTTATGTCTAAAGATGTATTGATTTAAGTACACATTCACTATTTGAGATGCTATCAGAAATACATATCATATTTGAAATGAATAAAGGATTTCCAAGGAGATTATTTACAATTATACAGAATATAATTTTATAATTTGAACAGGACAACTGCGCTATCATCATACTTTAAAAGATATAAGGATACTATGACTATGCCTACGAATGAGTTAGCATAGTTGAAATGTTATATATTTTTTGAACCCAAAGTTATGATAATCAAGCAGATGTGCAAGATTCCTCAAGATTTGTATATTTGCCCAATTGAACAACATTATTATTTTATTTTTCATCTATGAGATAGAAATATTTAACTTTTGATAAAGTATAACTTATTTTATATCATGTTACTTTTATTATCACTTCAAATATTGCTTGATATTTATTTTGCACAGGAAACTGTGAAAATCTTTAAGAAAGAAAAACTTTTCATTTTACTTAATTTTTGTGCATCTTATATGTTTCATTTCCTACTTTCATCTTATACATATAATATAAATAATGATATCTAATGTACTTAGAGTTTTCACTAACAAGAATTCATCCCAAGTATTTTTGTTGCAAATATCAAGTCAAGACTTTGATAAAGAGCTAGAACAACACTAAAATTAACCACTGTAGCACTTTTAATTTTCTTACTTATCTTCTTATGTGATTAAATAAGGATAATCTTTTCATATAAAATTTTTGTAAGAAATAAAATAAAATATCTAATTTTTCTTTTTCAAATTTGGATGAATGAATATTTTATATTATTATACCAAATCCAACTAGAATCCTCGGCAGACAACCCCTGAACCCAGGTCCTCACTGCCCCGAAATTAGGGCATGTCACAACCTTTGTAGTGGATATTCTTATGTGAATGCTAAGTATGGATTTGTGATTTATTTTGATGAATGCATGAACTTCATTGTTTATATATTTTAAGTTGAATGCTAGGAAATCAATACCATTTTAAGAAAAGGGCATTCTCATACTATAATACATCTTTGTTCTAGCCATAAGCTCTGAATAAGATGTATGTACACGTGATCACATGTTTTTCAAGTAGCACTAAATCCTTGATCAGAGAAAAACTCCAGATCAATGATTTATGTTCACTTAACCATTTTATTTCTTTTCGTTCCACTCCTCATGTGTTCTTTTGCTTAGATAGAAGGTTAGACCGAATAAGGGTTATCTGTATAGAGAGACCAAAATGCTTACCATTGGATACCATAATATTTATGTGCATATGAGTACATAAATGGAAATCTAGTTCTAGTTGCATTAGAAAGGGAATTCCGATATCACCTAATGAAACCATCATTTAGATATTAAAGTCTGAAGTCAAGGGGTCTCGTACAAGATCGATTAAAGGTGACCTTAGGGTTTAATGGTGAGTGACCCATGTGCGTGAGAGATAACTTGTAGGTTTAATTATCTATAACCCCTCAAAATATTAAATTAACATACTCATAATATAATTAATTCAAACTCAATAATAACTAAATTTATTGAACAATAGTTATTCGGCCTTACTCTCCCCATTCTTTTAGACTTGAATAGATCCTCATTAATTTAGGATTATTTATTTGCATGCATAAATCCAATTTAGTAGCAAAAAGACTAATAAATGATTGATTAGGCATTAGTAGAGGAAATACTAACTAGTAACCTTCAATTAATTCCTGAGAACGTTAAAGTTTGAACTCATCATTCTATTATTGCTTCAGACCACATGCGCTTACATGTAAAGAAAAGTCACATTATTTTGTAGCCTATCAAATGACTTGATATTCCTTATTCCTAGCAACTTTCTTCCTATCATATACTTTACTTGAAGAGCCTAAGATGAAGTAACTATCTTCCCTTCATTGATGAGAATCTAAATTAGCTTAAAACTCAATGATGCATTAGTATTATACTTTGTATTATGATTTATGAGATTAGTAATATGACTCTAAGCTTGCATGTTTAGTGTTGTGTTGACTCAATACTTAATTTTTATCTAATTAATATTTAACTAACAAATAGAATTATATATGATAAAACTCATAATTTCCCTCCTTTTAATATGAAACTCATAGCATTTCTAATGATTTTTCTAAATGGAAAAGCAAAACTTCTTCAACTTTTATCCCCTACTTGATGAACAAGTTAGCTTGTATATAGAATAGTTTGAAACCCAATGTTGAAGTTGGAACTTTGTATGCATAGATATTAGCTATTTTTATTTTCATATCCACATCTTATCATTATTTGGTTAAAGATTTATGGTAAGATAATAACATGATTTGACTAAGTAGTTACTTTGCATGTGTGTGTGATGGTTTTTATTCTACGATGACACTATTATATCGTTTTAACTAATTAAGGGTCTTGACAATTTCCATTGTAGGAAATGCATGTGGTAATAAGTTTCTCTTAAGACTAAACATGAAAATCAAATGATGTAGCACATCATAATAATATTAACAAAGGTCCAATAATAAGAGCTATCGCTAATAAGATCAAGGGAAGAATTCGAAGATGGGCCCATCAACAATAGTCCAATTTAAAGCCAAATAAAGAGCCCATATATTGGGATTACCTTATGTAATTTTTTTTAATGATTGTGTATTTTTTTTATTTATTAAGTCACGTGTTTTGTTATCCATGCCATGTGGGAAATATTTAATTTGAGTAGTTGTAGTTACTCCCTCACTAATTATCAACTACTCATCTTTCGTTTCAAAATTTATGACCATAATTTCTCTCCAACACTCAAAGGTCAAGAGACTTGTAATGCCTACAAATATAAGCTGAAATATAATGTAAAGAGATAGCTTGAATGAAGGAATTTTATGGTGAATATCTCTCATATTGCTCGATGTCTAGTGTTGTCAAGTTTATTGCCTATAGTTGGTGAGTTAGGTTGTTATCTTATTTTTTCTTTTATTTTCTTACTACACTCTTACACTCATAACATAAAACCATTCACACCTCTTCTCCAGCATCTTAAGTATCATTTAAAATTACTAAACCATTATTTAAGCTCTCTAACACACCTCAAACTCCACCATAATCTCCACATCCAAATCTGAAAATAATCTGACATAGTCTTATTCCTTACCCCTCAAAACTTATCTAAATACCAACAAACTTATCCATATTTTTTAGATCCAAACAACACATCCTAAGCTATCTATATTAATTTATTTTCATCCCTTTAACCTACCAAAACCCCACCTATGTTGAGTTAGGCCAAATTAGGACCGATCTAGACTAGTCTTGGTCTCTTTTTGATAGTCCACTCTAAACCGATAACCAACCCATCAGAATGCTTGAAATCATCTTTAAAAATTACCACGCATAGGCATACTTTGTTTCAATACTTATAAAAAAAGGTAGGCCATTGCCATCATATTTTAGAATTAGAGATAGAAAGGGAAAGCTTAGAAAACAAAAACATTGAGCATCTTAACACCAAGGAGAAATTTTGGTGAACTCTTCTCCATAAGATTTTGATTTATTCCAACAAGGGTAAGGTAAGTTAATCCTTTTTACGATTTAATATTTTCATATTAATTGCATATAAATTTGTCATAATACTTGCAATCCTATAGTGTGTACATGAACTCCAATTAGTGAACACCACTAAATAGCCTAGCCAACACCCTTGTGTGAACCTACCTTAAACCTTGACTTAAGTGAGCACCTGGAAAGGGAGTTTTCCACTTAATAATGAAGCATTTGTTTTGATGCAAATAAGAAAATATATGAACTTCCTTAATTTAGCAATTTTTCCCCTCATATTTCTTTATAGGAAAAAAATATGGCACCAAATTTAATTTCTCAAGACCAAATTGAGAATTTGGCCAAGATAGTAGATTTTTTAGATCTTAAAATTCTTAAACATGAAACAAAGACTATGGAGTTATTTGAGGAAAACAAAACACAAATGCAAGAAATTAAATATCAAATGCGAATCTTCTTAATCCTCTTGCAAAATAATAGAAATGATGCTCCACATCCTATCCGCAACCTTAATGCACCAATCGAAGATGATGAATCATACCTAGATGCAAGTGATTACCAACCTCATGTTCAACCACCTCCCCAACCTCATCAAAGACAACTAGACCATAAGAATAGGGAAACAATAAGCCATCAATTAGTCCCTAAGATGTTTAACAATCCTTCCATGAGAGTTAAAGTTAAAGTTTCTACTAACGATCACACACATGATCCAAATAGATTCTTAGATTGGTTAATCCAGATGGATGACTTATCTGATTTGTATATGATGTATGATTATCAATAAGTTTCTTTCACTAAGATAAAATTAACTGGTCATGCTAAGATTTATTGGACAAGCACTTTAGTTAAAAAATAAAGGTTAGGAAGGACAAATCTTACTTGGATAGTGATGAATGAAATGTGCTTAAATCCAAATATTATCCTTAACATCATGATAAGAAGTTACATGGATAATTTTTGGCTCTAAGGCAAGGCTCCCTTTATGTAACATAATACTTAAATACTTTTGAGGATCTAGTTTTTAAGACCAATTGTGGGGAAAATGATTGGCAACTTGCTAATAAATTGGTTATTGGTCCTAGAATGGAAATTAGGAATGAGGTTAAGCTTTTTGATCACCAAACCTTAGAGGAAGCTTTCCATTATGGTCTACATATTGAACAACAAAAGAAATATACTTTTATAGTAAGAACTAGAGCTCAAACCATTTCTATTTCAAATCATAAGTTAACTAACAGACCTATTCCACTCTTTAGCTCAAACCATGCACCCAAACCTCTTTCTGAGGGAAACTCTTGTAATAGTTTTAAATGTCATAAGAGATGTCACATATAGAACAATGTAAGGCACAAATATTATTATTAGATAAAGTCCATGACCCTATAGATGAAACCTTAGAAAAAACTTATGATGATACCTCATTATTGGTTGAAGAATTTGTAGATGATCCTCAAATTAATGTAAAGAGATGTCTTATAATAGCTAAGAATGAAGAAGAAGATTCAAGGAGATAGAATATTTTTAGCATGTATGTTGTGTGCAATGAGCAAAGGTGTAGGTTAGTTATTATAGCGCCCCACCCCGCCACCATGCGCAAAGAGGGGTAATAGTAATCGATTCGGCAGCGGAGTGGCACGCCACTTGGGGGGGGAATATCCCATCTCCCTAGATGGCTGAAACCAAACCCATCTGAAGGATTGCTGACTCAACCTCAAGGAGGATTGAGAGCTAATACTTAAGATAAGAGTAGTACCATTTTCCTAAGTATTAGACCAATACATAAATTAGATGTAAAACACATGAGGAATCCAATATATGTATAAGATAATAGCATTTCCAATATACTGATCATGTCACAATACTAAGTATAAGTAGTATATAAATAGAGTGTGGGAGCTAAGGCAAACATCCAAAAATATTCATCACAGAAGCTATATGAAACATTTATCTCAAAAAACAAATGAAAACACATCCAGAATTATTACAAACAGTTTACTAAAATACAGACATAAAAGCTAAGTACTTAACTGAAACAAACTAAGCAAAATAGTAATGCTGGGGAAGACTCCACTAGTGCTCCATGGGATCCTCCTGAATCTCTTGGGTGTCTTCCTGGCCTGGCTCAATACACTGCTCAAGATCTAGCAAATGTCGGATCCCAAAAGTACCACGTGTTAGACAATAAGTCTAACATATCAAAACTAATATAAACAGTTCTAATTATTCATTTAACATTTACATAATATAAATAAATCTGTAGAAATACTATAAAGATAACTGAAATTATAAAACCATATAAAATTGTACAAAACTAAAGTAAAATAAAGTAAAGCTGTACTAGAAATTGAATACTGAAAGTAAATAAAAATAATAATAGATCTAAAACTAAGTGATAGTATGCAAAACTATGTTGTATGATACTGAAACTGTGCATCTGAATATGCCACAATATTATATGCTACTGATATGCAACCAAAATTTCACTGAACTGCTATGAATTGTATGATCCAATATATACATACATCCAATTGTGAACTATGATGCTGATGTATCCTAAAATTTCCTAGTCAATGTATGTAACATTCTGTAACCCATAAATCATCATTAATACTCATACATCATTACTGATACTCAAACATTATGCTTATGCTCATGCTCATGCTTCTAAGTTACAAATGATAAATCCAAAAATCCAAAAAATGCTTTGAAATCTGATAATAAATTCAAGGTCTCTATTATGCAGAATCATGCTAGAAGGATTTCGACTTTTAAATTATAGTTTCGATAATTGGTTAAAGTTGGTATTCTTATTTAAAGATCATTAGATGGAAAGATTGTAAACACATATTTAGCATGTTTGCAAGAAAGGTGGTTCATAACACTTAGTTTGATTAAGCCACCCTAACGAAGTAATCTTTGATTGGAGGCAACACCCGATGGCGATTTGTATCTCAAGCTAAGTAACTCACATTCACACTTAGTGTCTTAAAGAGGGTGACTCGAATTACTTAATTTGTTTAAGCTACACCTATTGAAGCGATCTTCGCTAGGAGGCATCACCCAATGGTAATTTGTATTTTAATCAAACTAAGGAATGAGTCCCTATTTATAACACTCTTAGGATTGATTGATTTACTCTAAGCGAGATGGTATCCTCCTAAGCCCACAGGATAGCACAAAGATAATCTTACTTAGAGTGACTCAACCATTCCTAGATACTACTGAAATATTCCAGTACTATGGGTATACCCTACTATAGCCAACCAATAATCTGGGTTCAGAAGTGTAAAATACTAGAAATCATTTTCTAATTTGTTTATTAATATTTAAATAATTTTGACCTCAAATTGAAAATCTGACTTCACCATTGCGTTCACCACCCCCAAATTAGCTAGGGGTAAAATTTTGGATGCATTTGGAAGTCATTGAATTTATGATGAATATTTTAATATTATTTAGATACCTAAAAATTCGAGTAATTAAATACTCGTCGGATCAAAAATTCGAGTACACCATTGCATTCAGAAGCCCTCAATTAGCTAGGATTGATATTTTTAAAACTTTTGGAATATAATTATTAAGTTAAGTTTAATTAATTAAATTAAATTAAATAATTATATAATTAATATTAGCGGCGCCGTCTACATTAATGAACGTCATTCCCTTCTTCCCGTTAAGACAGATGGATCGCGCGAACCGTCCGATAGAAGGATCGGACGGTCCGAGTCCATCTTCCCCGCGAGAGCTCCGCGTGTCGCAGAAGGCGACACGTAACGTGCCGGGGATCTACGTGTTTCGCCCTAATCCTCACCGCGCAATCCCCCACCACTCAAGCCGCAGATAAAGCTCTGCAAACAACTCAGTTTGATCCTTAGTATGACCTACATCCACCGAAGTTGTTCAAGCCGTCGAAATCAAAGCAAGGTCGTCCGTCGTTAAAACTAGGTACACTCGTACACCCTAAATCCTTAATCAAATTTCATTGATTTAAATTCGATTACTTATTCTGATCCACTGATTGTTCATCTATCGGATTCGATTGACCAGATCGATCCTGGATTCATCTAAAATTCAAAATGATCTACACTCGTCTACAATTTCGCAGAGCTCGTCCGTAAGCTTTGAACTAGGGTTAGGATTTGTGTTTGTTATGATTTGTTCCCAGTATGGATTCATTAACTGGAAGATAGCCCGTGACGTTGCCGATCCAACGCCGTGCGGGTCGGGGCCTGGCACCGCTGGAAAAGCCCTAAAAGAAGGTGCCCTAGTCGCTGCTATCGGGGAAGTCGCGTCGAAGGAGAAGAAGATCTCAGGTCGGGCCAGGTCGACCCGAGTTTGACCCACGTGCTTCGTAAGCCATGTGCGTCAGGGTGGGACCCACTCGGCGCTGAGGCCTCTGCTGCGTGTTCAGCAGTGGCGCCCGCCGTCATTTACCCAACCAATAGCAGGACGCCACGTGTACTTCTGCGGGTCCCACCTGCAGAAAAAGAAATAAAAATAATACAGATAATTATTATAAAAATCTATATATATATATATATATATATATATATATATATAATATACTTTAATAAGAGAATTTAAAAAAAAGAAAAAGAAAACACTATAAAATAAAATACAAATATATATGTATAAATAGATAAATAAAAAATGTATGGTTAATCTTATCTAATAATTAAACATTAAATTAATTTAATATAACTAACATCTAATAAAATAATAATTATTTTGAATAAATAATAATCAGAAAAATATAATATTATTTAATAAATAATAGATTAATTAATAAGATAAATAAAAATAGATAAAATAAAATAAATAATTAACAGAAAAATAAAAGTAAATAATTAATAATAAATAACAATTTAGTAATTTTCTAAATACAGAATTAATTATATTTAATATTTACAATAATATAATTCAATTAATTACAAATTTTAAACTTAAATAACTCCTAAAATATTTATGCAAATCATACAAACAAATACATTAAATTTATCAGCAAAAATCAGGGATTATTTTAGTGCAATCTAAATTTCAATAAGATTATTATTTTGCATGATAAAAAATTAGGATACTTAAATAAATACAAAAAGATATCACAAAATATCAAACCCTTGTAACTTTGAACACACTAATCCCAAATATATCAAATATGGGTCTTAAAATACTCAAAAAACCCTAAGAAATATTTTAGAGGTATTAATTTTGCCATTTGAATTAAAATTAAACTAATCACAATTAGGACCTAACCCTAATTAAGCCTTTAACCCTAAAAACTTCAAATAGTCATAAGTAAGTCAATTTAACTCTAAATCAAGTGATCCAAATATCTATTTAGATCAGAAAATCCTAATTTAAAATAAACTACAAAAATATTTAAGATCTAACGATTATATCTTCTAATTAACTCTAATTACTCTAAAACTTGATCAGTGAATATTAGCAAATTTAATGATCCAAATTATAAAATTTCAGTTTTAGAAGACTCATAAAGTAAATTAGAACCTAAATTTCTAATTAGATTGATAATTTTGTGACTAAATTCACTAATCACTCACTAATCACATTTAGCGTAAATTATTAAACCTAAAAATTATATTGGCTATAACTTAGCCAATTCATATTAGAATTTGATAATTCTGGACTCCATAGAAACCTTAGGACATAATCTACAATAAACTAATAAAAATTTTATATTTCCCTAAGGGTAAAATTACTAAAATGCCCTTATAAGGTCAAATTCCCAATTTGACCTTATAAGGCATAATAATAAAATAGCTTAATAAAATAATTCAAAATATTCATTTTATTATCATTTTTAGGAAAACTAATATTACAAACACAAAACATTAAATTAATGAATTAAATTATTTTGGCAGACCAAAGAAATTGAATTGGTTGATTTTGAGTCAAAACAGTCAGGTACGCAAATTTACTTATAAGTTTTATTTCAGTATTCTTATTTGAACCATGTTCCATTTGAGTATTATTTACACTGCTTACCGCATTTTTAGTCTGCAAAAGATTTATACTAAATAGTATGTAACAAAAAGAATGAAACACAGTATATATATATTTTGTGGTGTATGTCTTTGGAGGGTGGAACGCAACACTCGAATCTATACAGATTGGGCCAGCTAGCAGCCCCTGGGGGTTATATGGAGGGATTTAGTCTCTTGTAGGAAGTAGGCAAATCCAGAGGAAAGACATACCATCAGTTCCTATTTTCAGTAAGCTACCGACGGGTGGCGAGATAAGCTTCCTACAGGTTATGCCTATGGGTTTACCCATTTGGGCTCAGGAGTCTACGGACTCGACTTATTGTTACAAATGCTTTTGATAAAATTTACAAATTTCATGCTTTTCATATATGTTGAATTTTCATAGCTAATTTGCAGGGCAAAAATTGAATTTGAAAATTGCTTTATTTTCTATGCAGACTTTCAGTCATTTTCATACTTGATTCATGCCTATTATAGGATGCTATATTTATTCTTATAAGAACGATTTGCGTACTCCTACCTGACTGGTAAAATGAATTTTTTAGGTTTTGATAATTAAAATCTAGAAGATCTGCCAATTAAAAGGAAAAGAAATAAAGAAGCAGAAGAATATAGATATTTCATATTTTATTTTGTAAAATTCAAATTGTTGTAAAATTTGATATATGTTTGGCTCTATCTGTATAAATGGACTTTATTATTTATTATGTCCTTTTTAAATTATAAAAATGTATATATTTTCAATTGAGATGAATTGTTCTTTAAAGACTCTCGAACTTCGATCCCCGGTCGCCACAGAAATTGGTATCAGAGCGAAGTTTGAGACAATTTAAGGTATGATTCATTATAGAGCCAAAAATATGAATACAGTTACTAGATTATTAGTAGTTAAATTTTAAGTTGGAGAGCGTAATAAGTATAGTTTACTGTTTTCCCAGATTATGGATAGTCAAAACAACAACAACAGCCAATCTCAGGAGGAAAATGTTCCTCAGAATACTCCTGGTCACAATGAAACTATTTCACCTAACGTTGAAGCAGTCTACCCTTTTTATCATAGTGGAGCAAATCAGATGCTCCAGTTCATGAATATGATGAGTCAATTCATGAACAGTCAACAAATCCAAAACCCAAATCCTATTTAGAGGAATGTAGTAAATGAAGACAAGCATGTTTTTCTTAAACTTCAACCTCCCAGATTCAATGGAAAAGCAACTCCATATCAAGCTGAAGAATGGATTCAAAGGATAGAGAAGGAGTTTAGATATGCTAAAAGCTCTGAAGATCAGAAGGTATCTCTAGCTACTTATCTTCTGATAGAAGCTGCTGAGAAATGGTGGAAGGCAACCAAGAGCACTACATTTCAGAATAGATCAGAAGAAGAAATACAGTGGGAGGAATTTGTGAAGACATTCTTAGGCAAATATGTGCCTCGGTCTGCTAGGCAGACAATGAGAAAAGAACTCCTAAACCTGAAGCAAGGAAGTCATACAGTAACAGAATACGAAGAGGAATTCACACGTTTAGCCAGCTTTGCTCCAGAGATGGTTAATACTGAGGAAGTCAGGTGTCATTTGTTCCTTAATGGATTAAGGAATAATTTTCAACATATTTTGACACCTCTTCAAATTTTAAACTTTGCTCAACTAGTAGAGAAAGCCAAACTTATGGAAGCTCAAGAAGAGCAGTACTCTTCAAGAATGAAAAGGCCAGCATTTTCTCCTTATTTTCAATCCAAGAGGCAGCAATTCTCAAGACCTCAAGGAAAAGGGTACAATATTCAAGGCAACTCAAGTAGATCTGCTCCAAGAACACCAAGCACTTGTAGATTTTGTCGAAGAAATCATAGTACAGATAAATGTTTTACCGATGAAGGTCAATGCCACCGATGTGGAAGGACAAATCATTCCATAAAGTTCTGCCGTGCCACTTATACAGTCAATGGGCATCAACTTCCAAATCAAGGAAAAGCAGTTATAAGGAATCAGGGCAGACCACCAGTAAACCAAGAAAATAATATGGCATCTTCCAGTAATCCAATGAATAATCAAGCCCAGGCCAGAATATTCAACCTATCTCAAGAAGAGGCAAAAGATGAACCTGATGTGGTCACAGGTACCATTTTATTATTTCAGTACCCGTGTTCAGTTCTTTTATATTCTGGAGCTACGCATTCTTTGATTGTATCAAAAATAGTTCAACAATATTCGTTATCAGTAGAACAACTTTCTTCAGCACTTAAAGTCAATTTACCATCAGGAGAGTTGTTAGAGACAAACATCTTTTGTAATTGCAAGTTAAATATAAGTGGAAATTTTTGGGAAGCTAAACTCACTGTCATCCCTATAACTACTTTTGATATCATTCTTAGGATGGACTGTATGAGTCAGAATAAGGCATTAATTGATTGTGCAAAGAAGAGAGTATATATTTATAATAGAAGTAAGAAGGTAACCTTTATTGGTCAAAGAAGTGCAATTATTAGCCTTATCCTAGCAAACAAGATTGAAAAGTTCATTAGAAAGAAGTATCCTATACTCTTAACTTTACTCTCAAGTTCTGATGCTAAAACTACAACTCTGGAAGAAACTCCTATAGTGAAAGAATATGCAGATGTTTTTCCAAAAGAACTTCCAGGTTTGCCACCTCAAAGAGAAGTGGAGTTCAGTATTGATTTAAGTCAATAAACGAATCCTTTATCAAAAGCTCCATACAGAATGGCACCCAAAGAGTTAGAAGAACTTAAGAATCAACTTCAAGAGTTGACTGAAAAAGGATTTATAAGACTAAGTAATTCTCCTTGGGGAGCCCCAGTTTTGTTTGTTAAAAAGAAAGATGGGAGTATGCGATTATGTATCAATTACTGGGAATTGAATAAGGTTACTATTAAGAACAAATACCCATTACCAAGAATAGATGATTTATTTGATCAATTAGTTGGTGCTTCCATATTTTCCAAAATTGATCTGAGATCTGGTTATCACCAACTCCGTATCAAAGATGAAGATATTCCTAAATCTGCATTCAGAACGCGTTATGGGCATTATGAATTCTTGGTGATGCCTTTTGGATTAACAAATGTCCCATCTTATTTTATGGATCTAATGCAGCGAATAATGAAACCCTACTTGGATTCTTTTATCATCATCTTCATTGACGATATATTGATTTATTCTAAGAATGCTAAGGATCATGAAGAGCATCTTAGAATCACCTTGAACTTATTAAGGCAAAATCAAATGTACGCCAAATTCTCAAAATGTGAATTTTGGCTTCACTCAGTTGCCTTCTTAGGCCATATAATTAGCAAGGAAGGAATATTAGTCGATTCCTGCAAAATAAGTGCAATTCAGGATTGGCCCCAACCTACTTCAGTAACAGAAATATGAAGTTTCTTAGGATTAGCTGGGTATTATCGTAAGTTTGTTAAGAACTTTTCCCAGATTGTAGTCCCTTTACTCATCTCACTCAAAAAGATGTACCTTACATTTGAGACTCATCTTGTGAATCAGCATTTAAGAAATTAAAAGAATGTCTAACCTCAGCTCCTATTCTAGTTCTACGAGTTGAAGAAAAAGAATATCAAATTTATTGTGACACTTCTGGAATTGGATTAGATTTTGTTCTCATGCAAGAAGGAAAAGTGATAGATTTGCATCTAGACAGCTTAAAGTTCATGAGAAGAATTATCCAGTTCATGATTTGGAGTTAGCTGCAACAGTCTTTGCACTTAAGATCTGGAGACACTACTTGTATGGAGTAAGATGTGAAGTCTTCACGGATCACCAAAGTCTGAAGTATATCTTTACTCAGAAAGAGATCAATTTAAGACAGTGAAGATGGTTAGAGCTAATCAAAGATTATAATTTATCAATTCAAAATCATCCTGGCAAGGCAAATGTAGTAGCAGTTGCACTAAGTCGAAAGGCAATTTCACATTTGCATATTTTGACCTCTAACCCTATATTACTCAAGGAAATAGAAGATCTTCAATTAGAAGTCATATTGCCATCAAATGCTAAACAATTTTAGATGACTGTTGAATGTTCATTAATAGATGAGATTAAAGAAGCTCAATATCATGATGAGGAATATAGCTCCTTATCTGCATCCATTCAATCAGGAAAGCACTTAGAGCTGAATTTAGATTCAAATAAGAATATTTGGTGTGGATCTAGAATATGGATACCTAATAAAGATAAGCTAAGATCTAAGGTATTGAAAGAAGCTCACCAGTCTAGATACTCAATTCATCCTGGAAATAATAAGATGTATCAAGACTTGAAATCACATTTTTGGTGGCTAGGAATGAAGAAAAGTATAGCTGAGTTTATATCAAAATGTGAAGCCTGTAACCTGGTAAAAGCAGAACATCAGAAACTAGGAGGTTTACTTCAACCTCTAGCTATACCTCAATGGAAATGGGAAGATATTTCTATGGATTTTATAACTAGATTTCTTCATTCAAAATCCAATAATGATTATATTTGGGTAATTGTGGATAGGGTTACAAAATCAGCATACTTTTTACCCATTAAGCAAACAGATTCAGTAGACAAATTGGCAAGGATCTATCTAAACGAGATAGTAAGGTTGCATGGTATCCCAAAAACCATCAATTCTGATAGAGATAGCAGTTCACTTCAAAGTTTTGGAAAGCAGTTCATCAAGATCTTGGTTCACAGCTCTGTATGAGTACAGCATTTCATCCACAAATTGATGGACAAACTGAAAGACTGAATCAAACTCTAGAAGATCATCTTCATCTTTGTGTCCTAGATTTTGGAGGAAGTTGGGATGATCACCTTCCATAAATTGAATTCTCTTATAATAACAGTTTTCAAGAAAGTATTGGAATGGCTCCTTATGAAGCCCTTTATGGAAGAAAGTGTATCACTCCCTTATCCTGGAATAGTATTGGAGAAATCAGGATATTAAAATCAGATTTGATTCTTCAAGCAACACAAAAGATAAAAATAATTCAGCATCGAATGAAAGTAGCTCAAGATAGGCAGAAGCAGTATTTTGATGCTCATCATCATCATGTTGAATTTTTTGTTAGAGATTTTGTATATTTGAAAGTGAACCCATTCAGAGGAATTTCCAGATTTGGAGTTTTTGGGAAATTAATTCCAAGATTTATTGGACCTTTTGAAGTTTTAAAAAGAGCAGGCCAAGTGGCTTATCAGATCAAACTTCCACCTCATCTGAGTCTGATGCACTACGTATTTCATATCTCTTTACTAAGAAAATGTTTATCTGAACCTTCAATGAGAGTAGAAGTAGAAGATATCAATTTACAACCAAATCTCAGCTATGTGATTGAACCAGAAGAGATTCTAGATCGAGATGAGAGAAGATTAAGAAATAAATCTATTCCCATGATAAAGGTTAGATGGGAGAACTGCCGCAAAGAAGAAGCTACATGGGAAGAAGAATCAAGTATGAGGAAAGTATATCCTCACTTATTCTACTAGTAAGTAATTCTAGATATTGTAAATATCTTTAATTCTTAGATTGATGTCGGGACGACATCTCTTTTAAGTTGGAGAGAATGTAAAATACCAGAAATTATTTTCCAATTTGTTTATTAATATTTAAATAATTTTGACCTCAGATTGAAAATCTGACTTCATTATTGCGTTCACCACCCCCAAATTAGCTAGGAGTGAAATTTTGGATGATTTGAAAGTCATTGAATTTTTGATGAATATTTTAATATTATTTAAATACCTGAAAATTCGAGTAATTAAATACTCGTCGGATCGAAAATTCGAGTACACCATTGCATTCAGAATCTCTCAATTAGCTAGGATTGATATTTTTAAAACTTTTGGAATATAATTATTAAGTTAAATTTAATTAATTAAATTAATTAAATTAAATTAAATAATTATATAACTAATATTAGCGGTGCCGTCTACATTAATGAACTCCGTTCCCTTCTTCCCGTTAAGACAGACGGATTGCGCAAACCGTCCGATTGAAGGATCGGATAGTCCGAGTCCATCTTCCCCGCGAGAGCTCCACGTGTCGCAGAAGGCGACACGTAACACGCCGGGGATCTATGCGTGTCCCCCTAATCCTTGCCGCGCAATCCCCCACTGCTCAAGCCGCAGATAAAGCTTTGCAAACAACTCAGTTTGATCCTTAGTATGACCTACATCCACCGAAGTTGCTCATGCCGTCGAAATCAAAGCAAGATCGTC
This sequence comes from Gastrodia elata, assembly GCA_016760335.1. Taxonomy (NCBI): domain Eukaryota; kingdom Viridiplantae; phylum Streptophyta; class Magnoliopsida; order Asparagales; family Orchidaceae; genus Gastrodia; species Gastrodia elata. The sequence continues at coordinate 27,700,396 of CM028674.1, read as the reverse complement.
CGCCGTTAAAACTAGGTACACTCGTACACCCTAAATCCTTAATCAAATTTCATTGATTCAAATTCAATTACTTATCCGATCCACTGATTGTTCATCTATCGGATTCGATTGACCAGATCGATCCTTGATTCATCTAAAATTCAAAACGATCTACAGTCGTCTACAATTTCGCAGAGCTCGTCCGTAAGCTTTGAACTAGGGTTAGGATTTGTGTTCATTATGATTTGTTCCCAGTATGGATTCATTAACTGGAAGATAGCCCGTTACGTTGCCGATCCAACGTCGTGCGGGTCGGGGCTTGGCACCGCTGGAAAAGCCCTAAAAGAAGGTGCCCTAGTCGCTGCTATCGGGGAAGTCGCGTCGAAGGAGAAGAAGATCTCGGGTCGGGACGGGTCGACCCGAGCCCGACCCGCGTGCTTCGTAAGCCATGTGCGTCAGGGTGGGACCCACTTGGCGCTGACGCCTCGGCTGCGTGTTCAGCAGTAGAGCCCGGCGTCATTTACCCAGCCAATAGCAGGACGCCACGTGTACTTCTGCTGGTCCCACCTGCAGATTAAGAAATAAAAATAATACATATAATTATTATAAAAATCTATATATATATATATATATATATATATATATAATATGTACTTTAATAACAGAATTTAAAAAAAAAACAATATAAAATAAAATACAAATATGTATGTATAAATAGATAAATAGAAAATTTATGATTAATATAATCTAATAATTAAACATTAAATTAATTTAATATAACTAACATCTAATAAAATATTAATTATTTTGAATAAATAATAATCAGAAAAATATAATATTATTTAATAAATAATAGATTAATTAATAAGATAAATAAAAATAGATAAAATAAAATAAATAATTAACATAAAATAAAAGTAAATAATTAAAAATAAATAACAATTTAGTAATTTTTTAAATACAGAATTAATTATATTTAATATTTACAATAATATAATTCAATTAATTACAAATTTTAAACTTAAATAACTCCTAAAATATTTATGCAAGTCATACAAATAAATACATTAAATTTATCAGCAAAAATTAAGTATTATTTTAGTGCCATCTAAATTTCAGTAAGATTAATATTTTGCATAATAATAAATTAGAATACTTAAATAAATACAAAAAGATATCACAAAACATCAAACCCTTGTAACTTTAAACACACTACCCCAAACATATCAAATATGGGTCTTAAAATACTCAAAAAACCCTAAGGAATCTCTTAGAAGTATTATTTTGCCATTTAAATTAAAATTAAACTAATCACAATTAGGACCTAACCCTAATTAAACATTTAACTCTAAAAACTTCAATTAGCCATAAGTAAGTCAATTTAACTCTAAATTAAGTGATCCAAATATCCATTTAGATCAAAAAATCCTAATTTACAATAAACTTCAAAAATATTTAAGATCCAACAGTTAGATCTCCTAATTAACCCTAATTACTCTAAAACTTGATCATTAAATATTAGCAAATTTAATGATCCAAATTATAGTTCAAAATTATCAAATTCCCAATTTGACCTTATAAGGCATAATAATAAAATAGCTTAATAAAATAATTCAAAATATTCATTTTATTATCATTTTTAGGAAAACTAATATTACAAACACAAAACATTAAATTAATGAATTAAATTATTTTGGCAGACCAAAGAAATTGAATTGGTTGATTTTGAGTCAAAACAGTCAGGTACGCAAATTTACTTATAAGTTTTATTTCAGTATTCTTATTTGAACCATATTCCATTTGAGTATTATTTACACTACTTACCTCATTTTTAATCTGCAAAAGATTTATATCAAATAGCATGTAACAAAAAGAATGAAACACAGTATATATATATTTTGTGGTGTATGTCTTTGGAGGGTGGTACGCAAAACTAGAATCTGTACAGATTGGGCCAGCTAGTAGCCCCTGGGAGTTCTATGGAGGGATTTAGCCTCTTGTAGGAAGTAGGGAAATCCAGAGGAAAGACACCATCAGTTCCTATTTTGAGTAAGCTACCGACGGGTGGCAAGATAAGCTTCCTACAGGTTATGCCTATGGGTTTACCCATTTGGGCTCAAGAGTCTACGGACTCGACTTATTGTTACAAATGCTTTTGATAAAATTTATAAATTTCATGCTTTTCATATATGTTGAATTTTCACAGCTAATTTGTAGGGCAGAAATTGAATTTGAAAATTACTTTATTTTTTATGCAGACTTTCAGTCATTTTCATACTTGAGTCATGCCTATTAAATGATGCTAGATTTATTCTTATAAGAACGATTTGCGTACTCCTACCTGACTGGTAAAATGAATTTTTCAGGTTTTGATAATTAAAATCTAGAAGATCTGCCAATTAAAAGGAGAAGAAATAAAGAAGCAGAAGAATGTAGATATTTCATGTTTTATTTTGTAAAATTCAAACTGTTGTAAGATTTTATATATGTTTGGCTCTATTTGTATAAATGGACTTTTATTATTTATTATGTCCATTTTGAATTATAAAAATGTATATATTTTCAATTGAGATGAATTGTTCTTTAAAGACTCTCGAACTTCGATCCCCGGTCGCCATAAGAAGATTCTATTTAAACAATAAGGATTCATCTAAGCTATTAATTCTTACTCTAAATGGGTGAGTCCTACACAAGGCTCCAAGGATTTGATCAAAAGATCACTCAATGTTTATTTCTATCGCAAGGGAGAAGTTTTATTCTAACTGCTTTAGGTGATCTTACTGTGAGGTGTCAAGATCAACTTCTAAGGTTATGAAGGATCATCTGAGATTCCTACCTCAATAAGTTACAAAAGTTTTTCTTACATGAATGTATCAATATTTAAGGTCTTTAATCATTCCAAGAATGATCCTATATCAATACCCTTGAAATCTCATTTTTCTATTTCTTAAGTTAATATTCAAGGCTTACTTATTAGTCTTGGATTAAAGTGATTAGATCAGATGATTGAAATCTATCTGATCCTATTCTATTCTACAATCATGGGATAAAATCAAATATATTATTAGAGTTAGATCATTTCATAAATCATTCCAGTTTTATTATCCATCTTATGCTAACAATCTTATATAAGAGAAAATCAAAGATCTAAAGTTTAGATTCAAATGATTCAATCACACATATTCATTATTAATCTTAGCACTTCTAATTTATTAATTTAAGATCAATACTAAATCAGATGCATTATTGGAATAATGTTATTTGAATTATCTTACAATCAAGTTAATTGATTTAGTGATTAAGGTTTAGATCTCAATTAAGACAAGTTAGGGCTTAACCCCTCATCTTACCAAGATTAAGACCAATGGTTAATTTGTAGATTAATGACAAATTAGTGTATTATTAGTGTATTATTGATGGAAAATTTTACATTTAGATTAAATATCATTTACTTAATCAGGTTCTTAAGATTCTTATGTTCAAATATCATTTAGTATCAATTTAAGCACACCAAGGTGTCCAAATAATTGTTAAAGTTTTCTAACATACATTTTGATATCATGAAAGGTTAAGAATGTAAAGTGACATAAAAATAGAAGTTAACTAAGGCTAACCTAATCTTAAATCAAACCAAAGGGATTAGCACTTGATTTCAAATCTAAAAGACTTACATTTCATGCAATTTGATTATTAAGATCTACTTAGCCAATACAAGCATTCAAGGATTCTATTCTTTAATAGGAGATTTTAAGCACATGTTATAAAGGGAAAATTTTCAAATTTGATTTCTTACATAAAATTTTATATAATGCTCAATTTTAACTAAATTAGGTTCAAATTTGATATAATTCGACCCACTAGGGTCCTAGGGACCTTAAAATGTAAGAAGTGTAATGTTTTGGCCATTTCAGCTAATTTTGCGCATTTTAAGAAAATTCTGGGTGCTGCAACGCGCTGAGGAGCACGGCAGCGCTTTCAGACGCTGCAGCGTGTTGTGGCGGAAAATGGTGCTGTGGCGCGCCGCTGCGCTTTCAGGCGCTGTGGCACGCTACGATGAAAATTAGCACTGTGGCGCGGCAGCGCTTTCTGGTAGTGTGATGCGCTATAGCGGATTAACTTTCGAAAACACTGCTCAATTAATTTATCCCTTGATTTCATATAGTTTTCCAAAATGATGCTACAGCCCGCTGTGGCAGGCTATGGCATGCTGTAGCGGGTTAACATTCTTGTGACTGTTCAATTAATTTTTCTCCTAATTTCCTATAGTTTTTCCCAAAATGACGCTGCAGCCCGATGTGGCGCGCTGCAGTGGTTTAACTTTTGTGTGACTGTTCAATTAGTTTATTTATTGATTTCATATGATTTTTCCTGAAATGATGTTGCAGCCTGCTGCGGCACTCTAGGGCGTGCTGCAGCAGAAACTATCTGAGTTTCGGGCGCTACGGCGCGCTGTAGCGCCCGACGGTGATTTTGCATGTGCAAAAATTGTGAATTGTTATATTTCGAGCTTAAATACTCTCAATCTAGAGTATTCTAAGAGTGGTGCCATATATCAATGGAAATTTCTTTTTGATACCTTTCCATCGATACCAAAATCTGCACAAATGAATTATCCTAACTATATGATCAATGTAGTTAAAGATTCAGGTATACAAAATGGATGAAAAATAGAGCATGAGATTTTCAAAGTATTATGATGCATTAATGAACCTTAATGGCTTCCATACATAATCACGGATTTTTAAAAATACAAACAAGCATCTTAGAAACATGAAGAAGACAAGGAAGAAGAGCAAATGAGTACCTTAGCCTTAAAAGAAGCTGATGGAACCTTTGTTTTCTTTATGAGTTGGAGAGGAACTTCTTCTTCTTCTTCTTCAGCACAAGACTTCAGTAATGGAAGGGGAAGAAGGGAGCTTTAGAGCTTCATCTTTTTTAATGGGGATGAAAAAGAGCTGAGCACCTTCTTAAAGGAGGAGAATGAGATAGGTGAAGGAGTGGGCATGGCTAGGAGGTGAGGGTAGAGGGATGGCCTTAGCCATCAAATCTTATAATTAAGGGGAGGAGGAGAGGGGTTAGCTGAAAAAAGAGAAGGGGGAGAGAGGTCAGCCAAGTTTTTGACTAGCTACGAGAGAGAGGGGAAGGAAAAAGAAAAAATGCAATTTATGAATGAATTTAGGATTAAATAAATATATTTCCTTAATTAATTAAAAATTCAGATTTTAAAACATGCTCTGAAAAATCCCAAAAATTCACCCCAAGCTAATTTGTGAGTGAGGAATTCAATGGCAAAGTCGGATTTCAATTCCGATGACTATTTAATTATCCTATTTTTTGGGGTATTTAATTATATTAAAATATTTGCAAAAATCCAACGACTTCCAAATGCGTCTAAAACATTACTCCTATCTAATTTGGGGGTGACGATCACAACGACGAAGTCGGATTTTGATTTTGAGGTCAAATTAAATACTGCAATTTTATAATTAATTAAATATTAAAATAATCCAAAATATTTGATTTTGCTCCGAATCACACCAAATATTTAGGGATTTATTCTAATTGCTAGATGAACTTAGTTAAGATACAATTAAGCTAAAGTTAAGTTGGGTAACAACCTTGGATTATTACAGTTATTGTAAGGGAATTGCAATGAATATTATCTCAACCAATGCTATATCATGAGATAATTTAAGAAGTGAACCTCCTCCCTAACTCTTTCATATTAGTTAGGTTAACCATACTTCTCTTCCCATCACTGCTCAATATTTAGTTCCTATCAAGATTGGTAGTTAAGAGGATAAATTTGGTGTGATGTGCTCCCTATGGATATTACTGATATTCTACTCGGATGACCATGTATTTATGACTTGATTGCAATTCATTATGATAGGAAGACCACATATACTTTTAAGTATAACATTAAACCCATCAAACTTTTGCTAATTAGAATAATAGAGAAGACACCATCTATAGCACCACATAAGCCTTCATGTTTCTATAAGACAACAAATCACTTCAAGTAATAAAAAATATGCATCTAAGGCAAAGCATAATAGATCAACTAAAGAACATAATAAATATGATTATGTTTTGATTCACATTTGCCCTGAGCGATATAACAACACAAAGTACAATAAATTACATCCAAGGGCTTATGGCCCATTCAAAATTCTTAGGAAAATTAGATCTAATGCTTATCAACTTTATTTTTCTAATGATATGCTAATTCATCCTGTTATTAATATTAAAAGTTTTTTATCATATGAAGGTGTTAGCAAACCTCCATTCATTTTTAGAGTTCCCCGCATGCAAACTCCTTAATTTTTAGACATTTACTACATCATCACTGAGAAGGCTACTAATGATCAAGATGAAGAGCATCATTTTCTCATTCATTGGAAAAATGAGCCGCCTACAGACAATAGATACATGGCTAATATTCACTAATTTAGAATCTCTAGACCCGATAACTAGGAGTAAGATTACTTGGATTCTAACTCTTAGGTACAGAGTTCAATTGGGCCTATAAGAGTTAATGTAGCACATCATAAGAATATTAACAAATTCTCAACAAAAAGAGCCATGGCTAAAGCTCAAGAGAAGAATTTGAAGATGGGCCCATCTATAATAGCCCAATTTAAAGCCAAATAAAAATCCCATATATTCGGTATACCTTATGTATTTTTTTTTGCTGATTTTGTATTTTCTAATTTATTAATGCACATATTTGGTCAGCCATGTTATGAGTGAAATATTTAATTTGAGTAGTTGGAGTTACTCCCTCACTAATTGTCAATTACCCATCTTTCCCTCCAAAATTTCCCTCCATATTTTCCCTCCAAAAATCACAGGTTAAGATACTTATAATGTTTATAAATATGAGCTGAAATGTAATGTAAAGAGATAGATTAAAAGTAGGAATTTTATGGTGAATAGCTCTTATATTGCTTGGTGCTTGGTGGTGCCAAGTTTATTGTCTATCTTTGGTAAGTTAGGTTTTATCATATTTTATCTTTTATTACTTTCATAAACTCAAACCATCCACATCTCTTCTCCAGCATCTTAAGTAGCCTTTAAAATTATTAAACCAATATCTAAGCTTTCAAATACACTCTAAATTCCACCATAACCTCCATGGCCAAATCAAAAAATAGCATGACCTAGGCTTATTCCCTACCCCTCAATACCCATCTAAACACCACCAAAGCAGATTCAAACTACACATCCTAGGGTATCTATATTAATTTATTTCTAGCCCTTTAACCCACCAAAACCACACTTACTAGAGGGATATTTGAGTTAGCCCAAACTAGGCCTGATCTAGACTAGGCATGGTTTCCCTTTTGATAGTTCACTCTAAACCCATAATCAATGCACCACAAACTCCAGAAATCAATATTAGGCATTGCCCTACCCATCCATACATTATTTTAATACTTATATCAAAAAAAGGCAGCCCATCACCATCATTAAGCCTTAAGAGTTTGAAACTTGACGAACCCATGTAAAGACTTTGAAAAGTGCTATTTCAAATTGCTAAAACTTAATATTCCAAACTAGAAAATAATAATTTAACTACAGAATATTAGTCTTGAAAAAAAAAATTTGTGTTTTTATAAATCCATTTGACCTTTGACATCACTTAAGGTATTGAAACCTATCCAAACCCCAAAAAGAATTACCTTCATTGTTTGTCCCAATTGAATGCTTGAGAAACTTACATTGGTAACTAAAACACACTTTTTCTAATCTACAAACCCTATACTAGAATGTTAATAGTAAACTAGTGTCATTAATTGTAGCGCCACGTCTTGTCGCCGCAAGCAAAACATAAACTAAATTCGGCGACGGAGCAGCGCCCTACTCGGGAAGGAATAACCAATCTCCCAAAATAAGATAACTGATGAAACTAACCACACTGAAGGCTGCTGACTCAACCCAAGGAGAGGGTCGAAAGGCAATGCTTAAGATAAGAGTAAGATACTTATCCTAAGTATTGGACTGATACATACATTGGATTAGAAAGGTAAATAAGGAATCCAATATATATTATAAATATATTAGCATTTCCAGTATGCTGATTACATCACAATACTAAATATAGTAATGGAATAACAGAGTGCAAAAGCTAAAGCAAAACATCTAAAATTTATTCATCACAGAATAGTAGTAAATATTTATCAAATAAAAGAAAAATAAAATATATCTAAAATTATTACAAACTATTTTAAAATGATGCAAAAGTAAAGTTCAACTTAAGTACTGAAACAAAAGTAGAAAGTTACAAGGCGGAAGACGAGTCCACTAAAACTCCACATACTCCTTCTGGATCTCCTACAAGTCCTCCTGTCCTAGCTCTACAAATTGCTCAGGATCTCGAAAATTGTCGGATCCCAAAAGTACCTTGTGTTAGATAAGAAGTCTAACATAATAAAACTAAACTAAACAGTTCTATAATATCACAATATAACAGTAAAGTAAATAAAACTGCATAAAAGTCGTAAAGGTGCTGAATAATTGAAACTGTATAAACTAAATAAAGTAAAACTGAATTGTTGACTGAATACTGGAAGTAAATGTAAACAACAAATGATCTAAAAATAATGTAAAACTTCCAATGATGTACTATTTGCCATTGGAATCATGCATCCAAAGATGCCACAATATGGTGTTCCACTGATATGTAACAAAACTATCACTGAACTACTATGAGTTGTATAGTCCAATGTATAGATACATCCAGTTGGGAATACAGTTTACTATGATGCTGACGCATCCTGAAATTCCCCAATCAATGTATGCAAAATTTTGTAACCCATAAATCATCAAAAGAAATCCATACATCCTGCTTATGCTCATGCTCATGCTCATGTTTCTATACTGCTTGAGTAAAATCTGGAAATTCTTAAATACTATAAATCTAATAATGAATTCAAGGTCTCCATTGTGTAGAATCCTATTTAAAGGATTCTGACTCCAATATTCTAGTTTCGATAATTGGTTGAAGTTGCAGTTTCAATTATAATTCATTAAATGGGAAGATTGTATACACATATTTAGCATATTTGCAAGGAGGGTGGTTTTAACACTTAGTTTGATAAGTCACACCTAACGAAGCCATCTTCGATGGGAGGCATCACCCAATGGTAATTTGTATGTCAAGCTAAGTCATTAAATATCCAAATCACAAGCGCACTTAGTGTTCTAAAGAGGATGATTTAAATCACATAATTTGCTTGAAGCACACCTATGTAAGCGATCTTCGATAGGAGGCATCACTTGATGGTGATTTTTATACAAATAATCTAATGCTCTAAGTCCTAAATCCTAACACTCTTATAATTTAATGATTTATTCTAAGTGGGATTATATCCAACTAGACTCACAGGATAGAACACAAACATAATCTTATACTAAGATGAATCAACTAACCTGCATACTACTAAAATAATCCAGCACTATGGGTATACCCTACTATATACAACCAACAATCTGGGTTTAGGTGATTATAGTTAATCAAAAAAGATTTATCAAGACTATCAATCCTTACTCTAACTAGATGAGTCTTACACAAGGCTCCAAGGATGTGATCAAAAAATCACTCAATATAGATTTTACCACTAAGGGAGAAGTATCATTCTAAATACTTTAGGTGATTCCTACCATGAGGTGTTAAGATCAACTTCTAGGGTTAGAGAGGTTTATCTAAGCTTCTACCTCAATAAGTTACAAAAGTCCTCCCTATTTCAATATATCATCACTTAAGGTCTTTTAAATATTTCAAGAACAATCTTGTATCAAGATCCTTAAGATCTCACACTTCTGTTATTTAAGCTAACATTCAAGGGTTACTTGTTAACTTGGATTAAAGTGATTAGACCAGATGATTAAATCCATTTGATCTCATTATATTCTACAATCATGGGATAAAATTAAAGATATTATTAGATTTAGATCATTTGTTAAATCAGTATAATTTTATTATTTATCTTATGCTAATAGTCTTATATAAGAGAAAATTAAAGATCTAAAGTTTAGGTTCAGATGATTCAATCACATAGATTTATCATTAACCTTAATGCTTCTAATTCAAAGATTTAAGATCAATACTAAATTAGATGTATTATTGGAATAATGTTAATTAACTTATCTTAAAATCAAGCCATTTGGTTAACGAGTTAAAGGTTTAGATCTTAATCAAATAGGTTAGGGTTTAACCCCTACCCTTACCCAATTAAGATCAATTATTTATTTAAAAGGTCAAATATTAAATTAGTACATTATTAATATATTATTGATGCAATCTCAGATTTAAATCAGGTATTATGGACTTGATTAACCTCTTAAGATTTCTTAAGATTGATTAAGGGATTTAGCAACTTAATTCAAGTTTATTGAAATGATCAATTACTTATTAACATGAATGATTTAATTATAACTACTCCATTATTATGAAGCATATTAATAGAAAATTTTAGAAAAATAGAAAGTAATTAGGGCTAATCAAACATTAATCCAACATAAAAGGATTAGCACCTGATTATAAATTTAACCATCAAAATTTCATACAACTTGGCAAATATATTCTATGCATTCATACAAATAATCAGAAACTAAGTTTACTATGTTTGGATAATTAGGAACCCTAATTTTCACTAATTATACTTTTATAAGATTAGGGCATAATTAAGAATACAGAGATAAGAAAATTTATCTACTTAGCTTATGCATTCTACTAAATATAAGGAACCTAATTACACCCTAATCATGAAAATGGGCTAAGCATACATACTAATCAACTCTAATTAAGTTCTATAATAATTAAGCTAAAATAGAAAATCCAACTATTAAAGGTTTAATATTATTTTATATTCTGATTCCTTATAAATTTCTGATTAATTTGATATATAATATCATAGGATTTGGATTAATGGATCAAAAGTTATCACATTAATTTAATTTGTATTTTTCCAATTTAGTTTCCCTATGATTGGATTAATTAGATTATTTTCCTTAAGGAAAATAAATCCAATTAATCGGATTTATTAAAATGAGTTCGGCCCGATATCCAAACCACGTTGGTCGACCAGGGACCGAGGAACCTGGCACTGTCGCACAATGTGGGTCACGGGCTGACCTGACCCGCACAGTGACGTCATCCCCGATCCCTCATCCTGACCCTTAGCCCAATTAGGGAAACCATAATTTGCTAATTCCCATGCACCCCGGCCATGGCATGATCAATTGACTATCACTACACATTCACTATAGCCAGACGCATCGATGGAGACCCAAAGCCCTCTCTAAGGTAGTCTGGTCAGCCGAATCTTACTCACCAGAGAGCTCCCAATACGGAGCTATTGTGGGTAGACAATTATTCCCATATAGGCCACGATTTTCCCAAGGATCAATCCCCACACCTTCAGGAGGTGAGGCGGATCGAATCCCCCTAGTCGGAGGGTCTGAGGTGGTTGGATCGCTAGGTCCTTACTTGGGCCCAGCCCCTCATTTGAAACTTAGCCCGATTGATCGATTTGATCGATCAAGGCTAGGTCAAGGCACAATTACAATCGCATTGGGTTTGAAATGGAAATCCGTAATCATATAAATCAAAAGAAGATAAGCCCAAGCATCATTGGCTTCGAACTTGCAAACGGGGGTACCTAGTTTGATGGCTGAGCTTGGGTGGTCGACAGAAGGCTAGGTTAGCGCTGGCTAAGCTTCTAGAGAGCACAAAGGGTCCTTGTAACAATCCAAGGTTGTTACCCAACTTAAATCTAGCTTAATCATATCATAATTATCATTCCATCACATTCATCTAGTCATCAGAACCAAACCCTGAAGGTTTGGAACAGTTCGGAGACGAATCGATTAATTTAAAATATTTTAATATTTAATTAATTAGAAAATTGAGGTATTTATTTTGACCTCGAAATCGAAATCCGACTTCGCCGTTGCAATCGTCACCCCCAAATTAGCTAGGGGTGATGTTTTAGACGTGTTTGGAAGTTGTTGGATTTTTGTGAATATTTTAATATAATTAAATGCATCGAAAAATAGGATAATTAAATAATCATCAGAATTGAAATCCGACTTCGCCGTTAGATTCCTCACCCCCAAATTAGCTAGGGGTTAATTTTTGGGATTTTTCGGAACACGTTTCAAAAATCAGAATTTTTAAATAAATAAGGAAAATAAATAAGCAATTATTGGATCCCCTATTCGCAATTTCCCCATACTTCTAATTCTGATTTTTGGCTGGCTATCACCTCAACCGGCGCCTCCCTACCTTGAGCAGCCCAATGATGACACCTTCCCCCTAGGGCAATGATGGCCTAGCTCCTTACTCCATCCTCATCATCCCCTTTATTAAGAAGAAGCATGGCTCCTTCCCCCATTTGCTGAAACTTTCCCTCATTCCTCCTCCTTCTCCTCCTTCTTTGGGAGCTTGCTAAGGGAGAAGGAAGTGCAGCTCTCTGCCTCCAAAGTATTTGAAGACAATCAAAGGTTCCATCTTCCTCCTCCTCTTACAAAGGACTAAGGTACCCCTTTACCCATCTCTTTTGCATTTTTCATATAGCTAAAATGCTTGAATACATCTATAGATATCCATGTTTAAGTATGGAAGCCATTAAAGCTCTTGAAAGCATCATAAAAAAATGTTCTGTTTTTTTATATTTTGTACACCCTATCATTTACCTGTATTTTTAGTATATTTAGGATGGTCCGTTCATATCGATTTTGGTGTCGATGGAAAGGTATCGAAAATACCTTTCTATTAATATATGGCACCGCTCATGGAACTCTCTGGATTGAGAGTAATTAAGCTTGAAAAATAGCCTACCCGGGTTTCCCACCTGGCAAAATCACCGTTTGCCGCTACAGCGCGCTGTAGCGCGCTGCAGCGGGTCGCAGCGGTTGGTCGCGGGCGTAAGAACTTAGGGAAAAATGTTAATATAACTACTTGAATAGTAAATTGCGAAGTGAACCGCTACAGCGCGCGGTCGCACGCTGCAGCAGTCTCTAGCGGCATTTCAGAACTTAGGAAAATGGCCTTAAATTTAATTGAACAGTAAATTGTAAAATGGGCCGCTACAGCGCGCTGTAGAGCGCTACAGCGAACTATAGCGGAAATTCAAAACTTTAGAAACTGTGAAAATAAATTAATTGAACAGTAGATTTGTAAAATGAACCGCTATGGCGCGCCATAGCGCGCTGCAGTGGGTCACAGTAGATTGTAGCAGACTGCAGCGAGTCGCAGCGCAATGGCGCTATCGCGCAGAAAGCGTGACAGCGCGCTGCCACGTGAAAAGTGCTACAGCGCGCTGCAGCGCCCATATTTGCGAATTGCCCAGAAATTCCAAAAAACTGCCCAAATTTTTGTAACCTGCCTAGTTTTGGCCGAAATAGCTAAAACTTCACTGTTTATGTATTTTAAGACCCCTAGGACCATAGTAGGGCTAAGTTATATCAAAAGTAAACCTATTTTAGTTAAAATTGAACACTGCATAAAATTTTATATGAAAGTTAAATTTGAAAACCTTGCCATTGTTAATAAGTGATCAAAACCTACCTTGTACCTAAAATGTATTGTGCAAATTGTTGGATACCTTAGAATTTCAGTGCCAATAATAATCTAAAGTAATATTTAGGTTTTGAACCTTATAAAATTAGAAAATTACTAATTTACCCTTATGAATTCAAATGGCTATAAATAATTCATTAGACCTCAGAATTTAGTGTTCTTGGACTCTATGGAATCCTTGAACAATAACTAATAGTAAACTATATAAAAATTTAATTTCATTAAGTGCAACTTACCAAAATACCCCTTAGATTGAAAACCTTAGTTTGGACCTATAGAACCCATTTCTTATCCAAATTTGGCATACTTACTGTCTATCTCCATGTTAGACTGTAATGAATCATTTACCAATAAGAAATCCCAAATTGGAGCCTTAAATTGAAAGTTGACTTTTTAGACCCTTAAGTAGGGGCAAAATAGTCATTTTGCTCAAAATTTAGGTTAAACAATCCTTAACCTCTAATTAGTCTTCTAATTCACTAAAAATCAATATTTGAACTATATTAGAATTATTTAAGTGAGTAAAATCAATATTTAGGTCAATTTGTCAAAATCCCTAAAAAATTTCTCCAAGTTCTTTTTCCTTAGGATATTACATATCACATAAGAACTATTCTTGAGACTAGGACTAGATTCTAGGTTAGATTTCATTCATTGGGTAAATAGGTTATTCAATGAATGAAACCTTAGTTTTATTAGTTCCTAAAATTTTACAACTTGTTCTGATTATTTTGTCTTTTATCCTTAGTTTTAGGATAGGAGATTCATACTATTAAGTTTGATTACTTAATAGGATTGGCCTTAACTAGTAGAGCACTTATAGAATAAAACTTAGAACTAAGTCTTATTCTTTTTGGATTATGTGATTAAACTTAAATCTCGTAGTGTTTAATTCATAATCTATAGTTTTAGAAGATCTTGATCAGATCTTAGATAGAACGTCTAAATTCACAAAACTAGGACGTATGATTTATTGATTCAACACATAGTCATCATTTGATTGAACTAGATTAGAACCTAATCAGTTCTAATCCTTTTTAACTTATAAGGATGAATTTCTAAGTTACACTTGATAGTAGGAAAACGGTGATCCTGAACTTGTGTAACATGAAATAGTTAGAATGGATAATAGAAAACAAATGATATCACCATATTAGTAGAGTCCCTTGCTTACTTTTGATATTTTGTGCTACGCATTCCTTGTGTATTTTTGTGCCTTAACTCCTTGAGCATATCATACAAGATTTTGATGCATAAATAAAATATTAGGAAAATATGGAGACTCCTTAGATTCCTTGTGAAAATATTAAAGTGATTAATTAAAGATAATAATTATATGTGTTAGAGCTACCTCTCAGTTATGTCTTCTTTGCCTAGTCTTCTTGTTGACACTAGGAGAAGACCTGGTTTATATCTTCTTTGCTTAATCTCCTTGTTGATATTAAGAGAAGATTTGTTGTGTTTTCTTTGCCTAGTCTCCTTGATGACACTAGGAGAAAACCATATATATCTGCCTAGTCTCCTTGCATGACACAAAGGTTATATAGTTTGCGCCTAGTCTCCTTGATGATACTAGGATCCTTTTGATATTCAGTGGACTAGATTAGCTTTTTTCTGTATGGCAGTTAGTACACAGATGTTTATATATATGCAGTTTGATGTTTTGGTTACTTTTCAGTATTTTTATTCAGTGAGCTATTCCTTTGTCCTGCTTATATATATATTTTAGGATGTTAGAACTTTACTGCTATTATATATATTATTGCTGAGTTATGTTATTTAATTTGCATATTTCCTTTGATCACCAGTATGTTTAGGATGTTGTAATTTCTTTCAGCACTTGTTTAGTTATTTATATATGCCTTGCCCTATTTAGTTTGCATGTGAGGCATGTCTTAGCCTCTCTTTTTGCTTAAGTTATAAACGATTATTTATAGCTTTTTCCTTCTCTATTGCATTGCTAGTTGTTCCTATATTTGTATGGTTATTGCTTTGAAATGGTAAAATGTTGATATTACAAAACACATATAAAACTTATCAGCTTGAAATGTACTTAGACAATTGTCTAACATACGATTTTCTCCTTTTTGGCTGGGGCCCTACATTGTGAAACCGACAATGGCAAGCGTAGAGCAGATAGAGGATCGAGTACCTGAGGAGGAGCTATACCTAGAGGAGGAGTAGCAGCTCCGGCCAGAGCAGATCTAGTCTTTAGATTTATATGTGAGGATGAGTGCATTTGCATTTCCTTTTTCATTTAAATTTTAATTGTTGTAATAATACAGGTACCCTTGACCATGTATTTGAATTTATATGCTTATATTCTGAGCCATATTTTGCACTTATATTATATTGTGATGTTTGGATGTCATTTACTGCTTCCGCACTCTGTACGTTTACTTATATAGTGACTGTTAGATTGATTCTGTGTTAATCCTTCTCTAATCAGATGGATTGTGGATTTTATCCTAATCCAATGGTAAGTGAGAGGTTAGCCAGAGTGACACTCCACCCTTAGCTTAATCCTTTGGTAGATTAAGGGTGCGGGTCGCCACAGTCCTGAATACCAAGAGAGCCTACTATCAGCAGTTCACACGTCTGGGTCTCTTGGGAGAGCTCGGCCGACCAATAATGGCACATGGGGGAAATCAAGTTAATTGATTAGCAAGGATCAAAGGGAGCAATACTAGGCTTATTTATAGCCTCAGTAAAGAATGGGGAAGCTTCCAGAGACATTGGCTCGGGTTAAGGAGGCCCGAGATATCGGGCCATGGCGGAGCTCTCAAATTTCTAAATTGAGCTCGGCCGGGTCACAAGGCCTGATCAGGGTTCCTTGCCAAGATGGGGGAGGTCCTAACGACCTTGCTGAGCTGGAGGTGCAAGTGGGGGGATAGGGAGAGCAGCTAGCGTACGGGAGATATCCCTTGTCGAACGCGCAAAGGAGTGGAGATGAAGGTCCATAGTGGCTGGGCTTTCGAATGCCGTATGATCATTTGATCAAATGACGGAATGGCTCAGATCGCTCATATTCTAACGACCGATTGTGGAAGCAATCTAGGCCGTAGGATCGGTCGGGTAGATCCAATGGTAGATCCGCAGCTCTGCGGCTCTTAGATCCTAGCCGTAGGATCCACGGGAGGAGCGACGAGATAAAATGGGATTCCGCTGTCATGCGACCCAGGCTCCACAGCGGATTGCCCATGGTCTACCCAGCGAATCCCAATGGGTAAATTAGTTGAAGGTAGATTTGCAAGTTTGAATTGTTGGAAGCCCTAAAATGCAATTAAACCAATTTTAATTTAAATTGAATTATGGCCTAAATGGTCTCCAAATTTCATCAAGCTTTCACCCCTAGCTAATTTGGGGGTGAGGAATTAAAAAATGCAATCAGATTTTAATTCTGAAATCAAAATATTTTAGATCTAATCTAGGGCATCTGTATGGATCAACATACTTACTTGACTTAGAGAAGTCCAATTGACTTCAAATTTTCAGGATTAGATAACTTGATGCTCTAAAATCAATGGTATTACAATTAATACTTGATTATGTTGAGAATTAAACAGGGTAACAACCTATGATTATTATATTAATAATCTTGGAAATATTAGTTACAAAGGCTAAATGCTATAAAGACTCTAGTTTCTTTCAACTAATCTTACTACCATGTAGGTTTTAAGAGTAAGTTGAGACAAATTTAAAGCCACTTATTACATGTATCAAAATGAGTCACTAACCTTATGGAGAGCAAAATAAACTTATTCCATTTTTTACTTACCCCTAAGTCACACTTGAAATCCACTAAGAGAAACTTAAGTCAAAGCTCATCTCTTAGAATGTATACAATTCCAGTAAATGTACAAGACTTTTTCGTAATCTAAGTAGTAAAATTTGCATGTACTCCAATGTGAACACTCCAATAGTTAAAGACATTGACTTTAAGTATTCAATTGGCTAACCTAGAACTCTAAATGATCCATATGGGTTAAGTCTTTTAAATCATGCTTAAGAATAATAGAATAAAATGAATACATGTAAGAACCCTCATTAAGGATTATTTTTGAATTAAATAACAGATATATATATATATATATATATATATATAAACTCCCAAAATTACACATAAATATATGCTGAATGTACATAAATATATAAAGTTGCATGGAAGAATACAAATACATTAGTTTGCATGACTATAAACTAACCTTAAGATACAAAGAAGAAATAATTTGTATAAATATATATAATTATAAAGTGCACAAGGATGTACAAGCATGAGTAGGAAAATACACATATATTAGGATTTTGAATCTAGGAAACATAATAATAAGTACTACAATTTAGATCAAATTTGACTCCAATAAGATTTAAATGATGATGATTTTACAGAACCCAGATCATTAACGTACTATTGAGAACAAAGATATTCGCTTCTTCGTTTGCTTGATAAACTAATGAGCGACTCAAATTTTTTAGTTAATTTTCAGAAAAAAAAAAAAAAGAAACTCAGAATAGCGAATATAAATAAAAGGACCTAAACCACTAAAATCTACATGTGCTTAATTATTGAACTTTTTTACTTCATTTTTTGAACTTTTTTACTATATTTTCTTATTCTTATGTGGTGTGTGCTAAAACTTGTTATCTTTGTTAAATATGTAATCTTTAGTAAATATTAAATAATCCCAAGTGTTCAATTTTACAAAATTCTAAAAAAATCCCAAGTCTACTTTTAGCCTTTTTGCTTTTTCGTGATTGTTATCTTCTAGGAACATGAGCTTATATATTTGAATAATCAAAGGTTACTGATTTTCTTAGAAATTTTTTTCTCCCAAGTTTTCCCTCTACATTCTCTCTTCTTTTTCATGCTCAACTTCGTTTCTAAGTGTTAATATATAATAAAAAACAACAACATTACCTTATTGTTTTCAGTCGTACAAGGTTTACATATGCTTCATAATTAAAAAGTTTCAAGCTTTGTAGGATTGGGATTAAATCTTGAAATTATTATCAAAGAGGAGGGTTCACAACAACCCCGACAAGAGATGCTAAGGATCCTCTGGTAAGCGTCCGGGAGGTTCTAAGGCGATTCGGAACAAAGTGTGAAATTCAGCAACATCACAGATGCTGCGACCCGAGTAGGAGGCGCTACCGCTTGCTTCAACGTCTACAGACCGAGAAGTGGGCGCTACAGCACGCCACAGCGGAAATGGGCGCTCCAGCGTGGCCCAGCGGTAGATACCCAAGAGGCGAGCGCTACAGCGCACCGCAGCGGCAGACACTCGAGAGGCGGGCGCTATAGCGCGCCGCAGCGGCAGGCAAACAGAGACCACGGAGCTACAACGCGCCTTAGCGCATGGTTACCTAAAGCCAGGGCGCTACACACGTCGTAGCGCCTGGTGAAATTTTGCTCCGGTTAAGGTTTCGCCCAAGTAATTTGGGGGGCTTTTTGGATCATTTGGGGTCCGAAAATAAGCTGGGTACTTAAGAGAACATGTAGAATGAGTTTTCCAAGTGTGTTGATATTTCAGTTGGAGGTTTTGGCTGCTGTGAGGAGGAGATCCCAAGGTGAAACCCTAAGGAAGTGGTAGTGCAAGGGAGCTCTTGTATGTTGGAGAAGATACTCCAAGTGGTGGTTGTTTCTTCTTTTCCACATCCGAGAGTAAGAACTTGTGTTTCCTGTCAATGGCGAAGCTCTTTGTAACTCTGTACAGTTCACGATTCATAGTGAAATTTCTATGTGGTATGACTCCGTAGTTTTTCCCATCTTTGAGTTTTTTCCACATAAATTTTTGTGTTTGGATGTTTGCATATTTGTGATTGTCTTTCATGCTTGTGCTGTGTGAACTGATACTTGTGGATTTGTGATTTCTTGATTTTCTTGGTAACCATAAACTCAACCCCGGTCCTTGATTGAGTGCGCTTCCAAACTACTTCCGCTGCGGTGTGCTCGGTGATTATCTCATTTACCAACAAGTGGTATTAGTGTGAGGTTCCCTTGTTAGTCCTTGGGTTTGTTGTTTGAGTGGGAGCAATGGCCGATGAGATGAGACCCAATATAAAAAAATTCAGCAGTACAAACTTTGCGTTCTAGCAAATGAAAATAGAGGATTTGCTCTACCAGAAGTTGTATCTTCCATTGAAAGGAGTCGACATAAAACATGCTACTAAGATTGATGATAAATGGGAAGTTCTCAATAGAATTGAACTGGGTTTGATTCGATTATCATTTTCTTATTCTGTTGCATTTAACATTATTAATGAAAAAACTATTGTAGATCTCGCCCTGAAGAGAATGTGTGAGAAGCCCTCAGCTTTTAAATAAAGTTTTCTAGATGAAGAGACTATTCAATATGAAGGTGATGGATGGCTATTCAGTGACTGAACACCTCAATGAGTTCAACACGATGATAAGCTAGTTAAGTTTGGTGGGTATCAGTTTTGATGACGAGGTTCAAAATTTGTTGCTCCTCTCTTCATTACTGAATAGTTGAGATGGGCTGGTTACAACCATCAGTAACTCATCAGTAATGCATCATTGAGATTTGATGACATTTTTGGGCATGTCCTGAATGAGGAAGTGTGGAAGAAATACCATGGGGAAGCATCCACCTCAGCGTTGAATGCCGAAAACAAGGGAAGATATACTAAAAAAAGACATAACAAAAATTGGTCAATATCTCGATGAGGAAAATCAAGACCTAGAAAAGCAAAGCCATATTGCTGGAATCATGGGAAGGCAAGTCCCTTTAAGAAGGACTGCCCTACCCTAAATAAGTGAAGTGGTGGAGGTAAGGTAATGAATCCCACAATGAATATTTTAGCTGAGGAGGATCAGGATGCATTGATCCTCTCACTTCTCAACATGGAGTCCTAGGTGGTGGACTCAGGCACATCCTTTCATGCGACTATGTTGAGGAGTGCTTTTAAGAACTGCACTAAGGAATTCTATGCCTTGAGAGGCATCAATAGGAAGTTTACAGTCCAAAGAACACCATAGCAAACCCGTGTTACAAAATGGATGAACAGGATAATCACAAAAAGAGCTAGGAGCATGAGATTGCATACGGGTCTCTTAAAATAGTTCTAGCCTGAAGCTGTTAACACATCTGTCTATCTTATAAATTGGGGACCTTTTGTATTCCTAAATGAAGAGATTCCCAAAGAAGCTTGGAGCAAAAAGGAGGTGAAATTGAACCACCTCAAGGAATTTGGCTGCTCATATTACAAAGACCCACTTAAGTAGTAATAAGTGAAACTCTTAAATATTAAGGCAACTTTTTAAATAATGGTGGAGTTCCTGATAAGAATTCCAAAGTTAAATATGCTTATATGGGAGCACTCCCAGAATGAGTGACCTGTTGGGAAATTATTTACAAAGGGCAAAACTATGAGGCATTTTAATCTAAAGTGAACAATATATTGATGCTTAAGAATTTGAGTTGTTACATGTGCACATTGATGCAGAATCTAAGTGCAAGATTGATACTAAGGCAATGAAGTGCACATTCGTTGGATATGGCATGGGCTACTTTGGATATAGATTCTAGGATAACCAGAAATAAAAGGTAATCAGAAGCAGATATGTGAGGCCCCATACCCTCTGTGGTCATGCTAATACTAAGATCAACATGATTTTGGAGAGTATGGTCTTCAACTATGACAATACTCCCAACTATAGTTGAGTCAGGTATAAACCCAACCTGCCTTAGCTGAAAGACTTGCCACCTAAAATTGGAGGTCATGCATCAAAATATCAAAGTAGCAGAAGTAGAAAAGAGTATAAAATTCACATCACTGCCAAGTAAGGAAAGTAGAACAATAACTCAGCTCAACATAACAGTGCAGAAAGTAAATACATCTAAAATATGAAATTATTACAGATTGAATTCTAAAAGAAAAGGAACACTGATCCTCACAACTAAAAATAAAGCTAACTAGCTATGCTAAATAGCAGGAAGGTCCTCCTCCTAGCCAAGCCCCTCTCCAGCAGGAACCTCAATGAATAGCTCTAAATCTGATATTATTGGTATCACAATGCTAGGGCCCCATCCAAGAAAGAGAAAAACTTACAATTAGACAAATTATCTAAGCACATTTTAAGCTAATTAAATGAGACTAAATATTAAAGATATCACATCTCTTACTATGCATGTGAGTAATTGAAGTGTAATAAGCCACAAGAAATAGGATAGCTATAAATTAACATTTATAACTAATCAAAGTAAAGTATGTAAAGTAATATACCTCAACCAAAAGCTGTAACAAGGTTAAGCAATAAATATATAATAAATGAAAGTACTAAAAGTAACTCATCCTAACATGCTTATGATCATATGAATACAGGCTGATTTTCATAAATAGATCTGAACTGAAGCATAAGAAAACTAAAATAAAATTAGCATCCTAAATATGCAAACACTAAATAAAATGTTGAACTAAAAGTATTGAACTGGAATGAACTACAAAGGCGTATAAAAAATAGTAAAAATACAAGTAAAATAGATGGGTAAACAAGCCACTCAACTAAAACTGAACTGAAAGTAAGAGTATGACTGAGGTAGTCCTGTCATAATAGAAAAAGGGTCAAAATAGGGCCATTATATAGAAAGTTCAACATGTATGCCCCTAGGCATCTGCAGAGTTAGGTCTGAGTTAAACTTATAGAATTAGATATGTATCCCCCTAGCTAAGCACAAAGCTAAGTCAGAGTTTAATCTATAACCAAAGAACTGATCTGAAGAGGTATACTAAGTCAGAACACACTCTATTATACTAAATGAACTGAATAAAGTTAAATCATATTTATAAAAGTTCAAATCTAACATAAGGTACTCATCAAGTATCCTATGTCCAACTAATATGTTAAGAAAAAGGCTCAAACACAAGGTATGTGAAGCAGTAATAATCAAGTAAGTAAGAAATTTAACTAGACATATGTGATATCTATTGTTGTCTAAATTTAATTCATTCTATCTATTCTGAGCTAGTACAAGCTTAGGATCTTTAATATCTATCTATCCAGTACAACTCAGATTTACAATCTTACAATTAATATTAGAACTTAAAAAGTTCTAATATATAATTAAAATGATGACTACAAATGTTAAGTAATTAATCAATGACTTAATTATTATATTTTGATAACTCAAACCCAAATATTGATTATGTCAAAAAAGATCTAAGAATTCTTGGTTCAAACTCCAAATTGGGGTTTAAACTTGAATTATAGGTACTAAACTTCTAAGGATCTAAGGGTTCACACCCACACTTATTCTAAAGGTAGATAATCTTAGAAGTTGAAAAATTAAAGAAACTATGATCTTATAGAAGGACTAAATCTAGTTATCATAAGATAAAATAATCAATCAAGAACTTTAGAATCTAAAATTTAAGCTCAATCTATATAATAATATCATTATTCTATAGGTTGAACTATCCTAAACCCACTACAAGGATTTCAAAGGGATTCACTTAATCAAGAATTTCAAGATTAGAGTGATTCAATTCCAACTAGATTTATAAAATGATGAACTTCTAAGGATCCAAGATCTTAAGGTTAAGCTAAGATTATAAATCACATGAATTATTATAAGGTTTAAGAACTTGTGGTTTACAAGTCTAGACTCAAATGTTAGATCAGCAATTGTTGAATGAATTCATGCTGATTAATAATTGCCAAAACAAGAAGTTCAATTTAGATCAAATTCCTTTTGAGGCTAATTGGGGTTGATTAAGGTCAAAATCATTGTAACCTTAATAAATATAGACCACATGATAAATTAAGATGTTATTTGAAAAATGAATGCTACCATTAATTAATTATGCACTATAGCAATTAGCATTTTAATTAACAAGTTAAGAAATTCATAATTAGAAATTTAGTTAAACAATTAAATTCCTAAACATTCTATGCATGGATTTTACAAATCGCATATATATTTATTCAATGCATGACATATTTTGCCCCATTAGGGCCCTAAAGTCACTAAAATGTGAAAAATATGCAATTTGGGCAAAATTGGGCAGTTCTGCGTGCTATGGTGCGCTGTAGTCATACTGGCCGAAAGCAAGGCGCTACGGCTCTAGCTGCTGGGAGACCAGGGAACTACAGTGGATTTTAGCGTGGTGGCATGCTGGAGCTCTTTCAGGAGCTGCGGTGCTCTATGGCACCAGATTTTTTGAGACTCGGGCGCTACGGTGCGCTGTAGTGCTCCCTGGCCGAGAGTTAGGGGCTACGATGCGCTATGGTGCACGACTGTGCTTTTAGGCACTGCGGAGCGCTACGGTGCTAGATTTCCTGAGAGCTGGGTGCTACAGTGCACTTTAGCATCCCCTGACCGAGGGCCAGGCGCTACACTGTAGCCTACCCGAGACGCGGGTGCTGCGACGTGCGATAGCGCTCGACGGTGATTTTGCCTGTGTGAAAACTGCAATGTGTCACCTTTGGCACCCAAATACTCTATATTTATGACACCTCAAGTGTAATGCCATATATCAATGAAAAGATCTCTCTGAGACCTTTCCATTAATACCAAAATTGATACAAAAAGATTATCTTAACAATGGAAACAATGAATCTAAATGTCTGGCTATACAAAATCATACTTGCATAATTCATTTTCTTCCCTAAAAGTTACTATCTTATGAGCTCTAATGGATTCCATATCTGAATAACGTAAGTTTTTACCCTAGCCAATTAGGACTAACCATAGTTCTAATTTTGATCTTAGTGCACTAATTAAGTAATTAGTAGTTCACCACCAAGACTTAGTTCATATCGGAGGTCAAATGGATCAAACGCTGATTTTGAGAAATTTAGAAATCCTAGAAATTGACTTAATTATTTTGACCTTAAATTAAAAATCAAACTTAGCCATTGCGCTCATTACCCCCAAATTACATAGAGGCGATATTTAGGTGGCAATCCGAAGTCGTCGAAAATCTATCGAATATTTTAATATTTAAAATACCCTGAAAATTTGGAAAATAAAATACTCGTCGAAATCAAAATCTTACCTCATCCTTGCGTTCCTCACCCTTCAATTAGCTAGGGCTGAATATTTTGAAATTTTTGAAAGTCATTTAATTAATTAGAATTAATTAATTAATATTTAAATTAATAAATTAAATAATTATTTAAAATATTAATTAATAAATGGCATCGTTTAAACCTAACACCGTTCGCCTAATTGGGCGTGCCGTTAGGACCCTTCTGTCAAAATCCGACGATGGATCTGAGCCGTCTGATCTGGGATCAGACGGTGCTCAGTCATCTCCTCCATCGCGTTTCCGTGGGGCGCGTTGTGGGAGGGCACCGCCGCGGTCGGCCAGTCCCTACGTGCGAGTCCCTTGTCGAGTACACCGCACGCCATTAACCTTCCATCTGCAAATGTAGAACCGCCTCGATGAATTGAAAAGCCCTCTGGACCTCGTCTTCCTGAAGTCTCGAAGATCTCGCGCCGTCCCGTAAGAACCCTGAGCGTCTCAGCCGTCCACTAAGGTACATCCTTATCCTATAATCCTCTCATTCAAATGTTAATATATTGTTTCACAAATCTATTCCATGAGATTGATTGTATGTTGAACGATCCGATTAAGCATAAACTATCCCAATCGATCTAATTCGAATAAGGGTATACAGTAGTTGGGCTCTCTCACCGTCACCCTAGACCTAAGGCTAACCCTCATCGCCACTGGGGTCCACCTCAATAGTCGATTCCTCCGCGGTTGGGAAGGCCTCGCCGTGCTCTGACAGAGCCGTTTCGCCGCCAGTTTTGCCGCTAAATCCTAAACCCTAGTGCCCTCGCATCGGTGCCGCTCGGGAGTAAGCTAGACTGTTGGGGCCCTTGGAGCCACGCATCAGGGGCCCGTTACTTGCGGAGTAAGGATGGGGCCTGCGCCGCGTCAGCAATCCCCATTAATCTAGACCGCGGATCCCGTCGTAGTCTTGCAGCCAACCAGCGTGCGCCACGCATCCTGCACTTTCTGTCGCTAATGGATGGTGTGTCCCGCTGTAGTTGCGCGTCCGATCGGGGTGTGCCATGTGTGTAGATGGGCCCCGCCGTCCTAATCCAGCCATCCTTATGCTGCGGCGCGTCCTGCCGCGGGTCCCACCGTTTAATAAATAAATAATTTTATTATATATGTTATGAATTTTTATACAGTGAGTTTAAATAAATTTAAATGGGATTCATTAAATTAAAATAATTGCAACAACTTTAATTGCTCATATCTTTCAATTATATAATCTAAATATATCAAACATATATATCATTTTATTCAGAAAAATAAAAAAATATTATGGTAGTGTCAAATTTTTTGTATGACATCTATTTAGCGGAATGACATTTTAGGACCCCCACACTTATACCAAAACTTTTCTTACTCATAATTTTGTACCTAGTGACCTAAATCTTGTCAATATGAGTCTCATTTGAAGCAAGGCAAATGTCTAGATCATTATGATAGCATCTATTTTTCTGTTGAGTGTAGGATTTGGCTAATCACTTTTGGGACTGTGGCACCCCACCTCTTAATTCACAAGTTTAAGCTAAGTGGTGGTGTGTCACTTTGGCAAATCCTTCACTTAATATTGGATTAGGTATAATCTATAATTCACTAGTAAGAAAGAGATAAGCCATTATATATATATACACTATATCACAATCACTAAATAAATATAAAGTCAAAAGGTGAAAACATGGTAAAATAAATTTACATCTAATTTATCATAATTGTGATGCATCGCCCCTTAATCCACAAAATTAAACTTAGGAGTGGTGTGCCACTTTGGCAAATCGCTCACATAACAATGGATTAGGTATAATCCATAATTTATTAGTAAGAAAGAGATAAGCCAATGCATATATATATATATATATATAGATATATATATACACTATATCACAGTCACTAAATAAATACAAAATCAGAGTGTGGAAGTAATGTAAAATAAACATACATTCAATTTACCACAATGCATTTTAGTAAATGAAATACATCAAATAGTTCAAAATAAATAGTACATTAAGAAAAAACTACAGTTAAAAGTACTTGTATTATAACAGTATTTTAAATAAATTTAAATAAAAGAAAAAAGAAAACCTCTCATCCTCACAAATAAAGTAGAATAAAAAGAACTAAACAGCTTATGGTTCTCCCGGATGCTCCTTCTCAAGATAAGGCTCTTCCTCTGCCACAAGCTCTTCAAAATGATCAAGATCTGACATTATGTCATGGGCCCAGCCAAACAAAAGAAAAAATTCTTATTAGACAATTATCTGAGTACATTTTAGACTAATTCATTTTCATAAATTTATTAATGTCACCATTTAAACTAGACAAAACCCAAAACAATATAGGAGCGACAAGCATACAAATGGAAATGGTAAGTTATAAATAAAGCATTTATAACTAAGTAAGAACGGGGCAAAAGACATACCTCAAAATAAACTAAAATAAGGCTAGGCATGCATGTATAAATAAATAAAGTACTTGAAAGAATATACTATATTCTAAATATGCTGATGATCATATGATATATGTAGATTTAAAAAAAATTAATCCAACAGTGGTATATATTATTAAGCAATAAAGTTCTAACATCCTATAATATACAAGTATGCAAGTAAAGCAAAGTAGACTGAAGTAAAGTACGACAGTAAATAGAAAACAAAGAATATTAAATAGTGAACAGGTATGTAATGACTACCATATTAGAAGAGGGTTAATCTAACCTACTGATAACAAAAGGATTCTTAGCATTAGTATGGAGGCTAAGGCGACAAATTATCCCTAGCATCATCTGAAGCTAGGCTGGAATAACAGAACATAAACTGAACTGAAGAGGCAGTAATCACAAATACAGAAATATTTTAGTTAATTACTTAACTTCTGTGGACACGGCCAGAAGTAGCTGAGGAGTCAAGCACATCTGCAAGACTATACTAGTTACAAACTTAGCACAACACTCCTCAATAAGTAATGTCAAGTACTCATTATTTCTCCTTACCCTTGTCTAGTAGGGTAAAATACGTCAGATCAACAAGTAACTGAACACAATGCATATATTATCCTAATATTCTATGTTTTCATTTCATGCAACAGAATTATCTTGTATGACATGTTCAAGGAAAAATGAACAAAATATAAGAAATGCGAAAGCATAAGTAAAATAATATTGAGCAAAGATCTCTACTACACATGGTGACATTATTTGTTATCTATTAAACTATTCTAACTATTTTAAGTTACACAAGTTCAAGATCTCCAATTCCACTATCAAGTGTAACTTATAAGCTTGACCTTATAAGTTAAAAGTAATTATAATTGATCAGGTTCTACTTTAGTTCAATTAGAATTGACTACAAGTTAAATAATAATCATCACATCCTAATTGATGAATTTAGATATTCTAGACTAAGATCTGATCAAGATCTACTAACTAGGGATTATAATTTTAATACTATGAGTTGGAGTTAATCATATAGTCCAAAAGTCAAACATAAGGTCTAAGGTTTTTAAGTCTAAATGTGAACTAAGATTAAGGCTAAAATCTATTAAGCATAATCAAACTTAATAGAAAGATTCTCATAATCCTATTCTAGAATTGAAAGAAAAATAATCAGAATTAAGTTATAAATTCTTGAAAGCTATAAAACTAAAGTTTC
Source organism: Gastrodia elata (assembly GCA_016760335.1). Classification (NCBI taxonomy): domain Eukaryota; kingdom Viridiplantae; phylum Streptophyta; class Magnoliopsida; order Asparagales; family Orchidaceae; genus Gastrodia; species Gastrodia elata. The sequence continues at coordinate 27,672,157 of CM028674.1, read as the reverse complement.
ATTTAATAGATAACCCACTTTATCCAACAAATGAAATCTAACCTAGTATCTATTCTTAAACTTAGGAAAAGGTCCTATTGCGAGGAAAAGAGTCCTAAAGAAGCTCTTAATGAAATATCTTAGGAATTTATGGAATTCAGTTCAATTTGATTTCATTTTCTATTTTTATTCATTTAAGGGTGATAAGAATATATTCTAGCTAAGTAAGGGGCATTTTCCTTACTTAAGGATTTTAAGCCTTAATTGGGGAATTTTACCTAAGTTACTTAATTTATGAATTTTATAACTTAAATTAATTCTAAATCAATTTTATTACTATTTTTGCTGATCTAAAAGGTATTAGAAGGATTAAGAACACTTAACTAAACCTTGGGGAAAATGACTACTTAAGGGTTCAAAAAGTTATTTTTGATTTAAGGTTCTAAATTAGATTTTATTGCTGCCAATTGATTCCTTATTGTATAATATGAAGATACACAGTAAGTACACCAAATTTGGACAAGAATTGGGTCATATAGGCCCAAACTAAGGAATTTGATCTAAGGGGCAATTTAGTAATTTTCACCTGATGAAACCTAAAAAGATTTGTGCAGTTTATTGTTGCTTGCTGTTCAAATATTCCATAGAGTCTAAGAACACTAAATTTTGAGGTCTATTGGTTAAGTTATGGCCAATTAAATTCTAAGGGTAATTATGCAATTTCTAAAGCTAACCCAACTTTTCTATTTAAGATCCAAATTCAGCAAACTCAGTGGCTATAGCTTCCCTATAATACACTAAGTACTTTAACTGGGAGTAGACCCAAAGTAGACCTTATTTGGCTAAGTTATAACCTAACTAGGGTTAGGGGTATTTTGGTTAACTTAGGGTTTCTAGGGATCAAAACTTAAATTTTTATTTCAATTTACTATTGGCACTGAATTTTTAAGCTGGATAGCACTTTGAATTTTTTGATTTGGAGTTCAATTGACCAAGTTATGGTCAATTAAATTTCTTGGGTTTTAAGGTAATTAGCGTAGGTCCTAAAAGTCATTAGCCAAACTAAGTATCAAATGGTATCAAAGCAGACCAAAAGGTATCAGATAGAAGCTAAGTGTCATATAGAGCAAAGTACCACTTCATGTGAGCAGCCTCTTGAACCTAAGATGATTAAGGTGCTACATGGTTGTGGGTACCTCTTATGCCTGTATGGGTCACCTCTAGTCCTATCTACCCAATGGATGGTTCTTGGATCTATGTGGATACTAACGAGGACGTCAATTATTTTAGTTGGGGAGATTGTAAAAACTCACTTAAATAGTAATAAGTGAAACTCTTAAATATCGAGGCGTATTTTCAGATAACAGTGGAGTTCTTGATAAGAACTCCAAAGTTAAGTGTGCTCATGTGGGAGCACTCCCAGGATGAGTGACCTGCTAGGAAGTTACTTTTGAGGTCAAAATCGTGAGTCCTTTCAGGCCTAAGGGAACAATACCTTGGTGCTTAAGAGTTTAGGCTATTACAATGACCTACACTAATTACACCCTAATTAACCTAGAAATTTAACTGACCATAAGTTGGTCAATTAGACTCCGAATTAGGTCATTCAAAATGCTATGTAAATCAGAAAAATATCACCAATAGTAAACTGAAATAAAATTAGGGTTTTGACCTTTAGAAACCTTAGTGTTACTAAAATACCCCTAACCTTAGTTAGGTTATAACTTGACCAATTGAGGTTCAATTTAGGTCTACTCTCATTTAAAGTATTTAGTGTGATATAGGAAAGTTATAGCCATTGAGTTTACTAAATTTGGATCTCAAATGGAAAAGTTAGGTTTTTGACCCCTCTTAACCTTAGAAATTACATAAATGCCCTTAGGCTTAAAATGCTCATAATTTAGCCAATAGACATCAAAATTCAATGTTCTTAAACCCTATGAAATTCTTGAATAGTAAACAATAATAAGTTGCACAAATTTTTAGACTTCATTAGGTGAAATTACTAAACTGCTACTTAAGTCAAAGTCCTTAGTTTGGGCTTATAGTACTCAATTCTTGTCTAAATTTGGTATACTTACTATCAATCTTCATGTTATCCTATAAGAAATTATATGGTATTAAGAAAATAAAATTTGGAGTCCTAAATCAAAAAGTATCTTTTTGGACCCTTAAGTAGGGGCAAAATGGTTATTTTGCCTAAAATTTTGGTTAAGAGCTATTAACCCCTAAAATACCATTTAAATTATTAAAAACAGTAATAAAATTAATTTAAGATCAATTTAAGTCATAAATTTCATTATTTGATCAATTTGATAAAAATTACCCTTAAAGGCTTAAAATCCTTAAGAATAATATACTTACTTAGTTAACAATCTATCTTTAATGTTCCTAAATGAATAAGAACAACAAGTGAAGTTAAATTATATTAAAATTCCATAACCTCTAAGTCATCTCATTAGGATCCACACTTCACTTTAGGATCTTTTCCTTAAGATTAAGAATAGATCCTAGGTTAGAATTTATTCATTGAATAAAGTGAGTTATTCAATGAATGGAACCTTAATTTATTTAGTTTCTAAATTATCATAATTTAATTTTGATTATTTTATGTTTTAACTCTAGATTAACAGTAGGAAAATTATCCTATTAAGCTTTGTTTTACTTAATAAGATTTACCTTAATTATTATTTCAGTATTAGAATTAAAACCCTAAATCCTTAGGGTTTACCTTTTTATTATGTGTTTTATTCTAACTCGTGGTGTTTAACTCATAATCCCTAGTGTAGTAGTTCTTGATTAGATCTTAGCTTAGAATATCTAAACTCATCAATTAGGATGTGATGATTTATTATTTAACTTATAGTCGACTATGATTGAATTAAATTAGAACCTGATCTATTTTAAATTCTTTTAACTTATAAGGCCGTGCTTTTAAGTTACACTCGATAGTGAGAAATTGGAGATCCTGAACTTGTGTAACTGGAATAGTTGGAATGGTTTTAATAGATAACAAATGATGTCACCTTGTATAGTAGAGTCTCTTGCTCACTATTGATGTATTTGTGCTTATGCATTCTTTGTATTTTTGTGCCATTACCTTGAACATGACATATAAGATAATACAATGCATGAATAAAAAATTAGATGAATTAGGATAACATTTGCATTGAGTTCAGCTTTCTAGTTGATAAGGCACATTTTACCCTAATGGACAGGGGTAAGGAGAAATAAGGGATAACTTAGCATTACTCATTGAGGAGTGTTATGTTAAGTTTGGAACCTGTATAGTCTTGCAGACGTGCTTGACTCCTTAACTGCTTCTAGACATGTCCACAAGAGCAAAATAAATTAACTATGATTTACTGCATTTGTATTTACAGCCTCTTCAATCCTGTTGTACTATTCTATTCTACCTTAGCCCATAAAGGCTATGAAAATTTATATTCTTCCCTAGCTAGATAGGATTTCAGAATATGCTGTGGCTCGATTGACTAATTTTTTTGATTTGGCAGTCTGTACATACCTGTTTACTATTGTAATGTTATATTTTACTTCAGTCAGCTTTACTTTACCTACTCACTTACATATAGGATGTTAGTTTTTGTTACTGCTTACTATACATATTACAGTCAGATTACTTATTTTTAATCAACATATGTCATATGATCATCAGCATGTATAGAATTCATCTTTCTTTCTGTACTTTTCTTACTGTATTTATATAGGTATGTCTTGCCTTATCTTAGCTTATTTTATTGAGGTATGTCTTTTGCCTCATTGTTGCTTAGTTATAAATGCTGTAATTTATAACTTACCACTTCCTTTGTATGCTTGTTGCTCATATGCTAGTCTATTTTATTTAGTTTAAGAAAATGGTGACATTAATAAACTTAAGAAAATTTATCAGCCTAAAATGTACTTAGACAATTGTCAAATAAGAATTTTCTTTTGTTTGATGGATCATGGCATTGTGAAACCGATAATGTTAGAATTTGATCATTTTGAGGAGCTTGTGCTAGAAGACGAGCTTTTCCTTTAGGAGGAGGAGCCGGGAGAGGTAACACCTATTTAGACTCCCTTTACTGCTTTATTGTGAGGATGAGTGATTACTTATTTTCTTTCATTAAACTTATATAAAATATAATAATAATACAAATACTTTTAAATTGTGTTTTTCTTATAATACTATTTATTCTGAGCTGGATGCTTACTTATTCTTATTTATATTATTGTGAACTTGGTGTACTATTTACCTTCCTTTGTTTTCGCACTCTGAATTTGTATTTATTTAATGATTGATCACGTTGTATGTATATCCTGGGTACATCCTTCTCTCATTAGCGGATTGTCGATTATACCAAATCCAATGATAAACGAGGGATTTTCGTGAGTGGCACACCTCCCCTCGACCTAATTCTACAGATTAAGGGGCGGGACGCCACAATATCTCAACCACAAGTTCTTAGATATACGAAATAAGCATAGGAATAAAATGGAATAGTCATTGGATCAAACCAATGGGGAAAAGGAGGTACCTTAGACTTGAAAATGGAAGCAGATTTCATCTAAGAATCCTTGAGAGCTTCTTCAACAGCTTGAGCATAAGGAAAGGGAGGGAAAATTGAGGCTGCCATTTAAAGGGAGAGGAGAGAGCATGGCTTTTTGGATGGGATGAGCTTGACTCATCCAATCTCTAGTATGGGAAGAGGTGTTGGCAAAAAAAGGAGAGGGAAGGGCATGGCTTGCGTGCGTCAGAGAAGAAGAGAAGGGAGAGGCAGCAATTTCAGCAGGGAGGGTGGGGTCCAACTAGTGGAGGAAAAATTAATAATAATGAATGGATTTTATTTTAATTAAATTAAATAATTAATGCTCTAAAATCAGATTTTATAAACGGGCTCTGAAAAATTTCAAAAAATCACCCCTAACTAATTTGGGAGTGAGGAACTCAACGATAAAGTTGGATTTTGATTTTGATGATTATTTAATTATTTTATTTTTTTTGGGGTATTTAAATACATTAAAATATTTGCGAAAATTCGACAACTTCCAAATACTTCCAAAATATCACCCCTAGCTAATTTGGGGGTGACGATCACAATGGTGAAGTTAGATTTCGATTTTGATGCCAAATTAAATATCTCAATTTTTTAATTAATTAAATATTATTAAATATTCCAAAATACGATTGAGCTTTGAATCACTCCAAAATTTTAGGTTTGGTTCTAATAAGTAGATAAACTTAATGGAATAACAATTTGAATATGATCAAGCTAAAATTTAGGCTAAGTAACAGCCTAGGGTTGTTGCAAGATATGTCAATGAAAGTGAAATGTACAATACTTCAGATGGTGAACCCCACATAGAAATTGATGAAAGTGTTGAGCCAAATGTAGGTGTACATGAAGAAGCTCAAGAGGGTTTCAATATTAAACCACAAACACCATGTTGAGAAGATCCACCATAGTTACAAGATCACCATAGAGGTACTCTCCTTTCTTATTTTATCTATGATTAATTGATGGTGGTGTACCAGAAATCTTAGAAGAGGGGCTTCATGTTGAAGATTCAATCAAGTGGGAGGTTACCATAAATGATGAAATGACATCACTCATGTCAAATGGGACATGTGAGTTGGCACCTCTACCAGCTGGGAAGAAGGCTCTTTAGAATAAGTAGGTTTACTGGGTGAAGGAAGAATCAAATGGGAGCAAGCGATCTAAAGTGAGGCTTATAGTAAAAGGCTACCAGAAGAGGCATATGGTCAACTACAGTGAGATATTTGCCCCTATTTTTAGATTATAACCATTAGGGTTGTACTACACATTATTGTAGTTGATAATTTGCATCAGGAGCAAATGGATGTCAAAACTGCATTCCTTGATGAAGAGTTGGAAGAGAAGTTATACATGCAATAACTTGAAGGGTACAAGGCTTTAGAGAAAGGAAAAGCTGAGCTAGTGTGCAAGCTCAAGAAGAGCCTCTATGGCTTGAATCAAGCATCAAGGCAATAATACAAGAGATTTGTCATGCTCATGTTAGAATTTGGGTATAAAAGATGCCAGACGAATCACTATTGTTACATAAAATAGTGCAAGTCCTCCAAAATCATTCTATTGTTGTATGTTGATGATATATTGATTGCAAAATTAGACATAAAGGAGATAAGGATGCTGAAAGAACTGATGACAAAGGAGTTTGACATAAAGGACTTGAGACCGGCCAAGTAGATTCTTGGAATGAGAATTAATAGGAAAAGAAGTACAGAAATCCTGAAGCTATCGTAGAAAGACTATGTTGAAAAGGGGTTGAAAAGATTCAATATGAGTGAGGTAAAGCTAGTGAGCACTCCTCTAGCAGGTCACTTTAACTTATCTAAGGAGTAGATGCCAAAGTTTGAAGAAGAGAAGGAACATATGCTGAAGGTTATTAATGCTTTAGCAGTTGGGAGCTGATGTACACGTGATCTACACAAGACTAGATATTACCCATGCATTGGGAGTTGTTAGCAGATTCATTAGAACCCTAGAGAAGCAACATTGGGATGTGGTCAAGTGGATCTTGAGGTAGCTGAAAGGTACAATGGACAAAGCTTTATGCTTTGGAAGATTTGATATTGTTTTATAGAGATATGTAGGCTCAAATCTTGTTGGAGATGTTGATAGCTGGAGAATCACTATGGGTTATGTGTATACATTAGGAAGTGAATCGGTGAGCCGAATCTCTAGGCTACAAAATATCGTGGCATCATCTACCATGGAGGTGGAGTACGTTGCCACTACAAAGGCAAGTAAGGAGATGATCTGGTTGAAGAGATTTATAGCGGAATTGGGCAAGGATCAGGAGAATGTGAAGCTCTACAATGATAGTATGAGTGCTATTCACCTAATAAAAAATGTAGCATTCCATGCCAGGAAAAGCATAGATAACTCCAGTACCCTTTTATTTAGACACAATTAGAATAAGGACAGGTCATACTGGAAAAGATTCCCACTTCTAAGAATTAGCTGATATGCTTACAAAAGTAGTAACAGCGGCGAAACTAAAATTATGTGGAGCCTCAGTTGGCCTCTGTACATGACGAGAGAATGGGAGTGAGCCACACCACGTTCTTGACAGAGATTGAAGAAGATAATAAAGGATCAAAGATTGAAGATGGGTGATGCCAAAAGGTCTCCAAGTGGGAGATTATTGTGTTGTAGAGACCATTTAGTTCATCATAGAGATACTAATGGCACTCCAATAAGCTTCCGGGAATAGAGTGTGAAGTTCAGCAACATCACAGGCACTATAGAGTGTCGTGGCACTATTGCCTTTGGGAAGGAGGCGCTATCGCGCGCCTCAGCACTTACAGACTGAGAAGCGGGCGCTACAGTGCGCCGCAATGACAAACACTTGAGAGGCGGGCGCTACAGCGAGCCACAGCGGCAAGTAAAAAAGGACTAAAGCGCTACAGTGTGCCCTAGCGCCTAGCTACGCAAAGCCTAGGCACTACGATGCGCCATAGCGCCTGGCAAAATTTTGCTCCGGTTCAGATTTGGACCTAAGTAATTTGAGGAGTATTTTGAATCATTTGGGATTTGAAAATGAATAGGGTACTTAATGAAACATGTGGGAGGAGTTTTCTAAGTGTGTTGACATTTTAGATGGAAGCTTTGGTTATTATGATGAGGAGATCATAAGGTGAAAAACTTAGGAAGATGTAGTGCAAGGGAGACCATACATGTTGGAGAATATACTCTAGGTGGTGGATGCTTGTTCTCCTCTACATCCTAGAGTAAGAGTTTTTGTTTCCTGTTAAAGGTGAAGCTCTTTGTAACTCTGTACATTACAAGGTTCATAGTTAAATTTTTGTGTGGTGTGGCTTCGTGGTTTTTCCTATCTTTGAGTTTGTCACGTAAATTTTTGTGTTTGAATATTTGCATGTTTGTGATTGTCTTGCATGCTTGTGCTATGTGATATATTGCTTGTGGATTTGTAATTTCATGATTTGCTTGGTAACTGTCAATTCAGTCCTTGCCCTTGATCGAGTGCACTTCCAATCTGCTTCAGCAACGGTGTGCTCCGTGATCGTCGTATTTGCCAACATACTCTCCCTGGTTGTCAAGCTCAAAGAGTAGCCAATTTACTTACATAAAACTCTAAGGAGAGGTGGAGAACTTACAATGAAATCAGCCTATGGCAATAAAAGTATCACAAATACAACAATAATCACAGTGAGAAAGTAGATTGAGGAACACATGAAAAACATAATGTAGATAATACAGATGCACGTAAGTCTTTTCACATAAATGGGAAAACATAACTTCGACAACATCAGAAAAGTGTCAACAAGAAAGTTTAATTATACAAAAAAGTTGCTAAATCCAATGAGGATGATATTATAGTTGTGGAGAGACCAAGTATACAAAGTCTATTACAACATGAAGGAAAAAATTGATTTGTCAAGATACAATGGTTCTTTTAATGCCAAGACATTGGGTTTAATGGTGTAATCAATATAGATATATTTGCAACTGGTTGAGTATAATAGTCGAGAATTCACGTAAAATTGAATGAGTATGAGGTGAGTTGGCCGAACACTCGATCAAAATCAATAGAAGAAACTAATTAGGAGAATACCTAGAGAAGAGTTTTGCCTTATTGGCAATGCTAAGAAGTGAAGAATAAGGTATGGTTTAAGGCAAAGAAGAGATCAATTTGTGGAGGAGCGTGCCACAAAGCTCAAATGCAAGTTTCTATACTTGGTCTATCTCTTATGATGAAGCAACTATATTGATTAAGTATAAGCCAAGATTTGTGATTTGTTTCCAAAATCTCTGTCGTGTTAGAACTCTAATTATCCTTCTCATCCTCCCTTTCATCATCATTATCGTTATTAGTGTGAAAATATTTAATTGCATAAAATTAATGGAACCACATGCAAATTTAAAAAATTTCAATGATTTGGTTGGAAGATAATATTTTTCATTTGCGGTCTCAATTGCTTGATTATGTGGATTATCAATCTCTAACACAAACCATATCATTTTTGTGTGGCTCTTTGGATATGGCAAAAAGCTTGATGTTGATGTTAATGTTGAGCTTAATGCTGAGATGTTGTCTCGCATTCACTAACTATTTATTTTCCTTAATATAGTTCACAAATCACAGCCATGTCTTTTTGTCCAAAGGAACAGAAGGAATATTATTTTAGCATTAAGCTTAAATTAATCCTAAAATCCCCGTAATTAAGAATATAATATGCAGTGCAAATTTTCCTTCATTAATGCTCTCCACGCTATTCTTACATAACGACATGGCTAGTTATAACCATTATAGCTTTCCCATTGAATATAAAATTTGAGAAATATTATATTTCTCAAAATATATTTAAATTTTATCTCAAAATTATAGAAGATAAAGAGTAAGTTAGTTAGGTCATTTTCCTAAATCTTTCCCATCAACGCGTACAAAAGAGTACGTAGCCGCTATCTGAAATTTTCTCAACTCCAAAGATGCATCTTGAATCTCCGGTTGAAATCATATATTTTTTTAGGGTTTTCTATCATAAGATTTGAAGCTGTGTGGATAATGTCAAAAAGGTAGTAAGTAGTAAGAAATTTAATAGTTTCATTGATAAGTCAGCAGTCAAAACGTTTTGTTTCAAAAAAGATAATTTTGGGGGAATTGTTAAAGAGGGATTAATATATATAGTAATGGTGCAAACATCACTATAGCTTATGCATGTATGATGGTCTCAAAATAACTGAGAATTCTATCTATTAGTAAAAGTAGATATATATGGTGTTAATGAAAATCTAAGGGATAAATTTTCCCAATTGTTTCAGAGGGTATTGGTTCGAATGATTTTTGTTCGATCGAATTCTTTTAATCATTCATTCAAGCGGACGGAGGATTCGATGCTGCTCGTTCGTTCATCGGAGATCGCTTGGCTGCTCCGCAGCTCGAACGATTCATTTGAATCGTTCACTCGCTCGGCCTAATCTCCTATTACGCCTTCAGACGTAACTCAATTACCAATTACCCCATGTATATATATATTAACGCAAAATTGAATCATATTATAAAAGTTTTTCATCCGTTTTATTTCATGCCAAATGTTGGTAATCTACGTTTACCTTAAAAAAATTTATTTTACACCCGTTTTACGTCAATCCAAACAGCCCCTAAATGAAAGAGGAGATAGAAGAGTTATAAGCTTCAAAGGGTTCCAACCCCTTTATTTGCTGCTACTCAAAACAACAATGCAGTCCCAAGAATATGAACAAATTGACTTTCTCCCTTAACAAACTTTAAAGCATCTTAGGGATTTAAATTATGATTCAGAGAGACATTTTTTACTTAAACCAATTTTTTATATTATTATGAAGAAGAGTTCTATTATAGCATCCACCGGGGGCTTGGGCGCCATCTCATCGGCCCAGTTGGTGCTAAAACAATCATGCACCGGCCTCTTAGGTTTACAGTGGTGGTTCAAGACCCTCTCAACAATATACATAGTGTAACAACCCAATGTTGTTAATCAGCATTTAACAATCAAATTACTTTGTAATTATCTCTATTAATCTCCAAATGGTGTTATGAGCAAACTCTGATAATTTGGAGTATTTCAAAACTTAATCAAATAATTTTAATATTTTAATATTTTTATCAAAATTAACAAATTACTACAATTAATTTAATCTCCAAATTAAAATTAGAGTTCACCATTGAACTCCTCACTCACAAATTAGCTAAAGATGAAAATTGGAGAAGTTTTAAAACTAGTCAAAATTTTGTGAATATTTTATTATATTTTAAATACCCAAAAAATTAAAATAAAGAAATAGACCTCCCATTAGAATTTTGATTGCATTTTTGAGTTCCTCAACCCCATTTTAACTAAGGGTTAATTTTTGGGATTTTGTGGGAGTCATTTAATAGCTCTATTTAAACGCATTGTCGGCTTCCAATGCATGGACCGTCTGATTAGACGGGGCACTGTTTTGCACCGTCTTATCTGATCGGTGGTCCAGATTGAACGGTTGATGAGTCTTTTCCCCTCCAAGTTATGCAGAGATCAGCATGTGTCACTTGCTTGGGATGCGCCAATCAATGGGTGGCCAGCGTCCTCTCCAACACTCTGGAATCCTTCCCAACCCCATTAAAGGCTCTAATCAAAGGATAAGCCTAGGTAATATCATTTTGGAACCATTCGAAACCTTGCTCGAGTTGCAATCATCCTTCTATCAAAATCCTAAAACCTGAAGCATGTACCTTTTCAATTACCTTAATACACACTTAATCCCATTTCAATTGCTATTTCCTTGGCTTGTGATCTAAATCAAATTGAAATCGAACTCTTTCGAGCTTGATTTGGGTTCGATTCACCATCTAAATCTACAGTGATGAACAGTATTGTCCTGCACGTTGGGCATTAGGGCATCAATATTTGAGGCGTTGGAGGTGAACTTAAGTGGTAAATCCGATGCTGATCGAAAGGTGGTAATATTTGAGACCTTTCGATTAGTAATGAGCTCACCGCCAAACATGACCAGAGCTGGGAGTATCTGAGTTCCTTAGTTTCAGCTATTCCGTTACTCGTCATTCTGTCGAATGGGCCGGGTCGAGTCAGACTGGCCCATATGACCTGCAATCAACTGAGCCTGCAAGCCCATGGCTTCGATCGCGTGCACAGACCTTCAGCTGTCCTCATTTGGAACTGTTCACATGCGCTGATTCCATTTTAAGCAGTAAATCCTGCAATTAATTGATTAAATGAATAATTATAGGATTTCAAAGCCTCCCAATTTATAAATTATAAGTCCAAATATATTAAAATTATATGTCAAAATGATCAAAAAAATACCAAAAATATTAATATGCAGATAAATTTGTATTTTAATAATTATTTTGTTAATCACCATTTGATAATCATTAAGGGTGATTAAACCTTAATTTAGTAGATTGGCATCCAAAGTGGGCATGCTTATTCTCCTTGGAATTCTTATGACATGAGGATTATTTGAATACTGATTTGAGTACCATTTGGGTGCTAATAGATAAAATCACATTTTTGACTCTTTCTCTATAATGATAAGGAAATCCTATAATTAAATAAGTATATTATTTTCCTTCGATAAATTTAGGACAGCAAAAGGTTAAGTTAATTCAGTCCTTAACTAAACCCTAAAAATATTCGAATATAAAATATTGTGTATTTATAAACTCTTTAAAACAGCTTAAGGAAAATATTAAAAGAGTAAGAATAGGAAATTTGAGATCAAAACTTAGGATTGAGAAGCTTATATTTAAACTCAACCCACTATACATAATTAAGAGTTGATTGTTATCCTCCACTAAGGCCACATTAGACTAAAGTATGTGCCTCGAGATTTTAGATAATTAAACTTGGCATAGATTTTATTAAGTCATCTTTAAATAACTAAGTAATCAAATCTATTATAAGCTAGGCCATTACTCTATACTAAAGCTATTTAAGGTATTGTAGATTAAGTCTTAACTCACATTATGAGTTTAATATTTTGGAAGGTAATATTGTGTGGTGCCTCGCCCCTTAATCCACAAAATTAGGTCAAGAGGAGGTGTGCCACTCTGGAAAATCCCTCACTTATCATTGGATTAGATATAATCCACAATCCACAAATAAGGGAAGGATGTGCCCAGGATATACATACAGCATGATCAATCATTAAGTAATACAAATTCAGAGTGCGGAAGTAAAGGAAGGTATTATATTACATCCAGTTCACAACTATATAAGTAAGGAATATACAACATATAGTTCAAAACAATCATTATAGTAAGAAAAATACTGTTTAAAGGTGCCTATATTATTACAGAATTTTAAATAAGTTTAATGAAAGGAAATAAGCAATCACTCATCCTCACAATAAAGCAGTAAAAGGGGGTTCTAAATAGCTTCTACTTCTCCCAACTGCTCCTCCTCAAGGAAAGGCTCTTCTTTAGGAATGAGCTCCTCAAAAAGATCTGATTCTGACATTGTCGGTTTCACAATACCAGGGCCCCAGTCAAAAAAGAAAAATCTTATTAGACAAATTGTCTATGTACATTTTAGGCTAATAAATTTTCATAAGTTTATTAATGTGACAATTTACTTAAATTAAACAAAGTAAGCTAGCATAGGAGCAACAAGCATATAAAGAAAGTGGTAAGTTTTAAATAATAGTATTTATAACTAAGCAACAATGAGGCAAGAGGTATACCTCAAAAATAAGCTAAGATAAGGCTAGGCATACATATATAAACAAGAAAAGTACCGAAAGAAAGACTAATTCTAAATATATTGATGATCATATGACATATGCAGATTAAAAATAAGTAATTTGACTGTGATATGTATAGTAAGTAATAATTGAAACTAGCATCCTATAAGTAAGCAGGTAAAGTAAAACTGACTGAAGCTTTTGTAAATAGTAAATATGTATGTACAGACTACTATATCAGAATCATTGGCTAATCAGGCCATAGTAAGAAGGCTAGGGTAGAACAAAAGTCCCCGTAGCCTTTTTGGGCTAGGGCAGAACATAGTAGAATAGTAGGACTGAGGAGGCAGTAAATACAAATACAATAAATTTTAGTTAATTTACTTTTGCTTCTATGGGGACATCCAAAAGCAGCTGAGGAGTCGAGCATATCTGCAAGACTTTTTGGGTTCCAAACTTAACACAACACTCCTTAATAAGTAATGCTAAGTTATCCCTTATTTCTCCTTACCCCTATTCATTGGGGTAAAATGCACCATATTAATCAAAAAATTGAACCCAATGCAAATGTTACCCTAATTATTTAAAGTTTTCATTTCATGTACAATATTGTCTTATATGTCATGTTCAAGGAAATGACATAAAATATAAGGAATGTGAAAGAATAAATATATCAATAGTGAGCAAGGGACTCTTTTACACAAGGTGACATCATTTGTTATCTATTAAACCATTATATTTATTATAAGTTACACAAGTTTAGGATCTTCAGTTCCTACTATCAAGTTTAACTTAGAAATAAGATCTTATAAGTTAAAAGCAATTAGAACTGATCAGATTCAAATAGACTCAATCTATATCACCTATAAGTTAAATAAGAAATCAAAACATCCTAGTTGATGAATTTAAACATTCTAATCTAAGATATGATCAAAATCCACTAAATTAAGAATTATGAATTAAGCTCCATGGATTGAAGTTAATCATATAACCCAAAGGTAAAGCTTAATATCTAGGGTTTAAAATTTTAAAAGTGAACTAATAATTAAGGCAAATCCTATTAAGCAAAATCAAGCTTACAAGAATGATTCTCCTATTCTTAATCTAAGGTCAAAAGATAAGATAATCATAATTAAATTATAAAAATTAAGAAACTAATAAAACTAAGATTCCACTCATTGAATAACCCACTTTATTCAATGAATGAAATCTAACTTAGGATTTATTCCTAATCTTAAGGAAAGGTCCTAGTGTGAGGTGTAGAATCCTAATAAGCTCTCAATGGAATAACTTAAGAAATTTTAGGAGTTGATGGAATATATTATAATTCATCTTCATTTGCTGATTTAATTCATTTAAGGAAATTAAGATGAAGTATATCTTAGTTAAGGTGTATTAGCCTTACTTGGGGATTTTCAAGTCTTTTATGGAATTTTGATCAAAATCTCAATATATAAGATTAATAATTTAAATTGATCCTAACTCAGATTTATTACTATTTTTAATGATTTTAAGATATTTTAGGGGTTAAGAGCACTTGACCTAAATTTGGGCAAATTGATCATTTTGCCCTTGCTTAAGGGTCTAAAATGCTACTTTATGATTTAAGGTTCCAAATTAGATTTTATTGATACAAAATGATTCCTTACTATCTAATATGAAGATAGACAGTAAGTTCACTAAATTTAGATATGAATTAAACCCTATGGGTCTACATTAAGGGGTTTAACCTATGGGGGTATTTTAATAATTGCACATAGTAAAGTCTAAGCATTTGTGCAATTTATTTTTTTTTACTATTCAAGAATTCCATAGAGTCCAAAAATACTGAAATTGGAGATCTCTTAGATTAGTTATGGCCAATTCAAGACTAAGGGCATTTATGTAATTTCTAGGGTTAAGAGAGATTAAAAACCTAACTTTTGCATTTAAGATCCAAATTCAGTAAACTCAATGGCTATAGCTTCCTTATATCACACTAAGTACTTTAATTGGGAGTAGACTCAAATTGGACCTCAATTGGTCAAGTTATGACCTAAATTAGAGTCCAATTGACCAAGTTATGGTCAATTGAATTTATAGGTTAATTAGGTGTAATTAGGGTAGGTCTTAACAGTGATTAGCTAAATCCTACACCTACCAGCAAAATGGATACTACCATAATGATTTAGACATTCTCTTGATTAAAATGAGACCCATATTGACAAGGTTTGGGTCATTAGGTACAAAGTTTTGGCTAGGGGAAGTTTTGGTACATGTGAGGGAGGTCCTAAAATGTCAATATATTAAATAGACGTCCTACTGAAAAATTGACACTACCATAATATTTCTCTCATTTTCTTAAACAAAATGAGATATATATTTAATATATTTTGACCCATGGTTAAATAGTTATGGGCCTCTAAAGTTTTTGCATTTAACTAATTAAAATAAATAAAATAAGTTTAATCTTTAATTAATTAAAACATATTAAATTTAAATAACATATAGCAGAATATTTAAAATAATTAATTACGGTGGTGGGACCCACCATTTGACACACGACAGAATAAGACTGGGTGCGGCGGCTCGGGTGAGGTTCACACCAGACACGCGGCAGCCAAGTATTGGATGAAACTGGAACAATGGGACCCGGCCGTTGGACTAAAGAGACCAAACCGATAAAGGTGGGTCCTAGTGGCCATGTGGTAACATAGGATAGGCTGCACATTAGCCGCGGGCCCCACCCAATGTCAGTATAGTTGACAGCAGGACCCACTGTCGGACGACATGACTCCAGTGGGCCCCGCATGCCACATGCAACTTCAAGAGAGGTGCCACGCGGTGATGCGGGTCCTGCGCACTTAGTGTGGCAGGTCCAGATGCCGGTCGAGTTCGACCCGACCCGAGCCAAGGAACCTAGGGTTCCATTTTATCAATGGCTCCGGTGACGGTGAGCGCCGGCCCATATGGCTGAGGGTAGGGCTCGACGAGGCCTAACCAACAGAACCGGACCCAAGACCGGGGGAGGACGGAGGTGAGAGCTAGGGTTAGCCCTAGCTCCTAGGGTTCAGGCGCGATGGCAGTACTGTAGAGTACTATGGATCTTGAGCTGGATACGATCAATCTGATTAGCCTAACCATGATCGGATCCGCTCAATCCATAATCGGGAGTGCGAAATAGGGTTGCAAAAAGGAAATGCATTAATTGATGGTTTGAAGAAGGAGATCGGGTGTACCTGCAATTGACGGCTTCGAGGAGTTAGGGTTCAGACAGACGGGGGACGAAAGCTCCAAAGGCTTAATTTAACGCAAACGGTGCTAGGATGGGGAGGAGTTCTAAATGGCTTACCGACGGAATCATCAAGGTCGAGACACCCTCAGTTGGGCCAGCGGGGTGGCAGTTTGTCGCATGGTGATCAGTGGATACGGCGATGGAGACAATTCATCGTCCGTTCGATCGGCTCGAATCAGGTCGTCGGATTAACGGATGCGGATCCGATTCCCGCATTCGACCCTATAAGGGCTAACAGACCTGGCCCGATGATGCGTCGGATCCGACCCATTAAGAAATGGCAGATTCGACCTGTTAAGTGCTTAATTTATTAATATAAATTAAATAATTAAATAATTAAATAATTAATTTTGATTTTAGTAATTAATTTTAAGTATTTATTTGACATCCAAAAATTTATAAATATTCACCCCTAGCTAATTGAGGGGTGATGAACACAACAGCGATGTCGTATTTTGGTTTCGACGAGTAATTTATTTTCTAATTTTCTGGGGTATTAACTATTAATAAAATATTCGACGGATTTTTGACGACTTCCGTTTGCTACCAAAACATCACCCCTAGCTAATGTGGGGGCAATGAGTGCAATGGCGAAGTCCAATTTTTAATATGAGGTTAAAATAATTAGATCAATTCTATGGTTTTTGAAATTTTCCAAAATCAGGGTTTGATCTATTTGAACCCTGATTTGGGCTAGGTATTGGTGGTGAACTCATAATGACTTAATTAGTGCACTAATATCAAAATTATGACTAGGATTAGTCCTAATTGGCTAGGATAATAACTTGGGTTGTTACATATTGAGTGTATCATTTAAGATTAATACCTAGTAAAGAGTTTCATATAAGTGAATATAAATTGAACCGTGTGTAGGGATTATTCATTTCTAGAAAATAATAAAACCCCACTCTTATTAATAGATCATTTAAGTATAATCAATTCCTTGGAAACTATTACATCCATTAAACTAAATTATTGAATTACATATATGGATATGATAGTACATAAGGAAGACTCTGGAGTTAATAAGAGATAATATTAAGATGATTAGAAGAAGATTGTAAGGGAATACTATAAGTTCTTATTAAAGATAAATTTAAAATACATTAGTAACTATATGTAACGCCCCGCCCCGTCGTCGCGCGCAAAAGACAAGAGATATGTGTACATCCTGCGGCGGAGCGGTGCGCTACTCGGGAGGACGGGTATACAAGCAAAAACCCATCTTCCCGAATAGGCGGGTCTAAGACTGAGCCATGCTGAAGGCTGCTGACTCGATCCTAAGAGTAGAATCGAGAGCCAATACTTAAGATAAGAGCAGAGTACTTACTTAAGTATTAGACTAACACGTACATTGGATTTGAAGAACGAGTGAGGATCCAATATACATCATCAATGTATCAGCATTTCCAGTATGCTGGTCACATCACAATACTAAGTATAATAGTATAACAGAGTGCAAAAGCTAAAAGCAATACATCAAGAATACATTCATCATAAGCACTAGTAAACATTCATCTCAGAAAAAGAAAGTAAAAGATACATCTAGAATTTATTACAGACTATTTTAAATGCAGAAATATATAAAGTCTATCGTAGTACTGAAATAAAGCTGAAAATAAAGGTAGATGTTCGATCCACTAAGCCTCCACGTACTCCTCCTGGATCTCCTGTGCGTCCTCTTGCCATGTCTCTACAAGCAGCTCGGGATCTAGCAAATTGTCGGATCCCAAAAGTATTCGTGTTAGATAAGAAGTTTAACACATCGCAACTAACTATATAGTAATAAAGCTAAATACAAGTAACAAGTAAAGTAAAGTACAACTACAAGAAAATTGGGGAAAAGAAACTAAGGAAAAACTAAAATAGCTGAGTAAGTAGGATAATAAAGGCTAAATAAGTAAAACTGTCGCACAATAGAGAACTGAAAGTAAAGGAAAATATCGAATATTCATAAATCAAGATTAAGGAAATGTCAAATGCTGTATTGTATGTCACTGAAAAGATGCACCCAAATATGCCACACCACATATGTCACGGATATGTCACTGAACTATCACTGAAAGGCTATGAGTAGTACGGTCCAATGTAAATATACACCCGATTGGGAATACAGTATAGTGACGCAGATGCACCCCGAAATTCCCCAGTATGTGTATGTAACATTCCGTAACCCATACTTCATCACTGATACTCATATGTTACCGCTGAAATGATACTTCAAGTTCATGCTCAAGCTTATGCCCATGCTCCTATTTTATATGAGTAAAAACCTAGAAAGCCATGAAAACTTGGAATGCAGATAATGAATTATAAGCCTACCCTGTGCAGAATCCTGCTAAAAGAATTCTAACTCCTAGCTTCTAGAGCGATAATTGGATAGAGTTATAGATTTACTTTAAAGATTATTAGGTAGAATGATGGTATACACATACTTAGTGTCTTTGCAAGGAAGGTAATTCTCATCACTTAGTTTGATTATGCCACCTTAACGAAGTGATCTTCGATAAGAGGCATCACCCGTTGGCGATTTGTATCTCAAGCTAAGTTATTAAGATGCCCCACTCACAATTACACCTAGTGTTTCAAAGGAGGTAACTTTAGTTACTTAGTTTGGTTGAGCCAGACCTATTGAAGTGATCTTCTCTAGGTGGCATTACCTATTGGTAAATTATTTTTCAACCAAACTAAGGAATGAATACCCATTTAATACACTCTTAGGTTTGAATAATTTATTCTATCGGGACTATATTCGTCTAATCCCTCAAGTTAGCACCCGCTCATAAGTCCCTGTTAGAGTGAATCAACCAATCCTGAATACTACTGGAAACCAGTAGTATGGGTGTACTATACAACACCACCCAATGATTAAGGTTCAATCAAGTATACTTAATAAAGTAAGGAATTATCAAGACTATTAAGGCCTAAGCTAGTGGGTAAGTCCTATACAAGGTTTCACAAACTTGTGATCAAGGATCACTTAGCATGGATTCTACAATAAGGAGAAGTATCATTCTAATGTCGTAAGGGATTCCTACCACGAGAGGTTAAGATCAATTTCTATAGTTATGGGATCTTCTAAGCTTCTACCTCAATGAGTCATACAAGGTCTCCTACCTCAAAGTATATGAAGTTAGGTCTTTTAATGTTTCAGGATGATCTTATGAAGAGATGCTTAAGACTCCTCATTCTAACTTCCAATATTAATATATTGGGTTCCATTTCATAATTAGGTTTAGGATGATCAGATTAGATGATCAAGTCACCTGATCACAACCTAATCTAAGATTATGGGATCTAAATCAGAAGTTGTTATTAAGATTTTAGATCAATTATTTAATTAAGATGATTTTATTAACCACTTATGCTAATCCTCTTACTTTGGAGAAAATCAAGGATCTTAAGGTCTTGATTCAGATTATGAAATCACATAGAGTTATTGTTATCCGTATCATGTCTAAGTTGAATGTTTAGAGTCAATATCAAATCAGATGCATTATTGGAAAAATGCCAAATTCATTGTCTTATAATCAAATCAATTAAGTCAAGTCTTTAAGGATTTGGATCTTTCTTAAGTAGATTAGGGTTTGATCCCTTCTCATGCCTTAGTAAAATCAAGTGAGTGTTTAAAGATCAATGTCAAATCAGTGGATTATTTATGTGTTATTAGTGGCAACCTCAGCCCTAGATCAAGTCTTAAAAGCTTGATCCAAGTCTTAAGATTTCTTAAGTTAATTAAGGAGGTTAAGATCTCCAATTTTTGTTTTGTCCAAATTATACATTATGGATTAATATCTAAAATTTCCAATACATTTATTCTACTGTTATGAAGCATAGAAATAGAAAAATTTATAAAAATAGAAAGTAATTAGTGCTAATCAAACCCTAAATCCATTCAAATGGATTAGCACTTAATTACAAATCCAGTCATTAAAACTAGTTGCAATTTGGCACACAAGTTCTACTTAATTAGTTAATTAACCAGAGCCTAAGTTTGCTAAAATTCAGTGAGTATAAACCCTAATTTTCACTAATCATGCTTTAATAAAATTAGGGCGTAACTAAAATTACAGAACTCAGAAAAACAATCCACCTAGCACATGAATTCTACTTATCATAAATAAACTAATGACACCCTATTCATGCAATTTGGTTAAGTAAAACTACTAAAATACCCTAATTAAGGTTCACTATAATTAAGCAATAATTAAGATCTAACCATCAGATATCAATTTTTATTTTATATTCTAGTCCCTGATGTTTTGCTGATCATTTACATATATAATATCATAAGGTTTGGACCAGTGGATTAAAAGTTATTCAATTAATACATTCTATTTTTTTATTTAATTAAATTCCTATGATTTGAATAATTGAAATATTTTCCTTAAGGAAAATAATTCCAATTATTCAGATTTTATTAAAACGGGCTTGGCCCATTAGCCGAACCGTGCGGGTCAACCGGTGCCCGAAGACCCGGGACTGTCGCACCGCGCGGGTCACGGGCTGACCCGACCTGCACAGGACCTTCATCCTCGTGCCTTCGTCCGGACGGAAAGGCCGATTAGGGGAACCCTAATCTCCAAATTCCGGTGACTCCTGACCACGGCAGGACCAGCATTTGATCGCTACACAATCATCGTGATCAGACTCACCGAACGGAACCAGAAGCCCTCTATAAGACGGTTCAGATCAGCCGGACCTTACTCACCCGAGGGTTCCTCCATTGGAGCTACTGTGGGGAGACAATTCTCCCCTCAGAGGCAACGCCAAACCCTGGGCTCAATCCCTACACCATTAGGGAGGTGAGGCGGATCGAAGCCCTCTGGTCTGAGCGTCTGGGATGGTCTGGATCGCCAGGTCCTTACTCGACCGAGGCGATCCTTAAGGAGCTTTAACCCGATCAATCGATTCAATCGATCGGGGCTGACCTAGATCTTAATCTCGATACCATTGGGTTCGGAATGACAATACGAACGTATACGCATCAAAAAGAAGAAGGTTTGAGCGTCATTGGCTCGTAACCAACAAACGAGAGTACCTAGATTTTCGGGGGTGCTCGGGGTGACCGTCTGAGGGCTCGGCTGGTCTTGGCTGCAGTTCTAGACGATGCAAAGGATCTTAAACACCAGGAGAGCCTACTATCAGCGGTTCAGAAGCTCCTGGATCGCCGGCACAAGCTCGGGCAGACGACAATGGCAGAAGAGGAGACAATGGAGAATTGAGGTCAATTGAGCAGCATGGGGATAGGGGAAGGGTTGCTGAGGCTATTTATAGCCTCAGACGAGCTTAGGAAAGCTTCTAGAGGGCTGGATCGGGCTGGAGAGGACCAGAGAGATCGAGCCATGGCCGAGCTCTCGAATTTCTAATTCGAGCTCGGTCGGGTCATGAGGCCCGATCAGAGCTCCAATCCATTACTAGAGGGGTTCTAACGGCATACTGAGGTGAACGCAGGAGTGGGGGACAGGACCTGGCTGCATGGAATCTGCCAGATTCCTTCTGTCGGGTGCGGGCGAGAGGAAGACGAAGGTCCACAGTCACTGGACCGTCGAATGCCGTCTGATCTATCGATCAGATGGCGGAACAGCTCGGATCACTCGGATCCTAACAGCCAATCACGGGAGCGATCCGTGTCGTAGGATCTGTCGGGTAGATCCAATGGTCAATTTGTGGTTCCGCGGGATCACATCTCGACCGTTGGATAAAAAGGCGGAACAACTAGATGTGCGGGACTATGCTGTCGCATGCCTGGGCTCTACAGCGGATCGCTTGCGGTCCGCACAGTGGATTCGGCTGTTTAATCGTGTAAAAAGGTATAATTGCAAATTTGAAATGTTAGGAACCCTTTTGTGCAATTAGACCATTTTAATTTAAATTGAATTATGGCCTAAATGATCTCCAAATTGCACCAAATCTTCACCCTTAGCTAATTTGGGGATGAGGAATTCAAAAATGCAATTAGAATATAATTTTGAGATCAAAATATTTTAGGTCTAATCTAGGATATCTAGACTGATCAAATTATCATTTTGGACTTAGAGAAGTCCAATGGACTTCAAATTTTCTAGATAGGTTCTGTTTAAGGTTCTATAAGTAAATTGACTAGATTACCTATAATTTTAGTAAGGTAACAACCTAGGGTTGTTACACTATAAGACATAAAATCCTTCCTAAGTCAATAAATAGAAGATTTATCATAAAACATCTACATATTTGAATGTTAGAAATTGGAAAGTTCAAATAATAAGATAGAGAATCTAGCATTTTAAAATTAGAATAATAATAAGACTTAACAAACAACTCTAATAAAAGTTCAATTACTAGATAGATAATATTATATCTATAACTAGATTAGCTATATTATGTATCCTTAGTTAGAAATTAGATGACAATTTTTAGAACCAAACTCACTTGATTCCCTAAAATCTTCACTTACTAGAACTAAATGAACTATTGAATAAGTTAATTAAGAGGATTTATTAGTCCTAATCATTAGCGTAGATAACCTAGGGTTCTTACAGACTCCCCCACTTAAGAATGATGTCGTTCTCGACATCATCTCAAGAGAGAAGACAAGCAAGAAGAGTTTGAAGAACATAATAAGACTTAGAAAATTTATGGGTACGTGGAGTTTCAAAGAGATGGGGATACTTCATCCTCATATCCGCCTCCTTCTCCCAAGTAAATTCTTCTAAAGAGCTATTCCTCCACTGAACCTTTACCATTGGAATTGAACGATTTCTCAGTTGCTTTTGATCATAAGCCAAGATCTTAATTGGCTATTTCGCATAAGAAAGGTCTGGTTGGAGAGATATCACCGGATGTTGAATTAAGTGAGATGGGTTACAAAGACATTTCCGCAGAGATGAGATGTGGAAGACATTATGGACGGCAGAGAAATCTTCAGGAGCTTTAATCGATAGGCTGCAGAACCGATCTTTTCTAATATCTCAAATGGTCCGATGTAGCGAGCACTTAGCTTCCCGGCTTCACTGAAATGATATACGCCTTTCATTGAACTGACCTTAAGATACACAAAATTTCCCGCTTCCAGATCTAGAGCACGATGATGAGCATCATGATACTTACTCTGATGATCTTGAGCTACTTTGATCCTTTGTTGGATCAGCTGAATCTTCTGATTTGTTTCTTCCACTAGATCAGAACCATAAATCTGTACACTACCAGTTTTAGACCATACTAACGGAGTACTGCATTTTTAGCCATGTCTATACTTGCCTGAAAGCTATTATTGTATGTGAATTCTACGAGACGAATATGATCTTCCCAGAACCCTTCAAAATCCAACATACAGAGGCGAAGAAGATCTTCTAAGACTTGATTGACTCTTTTCGTTTGACCATCAGTCTGAGGATGGAAAGCGATACTGTAATAACCCATGTTATTACTTAGGTCAATTAGGCTAATCCAAGTCCTAATTATGGTTTCAGTGCCTTAATTAAGTCATTAAAAGCTCATCTCTAATATCCAGTCCAAAACTGGAATCAATTAAATCAAATTTAGATTTCTGGAAAATCCCAAAACCCTAGAAATTGACTTTTTATTTTGACCTCAAATTAAAAATCTGACTTCGCCATTACGTTCATTACCCCCAAATTTTACTAAGGGTGAAGTTTTGGATGCATTTGGAAGTCGTTGGATTTTGTTGTATATTTTAATATTATTTAAATACCCTGAAAAATCCAATAATTAAATACTCGTCAAAACAAAAATCCAATTGCACCGTTGCATTCCTCACCCTTCATTTAGCTAAGAGTGATTTACTGAGAATTTTTGGTATGCGTTTAATCAATTAATTTTAATTAATGAAATACGTTAATAATATTTAAGTAATAAATTAAATATTAAGTAATTAACAGCATTATTAAGGCCCGTCCGTTAATCCTTGATGCCGTCACATGGGCGTCCAGTTCCAGAGAGTCGTCCGATTGGATCGGTAGATCCGATCGCACGTTCATTGAACCGTCTCCTCCATCGGCTCAAAATCGCGATACGCGTGTCGAAGAGACCTGCACGCGACAAACTCAGACGCTCGCTGCAGGTCCTCCACCGTTGGTCGCCTCTTCTTCTAGCTGCATTCTTCACTTAAGATTCGGGACTCGCTTTGATCAGGAAAAGAGCGGATGATCGAATGTTTCAATGGAACCTAAAAATACTCCACAAGACCCTAAAGCAAGGTACCCCTCCATTCCCAAATTCTATATTTTGATTTCAATTCTGCATTGATTTAATGCATGAGAATATTATATTGAGCAAATTGTGCTATTTTAGAATAAATCGAATTCAATGGAATTCGATTTTTCTGCTGATCCATGTTTAGTTCGTATGTTGCCATAGCTTGTATTCAGGGCGTCCATCATTCCGGTGTTTGGAGAGTCCTTATGCATCGATTTCAATAACTATCGAAAGGTCTCAATGCAATCTTTCGATCAACACTTGTATTTCTCCATTTGGCGCTCGGTACTGCAAATCTCTCGAAGCCCTAGTTTCGCCTCTGCGTCGGAGCATTTGGGGACGAAGACGTTGTCTTCGGTCCCAGTGGCCACGTGTCGGCCATTAGTGTCAAAACGTGGATCCCACGCCCATCCAACTGTCGCCGTTGCATGCCACATGGAGTGCAGGATCCCATACGCCGATTGGAATAATTTAAAGATTTAATAATTTAAATATTGAATTAAAATGGGTTTATTTATTTTAAATAAAATCTTTAACTATCAATAATTTTTAAACTACTAAATAAAACATATCAAAATTATATATTATTGGAATCAGAAAAATAAGAGGGTTATTTTGGCACTGTCAACTTCACATTTGAATCATTATTTCAACTAGTGACATTTAGGATCCCCACATTAAAAACCCTAAATGTATCAAAATTTCATATAGTCATAACTTTGTACCCTCTAATCTAAACATACTCAATATGGGTCTCAAAGTACTCAAAAAACTTTAAGAATAAATCTAGTAGTGTCCATTTTGTTGTTTAGATTAGATATAGACTAATCATATTTAGGACCTAACCTTAATTAGGTCAATAAACCCTAGAACTTCAATTGACCATAAGTTGGTCAATTAAGCTCCAAATTAAGTGATTAAAATATCAATTTAGATCAGCAAAACCTAATTTACAGTAATCTATAAAAATATTTAGGATCTAACAGTTAAATTTCTTAATCAACCCTAATTACCCTAAAACTTGATTAGTGAATATTAACACAATTAATGATCCAAATTGAGTAATTTCAGTTTCTAATTACTCATAAAGTAGGTTAGAACCTAGCTGTGTGATTGGTTCAGTGATATTGTTATTAAGTTTACTAATTACTCACTAATTACACTAAATCTTAATTTTTAACCCTAGAACTTGTATTGGCCATAACTTAGCTAATACACATCAGAATTTAATAATTTTAAGTCCAAGAAAAAGCTTAGGACATAACCTACAACAAACTAATAGAAAACTTAGGTTTTATTAGGGTAAATTTACCAATTTGCCCTTAAAGGTTAAATTCCCTAATTTGACCTTATGAGACTTCATTCTTAACTAAAATTAATGAACTTACTGTCTAAACTCATATTAGATAGTAAGTAATCATTCCACTTTAATAAATTTTAGATTTGAGCCCTAATTTATAAAGATGAAATTTAGACCCTTAAGTAAAGGGCATAATGGTCATTTTGCCTAAATTTAGGTTTAAACATCTTAAGACCTTAAATACATTGCTAAATTCCTAAAATCAGTAATATAACTGATTTGAACTCATTTTATAACATTTAAACTCCTTAAAATGATATTTTAGAAAAAACCCTAAAAATAGCCTAAAAATCTTTAAGTCTTAAAGTAGGTCTCATAAGGTGAATTTAATTCACCTTATGCCTCCTTTAAGTTAAATTCATCATACTAGTTATTAAGCAAGATCAAACCTAAAGTTTAATTATTATCTTAAGTTTTTCCTTCAAATTTTAGGATCTTAGTTCCTTAGGATCTAGCTTAGAAATTAGGTTAGAGTTTGTCTATTAAGTAATTGGGTACTTAATAGATGAAACCTTGGTTTTATAGTTTTTTAGATCTCATCTTTTATTTATGATTATTTTGTATTTAAATTTTAGAATTAAGATTAGAGATCCATCTTATTAGGCTTGATTTTGCTTAATAAGATAGTCTTAATTATAGTCCATAAGATTTGGGTTTAACCTTAAGCCATTAAGATTAGAACCTATTGGATTAAGAAGTTAAAATCCAATATACTTGGATTTTAACTTTTTAATCTCCCAATTTTGATTCATACTAATCAAGATTTGTTTGGGATTCGTAAAATCATTAATTAGGACATTTGATTTATTATTTTAACTTAATTAAGCGACATGTGATTTATAAGTGTTAGAACTTTATTAATTTTAATATTCTTTTGACTTGTAGGCTCGATATTTTGGATTTATACTCGATAGCTGGATATTAGAGATCCTAAACTTGTATAAGTTTAGATTAGTAAGAACATCTTAAATAGAAAACAAAGTGATATCACAAATATTGTTTAGTGCTATTTTATATACATTAAACATTCTATGCTATGCTTTTCTTTTTGCTTTGGACTTCTTTACATTTGGATACATTGCATTAAACATAGAATATTGGATGATTATTTCTATGTTGACTTTTGATTATATTTATATGGCATTTCATATTTTTAGAAGGAAATTAATGGAATATAGCTTTACTAAATTTGAGGAGATATGTCTTTTTAGTCTGCCATGTAGTATGACCTTACTTCAGAATGGTTTTGGGCTAGGACTACTTTCCTAGTGCATGTAGGATAGTTGTTGGGCTAGGACTACTTTCCTAGTGCCTATGTTTTGGACTAGGACTACTTTCCTAGTGCATGCTGTTTCTGACTAGGACTACTTTCCTTGTGTATATGGCACTACTTTTCTAAATACTGGTTGTTTTTTACTAGGACTACTTTCCTAGTGAATTTGGGACTACTTTTCTAGATGGTTTGCAGTACTTTTTGATAGAATTAACTTTAATCTGGGACTACTTTTCCAGATGTTTAGCAGTATTTTTCAGATGGAATCTAGGACTACTTTTCCAGATGAGCAGATGGACTTTACTTGTGGTAGGACTAAGTAGGAATATCTTATTTCTGATAGTTACTTTTCAATTACCACATTTATATTACAGTTACTTTGCAATTGCCTTTTATTACTTTACAGTTTTGGCTCACTTTTACCTTACAGTTCAGTTCATTTCTTGTTATATTTTCATTTTCTACAGTTCTTACTTATCTTATAGTTCAGTACGCCTTCTGCTATATTTTTATTTTTTGCAGTTCTTACTTGTCTTATAGTTTGGTACGCCTTCTGCTATATTTTCATTTTCTGTAGTTCCTTTGTACTCACAGCTTTGAATATTCATTTTTACCTTTCAGTAGTCACTTTTACTTTTGGCATGTTAGGATGTTAGAGTTTTACTTTCAGCTCCGTACTTTCAAATTAGTTATAAAGCAGCATGTTTTATATTGATCATATACTTAGAAGTTTCACTTGTGTTTAGTAGATTTCTTTATGCATTCCTTGACCTTTTCTGCAGCTTGAGTGGAGGTATGTGCTTACCTCACATCTTGTTAAGTTATAATTATGTTAATTATAACTTTGTTACCTTTCTTTAATGCTTACTGCTCCTATGTTGCTTAGTATTGTGATATTATTAAAAACTTAACAATTTACAGCCTAAAATGTACTTAGACGTTTTGTCTAACTAGATTTTTTTTTGCTGGCTGGGGCCCTACCATTATGAAACTGACAAGGTTGTGGGACCTTATGGAGATCCAGTTCAGGAGGAGGAGCATGCAGGAGAAGATCATTAGTCACTACTAGATATTGTGAGGATATGAGAGACTTTACTTTCATTACTGCATAAACTTTAATATCATTTTGTAATAATACAGAATTTAACTGCTTTACTTTTCATGCTTATGTATTCTGAGTTGTACAATTTTTATCTGGATTGTATGGATGTTACATTTGTTTTTCTTCCACACTTTGAATAGTTATAGTATACTCATTTATGTGATTGTTTCCTTTGCTGCTCTTTACTTATTAAGGCACATCCTCCCTTGGCATTTGATTAAGAAGGCCCATTTCTTAATCTGAATGTTAAGTGAGGGTTTGCTAAGTGACGACCACCTCCTAATCTGGATGATTAAGGGGCAGCCGCCACAGGTACTAATGGCTAGAGTGGTCCCAAGTCCTGATGCACTGCTTGCCAAAATTTAGAAGTGAAATGGCTATCTTGATCAGATACGATAGATCTTGGAATTCCATGGAACCTGATAATTTCCTTGATGTACAACTTTGTCAATTTCTCCACAGAATCAGTCTGCCGCATAGGAGTAAAATGCGCTGATTTGGTCAATCGATCGACAATGACCCATATTGAATCAGCATCGGATCTTGCTTTAGGTAATCCCATGACAAAATCCATAGAAATGTCGAACCACTTCATTCAGGAATTGCTAGAGGATGGAGAAGTCCTCCAAGCTTTTGGTGCTCAGCCTTGACTAAGTTACAAGCGTAACATTTTGCGACAAACTCCGCCACGCTTTTTTTCATTCCAGGCCACCAGAATGCTTTCTTCAGATCTTGATACATCTTGGTGCTGCCAGGATGTACTTGGTAACCTGAATTATGACCTTCTACTAGAATCTCTTGCTGAATGGATTTGGGAATCCATAGAGGATCCCCTTGATAAATTGCATTTCCTCGAAGTTGCAGATCAAAGCGATGACCACTCTCGATGTCAACTTTAAACTTCAGTTAGTCTTCGTCCTTGGTTTGTGATATGGAGACGTCGTGATGAAATGTGGGTTCAACTGAACTCATGGATATTAATGTACTCAGCATGTCACCACGCGCTGGCCTGATTTTGAGCTTCCAAAATTCTTCTTCCAAAGGATTGGATTGTATTAAAGAAGATAAAGCAGCATGACGACTAAGTGCGTCTGCTAAGATGTTCACTTTTCCAGGATGATATTGAATGTTTAGATCATAATCGCTTATTAGTTCAAGCCATCTCCGCTGTCGGCAATTCAACTCACGCTGGGTGAAGATGTACTTCAAGCTCTGATGATCGGTGAATATGAAACATTGGACGCCATACAGATAATGATGCCAGATTTTTAGGGCAAAAACTACAGCTGCTAATACGAGGTCATGGACAGGATAGTTCTCTTTGTGTGGTCTTAACTAACGAGATGCATGTGCTATAACTCTTCCTCCTGCATCAAAACACATCCCAATACTATTCCGGATGCGTCGATATAGACTTGGTAACTCAGGCCTTCTTTAGGTAAGGCAAGAACTAGTGTAGAGGATAAAGCATCTTTCAGAGTTTGGAATGCTTTCTCACATTCTGGGCTCCAGGCGAATGGTACTGCTTTCTGAGTCAACTAGTGAGAGGAGATATGATTTGTGAGAAGCCTTTGACAAACTTCCTATAGTAGCCTGCCAGTCCTAATAAACTCCTAATGTCAGTCACAGATTTTGGTTGTGACCATTCTTGAACTGCGCTTACTTTACTTTGATCGACTCTGATTCCATGAGAATCAACGACATAACCCAGAAAAGAGACTGAGTCCAGCCAGAACTTGTATTTAGAATATTTAGCATATAGCTTATGGCTTCTGAGCTCTTCAAGTACTAAACGCAGGTGATTCTCGTGATCCGTTTTATCCTTTGAATAAATCAATATATCATCGATGAAGATAATGATGAATTTATCCATATATGTTTTCATCACGCGCTGCATTAAGTCCATAAAGATGGATGACGCATTTGTTAGGTCAAAGGACATCACTAAGAATTTGTAATGCCCATAGCGAGTTCTAAACGCTGTCATCTCAATATCTGAATCCTTAACTCGTAATTGATGATATCCTGATCGCAAGTCTATCTTGGAGAAGACTTTAGCTCCGGATAATTGATCGAACAGGTCATCGATACGCGGCAGAGGGTACTTGTTCTTAATGGTTACTTTATTTAATTCTCTGTAATCGATGCACATTCTCATCGATCCATCTTTCTTCTTTAGGAACAGCACTGGCGCTCCCTAAGGAGATGAACTTGGATGAATAAGACCCTTCTCCAATAGTTCATGGAGTTGATTGTTCAACTCTTGGAGCTCTTTTGGCACCATATAATACGGAACCTTAGATAGTGGTTGTGTTCTAGGAAATAGTGCTATGGCAAATTCTACTTCTCTCACTGGAGGAAAACCTGGTAGGTCTTTAGGGAACACATCAGCAAATTCGCAAACTATGTGGTTTTCAGATATAGGTACGACTTCTCTCTTCTCTCCTAACATTGTCACAAAGTACGTGCTGCATCCCTTCCTGACTAGCCTTTCTGCTGTCATCGCATTGATCAACGACGATTGAGTGCTGAACTTCCCCACGAATGATTTTGTGTTACTCCCACTGCCCAATGTTATTTTCTTCTTTAGGCAATTTATGGAAGCGTCATGCTGGCTTAGCCAATTCATGCTTAAGATTATATTAAAGTTGGTGATTGGCAATATAATTAACTTGGCTCCGTAGTTTTGTTCCCCAATAGGAATATCTAGTTTGCAGAATTTTTGAGACTGCATATGGGCTCCCAAGAGTAACCCAATACTCAATGAACTGGCTAATGGATAGGTTGGTAGTTTGAGACTTTTAGCCCAACTTTTCGATACGAAGGAATGACTTACTCCCTTATCAAAAAGGATGTTACAAGGTTTGTCGTTTATCAATAAGTTGCCTATAATTTCTGCAGTTTAATAAGGATGGCTATTCAATAGTTAAGGTATTGCAATAATATGGAATGATTACTTAAATAATGAAAAATTATGTAAGGCGTACCTGACACCACATCATTGTTCTCAGGAGCAGAGGCAGGAGTTAACATATATACACTGGCAGGTGCTGAGGGTTGTTTATTTTGGTGCCTTTGACCCTGATGATCATAGCTTGGCCTTTGTGCCAGTACAATGGCTTTAGAATTGGTAGCAGTGGCTGGCATGATTGCAGGAGCAGGCTCCAGCCTATTTATTTTGAGCTCGAAATGCTTGTTTGTGGTGTGAGTGGTTGATGAGCACACCATCGATTATGTTCTTCTCCCTAAACTCAAGATAGCGGTGGCCCTTATGACCATATGTGAAACACACACCATCAAAGTGGTAGCATTTTCTATATAGATGCAGTTATTTGCATTCAGAGTTCTGAGGCTGCAGCTATGCTGGCTCCATGTTGTAGACCCTTGCCATCTTGTGATGGCCAAACCGTTCTCCCTTTGGTTGCATGACTGTCGCTTTTCACTTTCGGTCCATTTGACCTTGGAATACTTCCTGTAGACGGGCCGCTTCAATTAATTCAGTCAGCGTCTTGATCTGACGGGATACTAGATGCGCTTTGAAAGAGTCTCTCAGGCCCTTTAGCAAGCAGTGGCATTTGGACGCCTCCGTTCTTACCAAGTCCGGAACGAATCATAATAGCCTCCTAAATTCCTGTTCGTAGTCGAACACGGAATTATTGCCTTATGTGAGATGGAGGAGTTCATCCTTCAGAATTGCTTGGGCTGACGCCGGGATGAATGCTTCACGGAATGCTTCCATGAACATGTCCCACAGAATGTCCTCTACTTCATACTCCGCAAATCTGCTATTTCGCTCATTCTCCCACCAATATTTCGCCTCTTCTTGTAATAAGTAAGTTACTAGGCAGATGGCCTCAGAGTTAGGGCATTTGATAGTGGCAAGGTTCTTCTCTACTAACTTAACCCATGTTACGGTGTCCATGGGATTTAGTGCCCCGTTGAATGTAGGAGTTCGAAGGCGAAGGAAACTATGTAGGATTTTGTCCCCAGCATAGTGTGACGATGAGGATCCCGCTGGAGGAGCAGATTGATGTTTAACTAAGAGGATAAGAGCACGGGTCTCTTGTGCCTGTTGTGCATTGCTATCAATTAAGGCCTTTAATAAGCTAGCCATAATGTTGGAGTCTTCTGGTCCGCTTGAAGACACCACCGTGTTCTTAATTGGGGTAGGAGCAGACGGAGAACTAGGATTCATGGCTGTAAATATGAATATGAATTCATAACATAGAGGTTTTACTAAAATTTCATTCATTTCATTCTCATAGGAGAAGATACATAGAAATATATACTGAAATAACAAAGATGATATTATGAGACTTTATAACATCCCAGTTACAATATTCTACCCAAAAGGCAGCACAGAAGTC
Source organism: Gastrodia elata (assembly GCA_016760335.1). Lineage (NCBI taxonomy): Eukaryota > Viridiplantae > Streptophyta > Magnoliopsida > Asparagales > Orchidaceae > Gastrodia > Gastrodia elata. The sequence continues at coordinate 27,639,377 of CM028674.1, read as the reverse complement.
ATCATAGGTGCCTATGTGGCTCCTCCGAGCTAATCTCCTATAAACTCAATACCACCAACGACTCGCTGATCCCCTCAGTAGGATCTCCACAATCTCTAGACGGTGCTCCTCAGGACAGGCCGTCTCTCGTAGTGCAGTGGTAACATGGTCCAGCCATTCTCTAGCGAGTACTGAAAGACGGGTGCCTCCAAACGATGAATGGACAAGAATCTTGTCAAGCACTTCAACTCTGCAAGGCGACACTCCATCAATGGTCCTTTCGTAGACCTGACCGTCTCAAAGATCGTCTATCCAATAGTCGTCAAACCTCCTAAGATAGAATAGAAATGCTGACCGCGAGTAGTCCATTCCTAGAATACTTCAACTCATAAGTATTTTGTTCATAGTTGATTATTATTTTCAAAAGTTCGTTCAAGTCCTAAGATGTCCATTTTAAGAGTTGTAGTTTCAATCAATCTATTATGTGCAATAAATTCCTATGGTGTCAATCTTCTAGACATAGTTTCTCCCTTTTTGTTTTTGAGATAGTTTAATGAATTGTTTTGGATGATTGATTTGCACTATACTTAGTAACCTGTGATCTTGATCTGAGACAGAGAACAGAGCATGAAGTAGATAAGAATAACTCCTTATCTGACACTTTATGATATTTCTCTGATACCAACTATAACGCCCCGCCTCGTCGCCGCGCGCAAAAGACAAGATATATGTGTACATCCTGTGGCGGAGCGGTGCGCTACTCGAGAGGACTGGTAAACAAGCAAAAACCCATCTTCTTGAATAGGCGGGTCTAAGACTGAGCCATGCTGAAGGCTGCTGACTCGATCCTAAAAGTAGGATCGAGAGCCAATACTTAAGATAAGAGTAGAGTACTTACCTTAAGTATTAGACTAACACATACATTGGATTTGAAGAATGAGTGAGGATCTAATATACATCATCAATGTATCAGCATTTCCAGTATGCTGGTCACATCACAATACTAAGTATAGTAGTATAATAGAGTGCAGAAGCTAAAAGCAATACATCCAGAATACATTCATCACAAGCAGTAGTAAACATTCGTCTTAAAAAAAGAAAGTAAAAGATACATCCAGAATTTATTACAGACTATTTTAAATACAGAAATATATAAAGTCTACTGTAGTACTAAAATAAAGCTAAAAATAGAGGTAGATGTAAGATCCACTAAGACTCCACGCACTCCTCCTAGATCTCCTGTGTGTCCTCCTGCCATGTCTCTACAAGCTGCTCGGGATCTATCAAATTGCCAGATCCCAAAAGTACCCCGTATTAGACAAGAAGTCTAACACATTGCAACTAACTATATAGTAATAAAGCTAAATACAAGTAACAAGTAAAGTAAATTACAACTACAAGAAAACTGGGGAAAAGAAACTAAGTAAGGAAAAATTGAAACAGCTGAGTAAGTAGGACAATAAAGGCTAAATAAGTAAAACTGTCACACAACAGAGAACTGAAAGTAAAGGAAAACATCCAATATTCATAAATCAAGATGAAAGAAATGTCAAATGATGTACTCGATGTCACTGAAAAGTTGCACCCAAATATGCGACACCACATATGTCACGGATATGTCACTGAACTATCACTGAAAGGCTATGAGTAGTACGGTCCAATGTAAACATGCACCCTGTTAGGAATACAGTATGGTGATGTAGATGCACCCCAAAATTCTCCAGTATGTGTATGTAACATTCCGTAACCCATACTTCATCACTGATACTCATACGTTACCGCTGAAAAGATACTTCAAGTTCATGCTCATGCTTATGCCCGTGCTCCTATTCTATATGAGTAAAAACCCAGAAAGCCATGTTAACTTGGAATTCAGATAATGAATTCTAAGCCTCCACTCTGCAGAATCTTGCTAAAAGGATTCTGACTCCTAGCTTCTAGAACGATAATTGGTTAGAGTTGCAGACTTACTTTTAAGATTATTAGGTAGAATGATGGTATACACATACTTAGTGTCTTTGTAAGGAAGGTAATTCTCATCACTTAGTTTGATTAAGCCACCTTAACGAAGCGATCTTTGATAAGAGGCATCACCTGTTGGTGATTTATATTTCAAGCTAAGTTATTAAGATGCCCTACTCATAATTACACCTAGTGTTTCAAAGGAGGTAACTTCAGTTACTTAGTTTGGTTGAGCCAGACCTATTAAAGCGATCTTCTCTAGGAGGCATTACCCGTTGGCAAATTGTTTTTCAACCAAATTAAGGAATGAATACCCATTTAATACACTCTTAGGTTTGAATGATTTATTCTAACGGGATTATATTCGCCTTATTCCTCAGGTTAGCACGTGCTCATAAGTCCCTGTTAGAGTGAATCAACCAATCCTGAATATTATTAGAAACCAGTAGTATGGTATACTATACTACACCACCCAATGATCAAGGATTAATCAAGTCTACTAAATAAAGTAAGGAATTATCAAGACTATTAAGGCCTAAGCTAGTAGGCAAGTCCTATACAAGGTTTCACAAACTTGTGATCAAGGACCACTTAGCATGGATTCTACCACAAGGAGAAGTATCATTCTAATGTCGTAAGGGACTCCTACCACGAGGGGTTAAGAATAATTTCTAAGGTTATGGGATCTTCTAAGCTTCTACCTCAATGAGTCATACAAAGTCGCCTACCTCAAAGTATATGAAGTTAGGTCTTTCAATGTTTCAGGATGATCTTATGAAGAGATGCTTAAGACTCCTCATTCTAACTTCTCATATTAATATATTGGGTTCCATTTCATAATTAGGTTTAGAATGATCAGATCAGATGATCAAGTCACCTGATCACAACCTAATCTAAGATTAGGGGATCTAAATCAGAAGATGTTATTAAGATTTTAGATCAATTATTTAATCAAGATGATTTTATTAACCTCTTATGCTAATCCTCTTGCTTAGGAGAAAATTAAGGATCTTAAGATCTTGATTCAAATTAGGAAATCACATAGAGTTATTGTCATCCTTATCATGTCTAAGTTGAATGTTTATAGTCAATATCAAATCAGATGCATTATTGGAAAAATGCCAAATTCAGTGTCTTCTAATAAAATCAATTAAGTCAAGTTTTTAAGAATTTGGATCTTTCTTAAGTAGATTAGGGTTTGATCTCTTCTCACGCCTTAAGTAAAATCAAGTGGGTGTTTAAAGATCAAAGTCAAATCAGTGGATTATTCATGTATTATTGGTGGCAACCTCAGCCCTAGATAAAGTCTTAAAAGTTTGATCTAAGTCTTAAGATTTCTTAAGTTAATTAAGGAGGTTAAGATCTCCAATTTTTGTTTTGTCCAAATTATACATTATACTTTAATATCTAAAATTTCCAATACATTTATTCTACTGTTATGAAGCATAAAAATAAAAAAGTTTATAAAAATAGAAAGTAATTAGGGCTAATTAAATCCTAAATCCATTCAAATGGATTAGCACTTAATTACAAATCCAGCCATTAAAACTAGTTGCACTTTGGCACACAAGTTTTACTTAATAGGTTAATTAACCAGGCAGATCGAAGCCCTCTGGTCTGATAGTCTGGGATGGTCTAGATCACCGGGTCCTTACTCGACCGAGGCGATCCTTAAGAAGCTTAAACCCGATCGATCGAATCGATCGATCGGGGCTGACCTAGATCTTAATCTCGATACCATTGGGTTCAGAACAACAATACAAAGACATACGCATCAAAAGGAAAAAGGTTTAAGCCTCATTGGCTCCAAACCAGCAAACGAGAGTACCTGGATTCTCGGGGGAGCTCGGGGTGACCGTCTGAGGGCTCGACTGGTCTTGGCTGCACTTCCAGTCGCTGCAAAAGATCCTGAACACCAGGAGAGCCTACTATCAGCGGTTCAGAAGCTCCTGGATCGCATGCACAAGCTCAGGTAGACGGCAATGGCGGTAGAGGAAACAGTGGAGAATTGTGGTCAATTGAGTAGCAAGGGGATAGGGGAAGGGTTGCTGAGGCTATTTATAGCCTCAGACGAGCTTAGGGAAGCTTCTGGAGGGCTGGCTTGGGCTGGAGAGGACCCTAGAGGTCGGGCCATGGCCAAGTTCTCGAATTTCCAATTTGAGCTCGACCGGGTCACGAGGCCCGATCGGGGCTCCAATCCATTACGAGAGGGGTTCTAACGGCATGCTGAGGTAGACGCGGGAGTGGGGGACAGGACCTGGCTGCCTGGAATCTGCCAAATTCATTCTGTCAGGCGCGGGCAAGAGGAAGACAAAGGTCCATAGTCGCGGATCCTTCGGATGCCGTCTGATCTATCGATCAGATGGTGGAATTGCTCAGATCGCTCGGATCCTAACAGCCGATTGTGGGAGCAATCCGGGTCGTAGGATCTGTCGGGTAGATCCAATGGTCAATCCATGGTTCCGCGGGATCACATCTCGACCGTTGGATAAAAAGGCGGAACGACTAGATGTGTGGGACTCCGCTGTAGCATGCCTGGGCTCCGCAGTGGATCGCCTGCGGTCCGCATAGCGGATCTGGCCGTTTAATCGGGTAAAAAGGTATATTTGCAAATTTGAAATGTTAGGAACTCTTTGGTGCAATTAGACTATTTTAATTTAAATTGAATTATGGCTTAAATGATCTCCAAATTGTACCAAATTTTCACCCTTAGCTAATTTGGGGGTGAGAAATTCAAAAATGCTATCAAAATTTAATTTTGAGATCAAAATATTTTAGGTCTAATCTAGGGTATCTAGACTGATCAAATTATCATTTTAGACTTAGAGAAGCCCAATGGACTTCAAATTTTCTAGATAGGTTCAGTTTAAGGTTCTATAAGTAAATTGACTAGGTTACCTATAAGTTTAGTAAGGTAACAACCTAGGGTTGTTACACTATAAGACATAAAATCGTTCCTAAGTCAACAAACAGAAGATTCATCATAAAACATCTACATATTTGAATGTTAGAAATTGGAAAGTTCAAATAATAAGATAGAGAATCTAGCATTTTAAAATTAGAATAATAATAAGACTTAACAAACAACTCTAATCAAAGTTCAATTACTAGATAGATAATATTATATCTATAACTAGATTAGCTATATTATGTATCCTTAGTTAGAAATTAGATGAAATTTTTTAGAACCAAACTCACTTGATTCCCTAAAATCTTCACTTACTAGAACTAAATGAACTATTGAATAAGTTAATTAGGAGGATTTATTAGTCCTAATCATTAGGATAGATAAATAAAAAAAAATGGTTATCACATAATTTGTAATATTAAACTCCTTGTAATACTGCAATGCACTAAATTCAATATTTGAATCATACATTTAAGACTTTTGTACATATATTTATTATTGGTTCAAAGGGGTGTTTACTCAGTGGATATTAGTACAGCTGTCATTCAGCCTAGGCAGGCTATTGAAGTATAAGGAGGCCATATTATTCTGATGAAGGGGAATATGTGTGTTTGCAGTTGATCCCATTTTTCTTATAGTTGAGTAGACATACTCAACGCATCACATATCCTACACCCACAGAAGTAATTGAAAGATAAATAAATCATAAAAATGCATTCTCACAATCTATTAATTATGAATGATTAATACTGTCCTATGACTATGTTTATTCAGTTTAATAGACTGAAATTGCTTTACTACTTTAGCTTTGTTTTCAGTTTCAGGAAGTGCATTTTTCTTAATCGTAAGCTAACTAACTATCTATACTATATTGTTAGTTAGCATATTAATCAAATTGGACATATTCATGTTACCTATAATTAGTTAAATGTGTTTTTCATAAATATTGTGCTAACCTATTTGATGCAGGGATGAAACTATCATGTGAGCTCTTCTTACTTTATAGCCTCTAATAATTATTTCATTCCTTTCATGCTAAATGATCCACTTATAATTAATATTGCAAATTGCTAATGTGATATCCGCTTAAATTAAACAATGCATTACCTTTAATTTGCACTTACACTTTTTAAGTCTAATTATTTTTTTTTTCATTTATTGGTTGTGCCCTACAATAATATAAATCAAATACGATAGATCAGGAATGTGGACCTAGTGTTGCACTCTTGGAAGAACCTAAACTGTAGCTATATTGAAAATTCTATTTACTTATCTTTCATTAATGTGAGGAAGACTGATGTATTTAACTTATAAATTTGTATATAAATGACCTGTGAAGTTAAATTGTTCTTTTATGTTGTACACTTTTTTATGTATGATGAATGTTTGATTAGATTATTTGTGTTTCCTTCTACCCATAGATTCGCAATTAAAGGTATTACTTAAAAATGGACTATAATACTCTGATTAAGTATTAAGTACTATCATAACACTCATTATCGGGTTAATTGCTATAACTTAATAATGGGGAATTACACTTAGTGCTAAAGCGATGTGCTGTGATTTTAAATGTATCCATGCCTTGGACATAAAGGGCCAAAAAATGTGAGGCTGGAGATTGGGACAATTTTGCACCTATACCCAAAAAACATCTTATGTCCCAAAGCCTATTTTGGACCAGTTTTGGACCAGTTTTAACAATTTCATCTCTGATTGCTTCGTAACACTCCCAAATGTTTTTTTAAGTTTCTGAAGATTTTATAATTAAAAAAATGAAGGAAAAACTTCATCTTCTTCAATCCATTTATTTCTACAACTCTCCACTTCATCTCTCATTTTTGGTAAATGAGAGATTACCCATATCAAAACAAACGAAGCAAATAAAGTGGCTTCACCTAAAATTGGTTGCTGCTTACATATCTCCTTCTCAAAGGAATTAAGTTATGTGTTGTTCCCACCAAGAGGTAGTTCTCAACACTGATCTCCAATATTCATTAATCTCTTTTAATAGGTGATTTTTATAATGGCAATTGATAGACTTAATATTTACGTCTGCACTTATACGCAAGTTCACTTGGTCTGAAGTAATAATTAGGATGGTGAGATCCTGAGATTTATCGTCCACTACAAATAGTATGTTTTGTTACTAAAGTATATTTGAGTTTGCTGATGTTTGAATGATGATTTAGTGTTCATGTTGGTTCTAATTTTATCAAATCAGAGTTTCTTTGATTAGAAACTACTTGTTGAAGAAGTAGAGAGAGTTGGGTTTAACATGCAATTCATTTAGGGATTGTGTAAGTACTCTTCTTTATCAACTTTTAGAGTCAAATGATTTGGTTGTTTAATTATAATCAAGAAACATAATCTTCTCTATGGTGTCCTCTAAATGTACTAAGTTTTATATAGTGCCCAGAAATGAACATAAGAAGGTTCAGTCTTAGCACATAGACCGTCATGTGATCAATGTTAATTGAATTCGGTGCTTACATCTAAGTTATTAAATCTATAGTTTTTTTTGTGCATCACATGAGCTTGATTCCACCAATGACTTACATGCGTCAGTTCTAGGTTTAGCTAAGAAAAAGAGTCATTAGGCTAAGTAGGTCATGTCACATCACTCACAAACACACAATGTGCCTTAATCCTCACATAAACATAGCACAAGCTATGGAGCTCAACCAGTGGCTCTTGGCTCACGTGCATCAACTTCTTAGCTTAGTAAAAGAAACCATGCTATGATGCTCATAGAGCTTGTCACAAGGCTCTAGGCAATCAAGCACTTGCTCCTAGCATAAGTTAATGGTGAGCATTGGAGCTCAAAAGTTATTTATTATTCTATCACTCTATTCATCATCTCAAACCTAAGGACTTGTAATGGTCATCTTCGTAGGCATTCATGGTGAGGATGCTCAACATGCATACCCTTAGTTCCAATAGATAAACTAGCTTGATGGTTTTCCTAGATTAAAACCTTCATATGTTAAAAAATATATTCATAACAAACAATTCATCCAAACATTCTCCACATTTTTTAATCAAATGAATAATGACTAAAGAAAATATTCATTGATAAATTAAGAGTACAAACACATTTCATTTCTTAACTCATTACATGCATGTGACCAACCCTCCCCAAGGAGGGTTTAGGCTTCAATTAAAAAGAAAATACAAAGATAGCAACTAAGAAATGAGAGCTTTTGCATGGCTCTTACAGAAAAGAAAAAATGATTGAGATTGAGATATAATACTAGGAACTGTTGTCATGTTTGTTGGGCCTTCTCTCAATCTCAGATCTCTTTCTCCTTTCTATTTCTTGTGCTTGATCCTTTCTCCTTCAGTGCAAACCTTCTCTTTCCTTAGGCAGGGGGGACTTTTCTTCCTAATGCTCAATAACCTCAGATTTTTTGAACCTTGATTATTAAAATGTGAAACCATTCTTTAGTCTTAAAGTTGTGCCTTTATAGACTTCTCCAAGTAACCCTTCAACATTTAATCAATCACCCTTTTACCTTCTTGAGATTTGAATTTCATTAAATTTTTATTCTGTTATGCTCTTGGAAATGAGGGACTGTAAGGCTTTTGCAATAATTCTTTGTTGTGGAAAAAGGGGGAGTTATGACCTTTTGCTTTCCCTATGCTATTTTGAAAGCTTTTACCTAGCATAATTTACGATGGGAGTTACGGTGCACGATAGCACCAGAGTCTCGATTTTGAGGGTGTTGCGGTGCGCAGTAGCGGCTAAATTTTAGTTTCTAAGACCGCTGCAGCACGCAGTAGGGCCAAAGTTTTGGTCTTGAGACTGCTATAGTGCGAGGATAACACCAGAGTTTCGGTCTTGGGACCGCTGTAGCGCATTAGCGCCAGATTTTTGGTCTTGGGACCACTGCAGCGCGTTGTTGCATGATTCTTTCAAATATTTGAATTAATGTGAAATGTCGATTAATATCTTATATTCATTGTAGCGCACTGCAGCATTTGACTTTAGGTCTAAGGTTTGCTATGGGGCGCGGTAGTGTGGCAGTCTCGGTCTCTGGCTCGCGACGGTGTGTGGTACCGAGGCACTTTCAAATTGACTTTTGCCATAGCGTATTGTGGCACACTGTGGTGCGCCATAACGTGATTCTTCCAGATTTTCTAGTTGTTATTCCAGAATTGAATTCAGCTCTTCTTTGTCCTGAAAACTAGAAAAAGCATATCAAAGCATACAAATTCTAATGAAAAGTGTTTATTTTTATTAACTTAATTTACTATAAATCTAAGATTTATCAGTAGTAATTTGGTAAGCATATCCATCAAAGTCTCTATAATGTTGATCTTCTTCAAAAAGATGTCACTCTTCTCAACCAAATCATGAACAAAGTGGTACCTCATGTAAATATATTTAGTCCTTGCAAGATAAAATGGGTTCGTAGCCAAACAGGTTGCACTTTGACTATCGCATACAATAATGTGTTGCCACTGCACCCCAGCATCATCTAATAGACTCCATATACATACCCCTATGTTAGCCATATACTATGCCTTAGTATGAGACAATGCAATTATAGGTTACAAAGAAGATCTCTAGCTAATATGTGCTACTTCCAAGGAAAAAGCATACCTATAGTAGATAACATTGATCAATATTACATGTATAATCAAAATCTACGTAACCAGCACATAAATTGAAAAATTAAGGTTGTCTCTCAAATATTAACTCGATACTAAATATGCTCTTCAAATATGTCAATATCCCTTCAATGCTTACTAATGTTATATCCTATGATCATGCATATATCTGCTAATTACCGTTACTGCTTATGTCACATTAAATATCATGCAAATCATTGCATACTTCAAACTACCTACTACATTATCATAAGGAAACCTCTTCATCTTTTTCCTCTCATCCTCATCATTAGGACTCAAATCAATACTCAATTGTAAGTGTCATGCTAAACATAAACTAGCCCCTTGGTTGAGTCATAAACCCCTAACCTTTTTAACATTTTTTACAAGAACACCTCTTCTAAGTAAGCCATATCCTCCTTCTCTCTTGATATATATTAATCTCCAAGGTCAAAATCTTGTAAGCTTCACCAAATTCCATCATTATGAAGTATCATAATATGACGATAGTTGGTTTTTCATCTTACCCACCGTAGTTTGGCTGATGGATGCTATCAGCATATCGTCCACATATATGAAAAATAAATGAAATTACGACTACTCAATATTTAAAATAAGCATAGTGATTATTCTAGAAGCTTAGCCAAATCTCCTAGATGCTCAGGTGGCTCAACAAAGCTTCTGGATACCCAACAAGGAAGCTCTAAAACTTCAAGTGTTGGGATGAAGGAATTTGGGCATTATAAAAGGAATAAAGGTTCTTTGGGAGCTTTAGAAGTACCAGGGGGATAAGAGATTGAGAAATAAAAAAATGAAGTCTCATGGAGAAATTTTATAGATTTTCCACTAGGATTTGGATGGGTTAAGAGTTCCATTGGTTACAATTTCTCGATCAGAGCTTCGATCTAAGATAGCTAATTATGGGTTGAGCTAAGGAGGTTAGGGTGCGAGGAGATCCTTACTAATTATGGAAGTATGTTAGATACGGGGGATGCCATTGTGATCAGATTATGGCAATTTATTGTATGGTGGATATTGAATTTGTTAGGGCAAGCTGGACAAGAAGGTAAGATTGTGTTATTAAATTGTTGTCATTTGATCATGTTTAATGATCTAATATATTCTATACTTAGATAGGTCTTTAGGCAGAATCTCTACCATCTGATCTCATTTAGAAAGGAGCTATGGCTGAGACCAATCTGTACCCCCCCACCCTAGCCTTACGGCCATTGCACAGATAACAGTCAAATTATAATATTAAATTCTTAAGGTTTTATTTATATAAAAGTATAAATATATTTTTTGCATTTTTCAATCATTTTATGTCAAACTTTATGAAAATTTTACCCATAGCATATTTTTGTGTGATTAATCCAAATATATAATTTATTTTGAGGTTTGAGGTTAAAATAATTTTCTTAATTTGTGAGGTTATTTAATTCAAGTATATATTATTAAAATATTCAAAAAAACTTTTTTGAAAATTTTCATTCCATATATTAAAGGAACTATCATAATGATGTTTTGAGTCTTTTGGGGACCCATTAAGCTCAACTAAGACTAGTAACCAACGATTATTACACACATTTCTACACTTATTTCCCTGCTTTGGCTAGGATCCCTCTCTCAAAGTCTATAAACTAACGATTCTTATTAGAAACTATTTTTATGTTCAAGAGTGCTTCATTCAACTCTCTCCACTATGGAAGTGCTTTAGGAACACCATTTTAAGGGATTCAAAGCTCTCCATTTTGTAACTTCAAAGGCACCATCGATTCAGAAAACCATGTTGCCTTTTTGAGAGTCAAAGGTCTCTTTATCAAATTCTCAATGATGTTAAGTAATATTTTTTTATCATAGTCCTCCATAAGTCCAATTAGGTTTTGTTAGAAAGCCTAGCAAACAGCTCAATTGATTTATTTTACATCTTAGTTGATGATTTAAAATTTTTAGCCCATTGAGATTTATTCATGATTCTCTAGCTCCTCTTCTCCACAAAACTAAGGGAGAATACACCCCTAAAGTGATATCGGGCAAAATTTAATATAACTTATTAAGATATTCTTATAAAATATATAATTGTTGTCAATTATTATTATATCGTTTGTAGTAGTCTCTAGTTTAAAATCAAGTAAATTATTATTTAGATGCAAAAATGATATAATTTTTAGATAATAAAATTTATATTTACAAAAATATATATATTTTTGACATGATAAATGTGCCACTAATTAAATATTTTTTATTATTTTAAAAAATTATATTAATAATAACATTTCATTTTTATTATTTATTAAATTTATAATAATCTTAAAACTATAAAAATAAAATATTTAGCCTAAATTTAAATTTCTTATATCTTTAGAAAGCATATCTTGCTGGAAAGATTTTATAAATTTTGGATATTAATTAATTAATTTATTAAGTAAACATATATAGTTATATATTAGTAGCCAATTAAGAAGAATCTAAAACTTAGAAACCTAGTAATAACCTAAACTTACCATTTAATCTAATTCAAACTAACATGAAGCTAAAATTCTTCATATTCTTCGTTCTATTGCCCGAATGTGTTATAATTGCTAAATTGCATTCTTTTAATTCTTAATTTGTCCCAAATTAACTCACACAAATTACATATAATTCTAATAATTTAGTATAACATATAACTATGAAATCTCCCAAATTTTTATTGCCTAATGATCAAAACACTAATTTGATTAAGTTTAATTAATACTTGAGCATTTATATTTTACTCCTAAGAATAAATAATCATTTTCATTAAGCACCATTTCCTTAAATTTCAAATCCTCAAAACCCTAACTTTTGGTTTAGGTTCTATTGCAATCATGCCACCATTAAACATTCATTTTGCTTTGTTGACTCAAGTGCTTTTCTATTAGTTTATGTATGATAATAGTAATCTGTAATTTTGTTTTTACATTTGGAAAATTATTTTTGTCTAGTAATTATTTTCAGTTAGCTTAACTAGTCAAAGTTAGCAAGCCAATCTCTATAATTTCAAAACTTTAATTCAAGATTTTATATTATTGAATATTTGGGATGTATTTTATATGATATATTTAAACTTACTAATCTTTGAGAGAGATACCACTTAAAGGATAGCCAAATTGCAATAAGAAAATTTTACTAACATCTTATGTACCTAAGCAATTAGAAGAGTATGCCCAAATGCATTGCATTTAGGCACACACTTATCTGCAGTCAAAGATAGTACACTTAGACATGTAACAATCTGGGCACATGAAAATCATGCACCCATACGCATTGTGAATATCTTATGCTACTTAATGTACTTGGGTTTAATAGTGTCCTTGATTTGTGGATTAACATGCCTTATAAGGCAACTCGTGTGCTAAAGATAGCAGGCTTCATAAAGAGACTAGCTCGCCATGGGTAACTGGTCTGATAAAGTAATCACTGAGCAACAAAATATCACAGCGCATACACAAGTGCAACCAAATATTGTGCCCAGTCTTGTCAACCCGCACATTTTTTGCTTTTACTAGTTTAACACCCTAACTTTTTATTGATTAATAGGGTACCTGATGAATCCATAAATTATATCTAAATTAAAAGGGAAACTTCATTTATTTAAGATATTTTTGCTGCTCCTAAATCAAAATTTTCTATCTTTTTCAGAAAATGAAATCCAAAGGAGCTCTAGGGCATTTATACAATTCTTCTAAAAATATAAACAAAGAATTCCGCTACAGCGCGCTGCAGCGCACGGTCGCGCGCCGCAGCGGGCTGCAACGGAAACATTTAAACTATATTAAACAGGCTCCCCACTAATTGAATAGTGATTTTTGCGAAATTCACCGCTACAGCCCACGGTCGTGCGCTGCAGCAATTTACCGCCAAAATACTTATGATTATTAAAAGGAGGGCTCAACTAATTGAATAGTGTTTTTTGCGGAATTCACCGCTACAGCGCGTGGTCGCGCGCTGCAGCGGTTTACCGCGAAAATACTCATGATTATTAAAAGGGGGCTCAACTAATTGAATAATGTTTTTTGCGGAATTCACCGCTACAGCGCGCGGTCGCGCGCTGCAACGGTTCACGGCGAAAATACTTGACTTTATAAATTGGGCCGCCCAACTAACTGAACAGTGTTTTTTGTGGAATTCACTGCTACAACGCGCGGTCGCGCGCTGCAGCGGTTTAACGCAAAGGACTTGGCTATACAAATCGGGCTGCCCAACTAATTAAACAGTGTTTTTCGTGGAATTGACCGCCACAGCGCGCGGTCGCGCGCTGCAGCGGTCTGCCGCGGAAATATTTCTCTCTATATAATCTGGAAAAAGAACTAATTGAACAGTGTTTTTCGCGGAATTCCCTGCTACAGCGCGCGGTCGCGCGTTGCAGCGGTCTACAGCGGAGGACTTTGGTAAATTGTTAAGGACCAGGGTATGCTATAGCACGCCGCAGCATGCTACAGCATGGCCCGCCGAATGTTTTTCCAAACAATGCATTTAATGCGACTGGAGACATGACCTTTATCCTGAATGTTGTCTCCAGCCATCATTCCTGCAGCAGCTGTTTTTGTAAGCTTTGAGATGATGTTATGGCTAAAAAAATGAGATTATTGTCACCTCACCCTAAATTAAAAATTAATGCAATGATGAATTCAACATTTTTTATGGAAATTTTGGTTGCTTATAGAAGAGAGGAGCATGCAGCCCCCCCTTCCCCCCTCCTATAAATACCCCTCCTCTTGACTAGAGGAGGGTTCACAATTTTAGCAAAAATTCCCTAAGTGAGGAGGAGAGCCAAAGGAAGAGAGAGCTCCCCAAGGGTGGCAAGGCAAATTTTTGCAAAGGGAGAAGAGGAAGAAGGCAGCACTAGCAACCTAAGGAGGGGATAATTAGAAGGAAAAGAAAAATTTCGGAGAACTTCTACGGAGCGTTCCTAGTATCTTCTAAACTCAATATTGTATTTTCTTTTTAGTGAACATGAAAAGATCTTTATCTATGTATGTGTCTTCCTTATTTTCTTTTGTAATGAGTAGCTAAACTCTCCTTGGGGAGGGTTGGGATGAAGTCCCATGATGCATGATGTAATATTATTGTATGAATGTTTTCCCTCAAGCATAATGTATTTGTGATTTTAATGCCTTACTAAGAAATTTTTATCTAAATTAGTCTTGATGTGTTTATGAGAAAAGAACTAAAAAAATCAAAGATCTAATTGTCTTGTGCTCCTTAGCTCACCTTAGGTTGGATGCTAGATTTTGAGTGCATGGAAGCTTAGAACCATGTGAGAAGGTTCATGAGCTCAATGCACCACAACCTAAGCTCAATCTAAGAGTTGATGCAAGTGACGCTAAGACCCACTGAATGAGCTCCTTAGCTCCACATAATTGAGATTGAGTAGTGAAATGTTGAGTGCTCATGAACTAAGTGACAAAATCGTTGAGCCCAACATGTGATTCTCTCATCTCAGCTATGTGAGATGCGAAGTGATGCTCGTAGTGGAAAATCAATGCTTGTGAGATCCTAAGATTTAAGGAAATTTAAACTTTCCTTAAATAAGGAGAAAATGAATTAACCTTAAGTCTCAAGAATCTTACAAGAATCTTTGTGCTAAAGTAGAACCGAATGTAAGTTCATTTTGTGCACGAGATTTGAATTTGTAAGCCTTTGAGCTAGACTAAAGGACAACAATGTGCACCTGATTTCAATTAAACTAAATGATAAAGCTTGAGAAACAAATCTACATAAGTATTATATCATTGCATGTGGGATGGGCCCAACTCTCCACTTTCTTTTAATCTTGTTATTTACTTAGTGAATATTCGTGCTAATTTTAGACCAACCAACCAATACATACTATAGCTTAAACATTAGTGAGAATAGATATAATTTAGTGCCAAATCAGCCAATTCTCTGTGGTTCGATAAATTCCCGGAAAGTCACACTTTTCACTTATTACTTCAGACCACGTACACTTGCGTGCAAGCGCAGACGTGTATTTACAGTCTGTCAGTACCTTAGACAATAAATTTTGACTACTCTTAGTATTCTAAAAAAAATTCTTAAGCTTAGATATGAAGGGCTGGGATGCTCTTAAAAAGATTGAAAGTCATATCAAATTTTAGGAATGATTCAAACTTGAGAATTTCACCTCAAGTCAGTTTATAATCACTTTACTTATACAATTTTTATGTTTCATAATCTTAATCTTGGGTGTTATGCAAGAAATTTTTTCAACTTTCATAGAAAAGTGTGCACAAGAGGGATGATTGAAGAAGCTTTATCTCATTCGAGCTTAGAGAAAATGGAAAATCTTATGAGTTGTGTGGGTAGTAGGTTGCAAAGAAGGATTGAGGAAACTCTATCTTAAAATAGTTTTAAGGAGGGAAAGCCTTACAGCCCTATGATTAAACAATTTTAAAGAGTAAATTACATGAGCTTCTATGCTTTCTATGTGACTTTGTCGATTAGCTTCCTTGTTATGTGGATTAATAAAACCCATGTGCTATGTATTGTATGCCTCATAAGGAAACGAGCATGCCATATATCAAGGGTTTGATAATGCAACTTGTGAGCTACATAATATAACCTCGCATACCCAAATGCTTGCAAATATCATGTCCAAGTATGTCAGCCCACCCTTTTTTTATTCTTACCAATTTAACACCCATGCTCTTCATCTATAAATAAGGTGCCTTGGCAAATAACTTTGTATTTAAAAAAATTTTTCTAAGCTCTAATAATAAGAATTAAGGTGCTATACGAAAGTTTGAAACTTATCTTAAAATTTAGGAATGATTTGATCTTAAGAATTTTACCTCAAGCTAGTTTATAAACACTACTTATTGTGCAATTTTTTTGTTTTATAATTCTACTCTTATGGGCGTGTAAAAGATTTTGTCAATTATGTCAGGCATGTGTTCGTAGGAGGGGCAACTAAAGAACACTTACCTCTATAAGGCTCTAAGAAGAAGAAACTGTGTATAAGTTATGCGGCCGTAGTATTTGAAGGAGGGCCGAGGAAACTCTACCTCATAATGGCATTGAGAAGGAAGGAAAGACAAAATGTGGTTAAAAAATCTTAAGAAGTAATTACATGGGTTTACTATGATTATTGTGTGACTATCAACGGTGCAACTTGGTGATCGATTGGATTTTGAAAGAAGAGATCTCTTGAAGAGTTGCATAAGGTTAGATGAACTTAAACCACTCAAAATTAATGTATCTCTTATTTACATGCATTCAACTAAAGCTTATTTTTTATTTTAATCTAAAATATGTTTATCAAATTATCTCAAATTTATGAAAATAATTTAAGGTTTGATTTCTCTAAGTTTAACCCAATTCACCCACACTCTTGGGTCATTAGGGTCTCTAAATCCAACAATTGGTATAACTGAGAGTCTCTATGACACAAGATCTCAAAATATGTAGCATATAAATGTTGTTATTAAATCTCACTATTTGACAATGCAACATTCATGAAATGGATTGTGCTTCTTTTGTTTATCTTTCTTTTTTTGACAAAAAAAGCTTCAAGTTTTAGAAAATAAAATCATTAGAATAAAAATTAATTAAAATCATTGAAAAATTATCGACAAAATACAATGTCATTGTTCTGATTTAGCCTTAGTTTTCTTCTTGATTACCACTCTAATTCCTACTATTTTTGTCCTTAAGAGAAACCTTACTATGCCTTTGATGTAACATTACATTTTCTCTAACTCTTTAACAAACAACTTAAACCTCCAATCCTCTCCAACAAGCTTTCTTGAGGTGGACAACAAAGGAACATGACCAATCTCCATTAAAGGGTGAAGGCTTATAGTTCCTTTGTAGTTATTGTGGACCTTAGAACTTCTTTCTAAGAGGAAGGTTTTGGATGTCAAATCACAAAGCTATGCACAAATCAATGTTTGACCTAATTAAGCAAAAATTTGTAAGAGCAGTTTTAGAAACATAAATATTATTCCATATTTAGATTCTACACATTTTTCAGGTTAAGATATTATATAGTTTCATTAAATTTGGATAAGTATTGAATGAGTTATGGCAAACCCTAGTTTAATT
Organism: Gastrodia elata; assembly: GCA_016760335.1. Lineage (NCBI taxonomy): Eukaryota > Viridiplantae > Streptophyta > Magnoliopsida > Asparagales > Orchidaceae > Gastrodia > Gastrodia elata. Next base: position 27,621,850 of record CM028674.1, on the reverse strand, counting down.
AAATAATTCTTAAGATTAGAACTTAGGAAATAGATTATGCTATTAAATGAAATTTAAATTCATTTAAATAGGCACTTGGGTCTCTGTCAAGTTCGGGTTTGGGTCCCTGTTGAGTCGATCGGGACCAAACGGGCTGGCCTGAAAGAAAATGCGCAGGTCGACCGGGACCCACTAGCCCAGTACGGTTGAATAGCGCTGGCTTCGGCCAGCTTGACTCGCGCTATAAGGCCTTCATACTCGAACAGATACTGGGGATTCCTGAGTGAGGTAAAGTAAGGTTTCGACTGAAACCCTAATCTCTCGCAATTCATCACACCAAATTATGCAATTAGGGACTCTAAGCATCCACGGCATCAAGATCTACGCATAGGAATAAGAAGCGCCAATCAAGGTGAGCTCGATCGCCAAAACCATGTTCCCCAATTTCTTGAATTAAGGTTTACTGTGGAGGGAGAGTTCTCCCTCCACAGTCCACCATTTGAGCTCAAATCAGTCTCAACACGATCAGCATGCCGAGGCCAATCTAAGGAGGGGTTAACCATGACTAAGGGTGTTCTAATTAAATGGGATGCAATTCAAGGCTCAGACCCAGTACAACATTGTACAGGCCAAGCCTAGTAACCTTCGATAAGGTTTGATCAACTCTGATCGAAGCTCACTATAGCTCCATGATTGAATGGGCTTGAAATTCTATAGGTATCGATCAACAATTAGTGGGTAGCGGAGTACCTTCAGTTTGAGCTCTGTTGATCCTCCGAAGATGCGGATGCAGATGCCAGAACATGTGGCTGAGGCTTCTTGATACATACGTGAGTTGATCAAACACTGACTACAAGCACTAAAGGTTCCATGAGCTCCAGATGTAGCTGCAATCGATGGCACAAGTCCAATTGAAGGTGCTCTAGACGATTGCGCACTGTTGTGTGTTTTATTGTCATTTCAGCTTAGAAGTGATCAGATTTCAAAAAAATATGGAAATTGATGAAAATGAAGAATTTTGCATGATATAGCATGCCCAAGCACACTGCAATAGATTAAGACAGAGAACTTAGTGTTACAGCACACCGCAGCGTGCCTCAACAATTCATCCAAATTAAAAGCCTGATGCTACAGTGTGCTGCAGCACATTCTGGCTCTACCGCCTCGCCGCAGCCCAATGTAAACAAAAAGCTTGGCGCTACAACCTACCATAGCACTCATAAAAAAAAATGCCTAATACTACAGTGCATTATAGTGCACAACTGATAGAGGGCTTGGCGCTACAGCGCATCAAAGCGCTCGCCAAAATTCTAGAATATGTTTTACCTTTTTAAGTCTGTATTGAAAAGGCACATTAATTTAATTCTTTCCTATTCCCCCTATAGAATTCAAATACTTACATTTAAGTCTCCTCATTACCAATAGAATAAAGGAATAAAATTAAATGCAAAGTTCAACTTCTTAAGTGGAGATTCAATAGTTGAATGAATGTTAGAAAAGCAAGGGGGATATTATAAAAGCAAGATTTCAGAATAACAAAAGGTTCCAATTATTCAGTCATAAACTCTTGAACATAGAAGCTGTTTTATGAACAAATAGAAGAGAGTTCCCTACCCAGGAAAGGAAGGTTGCAGGAAAGGAAGAAGGAGAAGCACTGCGAGTAAGGAACGAGAGGAGACCTACGGAAGAGAGATCTAGGCGAACGTGGTAGTTGTTCATTGAGTATTATACTTTTCTTTACTCTCTTGATTTTTTGTAAAAGCCATGCAAAGGCTAAATTTCTCTTATTGCCTTCTTTGTATTTTTGATTTAATGGTAGCCTAAACCTCTCTTGGGGAGGGTTTGGCATATGCATGTAAGGATTTAAGAATGTAATGCTTGTACTCTTTAATATCAATTAATATCATATAGTTATTTTTGATTGAATATTTGTGAACAAATGAGTTGGAAAAGAATATTTTGAAATGAAGAAATCTTATAAGAAATAAATATTTTAATAGTGAAAACCATAGAGCTCATGAATCACTTAAGATTAAGGCTGTGCATGCTTGAGTGTCGACTCCGCGAATGTTTGTGATAACATTCATTGTGTGAAAATAGCCCATGCACAACCTTTGACCTAAGCTAATCAATAGAGCCATGGAACCATTAATATTCTCTTAGCTCCATTTCTCACCATTAGCTTATGCGAGGATTTGTGCATGTTAAGCCTAGAGCTATGTGACAAGCTCTGTGAGCATCGTAGCACATGACCTTGGCTAAGTTAAGAAGTTGATGAGTGTGAGTCAAGAACTACAAGTTGAGCTTCATAGCTCATTCTAGGTTTATGCAAGGATTTAGAGCAATGACTGTTATGGGAGATGTGACTTAAACCCATTTAGCCCAATTAATCATCTATTTAGCTAAACCTAGAATTGATGCATGTGAGCTATTAGTGAATCAATTTCATGTGATGTACAACTAAAACTACAAATTTTATAACTTAGATATAAGAATTGAACTTAATCAATATTGATCACATGAAGGCTTACGTGCTAAGATTGAACATTTTTGTGTTCATTTCTGAGCACTAGGCAAGATTTAGCATATTTAGGGGACTCCCTAAAGAAAATTAAATTTCTTGATTTTTAATTAATTATCTAATTTGTTTGACACTAAATTGAGAAAGAATAGTACATACATGAACCCTATTGAAATACATGCTAAAGCCCAACTCTCCCTATTTTCTCCAAAAGTAGTTTTGAATCAAAGAAACTCTGACTTTGTTAAATTGGGACCAAAAAAATTATTAACCATTTAAGCACTTAACATTAGCTAAATAAAGCAAACTCTAGTAATAAGAGAACATCGTTCCCAGAGAACAATAATTCTCAGGATCTTACCATCCCTTATTACTTCAGACTACATGCACTTTTATGCAAGCGCAGACATGTATTTTCCATCTGTCAAGCTTCCCACTCTAAGGAGGTGATGGCTGCAACTAGAGGAAAAGGAGAGGCACATAGAGCAACAAGAGAATAGAATATTGAAGAAAAAAGAAGATAAGGAGAATGAGACAGCAGTTCCCTAGTTTTGTATTCTTATTATATCTCTTGTATTTCCTTGTAAGAGCTATGTAAAGGCTCAGCATTTCCTGTAACTTTCCTTGTACTTATATTTTAATGGTAGCCTAAACCTCCCTTGGGGAGGGTTGGGCAAGAGCATGTAGAAACTATGAATCTAATGCTTGAACTCTTTTTATCAATGGAATGTTAATGAGATCTCAAAATTTCTACATGTTTAGTTATATGAACAATTAGAGAATGGTGAATCAATATACATATAAATCTTATTCCTTTTATCCAAATACAAATCTCATTGAGCTTAATGATCACCTTGACCAAAAGTTGTGCCTGTTTGAGCACTAATGCCATGAATTACCATGACAACATTCACCATGCGAAAATAGTGCATGCACACTTTGGGCAAGTGCTTGATCATTTGAGCCATGAGAAAAGTTAACAAAGTATTCTCTGAGCTCCATATCTCACTCTTGATTTATGCAAGATAGTCAAGCGCATCATGCTATGAGCAATGTGATATAAGCTCAGTTTGCTTCGTAGCTCACTACCTTGGCTAAATTTATAGTAGACGCATGTGAGTCGAGAACCACCTTTTGAGCTCCACAGCTCACCCTTGAGTTATGTGAGGATCGAGAGCGTTATTATTTATGAATGATGTGACATAAGCACATTTAGCCTAGTAGCTCATTTGCTTAGCTTAATCAAGAGTAGATATGTGTGAGCCATTAGTGAATCAAGCTCATGTGATACTCATCTTAAAATGTAGTTTTTATCACTTAAACATAAGAGATGAATTCATATGTTAATGATAACATGATTATCTATATGCTAAGATTGAACATTTTTAATGTTTTTCTCAGAGTACAAGATAAGTTTCAGTACATTTAGTAAGTCCACTTAAAAAGATTAATTATCTTAATTATGAAATGAAAATTAATCCAATTGACTTGACATGAAGTTGGAAAGAAGAGCACTTGCATGAACCCATGATATTTTGCATATTTAATCTCAACTCTCCCCAATTTTCCAAGACTATTTTAAAACTAAAGAAATCTTAAAATCATAATTTAGAAATAAACCAAAACCATTTTGATCGCTTAAACGTTAATGAAATTAAGTAAACTCTAGAAATGAATCTAAACATCGTTCCCAAAGGATAATAAATCTCAGGATCTTACCATCCCATACTACTTCGGACCACGTACACTTACATGCAAACGCATACATACATATTTTAGGTTTGTCATATTCTCTTAGAATCTCTTTCTAGATTTTCAACAGGCATTTAGGATGAGTAATAACTTACTTATTCTTATATTCTTTATATGCTTTATTAGTGTTATATTTTCTACAAGCCCATCCTATATCATTTAACTTAATATAAGTACCTTTTTCCTCTTCTATTTTTTTTCCCATGTCTTGCCTTTCGTTTTTCAATCAACTCATCAAACTTATCATTATTTGAGTTCATTTGTAAGAATATGTATAATTCTATTATTTTAGGAGTGCATTCCAAGCATTTCTCCTCAACTTCAAGTTGTGACAATTCTCATCAAAATTGCTAAGGAGTTTTATAATATAGGAGATGTTTAAAATATCTCCTACATCTCACAATGCTATATCATTTTATCTTGTTTCACATCAATTAATGTCTTTCCTATTGTTAAATGTTGAGGGAATGGTGCTAGTGACTTGTAAGGAGAAGGCTTTGCGATAGGTGTAGCTGTTGGTTGCTCTTCTTCCTCCTTATCTTTCTACAATTCTTCTTATTGTGTATCAAGGATTTTGGTGGGTTACCCCGCTCTCAAATTTCTTAAATCTTTTGTGTTTGTTATAAGGATTAGAGCTCTTCCAGTTTGTAATGTCATCGTTTGTGCTTGCTCTTGACTATGTTGAATACTAGTGGTTATAGAGGCTGATTTAGCTAATTATTCTCTCATTGCCTCTAAATGTTCCTCAATTTTTTTTATGGAATTCTTTTGGGCTCTTAATAAAATATCATGTTTATTAAAGTGGCATCGGTTCTTTGCATGAATTCAAATGTGAAGTTTTCAATTCCTTAAGAAATTCTTCTAATACATTTATTGATTCTTCTATGCTAGTTGTTGGGATTTTCCTATATTCATTACTCCATATATTAAAATTTTGCTCCAATTATGAGGAAAGAAATCTATCCCGTAGTTAGTAAAATTTTTCAACATGTCATTGATAAGAGTTAAGGGTCATTTCCTACAATAGATCGTATGCTTCCTCTTGAGTCTTATTATAGATTGATCCCTATATACCACATTTATAAGGTTCCTGGTGCTCATATTTAACCCATTATTAAAAGTTTGCAACTGAAACCATAATGGCAATCCATGATGTGTAAATTTTCTTAAACATTCCTTGAACTTCTCCCAGCTATCATATAACGACTCTCCAAAGTTATGGTAAGGCATTGTGTGGTTTCCTATGTAGAATCTTAATTGCCTTCTAGGCTTGTGTAGAGTTCTCTCAATCTCAAGGTGAAAATGAAATTTTTTCTCTCCCTACCTTCACATAAACAAACTCTAATTTAATTATATCACTTAGACAATAAATCATAATCACACAAATTAACGCTAATAACAGTTAAAAAATGCGATGGCACAAATTTGCCAGGAATGATAATAAATAAAATATAAATATAAACAGAAAATAAATTAACAAAAACAAAATAAAAATTAAAATGTTTAAATCCCTAGCTTGAAATTCATAAATATCAACTCTTGATTCTCGATAACAGTCAAAAAATGGAAAAATGACAAAATAGTGTATTTTGGATACAAGCAAGTGCAAGTGATCAAAGGTAATAAAGGAACATTGAGTTTTGGATTTATCATCCTCAAGGAAGCGATTGTTACTAGCTACTGTTTTTGTTGCTAATGCCTAAATGGTTGATTAATGATTTTCTCTTAAAGCTAACATTACTCTTTGATGCAAATAATATAAATCTACGATTAATTGAGGATCTCAACAATGTTTAAGGAATTGTGGAGAATTATGCCGATCATCTATGGTTCATTGTTTACAATGCATGTTGAGCTTATAAGTATTAAATTGGGTGAATCAAACTTCATGTTTCAAGGAACTATATACATTTAAACTAACTTGCATTGTCTCACAAACATTTGTCACTAACCATTGAACCCTATGGTTGTCTTTAGACAATCTTCATAAGAGATCCCTTGACTTCAACCCTTAACGTCCTAACAATGCTTTCTTAATGAGCTATCGATAATCCTTATCTAGTGCAAATGAGGATAAAGTTTCATCTCAGATCTTACATGCACAAAGATAGACTTATGTTCAAAGGGAAGCATGTAAATATCTCAACTCCGACATCCCTTTACTCAATCTAGCTTTATATATATGTGAGAGATTGCATTAATTCGTAGTGCAATAGAATAAGAAACATTCACGAGAACTTAAGCTCTTGATTAAAATTTTTGCTTTGATCAAAAATTTAGTGCAACATGAAAGATAAACATTTATGTGCACATAATCTCGTGATCAGAACTTTTCATTTGATCAGAGGCCAGAGTGCAACATGATTGGTGTCAAGAAAATATAGTGAATTTGTAAAGCAAATATTCAATGATTTTATAATAATAACAACAACAATCAATCACAATATTATTGCAAACTAAATCTCAACATTATACATTAAAACATTACTACATAAGTCTAGCCTAACCCTCCAAGAAAGGGAGTGTTTAGGCTACCATTACAAAATGATTACACAAACAAGTATTTTTAAATTATGAATCAACCATGATTACAAAAGTAGAAGTCAAAGATAATGGCTATATTAAAGTTACTGAAGGAACAACCATTAGGGTTCACTTCTGGCACTAAGTTTCTTCTTCTTCTCCTTTGGTTCTCCACCTTGATGTCCTTAGGGTTATTCTTTCTAATATCTAATCATCCTCTTATATTACTCAAATGATCCTTCTTGTTGTCCCAAATGAACATCCCCTCTATTTTAAGGCTTCATTTTGGCTTTTAAACCACCAAAAACTTCCCTTTATGTGTCAAGGGACGTCTATTCATGTTCTAGAGGTTGTTTCGGGTGCCTAAGATTCTCCTAAGCATCTGTGGCTTTGTTCACAAGTGCTTGGGTGTGTCTAGGCGCCTGTGGCTCTATTTCTAATAACCTAGGTGCACCTCAAAGCCCAAGTCTTAGGTTGCACCAAAAATTGGTTTTGGGGCACGTCAGGACTTCCCGACACATCGGGAAGCATCGGAGTGTTCGTGGTTCTTGTATTCTTCATCAAAATCCAATATAATCAATATAATTACACTGGATAGCTACATGAACATAAACCAATACACAAATACACTTGAATAATGCATACTTCATACAAAAACATACGTAATAATAAGGTTAAAATGCTATAAATTTTGGCCCAGTCAACTGTACAAGCTCAGCTTCTATAAGGTGCTAATGTTCTCAAATATATTCTTACATAAATTGAAACACCATTAAAATAATATAAATAATAATAATCATAATCATAATAATAATGACAACAATAATTATAATAATAAATATAAATAACATCAATAATAGAAACAAGATCAACATTGATATCATTAACAACAACAATAACAACTATAATAATAATAATTATTATTCAGGGAGCCATCCTTAGAATATAACAAAGCACATGCATATTAAAAGTTTTTTAGCATCATAATTATTTACATCCTATATCAATAATCAAATGCTTAGAAGAACTACATCTTAAGAGATTAAAAATAAACTGCCTTCTAAAAATGTTACTACATCATTTTGTAATCTAAATAATTGTAATGCTTGAAAGAGGTGGTTGAGAAATAATAAAGTCAACATGTGTATTTAAGTTTTTTGATAAAATTTTTTTATCTATTTTATTCTCTATATACCTAAGTTTGGTTATGCAATAATTTTTATTGCTTTTAAAGTAAAGTAATTTTATATGTCTTTATGGGTAATTAGAGTTTGGTAGGTTGAAAAGAATCTATGATCTCTTGTAAGCCTTTAGTAAATAACTAAGCATGTTTGTTTAAAATACATTTTAGGATTTGTATGAGCTTGAATAACAAGAAAATAATTTTTATGTTCTTGTTTTCATTTTGTAATAATTACCTTCTTTATTAACCTATCATAAATAGACAAGTTAAATTATTGTAGACTATAATGACCATATTAAAAGTAGAATTATAAATGAATTGAGTCCATTATTTAATACATTTGAATCAAACTAGATTTAAACTTCTTAAAACTTATTACATCCTTGCTATTAAGAAATTGTTATCAGGTAAGTGGTAACTCAAATTCTTATTTTATGATCAAGTAGTCTAAAGCATTAATTTGGAGAAGGTTTAGCAACATACAAGTCAAGAAGGTTTGACTAACTTAGTATGAATAGATAATAATAACCTAAAATATTTTTCCATTTATGGCAAGGGTCAAAAAAGCCAATGTAAATCAAATAGTACTACTTTATTACAAAACCAACAAATTTATATAACTTATTATAAATTTGAATTTGTCTGAGTTAACGAACTGTGCTTGGGTTGGCTCAAAAGAAAGAGTCATAGATATGGTGTATGATAAAATTTATGTCTCATTCTAGCAATTTAGCATAAAATTAAACACACAAACGTACAATGAATTCATTTTTCTCATAGGTCAATAATATTTTTTTTGAACAAAAAGAAGAGGTTGCTAGATACCTTAGTGACAGAGTTTGCCCAGAGATTTCATTATGGTAATTTGGTTCTCAAAATATGAGTCATATTGTGAGAGAAAAATAAGTTGGCTCCTCCCAAGAATGGACCCTTCATCATTAACATTAAAGTAGGAACTCAATAATATTGATTAAGCATTCATGTAGTCTATGATAAATTGAAAATATTCAAACTTTTGCTTTTGATGCACAAAATTTGAGCAGTGGAGTTTTAATTTTTTCAATACAAAGGAACAATGCTTATATCACTAGACTATATCACAATAAACTCGCCCAACTTAAAATTGAATTTTCCTTATTTTCTTTTTTAATCATGCACATTATTTGTATATCGATGCACTCAACTTTAAATCAAACATGTTTAAAATAAACTATTAGCCTATATGATATAACTTATAAGCTATACTTGGCCTATCTAAATTGGTGATGTCTTATAAGGTTATCCTTTCAAGGGATTTACCCAATGATTGTTATGGTTATTATTCAACATCAAATCGGGAATTTTCTATAGTGGTTTATATTGCTCTCAAAACTTGCTCTAAATATTTTTAAGATGATTCTAATAGTATATTGGTGCCAGGTTTAGGATTTCTAATGATAGCTCAAATTACAATAACCTAAGTTTCACTACTATGATGGTTGTAATTAGTACCTATTGTGTAACCATGGCTCCCAATAATGGTTGTAGATACTATTTAATTCATAAACTAGGGAACTTGATGAGTCTTGTGCTTTTTCAAATAATGATTCAATCGATCTATAGCCTTAAGATCAAGGAAAATACATACTCAGCATACTTTACCCAATGATAATATAACCTAGAGTATTGACCTTGGCAAAGACACTTAAAATCTAATAAGTAATGAAAACTTTTCAGCACAAGTTTGGCTAATTGATCCCTAATACAATAACTTTTATCATTTGATAACTAATGATACATGGGGTGTTCATTTAATAGAGCTAAATCATATCATCTAATCATTTGATGCCTAGTTTAATAAGACTTAACTCTCATCAACCAATTGCTTACAGTCAACTCATAATTCTAAATCACTCCTCCACTCATTATATTTGAGTTAATTTTATTTAATTGTTGTAGAAACCCTCTTTTCTCTTAGCTTACTATTTTGATCTTAATTATTGAGATAGTCCTTCCAACATCCTAAATTAATTAAATCATAATTTTGTAAAATATTTATTATTAAGGCTTTCTAATTAGTGAAATTTGTTTTTGTCAAGTTACCTTAAAAGTAGTAAGAAAAATTCTTGAATTTTCCTTGTTGACTTTAAAGCTCTCAAACTTCTTCATATCTTATGTAAATCACTCAATAATCTTCCCATAGGCTTTCTTAACTACTTTTCTTGATGTTTACAACAACATTGGATCCCTTATTATTATTTTTAACTAAAATAACACCCATCTCATTCAGGTTAATTGAGAAAGCATTATAACAAACTTGAACATTTTGTGAGTGCCCTTTAATGATTGATACATAATTAGTTTATCTTCTTAAGCAAAAAGGTGTAACTACGGATTATTTGACATCTAGATAGTTGGATATACCATTTCATCCAACTCCCTTCCTCATATCCCTTAGGATAGAACTCTTTTCGAAATAACAACCTTTCAAATCACAATAGAGCTCCAATTTGTTTAACAAATCAATTAGTAGCATTTAGAGTATCATCAAAGATCACTAGCTTAATCCTCATCTCATATTTAAGGAATGTTTGACGATCTTTTATTTCCTTTTCAATCTCTAGAGCTACAACATTGCTAGTTCTTTCTAACATCTATCTTGTGTTAAGAGTTTTTGGGTTGGCTTTTCTTAGTTAAGGCATCTACTTTTGTTGTTGATGCTGAGTTAATCAAGCCACATTCAGAGCTTATACATTAACTCTACAACTACGCTCATGTATTTCACTAAAGCTACCAAGAAATTTGTCATTGTTGATGATGCTATGTGAGTGTGTTTTCTTTATCATCCACTCAAAATCTCTAAAAGGGACATTTGTTTTTCTCCTTGATCTTGATATTCTTCTTGGTCAACACTAAACAAGACTAAAATATTAGTATCTGATATCATGAATAAGATTCTTATACGAAATAGGAAGATATGCACAGAGCTCAATTGATTAATAAATTATGATCATTAGCAATGGCTTGGAAGGTTGCTAATCAACAAAGTCTGGCCAACTAATATCTCATTGTGTAAAAAGTAAATGAAGACACAAAGAACCTCAGTTGAGAAAACTCTATAAAACCTTTTCACTAAAATTGGTAATTGTTATAAAGTGTAGAAAATAGAATGTGCCAATGTAATAATAGCTAAAACCCTTCTTCATTCTACAATATAAAGACTTATACTAAAAAGTTTCTAACAAATTTTAAAACAAAACTATTGAAAGAATCATAATTGTGGTATACACAATAAAAACATCTTTCAAAATATAATAAATTTGTGCACTTCAACTCTATAGTGATGACAGATGGAAATCTTTTCAAGTGATTTATTTGCTCATAATGATATTCATTGGGTTAATGCCGTATTTGGACCTAGCAAATGATACTGCTTAAGCAAATATTTATTTTAAGTTTTTATCAATTTGATAACTTTATGGCCAAGAATATTTTTTAATAAGTCAACCAAATTGTTGGCTTTGACAAATTTGTCTTTCTATAGCTTAAATGGGTGAGTTTTAAGAGAGAAAGATGACTTCTCCCATACTTTGTAGTTACTTTACAAAAGTAAACAACATCTTGAATGAGTTAGCATTAGCTAAGACTACTCAACCAAAAGTTCAAGTGTGGTGCCCCGGCCCGCCGCTCCGAGCAATAGCGACAAGACAAGTTCTCAATCGGAAATAATCCCAGATTAGAATTAACAAAGTAAATGTCTACTACTACTACTGAGATGTCTAAGTAATCAACTAATTAGACATATGACTGTGCTCCAAATTATCATATAAGGATGATTATAATTAAGAGTACAAATTAGCAGGTGCAATAAAAAATAGAGTGTGGAAGCTGACAGAATTATAATACATCCAGTTAGCACATTTCAGAAATAAATAGAAAACAGATTGAATATTACATACTATATGACATAGTACTAAAATAAAAATATACAGTGCTTAATTTAATTATTACAAGCCACTAACAATAGTTTTAAAGGAAAGAAAGATTGAAATAAAATAAAATTCTCTCTCTCTCTCTCCAACAAAAAATAAAATCTAAGCAATTGCAAAAGAGTCTTCCTCATGCTCTTGCTCCTCACCTGAATCTGGCACCTCAAGCTATTCTAAGACTGACATGTTGGTTTTTACATACCATGGCCCCAGCCAAAAAAAAAAATCTTGGTTAGGCAATATATCTATGTACATTTTAAGCTAATAATTTATTTAGTCTTAGGATATCATAAATTATTCTAATTAAATAAATGAACTACAAATCCTTAAATAGAATGGCAAAAGCTACATACAATACATTTATAAATTAAACAAAATATGAGGTAAGTAACCATACCTCAAACCAAAGCTATAGAAAAGGTTAATTAGTTGTAAATATAAACTATTAAATACAAATAAATGTCCTAAATATATTTGATCAAATTTACACATGCTAATTTTTCTTATAAAAGTGCAATGTAAGTAGAATAATACTAAGACTAGCATCTAACATGCTTGCACAAAAATTTTTATATAAAATTAGAAATTTGCTGAAAATGCATAAAAACTGAAAATGCTGAAAAGTACTGTAAATGTAGTAAATACTAAAAACTGAACTGAGCTGAACTAAAAATAAATCCTTTCAATTTAAATGGACATGTGCCTAGACTAGTCCTATCATAACAGATGCTAGCTAAACCTAGCCACATAGCAGAAAGTCTAACATGTATCATCTAGACCACGAATGGCTAGATCCAAGCCAAACTATAGAATCAAACATGAATCATCCAAAGCCTCTCATGGTTGGATCAAAGTTGATTCTATCTCAAAAATAAAATAGCAAAGGCAGACAAACTAGGACATATTCCATTGAATTTCTTATCTTGATTTATTGTTTATACTGATTATTCAAGCCAATGTCATATGCAATTTCAAATCTAACATAGGATATTCATCAAATATTCTATGTCTCAACTAATGTGTCAAAATATTAAAGGCTCAAATCACAAGAAAGCAGTGCATAAGAAAAAAGTTGTATAAAGCAGTACTAAACAAAAACTTGTGTTATTATTTGTTTTTAAGTTTAATCATTTTAACTATTCTGAGATTATACAAGCTCAGAATCTCTAATATACTACTATTTAGTATAAACTCAGAGTCACGATCCTATAAAGTCAAACAATTAGAACTAATCAAGTTCTAATTTAAATCAATCAATGCCACCTAAATTAGTTAAATAATAAATCAATCGTCTTAATTATTGAATTTATTAATCCAAATCACTTTTGATTAAAGAAAATCAAGATTAAGAGATTAAGAGTTAAACTCCAAAATATAGGGGCTTACACCTCTTAATCTAAGGGCACTAAAGTCTAAGGGTTTAATGTTTTTCACAACTCTCATGAACTAAAGGTTAAGACAATCTTATTAAGTGTTATTAAACTCTTTAAGATAGATCTCTAATCTTAAACTAAAGTTAAAAGATAAAATAATCAGAATTTCAAGATAAATATAGAAATCTAAATCAAAGATTCACTCCATTGAGTAACTTATTTACCCAAGGGAATGAACACTAACCTAAATCTACTAGTAAGCATTATAGAAGAGATTCCTAAGATTTCATAAAAAGGAAGTACATAAGGGATTGATTTTATTATTGATAAATTAGATAAAAGTAAAATAATTTAATACTATGGTTAAGATTGACTTAATTGGCATTTGAGTGTGATTAGGGAAGGCATAATGTTGGTTCAAATCCACATTATAAAATTCATAATTATACTTTAAATTTAAATGAATAACTACATTTTGCCTTAAAATTAGTCTAATAGGTCTAAATGATCTAAATTTGATTTCTAAATATTTACTTTACTGATTTTAAGGGGAATGATAGATTTCTAAGGCCTAAGAGCACTTGAATCAATTTAGGCAAAATGACCAAAAGGCCCCTCCTTAAGGGTTAAAAATGAAACTTTAAGATCCTGAGGTCCAAATTGAATTATATTAATGTCAAATGGTTTCTTACTATCTAATATGAAGATAGATACTAAAAACACCTAATTTGAACATGGATTAAGGCTATTGAGCTCAAATTAAGATTTTAGCTCATTAAGGGATGAATAGCAAAAAATACTTAGGGAAATTTAAATTTTATATTATACTTAGGTTCTATTTAATCTAAGAATTTCATAGATACTAAAATTTGAAGTCTAATGGCTTAGTTATGAGCTAATCAAGAAATGCCCTAAAAAGTTAATTAAGGGTGAGGTCCAAAATCCAATTTCACTAATTGGTATTCAAATCAAGCAAATAAGTTGCAATGGGTTCCCTATAGCACACTGAGTATAATGACAGTGAATATGTTAAATTTGGACCTCAATTAATGAACCAAAGCCTTAATTAGGGTTTAGGGTGATTGGTGAGTAATTAGTGAAATAAATTACAGAAAAATATATTTTGACTTTACAAATGTGTTCTCCTCTATTTTGCAAGTGATCAAGAACTTGAAATTTGAAATTTGGATAATTAATGAGCTTAATATTTATTAATCTATTTTTTAAGTAATTCTGCTAAATTAAGAAATCTACCCACTGAAATAAAAATTTTATTGCAGTTTATTGATCATTGCATTTTTTTTCTGATTCAAATAGTTTATTGAATCCTGTGATTTGGAGTTGATTAATTTCTAAAGTTTAAGCGGTTAATTAGACTAAAAGATACTTAGTGAAACCAATCACCAAACAAAAATATTAATGGTACCAAAATATTTCTTATATTCTTTGAGCAAAATGAGATCTAACTTTGCTATGTTTGAATCTATGGTTGCAAAGATATGAGAGTTTGAAGTTTGCAAATTATTGAATTAATTAAACTAAATTAATTTATATTATATGTTTCTAAATCCCTAAGTTCTACTGTTTGAAATCGCGCATGACGGGTTCTACTCGTTCGGCTAGGCAGGGAGGCGCGTGAGTGTGGCCTAAGCGTAAATGCGCGGGTCGGGTCCGTCCTGACCCGACCCGAGTTGGCCCGATAGCAGACGCGGCCAAAAGTTTTATTTTAAAAACTATGATATAATGAAGGTATAATGACCTACTATAATACCAAAAACATTTATTATAAACGGTTATACCAACTTGCTATTATTTTTGTAAGTAATTATGGCTTATATTATAGCACAACTCTTAAACGTCCAAAATTAGCCTAATATGATTAGTGTCAATTTCTCAAAATAGAGCTGAGGTTCTTCAAAGGTTAAACAAGAATAATATATATATAGATATCATGTTTTTACTAAGGAGTTTTAGCTAAGTAACCAAAATTTATATAAATATATATATATATATATATATATATATATATATATATATATATAACTTTGAAGGCATTTTTCGAATATGGTTTAGAAATGAGGACAAAGGCATACTGTACATTGGAATTATAAAATAGTAGTAGTTGGCTCAGCCGTGTGGGTTAGGCAAAACATATTGAAAATAATACAAAATTGGATTTGCACAAATCATAAGTTTAACATCTAAATTAATATTTAGTTATTTATGTCTTGTGGGAACCAAAGCTGGGGTTGAAAATAATTCTCTGAAGATAAGTTTGGGATTATGATATTAATTTCGCCATGCTTTTAGTTTGCAATGATCTAAATGGTTTATGGATGCTGCCAATAAAAATTTAACTGCACCAATAATTGAATAGGCACATATCTCCTGATGATGATGTTTATCAATTTTGTTATACTAAAATTACACTCCTACATTAGGATTATGTTATAATTACATAATCAATTATATATCAAATATTAGAGATTTTCTTCAGTAAAATAAATTTGTAAAAAAATTGTATTAAAAATCGAACTAGCTTTCATATGAGAATATCCTCCGAATCATGCATTTAAGGTGGATAATGCACACAATAACACTATGTGTTATTGTTCAGACACTGCTCAAGTAGTGCCACTATGAAAATACTCAACAGTATTGAATTATCACTCGGTGTAGGCCTTCGATGAGTTGGCTAGAAATACAAAATCATAAATGGGAGGAACTTGAACTAAATAAAGTTACAAACTACTAAGGAATATAGTAAAATACTTAACTGAAGCACCTGAAATATACATCTCTCCTCCAGATTGGCTCGAGGAGTAGTTTTTTATTGTCATATCTAGAGCACAATGATTTAAGAATGTCAAAATGACACTGTAGTTTGAATTATCCCCAACTTCCTCTATAGGGTTCATCATGCTTTCTAGTGAAGCAAGACATTTTCCCCTTAAATAGATGGGATAAAGTAAGAAATCAAAGAAAAGGATAATGACAACTCTGACAATATTGAATTTTGTATAAGAATCTAATAATATAACCAAATGTGGCACAATCTTCATCCCCAAGAGGGAAAGAGTGGATTCCCATGGAAAATGTTTCTTATGGTAAACTTGGAAGCGAAAAATCAAAGATTCTTGAGAATGATTTTAGGGAGTTAATTGTCTATATTGATAACCTTGAATAATGGATCACTTACAAGGTAAATAACAAAAGAGGACAACCAATGGTGGGGGAGCAAACAATGGAAAAGTCTAGGACTAACACTTCTTAAAATGAAGAATTCCCAGGTCAAGTGGTAGATTTCAAGTGAGGTTGTAGAAGGCCTAACACTCTTCTTTAAATCACGTACACTTATACTTCCTAGATAGAAGCAAGTTTATAGTGAGATCTATAAAAAGAGCCAATACAACACTATTGATGTAAAATATATTGAAAAATTTGGTTATGTAGCTTAATGTGGCGCAATCCACTACACCAAGAAGGCTAAATTGGATTCCTATGACAAAATATTCTTTATTGTAAACTTGGCAGAGGAGATTTAAGGATAAATGAGAATGAATTTAAATAGGCAATTGACTACCTTTATAACCTAGAAATTAAGAACTCTTAAAGGATTTTTGATGATGATAAAATATAAGCAATGTTAGTGAACTATAATATGGAAGATTCTAAAAGTAACCCCTCATAAGATGAGGAATTCCTAGGTTAATAGTGGCCTATACCTAACACTCTTCATTCAAGTGCAATCACTACCTAGTGAGGAGCAATCCCATAGAAAGATTACATATGTATTTTATGAAAGAATGGTTGAACTTTTAAGGAGTAATACAAGTGAAACACATTGGGGTGAATCTTATGCTCATAGTACTAAAATGAGTTCTTAAATCTGATGTTCATCCTACCAACCTAGACCAGAAAATAAAAATAAAAATTAAGGCTACCATAATGATAACAGTAGAATTAAAAAGATGATAGTATTAAATATTTTAAGAAAGTTTATATTTTATGATTAATGAAATATCAGAATGTCACACACTGTTTGTTGGATTATTTGTTATCTCTCATAAGAACAAGAAGATTCATTGTTGGGAGAGTAAGGGTGTTGACATCATACATTGAAATGAAATAGTGCACCATACTAACATTACTTAGTATGGTATAAGTGTACTGCAAAATGTACATTGTTCTCAACACTACATTGAGAGTATCTTGGAGTTCTACTAGTTTTAGGTTGGAGGTTTAGGCCTAGACCGAATACATATTTACACTAGTACCTAGCCTAAAATGCTTCTATAGAAATGTAGACATCCTTCTTCCATTGATCTTCTTGATATAAGCTAGAAAGTAATACCATAAATTGTACTTATAACTTGATACTCTTTTAGCTAGTATAATACTTAACTAAGCACCAAAAATATACATTTCCCCCTCCTTAGTAGGTTAAGGAGCAATTTTAGAATTTCAAATCAAGAGCACTCTGATTTATTATATTCAATATAACATTAGAGTTTTAATTATTTCTACCTTCCTCTCTAGGGTCATCATGGTTTATAGTGAAGAAAGGGAGAAATTTTACCCTTATATAGATGATAAGAGGTAGGAAAGCAATAAGAAGGGTAATGGTTGCTCTAATGGAATTAGTTTTCATATAACAACCCAGGTTGTTACCTTAGCCAATTAGGAATAAACCAAGTCCTAATTCTAATTCTAACACTCTTAAATAGTCATTAGGACCACACCCTGAAGGTTTGGTCCGAATCAAGGGTCAAATGGATCAAACCCTGATTTTTTGGAATTTTTGGAACCCTGGAAATTGACCTAATTATTTTGACCTCTAATAAAAAATTGGACTTCGCCATTGTTGCTCATCACCCCCAAATTAACTAGGGATGAAGTTTTGGAGGTATTTGAAAGTCATTGGATTTTTGTCAAATATTTTAATATATTTAAAATACCCAAAAAAATAGGAAAATTTAATACTCGTCAATTAACTAGAGGTGAATATTTGAAAATTCTTAGAAGCCCTTTAATTATCCAAATTTAATTAGGAAATTGAAGATTAATATTTTAATAATCAGTATTTTAAATTCTCCCTAACGGCCCATCGCCCACGCCATTCATTTCCCCGCTTGTCGTTAGCTCCATCATTTGATCGAACGACCTCTTTCAGTTGTTCGATCAAACCGATTGAACGGTCCTTGATCCACCATCCTCATTACTTATACACTACATCTGCATGTCCTAGAGACGCGTCAGGCATCCAGCGCCGCTCGCGGGGGACCTTGGAGCTTCTGTCGGTGCCCTCCATTAAGAGCCTAAGCAACTCACGATCTCGATTGCATTGTTTATGGATCTGGATCAAGCTCGTGAACCCAAACCCTCGAAGCCATCTACGACCGTTGATCAGCATGTACCTCATTCTCCCGATCCCCTCTACCATTTTTCAATCACTCTTTTCGATTCTTTATTGCATGGTATGGATTATATTGTAAACGGGCACGATCGAGATCGATATGGACCGATCAAACCAATTTGAGACCCAATCTGCTGTACTCTACAGTGATAACCTTTTTGAGCCTCTCTCAAACCCTAGAAACTAAGGTTAACACTCGCAG
Source organism: Gastrodia elata (assembly GCA_016760335.1). NCBI lineage: Eukaryota > Viridiplantae > Streptophyta > Magnoliopsida > Asparagales > Orchidaceae > Gastrodia > Gastrodia elata. Next base: position 27,602,933 of record CM028674.1, on the reverse strand, counting down.
CAACCTTTGTTATAGGTTCAACCATCGATGGGAAGGCCTCGTCGAGGCCTGCCCAATGGCACGCGGACCGAGCCTCGGTGCCGCAAGGAGGCCTCAAAACTTCCTTGCCCTAGGTCACTATTTGCGTCTGTCTAAGGAGAGGAGGTTTTCCATCGGGCCGGGTCGGGTCAGCCCGACCTGCTTGCTGATGCAGCCGTGTCACGTCCATCCGTAGAAGTCACGGTACTGCTACGCCGCACTGTCAGCCGCTCTAGCTGACGCGTGGCGGACCATCTGCCAAAGCCTCCGGGGTGGGACCCGCCAGCCCATCGCAATCCTTCAGTGAGGGACCCGGCAGCGCTGTCGACTATCAAGTGGGGACCGCCGCTGTTATTTGACTTGCATATTTATTTAAATTAATGAAATGTTAATTTGATTTAAATGGTTAGTTACAGAATCTTTAATCATTAATATCGCCTAAAACATAAGTCCAAATATATTAAATACATATCTTATTTTACTCAAAAAAATAAAAAGAATTTTATGATAGTGTCAAATTTCCAGTATGATGCATATTTAAGATAGTGACATTTTAAGACCTCTCACTTAGTTCAAACCCCTAGAAAACCATAAACCTCTATAATTTTTCACCCACTGATCTAAACATAGTTAATATGGGTCTCATTTTAATCAGGAGAATATGAAGAGTATATTGATAGTATTAGTTTTGTTGATGGACATGAAATTTGACTAATGACTTTTGGGTACCCTCCCTAATTACCCAATTTGACTTAAAATTTTAATTAGCCATAACTTAGTCAATTTACTTCAAATCAGGTCATCTAATATTTTATTTTGATCAAGAAAATCTAATTAATAATAAACTACAAGAAAATTTAGATTTTGATATTTAGATTCCATAATTTGCCCTAATTTTCATAGAACTTGATTAGCTAATAACTTAACCAAATAAATTCCAAACTGGGTCTACTCCTAGTCACAGCTTTGGGTTGAGGTATATCTTTTTACCTCACTATTTGTTAAGTTATAAATGCATTGTTTATATCTTTTCAGATTTCTTTCTTAGCTTGTTGCACCCATTTATTTGCTTTAGTGTTTTAAGTAAATGGTATATCATTCAATACATAAAATCAATCATCCTAAAATGTACTTAGACAATATGTCTAATAAAATTTTCTTTTCTTTTGGCTGGGGCCATGTCATTGTAAAATCGACAATGACATATTCTGAGCTATTTGAGGTGATTGATCCATGAGTGAAGCAAGATCAAGAGGAAGAGTGCCCTACTGCTGAAGATCTTCAATTTCTTATTTATTTGCTTTGTGAGGTTGAGTGTTTATTTTCCTTTCAGCTTTAAACATTATTAAAATCCTATAATAATACAGGTACACTGTATATTTTCTTTTTTGCTGCATTACTTTATTCTGAGTTATATGTTTCCTTATTTTTTGTATATGGTATAATGGATGTAAACTCATTTTCTTACTTGCTTCTACACTCTGAATGATATATATGTGTTTAGTGAATGATTCCACTGCACTTGCTTAAGGGCTTATCCCTCCCTTTTTGGTTGATTGGGGGTCATACCCTAATCTAGTGATAAGTGAGGGGTTTGCCAAGTAACGATTGCCCCCTCATAGGGGCAGGGCGCCACAATTCAGAATAAGGATGGAAGTTTCAACTATAGCATAAACACCACAATATGCCAAAGAGTGATGTGGCATGCGCGCCATAGTGCCCAGTACCCATGAGGAAGGCGCCGCGCCCACCATGGCGGCCAACAAATAGAGACTAGGGTGCTGCAGCGTGCCCTGACGGGTGGAGGCTTAGGTTGGGGTGCTGTAACATGCAGTAATGTGCCCTAAAAGAATCAAACATTTACTGGGGTGTTGTAGCGCTCCCCAGTGCCAAACATCCAGAAACTGGGGCACTATAGTGCACATCGTGGTGCGCTATAGCATGCCCCAGTGCTAGAGCACCTAAGAGCAAGGTGTTACAACTGTGCCTTGGCGCTTGGCTACCTAAGGCTTGGGGTGCTATGGTGCACCATAGCACCTGGAGAATTTCCACTCCGGTTCAACTTACGCCCAAATCTATTTGAGGGGTATTTTGGACCATTTATAGTTCAAAATTGAGATGGGTACTTAAGGGAAACATATGAAAGAGTTTGCTGCATGTTTATAAGTGTTGGCTAGGGCTTTGGCTACTATTGGAGAGGAACACTAAGGGAGATAGCAGCTCTGCAAGGGAGCTCTTACATGTGAAGGAAATCCTATCAAGGTTGTGGTTGCTTCTTCTCTTCTTCATTCTAGAGTAAGAGTTAGTGTTTCTTATTAATGTGAAGCTCTATATAACTTTGCACTCTTCAAGATTCATTATGAAAATTTCTATGTGGTGTGGATCTGTGGTTTTTCCCATTCTTGGGTTTTCCACGTAAATCTTTATCTTTAAATGTGTTTGTGGTTTTAATGCATGCATGTGATGTGATCTTTATCTTGTTGTGCTTGTTATTTCATATATTGCTTGGTAATAGTCAATGCATCCTTGATCATCAAGTGCAAATCACTTCCACTGTGGTGTGCTCTCGGCTGTCTTCAATAATGCTAATATTGTATATATATCTATATACATGTTGTATAAAAACACATACATCTATAAGTTGCATTTGTATGTATATATATATAGACACTTATATATTCTTATATAGACTGTATTGACCTCAAGTATTAGTTTTAGACTACTACTCCTAGATTTACTTAGCTTATAAGGATCACCACCATTATTCTTTGCCTTATGCTTCTTCTTCTCAAATCTACCTCTTTGGAGGGTCAACACTTGTGCTAGAGCCAAGTTTGTTAACTCCTTATCTTGATGACATACTTCATTGTTCAACAAGGAAGATGTCACCTCTTCATTTCAAGACCTCCATCCCATTAATGAGTATCTTGATGAAGTTCTCTAACTTAATTGGCGATGAGTATATAAAAAGATGTGCTTTGTCTTCATCCTCCACTATTTCATCCAAGTTTAATAATTTATCAATTATTTGTGTGTTATGGTTTGGAGACTAATGGATCATCAAGGGAAAAGTGAATAGTGTCCTAGTGGGTTATGGGACAATCTTTCAGTAGCCAATAACACGCCTAATGCCTAGGCGCCCAGCAGGTAGAGAGCCTTATTTCTATGAGCGTCCAAGTTCCCTAGGACAGTAAGCCTAGAGTCTAGGCACCTTAGAGACAGTAAGTAGATGACCAGGTGCCTGCATAAATCTTAGTTCAAGTGTGATGTATCCTAAGTTGTTTAAGGAAATCAGTGGGTTTGGTTTGAGATTCCATATAAATGCTATCACATTATGTTAGATTTGTCTATGTTTTATTTCTGTGGGTGAGCTTTGTGGAGGCTAAGGAGCTTGAAACCTTAGAGTGAGAACACAGAGAAATTTGATAGAAGAAAAAGAAGAAGCTCAAAGGCAGTGATTCATTTCTTCTTCGAAGTGATTGATAATTTTTCTAGCACTTGTAATTTTCTTTGTGAATTTTTCTTATAATGGTGTGGCTCTATGTTATTTTGTATTCCTGGGTTTTTTACATAAAATCTTTTGAGATTATATTCTTGTGTGCTTGTGATTATTTGTGTTGTATTTACTATTGCCTGTACTGACTTATTTTAGTGTTTACTTTGGTGAGTATCAATGATCAAACCCCAATCCTAAGGAATTTGTCAAACTTTCTCTCCTAATAAGTGAAATTAGAGAGATTAAATTTAGTGTTTCTTAGCTTCAGTGGGAACATTGGATGACAAAAGAAGACACAAGATAAGAAAATTCAGTAGAACAAACTTTGTGTTCTAAAAGATGTAAATGGAGGATGTGTTCTACCAAAACAATTTATGCTTACCATTGGAAGAAATCAGAAAGAAATTGTATAACATGTTAAATAAAAAATGGAAGGTTCTAGACAGAATAGCATTAAGCTTCATTCATCTATGTTTATCCTCATCCATGGAATTCAACATTGTAAATGAGAAGACAATGGTAGAACTTAAGGCAGTCCTAATGAAAATGTATGAGAAGCCATCGACATCCAAGAAAGTATTTTTGATGAAGAGGTGTTTCAATACGAAGATGGTAGATGGAAGTTCAGTGATGGAACAATTTAATTAGTTCAATACTATGAGAAGTCAGTTAAGCTCAGTTGACATCAAGTTCGATGACAATGTGAGAGCAAGTAGACTAAATTACTCCTAATGATAATCACAGAAAATGATAGTAAGTAGAATCAAATTAGGATAATATTTGGCTTAATTAGGATTTAATTACTCATAATTAAAATTAAAAGGTGATTAGTAAAATTAACATTCATAAATAAAATTAAATTTCATATTATTATTCTATATATATTCTAATCATTTTGGTATATAATTTTGCTATGTTTCGATAAGTAATTAAGAAAATATCTACTAAATTTAAATTAAATTAATTTAATTTAATTTTTGTTTAATTAATCCTAGGTTTCCATACGCACTCACATAGTGACTCAGCATAGTCGGCTTGCGGCCACTGCATGCACATGGGTCGCCTGTGTGCGTGAGCCCGAAGACAGTGCCGCACTGATCGGGGCCAACCCGCCCAGCACTATTCATCTTCTGCCAACTAAGGAACAAATTAGGTTTCACGAGTCTTCCCTAATTCCTCCTCACTCAGGCCATCCCACAGGTCAATCCAGGTACCAAAATGCTCTTCGTGAGATAGCCTACACAGGGGTGAAGGAACCCCCATACCAGGATATGTTGATTAACCAACTCTCCTATAACAACCCAGGTTGTTACGTAAGTTAATTAAGGCTAATCTAAGTCTTAATCAAGGTTATAGTTCACTAATTAAGTAATTTAGAACTCATCTCTAAAATCTAGGTCAAATCAGAAGTCAACTGAATTAAATCAAAAATTCTGGAATATTTCAAACCTTAGAAATTGACTTTCTATCTAGACCTCAAATTAAAAATCTAACTTCACCATTGTTTTCAGAACACCCAAATTAGCTAGGGGTGAAGTTTTGAAGGCATTTGGAAGTCATTGGATTTTCATCGAATATTTTAATAATATTTAAAAATTCAAATAATTAAATACTCGTCCAAACAAAAATCCGAGAGCGCCATTGCGATCCTCACCCCTCATTTAGCTAAGGGTGATTTATTGGAAATTTTCTGGATAAAACTAATCATATAATTTAATAAAGATATATAAATAATTTAATTAAAATATTTAATATTTTAAATAAAACTTAACGAATCCCGTTAAGTTTTGCAAATTCCCATCTATCCTCTTCGCGCATGCCGTCCGATCTGACGGTTCATTCGAACCGTCCGATCGAAAGATCGGACGATCGGGCTTCGTCTCCTTCGCGAGACCTGCGTCCGGGCTGCGCGTGTCTCGCTCACAGACGCACGGCACTCGCTGCGTCCAGATGGCATGCGCCGCTCAAAGGGCTCATCAAGAGACCATTTAGAAGCCCGGTTGACATCCTGGTTGTTTCCTCACGAAGAAATCAACGGAGATCGATCGAATCGGGAGGAAGCTGGAACCCTATATCTTATACCATTCATTAGAGGTACAAGCTTATACCTAAATCTTTACTCCAATTTTGCAAACTTTGTTTCAAATTTCAATTTCATGTTATAGATTAAGTTTTGAACGCAGTGGATTGAGATAATCGTAGTGTAATCGATCAAATTTAACGAATTGTCCACAATACAATTCGTTAAGAACCAGTTCAGGCCCGCAACATAGACGCCTATGTTAAGGTTTTGCTTGCGATCTAGTGCGTCTTAGGTCTTGATCCAACCATCAACATGAAGGTCTCAACCTTGCCGTTCCATGGCCATACGGGCCGAACCCTACCGATGTTGTTTTGCCGACCAAAAGCTCTGCCCTAATTACTTGTCGTGGTGAAGAAGAAGACGAGGAAGGCGTCGATTCACCTCGGGCCAGGTCGGGCCAGCCCGACCCACATGTCTTGTAGCACGTGTACCAGACAGGGCACGTGGCTTGAGCTGATTGGTTGCGCTGACCTGAGGTGGGCCCCGCCATGTTCAGCAGATTTGTCTCATTTGAGACAGCGGTGGGACCCGCTTTTCTGTCCCAGCCAATCACGTCTTGACACGTGTCTGGCGTCGATTCAATTCCTACAGAAATTGAATATATTAAAATTTATATATGTATATATTAGTTATAATTAATAATAAGAATTATTAAAATAATTAATTAAACAGAATTAATTTAAATAATTAAATCCCAAAATTTTAAATATTTATATCTTAATATTTATAAGTCCAAAATATACAAAATTATATATCATTAGAATCAGAAAAATATGAGGATTAATTTGGAACTATCAAAATTTTAGTTGCAGCAAGATTTAACTTAATGACATTTAGAACCCCTAATTAAAACCTAATTAACTTAATTATACCTAGAACTTCAATTGACCATAAGTTGGTCAATTGAACTCCAAATTAGGTGATCCAAATATCAATTTAGATTAGAAAAACCTAATTAACAATAATCTGTAAAAATATTTAGGATCCAATGGTTAGATAGCTAATCACCCTTAATTACTCCAAAGCTTGATTAGTGAATATTAGTAAATCTAGTAATCCAAATTGAGTGATTTAAATTTCAGAGGACTCATAGAGTCACTTAGAACCTAGCTGTAAAATTGGATTAGTGTTTGAGCGATTAATTTTGCTAATCACTCACTAATCACCCTAAACCTTAATTAGGTCATAACTTAGCCAAATTAGGTCCAAATTGAGCCTACTACATGTCATTGTGATCAGTAGACTATTTGTAAACCATAGCCACTAATTTTACTCAATTTGGACACTAATTAATAAAATTAGGATTTTGACATAAATTAAGAATTCCTTAATTATAATTTAAACCCTAGATCTTGTATTGGCCATAACTTGGCCAATACTCATCAGAATTTAGCAAATTTATGTTCTATAGAAAACTTAGACAGTAAATAATAGTAAACTGAAAGAAAATTTAAGTTTTATTTAGCCAAATTACTAAATCACCCCTATGAGTCAAATTCACTAATTTGACCTCATAAGGCTTATTAATCACCCAATTTTAGTGTAGTTACTGTCTAATCTTACATTAGATAGTAAGAAACTTATTCCAATAGAAAATTTCAGATTTAGAACCCTAGATCAAAATTTGATCTTTTGAACCCTTAAGTAGGGGCAAAATGGTAATTTTGCCCAAATTTAGGGTTTAGCTTTCTAAAGCTCTAAAATCATTTTATAATCATTAGAAATAGTAAATAGAATGATTAATAACAGAAATTAATTAAGTTCAAGCCTAAATTAGATTTTGATAAACATTTCAATCTTAACTCTTAAAGGAAATTTCTAAGTCATAAGTAAGTGATTCTTCTTCCTTAAATCATTCTTAGAACTTTCCTATAGGTCTTATAATACTGGTTAGGATGTGTGTCATGAAAGATACTCTTAGTAATTAAGAGCTTTAAATTCCTAAGATTAGGAATAGATCTTAAGTTAGAATTCATCTTTTAAGTAAATTGGGTTACTCAATAGGTGAAACCTTGAGTTTATTAGTTTATAGATTTTCCTAAGTTTATTTAATGATTATTTTATCTTTGAAATCTTAGAATTAGGAATAGAGATCTAACCTAATGAAGTTGATTTATCATTAGGATTTACCTCAACTTAATTAGTGAGATTTAGGTTCTAAACCTTAGATCCATTACTATACCTTTAGATTAAGTGATTAGACCCCATCATTTGGAGTCTAATTCTTAATCTTTTCATCTTGATTTGGCTAATCAAGATGAGTTTGGGGTAATTAATAAATTATAAAAATTAGGTTGATGATTTAGTCATTTAAACCAAGTAGTTGTCTTTTGATTAAGATATAGTTAGGACTTGGCCAGTCCTAATTATCTTCAACTTGTAGGATTAGTGATTCTAAGTTACAGAATGTGTAAGAATTGATGATTCTGAAACTTATGTAACTTAGAGTAGATAGAATGAATAAGTAGACAATAATGGATATTACCTATATTTTAGATAGAGTCTCATGCTCAATTTATTTTGATGCTTCGCTTACCTTGATTTTTGAGCTTTAAACCATGAGCATATATGAGGTACATAAGATAATTGATAAATATCGTATGTCAACTTGGATCATTCATAAGTAGCATTTCGTTTTCTTCTCATATTTTTGTAAGGTGTAGCTTGATTAGTATACCTCTTTAATCACCCGTTCGGGGTCGGCTACATTGTTCAGGTCAGTCCGATAGTCTATGCCATGCCTAGTCAGTGGGATAGGATGGATAGACTCTTACCCGTACTGACTGAATAGTCAGGATCTGATATGGTTATACTAATTCAAGTACACTTACATTTGGTTTCTGCCTTAGCTCATCAGGCTAAGAGGTTTCAGTGATACTCAGTTCAGAGCTTCTTTCTTAGCCCATCAGGCTAAGTGTTACTGAGTGTGCTTTCAGTTTGAGTCGCTTGAATAGCCAATGCAGTTTTTAGTTTTGTAGTTACTGTTTTACCTTACATATTCTGCATTTCAGTGTTACTTTTACTTATAGTTTTCCTGCACTTTCCTAGCCTTGTTTCTATATAGGATGTTAGTCTTACTTATTGTTTTCATATGCATATATAGGACGTTAGTCATGTTTTCAATTTTATAATGTTTTACACATGATCAATTACTGTTATGTCACTTAGCATAAGCCTATTTTGATCATAAGCATGTTTAGGATATATTTTCTTTACAGTTTTGTTTAGTTTTTCTTTTGCTTATTTGACCTAGTTGCAATTGCTTGGAGGAGGTATGTGCTTACTTCCTAGTTAATTTAGTTATAAACTGTTATTTATAGCTTATTACCGTTCTTTTCTTATGCTTTTCTGCACCTACTTACTTTTGTATTGGTTTATGGTGATACCTAATTAACATAATCAATTGATTCCCCTAAAATGTGCTTAGACAATAGTCTAACCAATTTTTCATTTGTTGGCTGGGGCCCTACTATTATGAAACCGATAATGGTAGGTTCTGAGTTTGTTGGATCAGTTGGTTCAATGGAGAGCTTGCCTTTGGAGGAAGAGCCTGTGCCTGAACACCATTAGTTTTATTTTTCTACCTTGTGAGGATGAGAGTTTATTTTCTGTTCTTAAAACTATTTTTAAATGTTGTAATAATTCAGGGTTAACATTTCTTTTCAGCACTTTACTTATTCTGGATTATTGTACTGAATGGATGGATGTTGTATTTTATGCTTCTGCGCTCTCTGCATTTTCTTGTACATTCATTTAGTGAGATATTTACCTTATGAATGGCAAAGTCCTTAGTTAATTTGGATTATAATGTATGTCTAATCCAATTCTAAGTGGGTACCTTGTCATTTGGTGACCCCTCCACCGTAATCATGTTAACTTAAGAGTTAACAGGACCACGGCAGGGCAGGGCCGCCACATCTCCTAACCCTAAATTTCTAGTGTTAAGGTTTACTTTGGGGTTGAATTGCAACACCCACAGTAAACCCTAACTCCAGTGACTAGAGCAGCCACACTCTCTAAGACAAGGCCTACCTAATTTGTCTACTCCCATTGGTCCCAAGTATCGGGTTGGCAAATGAGGCATTTTGAGGCTTACTGTGGCTTGGGTGTTTTGGTCCATTGTAGCACGATCAAATTACCCTATCGAATGATGCTTACCCATCAGAAATATCCTTATGAAACCAAAGAATTGGAAATGCATAGCTTAAGTCGAGAAAAATGGAGGCACTTGTCACCATGAAAAATGGGTTTTGGCAAGCTCTGTGCACTGGCTTCTCGGTCCTCACCTGCAATTGACTACTTAAAATGAGTGGAAATACACTTAGGCTTCGAATGGAATCAAGAATGGAGGCTTTTGGTGGGCTGGGAGGCATGAGACAGCACAGCCATAGCACAATCTTTGTGACTTGCAGCACCCCTACGCACTCATGCAAAACATGACAAAGCACATTGCTCTATTCAGTTCTGGCTGTTGGATCAGCAACTTCATCCAACAGTCAAATCAGGTAGATTGAGTTCAAGCCATTTGATTTGCCTGATTAAGAGATGCATTGATCCAGATTCGTGGGACTGGCTATCCCGTATTTTGATATGCATAATGGATCATCTATTGTTTTGAATTTAATGGTAAATTATTAAAATTTTATTTAATTACATTAAATTAACTATTTAATTAATTATATCAACCTTAATAATTAAAATTAAGCGATCAAATGAGCTCCGAAAATTCCTAAGAAATTCACTCCTAGCTAATTTTGGGGTGAGGAACTCTTAAATAAAGTCAAATTTTTGATTGGAGGTCAATTTAATATTCTTAATTTTTTGATTAATTAAATTGCTCAAAATAAATCTCAAAATCAAATGATCTTTAAACTACACCTAATTTTAGGGTTGGCCCTTAATTGCACTAGGATTCTAATGGATAAGTTTTTAAGTTAGTTAGACAACCTAAAATTGGATAATAACACTAGGGTTGTTACACTCTGTCCCATGAGAGAAAATAGATTGAAGTCAATATTAGCTTGAGAAAAGATTCCAAGGTTGAAATTTGTGGATTTAGAGTTTTGTAAGAACTGTTTATATTGCAAATAGAAGATGGTTAGTTTCTCAAAGAATGGGTGAGACTTGAAGTCTCAGAAGCTGGAGCTTGTACACATTGATGTCTGAGGTTCAGCTCCCACATCCCATATCCTCTCTTGGTGGAGCCACATACATTGGTACTTTCACTAATGATCCTACCAAGAAGGTATGGGTATACTTCTTAATTCACAAATATGATGTGTTTGAAGTGCTCAAGAAGTGTCTAGCCTTGGTTGGAAATGAGACATCTTAAATTTCAATTACCTTAGATCATATAATGGTGAGGAATACTATGATAAAGTGATTAATGAGTTATGTGATTTAAATGGGATCGTATGTTATTTTACTATTCCAAGAACACCCAGTAGAATGGTGTTGTAGAGCATATGAATAGGACTCTTATAAAAAGAGTCAAATGCATGAGGCTACATGCTAAGTTACCAAAATAGTTTTGGGCAGAAGCTGTGAATACAACTACATATCTGCTAAATAAGATTCCTTCAGTTACTTTGAAAGAAAGTATGCCTGAGGATACATGTAGTGACAAAGAGGTTCAAGTAAATCATCTAAATATGTTTGCTTATTCATTGTATGTGCACATTGATGCAGGTTCCAAGAGCATTCTTGATTTTAAAGCAAGCAAGTGCACATTTATAGGCTATGGAATGGAAGAATTTGGCTATAAATTATGGGGCTATCAGAATGCACATTCAAAAAAATTAAAAGTCAGGATGTCACATTCAATGAGAATAATATATGAATGGAGAGAAATAAGTTCATAAGAACTCAGAAGGAGCTTCAGATTATGTGCCAATGTACATTAAAATTGAGAAAACCATTGAGCAAAATGAGTAAGCACAGTCGGATGTGCTCATGATGATGGAGTACAAATAGTTACTCAAACATCTGCCACGAAGCTGAGGAGATCTACTAAGATTTCATGAGCTATACATAGGTACTCTCCTTCATTGTATTATCTGTTACTAACACAATATAGTGAGCCAAAATTCTATGAACAAGCGCTTCAATTTAATGACTCAATCAGGTGGGAGTCAGCCATGGATGATGATATAAAATCACTCATACCAAATGAGACATGGGTGTTTGCTAGACTACCAAATGGAATGAAGACTCTTTAAAATAAAATGATATATTAATTGAAGGAAGAACTAGATGGAAGCAAATACTACAAAAAGAGGCTTCTAGTAAAATGATTCTAGCAAAACCAAGGTGTAGATTAAAGTGAGATCTTTTCTCCATTTATGAAGATGACTACCATTATAGAAGTCTCAAAAATTAAGGTAGTTGAAAATTTGCATCTATAGCAGATGGTTATCAAGATTGCATTTCTTCACGGTGATTTGGACGAATAGACTGTTGGGAAATTAATCTCAGCACCACCAAGCACACTCTCTCTAGCGGAAGTAGTTTGACAAGAGCGCTCGGTTGAGGATGGTAATACCCTTATTAAGTCATTATGAATACACCCAGAAATGTTTGTCCAAATCAGGTGTAAAATAGATCAAACTCGGATTCTGGGAATTTCAGGAACCCTGAAAAAAGACCTATTTAAATTGAATTCGAATAAAAACTTAGACTTCTCCATTGCGCTTTTCACCCCTAAATTAGCTAGGGGTGAAGTTTTGGAGGCAATTGGAAGTTGTTAGATTTTTTCGAATATTTTAATATATTTAAAATACTCTGAAAAATAGGAAAATTAATTACTCGTCGAAATCAAAATTTGACTTTGCCATTGTATTCCTCACCCTTCAATTAGATGGGGGTAAATTATTAGAAAATTTTAGAAGGCATTTAATTATCCAATTTTAATTAAAAAATTGGGAATTAAAATAATAAATATTTTTTTAATTTTAAAGTCCTTAACGGTGTCATCTGCTTGATGCCTGTGCCATCTCCCTCCACCATTTGATCGAACGCCGATTCTGACCGTTCGATCGGACCGATCGAACAATTCTGAGCTCACTGTCTCTGTCCTCCTCTACGCACATGACCAATCACCTCATCATCATCATAGCCTCCACCGAGCTCCATTAAGTCTCTAATTGCATTTGAGGGTCCTTTTTGGTTGATCTGTGAGTTAGCAGGAGGCCTTCGACTCCTTAGTCCCACGATTTTGTTCTCAGCAGTCAAATAAGGAACCTCCTTCTACTTCCATTTCTTTGCTTAAAACATTCAATCTCATTTCACATTCCTATTTCAGTGTTTGATTGGAGCATTTTAGTATCTAATAAAATCATAATTAGTTCGATCATTTGAATTTTGTGTTTGATCCACTGTGATCTACAGTCACTGCCCTCTTCCACCTTCGACCCATGTTGAACTACCTAGGGTTTAGGTTTGTAGTTGCTCTAAGTCACCTCGCATGTTGATTCAGTCACCATTGGCAAGCCTTTGTCAAGGCCTATCCATCCCCATGCAGGCCGAGCCTCGACATCGTTGAGAAGCCCATTGAAACTCGTGCCCTATTTGTTATATGCATTGCTATCAAAGGAGATGATGAGTCGCGCCTCTTCATCTGGGCCGCTTTCACGTTGCTGTTGTGTATGTGGGACACACTAGCTCCCACCGCAATCCATGTGTCGTGTGGCAAAAATGCCACGTCAGGTAGGCCCTACCTCAATTACATCTGTTGTCTGCATTCAGTGGGTCCCGCCGCCTGTCTGCTACCATCTTCTCTGTGGGACGCGCTGCCATTTAAATAAAATAGTTCGATTAAATTATACTCAGTAAATAAAATATTAGCAAATTAAATTGAAGAATTAACTTAGCTTAAACCCTTCATAACTTTTAATTCACTAATCCAAATACCTTGATGTTGTATCTCATTTTAATCCAAAAAGAGAGAGGAATATTGTGGTAGTTTTTATTTTTCATTTGGAGGTGTAATTCTAATAATAACATTTAGGATCCTTTAATAATGACCTAATTAATCCTAATCTTCCAACACTCATAACTTTGCAACCCTAGTTCCAAACATAGTCATAATCCATCTCATTTTAATCAGGAGAATGTCAGTAATGTTAAGATTGTATTAGTTTTGTTGTTTGGAGTGAATTTTGTCTAATGAATTTTAGCACTTTCCTAATTGTCCTATTTAACCTAGAAATTTTATTAAGATATAACTTAGATATTTTGGCTCCAAATTATGTCATCCAATGAATAATTTTGATCAGGAAAACCTAAGGATCAGTAAATTGTAAGAATATTTAGGTTTTGATAATTAGATTTCTTAATTATCCCTAATCACCATAAACTTGATTAGCTCATAACTTAATTAAATGAAATCCAAATTGGGTATACTCCCAGACATAGTACTCAGTGTTTATAAAGAAGTTATAGCCACTGAGTTTGTTGAATTTGAACATTATTTAGAAAAATTAAGTTTTTGGACTTTCCTAAAACTCAATGGTTTCCCTTTTATACCTCAATCTTGTTTGGGCCATAACTTGGACAATTGACCTCAGAATTTAGTAATCTTGAACTCGTTGGAATCCATAGACAACAAAAAATAAAAGTATAACTAAATTTTTGTATTTTCTAAGTAAAATTACTAAATTGCCCCTAATGACTAAAAACCTTAATTTGAGCTCATTATGCTTAATCTTTATCCAATTTGGGTGTACATACTATCTATCTTGATATTAGATAGTAAGTAACCATTTGGCATTAATAAATTTTAATTTAAAACCTTAAATTAAAAAGTTGCATTTCAGACCCGCAAAATAGTCATTTTGCCCAAAATTAGGTTTAAGTATTCTTAAACTTTAGAAACCTGAATTAGTTACTAAAATTAGTAATATAAGTGATTTGGAATCAATATTAATTCAATTAAGCTCATTAATCTTGAATTCTAATGAAACTCATAATTCTTCCTATGTTAGGATTCTTCCTCAAACTTGAGGAGCTTTCCTTAGGATTTAGAGGTAAATTTAGGTTAAAGTTCATTCATTGAGTAAATAGGTTACTCAATAAATGAAACCTTAATGTTATTAGTTTCTAATTTTTATCTTTTATTATGATTATTTTGTATTTAAACTTTAGTCTAAGTTTAGAAATCCATCTTATTAAAGCTTGACTTTGTTTAACAAGATAGCCTTAACTTGTAGAATGTGAGATTTAGGATTATGCCTTAGCCTCTAGGATCACCTTTGGATTAAGGGATTAAACCCCAACATTTGGAGTTTAATACTTAATCCTTCACTATTGAATTTGTATTAATCAATATTATCTTGGGTTATCTAAAATCATTAGCTTAGGATGTTTGATTCATTATTCAGCTAAGTAAGCATCATTAATTAAATTTCATTAGAACTTTGTTAGTTCTAATTGTTTTAAGCCTTATAAAGTCGTAGTTCTTAGTCTATATTGAATAACTAGATATTGGAGATCCTAAAATTGTATTCTCTCATATTAGTTAGAATGAATTAAATTAGAAAATAAGTGATATCACAGATTTTTGTGTAGTGCCATTTACACCTTGTTTTGATACTTTGCTTCCTTGTATTGAGTATTTGCATTGTGACATATTAGGAGAAACATTAGATATTTGATGATAACTCTCTAATAGTTTTGAAATTGCATAAGTCATATAAAGATGATAAGATATCAAATAAGATCACATAAATTTGAAAGATAATAGCTTAGTGGAAATGTGCCCATAGTTAGACTGCCTCTATAGTTTGGTTTTATAGTGCAATTTCAATTCCCAGACATTAGTGTCCTAGATAATTACAAATGAGATTTGTGGACCTAAGGGTCTAGGCATTAGTGCCCTAGACACTTCAGTCTTGGATACAATGGCTAGTTTAGCTAATTTGGTTGTTATTGCAGTTTTAATGTAGGCACACATCCAATAATAAACAATTTCAGTTTATTCAGTTTAGTTTCAATATATATTATGCAACACTGTTAGCTTTTCTTAGTATTTTCAGCATGTTTAGTACTTACAGCATTTTTAGTATTTCAGCTTTGATTTATTATGTAAGCATGTTAGGATGCTAGACTTATTTTAGTTCTGTTATATTTCATTTTATTTGAAAATTAACATGTATAGAATTGATCATATTTACTTATGATGTTTCTTGTACTTAGTGGCTTCTTTTACATATTCATTACTTAACCTTTTAGCAGCTTTGGGTTGAGGCATGTGCTTATCTTACATTTTACTTTTAAGTTATAATTAAATGATTATAGCTTTTACCATTTTCTTTGATTACTATATTACTCCTAAAATGCTTATGATATTTGTGATATCATTAAATATATGAAAACTTAATAGTCTAAAATAAACTTAGACAAATTGTCTAACCAGTATTTTCTCTTTTTGGCTGGGGCCCTGGCATTGTGAAACTGACAATGTTAATTTTTGAGCATTTTAAAGAGTTAGCACCCATGGAGGAGCAATTCCATGAGAAAGAGCAACTTGGAGCTAAGGAGTCTTAGTTTAGGTTGCTTACTTTTATTTAAGTGAGGATGAGTGTCGTTTATTTTTTCTTAGAGTTTATTTAAAAAGTTGTAATAATATAGGTACTCCTTATATTTTCATTTACTACATACACTTTTCTGAGCTGCATGTTTGCTATTTTTGCATTATGGTTCCAATGGATGTAAGCTTATTATTTTTTTTTTCTGCACTCTAATTATTATGTATGTTATTTAGTGAATTGTTCCGTTGTTACATAGTGCATATACTTCCCTTATTAGTGGATTGGGAACTATAATCTAATCTAATGATAAGTGAGAGATTTGCCAAGTGATGACTACCCAACCTACCTTGTCGGGGAATGGGTCGCCACAGAAACCTCCCAACATGTTTGTTTAAGTACCCAGCTCAATTTCGGACCCAAAAAGTCCAAAAGTCTCTCCATTTTACTTAGGGTGTAACCTTATGTAGCACCCCGCCCCGTCGCCGCGCACAAAAGAGACATTTATGATCAATTTCGGCGACGGAGCGGTGCGCCACTCGGGGAGGAATAACCCATCTCCCCAAATAGCTGAAATTTAAGCCCCTCTGAAAGGCTGCTGGTTCAACCCCAAGGCGGGTTGAGAGCTAATACTTAAGATAAGAGTAGTATTCTCATCCTAAGTATTAGATCAATACATACATTGGATTTAGAATACAATAAGAATCCAATATATGCATAAGATATCAATATTTCCAGTATACTGATCACATCATAATACTAAATATAAGTACTATATAACAGAGTGCAGAAGCTTAAAGCAAACAAACATTCATCACATAAGCTGTATAAAAACATTCATCTCAAAAAAGAAAAGAAAATACTTCCAGAATTATTATAAATATTTACTGAATAACAGGTATAGAGCTAAGTATTGAACTAAAATACTAAGCAGAAAGATAGTAAAACTAGAGGAGAATCCACTAGTGCTCCACGGGATTCTCCTAAATCTCCTGGGTGTCCTTCTGACTTGGCTCAATATACTGCTCAAGATCTGGCAAATTGCTGGATCCCAAAAGTACCTTGTGATAGACAATAAGTCAAACACATCAAAACTAATCTAAGTAGTTTTAGTTATTCATTTAACATTTATATAATGTAATTAAACCTATATAAATATTGTAAAGATAACTGAAAGCATAAAACTGTATAAAACTGTACAAAACTGAAGTAAAATAAAATGAAGCTGAACTATATTGAATACTGAAAGTAAACCGTAATAGTAATGAATCTGAAACTGAGTAATCATATGTAAAATTATATATTATGTCACTAAAACTGTGTATCTGAATATGCCACAACACTGTATGCTACTGATATGCAACCAAAATATCACTGAACTGCTATGAGTAGTAAGGTCTAATGAATACATACATCCAGTTGGGAATACTACTTACTGATGATGCTGATGTATCCTAAAATTCCCCAATCAATGTATGTAATATTCTATAACTCATAAATCATCACTGATACTCATACATCATTCTGTGTGATAACCGGAGATCGAAGTTTGAGAATTTCAATAGAATAATCTACAAAATTTGAAGACATAAAATTTTTAAATAAAAGGAAATAATATATATAATATCCAAAGTCTAATTATACAAGTAGAGAGAGAGAGAGAGCCATGCATATATGAATTTATAATATTTTAATATTTACAATATAGATTAAACATCCTTATTATCTCACATCTCAGTTTCTTCTCTTTTAATACTCAATCAGATCTTCAAAGTTTGATTTTTAAAACCTAAAAAATACAGTTACCAGTCAGGTAGGAGTACGTAGACCATTCCTATAAGAATTACATTGTAGCATCCTATAATAGGCATAAATTAATATAAAAGTGAGATAAAGAAATTTTTCATTCACAAGTAAGAAAGTAAAGTATTTGCCAAATGAAAATAACATTTGCCCTGCATATTAGCCTTGAAGTTTAGTATATAAGAAAAGCATGAAATAAATTTTATCATAAGCATTTGTAACATAAAGTCGAGTCTGTAGACTCCTTAGTCCAAATGGGTAAATCCATAGGCATAACTTTTAGAAAGCTTTCTCGCTACCCGTCGGTAGCTTATTCAAAATTAGAAACTGATGGTGTGTCTTTCCTCTGGATTTGCCCACTTCCTAAAAAAAGGATAAATCCCTCCATATTACTCCTAGGGGGTGCTAGCAGGCCCAATCTGTACGAATTCTCAATGTTGCTTTCCATCCTCCAAAGATAAACACCATAATAATATAATATATTTTATCTTTTTATTACATAACTTATGATAATTTTTGCAAATTAATAAGCAGTAAGCATATTTGAAAGCATAACCAAGATTCAACTGAAAATAGCTCAAAGTAGATATGCTGAAATAAAACTTATAAGTACATCTACGTACCTGACTGTTTTGATAAAAGTTACAATCAATTCAATTCCTTTAATCTACCAAATAATAATTTAATTCATTAATTTAAAATTTTATAATTTAACATGATTTGTTATTTATTTAATGTAATATTAGGTTTATAAGTATTAAATTTTGTAATTTAGATTTCTAAAATTAGAAAAATGATCTAAATACTTTAAAATTGATTTTGAATTATTAAGTTACTAATTTAAGATATAAAGAACCATTTTAATTTATTAAAATGTATTTACTTTAATATTTGGCCAAAATGACCAAACTGCCCCTCATAAAGGTGCCCAAAAAGTGATTTTAAGAATTTGACTTCCAAATTAAATTTTATTAATGCAAAATATTTTCTTACTGTCTAATAAAGTTAGACACTAAGAACAGATAATTTGGCCAAGGATTAAGGCTAATGAGCTTAAATTAATATTTAAGCTCATTAAGAGTTGATTAATAATTGTACTTATGGAAATCTGGAATTTTTGTTATACTTATGTTGCTTACTACCTAAGGATTCCATGGAACCTAAAATTTCTAAATTCTGAGGCCTTTTGACTAAGCTATGACCAAAATAAGGTTTAGGGTTAAAAGTGTAATTTATGAGATTTATGAATATGTCCAAAAAGCTAATTTATTCATTAGGTGTCCAAATTGAACAAAGTCAGCGGCTATAGTTTTCTTATATTGTACTGATCACAATGAAACTGAGTTTTCTTGATTTGGATTTCATGTGGCTAAGTGGTTAGGCTAATAATTTTAAAATTAGGATTTAAGCTCATTAATTAATAATTAGAGAGTAATTAGTAAAATTAATTATAAAAAAATACTTTGACTATGCCAATGTGCTCTCCTCTATTTTGTGAGTGATAAAAAATACTTAAAATTTGAATTTTGGATAATTAATGAGTCTAATATTCACTAATCCATTTTTAGAGTAATTTTCTTACAGATTAGTATTCCTTGTACTTCTTTGATCAAAGTGGTATATTGGATGACCTAATTTGGATTCTAAATGATCAAGTTATGGCTAAATGAAATTCTAGGATTTTATGGAGTAATTAATTAGCCTAAAAAGATAATTAGTTTAATTAAGCATCAAACAGAAAAATTATCCTTGCCATAATATTCTTTGCATTTTTCTGAGCAAAATGAGATATAATTTTACTATATTTGGATTTGTGGTTACAAAGTTATGAGGGTTTAAAGTTTTACAAAATTTTAATTTAATTAAGTAAATTTTTTATTCTGAAATTACTGTATGAACAGTAATTTACTGTTCATGGGTCGTACGTGGGCCAGGTGGGCTGCACGCAGGCTAGACGGGCTGCACACAGGCCAGGCAGGCCACACGCAAGCGGACCAGTAAGCCGGGCCTGACCCGTAGCCTGGATGGTTGGAAAGACGAATAGGGTCACCTTGGGCACACCATAACTCCCAAAATATGGCACTTCATTGGGCATGCCATATATCGATGGAAAGCTCTCTTCAAGGCCTTTCCATCGATACCTAATCAAAATGATTAGAGAACAATAACTTTTTTAAAAATGATACCCTAGCAACGGGTATACGGGGAAATTGTGAAATTTAAGTGTATTTACGGAAATAGAACCTTCGATTGGGCTTGATTGAGCCTGACGATGATTTAAAATTGCATGCAATATTGATTAATAGACAAAAGAAAAGCAAAAATCACAGATTGAAGAAGAATCGAAGGATATTAAGGTACCTTTGATGGTGTGACGGGAGGAAGAAGAAGAAGAAAAAGCTTTGAAAAATGGAGATCTATTAATGTTGGAATGGATTTGCTCTTTGAAGTTTTCTAATAATAGCATACAAGAAAATAACTGCTGCCATTTGAGTGTAGATAAAGAAGGAGAGGGTATGGGCTTGGATGAGGAGATGAGGTTGATTTAATTAGGTGGTAGGCCCCACCATTTACTTTAATACTTAATTATTTTAATAGTTTGAATTATGTTATGAGTTTAGATAAAGAATGAGTGAGGATGGGCTTGGATGAGGAGATGATGTTAATTTAATTTGGTGGTAGACCCCACTATTTATATTAATACTTAATTATTTTAATAATTTTGATTATGTCATTTAAACGAGTTTTAAAAAAAATTCCAAAATTTTATCCTTAGCTAATTTCGGGGTGAGGAACGCAATGGCAATGTCGAATTTGGTTTCGAGATCAATTTAATTATCCTAATTTGGGTATTAAAAATATATTAAAATATTCGAGAAAATTTGACGGCTTCCAAAAATTTTCAAAATATCACCCCTAGCTAGTTCAGGGGTGATTAGCGTAATGGCGAAGTCAGATTTTTAATTTTTGGTCAAAATTATTTGAATATTAATAAATAAATTTGAAAGGAACATCTAGTATTTTACATTCTCTCCAACTTAAAAAGGATGTTGCCCCGACATCAATTTAAAATTTAAAGAAATTTATTAGATCTAGAATCACTTACTAGTGGAATAAGTGAGGATATGTTTTCTTCATACTTCATTCTTCTTCCCATGTAGCTTCTTCTTTGAGGCAATTCTTCCATCGAACCTTTATCATGGGAATAGATTTATTTCTTAATTTTCTTTCGTCTCGATCTAGAATTTCTTCTAGTTCAATCACATAGCTGAGGTTTGGTTGCAAATTAATATCTTCTATGTCCACTATTACTGAAGGTTCTGAGAAGCATTTTCTTAATGAGGAGTTATGAAATACATCGTGCATTAGACTCAAATGTGGTAGAAGCTTGATTTGATAAGCTACATGGCCAACTCTTTTCAAGATTTTAAAAGGCCGATAAATCTTGGACTTAATTTACCAGATATTCCAAATCTTGAAACTCCTCTGAAAGGATTAACTTTCAAATATACGAAGTCTCCAACAGAAATTCCATATGACGATGATGAGCATCAAAATACTGCTTCTGCCTATCTTGAGATGTTTCATTCGATGCTGAATTAACTTAATCTATTTTGTTACCTGAAGAATTAAATCTAATTTTAATATTCTATTTTCTCCAACATTATTCCAAGATAAAGGAGTGATACACCTTCTTCCATAAAGGGCTTCATAAGGAGCCATTCCAATGCTTACTTGAAAACTATTGTTATAAAAAAATTCAATTAATGAAAGGTAATCATCCCAACTTCCTCCAAAATCTAATACACAAAGATGAAGAAGATCTTCTAGAGTTTGATTCATTCTTTCAGTTTGTTAGTCAGTTTGTGGATGAAATGTTGTGCTCATGCAAATTTGGGAACCAAGATCTTGTTGAACCAATTCCAAAATCTTGAAATGAACCGGTTATCTCTATCAGAAACAATAGTTTTTGGAATACCATGTAATCTTACTATTTCATTAAGATACATCTTCGCCAATTTGTCTACTGTATCCGTCTACTTGATGGGTAAAAAGTGTGCTGATTTTGTAAGCCTAACAATAATTACCCAAATAGAAACATTCTTGGATTTTGAACTAGGAAAACCAGTTATAAAGTCCATGGAAATGTCTTCCCATTTCCACTAAGGAATAGTTAAAGGTTGAAGCAATCCTCCTAATTTCTAATGTTTAGCTTTTACAAGGTTACAAGCTTCACACTTGGATATAAATTCAGTAATACTTTTCTTCATTCCTGGCCACCAAAAGTGTGATTTTAAATCTTGGTACATCTTATTATTTCCTGGATGAATAGAGTATCTAGAATGGTGAGCTTCTTTCAATAATTTTGATCTTAGCTCAGCTTTATTAGGTATCCATATTCTAGATCCACACCAAATGTTCTTATTTGAATCCAAATTTAGTTCTAGATGCTTTCCTGATTGAATAGATGTAGCCAAAGAGTTATATTGTTCATCAATCTGTTAAGCTTCTTTAATTTCATCTATTAATGAGCATTCTATAGTTATTTGAAAGATACTAACATTCAATGGTGACGCTACTTCTAACTGAAGATCTTCCATTTCCTTAACTAAGATAGGGTTAGAGGTTAACAAATGTAGATATGAAGTTGCTTTTCGACTTAATGCATCAGCTACTACATTTTCTTTTCCAGGATGTTATTGAATTGATAAATTATAGTCCTTGATTAACTATAGCCATCTTTGCTGCCTCAAGTTTAATTCTTTCTGAGTAAAGATGTACTTCAAACTTTGATGATCAGTAAAAACTTCACATCTTACTCCATATAAATAGTGTCTCTAGATTTTAAGTGCAAATATTATTGCAGCTAATTCCAAATCATGAACTGGATAATTTTTCTCATGAGCCTTACGCTGTCTAGATGCAAAGGCTATAACTTTTCCTTCTTGCATAAGAAACACAACCTAATCCAATTCTAGAAGCATCACTATAAATTTGATAGTTTTTTCCTTCAATTGGTAGTACTAGTATAGGAGTTGATGTTAGTCATTCTTTTAACTTCTGAAATATTGATTTGTAAGATAAATCCCATACATAAAGCACATCTTTTTGAGTAAGACGAGTAAGAGGGACTGTAATTTGGGAAAAATTCTTAACAAATTTACGATAATAACCATATAATCCCAAGAAGCTGCGAATCTCAGTTACTGAAGTAGGTTGGGGCCATTCTTGAATTGCACTGATTTTACTTGGATCAACTGACATTCCATCCTTACTAATTACATGTCCTAAGAAGGTTACTAAGTGAAGCCAAAATTCACATTTTGAAAATTTGGCATATAACTAATATTTTCTTATAAGACTTAACATAATTTTAAGATATTCTTCATGTCCTTTTGCACTTTTGGAATAAATTAGTATATCATCTATGAAAATGATGATAAATGAATCTCTAAGTAAGGCTTCATTATTCGATGCATCAGATCCATGAAGTAAGATGGTGCATTGGTTAATCCAAAAGGCATCACTAGAAATTCAAAATGCCCATACCTCGTCCTAAAAGCAGATTTAAGAATATCCTCATCTATAATACGAAGTTGGTGATAACCAGACCTTAAATTAATTTTTGAGAATATTGGTGCTCTAGATAACTGATCAAATAAATCATCGATTCTTGGTAATGGATATTTATTTTCGATGGTAACCTTATTCAATTCTCAGTAATCGATACATAGGCGCATACTCCCATCTTTCTTCTTAACAAACAAGACTTGAGCTCCCCATGGGGAAATACTGGGTCTAATAAACCCTTTTTCAGTTAACTCCTGGAGTTGATTCTTAAGTTCTTCTAATTCCTTGGGTGTCATTATGTATGGTGCTTTGGATTAAGGATTTGTTCCTTAAATTAAATCAATGTTGAATTCTACTTCTCTTTAAGGTGGTAATCCTGGAAGTTCTTCTAGGAAAACACCCGCATACTCTTTTACTATAAGAGTTTCTTTGGGAGGCGTAGATTTAGCATTAGAATTTGAGAGTAAGTTTAAGAATATAAGGTATTTCTTTCTAATAAATTTTTCAATTTTATTAGCTGGAATAAGGCTGATAACTGCACTTCTTTGACAAACAAATGTTACTTTCTTACCTCCACTATATACATATACTCTCTTTTTTGCACAATCAATTAATGCTTCATTCTGACTCATCCAGTCCATCCTAAGAATAATGTCAAAAGTGGTTATAGGGATGACAGTGAGTTTAGCCTCCCAAGAAATTCCACTTATATTTAACTTACATTTACAAAAGATGCTTGTCTCTAAGAAATCTCCTGATGGTGGATTAACTTTGAGTGTTGATGAAAGTTGTTTTATTGGCAACGAATATTATTGAACCAACTTTGATGTAATAAAAGAGTGTGTAGCTCCAGAATCAAAAAGAACTGAACAAGGATGCTAAAATAATAAAATAGTATATGTAACCGCATCAGGCTCATCTCTTGCCTCTTCTTGAGATAGATTGAATATTCTGGCTTGGGTTGGGTTATTCTTTGTATTACTAGAAGATGCTATATTATTTCCTCTATTTACTAGTGGTCTGCCCTTATTTTCCATTGCTGCTTTTCCTTAATTTGGTAGTTGATGTCCGTTTACTGTGTATGTAGCACGACAAAATTTTACAAGATGATTGGTTCTCCCACAATGGTGACATTGGTTTATTCCAGTAAAACCTTTAACAGTGCTGTGCATCCTTGCACAAAATTTACAAGTATTTAATTTTTTTGGAATAGGTCCACTAGGGTTGCTTTGAATATTATAAATCCTTCCTTGAGGTCTTGAAAGTTATTGCCTCTTTGATGGAAAATGGGGAGAATAACTTGGCCTCTTTGTTATCTTTGAAGAATGCTGCTCTTCTTGGGATTCCATGAGCTTGGCCTTCTCCACTAGTTGGGCAAAATTTAAAATATGGAGAGGTGTCAAAATATGCTGAAAATAATTCCTTAATCCATTAAGGAATAAGTGACACCTAACTTCCTCTGTTGTAACCATTTCTGAGGCAAAACTAGCTAAACGAGTAAATTCTTCTTCGTATTCAGTAATTCAATGACCTTGTTTCAAATTCAAGAGTTCCTTTCTCATTGTCTACCTAGAAGACTGGGGTACAAACTTGCACAAGAATGCCTTTACAAATTCTTCCCAAGGGATCTCTTCTTCTGATCTATTCTGAAATGTAGTGGTTTTGGCTATTTTCCACCATTTTTCAACAACTTCAGTCAGTAGATAAGTAGCTAATGATACCTTCTGATCTTCAGAACTCTTAGCACATTTAAATTATTTCTCTATCTTTTGAATCCACTCCTCAGCTTGGTAAGGAGTTGACTTTCCATTGAATTTTGGAGGCTGAAGCTTAAGAAATATTTGCATGTCTTCATTTACTGCCTTCTTCTGGGTTGAAATGGGGTTTGGATTTTGGAATTATTGGTTATTCATGAATTGACTCATCATATTCATGAACTGGAGTATTTGATTTGCTCCACGATGATCAAAAAGATAGACTGCTTCAATGTTATGTGAAATAGCCTCATTATGGCTAGGAGTATTCTGAGGAACATTGTCATCTTGAGATTGATTGTTGTTGTTTTGATTATGACTCTCCATAATCTGGGGAAGTAATAGATTATACTTATTATACTCTCCAACTTGAAATTCAACTACTAATTATACTTATTATATTATAGCATTTTCAAAACTGCATTCATAACGTTGGCTTTAATGAATCATTCTTTAGATTTTCTCAAACTCCGCTCTGATACCAATTCTGTGAAGACCGGGGATCGAAGTATGAGAATTTTAAAAGAATAATTCATAAAATTTGGAAACATAAAATTTTTAAATAAAAGGAAATAATATATATAATATCCAAAGTCCAATTATACAAGTAGAGAGAGAGAGAGCCATACATATATAAATTTACAACAATTTAATATTTACAATATAGATTAAACATCCTTATTATCTCACATCTCAATTTCTTCTCTTTTAATACTCAATCAGATCTTCAAAGTTTAATTTTCAAAACCTAAAAAATATAGTTACCGGTCAAGTAGGAGTACGTAGACCTTTCTTATAAGAATTTCATTCTAGCATCCTATAATAGACATAAGTTAATATAAAAGTGAGATAAAGAAATTTTTCCATCATAAGTAAGAAAGTAAAGTATTTACCAAATGAAATTAACTTTTGCCATGCATATTAGCCTTGAAGTTTAGTATATAAGAAAAGCATGAAATAAATTTTATCATAAGCATTTGTAACATAAAGTCGAGTCTGTAGACTCCTAAGCCCAAATGGGTAAGCCCATAGGCATAAACTTTAGGAAGCTTTCTTGCTACCCATCGGTAGCTTATTCAACCACCCTGTAGGCGGTCCTACACCATTAACTCTCAGGGGCTGATGGTGTGTCTTTCCTCTGGATTTGCCCACTTTCTAAAAAAGGGCTAAATCCCTCCATATGACTCTTACGGGCTGCCAGCAGGCCTAATCTGTACAGATTCTCAATACTATTTTCCATTCTCTAAAGACAAACACCACAATAATATAAAACATTTCATCTTTTTGTTGCATGCCTTGTGATAATTTTTGCAAATTAATAAGCAGTAAGCATATTTGAAAGCATAAGCAAGATTCGAATGAAAATGGCTCAAAGTAGATATGCTGAAATAAAACTTATAAGTATATCTACGTACCTGACTGTTTTGATAAAAGTAACAACCAAATCAATCCCTTTAATTTACCAAATAATAATTTAATTCATTAATTTAATATTTTATGATTTAACATGATTTGTTATTTATTTAATGTAATATTAAGTTTATGAGTACTAAATTTAGTAATTTAGATTTCTAAAATAAGAACAATGATCTAAGTACTTTTAAATTGATTTTAAACTATTAAGTTACTAATTTAAGATATATAGAACCATTTTTATTTATTAAAATTTATTTAATTTAATATTTGGCCAAAATGACCAAACTGCCCCTCATAAAGGTGCCCAAAAAGTGATTTTAAGAATTTGACTTCCAAATTAAGTTTTATTAATGCAATATATTTTCTTACTATCTAATATAAAGTGAGACACTAAGAACACATAATTTGGCTAAGGATTAAGGCTAATGAGCTTAAATTAATATTTAAGCTCATTAAGAGTTGATTAATAATTATACTAATGGAAATCTAAAATTTTTATTATAGTTATATTGTTTACTGCCTAAGAATTTCATAGAACCTAAAATTTTTAAATTCTGAGGTCTTTTGACTAAGTTATGACCAAAATAAGGTTTAGGGTTAAAAGTGTAATTTAAGAGATTTATGAATATGTCCAAAAAGTTAATTTATTCATTAGGTGTCCAAATTGAATAAAGTCAGTAGCTATAGTTTTTTTATAGCATACTAATCACAATGAAAC
The DNA here is from genome assembly GCA_016760335.1 of Gastrodia elata. NCBI lineage: Eukaryota > Viridiplantae > Streptophyta > Magnoliopsida > Asparagales > Orchidaceae > Gastrodia > Gastrodia elata. The sequence continues at coordinate 27,575,551 of CM028674.1, read as the reverse complement.
TAATTTTTCTCAATTTGGATTTCATGTGGCTAAGTTTTGAGGCTAATAAGTTTAAAATTAGGATTTGAGCTCATTAATGAATAATTAGAGAGTAATTAGTGAAATTAATTATAAAAAAATACTTTGACTATGCCAATGTGCTCTCCTCTATTTTGTGAGTGATAAAAAAAACTTAAAATTTAAATTTTGGATAATTAATGACTCTAATTATTACTAATCCATTTTTAGAGTAATTAGGCTAAATTAAGAAATTTAATTTTAAAAATTAAAATTTTCTTACAGATTAATAATCCTTGTACTTTTTTGATTAAAATGATATATTGGATGACCTAATTTGGATTCTAAATAATTAAGTTATGGCTAAATGAAATTCTAGGGTTTTATAGAGTAATTAATTAGCCTAAAAAGATAATTAGTTTAATTAAGCATCAAATAGAAAAATTATCCTTGCCATAATATTCTTTACATTTTTTTGAGCCAAATAAGATATTATTTAATTATATTTGAATTTGTGATTGCAAAGTTATGAGGGTTTAAAGTTTTATAAAATTTTAATTTAATTAAGTAAATTTTTTATTATGAAATTACTATATAAACAGTAATTTACTATTCATGGGCTGTACGTGGCCAAGTGGGCTGCACGTGGGCCAGACAGGCTGCAAGCGGACCCGTAAGCCGCCTGACCCATAGCCTGGATGGTTGGAAAGACGAATAGGGTCACCTTGGGCATGCCATAACTCCCAAAATTTGGCACTTCACAGGGCGTGTCATATACCGATGGAAAGCTCTCTTTAAGACCTTTCCATCAGTACCTAAATCTACATGATTAGAGCACAATAACGATTTAAAAAATGATGCCCTAGAAACGGGTATATGGGGAAATCGTGAAATTTAAGTGTATTTACGAAAATAGAACCTTCGATTGGGCTTGATTGAGCCTGATGATGATTTAAAATTGCATGCAATATTGATTAATAGACAAAAGAAAAGCAAATATCACAAATTGAATGAGAATCAAAGGATATTAAGGTACCTTTGATGGTGTGACGGGAGGAAGAAGAAGAAGAAGAAGCTTTGAAAAATGGAGATCTCTTAATGTTGGAATGGATTTGCTCTTTGAAATTTTCTAACAGCAGACAAGAAAATAATTGCTGCCATTTGAGTGTAGATAAAGAAGGAGAGGGTATGGGCTTGGATGAGGAGTTGATGTTGATTTAATTAGGTGGTAGGCCCCACCGTTTACTTTAATACTTAATTATTTTAATAATTTGAAGTATGTTATGAGTTTAGATAAAGAATGAGTGAGGATGGGCTTGGATGAGGAGATGATGTTAATTTAATTTGGTTGTAGGCCCCACTATTTATTTTAATACTTAATTATTTTAATAATTTGGATTATGTCATTTAAATGAGTTAAAAAAAAATTCCTAAATTTCATCCTTAACTAATTTCGGGGTGAGGAACGCAATGGCGATGTGGATTTGGTTTCGAGATCAATTTAATTATCCTAATTTGGGTATTAAAAATATATTAAAATATTCGAGAAAATTTGACGGCTTCCAAAAATTTTCAAAATATCACCCCTAGCTGGTTCAGGGGTGATTAGCGTAATGGCGAAGTCAGATTTTTAATTTGAGATCAAAATTATTTGAAAATTAATAAATAAATTTGAAAGGAACATCTAATATTTTACATTCTGATACCCACACATCATGCTTATGCTCATGCTCATGCTTATGAGATAAATCCAGAAAAATACTTTGAAATTTGATAATGAATCCAAAGTCTTCATTGTGCAGAATCCTGTTAAAAGAATTCTTTCTCCTAAATTATAATCTCGATAATTGGTTAAAGTTAAGAGTTTACTTAAAATCATTAGTTGGGATGAATGTATATACATATTTAGTATGTTTGCAATAAAGGTAGATTTAACCCTAGCTTGTTTAAACTGCACTTATCGAAGCGCACTACGATAGAAGGCAGAACCCAGTCACAGTTTACATCTCAAGCTAAGTCATTAAATGTCCTAATTATAAGCATACTTAGTGGTCTATGCAAAGTGACTTAAGATACTTAGTTTGCTTAAACTGCACATATCCAAGTGCACTACGATAGGAGGCAGAACCCTGTCACAGTTTACATCTCAAACTAAGGATCTTATTCACTAATTGTAACACTCTTAGTCTTGGAAAATTTACTCTAACCGGACTATATTCGTCTAATCCCTCGGGATAGCGCCTGGTCATAAGTCCACATTGGAGTAAATCAACCAATCATGAATACTACTAAAATAATTCAGTAAATGGGTATACCCTACTATACCCAACCAATAATCTAAGTTTAGAAGATTCTATTTAATAAACAAGGATTTATCAAATCTATTAATCCTTACTCTATGTAGGTGTATCCTACACAAGGCTCCAAGAATATGATCAATAGGATCACTCAACATAAGTTGCTACCACAAGTAATAAGTCATATTCTAAGTACTTTAGGTGATTCCTACCACAAGGTATCAAGTTCAACTTCTAAAGTTATGAAGGATCAATTAGGTTTCTACCTCAATAAGTTATAAAAGTTCTTCCTACCTCAATGTATTATTAGTTAAGGTCTTTAACCATTTCAATAATGATCCTATAGCAAGACTCTTAAGATCTCACTTTTTCGCTTCTTAAGCGAACATTCAAGGTTTATTTACTAGTTCGGGTTAAAGTGATCAAATCAGATGAATAAGATCCATCTAATCCCTTCCTATTATACAATCATAGGATGAAATCAAAGATCTTATTAGAGTTAGATCATTTCATAAATCATTGCAATTATATTGTCCATCTTATGCTAGTAGTCTTATATAAGAGAAAATCAAAGATCTAAAGTTTAGATTCAGATGATTCAATCATACATATTCAATATTATCCTTAGCACTTCTAATTTAGTGATTTAAGATCAATACTAAATCAGATACGTTATTGGAACAATGTCAATTAAATTATCTTTCAATCAAGTTAATTGATTAAGTGATTAAGGTTTAGATCTTAATCAAGATAAGTTAGGGTTTAACCCCTAACCCTTCTACTATTAAGACCAGAGGTTACTCTTAAAGGTTAATGACAAATCAATGTGCTATTAGTGTATTATGGATGTCAACTTTAGGTTTAGATTAAGTATCATCTACTTAATCAAGTTATCAAGGTTTTTATGTTCAATTGTAGTTTAATGTCAATTTAGACCCATCAAGGTGTCCAAAATGTTAAAGTTCTCTAAGATCCATCCTAATATCATGAAGGCACATAAATAAAAAGATAGCATAGAATAAAAAGGTAATTAATGACAATCAAATTCTAAATCAAACTAAGGAGATTAGCACTTAATCACAAATTTAAAAGACTTAGGTTTCATGCCATTTGGTTATCAAGGTATACCTATTTAATATAAGCATTTAAGATTTTATCACTTAGCCTTTGGCATATCAATACATTTAAGGAACATAGTAAGTTTTGAGAACTCAAAGTTTTAATTTTAATTTTAACATAGAATTTTATGCAATGCTCAATTTTAGCTAAAATAGGTTCAAATTTGATATTATTTAGTCCCACTAGGGTCCTAGGGATCTGACAATACAAAAAACAGTGAAGTTTTGGCCATTTCAGCCAAATCTGGGTAGTTTTTCAGATATTTCTGGTATTTTTACAAGTTTGGGCACTAATGCGTGCTGTGGTGGTTCTAGCGCTACAGCGCTTTTAGCACTACGACGCGTTGTGGTGCTTCTGGCGATGTAGCGCATTGTGGCGCTATTGGCGCTGGAGTGCATTGTGGCTCGCTGCAGTGCGCATAGCGCGCTGCAGCAGTTCAACTTGCAAAAACACTATGCAATTAATTCATTTTTCATATTTTCTAAAGTTTTCCTGAAAATCCCATTGCAGCCCACTGCAGCGCGCTGTGGCACGCTGTAGCGGTCCGTTTTGCAAAATACAGTTTAATTAGTTAAATGGCAGGCTTTCAAAAGTTTTTCATGAAATACCGCTGCAGCCCGCTGCAGCACGTTGCAACGTCCCAACTTGCAACTTTGGGTGTTGTAGAGCGCTGCAGCACTAAACGACATTTTTCGCCTGGACGAAAACTAGAAGGCCTACTTTCAAGCTTAAATACTCCCAATCCAGAGCATTCCATGAGTGGTGCTATCTATCAATAGAAATGTCTTTTTGATACCTTTCCATCGACACCAAAATAGGCACAAACAGAGCATTCTAACTATACTAAAAGTGTGGATAAAGGATAAGGTATACAAAATGGACGAAAACAGAGCCTGCATTTTTCAAGAAATGAGAAGCTTCAATGAGCCTTAATGGCTTCCATACATGTTTATAGACTTCTAGAGTTACATTCAAGCATTATAGTATCATAAAAGAGACAAGGAGAGGAACAAATGGGTACCTTTAACCTTGCGAGAGAGGAAGAAGGGACCTCTGCTTTCTTCAAGGCTTGGAGAGGAGCTGGACTTCTTCTTCTTCAATACAACTCAGCAATGGAGGAAATAGAGGGGAAACTCTTAGCTTGGCAGCAAGCCAAATAAGGAGGGTTGTGTTTCTTTTTAAAGGAGAATAGAAAGGGAGGCTCCATCATGGCTAGAGAGGCTAGGAGAGGGGAGAGGAAAGCTCTCTCCCATCAAGTATGGGAGGGAGAAATGGGAAGCATGGGTCAGCCGAATGAAGGGGGAGGTGACCAGCTAAGTTTAGGAAAGAGAAAATAGGGGAAATTACAAATTTAGGATTAGGTAATCCCTTATTTATTTTCTCTAATTTTCCAAAAATTCGGATTTTTGAAACGCCCTCCGAAAATTCCCAAAAATTCACCCCTAGCTTATTTGGGGGTGAGGAATCCAACAGTAAAGTCGGAATTTGATTCCGATGATTATTTAATTATGCTAATTTTTTAGGTATTTAATTATTAGAATATTTGCGAAAATCCGACGACTTCTAAATGCGTCCAAAACATCACCTCTAGCTAATTTGGGGATGACAATCACAATGGCGAAGTCGGATTTCGATTTCGAGGTCAAAATAAATACATCAATTTTCTAATTAATTAAATATTAAAATATTCCAAAATAATCGATTGAGCTCCGAATTACTCCAAACCTTCAGGGATTGGATCTAACGATTGGATGAACTAAATTAAGATATAGTTAAGCTAAAATCAAGATGGGTAACAACCTTGGGTTGTTACACCTTAACAAGAGCAGAACTCTGCATGGTGCTATAGCTCGCCATAGCGCCCATGTTTCGAATGGCCTGCCACTATGGCGCACAGTAGCGCTCGCGTCTTGGGATGGAACCCGCTGCGGTGTGCTGTAGCACCCACATCTTAGGGTGAACCTGCTGCAACACATAGTAGCACCCACCTTTAAAATTGTCTGTGACTTAGGAGGGACCTGTTACGGCGCACTGCATTGCTGATTTCCACTGCGGTGCACTGTAGCACCAATTTCCGCTACAGCGCGTTGTAGTGCCAGTGTTGCTGATGAACTTCACTCCTTATTTTGGATTGCCTTGAAACCTCTCGGAAGCTCACCAGAGCGCCATTAGCATCTTCATGTTTGATTAAGTGCTCTCCACAACATAATAATCTCTCACTTTGAGACCTTTAGAAACTCACCCCCTCTTCCATCTTTGATTTTTTATTATCTTCTTCTATTCTTATCAAGAACATGGTGTGGCTCACCCCTGCTCTTTCTTTACATATTGAGGTCAACTGAAGCTGCATATAGCTTCAGTTTCTCCACTGTTATTGTTTTTGTAAGCACATCAGCAAGAATTTTAGAAGTGTGAATCTTCTCTAATCCAAGCTGTCCTTCGTCCAATTGTGTCTGGATGAATTGGTAATGGAGTTGAATGTGCTTTGTCCTAGCATGAAATATTGCATTCTTTGCAAAGAGAATGGCGCTCATATTATCACTGTAGAGCTTCACATCCTTCTGATCCTTGCCCAATACTGCCATAAATTTCTTTAGCCAGATCATCTTCTTACATGTCTTTATGATGGCAACGTATTCTGCCTCTGTGGTGATATCAACATGATATTTTGTAACCTAGAGATCAAGTTCACCGCTGCACTTCCCAATGTATACACATAACATGTAGTGGTTCTTTTGCTATCAATATCTCCTGCAATATCTGAGTCTACATAGCCCTGTAAAACAATGTCAGATCTTTCAAAGCATAAAGTTTTGCCTGCTATACATTTCGGATACCTTGGGATCTACTTGACCGCATCCTAATAGTCTTTCCCTGGGTTTTCCATGAATCTGCTAACCACTCCCACTACATGGGCATTATCCGATCATGTGCAAATCATCACGTACATCAAACTTTCAATTGCTAAAGCATAAGGAACCTTCAGCATATGTTCCTTCTCTTTTTCAGACTTCAGCATTTGTTCATTTGATAAGCTAAAGTGACTTGCTAAGGGAGTGCCCACTAGCTTTGCTTTATTAATGTTAAACCCTTTCAACATTTTTTCAACATATTCCTTCTGCAACAGCTTTAGAATTCTTGCACTTCTCCCCCTATTGATTCTCATTCTAAGAATCTGCTTGGTCGGCCCCAAGTTCTTCTTGTCAAACTCCTTTGACATTAATTCTTTCAGCATCCTTATCTCCACCGTGTACGATCTTACGATCAACATATCATCCACATACAGCAATAGAATGATATAGGAGGCCTCACACTATTTTATATAGCAACAGTGATTCGCCTGGCATTTCTTGTACCCTGATTTTGACATGAACCTATCAAATGTTTTGTACCACTACCTTGGCACTTTTTTCAAGCCATAGAGGCTCTTACTTAGCTTTCACACTAGCTCAGCCTTTCCTTTCTCATGAACCTTGTACCCTTCAGGTTGTTGCATGTACAACTATTTCTCCAGCTCTCTATGAAGGATTGCAGTTTTAATGTCCATTTGCTCCAGATGCAAATCCTCAACTGCAACAATATTCAGCACAGCCCTGATGGTTATCATCTTCACAACTGGGGCAAAGATCTCACTATAGTTGACCTCATGCCTTTGCTGGAAGCTCTTTACTACATGCCTAGCCTTGTAGCGCTTGCTCCCATTCATTTTTTCCTTCATCCGATAAACCCACTTGTTTTGAAGGGCCTTCTTCTCAGTTGGTAGAGGTGCCAACTCCCATGTCTCCTGTAAAATAAGTGTTGTAGTCCTCTCTAGATAACTAGCTCATAGAAATCAAATTTATCCTTAGACATGGCACATATCTAACATCCTTGTGCTTCCAAACTATGTTGCTTGATAGCTGAACATCCACATTACCCCTGCCAATGATGTCGTATGCCATATTATCTCCAAAGTATATGTTCCCTAAGTCACCTTTGGTGTAGTTCTTGAAGGCACTCCTTGATGGAGTTGCATGAAAGGATGCGTTTGAATTATCTACCCATGACTCCATATTGACAAGTGAGAGGATCAACACTTCATGATCCTCCTCAGCTGAAACATTCATAGTGGGGTAAATCATTTTACCACCGCCACTTAACTTATTCAGAGTAGGGCAGTCCTTTTTGAAGTGACTGCCTTCCCACAATTCTAGCAATCTAGCTTTACTTTTCTGGGTATTGATTTTACTCATCAAGACATTGACCTATTTCTGTTATGTCTCCTTTCAATGTGTCTTCCTCTATTTTCAGCATTCAGTGCTGAGGTAGATGCCTCCACATGGGATTTCTTCCGCACCTCCTCATTCAACACAAGCCTGACAATGTCGTCGAATCTCAATGATGCATTTCCTAATGAATTGCTGATGGATATAACCAGCCCATCCCAACTGTCTAGTAATGAAAAAGTAAACAATAAAGCTCAGACCTTGACAGACTATAAATACACGACCGCGCTCACACGCAAGTGTACGTGGTCTGAAGTAATAAGTGGAAAGTGTTAATTTCCGGGAATTTATCGATCCTCAGAGAATTGGTTGATTTGGCACTAAGGTGTGTCTATTATCACTAATGTTTAAGCTACAACGTATTTGGATGAGTTGGTCTAAAAATTAGCACAATAATCACTAAGCAAAAAGAGCAAGTTGAGAGAAAGAGGAGAGTTGGGACCATCCCACATGCCATGATATAACAATTATGTATATTAATTTCTCAAGTTTTATCATTCATTTTAATTAATATCAAGTGTACATTGTTTTCATTGAGTTTAACTCAAGGTCTTACAAGTTCAAATCTCGTGCACAAAATGAACTCACATTTGGTTCTACTTTGGCACAAAGATTCATGTAAGGTTCTTTGGATTTAAATTTTAATCTTATTCTCTTGATCAAGGAGAGCTTGATTATTAAATCTTAGGATCTTACAAGCATTGATTTCCACTACGAGCATCACTCGCATCTCACATAGTTGAGATGGGGATTCATATATTGGGCTCAATGACTATGTCACTTAGTTCATGAGCACTCAACACTTCCTTCCTCTACCTCAATTATGTTGAGCTAAGGAGCTCATTTAGTGGGTCTTAGTATCACTTGCATCAACACTTTTGTTGAGCTTAGATTGAAGTGCATTGAACTCAGAAACTTTGTCACATAGTTCCAAGCTTTCATGCACTCAAACGCTAGCATCTAACCTAAGGTGAGCTAAGGAGCACAAGATGATTAGTTCTTGAACTTTTTTAATTCCTTACTCTTATTCCACATTCAAGACCAAATTAGATAAAATATTTTTTAGCAAGATATTAAGATCACAAAATAAATTATGCTTGAGGAAAATATTTATACATTAATATTTCATCATACACATGGGACTTCACCCCAACCCTCCCCAAGGGAGTTTAGCTACTCATTATAAAAGAAAAGAAGAAAAACACATACATGGATAAAGATCCTTTCATGATCAACTAAAAAGAAAATACAAGAATAGAGTTTAGAAGATACTAGGAATGCTCCTTTGGAAGTTCTCTGGAATCCTTCTCCTCCTTCTCAATGTTCCCTTCTTAGGTCACTAGTGCTGTCTTCATCCTTCTCCTCTAAAGCAAGAGCTTGCTTTGCCACCCTTGGGGAGTTCTTCTCTTCCTTGGCACTCCTCCTTACTTAGTGGATTTTTGGCTAAAATTGTGAACCCTCCTTAAGTCAAGAGGAGGGGTATTCATAGGAGGGGTTGCCTTCTTCTTCTTTAATTCAAAACAGAATTTCCATTTAACATTCTGAACTCATGATGGCAAAATCCTCCATTGATGCTGTGGTGACAAATATCTTCATTTGTTTACCCAAAATATCACCTCAAGACCTTCTTTTTCAAATAAAATATAGCAGCTACAGGGAATGATGGCTGGGGACAAAATGCAGGATAGAGGTCATATCCCCAGCTGCAATAAATGCTGTCTAGAAAAAAAATGTGGTGAGCCGCTGCAGCGCGCTGCGGCGTGCAATGGTCCTTAGCAAATTTGCTAAGTCCCCTGCTGTCGCGCGCTACCACATTTGAGCTTTGGAAGATGTCCCGCTGTAGCGCGCTGCAGCGGGTCATTTTGCAAATTCTACTGTTTAATTACTTCACTTTTCATTTTTTAAAGTAACAATATTTCCACTGCAAACTGCTGCAGTGCGCGACCGCGCGCTGTAGCGGCTCATTTTGCCAAAAATACTGTTCAATTAATCGATTTTCCCATTTTATAAAGTTGGAAATATTTTCACTACAAATAGCTGCAGCGCGCGAACGCACGCTGCAGTGGCTCATTTTGGAAAAAATACTGTTCGATTAGTTGAGCCCCTATTTATAAAGTTTAAATAATTCCGCCGCAGCCCGCTGCGGCGCGCTACTGCACGCTGCAGCGCGCTGTAGCAGATTTCCTTTAATAAATTTTAAATATTTCCAGAAATGCCTCAGAACTCCCTTGGATGCCTTTTCCCTGAAAAAGATAAAAAAATTGATTTTAGGAGCATCATAAAGATCTGAAATGAATGAAATTCCCCTTTATTTTAGATATAATTTATGGATTCATCAGATCTCATCATCAAAACTGATGCCCACCGAACTTAACTGGCTCGTCACTGTGTTGAACCCATTGAGGTGTTCAGTCACTGAATAGCCTTCCATCATCTTCATGTTAAATAATATCTTCATTAAGAAAACTTTATGCAAAGCTGAGGGCTTCTCATACATTCTCATCAGAACATTCATAAGGTCTGTAGTAATTTTCTCATTAACAATGTTAAAAGCAATAAAAGAAGATAATGATAAATGAATCAAACCCAGTGTTGTTCTATCAAGAACTTCCCATTCTTCAGCATTCATAATTGCATGTTTTTTATTGGCTCCTTTCAAAGGAAGATATAAATTCTTCTAGTAAAGAAGATCCTCTATTTGCATTTTCCAGAATGCAAAGTTTGTTCCACTAAATTTCTCTATCTTGTGTTTCATCTCATCGGCCATTGCTCCCACTCAAACAACAAACCCTTCCAACAAGGTGTCCTTCGCTCTGAAACCACTTGTTGGGAAATTAATCTTAGCGCCACTGAGAACACTCTCTGCATCGAAAGCAATTTGACAAGAGCGCTCGATTGAGGATCTGCGTTGCGTTGACGATTACAAAGCAAATCTAAAATCACAAACCCACTTTTAGAAAATCACAGCACATGCATGCAAAGACGATCAAGCACAAACATGTAAAACATCCAAACACCAAAGATTACGTGGAAAATCCAAGAATGGGAAAAATCATGGAGTCACACCATAGAAAAATCCAATATAAAACTTAAAGATTACATAGTTACAAAGAGCTTATCCCTTAATTAGAAATACACAAACTCTTACTCTAATATGGAAAGGAGAGCAAGCAACCACCACCAGGAGTCTCTTCTCTAACATGTAAGGGGTTTCTTGCACAATAGCTTCCTTAGGGCTTCACCTTGGAATCTCCTCCTCACATCAACAGACTGCCTCCAATCTGAAAAGCCAACATAGTAAACTCCTCCCAACATGTTTTCTTAAGTACCCAGCTCAATTTTGGACCCTGAAAGGTTTAAAATACCCTCCAATTTACTCAGGGCATAACCTAGACTGGAATAAAACTCTGCCACGTGCTACGGCGCGCCGTAACACCTGTATTTCAAATTGACTGCCACTGCGACACGTGGTAGAGCACGCCTTTAGAATCGACAGCGACTTGGGATGGACCTGCTGCGGCATGCTATAACTCTGATTTTGGCTGCGGCGTGCTGCAGCGCCGATTTTAGCTGCGATGCGCTATAGCGACAGTGTTGCTGCTGGACTTCACTCCTTGTTCCGAATCTCCTCGAAACCTCTTAGAAGCTCACTGGAGCACTATTAGCATCTTCATGATGGAATAAGTGGTCTCCATAACAAAATAGAGATACACATGAAGCAAGCACATGGTTATGAAACTCAAAGAAAGAATAAACTAATTTGCAAGCTCAAAAAAAGCCTATATAGCTTGAAACTGGTGATTAGATAGTAGTACAAGAGATTTGATAGGTTTTCATTAGATAGAAGGTACAAGAGATACAAGTGAATCACTGATGCTACTTAAGAAAATTTGACGCATCTTATATTATTCTACTTTTGTATGTAAATGATATGCTAATAACAAGATTAAAATGAAAGAGATAAGGAGATTGAAGAAATATTTGTCCAAGAATTTTAACATGAAATACTTGGGGTCAGTAAAGTATATACTTGAGATGAAGATCAGATTGAAGAGCAATGCAATGGTACTGAAGCTATCTCAAGTGGAGTATTTTGAAAAGATGCATAAGAGATTTAACATTAATGAGGCAAAGCCAGCTTACACTCCCTTAGCAAGTCACCAACTTATCAAAGGTAGCGCCCACCTTTCAAATTGCCTAAGACTTGGGATGGACCTGCTGCAGCGTGCTATAGCGCCAATTTTCTTTGCGATGCGCAGTAGCGCCAACGTTGCTGCTAGACTTCACTCCTTGTTCTGAATCACCTCAGAACCTCCCGAAAGCTCACTAGAGAACCATTAGCATTTTCATGATGGACTAAGTGGTCTCCACAGCACAACAGAGACATACATGAAGCAACCACATGGTTATGAAACTCAAGGAAAGAATGAACTAATGTGCAAGCTCAAGAAAAGCCTATATGGCTTGAAATAGGTGACTAGATAGTAGTACAAGAGATTTGATAGGTTTTTGTTGGACATAAGGTACAAAAGATACCAAGTGGATCACTGATGCTACTTAATAAAATTTGACACATCTTATATCATTCTACTTTTGTATGTAATTGATATGCTAATAACAGGACTAAAATGAAGGAGATAAAGAGATTGAAGAAATATTTGTCAGAATTTTGATATGAAGGACTTGGGGTCAGTAAAGTGTATAATCAAGATGAGGATCTATTTGAAGAGTTGTGTAATGATACTGAAGCTATCTCAAGTAGAGTATGTTGAAAAGGTGCTCAAGAGATTTAACATTAATGAGGCAAAGCCAGTTTACACCCCCTAGCAAGTCACTTCAGCTTATCAAAGGAGCAAATACCAAAGACTGAGATGATATAAGAATACGGAGAAAGTTTCTTGTGCTACAGCAATTAGGAGCTTGATGAGTCCATGATATTCACAAGTGTGGATATATCACATTCAATGGGAGTGTTCATCAGGTTCATGAGCAATCTCAGGAAGCCCCATTGGAAAGCAATCAACTGGATACTTAAATACCTAAGAAACACTGTGTACAAATACCTATGCTTTGAGAAGTCCATGATTGAGATACATGGATATGTAGACTCTGATTTATCTATAGAGATTGATACAAGGATAAATAAGATTGGATAGGTATTTATATTAGGGAGGGTTGCGATGAGTTAGATCTTCGTGCTTCATAAGATAGTCATTTGATCTACGATAGAGGTAGAGTATGCCGTCATTACCGAGGCAAGCAAGGAAATGATTTGGTTGAAGAGTTTATGGTAAAGTTAGATAAGGAAAATGTGGATGTTGATAGTCTGAGTGCCATTTTTGTAGATAAGAATGTAACATTTCATACCAAGAAAAATCACATTCAGATGTAGAACCATTTCATTTAATCATTACTAGAAGATGTTGAGTTAGCATTTGAGAACATTCACATGTAGAAGAATCTAACTATCATGCTCATGAATTCAGTGATTGTTGAAAAATTGAACACTTGCTAAGCTTCAGTTGTCATCAAAGGGTAGAGAAAGCAGGGTGAGCCACACCACATCTTTCACACAATGATGGAAGTCAAGTAGTATAAAATCCAAGATTAAAGATAGATTGATGAAATTGATCTCCAAGTGAGAGGTCGTTATGGTGTGGAGACCAATTGGATCATCAAGGGAAAAGCAAACGATGTCCTGGTGGGTTCCAGGACAAGCCTTCAGCAACCAACAGCATGCCTGATCAAAGATCTTGGTGCCCAGGCACTCCAGAGAGACCAAAGCAGACGCCCAGGCACCTGTAGAAATTATTTCTGGGAGTGACGCGTCCTAAGCTGTTTATAGCACTTATGGGGGGCTGATTTGGGGTTCCATTTAGATGCTAACATGTTATGTTAGGGTTTTGTATGTATCATTTCTATGGGAGAGCATTGTGGAGGCTAAGGAGCATGAAATCCTTATAGTGAGAACAAGGAGAAATCTGAGACAAAAGAAGAAAAAGAAGCTCAAAGGTGGTGATTCATTTCTTCTTCTAAGCAATTTATAAGTTCTCTGTAACCCGATAATCATCTTTTGATAGTGAATTTTTTTTATGGTGATGTGGCTCTATGATTCTTCCCATTCTTAGATTTTTCACTCAAATTCTTTTATGTTTGTACGCTTGTGTGCTTGTGATTGCATGTGTTGTGTTTATTTTTGTTTGTGTTTGAATATTTTTGTGTTTGCTTCGATGGCTCTCAGCAGTCAAACCCCGGTCCTATGAATTTTGTGAGATTTCCTCTCCTAATATTGTGAACTCATTCAAGTATTCGTCAATAGAAATGCATCGTTGCATCTGAAAATGGTACATAACTTCGCACCTCCACATGCTGAGTTGTTTTCGCTGTCACAATTAATAATAATGTTTAAATTAAATTTTTTTATTCATTTGATGTAATGGAAATTGATTTAGTGATTTTATTTCAAGAGCAAAAATTGAATAATAGTGAACTACAATATTTTATTAAGTAATCAAAGTGCATCATTCATACTCATGTGAATGTTCCTCACAATACATGTAGCAACTGTTTGTTTAATTATCTTTTAATAATAGAGCATCCATTGTTCTTCTGCAAGAATCAGGGCGGAGCCTGTGACCCTTTAGGGTTTTGTTTCAAAGTAAAATTTGAAAAAGAGTACACAACAATTATTAGAATATCTTAAATTCTTTGTAGTATACATTATAATGAGTTTTTTAAAAATTTATCATTAATTTGGGATTTAGTTTAGTCAATAATATTTAGATAGTGAAATAAAAAAAATATTTATTTGAAAATTAATTTATAATTTGAATTTATTATTTAAATTTTGAATTAATTTTATAGTTTTACACGTTTATTCAGTAATTGAATTTCGCATATTTATTTTTAATTAAAGCTGAAGTTTTGCTGTTTTATTTTATTTGTAAATTTGATTATTTGCATCACAATAAATAAATATCAATTCTCCGACGAATCAAACGATTAGAAGGGAAGTTCGTACGCTTAGGGGGAGAGTGCTGAATGATTAGGGGAACAATTCAAGCAAGCTCTGCATTTGCCGAAGGCCTTCTGCTGAGAGCGTTCCTTCATCACTCTCAAGCGAAGGAAGGTCTTTGGCTTCGAGATCAGAGACATAGCTCCGCGTTCGCCGAAGCCCTTCGGCTGAGAGCGCTCCTTCATCACTCTCAAGCAAACGGCCTTTGGCTTCGAAATTGGAGGCATAGCTCCGCGTTCGCCGAAGCCTTCGGCTGAGAGCGCTCCTACGTCACTCTCAAGCGAAGGTCTTTGGGATCTCATCTCCTCCAGTCTTAACTACATCATCGTCCTTTTGGGATATATAAATATAATAATTGTGGAGAATTTCGTAATTTAGTTAATAGCCTCTGCATCAGTCTTATTTATTTGGGAAGAAGTAAATGGCTGAAGACCAGCCCACAATGACTAAATATGCACAGGATTAATCACACAATAAAAAAAGGGGGACGGAAGGAGACTCCCCACCTCGAAAATAGAAAAAAAATGAATTTCCTGATGAGCATTGCATTCTGTTCGAGAATGGGGAACTGATTTTTTTGATTTTCGCAGCACAGTTCAAAAGACTCTTTAAAATCAACTGAACATTTGCACCTCACTAGCGATCAGAACGTTGTTGTTTGAACCTTAAAATTTAACTATGGATGAGTAAAAGGCCATTTGGAGTTTTTCCGGAAAGGGGCGCTCAGACGCGCCCAGCCGCATGAGAGACAGCAAGTTCTGACGCGCCCAAGCTCCTGACTGACTGAAACCTAGGTACTCGGTTGCTCATGAAGCAGAAATAGACCCGAGGCATGGGTGCTCAGGCGCGCCAAACTCCTGCGTATTTACAGGCTCAATTTGAGGGGCTTATAAATTTGTTCTTAGCCTGTTTTAGGGCATCCTATTGTTATTCTGCTATTGGTATATGGTGGCTAATCTTGGAGGCGGTTAGAGCTCCAATGGGACTTAGGTAAGGGTATCTAAAACCTTAGAAATTATAATCTCTACTCCTATAGTGAAAAATTCTCTTATTCTCTTCCTATGGATACAGGTGTTCACTTTGAAGCACGTTAATCTTGTCTTGTACTGTGATTTAGTTTTGTCTATTTTCTTTCTTTGCTTTACTGTGTGATTTTCTCAACGAATACATGTTTGTTCCGCATTGCTTGAACCCCTTCCTTTCCAGCAAGTGATATAATAGCGCGAGGTTGTGCTACACTATTAAGGTTTGGTTTGAAGTTGTGTACTTTTGTGGTTGAGTGTTATTAAAGCAAAAGGAAAGCATTGGAGATAGAGAAGAATATGTGACTGGTACTTCAAAGGAGTGCTTGGACATAGATGGCTATGTAAGAGTTCGACGATAGGAGAAGCAAAAGGCCGCGTAGCGGATAGTCTTCTGATTCGTCAGTGGTGGAGAGAACTTCTCACTAAGTTGTGACACATCCGGCTAAAATTGATGTGGTCATGTTTGATAGAAAGAACAACTTTGCGATGTGGAAATGCGAATTGACGGATGCACTGTGCGTTAAACCTGGAGTATGTTCTTAATGCGAAGAGAAACTAGAGGAAATATCGAAGAGGGATTGGATCAAAATGAATCACAACGCTTGTAGTTTAATTTGAAATTGTTTGGCCCAAGATATCAAGTATGACGTCATTATGAAAACTAAGGCGTAGAAGTTGTGGAAATTTATAGAGACCAAATAATTGACAAAGAGCATGAAGAATCGACTCCAGATGAAATGCAGCTCTATTAGTTCCATATGACAATGGGGATTTCCATAGATTAGCAGCTCAATAAATTCACAAAGCTATTGGTTAATTTGCTAAATATGGATGAAATTGTAAAGATTGAACACAATACTCTACTTTTGTTGAACTCATTTTCAGATGAGTTTGAGAACTTCACCATGACACTAATTCATGAAAAAGTTGCCTTGAGATATGAGGAGGCGCTGCAACCATTTTGAACTACAAATTCTAGAGAAAGGATAAAGAGTCTATCAAATCAGAGATGGCAAAGGATGTTACACTACAAAGAAGAAAACTATGAAAGAAGAAGCAATGGCCAAAGAAGAATGTTAATTCCCAAAAGAGAGGAAAGTTCAAAGGCTACAGCATTGGGCGCAATCAGTGTGCATTCTATTTGAAGATAGGCACTGGAGGAAGGATTGTCGAAAGTTGAAAGAAAAACAACGGGCTGATGAATCTTTTGAGGCAATGGAAAATGTAATTCAGAATGTGTGGAAGCTTCAGACTCAAAGGTATCTCTTGTTACTATTTACATGGAGCTGAATTATGGATACTGGTATGATTTTTCATATTTGCTCCCAGAAGGATTTTTTTTGTTTGTATAGAGAAACATACATTGGTGCAATCACAATGGGAAATGATGTCACATATCGGATTGTAGGAGTTGGAAGTGTGTTGATTAGGACACATACATGGACAGTTCAAGAGATTAAAGAAGTTAGACATATACCAGAGATCAATAAGAATCTATTGTCTATTAGGACCTCAGAAGCCAAGGGCTTTAAGATAGTGATAGAGGTAGGAGTCCTGAAGATCGGCAATGATGCAATAAATTACTTGAGATGAGTCAGACAACATAACTTCTACTATTCTTAGGAAAGTATAATGACAAGTTTAGTATCTGTTGCAAAAGATTTAGATGGTGCAATGACTATTGAGCCCCGCCCCCAATCCACAACAAGATTAGAACAAGAGTGGTGTGTCATGCTGGCAAATCCCTCACTTATCATTAAATTTAGGTGTAATCCTCAATCCACTAATAAGGAAAGGATGTGCCCTAAATAATGCAGCAAAATCATTCACTAAGTATATATATTCATCAGAATGCGGAAGCAAGGAAAAGTAAGGTGCTACATCCAATTCATCACAATAAAAGTAAGAAGTAAGCATGCAGCTCATAATAAAATAATATAGTAAAAGAACATACATGGGTACTTGAATTATTACTTCAATTTTAAGATAAGTTTAAAATGAAATAAATCACTCGTCCTCACAAGCGGAATAAAATGACGGTTAATCTACTGATCTTCTACCCTGACCTGATGCTTTGTGGCAGCCGCCCCTTAATCAACTAAGTTTAAGAGGTGGTCGTCACTAGTACCATGGATATTAAAATAAGAATATATATCCATAATACTAATAATAAGCTGAGCAAGATCTAACAGAAACATGTATATAGTATAACATTGCAAAACAAGTAAAAGGAGGCATCCAAACACAGACCACATTTGTTCATTCATATATAATACATTAAATACAGAAGAATGAGAATACTTATTTATTACATTTTTCCTTAAGAAATCTCAGCAAAGAAGATTGAAGCATATCTCCTTGAGCAACCCACACCTTACTTTAACCTTCTATCAAGCTAACTCCTCAAGCGTTGGATTTGACATATACTCCTGATTTGTCATATATACATATATGATAGGGCACAGCCAAAAAAAAGAAAAATCTAGTTAGACTTTAATAAGTCTAAGTACAATTTAAAGATGTTCATGAGTTTTTATGATATCACCATTTACTTAAACTATACAAAGTAACTAGCATGGGTGCAGTAAGCATACAAAGAGAAGGATAAGTTATAAACATAGCATTTATAACTAAATAATATTTGAGGCAAAAAGACACACCTCAAAGTAAACTAAGCAAGGATAGGCATACACGAATAATACAGTAAGTAAAAATATTAAAAGAAAACTCTAATTTTAAACGTGCTGATGATCATTTGAGATATGCTGATTTAGAACAATAAATCTAAAAGTGGTACTTATAGTAAGCAGCAAAAAATCTAGCATCCCATAAGTATGTACATGTGAGCAGGTAAGTAAAGTAAAGCTGACTGAAATAACATGTATCATTAAAATAGTAAGCATTAAACAAAAAATAAGTATGTATAACTGCCGTATCAGAAAATTGGCCAGTCGAGCCCAGCATAATTCCCAAAGCCTTTCTAGGCTAGGGCAGACAGAAATTCCCAAAGCCTTTCTGAGCTAGGGTAGACAGAATAGTACAGCAGACTGAAGAGGCAGTAAATACAAATGTAATAAATTTTAGCTATGTTACTTTTGATTTTATGGACACGTCTAGAAATAATTGATAAGTCAAGCATGTCTGCAAGACTATACGGGTTCCAAGGTTAGCACACACTCTTCAATGAGTAATGTTAAGCATCTTTATTGCTCCTTACCCCTGTCCATTATGATAAATGTGCACCAGAACCTACCAGAATATAACTGAACCCAAGGTAACTGTTATCCTAATTATTCTAAGTTTTTATTTCATGCATAAAGTTCTCTTACATGACATGTTCAAGGAAAAAAACTCAAATATAAGGTATGCATAGCACAAAAATTAAGTAGTAAGCAGGGGATGCTTCTACACATAGTGATATCATTTATTTTCTACTTAACCATTCTAACTATTCAATCATGTGACAAGTCATTACAATCTTAGGATTTGGTTATTTGATAAATCAATATCTCTTATTAGTTAGCTAACGATATTACACGCTGGTTCTCTTATGTAGGAGAAATCAATAAGACATAAGCTTAAGTTCAAGATAGAATCAAAATATCTTAATCCTTTATAAGACTAAATGATTTAACATGCATAAATTAATGCAAGAAATAAATCACATATTATTAAGTTGCTCATTTGTAATAAATACAAATTGTGGAACAATAATCAAGGTAATTTATCCTAAACTCTTCATATTTTAACAGGGTGGTAAACATAGCATGCAATTTATAATATTTCTTTTAAAACAGGTTACAAAATAATATAAGCTAGCATATAATTCAAGAAAGTAAAAGTACAAAAGCAGCAATAAGAACTATGCAAGTGATGTATGCACTTAGTATAGAACTAAATAAACAATTTAAATTGTTAGAACTCAATACAAGTTTTAAGTACGTAACGTACCTTTATAGTGCAGCTTCACAATTATGAACCCATTGAAGATGATTCTTTATTATAGCCCCATTATGGTCAACAATAGCATTAGCTGAATTAAAGTAGTAGAATAAGCCTAAATAATGAATCAATTGAGTTATTAATCATTAAAGATTATGGGTGCAATAGACAATAGAACCTTAATAAGGTCATTTATGATTATTTAAGGATATTTGAAATCAATTCACTATTTTCAGCTATTTCTAAATGTGCATGATATTTACAAAATGAACTATATTACTTTTGTTAGGAGCATTAAGAAAACTTATACATGCAAATAGACTTTGAACAATTCATTTACAACTAAATCAAGTGATTGATAAAACAAACTTTGGCTTTTGATATACACAACTTAGTAATTCCAATGCCTATGATCATAAAGTTAGCATGAGGATGCATACATATTTGAATATTCATACTTACCCAAGTTTCATTATTTTATTTCAGGTTTACAAAAAGTCAGGGAAGGACATGAATTCAAATGAACTTATATGCATGCTAAAGATGTAGGTAATCAATAAAGAGATGAAATAATCAAACAATTTACATTCAAATTCTCTAAAGATGCTCGAACATGCTTTAATAACATTTAAAAAAAATGAAATCAAACTCATCACTAAGCTAACTTGTTCATACAATCATTACATGATTATTTAATAGAGGGGGGTTCACTAATTACTTAAGCATTTCAAGTATTCAAACTTAGTTTCATCACTTATCCTAATTAAATTCTTAGATACATATGACAAGATAGCTATGATCCAATATAATTACATGCTAAAAAGGTGACAATTTTGATAAATATGTTGAACTTTAATCTTAACATAAAAGGTGTCAATATTGTATTTAAACAATAACATTATATTGAACAATGGTGATATATAAATGTTGAGGTTAAACTTGTTATACATCATGAGATAAGAAAACAACATATTACTATATATGCTCTGCATTTGATAAGAAAAATCATACGAATGGAAATCTAATAATTCAGTGCATAGTTTAAAAGCGTTTGCATTACAATTAATATGCCAAATAAAAATATAAAGTTGAGTGCTGAATTCACAAGCACTTGCAATAGCATTCTATCATAATATTGATACTAAAACGAATAATTGCAAGAATGCTTGAATTCCATAAATTAGTAAGGATTCTTGGATCATAAATCAAATAAGGTGCGATAATTTTCATCTCAGATATAAGTACTATTGAACATCAGAAATAATTTTTCATCTCAGTTGTGAATTAATACTGAGAATTATTGTGGTTATCGATAACAAATAGTTTTAGAGATTATTGCAAAGTAGTATTGCTGCATCACAATTGATCACCATTAGAAGATCATGTTTAGGCTATTTTTAGGAAATGAAGTTGGTTCTACTTACTGCAAGGAGGATATGGATGTAAATGTTAATTTATAGATGGAGATACATTCTCCTTTTATATTCCCATAAGCAACTAACATTTTAAATCTTATGGGTTGATGGAACTATGCTTCCTCAACCCTAGAAGACCATCAAAATTGCTCTAAGTTTCCAATATTTGGCTTTGTTAAGGTCATAAGTTCTCATCAAAATCTATTGAGCTTTCATCGGATCAAATTTTTTTTGAGATATAAATACAACATTGAAACTTTAATATTTGCAAAAAAAACACGCTTAAGTGTTTGTTCTGTAAAAATAAAAATTCAGGCTCTCAGATATCAATATATTCTTAGGGTTTTTCATATATAGCACTCAAATTTTTATAATATGCATGCTTGTTTTATAAAGATTAAGGAATGGGTGTAATGTAATCCAGCACCCAAACTTTAATAATTACAAAATAAAGCACAAAAGTGATTGATACTAAAATTAATTTAATAATTACAAAATAAAGCACAAAATAATAAACAAAACATTCAATCTTGCTGTGATTGATACTAAAATCATGCATTAACATTTCTATAGAAGCATTAAAATATCTAAAAAGGTGATGATGATTTGAGGGAGAGGGAAGACCAGCTTGCATGAGGGAGAGGGAAATGCTCGGCGCTTCCTTGAAAGGTCAGGCGATAGATGACAGATCTCTCATCGAAGGAGGAACATCACAAGATCTGTCAATCTCTCTTGTGCCAAATGGAAGGGTCGGAACTTCCTACGCCCAGCCGTGGAGGAGAAGAGGGTGATCGGTGCGTGGAGAGGAAGAGGAAAGAGGAGATGTGATCCATTCGAATGAGAGGCTTGCGATTTTAGGTGGATTAGTTAAGGAGGGAGGGTTTCGGCTGAGGGAAGAGGTATTAAGCTAGGTTTTAGAAAGGTTAGGTTAGAAGAGGGGCTATTAAATATCCAAATGAACTGCTGAGAGCCACTCGATCAAAATCGAGTGGCTAAAAATCAGCTGAAATTCCATGCTTCGATTAAATGGACAAACAAATTCTAAAAATTATGAATTTGGTATCGAAACGAGCATCTTGACGGGATGAACACAATCGTCCAAAAATTATTGAATTTCGACGAGTATTTTATTTTATATTAATTTTTAAATGAAAAACTTTAAAAATTTCCCACGATTAATCTAGGAGCTCAAAAATTTGTGAAATATAAAATATAATATCCTCATATGATGCTTAACTTAAATATACAAAACTTTATAAATTTTAACTTATGTTTTATTTATTATCAACTCCGGAAATTTAAACTTCTCAAATTTATTTAGGACGATCCGGGATCTCGATTGCGCTCAAATTTTGGTAGAAGGATCTCCTCAATATGCTTTATTTGAGGATATTTTTTTTTACTTAAATAAAAATTCTGATTTTGATTTAATCCTCTCAAATTTGGAGTTAATCTCTCTAGTAACAATCTCGGGTTGTTACATGCTCCTCTAAGAATGGCTCTTCTTCAAGTACAAGGTCCTCAAATTGCTCAGAACCTGTCATTATCAGTTTTACAATGACAGGGTCTCAGCCAAAGAAAAAAAAATCTGATTAGACATATTATCTAAGTATAGTTTAGGCTGTTTAAGTTCATGAGTTTTATAATATCACCATTTTACATAGACTATAAAACAAGCAAAGCATAAGGGCGCAACAAACATACAAAGAGATATGAAAAGTTATAAATATAGCATTTATAATTAGGCAATATATGAGGCAAAAGAACTTACATCAATACTAAGCTATGAGAAGGTTAGGCATTATGTATAAATAAAGTAAAAAAGTTCTGAAAGCAAAGGCTCATCATAAACATATTGATGATCGTATGAATTATATAAGTTTAAAAGTAAGCAATCTATTTGTGATATGTATAAGTAAAGGAAATATAGTATCATATAAGTATACAAGTAAGTATGTAAAGTAAAGGCTAACTGCATATAAAAGATAATAATAAAATAGTAAATAAGTATGTAATGATTGTCATATCAGAATAGGGCTAAACTAATCTGCTGAACTGAAAAATGTATATTCTTAGTGTCATCTGAGGCTAAGTTGATAAGTTTCTTAGTATCATAAGAGGCTAAGGCGGAATAACAAAGTATAACTAAACTGAGGAGGCAGTAAGTACAAATGCAGTAATATTTTAGTTATTTATTTTACTTCTGTGAATATATCTAAAATTAACAAGAGTCAAGCACATCTGCAAGATTGTTCGAGTTCCAACTTAATACAACACTCCTCAATGAGTAATATTAAGTAATCCTTATTTCTCCTTACCCCTATCCAGTAAGGCAAAATGCGCATGATCAACAAGTAACTGAACCCTATGCAATTGTTATCCTCAGTATTTTAAGTTTTTATTTTATGCATTAATGTTCTTATATAATATGTTTAAGATAAAGGCACAAAGTATAGGGAATACAAAAGTAATAATAATATAATAGTAAGTTACCCAAGTTAATTAAAGCTAACCCAAGTCCTAATCTTGATCTTAGTATACTAATGATATCATTAGGAGTTCACCACTAAAAACTAGTCCAAATCAGGAGTCAAATGGATCAAATCCTAATTTCTGGAAAATCTAGAAACCTTAGAATTTGACCTATTTAAATTGACCTCAAATTAAAAATCAAACTTTATCATTACGCTCATTGCCCCCAAATTAGATAAGACGATGTTTTGGTGACAATTAGAAGTCATCGGAAATCAGTCTAATATTATAATAATATTTAAATACCCCTAAAAATTAAGAAAATAAAATATTCATTGAATCAAAAATTTGATCTCATCGTTGCATTCCTCACCCCTCAATTAGCTAGGAGTGAGTATTTGGAAATTTTTTGAAGTCATTTAATAATTAAAATTTATTAAATAAAAATAAGAATTTAATTCATTAAATTAATCTAATTATTTTTTAATTAAATAAATAAACTGGGGCGCCGTTATCTACTCAACACTGTCCGCTTTAAGTTGCCTGCGCTGTTTGATCCTCCGTATGATCGGACGGTCGATCCTGACAATCTGATCAAAGATCAGATGGTCCCGGCATTTCGTCCCCCTCGACCACCACGCCAATGTTTCGAGCGAGGACACGTGGCATTCCGCCGCCGAGCTCACCAACGAAGGCCTCCCCGCGCTTAGTAAAATTCGTCTGAATGTCTCTATAGACTCTCTCGAGTCTTAGAACCCCCCCTCCCTCATTTGGTGCATTGAAGCTTGATCAATCCTTTGAACCCTAGTGAACCAGAGCCATCAATCCTCAAGGTACTCCTGATCCTGTTATCCTCTATGCAAATGCTTAGAATTCAATTCGCATTATTATTTTAGTGCTTAGATTGCATTAGCATAGCATCTGATCGAGGATTCATCGACTCGATCGAACCAATTAACCCGATCGTCTACAATAGATACCGTTAGGGATATCCCCGTAAGGTCGAGCCTAGGGCTGGCCCTAAAGTGTGCCGTAGTCCTCCTTTGGCAAAGGTTCAACCGTCATCGGAAAGGTCGTTGCAAGGCCTAGCTGTAACAATGCAGATGTTGTTACCCGTCAATTAGTGATCTAATTGACTCCAAATCTCTTTCATTACTCTTATAATAGAGCTAAAAATCTTCACCTCAAATTTCGTACAATTTGAAGACCGTTTGATAATTTCCCATATTTTCTAATTTTCTGATAATTCTGAAGATACCTAATTTATTTAGATTTCAGAATCGAAAACGAACGTTGACATTGCGTTCCTCACGCCCAAATTAGCTTATGGTGAAATTTTGATGAGTTTTGGAGAAAGTCAAAATTTTCTGATTATTCTATTATATTAATTTGACAAATGAAATAATTAAAATGATTTCCAATTAAAATTTCAAATTCATTTTTGAGTCCGTTACCCCCAAATTAGCTAAAAAACAATTTTTCAAAAAAAAACTCATTACAACATAAATCTAATTAATTGAAATTCTAATAATATAACTTTTATATATATATATATATATATATATATATATATATGTATATAAGTATATATATATCAATATTCTATTGCATACATGCAGCAAACCCTAAGCCTTTCATTCGCACGCAACTGAAAAACCTAAATCCCTATCCATTCGCACGCGATCCCTCTTGGTCCCGAGAGCCTCTTCTTCGACTCGAGGAGGATGTGCGTGTCACTCACCTCTACTCTCGCCAATGGGAGGGCTAGCAAGGAGTGTGCTGCCATCCCTATCTCGCTCGAAACCCATGCCGATCTTACTCCTTATCAACGCCTTCTCATCCTCTCGGCAGAGGGGATTATCCAAAGGTAAAGTAGCGAAGTAACAGCAAACCCTAGTCGAACCCTCTCCACCTGCCGAGGACCTCTTTTAGCCAAAAGGAACAAGGTACTCTCGTTTCGATTCATACCATATGCATAATATTAATCCAAATGCTAATCATAAGATTATGGTGGTTTTTCTCCGGTCTCCTCTTCAATTTCTTATAAAGTGTTTGATACTATTAATCATGTACGCTTATGTGAATTTGATAAAGTGAAAAAGATCTCTGCTAAGTTATAATCACTACTTAGAGATGTGATGAGCAAAATGGATTGATATTTTTATGTAGTTTGTTTCCTTCTGTGAATATCCTTTGATTTCATGTTTCAACTAATAATTATATTAGTTGTCATATATTAGTATGCCCGAAATGAGTATAGGAATCTTCTGCAAAATATAATCCCTTTTGTGTAATATTTTTGTTGATTAATCGATCCTAATTCTGCATATTATACTACTCGTTTTAATTCAAATTAACATACTAGATGCAATGAAGTGATCATACTATACTCTTATACACTCAATTAACTAAGTTTAGAGGAATGGTTATTGACATCTTACAAAAGTTAATATTAATTCAAGAGTGCATCATCAATGACACTAAATAGATGATGAGAAAATATCTCATGAACTTGTAAGGTAGTCATTTAGCATTCAATCAATTTAAAATCTGTGAAAATATATAAACAAAATGTTAAAATATATTTTTATTCACAGGTCTTATTCAATTTCAATTATTCAATGAAAAGTGTATACTTTTTCTATTGTAAAGCAATAACTTAATTCTGAACTTTGAATTTGAAATAACACAAATAATATATTTAATGTTACCTAAATCCTTTTAAACTCTCCGTAAATGTTAATTTATAGTATGAATGGAATAATTAAAGTTCTATATATTGTTAACTTCATGACAATTAAGGCCATGCTATTGTAGAATCTAATATAGTGTTTTTATTATGCATGATGAAAATAGATTGAAGTATACTTTGCTTATTCATGTTATAATAGAATACATAATATATTATGTATGTTTGGGTAATGGGGTTCACTTAAAATAGCTGTACAACTCACATATCATCATTTGTACTTATTGGTTTAATTTGGGCTTACTTCTCAAGATAAATTGCTGAATGAATGTTGAATTTACATTATTATCCTTACTCTCCATGTATACTTTTCTTTTGTTGTCAAAATAAGTATGACTTGGCAAATGATATATAGTTACTTTAGTTATCTTTAGCATATGTTATTATTTGAACTATTAATCATTTAGTAAATACAAATGTATGTCTATTGTCAAACTACTTCATATAAATTTCAGAACCTGAATTCAAATTACTTCTTATGTATATATAACTCATCTCAAATGAGTTTTAAATAAATGCTATCATTTTATTTCATTAGAATCACATGTTGCCATATAATTATGAGATCCAAATGTTGCTATGAATCCTATAAGATTCAAGTTGCTCCCATGTAAATTATGAGAATAAATGCTGCCATCTATGTTTAAAATACAAAAGCTGCCAATGGATTATGAGTAACAATGCTCTCATTCTTTATAAAATCATTTGTTGCCATCAGTTTCATAAGGGAATATATGCTACTGTCTATTATGAGTAAGATCACATGATGCCATCAAATGTATAAGATTCAAGTTGCTCCCTTGTAAATTATGAATCAAATTGCTGTCATTTATGAAAACAAATGCTGTCATTCTTTCTTAATATCATATGTTGCTATTAATGTTAAGAGAAGTAAGTGTTTTTGTTTCCTTGTAAGGTAAGATAGTTGTTGTCATTTATTTAAGTATGAATCACATGCTATCAATAGATGAAGATGAGATTAATGGAATATTAGAATAAATGCTGTAATTGCTTTCATTAACATCAAATGATTCCATTTAGTTTAGTTGTAATTAAATGCTACTATTCATTTCAATAAATTTAATATTGTCATGTATTTCCAAAGAGGAGATCAATGAGAACTTGAGTGGTTCAATGTTGCCATTAATTATAATAAGAGAATAAATGCTGCCATTTATTTTGTGCTCAAATGCTACTATCTTTAGTTTTATAAGATTAAGGGTGACCAAATGTAATTAGTCTTATTCATGTTATCAAATGCTGCCATATATATATATATATTATAATCATATTTTGCCATCAAATAAATGTGAGATAAATATGAGGATAGATGTTGTCATTATTTTTATCATATACTGCAATCTCTTGTTCTTATGAAAGATCAAATGTGATCATATGTGGTAATTGTATAGATAAGAGAAATAATGAGAGCTTAAGTAATTCAATGTTGCTATCAAATGAAAAAGGAGATATGTGTTGCCCGTTATTTCAATAGATATCATGAATAATATGCTGCCATCTTATGAGTTCAAATGCTTCCATTTATGATTAAATGTTGTTATCTTTTTTTTATATTATAAATGCTATCAATTATTTATAGGATCTAAATGTTATGAGATTCACATGCTCTCATTTTCTTATTAGAATTATGCTACCAATTTATATTATTATATTGAATGCTACCATTTATCATATAAAATTCAAAGCTACCATCTATATTAAGGAATCTCAATGCTGCCATGTATTTAGATCTAAATGCTGACAATTCTTTCATTCGAATTCTATGCTATCAATCAATTATAAAAATCAAATGCTGAATCAAATATAACTATTCTTAGCATGTTAAGTTGTAAATTGCTATACCTTGTAAAGCTAATCTAAATAACTGTTGCTCTCTTATTATTGTTGAATTAAATGCAATTGTTATGAAGTTAGTGTAATCAAGTTTCATGGCATATTCTAAGTTCAAATGAAATTAACTATTGCAATATCGAATCTATTACAAATTGTAATATTAAATCAAATGCTATTATTTATTTAAAGTAAATCAAATGCTGAATTCTTTATTAAGTAAATTCATATATTGTTATCAATAAGAATAAAAGCTAAATTCTATTTTTCTTTTCAGATAAAAAATAAATTACTAAATTCTATTTTTTTTTTTGCAAGTTGAGTTGTAAAATTAATATAGGAATGCTAAATTAAATGCTATGTGCAAAAAGTCAAAAAATGCTACTCTTATAAATTGCTAATTTTATTTCTGCATCTCTTTTTATTAGATGTTTAATATAGGATGTATAAACTGCTTTGTTTAGTTTTATATATTTGAAATTATTGTAGAACTGGAAATAAGCAATCCTATAAAAAGGATTAAACTCTATTTTAGAACTGGAAATGAGCAATCCTATAAAAAGAATTGAACTCTATTTTAGAACTAGGAAATGAGAAATCCTATAAAAAGGATTGAACTCTATTTTAGAACTGGAAATGAGCAATCCTATAAAAAGGATTAAACTCTATTTTAGAACTTGAAATAGTCAATGGATTGACTTATATATTGATTATGTAAATTGTTTATTTGAACAAAAACAAAGGAGACTGCCAAAATTTCTAAGAATTTTAGGACTTAGAAATTTTTAAGAAAATATTAGATATTCTCACTTAACAAATACTTAGAAAGATATCTAGAAATTTTAAGTATTCAATTCAAAATATCTATGGTTCATTTTAGGACCTTAGCTCCCAATCAATTTGATTGAAAATAATAGTTTCTTTTTAAGCTTTAGATAAGCTTTTTAAATTTCTAGTTCCCTATAATCATAAGTTAAACTATTTCAAGTTGGATATAATCTATCTCTTTTCTTAACTTCAAAATTACATAAAAATACTAATTTCCAAACTTACATTCATTCTACTTTTATTAAGAATTGACTTAAGATCAAATATCTATAAGTCAATTTGGAGCTTAATTAGTTCTAATCATTGAATAGATTATTAAAATTTAGATAACAAAAAGATATCACATACTTTACAATTATTGAAATTTATTGAATGTTTGCCTAGTTTTGAGTCTCTTTCCTTGAACATTCATTTAATATCATTGTGCATAAATTAAGACTTTCTTAAAATTTTAAAGGGGAATGCCTTATGGCAAATTTGAGTACAAAAGAAAGCGCTTATAATAGGACTTCACATTTTAGAGAGGGTAAATATGAATGTTCAACCTCCCCACTGTATCTGGTTAGGTAGACGTGCTTAACTCCTCGCCCATTCTGTTGTGTACTCCTGCAGAATGAGGTAGTTCCTAAATGTTACTTTAATTAAAGATATAAGAGTCATTTTACAATCTTATTGATTGTAAGAACTCTTCATAACTATTTAGTTATGCTTACATTTTATTGTCCTAGACTATATTTGTCTTAGATTGAGAATCTAAGATTTTTCCTTATTTCCTTTGCTTTACACTCTCTATTTTCAGTATTGTGTATTGCTTACTTCAATTTAATTTAAATACAATGTATGTTACTTAATTTCAAATAATGCTTCACTGTATGTCATTTGCTTACTTAGCATAAATTCCATTGAACATATATTACTTTCATTTCATGCACATAGTAGTTTCTAGCCTTTAGGATGCTTTCCCTTATTAATTTTCAATACAGGCTAGGACTTTAATAAAAGTGAGTATTTTTACTCAACTTATTTCATACTATTTTCCTTACAGTTATGCTTAGTTTATTTTCCCATACTTTACAGCTTTTATAGCACCGCTGCTTACTTTAAATTATAAATTATAATTGTGATATCTTGTTAATCTAAAAACATAGCCAATTTTAAAATG
Organism: Gastrodia elata; assembly: GCA_016760335.1. Lineage (NCBI taxonomy): Eukaryota > Viridiplantae > Streptophyta > Magnoliopsida > Asparagales > Orchidaceae > Gastrodia > Gastrodia elata. Next base: position 27,545,414 of record CM028674.1, on the reverse strand, counting down.
TGCTTAGATTATTTAGTCTAACTATACTTTTTCTTTTTCTTTGGCTTTGCCCTATCATATTTAAATACCAAAATATGATAGATCAAGAGCCCTTCTATTCAGGTGATGCAAGTCCAAGTACTTGAAGGACTTATAAAGAATTCTGCTTCTGCTTAATTTTAAATAGTTTACTTGTATAAGTGAGAGAGAGTGAATTACTTATTACATTTTTTTCTCTCTTACTCTTAGAAAGGTTTGTAATAATTAGATTATAAACTGCTTAAGTTACTTTTGCCTACACTTTTAATTTGTGTTGTATCTTCTATGTTTAAAACTGCTTGGGATGAATAAGTGGATTAATCTAATTGCTTGTATTGTAAATGCTTGCAATATTGCATTTATATCTTCCTTTACATTCATTTTAACTTAACAACTACTCATAAAGTGACTTGGCCACTTAGCATCTACACTTAATTTATTTTCTTCAAATCGAGTGTTGGGTGCTAAGGTAACATCCCAATATTTGAATTAATCTTCTATCCAATTATTGGGGTCGTTACACTAGCCGCTACTGCGCGGGCCGAGCCTCGGTGCCACCGGGATGGGGGTGAAAACCCGTGCTCTAGGTCGGTCCCTGTCGAGCTTAATAGAGAAGCTAACCCTATTTTGGGTCAGGCCAGGTCGACCCGGGCCCAGCCCACATTTCTCTGGGTCCGCATCTGCACACCAGTGTGATCCGTTGCGGAGTTGTCACTGCGGGATTTGTCCGCATGGCAGCTTCTGCCCAGTTGCTAAGGCGGGACCCACTTGTTCCGCCGCACTGGTCCGTGGGGCCCAAGGGCTCTGTCCTGCTTCCCGCATGCAGCCACGTGTCCGCGTGGGCCCACTGTTGTCCCTCGAATGCGGACTGCTGGGTTCTACCGTGTCGCGTGTCGTGCTGTGGTTCGGCGTCGTTTGTTATGGGGTCCGCCACATGTTAAAATAATTATATATTAATTTATCTTTTATTAATTAATTAAATAGTGAGTTATATTATTTAATTTGCATGAAGTAAAATAATCTAATTTAGAAAACTTTAAAGTATCATAACTATTTAATTAATAATCCAAATATATTAAAGGTATATCTCATTCTGTTCAGAAAAATACGAGGAATATTTTGACACTGTTTCATTTCCAGTAGAATGAGTATTTAACATAGTGGAATTTTAGGACCTCTACATAATTATACTAAGACTTTGAACCTTCATAACCTTGGACACATTCACCTAAATATAGTCAATATGGGTCTTAAAGTAATCAGGAGAACCTCAGGAGTACTTTGATAGTATTGATTTTATCATTGGGTAATTAGTTTGACTAATAACTTTTAGGACCCTCACTAATGACCCTTAAAACCTTAGATTTTGATTAGGCCATATGTTAGTAATTTATACTCTGAATGTAGAAATTCAAAGTGCTATCTAGCTTAGAAATTCACCACCAATAGTAAACTGAAATAAAATTTTGGTTTTGAACCCTAGAAATCCTAAGTTGACCAAACTACCCCTAACCTTAGTTAGGTCATAACTTGACCAATTGAGGTCCAATTTGGGTCTACTCCCAGTTAAAGAACTCAGTCTATTATTGTGGCGCCCTGCCCCCTAATCTGCAAGATTAGACTTAATAGGTGGTGTGCCACTCTGGTAAATCTCTCATTTATTATTAAATTATGTAAGATCCATAATCCCCTAATAAGGGAAAGAGATTTCACATAATTAATACAGGGGATCAGTCACTAAATCAATACAAACACAGAGTGCAGAAGTATATAAAATAAGTGGTACATCCATTTCACCATACACCAGACATAAAATGAAATAAATGGCTCTGAAAATAATAGTGCAGAAAAATAACCACAGTCACAAGTACCTGTATTATTATAATATTTAATGAATAATTTAAAAAGACTAAAAATAAATCTAAGAGTCTCTCATCCTCACAAAAAGCTGAAAGAAAACTAGGCAGTGTCTGGCTCTCCTGGCTGATGCTTTTCTTCTATATAAGGCTCCTCTTCTTCAACACCCAGCTCCTCAAATCTATCTGAATATGACATTATTAGTTTCATAATGCCAGGGCCCCAGCCAATAAAAGAAAAATCTTATTAGATAATTATCTAAGTACCCTTTAGGCTAAATATTTTATATGAATTATTAATGTCACCATTTTATACTTAAACACAATAAAAATGAACTGACTAGCATGGAAGCAGTAAGCATACAAGGAATAGGATAAATTATAAATATAGCATTTATAGCTAAGCAAAAATTGAGGCAAAAAGCACACCTCAAGCAAACTGAGCAAGAAATAAGCATACATATATAATGCAGTAAGTAAAAGTAATGAAAAAAAAGTTTATGCCTAAACATGCTGATGATTATATGACATATGCTAATTAAAAATAGTAAGTCTGAACATGGTACATAAAGTAAGCAGTAAAGTCTAGCATCATATAAATACGTACAAGTGAGCAGGTAAGTAAAAATACAACTCACTGAAATAACATGCATCAATAACACAATAAACAGTAAACTGAAACTGAAACTGAAATAGGTATGTAAAACTGTCATATCATAAAATTGGCCAATCGGGCCTCGACAAAAGTTCCAAAGCTTTTCTGGGCAAGGGCAGACAGAAGTTCCCATAGCCTTTCTGGGCTAGGGCAGACAGAACAGAACAGCAAAACTAAAGAGGCAGTAAATAAAAATATAGAATCTTTTAGTTATTTTACTTTTATTTATGTGGACATGTCCAGAAATAGCTGAGGAGTCAAGCACGTCTGCAAGACTATACAGGCTCCAAGCTTAACACACACTCCTCAATGAGTAATGTTAAGCATCCTAAATACTACTTGCCACTGTCTATTAGGGTAAATGTGCACCAAAACTTACCATAATATAATTAAACCTAAGATAACTGTTATCCTAATTATTCTAAGTTTTCATTTCATGCATCAAGTTTTCTTATATTATATGTCCAGGAAAATAAGCACAAAATACAATGAATGCATAGCACAAAATCAAGTAGTAAGCAAGGGACTCTTCTACACATGGTGGCACTATTATTGTCTAATTTAAACCATTATAATTATTCTAAGTTATGCAAGTTTAGGATCTCCAATTTTTATTATTGAGTGTAACTTAGAAGAACATCCTTATAGGTTAAAAAATATTAGGACTAGCTAGGTCCTAATATGATTAATCAATGTCGACTATAAAAGTTAAATAGGAGATCATCACAACCTAGTTTATGAGTTTAGATGTTCTAAACTATAAGCTAACCAAAATCTACTAAGCTAGAGATTATCGATTAAACACCACGAGATTGAGCTTAACCATATAATCCCAAAGGTAAGACTTAAGATCTAAGTTTCAATTTAAATATGATCTAATGATTAAGGCAAATCCTATTTAGCAAAGTCAAACTTAATGGGATGATTCTCCTATCCTGAATCTAAGGTTGAAAGATAAAATAATCAAAAAATTAAGTTGTAAAAATCTAAAAACTAATAAAACTAAGGATTCATTCATTGAATAATTCTATTATTTAATGAATAAAATCTATCCTATGATCTATCCCTAATCTTAGGAATGATCCTAATGTGAAGTGTACAATCCTAAAGAAAAGATAAAGAATACTTTATGAATTTTAACTAAGTTGACCTAATAGCTAATTTTACTCACTTAAATGATTCTAATACAGTTCTAATAATGATTTTAGTGATTTAAAAGATAAATTAGGGCTTAAGAGCGCTTAACCTAAATTTTGGGCAAAATGACCATTTTGCCCTTACTTTAGGGTCTAAGAAGTTACTTTTGATTTAGGGTTCCAAATTAGAATTTTTTACTGCCAAATGGTTTCTTTCTGTCTAACATGCAGATAGATAACAAGTACACTCAATTTAGATAAGAAACGGGTCCAAACTAAAGATTTTGACCTAAAGGATATTTTAGTAATTTACACCTAATAGAATCTTAATTTTTAATTTTTATGCAGTTTACTATTGGTTACTATTCAAGGATTCCATAGAGTCTAAGAACATTAAATTCTGACGTCTAATGGTTAAGTTATGGAGGTTCTAATATTCAGGAGCAATTTGGTAATTTCCAAAGGTCAAAGGGGGCGAAAACAAAACTTTTTTGTTTGAGGTCCAAATTTAGCAAACTTAGTTTCTATAGCTTCCATATAGTATACTGAGTACTATAACAGGGAGTGGACCCAATTTATACTTCAATTGGTCAAGTTATTGCCTAATTAGGGTTTGGTCATTTCTAATTTTCTAGGATTCAAATCTTAAATATTATTTTAGATTATTGATGGCACTAAAATTCTAAGATAGTTAGCACTTGAATTTCTTGATTTAGAGTTGAATTGACCAAGTTACGATCAATTGAAGACTAGGGGCATTTTGGTCATTTTTAGGCGAGGGTCCTAAATTTCACATTTCAAACTAAGCTTCAAATAAGAAAACTAATACTACTACAATAATGGGATTATTCTCCTGAGTATTTTAAGACCCATATTGCCTATATTTGGATAACTAGGCTAAGAGTTATGATGGTTTGATCAGGAACTAAAATGTTACTAGGTTAAATATACCCCGGATCAAATTTTTGATAAGCTTCATTTGATCCCTTTTATTTTTCTGAGTAAAATGAGACCTATATTTAATATGTTTGGATTAATATTTTTAAAGTTATTAAACTTTAAAGTTTGTATTAATTAAATTTAAATTAAGTGATTTTTAATATAGGTTAAGGTAATTATCATGTAATAACTTTACTGTTTAAATTTTAATCAATATCACTAATTGCCTTAATTAATTTAGTTAATTCATTTTGATTTCTAAATTCTAATTAAACTAACTTAAGTAATTAAGTTAATTAGATTGAATTAACCAAAGTTAATTATTACTTTATTAACTATTTTATTATTTATAAATAGGTTAATATATATATATATATATATATATTAATCTGATTAATTAAAGTATCTCAACTAACTTGAAATTTATCTAATTCTACTAATTAATTACTGATTTTTACTTAGTTGAACTGATTTGATTAAGTCAAATGATTAGTATACATATATATATATCTAACTATACTTCTTCTGCTTTTATTATAAGAATATGCATATAACTATATATGTACATATATACACTAATTATTAAATATATAGGTGGGGTCCGCGCCAACCAATGCAACAGCAGCTAACGCACGAAGACTGGGGCCCACAAATGCCACGCAGCGGGCCACCATTTGGGGCAGAGCGGGAGCAGGACCCACCGCGCTTACATCGCGGCAGAAGCGGACCCACTCCATTGTGCGACTACTCATGCGGGACCCCTCAGAGACGGGTTGGGCGGGCTGCTCGTGTCCGACCTGAGCCCACAGGAGACGGTTCGTCTCCCCGCAGACGGTACGCTAGGGTTTGGCGAGCGAAACCCGATCGATCGCCGAGGGCTCGATCGAACACGAGAGGAATCCCGAACGCAATTATTGACATTAACACTAACCATTGAATGCTTTAAAGAAGGATCTAGATTTAGAGAGGTACCTCATCGAGCACCGGAAGAGGGTAGGGTTTGCTTTTGGAGACGCGCCGACAGCCTCTATTAGGTCTAGGGTCCCTCGCAGGGAACCGCCTGCGGTGGGGAGGGGCTTAGGATTATTAAGGGGGGCTGCGGCGGAGCGGCCGAGGCTATGCGATCAGTGATTGGGGGAAGGGACTGGCGTGCGACACGCGTCGCGCGTAATTGGAATGATGAACCTCTGTCGTCTGATCAAAGGATCAGACGATCCTGACGCGCAGTTAAGCGATAGACGGCCCGAGTTCAACATGAGCTAATGGCGGCAGCTGGACTGACAACGCCGTTAACCTTTAAAAATTAATATTTAATATCATTTATTTAATTTCATTTCAATTTTATTAATTAAAAATGAATAATTAATTGCATCCCAATATTTTCCAGTACATCACCCCTAGCTAATTAAGAGGTGAGGAACACAATAGCTGAGTCGGATTTCGATTTCGATGAGTATTGTATTTTCCTAATTTTTTGGGTATTTAAATATTATTAAAAATATTTGACAAAATTTTGACGACTTCCAATTGATATAAAAATATCACCCATTGTTGATTTGGGGGAATTGAGAGCAATGGCGATGTCCGATTTTTTATTTGAGGTCAATTTAAATTGGTCAAATTTTAGGGTTTTTAGATTTTCCAAAAATCATGATTTAATCCATTTGACTCCAATTTAGACTAGGTCTTGGTGGAAGACTCCTAATGACTTGATTAGAATACTAAGACTGAGATTAGGATTTGGGTTAGTCCTAATTGACTTGGGTAACAACTTGGGTTGTTATAGTTACAGGAAAACTATAGTCATTGAGTTTGCTAAAATTTGATCTCAAATAGAAAAGTCAGATTTTTGACCCCTCTTAGCCTTAGATATGGAATAGTTATCTGTGGCGACCGCCCCCAAATCACCCGGATTAGGAGGTGGTCTCATTTAGCAAACCCTCACTTAACATATAGATTAAGGAATATACCTTCTTAATTAAATGCCAAGGGAGGATGTGCCTTAATAAGCAAAGAGTAGCAACGGAAACAATCACTTAAATGAGTATACTATAGTTTATTAGAGTGCGGAAGAAAAGCAAGAGTAACATCCATACAATCTAGATTAACACTATACAACTCAGAATACATAAACATGAAAAATAAAGCAGTTAGATCCTGTATTATTACAAAATGATGATAAAGTTTATGCAATAAAAAGAGTAAAGTCTCTCATGTTCTCACAATATCAGGAAGAAACTATTGATCTTCTCTTGTATGCTGCTCCTCCTGTACCAGATCTCCAAAAGGTCCCATAACCTCGAACAGCACAGAATCTACCATTGTCAGTTTCACAATGGTAGGGCCCCAGCCAACAAATGAATTTACGACCACAATATTACTCAATAAAGTGATGCCCTAATTTTTAGAACTTAGGAAATCGGCGCATGTTTTCGATCGACGAAATACATATTGAACCTAATCGAACTTTTAAATTCACTATCACTATCTACTCATTCTATTGATGTGATAAGTATCTCAACTTAAGCAACAATTAATCAATTTTACTGAGAGTAAGGATAGGTAGAATCGGTACCTTAGGGCTTAGAGTATCAATGAGTCGCAGGACCTGTAGGTGACAGAGCTTCAGGTTCGATGAGCTTCTCCAAAAAATTTTCCAGTTTTTCGAGCTCAAGAGGAGAGATTTTTTTTTAGGGTCCATTAAGCGGTGGTGAGTCCTCCGCATGGATTAGAGCTCGCCACGTGCGAGCTCTTCGCGACACGCGGAGCATGAATCGCGCTCCGAGGGACGACGAACACCAGCCGTTCGATCTTCGATCGAACAACACACCATTACTGTTCAAAAATTAAGCTGCATGGATTAACAGCGTGAGGGCTAAATGACGGAAAAATCTAAACTATGGATGACACCGTTTTAATTAAATTAAATATAATATAATTTAATAAAATTTATTAATTAAAATTAGTTAATTTAATGCATCCTAAAAATTTTTAATAAATTACCCTTAGCTAATCGAGGGGTGAGGAACGCAACAGTGAAGTCAGATTTTTGTTTCGACAAATATTTTATTATTTGATTTTTCGGGTATTTAAATAATATTAAAATATTTGACAAAAATCCAACATCTTTCAAATGCTTTCAAAACTTCACTCCTAGCTAATTTGGGGGTGGTGACCACAATGGCGAAGTCAGATTTTTAATCTAAGGTCTAAATAAAAAGTCAATTTCTAGGGTTTGGAATTTTTCCAGAATTTCAAATTTGATTCATTTGACTCCTAGTTTAACCTAGGTCTTAGAGATATGTTCTTATTAACTTATTTAGTGAGCTAGAACCTCAATTAAGACATAGATTAATCTTAATTAACCTAAGTAACAACCTGAGTTATTACAAACTCCCCCACTTAAGAACAATGTCGTCCTTGACATCACTCATTTGAGAAGAATCAAGCAGTTATAAAGTGAATGAATTGAAATAAGTTAGAGTTAAGGAATTACCTTGATTAAAAAGGCTTGGGTATTTCTGTCGCATATCCACTTCTTTCTCCCAAGTGGCTTCATTGCATGACCGATTCTTCCACTGAACTTTTATCATTGAAATAGAAAGGTTCCTTAATTTTCTTTGATCATGATCTAGAATTTTAACTGGTTCTTCAGTGTATGACAGATTCGGTTGAATTTCTATTGTTGGAAGTTGGATTAGGTGGGAAGGGTCATGAAGACATTTCCTTAATGATGATACATGAAACACATTGTGAACTGCAGCAAAGTCTTCTAGCAGTTCTAGCTTATAAGCTACTAATCCAATCCTCTGCATGATCTTGAAAGGCCCAACATACCTTGGACTGAGTTTCCCGCAAACTCCAAAACGATAAATTCCCTTCATCGGGCTCACTTTTAAATATAATAAGTCTTCTACTTTGAACTCAAGAGGACGGTGACGATTATTATGATTTTTACTTTGTCTGTCTTGAGCTGTTTTGATTCTTTGCTAGATGAGTTTCACTTTATTGTTTGTTGCTTCCACTAACTCAGAACTATATAATTGAGTACCTCCTGTCTTGGACCAAGCTAATGGAGTTGAGCATTTTTTACGATATAACACTTCATATGGTGCCTTTTTAATACTGGATTGGAAACTATTATTGTAAGCAAATTCTATTAAAGGAATATGATCTTCCCAGGATCCTGAAAAATCTAGTATACATAAACAAAGTAGATCTTCTAAAACCTGATTCAGTCTTTCTGTCTGGCCATCAGTTTGTGGATGGAATGCAGTACCCATTGCCAGAGTAATTCCTAGATCCTGATGGACAGCTTGCCAAAACCTTGAGGTAAACCGACTGTCTCTATCGTTTACTATTGATTTAGGAATCCCATGTAACCTGATTATTTCTTTGATGTATAGTTTGGCCAATTTCTCTACTAAATATGTCTGTCGTACAGGAATAAAGTGGGGCGGATTTAGTTAATCTATCAACAATCACCCAAATTGTATCAGCTCCAGATTTTGATCGAGGTAAACCCATTATAAAATTCATAGATATATCAAACCACTTCCATTCAGGTATTTCAAGTGGTTGAAGTAATCCGCTAGGTTTCTGATGTTCTGCCTTGACCAAGCTACAAGCATGGCATTTCTCAACAAACTCTGCAACACTTCTTTTCATCCCTGGTCACCAAAAGGACTGTTTCAGGTCTTGAAACATTTTTGAACTTCCATGATGTATTTGATAGCCAGAATTATGTCCTTCAATCAACACTTCCTGTTGCATGGACTTAGGAATCCATGTACGATTATCCTGATAAATTACTGACCCATGCAATTGTAAATCATGACGACGTCCTCCTTCAATGTTCATTTTAAACTTTAAGTATTCTTCATCTTTGGTTTGAGAGATGGAAACATCCCTATGAAATGTGGGTTCTACATTTATGTTGGTTAATATTGAGCTCATAACGTCACTCCGAATAGGAACAATTTCCAACTTTTGAAATTCTTCTATTAGAGAACTTGTAGTGATCATTGCTGATAGTGTTGCACTACGGCTAAGAGCATCTGCCACCACATTTGCCTTACCTGGGTGGTATTGAATATCTAAATCATAGTCACTAATCAATTCAAGCCATCTTCTTTGGCGACAATTCAACTCGCGTTGAGTGAAAATGTATTTTAAGCTTTGGTGATCAATGAAAATAGAGCATTGAACACCATACAAATAGTGACGCCAAATTTTTAATGCAAAGATTACTGCAGCAAGTTCTAGATCATGTACTGGATAATTCCTCTCATGTGGTCTCAACTGTCATGAAGCATATGCAATCACCTTTTCTTCTTGCATTAGCACACAACCTAATCTAGTTCCTGAGGCGTCTGTATAAACTTGATAGTTCACACCTTCTTTTAGTAACACTAATACTGGGGCTGTAGAAAGAGCATCCTTTAAGGTTTGAAATGCCTTTTTGCATTTAGGAGCTCAGATAAATGGAACAGCTTTCTGGGTTAACTTAGTTAATGGGGAAGCTATTTGAGAGAATCCTTTGACAAATTTTTTGTAGTAGCCAGCGAGACCTAAGAAACTCCTTATATCTGTTACTATTTTTGGCTGACTCCACTCTTGAATGGCACAGATCTTCTGCTGATCAACCCGGATTCCCTGAGCATCTACAATGTGACCCAGGAATGCCACTGACTTCAACCAGAATTCACATTTTGAAAATTTGGCATATAATTTATGTTCTCGTAAAGTCTCTAATACTGTTCTTAGATGGCCTTCATGATCTTCCATAGTTTTTAAATAGATGAGTATATCATCAATGAATACTATTGCAAATTTATCTAGGAATGGTTTTAGGACTCGCTGCATTAAGTCCATGAAAATAGAAGGTGCATTTGTGAGTCCAAAGGACATTACAAGAAATTCATAGTGTCCATACCGGGTTCTAAATGCTATCTTTTCCATGTCAGAATCTTTTACTTGGAATTGATGGTATCCAGATTTTAAATCAATCTTTGAGAATACTATTGCTCCGGATAACTGATCAAATAAATCATCGATTCTGGGAAGTGGGTATTTATTCTTAATAGTGACTTTATTTAATTCTCTGTAGTCTATACACATTCGCATAGACCCATCTTTCTTCTTAACAAATAGCACTGGGGCACCCCATGGTGACATACTTGGCCTAATAAATCCTTTATCCAATAATTCTTTTAATTGCTCACTAAGTTCGTAAAGTACCTTAGGAGCCATTCTGTAAGGAACTTTTGAAATTGGTTGGGTATCTGGGACTAAATTAATTTCCATTTCAACTTCCCTTGGTGGGGGTAACCCGGGTAGCTCTTCAGGAAAAACATCAACAAATTCATTAACCACCTTAATCTTAGAAAGTGGTATATCCTTCTTACTTTCTCCCAGCATAGTAACTAGGTGTGCTGCAGAACCCTTGTTTACTAATTTAATTGCGGTTATTGCATTAATTAGTGAACTTAAAGTACTGAACTTCCAATAAATGTTGATGTAGTGTCTGGTGATCGAAGTGATATCTTCTTTTGTTGACAGTTAATAGTAGCATTGCGAGAACTAAGCCAGTTCATACCCAAGATTATATCAAAGTTTACTATTGGTAAAATTATTAACTTGGCTTGAAACACTTGCTCATTTAAAGGTACTTGAAGGTTACAGAAATAGGTGGTATTGAGTTGGGTTCGGGATGGTAGTCCAACTGCTAAAGATCTTATCATTTTGTAACGTGGCAACTTTAAACTTTTAGCAAAATTTTCAGATATAAATGAATGGCTTGCTCCCGTATCAAATAGCAGTTTGCACAGATGATTATTAATACTTATAGTGCCTAAATAAAATAATAATTACTTAGAATTTATTAAAAGCTTTGAAAATAAATATAGTATGAATTATGTATACTTAACTATGATTCTTCAAATTGAGTAATACTTAGAATATAATTAAATTTGCATACCTGTTATGACATTGTTATCTTCAGTAGCCTCTACTGGAGTAAGAGTATAAACTCTAGCAGAACCAGATGATCTTCTAAGGATTTGTTGTTGAGGAGGCTTGGAGGTACTTAGTTGTTTGATATTTCTTCCAACCCTCCTTTGAGTGGAGACCATAGGTTGCTGGGATGATACCATAGTAATAGGTTGACTGCTTCGACTGAATCGAGTAGTATTAAGGACTTGAGTTTCATTAGGGCGATCAATACGTGCACCGTCAATTGTCACATTGAAATTACACTATCGATAGAAATGTCCTTTTCTTCCACAGGTACAGCAACATTGTTGATTATGATAACATTTTCCAATGGGATGAGGTCTGGTACACCCATTATACATTTCTGTGGATGTAGGTTCTGCTTCGATTTGGTAGACTCTTCCTGAATGAGTTCTAGCCTTCTTGGGATTATTATCCCTGTATGAAGTTGAGCTAAAATTCCTTTTAGATTCTTTTTGAGATTGATGCTGATCGATGACACGAGCTGTTTCAATCAATTCTGTAAAGTTGGATAGTCTTAGTGGCACTATATGATCTTTTATTGAATCATGAAGTCCACTTATAAACCTATGGCAGCATGCTTCTTCTGTTCGTACCATGTCAGGAGCAAAACGAGCTAATCGCCTAAATTCAGATTCATACTCAGCTAGAGTGTGAATTCCTTGTCTCAACCTAAGGAACATGTCTACCAAATTATGTTGGACTGATGGAGGAATAAATTCTGCTCTGAAGGCTCTTACGAATTCATCCCATGGGATCTCCTCAATGTAGTAATTTGCAAAAAGTGTGCTGCGGAGGTTATCCCACCAATACTCTGCCTCTTCCTGGAACATGTGGGTGACTAATCTTACTGACTCAGCATCTGGACAGTTTATACTAGTTAAGTTCTTCTCTACTATCTTAAGCCAATTGGCTGTATCCATAGCTGACATATTTTCGGTGAAATTAGGAGTTCTCAATCTAATGAAGATGTGTAAGAGGACATCTGTAGGTTGTTGGTATTGTTGAGGAAGATAGTAGGGTGCAGGATTTACAGATGCGTAAGATGGGTTTTGTTGCCTTGAAATCAATCTCTCAATTCTTTCAGATTCTTGAGCATTAGTGGCTACAAGTGTCTTTACTGCCTCCAATAGTGTATTGATTTCAGCAGAATTACTGCTAGACGCAGCAGGGTGTGATGATGGTTGACCAGGATTCATGTTATTACCTGTATTAAAGAATCACCGTGATTTTGAGAGAGCTTAAAAGAAGCAAGTTTTACATACCTATAAATTTTATTTGACTGATTTTATATTTCTTAATTTGCTAATATAATGTATGTTTCGTGTCTATCTTAAGTATATTTGTACTTTATGTTCACTATTCTGAGTATATTGTAATATGGATGTTACTGTAGTATTCATTCAGTGATTGTAAGGCAGAAGAACTATCCATTAGGTAGATAGGAATACAAATTCCAATCTGACACCTTATGGAGTTCTCTGATACCAACTGTGGCGACCGCCCCCAAATCACACGGATTAGGAGGTGGTCGTCATTTAGCAAACCCTCACTTAACATATAGATTAAGGAATAGACCTTCTTAATTAAGTGCCAAGGGAGGATGTGCCTTAATAAGCAAAGAGTAGCAACAGAAACAATCACTTAAATGAGTATACTATAGTTTATCAGAGTACGAAAGAAAAGCAAGAGTAATATCCATACAATCCAGATTAAAACTATACAACTCAGAATACATAAACATGAAAAGTAAAGCAGTTAGATCCTGTATTATTACAAAATGATGATAAAGTTTATGCAATAAAAAGAGTAAAGTCTCTCATGTCCTCACAATATCAGGCAGAAACTACTGATCTTCTCTTGTATGCTGCTCCTCCTGTACCGGATCTCCAGAAGGTCCCACAACCTCGAACAGCTCAGAATCTACCATTGTCGGTTTCACAATGGTAGGACCCCAGCCATCAAATGAAAAATCTAGTTAGGCAAAATGTCTAAGTACATTTTAGGCTATAAATTGTTAATTTTTAATGATATCACAATACTAAGTAACATAGAAGCAGTAAGCAGTAAGGAAGAGTAACAAAGTTATAATTAACATAATTATAACTTAACAAGATGTGAGGTAAGCACATACCTCAATCCAAGCTGCAAAAAAGGTCAAATAATACATAAAGGAATCTACTAAGCACAAATGAAACTTCTAAGTATATGATCAATATAAGATATGCTGCTTTAAAATTAATCTGAAAGTACGGAGCTGAGAGTAAAGATCTAGCATCCTAACATGCCAAATGTAAAAGTGACTACTGAAAAATAAAAATGAATGTTCAAAGCTGTGAGTACAAAGGAACTACAGAAAATGAAAATATAGCAGATGCATACTGAACTATAAGACAAGTAAGAACTGCAATAAATGAAAATGTAACAGAATGCGTACTGAACTATAAGTTAAGTAGAAACTGCAGAAAATGTAATAGAATGCGTACTGAACTATAAGTCAAGTAGGAACTACAGAAAATGTAAATGTAACATGAAGTGAACTGAACTGTAAGGTAAGAGCTAGCCAAAATGGTAAAGTAACCAAAAAAAGGTTACTAGGAAAGTAGTCCTAGTCAGAAACAGCAGGCACTAGGAAAGTAGTCCTAGTCCAGAACCATAGGCACTAGGAAAGTAGTCCTAGCCCTAAAAGCTATCCTACAGGCACTAGGAAAGTAGTCCTAGCCCAAACACATTCTCAAGTAAAGTCATACTATATGGCAGACTAAAAAGACATATCTCCGCAAGTTTGATAAAACTGTTTTCCACTTAATAACCTTTTAACAATATGAAATGCCACCAAAATCAACATAGAAATGATCATTCAATATTCTACGTTTAATGTAATGTATCCAAAGGTAAATAAATCCAAAAAAAAAGGAAAGCATATTATACAATTTTCAATAAATATAGAATAATACTAAATAACAGTTATGATATCACTTTGTTTTCTATTTGAGACGTTCTAACTACTCTAAGTTACATAAGATTTAGAATCCTCAATTCCTACACTATCTGTAACTTAGAATCACGAGCCTACAAGTTAAAGGAATATTAGAACTAGTAAAGTTCTAATACTTATAAATCATATGTCGCTTAATTAAGTTAAAAGAATAAATCAAATGTCCTAAGTTATTATTTTATAAATCCCAAATTAATCTTGAGTAGTCAAATAATCAAGATTTTAAGGAATAAGAATCAAATTTCAAAGAATGAAATTTAGTTCTTAATCACAAGGTCATCTTAAGGACTAAGGTTTTAATTCCATCTCACTGATTAAGTGTTAAGGCAAATCCTAATGATAAATCAATTCATTAGGATAGATCTCTATTCTTAGTCCTAAGGTTCAAAGATAAGATAATCAGTTAAATAAACTAAGAAAATCTATAAACTAATAAACTCAAGATTTCACATATTGAGTAACCCAATTTACCCAATAGATGAATTCTAACCTAAGATCTATTCCTAGTCTTAAGTATTCAAGCTCTTAATTACTAATAGTATCTCTCATGACACACATCCTAATTAGTGTTATAAACTTATGGAAAGATCTAGGAATGATTAAGGAAGGGAAGCACTCAAAATTTACTTAAGAATTTCCTTAAGGACTTTAGATTGAGATCTTGATCAAAAATTAAATTAAGAATTAAATTTATCTAATTTCTATGCTAAATCACTTTATTTATACTTGAAATGATTAGAATGTGATTTTATGATTTTAAAATGCTAAACCCTAATTTTGGGCAAAATTACCATTTTGCCCCTACTTAAGGGTCTAAATCTCATCTTTATGAATTTATGGTTAAATTCTGAATTTTAACAAAGTAGAATGATTACTTACTATCTAATATGAGTTTAGACAGTAAGATCATAAATTTTGGTTTTGTATCAATCCTTATAAGGTCAAATTAAGGAATTTAACCTATAAGGGTATTTTGGTAGTTTTACCCTAATGATCTATACTTTTTCTGTCAGTTTATTAAAGTTTATGCCCTAAGGTTTCCATAGATACTATGATTATTGAAATCTAATGTGTATTGGCTAAGTTATAGCCAAAACAAAATCTAGGGTTTAAAGGGTAATTAAGGATTCTTAATTAAGGGCCAAAAATCCTAACTTCTCCAATTGATGTCCAAATTGATTAAAATTAGTGGCAATGAATTACAATTGATCCACTGATTCCATTGACTGGTAGTGGGTTCAATTTGGACCTTAATTGGCTTAGTTATGGCCTAATTAAGGTTTTAAATAATTAGTGAGTGATTAGTAAAATTAATCACCCAATTACTAATCCAGTCTTACAGTTAAGTTTTAGTAGGTCCTAGGAGTTCTTTGAAACTTAATTTGTCCAATTTGGATTTTTAAATTTGCTAATATTTACTAATTAAGTTTTAGGGTAATTAAGGGTGATTAGCAAATCTAACCATTAGATCCTAAATATTTTTATAGATCTCTGTAGATTAGGTTTTTCTAATCTAAATTGGTATTTTGATCACCTAATTTGGAGCTAAGATGACCACCTTATGGTCATTTGAAGTTCTAGGTCAAATTAAGCTAATTAGGGTTAGGTCCTAAATGTCATTAGTCAAATGTTAATCCAAACAGCAAAGTTAATACTGCTAGAATGTTCCTTAGGGTTTTGTGAGTCTTTTAAGACCTATATTAGGTATGTTTGGGTTAAAGGACACAAAATCATGGCTATTTGAATATTTGTAATATTTTTGGAATTATTTAAATACCTAAAAATATCACTATGTGATGTATTGTTCAAATGGAAAATTGATAGCTTCATAATATTCCTCATATTTTTCTGATAAAATTGATATATTTATTTGCATTATTTGGACTTTTATTTATTAAGTTATGCTTATTTAAAGATTAAGCATTTCTATTTTAATTAATTTCATTCAATATTTATAATATATATTTCTTTTTTTTTTTTTTTTTATTTAGATAATGGCAGGCCCCACCATTAAAGACCGCGGCATTCGTGCGGGTCAGGAGGAACCTGACCCGGCCCGGCCCAGTAAGGAGGGTTGTCTCCTTCCTTCGACAGGCGCCGAAATTAGGGGTTTTTAGGGTTTCAATTTGATCAATGCATAGCTCGCCACTCCACAGGATTTGCAAATAAATCGAATGTTCAATGCAAAACGTCTTCACTAAGATCAAAACAATGAATCTGCGAGCACAAGATTACTCAGTAAAGTGATGCCCTAATTTTTAGAACTTTGGAAATCGGCGCATCTTCTCGATCGACGGAATACATATTGAACCTAATCGAACTTTTAAATTCACTATCACTATCTACTCATTCTATTGATGTGATAAGTAGCTCAACTTAAGCAACAATTAATCAATTTTACTGAGAGTAAGGATAGGTAGAATCGGTACCTTAGGGCTTAGAGTATCAATGAGTCGCACGACCTGTAGGTGACAGAGCTTCAGGTTCGATGAGCTTCTCCAAAAAATTTTCCAATTTTTCGAGCTCAAGAGGAGAGATTTTTTTTTAATGTCCATTAAGCGGTGGTGAGTCCTCCGCATGGATCAGAGCTCGCCGCGTGCGAGCTCTTCGCGACACGCGGAGCATGAATCGCGCTCTGAGGGACGACGAACACCAACCGTTCGATCTCCGATCGAACAGCACACTATTACTGTTCAAAAATTAAGCTGCATGGATTAACAGCGTGAGGGTTAAATGACGGAAAAATCTAAACTGTGGACGGCGCCGTTTTAATTAAATTAAATATAATATAATTTAATAAATTTTATTAATTAAAATTAGTTAATTTAATGCATCCTAAAAATTTCCAATAAATCACCCTTAGCTAATCGAGGGGTGAGGAACGCAACAGTGAAATCGGATTTTTGTTTCGACAAATATTTTATTATTTGATTTTTCGGGTATTTAAATAATATTAAAATATTCGACAAAAATCCAACGTCTTACAAATGCTTTCAAAACTTCACCCCAAGCTAATTTGGGGGTGGTGAACAGAATGACGAAGTCAGATTTTTAATCTAAGGTTTATATAAAAAGTCAATTTCTAGGGTTCGGAATTTTTCCAGAATTTCAAATTTGATTCATTTGACTCCTAGTTTAACCTAGGTCTTAGAGATATGTTCTTATTAACTTATTTAGTGAGCTAGAACCTCAATTGAGACATAGATTAATCTTAATTAACCTAAGTAATAATCGGGGTTGTTACATTATCTGTGGCGCCCCACCCCTTAATAAAGAGTGGTGTGTCACTCTGGCTAAACCTTTCACTTATTATTGGACTAGAATGAAATCCACAATCCATCTAATAAGGGAAGGAGTAAGCACAGAATCAAATGTTTAGTCATTATATAAAGGTTCATGCAAAGTGCAGAAGTGAATTAAGTAGTAAGCATCCAAGTATCACCATAGGAATAATATGGAATGTAACTCAAAATAAACAGCGTAGTAATTCAAAACATACAGTCATGAATACCTGTATTATTATATCACATTAAATTTTAAAGAGCAAAGTTTCTCTCATCCTCACTTGCAAAAAAACTAAGCAGCAGCTCCCTCTAAAGTCGCTTCCTCTAGATAAGGCTCCTCCCCTGGTGCCTAATCTTCTAGCTGATATGAATCTGCCATTGTCGATTTCACAATATAGTGCCCTAGCCAAAAGAAAGAAAAATCTTGTTAGACAAATTGTCTAAGTATATTTTAAGCTGATAAATTTTATGTGTTTTATAATATTGCCATTTAACATATTTTAAGCAATAATTAAATGAAGGGATCAACTAGCACAACAGGATAGAGAAAAAAGCTATAAATAATATTTATAACTTTAAGCAAAAAAAAGGCTAAGACATGCCTCAAATATAAACTAAACAAGGCAGGACATCTAAGTATACATAATTGAACAAGCACTGAAAGAAAATACTACATCCTAAATATATTAATGATCATAAACTTATGCAGATTCAAAATATAATGAACTCAGCAATGATACATATAAAGAGCAACCATAAATCTAACATTCTAAAATATATATAAACAAAACAAGAAAATGACTGACTGAACAAAAATATTGAAGCATATGCAAAACATCAATACTATATAAGAAAATTTATGTACTAGCTACCATATAGAAAAAAGCTAATCTAGCCTACTGAATATCAAAAGGATCTTAGCGTCAACAAGGAGACTAAGGCGCAAAGCTATATTCTCCTAGCATCATCAAGGAGGCATAGGCAGAATATAGGGTTTTCTCCTAATGTCACCAAGGAGGCATAGGCAGAAAACACATAACAAACTTTCTCCTAGCGTCAACAAGGAGGCATATGCATAAAATATAAGCAAAGTCTTCTCCTAGCGTCAACAAGGAGCCATAGGCAGAAGACATAACTAAGAGGTAACTCTAACACATGCAAATATTATCTTTAATCATTTACCTTAATGTTTTTATAATGAATTTAAGGAGTCTCCATAATTTCCTAAAGATTTATTTATGCATCAAAGTCTTATATGATATATCCAAGGAAATATGGCACAAACAATAAGGAATGCATAGCACAAAAGTCAAATAGTGAGCAAGGGAGTCTACTAAGCATGGTGATATTATTTGTTGTCTAATTTAAATGTTCTAACTTTTCCAGGTTACATAAGTTTAGGATCTCCAATTCCTACTATCAAGTATAACTTAGAAGCTTTGCCTTATAAGTTAAAAAGGATTGGAACTGATCAGGTTCTAATCTAATCCAATCAATTATGACTATAAGTTAAATCAACGAATCACACATCCTAGTTTTATGAATTTAGATATTCTATTTAAGATCTAATCAAGATATACTAAGCTATAGATTATGGATTAAACACTACGAGATTGGGCTTAATCCCATAATCCAAAAGGATAGTACAACAGATCTAAGTTTCATTCTAAATGTGATCTACTAATTAAGGTAAATCCTATTAAGCAAATCAAACTTAATATGATGAATCTCATATCCTAAATCTAGGGTTAAAAGACAAAATAATCAAAATAAGTTGTAAGAGTCTAGAAACTAATAAAACCAAGGATTCATTCATTGAAAACCCATTTTTCAATGAATGAAATCTAACCTATAATCTATCCGTAATCTCAAGAATAATCTTAATGTGAGGTGTAATGTCCTAAGAAAAGATTTAAGGAAATTTTTAGGGATTTTAACGGATTTAACCTGATAGCTAATTTTAGTCACTAAAATGTCCCTAATGTAGTTCTAATATTAATTTTAGTGCTTTAAAAGAAAACTTAGAGGTTAAGGATGCTCAACCTAAATTTTGGGTAAGATGACCATTTTGCCCCTACTTAAGAGTCTGAAAAGTGACTTTTTGAATTAGGGTTCCAAATTGAAATTCCTCACTTTCAAATGATTCCTTATGTCTAATATGAAAATAGACAGTAAGTATGCTCGATTTGGATGAGAAATAGATCCTACAGGTCCAAACTAAGGTTTTTGACCTAAAGGTATTTCAAAAGTTTCACTCTAATGAAACTTAACTTTTTATACAGTTTATTGTGGGTGACTATTCAAGAATTCTATAGAGTCCAAGAACACTGCATTCTGAGGTCAAATGGCTAAGTGATATCTAATTTAATTTCTAAGAGTAATTCGGTAATTTTGTCGGTCAACGGGTGACAAAAACTGCACTTTTCCGTTTGAAGTCCAATTTTAGCAATCTCAGTTTTTATAGCTTCCCTATAATATACTGACTGTGTTGACACGGAGTTGGCCCAATTTGGACTTCAAATGGTCAAGTTATGACCTAACTAAGGTTAGGGGTAATTTGGTCATTTTCTAATTTTCTAGGGTTCAGATCCTAAATATTATTTTAGTTTATTGATAATATTGAAATTCTAAGTTAGTTAACACACCTTTAATTTTTAAATTTGGAGTTGAATTGACCAAGTTATGGTCAAATGAATTCTAGGGGCATTTTGGTCAATTTTATTAAAGTCAACTATGGGGTCAGAGGATTGACTTTTCACCATGATGTCCAAATGGAAAAACTAATACTATCAGAGTGATGGGGTTGTTCTCTTGAGTATTTTAAGATCCCATATTGCATATGTTTGGACAATTAGGTTAAAAGCTATGAGAGATTTAATTAGGTCCTAAAATATCAATATATTATACGTACCCAAAAACTAATTTTTACATTACGTTATTTAATTCCTTTTATTTTTCTGAGTAAAATAAGACCTATACTGACTATGTTTGGATCATCATATAAAAAGTTATTAAACTTTCAAGAATTTTGAATTTTATAATTCAAATAAATAAAGTTACTATTCATTTATTTAATTTGTATTTATTTATTATTCATTCTTAAAGTTTAAAATATATTTTCATGTATTTATTAATTAATTTATTATTATTCTTAATTTGTATTTAATTAATATTAATTAATTAATTAATTACTGTTTAAAACCTAATTAGTGAATTAATTAATACTGTATAGTTTTTATTTAATTTATCTAGATTAATTAATTCACAGTTTGAATTAAATTAATTATATTACTATTTGATAATTATTTAATTAAACTAGTCCTAATCATAACTAATTAGTCTTTAATCTATTAATTAATCATATGTTAATTTGTCTATATAATATTAATTAGGATAACATTAATTAGGTTTAATTAAGCTAATTAATCCTACTTACTGATCATTATAATATTAATATATTATTAATTATTATATGTAATTTATTTAATTCATTAATTACTGTTTAATGTTAATTAAGATAATCTTAATTAATTAGCATTATTGCTTAGTTATTTATTATTAATTAGTTAATAATTTAATAATAAGTTAATCTTTAATATACAATTTAAATTAATTAATGACTATTTAATTAATTAATTAACATTTAATATTAATAATTAACAATTAACTAACTATTTACTATTTAATAATAATTAACCAATAGTAATTAAATAAGCTAATCCATTACTAAGCCTAATTAATCGTTAATTAATTACAGTTAGCCATCATTACTGACAGAATAAATAAATAAAATCTAATTATTATGGTTTGCCGGATGAGACCCGTGGGACCCATGACTGCCAAATGGCACCCTCAGATTAGCCACGGGAGCCGCGGCGGGTCCCACCGCTGACGCGCGACCGAACAGGGGGCCCACTGACACGTGGCAATGCGTGGGTCCCACCGCCGCAGTCGAAGAGACCACGGCGTAAGGGGCGGGCCCCACATGACACTCGTCAGTCCGAGATTTCCATGTGGCAATACGGGGTGGTGCCACACTACGAGGTGGGCCCCACATGCGCCACGCGTCTGCCACACGTGGACTCGGATCCACCCCACGCGGGTCGGGCCCAACCCGACCCGTAGTGTGTGTCCGTTCGGCTTTTAGGGTTCGGTGGATGCCGAACCCAATCGCGGAAGAGGCTTCGATGCGTCCGATCGGGAGGTTACGAGCCTGATCGGAACCGTTGGATGTGTCGAAGACGAGGCAACCTACATATCCTAAAATAATTATTGCAATCGAATGAAAATCGGGGGAGATCGGGGTACCTGAAGAGCCGGTCGACGGTTTTAGGATCGGGCGGGTGTCCAGCAGAGGCTCCCAAGCTCGAGTTCGCATAACCCGGGGGTCGGGGGCGTCGGGGGGTCCTTATAGGGACTGAGGGAGCGAGCGAGGCACGCCAGGGCGCCGATTGGCCGCATCCACGGCGGGATGCCGCGTGGCAGCCCGGCGAACCCAACGAGCGGGAAGACGACCCCGTAGCAGTTGGATCCGCATCTGATCCAACGGCTGATGATGGCGTCATCTGTTTAGACGGCGCCGTTAGGTATCATAACAGAAATCACTATTAAATTAATGGCGTCGTTTATTATTTAAATGATTTTTTTTTTAATTCTAAAATTTTCAAATATGTTTTCCTAGCTAATTGAGAGGTGAGGAACGCAAGGGCGAGGTCGGATTTTTGATCCGACGAGTATTTTAATTTCCCAATTTTCGGGGAATTTAAATATTATTAAAATATTCGTCAAATTTTCGACGACTTCCGATTGACACGAAAACATCACCCCTATCTAATTTGGGGATAATGAGCGTCATGACGAAGTCCGTTTTTTGATTAGAGATCAAATTAAATAGGCCAAGTTCTAGGGTTTCTGGATTTTCCAAAATTCTGATTTTTGATCCGATTGACTTCTGATCTGGACTAGATCTAGAGGTGAGCTCCTAATGACTTAACTAAGCTATCTCAACCATAATTAAGATTTGGATTAACCTTAAATGAC
This sequence comes from Gastrodia elata, assembly GCA_016760335.1. Classification (NCBI taxonomy): domain Eukaryota; kingdom Viridiplantae; phylum Streptophyta; class Magnoliopsida; order Asparagales; family Orchidaceae; genus Gastrodia; species Gastrodia elata. Next base: position 27,522,474 of record CM028674.1, on the reverse strand, counting down.
TAAGGTAACAACCTGAATTGTTATATTACCCCTAAAAATTGAATTGCTTGTAACTTAACCAATAGACCTCATAATTTAGTGTTCTTAGACTCTATAAAATTCTTGAATAGCAAGCAGCAATAAACTGCACAAATTTTTAGATTCCACTAGGAGAAAATTACTAAATTTCCCATTAGGTCAAAAACCATTTTTTGGACTTATAGGACTCATTTCTTATCTAAATTGAGTATACTTACTGCTTATCTTCATATTAGATAGTAAGGAATTATTTGGCTATAAGAAAATCTAATTTGGAGCTTTAAATCAAAAAGTAGCTTTTTAGACCCTTAAGTATGGTCATTTTGCCCAAAATTTAGGCAAAATGGTCATTCTTGCAGACGTGCTTGACTACTCAACTACTTCTGGTCATGTCCACAGATTAAATAACTAAAATATTTCCACATTTATGATTACTGCCTCTTTAGTTTAGTTTCTATTATGTTATTCCATCCTAGCCTCGGATGATGCTAGGAATATTTGTCACCTTAGCCTCCTTGTTGATGCTAAGAATCATTTTGTTATTAGTAGGCTAGATTAGCCCTCTTCTGATATGACAGCCATTACATACATGTTCACTGTTTACTGTTCAATATTTAATGTTCATTGTTTCCTATTTACTATCATACTTTACTTCAGTCTACCTTACTTTACTTGCTTACTTGTATATTATAGGATGCTAGACCTTTGTTGCTTACTTATATGTACTACTATTAGATTAATTTCTTATAAATCTGCATATAGTATATGATTATCAGTATGTTTAGGATGTAGCCTTTCTTTTTAATATTTTATTTACTTATTTATACAAGTATGCCTAGCCTTGTTTTAGTTTATTTTGAGGTATGTATTTTGCCTTGTTCTTATTTAGTTATAAACGCTTTATTTATAACTTACCATTTCCATTTGTATGCTTGTCGTGCTCCTATGTTGTTTTGGTTTTTGTCTGGTTTAAATGGTGATATTAATAAATTTATGAAAATGAATCAACCTAGAACGTACTTAAATAATTATCTAATAAGCTTTTTCTTTTTTTGGCTGGGCCATGGAATTGTGAAACTAACAATATCAGATCCATATCATTTTGAGGAGCTCGTGCCAGAGGATGAGCCTTATCTTAAAAAGGAGCAGACGGGTAAACTAGAAGCTGTCTAGATCATTTTCTGCTTATTTATGAGGATGAGAGTTTTGTTCTTTATTTCATCAAACTTATTTAAAATGTTGTAATAATACAGGTACCCTTAACTATGTTTTTTCTTACTGTAATGTTTATTCTAAGTTGTATGTTGTATTCTCTCTACTTATTATGGTAAACTGGATGTGCTATTTACTTTTACTTTGCTTTCGTACTCTGAGTTGTGTTTATGTAGTGACTGATTCTCTTGATTGTATCCTGAGCATATCTCTCCCTTATTAGTAGATTATGAATTTGACCTAATTTAATGATAAGTAAGTGATTTGCCAAAGTGGTACACCTCCACTCAATCTAATGATTGTGGATTAAGGGATGAGGCGCCACAGGACTCTACTATACACTGGTGATATTCGTTGTTATATACTTAATTCATTCTAATTACTCTAAGTTATACAAATTCAGGATCTCCAATTTTTACTATCAAGTAAAACTTAGAATTACGTTCTTATGAGTTAAGAGAATAATTAAAACTGAATATGTTCTAATTTCATTCAATCAATACCGCTTACAATTAAATAAGTAATCGATACTTCCTAATTGATGACTTTAGGCGTTCTAAGCTAAGATTTGATCAAGATCTACTAAAGCTAAGGGATTATGAATTAAATACCACGAATTGAGTTTAATCACATAATCTAAAGGGTAAAGCTTAAGGACAAAAGTTGAAGTCTATTTGTGGACTAATGATTAAGGCAAATCCAATAAGCATAATCAAAGCTTAATAGGAGGGATCTCCTAATCATAATTTAAAGTTAAAAGATAAAATAATCATAGTTAAAATATGAAAATTTAGAAACTAATAAAACTAAGGTTTCATTCATTGAATAACTCATTTACTCAACAAATGAAATCTAACCTAGTATATATTCTTAATCTTAGGGAAAAGATCCTAAGGTGGAGTGTAGATCCTAAGAAGCTCCTAATAAAGAACTTAGGGGATTTTAAGAATTGATGATATTTATTTCAATTTATCTTTATGTGCTATCCTAATTTACTCAAAGAGATGTGTGATTAGGACTAAGTTCAAAGGCACTAATTTTACTTAGAATTTTCATGACTTAAAATGGGAATTTTATCAAATTTCTTAATTATGGGGTTAATGGTTCTAAATTGATTCTAAATTAGCTTTATTACTAGTTTTAATAATTTAAATGATATTCTAGAGGTTAAGGGCACTTAACCTAAATTTTGGGCAAAATGTCCATTTTGCCCCTACTTAAGGGTCTAAAATTCTACTTTTTGATTAAGAGATCCAAATTGGATTTTGTTGATGCCAAATGATTCCTTGCTATTTAACATGAAGATAGATAGTAGGTACATCAAATTTGGACAAGTATTAAGTCATACGGGTCTAATTTAAGAATTTTAATCTATAAGGACATTTTGGTAATTTTACTTAATAAAATCTAAAAATTCAGTTAGTTTATTGTTGTCTACTGTCCAAAGATTCCATAGAGTCTATGAACACTAAATTCTAATGTCTAATGATTAAGTTATGATCGCTTCAATATTAGGGTTTTGCTTAAGATCATTAAGGGTTTAAGGGGTATGTTTCACATTAAAAATCATCTCCAAAATTGCACAATGCTTAATTTTACTAAATGTAGGTTCAATTTTTGATATATTTTGGCCCCATTATGATCTTAGAATTATTAAAATACGAAAAATATGAAGTTTAGGCCATTACGGACAGTTATGGGCAATTCCGGACAGTTCAGGGAGCTCGGCACGCTATGGCGCCTCCTGGACAAGAGCTAGGCGCCACAGCATACCGTGGCATGCTACAACACGCTACAATGGATTTTGGTGTCGTTGCGCACTGCAGCGCTGTGGCGCCAGATTTCTCGAGAGGTGGGTGCTACGGCGCACTGTAGCGCTTTTTGGCCGAAAGCCAGGCGCTACTGCGCGCTGTGGAAAATTTAATTTGAGACGCGGATCGTTATGGTGCACTGGAGCAGTCCCTGGCTGAGAGCGAGGCTCTACGGCGCACTATAGCGCTCGACGATGATTTGTCATGTGCAAAAACAAAAACGTGTTCACATTGGCACCCAAATACTCTTGATTTAGGGCATCTCACGAGCGGTGCAATATACCGATGGAAATGTCATTTAAGAATTTTCCATTTGTACCAAAATCAACATGAAATGATCATTTTAACAATGCAAATAATGAGGCTAAAGGTTCAAGTATACAAAAATCATATTTGTAGAATATATTTTCTTCTCTAAAACATACTATCTTAATGAGCTCTAATGATATCTACATCTCAAATACAAGTTTTTATTAGCATGAAATAGACATGTAAGGTAAATGTATCAATCATTTGATAAAGAGAAGAGGTACCAAAGAGGTACCTTGGCCTTGAAATGAATTGAGGAAGAGGACCCTGATTCTTCAAGAACTTGGGAGCTTGATGGCTTGAGGGGAGAAACTTCTTCTTCTTCTTCTGCAACTACTAGTAAGAGGAAGAATACACTGAGGGTTCTTCCAAAAGCAATTGCAGTAATGATGGGAAGAGGGGAAGAGCTTTAGCTGAGTAAAATGGAGAGGGAAGAGGGCTGGGAACAGCTTTTATGGAGAAGAGGGGGGAATGGCTCTTCAATGAGCCTTCCCATCTGCATGGAGGGAAGGAGAGGGGCAGAAGCCTCTTGGTGTAGGGTATAGAGAGGAAGGTGCTATGAAGGAGGGAAAAGGTAGAGTGGAAAAATAGGAAAAGGAATAATGGATATTTAATAAAATTTAACTTAATTTATTCTATTAATTAATGCTTTTAAAATTAGATTTTATAAATGTGCTCCAAAAAATCCCAAAAATCCACCTCTAGCTAATTCAAGGATGAGGAATTAAACGATGAAGTTGAATTTCGACTTTGACGAGTATTTAATTTTTCTATTTTTCGGGGTATTTAAATACATTAAAATATTTGAGAAAATCTGGCGACTTCCAAATACTTCCAAAATATCACCCCTAGCTAATTTTGGAGTAACAAACGCAATGGTGAAGTTGGATTTTGATTTCAATGTCAAATTAAATATCTCAATTTTCTAATTAATTAAATATTTTTAAATATTCCACATATTTGATTGAGCTCTGAATCACTCCAAAATTTTAGGGTTTGGTTCTAATGACCAGATAAGCTTAATGGAATGATAATTAGGATGCAATCAAGCTAATATTAGGCTAAGTAACAACCTAGGATTGTTACAATGACACTGTGGAATATGAAGATAGCACATGCTCGAGAGCCTTTATTGAGTGCATTGGAGAGAGATGTGCTTATAAAAGGTATATTTTCTACAAATTATGATTTTGTGAACAATGTATCATTGGCAAAAAAATAAGCAAGCCTTTTAGTGTTGGCCTCCACAACACCAAAGGTATACTTAAGCACAAGCACACAGATGCTTGGGGACCAATGAAAATAGCATCATTCGATGGTTGTAGATATTTTATCTCTTTTATTGATGATTAATCCAAGTTTGTTTGGGTGTACATCATGAAGAGCAAAGCTAGTATACTGGAGGTATTCAAGAATTGGAAGAAGTGAGTAGAAAATCAAACTAGCAAGCAGATTAAGAGGTCCTATTTTGACAACGGTGAAGATTATACCTTTAATTTGTTCTTCCAAGGGTGCATAAATTCTAAGATTGAGCATAGCTTCATTGTTAGAAAGACATCATAGCAAAATGGGGTAGCAGAGCGAATGAATCAGACTTTGGTGGAAAATTTTGGTGTATGTTGTCCAATACTGGGTTGAAGAGTTTATTGGGCAGAGGCTCTAGACTATGTCTGCTACTTGGTGAACCTTTTCCCTCTATATCAATCTTTAAGAAGTCTCCTATATAATTGTGGCCTAGACAATCTGTTGGTGTAACAAAGCTAATGTTGTTATCCGTCAATTAGTATCCTAATTGATTTTAATCTTTTTCTAATACAATTATAATAGTGTTAAGAGCTTCCACCTCGAATTCCGTACGATTTGGAGACCGTTTAACAATTTGATTTCCTGATAATTCTGAGAATATCTAATTTATTTAAACTTTAGAATCAGAAACAGAGTCCTTCATTGGACTCACCACCCCATATTAATTAGATGTGATATTTTGGAAGTGTTTGGGAGTCATCAAATTTTTTGCGAATATTTTAGTATTATTAAAATGCCTCAAAAATTTTGATAATTAAATATACATCGGATCAAAAATCTGATAGTATTTTTGGGTTCCTCACCCCTCAATTAAGTAAGGGTGAAAGTTTAGAATTTTTCGACGTGCGTATAAGTATTTAAATTTAAGAAATAAAATAAGAAAAATATAATAATTAAATATTTTATTGAAATAAATTTATTCCATCGGCTAAAAATAAGCAACGGAAATCAGCGATTCTCTGCTATTAACGGGGTAGCATTTTAAATCGATCTGGCCGCGGAAGAGCTCGAATTAGATCAGACCGTCGGATCGTTCGCCAGATCCGACAGCCGTGATTGATTCACTGTACATCGTCTGCGTCAGGTAGTCGTGCAGCGCAGGAAAGTGCTACGGCTGCCTCCACCTCCCTTCTTTCGACCTTTATCCCAAAATCTTTTCCCAAAAGAATTGTTTTGGAAGAATCCATTCACCTGCTGTCGAGAGGATCGGAGGTTGAGAGCTGTGAGGAGCTTGCAGACGTCAATTTTTGCATCCCTATTTTCCCCAATTCAGCCGGTGAACTTAAGCTTTAGAACACTACAAGGTACTCCATCGCTTGTTCTTCTTACTCAAGTTATGTGTTATTTAACATCTTAGTGAACTCAAATTTGATTGACAAGCTTTGATGAGTTCTATCGAACTCTTTCAGAATTCATTCAGGTAATCGCACCTTATTTTCTACTCATTTCGGGATGATAAGTATTGGTACATAACTCTCAAATATCTCTAAAAAAATATGGATCACTAGAATTTAGGGAGTTAAGTGGAATAAAAAAATATTATCAAATCCACTTTTTGCTTGTGGGGCCCATAAAAATATATTTTTTAAATCTTAAATCTTAATCATCTACACTTTTTGAAAGAAATTTGAGAGCTATATAACATTTTTCGTAAATTAATGCCAATGCTCGTTACTTTTCCATCTTTGGATTTGCAATTTTACAAAAAAATAAAAAAGATGGAATGTTAATTTAGATTAAGAAGATTTTATTAACTTTAGATTAACTCTAATGCTAATTAATGACTGTAAGCCACTTTTTTTTTATAAATTAAATGCAAATTATATATTAAATAATGATTTAGATATAGATTTTAATTCTTCTCATAACTTGCAATATATATCCAAAATATGCGATATAATATACCGTATGCCATTTAATTTCAATATCGCTGAATAATTTTATTAATTATTATTTTTGGATAATTAATTACTTCCATTTTAACTTAAGTCTTAATTATGACATAACTTGATCTATAATCATCCAAATTTGATGATCAAATAGTCTATTTCACTCACAAGAATGTGAAAAATATTAATATGAGATCAAATTTAGGTTTTGAACCTTAGATTTCTTAATAACTTTTTAACTCTAATTAGGAGACCTCCCAAACTCAAATTTCCCAAAATTGTCTAAATTTGACCTAGTTAGTGTCATTCTTCTCCTTATATTATAAGAATTTCAAATTGATGTATATCATTTTAGTTGGACAATAATTGGTCAATTTAGATATTTGACTCCTTAAATTAGGTAATTTTCTAATTTATTTGTGCTTGTTTTAAGTTCATTGAACCATAGGATAGTAAATTTGTCTCACTTTAATAACTAAACATATAATTTAAATTATATGTTTGAAATATGAATTTTCATAATTGATTATTTTGAAATGTCTAACACTTGCTTGAATTGATCTTCTTCAATTGTAGAATTATTATAGGAATGAATTGAATTGTATGAATTGCATGTAATATTTTAAATTAGATTATTTCTAATCATTGTTGGTAGTTTCACACTCATGTGATTTCAATGTCATGAATTTTAGTTAAATTATTTGCATCATACATTCTAGATTTAATTATTCCATTTTAGTATACTTCATGTGAAATTTAGAACTTAGCTTGAATAAATTGCCATCAAAATCTTAGTTAATATATTCCATGAATCTAGATTAATAATAACATGTACTCTTATCATGTTATAATTTCATTAAGTCTAGTATTCTATGATTTGAATTAAACTTAGTGTTAGACCATTAATATTAATCTTTACATTTAGTCCTCTAGCAAGTTAAGAATTTGTATGCTAGTATTATATCTCATTTCTTTAAGTGATCTTAGCAATACTAGTACCCAATAATTAGAATGGAATTATAGTATTTATTTTTCCGTAGCTTATGATACTTTATTAAAGATCTATAGTTATAGGCCATCGTGGATAGCTCTCTCTTTCTTATCTGAGTGTCTGTCTCTTTGGCTGAGCCTCGAGCCGAGACTATGAAGATATCTCCCTATTTGTCGAGTGTGATAGGCGCTTCTACTTAGCAAAAGATGTTTAGCTTCGTGATACTCATTAGGGCAATTGTGTGACTTGATTGGATTGCTCAGTGCATAGTGTTTGTAACTCGAGTTTTCTAACTAGTTTTCTAAAACCTTGAGCCTCGGTGACAGACACTTCCTATCTTAAAGAAGTTTCAGGGAGTGCCTTTTGGGCTTTGGTTGAGCTCATAGCTACCCAGGGCATGTATGCTTAAGTGAAGGTTGCGAACGATGAGATTATCTAGTTTCCTATATTGATTTAGAAAACCTATAGATTCCTTAAATCTACAAATTATGGTAAACATAAAACTTATAATTACTAATTCTAGTTCTCCCATGCATTTAAATTTCTTTTATAAATTAATCTTAATTAACTTAGTGATTAATTTGATTTGAAATCTTTCCAATTCATAACCTAATTAGATGAAGATAATAGATTGCACATTAATCTTCACTTCAAATTAGTTTGGTAAACCCTTAATTTCACTTTTCCCTTACTAGTTTTCTATACTTTAATCATTAATCAATTTGATTTGATTTGTTTATGACTAGTGTAAAACAAGTTCCAATTGCTTGAATATAGTTACAAATTATTTTCTCATTTCAATAAACAAATTTGAAATATTATTTTTCAAACTTCTTTCATCTCTATTATTACTTACAATTGACTTGGAGATTAATATCTATAAGTCAATTGGGAGCTCAATTAGCTCCAATTATTGAGTAGATCATTTAAATTAGACAACTCTGGATATGACGTAGTTTACAATTTACTTATTTTTTTTTGAATGCTTGCTTAGCTTTGAGCTTATTTCCTTTGAAACATACATACAATATTTTGTGCATAAATAAAAGTTTCATAAAACTATTGGGGTATGCCTAATGGCAAATAGGGCAGGAATAATAGCACTTACTAAAGAACTTCACATTCTAGAGTGGGTAAATGTGAATGTTTGAATCATCTTGAACCCCAATGTGTTTATCTAGTTAGGCAGACGTGCTTAACTCCTCGTCCCATTCTGTAAATATGCCCGCATAATGAGATATTTCCATAAAATAACTTTAACTAATATTGTATGAGTCTTATACAATATTATTGATTATAGGATCTCATCATAGCCTTTTCGCTATGTTGCCATTGTATAGTTCTGAACTATACTTTTTTAGTCCATGAGACTAAGGTTCTTCTTTCCTTACTATACTTTGCACTTTCTATTTTCAGTATTGTGCTTTACTTACTTATAGTTCATATAGAATGTAGTGTATATTGCTTTAATTTTATTTAAATACTTCACTGCTTTTCTTTTTCTTACTTAGCATAATTTTTATTTGGACATATACATGCTTCTATTTCTTTTAATTTCAAATGCACTTAAGTAGTTTATAGCCTTATTTAGGATGATTTTTCTTCACCTCTTTGGTTGCAGGCTAAAATGAGTATACATGTGAGTACTTATACTCTTTTGCTTTTAACAGTTCTTCTTTATAGTTATAATTACTTTTCTTCCTTACTTGAAAGCTTTCAAATACTTATTTGCTAATAAAATTATAAATTAGTTGTGATATCCAAATGAACTTAATTGTTAACCAATTTTAAAATGTGCTTAAACTATTTAATCTAACTACTCTTTTTCTTTTCTTAACTTTGTCCTATCATAATTAAATATCAAAATATAATAGATCAAGAGCATCATACTTCAGGTGGAGCTGAACCTAGTGCCTAAAGAGCTTTGATAAATAATTGCTTCCACTTATAATTTTCTTTACTTGCACTTTAATTTCAAGTGAGAGAGTGACTTATTTACTTTTCACTCTTTCATTTTAAAATGCATGCAATAACTTAACTTAAGCTGATTTAGATATTTTTGCTTATATTCTATGCTGAATTTACTTATTTTGAAATTGCTTGGATTAAATGAGTGAATAATTATTGCTTGTATTACCTATACTTGTATTATTTTCTATCTCCCTACATGCTTTCATTGCAAACTATTTTAACCTAACAACTGCTTATAAAGTGACTTGGCCACCTAGCATCCAATGTTAGATTAGCTTTCTTCTGATCTAGTGTTAAATGCTAAGGTAATGCTCCAATATTGGGTTAATCTCCTATCCGATATTGGGGTCATTACAGCTGGAGATTTTGATCAGTTGAAGATCTTTGGGTATTAAACATATTATCATGTGAAGAAGGATAAGTTAGAGTCACAAGCACAAAATGTTATCTTTGTTGGAATTCAATGCGGACTCAAGGGCTACAAGTTATATGATCCAGTTGATAGAAAGTTTATCATCATTATGGATGTAACATTTGATCAGGAGTTTTTTTTGAAGCATAAGAGTTCGCATCAAGTAGAGGAAATCAAAACAACTTCTATAGGTGAGCAGTGAGTGGGGTTTGATGCAGCCCTATTTGCTCCATAGGATGCTTCCCATCACAACATACCTATGGATATCGTACCTACCACTAAAAACCATTTTGGTGATAAGGAAGATGATGATGATAGTGGTGGCGAGACTCCTATTCAAAAGTAAGTTACAATTAATATTTACATATATCTATGATGCTTATGGTTTGTCAGTTACAAAAGATATGGTTCCCTCTCACTTTAAGGAAGTAGTGGCGGGCTTAGAGAAACTTTTATGGAAGAGATCCATAGATGAAGAGATAGACTCTCTTCATAAAAATAATGTATTGAGGTTGGAGAAACTCCCTCCATGAAGAAATACTATTGGTTGCAAGTGGGTATATGCAAAGACAGAGGGATTAAATGGAGCTCAGTTGCGCTACAAGGCTAAAACCTTTGCTCAAAAAGAAGGGATTGATTATGATGGGTTTTTTCCCTAATCATCAAACACTCATCGATCCATGTACTTCTTGCTTTTGTGGCACATTTTTATTTGTTATTGGAGAAGCTCAACATCAAAATTATGTTCTTATATAGATAACTAGAATATGAGATCTATATGTTGCAACCCCTTCAAGGATATAGGCAAGGTAGACTTGGTGTAAAAAATAAAAAAGTCTTTGGATAGCCTGAAGCAGTCACCACGATAGCAATTTAAGAAACTTGATCAGTTTATACAGAAGGTTGGATAGACTCATAGTTAGTACAATCATTATGTATTCTTCAAGAAATTACCTCAGAAAAACTAAATCTACTTGCTCCTATATGTGGAGGACATGCTGGCTGCAACATTGGATCAGTCAGAAATGGATCGCATGAGCATCAATTGGCTCAAAATTTTGAGATGAAAGAATTGGGAGAATTGAAGAAGATTCTTGGGATGGAGATCTATAAGAATAAGAAGGTAGGAAAGCTTTGGCTTACTCAACAGGGGTATTTGGAGAAGGTGCTAAAAAGGTTTCGAATGAACACTTTTATGAAGTTGGTAAGTATTACTTTGTCATCACATTTTTGAGTATTTGTAGAGTTGTGCCCAAAGACAAATGCTGAGAAGAATGAGATGCACTCAGTGCCATATGCGAGTGTAGTTGGGAGCTTGTTGTATGTTATGGTGTGTACAAAACCACACTTGGCATAGGAAATTGGATAATATAATCAATCTTCTTCTGTTTTCCCAGTACACAATTTTCACAAAAATCAAAATTTACAAAGTTTAGTCCTGTGAGTCTTCCTCTTGATTGTAAAGATTTCAAACCCCCTTTCGCTCATATGGCCGAGCCTCCGGTTCCATAGACATGAGTCTATATGTTCTACAGCTGTAATAGAATCAAACACTTTATTTATCAAGTAAAGTGTACCTTCCATGTTGCCCCGAGAAACAATGAGTACACCCTTGGTGACCTTCCATGAGTCCCATATAAAGGTCATACTGTAGCCCTCTCTGGCTGGCTGACTAACTAAAAATATATTCCTTCTTAGATATCGCTCGTGCCTAACTTTTTTGAGCTTCCAAATTGCATCGTTTGGTAGCTGGACATCCACATCATCTTTTCCTATTATGTTGAATGCTTTGTCATCTTTTATATACACCATCCTCCCTAAGTCATCCTTGGAGCAATTCTTTAAGGAACCCCTTGTATGAGTAGTATGAAAGGATGCGCCCAAGTCCACCACCTAAGACTTTGTGTTGACAAGATACAAGATCATTGCATCATGATCCTCTTCTGCTAAAAAATTCACTATGGGACACATATTCTTGCTCCCACCACTTGTCTTCTTTAGGATAGAGCAATCTTCTTGAAGTGACCTACCTTTCTAGAGTTCCAACAATCAGGCTTTACTTTTTTGGGTCTTAATTTTTCTCATCTTGACATAGACCTATTCTGTTATGTCTCTAGCTTACATTTATTCCTCAGCTCTCAGCATTTAATGTTGAAGTAGATGCCTCCCCATGGAATCTATTTCACACCTTCATTCAGCACTAGCCCAACAACGTCATCAAATTTCAATGATGCATTTATTAATGTGTTACTGATGATTGTACCCAGCCCACCCCAATTGTCTGGTAATGAAGAAAGGGATAATAGAGCTCGAACCTCATCATCAAATTTGATACCCACTAAACTCAACTAACTTGTCACAGTGCTTAACCCATTCAGTTGTCCAGTCACTGAGTAGTTGTCCATCATCTTCTTATTGAACAATCTTTTCATCAAAAAGACTTTTTTGGAAGTCAAAGGCTTCTCATACATCCTTGTTAAAGAATCCATGAGATCTATAGTAGTTATCTCATTAACAATATTAAATGTAACAGAAGAAGACAATGAAAGACGAATCAAACCCAAAGCGGTTCTATCAAGAACCTCTCAATTTTCATCTGACATAATAGGTGATTTTCTGTCAGCTCTACTGAGTGGTAAGTACAACTTCTTCTAATAGATTAAATCCACCCTTTGTATTTTTCATAAAGAAAAATTAGTGTCATAGAACTTCTTTATTTTATGTCTCATTTTGTCGACCATTGCTCCCACTCAAACTGCAAACCCTAGCATGTATATATAAGTATTAAGAGGCTTGCATAAGTAAATAAATATAACATAGCAAGCATTTAAAGATTGAAAGTAAAATCATGTAAAACTACCATATCAGAAGAATTGACGATTACGAAACAATCGAAAAAATCAACCAAGCACAAAATAAACACAAAACAATAAAATGCACAACCACAAGCATCCAACACATATATTTATATGAAAAACTCAAAGATGGGAAAAACTATGGAGCCACACCACACAGAAATTTTCATTATGAATCAAGAAGTTACAAAGTTACAAAGACCTTTACCTTCCAAAAATAAGAAAGATCTACTGCTTACATAGCCTCCCGATCAATTTATTCTTCTGCAGGGAACACCAGCTCTTACACTATGTTGAAGGAGAAGAACAGTAGCCACCACCTCTTAGGGATCTCTCTAACATGCAAAAGTCTTTAAATAATTGCTAACTCACTTATGAAACATCTCCATAATGTTTCTTTATATATTCAGGCAACATTCGAACTCTAAATGGTCAAAAATACCCTTCATAACACTTAGGGCGACGCCTAAACCAGAGCAGAAATACGTCTAGCGCTACGGCATGCTGTATCGCCCAGACATCTAGTGGTCGGGCGTCAGGTGCATTGTAGCGCCAAAGTCTCTGGTGCAATTTGCGCTGGGGCGCGCTTGAGTGCCCTAGTCTCTGGACTACCTATCGCTATGGTGCGCTACGGTGTGCCACGGCGTGTGGTAATACCCCGTCTCTATAGTGTTTGTCGCTAGGCTGCGCTGTAGAGCCCATTTTCTGGAGTGCATGCCGCTGGGCTGCACTGTAGCACCCCATTCTCTAGATGCTGGGCATCATGGTGCACTACGGCGCGTCGTGGCCTGCTATGGCGCTTGAACTCTCCCAGCTTGTCCTGTATCACTCGGAACCGCCCGGAAGCTTACTGAAGCTTCATCAGCACTTCCACAATGATTTTAATAGTCTCCACATTCCAACACCCATCTCATTCTTGTAGACGTACTTGACTCCTCAACTACTTCTGAACATTGCCCTCAGGAGAAAATTAAAATAACTAAAATATACATTGCACTTAGTAATTCTTCTTCTTTAGCTCAATTTAGTACAATTCAACTCTAGCTCTCAGTAGCTAGATGATATATGCATAATATATTTCCGTCACAGTTTCTTGTGGTCTTATTAGTCAATTCTTCTGATATGACAATTTTGCATGATTTTACTTTCAGTCTTTAAATATTTACTATGCTAAATTTATTTACTTATGCAGGGCCTCTTAGTACTTATATATACTTACTAGGATGTTAGTCTTGATTTCAGACTTGATATAGTTTACTTATATGTATCACCGCTTACTTGCATCTACAACTCAATATGTTTACTTTTGTTCATATTCATGTTAGGAAATTATTTCAACATTAGTATAGTTACTTTAGCTTTATATGCATTATTGTCTAACCTCATTGTAGTTACTGGATCTGAGGTGTGTGTCTTGCTTACCTACCTTTTTTTGATATGTTATAAAATTATTAATTATAGATTTCTATTTTCATTGCTTGCTTTGTTGCATCTTTAGTTGTGTGTAATGTCTAAATATCATATTCTAAATTTACTTAAAATTCAACTATATTTAGACTTATTAAAGTCTAAACATATTTTTATTTCTTAGGTGTGCCCTATCATATTTATATATATAGCAGATCAGGAGTATATGTTAAACCAAGGTCTTGGGGATTAAGCTCGTGAAGAAGAATCAAAGTAAAGTATGCGGCTTATCAAGGATATTGCTCTTTTTATTTACTTTTTGCCATTCATTTAAATAAATGTAATAAATATGCTTTTCTTATTTTTCTTAATTTCTGTATTGTTATATGAATGGATAAATGTGAAAATTGTCTAGATACATTATTTTTATTATTTTGCATTGTTATACTCTATATGTTTCTGACAGGATCTTATTCATCATATAGTTAGCATAATGGATATCTTATTTAATATTTGTGAAACTCGACGACAGTTAAGCGATGGTCGTAACAAAGTGGACTCGCCTAGGCGCCTAAGAGAAAGAGAGACTGGCGATCAGGCACGCCAAGGCGCCTGATTAACAAAAATCTGGGCGCCCAGACATGGCCAAGCTCCCCATTTATAGAAGCTTGGGAGCCCAAGCGAGTCCAGGCGCCCACGCCCATCTAGGCGCCCGTAAAGCAATAATAGATCCGAGGCCAGGGCACTCATGCGTGCCCAGATACCCGCATATTTACAGGCCCGATTTGAGAGGTTTATAAATTTGTTTTTATCCCATTTTTATGGTACCATATTTTTTCTGTTATTGTTATATGGTGGTTGATCTTGGAGGCAGCAAGGGCTCCATTGAAACTTAGGTAATGGTTTCTACAACCCTAGATTTTGTAATCTCTACTTCTATAAGCGAAATATTCTCTTATTCTCTCTGTGGGCATACGTGTTAGCTCCGGACCACGTAAATCTTGTCTTATGCTGCGATTTGCTTTTGTTTGTGTTCTTTCTTTGCTTTACTATGTGATTTGCTCAATGAATACAGATTTGTTCCGCATTGACCGAACCCCTTAGTTTCCAACAAATGCTACATTAGCCTTATTTTGGTTCACTATTTCTTAGCAAGTTTTGTTAAAAAGTTTTTCTCATTAATTGCTTGATATTCTTCATGTTGTATCAACTTTATCAATAGTTTACAATAATAAAGTTATTTATTTTACTACAGCGATCCGAAGGCTGATAGCAGCATACTGTTCAAATTAGCGAGACTTCCGGCGAGTATTCAGAAACTCAGCCAAGCTATAGAAAAAAGTTGATGGCATGCGTTGTTAAGTCTGAAAACACTTGAATGAAAATGGCTTGGACGTTGAGGGAAAGGCGATCATCCTTAAGGTAAAGAGAAATATTTAGAAAGGAATAGAAGCAACATACAAGAGTTACTAACCCTCCAGATGAGTCAGGGTACTAAAGAAGCAACGTACTCATCAAAATCTACAATATATTCAACTTTATAGTGTGCATTTCCAAAATAAAAACTCAAAAATCAACCTAATTCATCATAATAATTAATTAAAATAATTTCAAGTAAATAGCTAATAAAATTAGAGTTTTTTAAATCTCTATTATTCGTACAATAATATTTGGCTTTTGTATTCTGCGGAAATATATTTTCTGAATTAATATGTAGCAAAACGTAATAAATTTTGAATATCAGTAATTAGTAATTAAAAATTAATATTTTATGTATATATAAATATAATTAAATGCATAGTGAATTAATGTTTTTATTAGTTTTTAATATATATCAATACATATATATATATATATATATATTATCTTTAAAAGTATTATTTAATTATATTATTTAATACTAAACTAATTTCTTAATATAATTCTTTTTTCAATGGAGCTATATATAAAAAAACTTTAGTGTAGATAAATTTTATATACATGCTATTTGGTATGAAAAAAACTCTAAACAATTGATGATGATTTACTTTATTTTAGCACAATTCTATGATGACTTCACTTTTCTTCATATTCTCTCAAATAATAAGGGAAATTATAATAAAAATGATAGAAAAAAAAAGAGAAAAATATTATTTGGCTCTCAATTAAATTTTCCAAGAAATATAGATTTTAGGATTTAGTATTTAAAATATGATAAATGCTATTTAGATCCGCTGACTGGCACTCAAAAAAATTCATCCAATAAAATTTGGATATTATTTTATTAATGTTTTTTAATTACATTAAAATAATTTAATTTTTATTTTTAAAATTTGTATTGAAATTATAACTAAATCTCATTGTATGAGTTTTGCTGGGTGTCACGTCAGTAGGTCTAAATAGTATTTCTCTTAATATATGTATTTTTATAGGCCATACAAACAAAATTAGATTTAATGATAATTTTTTTTTTCACTTAATTCCCTAAATCTTAGTCATTCATAGTTTTTGAGAAATATATGAGAGATGTGTAGTAAAACTTAATAAATTATTAAGTATATGTATGACTGTTAATTTGACCAGAAATTTGAAATTCAAACTCGAGACATTTTGACTCGACTCGAAAATTTTGGAGTCGAGTTTGAATCTAACGTCTTGACTCGAATCCTTAAAATAACTCGAAATAACTCAAATTCGACGCGAACTTGGCTCGAACTTGAACTTGAATAAGTTCGAGTATTGGTTGACTCAACTGGAACTCGATTCGAATTCGACTCAAAGCTAACCCTAGGTATATGCATAATAAATTGTACAAATTATATTTTAAGGATATTTTATTTGAAGGATTTTGAGAATAAAATAATATGGATTTGCAGGACGTGTAATCAGATTATCCCATTTCTTCACAAAATCAGGTAATCGGATTACGCCCAAATAGAGTGATCCGATCAGCCTGCGAAATGAAAAATCATCCCGCTTCATTGTCAATACCATTGCCCGCTACGTCATTATTGATGCTTCGTCGTCACTAACCCTTATTCGTCGTCGACGCCGCTTCATCGTCATCGATGCTTCATCGTCATTGACACAGCTTCATCGTCGAGACCGCTTCGTCGGCCGCACCACTTCATCTTCTGCGATGTAACTCTGCAGTCGACGCCACATCTCGGCCACCGATGGTATTTCAAAAAGCTTCATCCCTGCCTTGCCATTGTCCAGGCCCAACTCTCATGATGGACCATTAATTTTACAGCAATAATTTAATTCCATTAATTTTTTTATCTCAAAATAAGCATCTCTTTACATTATTTTTAATATAAATTTTAAAAATATATTTATATTATTTTAATATAAATAATAAATACTAATAAAATAATATTTTAAGATTAATTTATTTTTGGATGTGACTAAGAAGCTTTTCTCTAAAATAAATTCCGATTTCTAAAAAATGCGCTTGACTAATTCGATTCACTTGACCAAACAAACACTAACAGCAACGTCAAAATTAGAAACGTGTGCCAGTTAAAAAAGGGCGATACAATGGGCTACATACGCGAAATTAAAAAGTGTAACTGCCCTGCTCCGGTGTGACCGTCTGTCCCACCTCTTCTCTCTTTAAAGTTTAAACCCTCCCATCGTCCCAGAGCATTCTTCTCCCCATGGCCCATACCTTCCCTTAACAAAGAGCCTAAGAAGAAGAGAATAACAGCAAGGAGATAGAAATTTTAGCATTCATCTCTCAAATACTGATATAATCGTCTAAGAGAAGGGTAAATAAGGCCTGCATGATTCCGGAATCTTTATATTTATCATTTACTCATTGAATCTCGTTCCTTGCCCTGCATTCCCCATTCTTGTGAAAGCAAAGCTATTCTAGAATATATTCCTTATTGCTATTACCCCTAAAACGGTGGCTTCCCTAGAACAGAGCTTTCAGTCTCCAGAATAGATCATAAAACGATAGCTTTGATCTTGCCGTGTTCAATAATGATTCGGTAATCTATTTTGAAGATTGGAGCATTCTTTGTTCTTGATTCAAAATTCATTAATTTTTCAATGAATTCGGTGAATCACGAATGAACGCATTGCACGTAGAGTCGAATTTAACTATTATCGCGTCCATTGTGCTCGTCTCTTTAAGCTTGTATCCAGTTCATGTTAAATTTGCTAAGGGAAAGGAAACATTGTTTGCAGAATATTCATTATCAAGGTTTCTTAATCTCCAGGGAGCCATCTTTTTTATTTATTGGAAGCAATATGAGAACAAGACTCTGCAAAACTCTCAAGGTGGGATCCATTTTTGTATATTGTTTTTTCCATGGATTAGACAATTTTTAGCCGGCTTCTGTTTCAAAATTTCATCGCCTTATGCTGCTAAAATTTCTTACAGTCTTCTTCCTGGCCGAGAACTGTGATATTCCATTCAGGGTGTGCCTCTGACTGTAAGAGCTCGATCAGTTCCCCTGTGAAATCATCGCTCGTATTATATCTCTTTGCGAATTAATTCATCTCATTCGAAAAGCAGGGACCATTGAATCTCAGAAGAAAAGAAAGAACTGTTCCGGCAAAGACGAAGCCTTCCCCATTTCAAGAAACATTTCCGGTACCCTTTCCATCACGATCTTCTTCGTTCCATAAAGCTTGCAATGGCGCAGTTTAGCAAGGATTGCATTCTAGCATTTGCCTTAATGATTATTAAATTGCAGAGGAGTGGTTGGAGAGCAGCTCTGCTGAGACTGTCTGCCTCACTTCTTCCCCGCCACAGAGCCTAAGGTAAGCAATTATTAACCTTAATCAAAATCTAATTTTTAATTCACACATATTAAACTAATTTTAGCTAATTATGCTCATCATTTTTAAGAAAAAAATCTAATTTTAAATCAAACAATGGCAATGATAGAATGTTCGTCGGAACTTGGAACGTGGGGGGGCGATCTCCCGGCGCCGGTCTCAATCTCCGCGACTGGCTAGAAGCCTCTTCGTCGTCTCCGATTGACGTATTCGTCCTAGGGTAAGTTAAATAATTAAGAGTTAGAGCTGATGATACCATATTTTTCATATGATTATTGTGTATGAGTAATCAATTTCATATTGATTTTTTACATTATTTTAAAAAAAAATTCAGTTTCTAATTCTATCAAAGGTTAAATTTGAACTGTTGTGTTTGAAATCTTGATATTTCAAATGGCACTATATGTTTTATCTACTGAACTTGCAAATTCAGCCCGCCTCAATGGCAATGCCGTAATATCCAGCTGATTCTCCCCGCAGGTTCCAAGAGATCGTGCCGCTTAACGCAGGCAACGTGCTGTGCGCGGAGGACAGCGGTCCCGCAGACAGATGGCTCTCTTTGATTCGTCAAGCGCTGAATCCAAGCCGAGAGATGGACGGTTACAGGTTGGTGACGAGCAAACGGATGGTTGGGATCTTCCTGTGCGTGTGGACGCGCGCGAGCCTTCTGCGGCACCGTGAACAGCGTCCAAGTCTCGTGCGTGGGCAGGGGCATAATGGGGTACATGGGAAACAAGGTGAATTACGGAGAAGCGCTCAGCCGTCGTTAGTTGATTAATGAATACTTAAGCTTATCAATTAACAGGGCTCAATCTCGATTAGCATGACATTAAGCGGAACGGCGTTTTGCTTTGTGTGCACGCATTTGGCGTCGGGGGAGAAGGAAGGGGACGAGATGAGGAGGAACGCGGACGTGATTGAAATTCTGAAGAAGACACGATTTAACAAGTCCTGTAGCTCGTTCTCTGACTCGCCTGATTCCATTCTGGAGCACGAGTATGGCTGATGCAATCATTTTCTATTTCTCTTTCCATTCTTTTTTCAGTTTTTTCTTAATTGGAATTGCGCGCGCAGCAAGGTTGTGTGGCTGGGGGATCTGAACTATCGCCTTGCGGCCGCGTGGGACGAGATGCTGGAGCTGCTTCGGGAGAAGGATTGGGGAGCGTTGCTAGAGAAGGATCAGGTAATTGTTTGATTGACTTATATGATTAACTGAGAACTGATTGTAATTAATGAGGTTTTGATGGCAGCTTATGAGAGAGCAGAGGGGGGGACGCGTGCTGTGCGGCTGGGAAGAGGGGAACATAAGCTTCCCTCCAACGTACAAATACGTTGCTAATTCCGACACCTACGCCGTCAGAACGGCCAATCACGGCGGCAAACGCCGTGCTCCTGCTTGGTGCGCTTCTTCGCCTTCTTATTTCAATTTAATCATCCTTTAATTGAGAAATGAAATCGATTGAACATAGCTTAAAAGCATATAAATCGCAAAGAGAAATACTTTATGAAATAGATCGGAGGCTTCAATTCAGCCATTGGAAAAACAATCTAGCTTATTTTTTCCTCTTTTTCTCTACAAGTCTGACAAAAATCTATCATTATTTGTGTCGTGTCTCCACGTATTCCTTATAAGCCTCTGATAATGATTCAAATCTTTTCAGTTCATGCTATCATTACTGATGCAAATTCAACTCTTTTCAATTGAAAATATATTTCAATTCCTGAGAAATAGTAAACATATCAAAGCTCAAAAGCTAGACAAACTGCCTATACAAAGCTCAAAAGCTAAAGAAAAAGTAGTTATTAAGCTCGATCAAATAAGAACAAACGAACACAATAGCAGTACCATCATATTATAAAGGATTACGTGATCACATCTACAGGGAGAGTGAAGGGGAGAAGATTATAATTAGAGTATCACAAATTCCCTCCAGCCTTCAGACAAACTGAATACAATCAGGGATGCCATAAAAAGAGCTTCAAAATACTTATAAACTGTCCCGAAAGACCCTGCAACGGCCGTAGGGACGCTGGGACCTGCTTCGTGGGCCTGGGAGCACCTAGTGCCTGTCCCTTGGTGCTAAATAGCAACACCAGAGCCTGAGCGCCCCCTCCAAGGGCAACAGGCCCTGCAACACATTTGTTAGTAACTAGTAATAGATTTTGCTAAAAGAAACAGGAAGCTCACAAACATATGATTAGAAGGTTGAAATTTAACTATTAATCGAGGCATATAAAGCTCAGCATCAGCATTAGCATTTCAGAGGAATCCAACACCTTCCATTTACGATCAAAAATTTGATACACTGCTTGCAAAAATGAACACAAGTAGTGGCTCGCCTCATTTTATGAGAGAATTTCCTTATGTTATGAGTAGATCACAAAATTAAACGATAGCTAGTAAAAGTTTTTTCAGTCATTTCTCAAAGCGCAAAGAATTAATCTCAAAAAAATTGTGAAACTAGAAGAAATAGGGAGCAGTTATTTGAGCACAGAAAGAAGGGGCAGTTTTTTTTTTTTAATCTCAACAGATTTCTTGCCTTTTTGATATTAAGAAGAAGTTCTTGCCCCATCAAAACCAAATATAAATAATACCATCCACCGATCGTTTCTCTTCATGAACTATGTTCGATGCATCAGCTCATCAGTAAAGTTCAAATCTTTTAATTTTATTAACTAGCAACAGAGCTGTAGCAATTTAAAATCCTGATACATGCATCTGGCAGGTGCGATCGCATCCTCTGGCGCGGGAAAGGAATAAAGCAGCAGTGCTACCTCCGCGGTGAGTCCCGCTTCTCTGATCACCGCCCCGTATACGCCCTCTTCACCGTCGATCTCGATCTCGACGGCTGCTATGCTCCGTCGAGAACCTCTTCCTCCGCTTGGAGTAAGGGCCAGGCCGAGGAGATGCTTCTGCTAACCAGAACGCAGAGCTGCTTTCAAACCGCGAGCCGTTACTGAACCGAACAGAACCGAATCGAACCGGCAGAGTTAAGTTCAGCCAGCGCACTGAGCCGAACGACGCCAAGCGCATTGACCGCCCTTTTGGTTCGGTCTATTTCCTGATCTAAGTCAGGCTAGAGAAGCCTACTGAAAATGAACGCCACTGCTCGTTTTTTTCTTTTTCGGAGAGGAAATGCATCAAAGTGAACATATAGACAAAAGTTTTAGTTGAAATTTTTGTCCAACAAAATTTTAAGCATTTTGATAAGTTCATCTTCATATTTGTTAACCTCAATAGATCTAATCTGATCACATAAATGAATGTGTAATGAACGGTTACATTCATTCAGGTGTGATGAATAGACATAGGAAAAATAAATGTGTCACGAACGATCACATTCATTAATGTGGAATGAAATGGCCACATCATTTATGACTTATATTCATGTGTAATAAATGGCACATTCATTCATAAGTAATGAACGATCATATGAATGAATGTGTAGCAAACAGTCACATTCATTCATGTGGAATAAATAACTACATTCATTCATGGCATCTATTTATGTAGAATGAATTCACATGTATAATTATCCTTAAATTGTCAATGAAAAAGTTGTGTAGTTTTTTTCCTTGTTATTGTCTCACCATTTACATAACTAAGTTTTTCTACATTGTATCAGAGAGATAGTAGCTTCGCAACTCATCCTCATCGATTCCACAGTGATTGTCGACCCTATTTCCGCCTCCAATGATGTCATCATCAAACAACCTCCAGCCAAAACTAACTGGACCATACCCTCTAATACGAAGTTCTTGATGTCCAATATCAAGAGCATGCTCACTAATCAACTAACCGCTAAGAACTATCCATTGTGGAAAGCTAAGATCCATAAACTATTCAATGTCAATGGCTATCTAGGGCATCTTGATAGCACTATCCCCCCACCCCCCAAGCTCATCCCCGACACAAACAGTACAATGCAATTAAATCTCCCCTACAACAAACGACTTCTTGCCCAAAATTTGGTCGCAGCCCTCTTTTTTACCATTTCTTTCTCAATACTTCCTCATGTGCTTAACCTATACACTTGCTTGGATATTTGGCTCACACTAAAAAAATGACTACAATCAACAAATCATTCATATATTGTCCAGCTAAAGAATGAGCTCAATAATCTATCCATAAATAGCAAAATTATGACACAATTATTGATGTAGATCAAATCACTACATCTAGAGCAAAACTTGATTCCGAGAACATCATATTCTACACATTGAATGGACTGCCCTCTTCCTATCAGCCTTTCAAAATGGCCATAAGAACTCGCTCGGACACCATACTCCTCGATGAATTCTACTCTTTATTATGCAGTGAAGAGGTCAACTTACACAACGAAACTATTTGTGAAATGCAACAACTAAACATGCAGGACTCAACTACAGCACTCTCTGTCACTCACGGTCGTGGGCGAGGTAGATACCAATGGGGCTGTGGTGGGCCTAACTCCACTATCACTTATAATGACCGATTCAATCATACCTCAAATAATGAGAATTTCAAAGAGCCTTCAAACTATCAAATATGCGACAAATTCAGACATTCGACATTCGAACGTTGGCACAGATCGAACCTAGATTACATTCCAACAACAAACATGACCTTCATATCAAATACACATCAACCCACCAGCTCCTTGGCTCCTTAACACAGGATCAACCTCCCACCTCACCAATGGCATGTCTTGAATTCAGCAACCTACAAGTAATTCTAGTGATGCAACATTAATGGCCTGCAATGGAGATACTCTCTTCATCACCCACACCAAAAAAGGTCTCTTACCCACCCCACAACATATGCTTTTATTACGTAATCTACTTTCGTGTCCCTCGCTGTCCTCATAATTTACTATATGTTCGAAAACTCACCTCTAATAACCTTTGTTCCATCGCTTCTCGGATAACAGTTTTTACATACAATACCTCAATACTAATCAAATACTTCCCAAGGGATCATCACTCAATGGTCTCTATCCACTAATGTCTTCGCATTACACTCATTCATCTTTCTTATCTACATCGAACTCCACTATTCTTTGGCACCGTCATCTTGGCTACCTGCATTGGGCCATACTTAATTTTTTAGCCAAACAAAATTCATGTATTTATACTTCGCCTAAAGAAACACCATGTATCTCTTGTCATGAGTTTAAATGTCATAAGCTATCTTTACTACTTTCTTCTAATCATAATTATGAAACTATTGAACTCATTCACTCTGATGTTTGGAACCCCTCATCAACTTATTCATTATATGAATTTCATTACTAGGTACTGCTTATTGATAATTACACATATTTTTATTGGGCATTCCCCATCCACAACAAGAGAAAAAATACCACGAAATTCATATTATTTAATAAATACGTTGCAAACCAATTCAAAAAACCAGTTAAAATACTTCACATAGACAACGGTGGTGAATACACCAATCACCTCATTCAACCATGCCTTCAAAAATATGGTATTATCCACCAATCCAATTGTCCCTACATTCTGAAACAAAACATACTAGCTGAACGTAAGCATAAGCACCTCCTCAAAACTATATAAACCTTACTCCACACTGCCCATATTCCACAATTTTTGTGACCTGAAACACTTCTCACTACTACATTCCTCATCAACCGCATACCCTCCCTAACCACAAATAAAAAATTTCCATTTGAACACCTATACTGCTACACCTCAATTACCAACATTTAAAAGTTTTCAAATGTAGCTACTTTCCCCTTCTCCCACCTAATCACTCGAACAAATTATCCTCCAAGTCCATCCACTGCACTTTCATCCCATCAAAAACTCCTCAAATGCTACAATCCTCTCACCTAAAAAATCATTATCTCCCGCCATGTCAAATTCCTTCAGTACCACTTTCCCTTTAAACCCACACAAACCATACCTGCTATCACTGCTACATAAACTCAACACTTTAATTTCCTTTCTCATATCTACCAATTCCAATCACACTCCCCTCCTCTATTAATTGCCCTAACACTTCACTCCAAAATTTAGTTCAACCTCACATCAATGAATCCACACCTTTGATTTCCCCACTCAATCATAACATTTCACCCATTACAGCCGACTCCTTACCACCAACAAATACACATCCTCAATCCTCTACTTCAACCCACACCTCTAGTAGACACCACATGCTCACAAGATTTAAATCCTTGACCTATCTTACCTCCACAATAGTGGACCAACAAGCTACACCAATGCCATCAAAAAATTCCCAAAATGACTTCAAATTCCCAGAATGCCATCAAATTAGTTTAATCCTTCATGGTTACTTTTATTGCTTTTAAAGAGCCAAAACACTCTATTATCTCTATTTCTTATGGCTCACTGTGAGGATATGAATTCCTTACAATAAAGAAAGTTCATTTTATAACTTTGATAAAGCTTATCAAGTCTGAATGTGGCTCAAAGGAGGTTTGACTATGGTAAATTTCACTGTTCTCAACTACAATGCTTATTACATCTATTGTATGTATTTTAAAATAATGTGTAAACCAACTTGGACATCATAAATAAAACAATTTTACAGAGTGAGACATAATGTAGAAAACATAAAACCACAAAATCATAGACACAAAACACATATTTAAGTGGAAAACCCTAAAACTTGGGAAAAAACTAAGCTATATATTAAAAAACTTTTCTATGAATAAATAAGAAGTTGTAACAACCCAATATTATTACGCTAACTAATTAGGACTAAACCAAGTCTTAATTTTAGTTTTAACACTATTAAATAGTCATTATGACCTCACCTTAAAGTTTTGGTCCAAATCAGGGGTCAAATGGAGCAAACCCTGATTTTGGGAATTTTAGAAACCTTGGAA
Source organism: Gastrodia elata (assembly GCA_016760335.1). Taxonomy (NCBI): domain Eukaryota; kingdom Viridiplantae; phylum Streptophyta; class Magnoliopsida; order Asparagales; family Orchidaceae; genus Gastrodia; species Gastrodia elata. The sequence continues at coordinate 27,496,670 of CM028674.1, read as the reverse complement.
ATTGAGCTAACTAAATTGACCTCAAATAGAAAATTAGATTTCGTCATTGCGCTAATCATCCCCAAACTTAATTAAATAGAGTCTGAGTTTTCTAAATTTGCTAATTTGCCCTAATCACCCTAGAACTTGTTTAGCTCATAACTTGCTCAAATAGAGTTCAAATTAGGTCTGCTCCTAGTCATTGCACTCAGTATGTTATATGGAAGCTATAGCCTCTGAGTTTTCTAAATTTGGACATCATTTGAGAATGTTAGGTTTTGGACTTTTTCTAAAACCTATTAATTACCCTTTTAGACCCCAATCTAATTTTGGCTATAACTTGACCAATATACCTCAAAATTTAGTGATTTTAAATTTTATGGAATCTTTAAATAATAAATAACAAAAGTATAACTGAATTTTTAGACTTCACAAGGTAAAATAACCAAATTTTCTTTATGAACTTAAAATCTTAAATTGAGCTTACAAGGCTTAATGCTTATATGAATTTGATATAGTTACTGTCTATCTTCACATTAAATAGTAAGTAATCAATGGGTATTAATAAATTTTATTTTGGAACCTTAAATCAAAAAGCAACATTTTAGACTCTTAAATAGGGGCAAAATAGTTATTTTGCCTAAATTTAGGGTTAAGTATCCTTAAACTATTAAAATCTTAATTAATTACTAAAATCAGTAATATAATTGATTTGGAATCAACTTATGACCTTTTAGACTTATAAATTTGATATTTTAAGAAAAACCCTAAAATCCCCCTGGAATTTCCTAAGTTGTTTTAAATAGCTTCATAAGGTGAGCCTAGCTCACCTTATGCCCTCCATAAGTTAACTAGATAAAAAAAAAGAAGATAGTTAAGCTTAATTAAAATCAATGCTTAGATTATTCATTCTAAATCCTAAGTCATTAATTATGATTTTCCTTTAACCTTAGGAAATATTTCTTAGGAATTAGAAATATAAATTAGGTTAGAATTCATTCATTAAGTAAATGAGTAACTCAATAGATGAAACATTGGTTTTAATAATTTCTTGATTTCATCTTTTATTATGATTATTTTGTATTCAAACTTTAGTTTACGTTTAGAGATCCATCTTGTTAAACTTGACTTTGCCTAATAAGATAGCCTAACTTGTAATATTGGGATAATTTGGAATTTAAAAAACCTTAGCCTTTAGGATCACCTTTGGATTAAGTGATTAAATCCCAATATTGGAGTTTAATTCTTAATCCCTCAATCTTGGTTTATCTTAATCAAGATTTATTTGGATTGTCTAAATTCATTAATTAGGATGTATTGATTTATTATTTAACTTGAAAGAATCATTGATTGAATTCTATTAGGACCTGATCAGTTTTAATTATTTTTAACCTTATAAGGCTGTGAATCTGAGTTTTTACTTAATAGTAAGGTGTGAAAATCCTGAGCTTGTATAAGTTTAGAATAGCTAGTGTAGATAAATTAGACAACAAATGATATCATCTGTATTTAGTAAAGTTTCTTACTTACTATTAAACTTTGTGCTTTACATTCCTTATATTTTGAGCCTTTTTACATTTAACATGTCATATAAAATAATTTAATGCATGAAATGAAAACATAGAAAATTAAGATAACACTTACATTGGGCTCATGTTTTAGATGGGAGATTGTATATACACATTACTTTCACTGGACAGACGATAAGGAGAAATAAGGATTACCCAACACGTACTCATTGGGGAGAGTTGTGTCTAGGTTCAGGAACCCACCTTAGTCTTACAGACATGCTTGACTCATCAGTTACTTCTAGACATGTCCATGAGAGCTGTAGCGCCCCGCCTCATCGTCGTGCGCAAAAATAAATAGTCATAATTAAGATCGGCGGCAGAGATATGGCCACTCGGGGAGGAATATCCCGTCTCCCCAAAATAGCTGAAAAACTGAACCCATCTGAAGGGCTGCTGACTCAACCTCAAGGAGGGTTGAGAGCTAATACTTAAGATAAGAGTAGTATCTTTATCCTAAGTATTAGACCGATACATACATTGGATTTAGAATACAATAGGAATCCAATATATGTATAGTATATCAGCATTTTCAGTATACTGATCACATCACAATACTTAGTATAAGTAGTATATAACAGAGTGCGAAAGCTTAAAGTAAACATCCAGAAAACATTCATTATAGAAGCTGAATAAAACATTCGTCCCAAAAAGAAAAGAAAATACATCCAAAATTATTACAAATATGTTTACTGAAATAGACATAAAACTAAATACTGAACTGAAAATACTAAGAAGAAAATAAATCTGGAGGAGAGTCCACTAGAGCTCCACGGGCTCGTCCTGAATCTCCTGGGTGTCCTCCTGACCTGACTCAATATACTACTCAGGATCTAGTAAATTGTCAGATTCTAAAAGTACTTCGTGTTAGACAATAAGTCTAACACATCAAAACTAGTCTAATAGTTCTAGTTATTCATTCAACATTTACATAATGTAATTAAATATGTAGAAAAACTGTAAAGATAACTGAAAGCATAAAACTACACAAAACTGAAGCAAGGTAAAGTAAAACTGAACTGTAACTGAATACTAAAACTAAATCAAAATAGTACTGAATCTGAATTTGAGTAATCATATGTACAACTATACTGTATGTCACTGAAACTGTGTATCTAAATATGCCACAATACTGTATGCTACTAATATGCCACCAAAATATCACTGAACTGTTATGAGCAGTACGGTCCAATGTATACATACATCCAGTTGAGAATACTGTCTACTGTTGATGTCGATGCATCCTGAAATTCCCCAGACAATGTATGCAACTCATAGATCATCACTAATACTTATATTATTCTGATACTCATACATCATGCTTATGCTCATGCTCATGCTTCTAAACTACATGAGGTAAATCTAGAAATACTTTAAAATCTGATTATGAATCCCAAGTCTCCATTGTGTAGAATCCTACTAAAAGGATTCTGACTCCATAATTCTAATCTAGATAATAAGTTAAAGTTGAGAGTTTACTTAAAAATTATTAGCTGGGAAGAATGTATACACATATTTAGCATATTTGCAAGAAAGATAAATTTAATCCTTAGCTTGTTTAAACTGCACTTATCAAAGTGCACTACAATAGGAGGCAGAATCCGGTCCAGTTTATATCTCAAGCTAAGCCGTTAAATGCCCTAATTACAAGCATACATAGTGGTCTACATAAAGTGACTTAAGATACTTAGTTTGCTTAAACTGCACTTATCAAAGCGCACTACGATAAGAGGCAAAACCTAGTTGCAGTTTACATCTCAAACTAAGGATCTTGATCACTAATTGTAACACTCTTAATCTTGGAAGATTTATTCTAACAGGACTGTATTCGGCTAATCCCGCAGGATAACACCTGGTCATAAGTCCACATTAGAGTGAATCAACCAACATTGAATACTACTGAAATAAACCAGTAATATGGGTATACCCTACTATACCCAATTAATAATTTGGGTTCAGAATATTCTATTTAACTAACAATGATTTATCAAATCTATTAATCCTTACTCTAAGTAGGTGTATCCTACACAAGGCTCCAAGGATGTGATCAAAAGATCACTCAACATAGGTTGCTACCACAAGGAATGAGCTACATCCTAAGTACTTTAGGTAATTCCTACCATAAGGTATCAAGTTCAACTTCTAAAATTATGAAGGATCAACTAGGTTTCTACCTCAATAAGTTACAAAAGTCTTTCCTATCTTAATATATCATTAGTTAAGGTCTTTAATCATTTCAATAATGATCCTATAGCAAGACCCTTAAGATCTCACTTTTCTACTTCTTAAGGTTTACTTGTTATACTTAAGTTAAGATGATCAGATCAAATGATTAAAATTCATTTGATTATTTCCTATTCTACAATTATGGGATAAAATCAAAGATCTTATTAGAGTTAGATCATTGCATAAATTATTAAAATTTTATGTTCATCTTATGCTAATTGTCCTATATAAGAGAAAATTAAAGCTCTAAAGTTTGGATTCAGATGGTTCAGTCACACATATTTAATATTATCCTTAACACTTCTAATTTGATGATTTAAGATCAATATCAAATCATATGTATTATTGGAATAATGTCAATTCAATTATCTTACAATCAAGTTAATTAATTATGTGATTAAGGTTTAGATCTTAATCAAGACAAGCTAGGGTTTAACCCCTAACCTTTCTATTATTAAGACTAATGTTAATTTAAAGGTCAATGACAAATTGATATATTATTATTGTATTATTGATGTCAAGCTTTAGGTTTGAATTAACTATTATCTACTTAATCAAGTTATCAAGATTCTTATGTTCAAGTAAGCACATTTAAGTATTCAAATAAATATTGAAGTTCTCTAATATACATCCTAAAAGTACATAGATAGAAAGATACCACAAAAGAGTAATCAATGCTAATCAAATTCTAAATCAAATTAAAGGGATTAGCATTTAATTACAAATCTAAAAGACTTAGGTTTCATGCCATTATTATTGTTAGGATATACATATTCAATTCAAGTACTTAAGATTCTATTACTTAGCATTTGACACAATACATATTTAGGATCCATAGTAAGTTTTGAGCACTAATTTAATTTTAATATGGAATTTTATGCAATGCTCAATTTTAGCTAAAATAAGTTCAAATTTAGTATAACTTAGCCCCACTAGGGTCCTAGGAGTCTTAAAATATCAAAATAGTGAAGTTTTAGCCATTTCAGCCAAAACTGGGCAGTTTTACCAAATCTGGGCAGTTTTCTGAAATTTCTGGAAATTTTGTAAACTTGGGCGCTGTAGCACATTGGAGCGCTTTTTGAGCAGCAACGCACGGTAGCGCCTTTTGCGCGGCAGCGTGCTGTAGCGCTTTTCGTGCGATAGCGCGCTGTAGCTCTTTCCGCGCGGCAGCGCGCTGTAGCGCTTTTCGCGCTAGGGCACTGCGGCCCACTGCGGCGCGCTATGGCGCGGGGCAGCGGTTCAATTTGCAAAAATCACTGTTTAATTAATTTATTTTTCATGTTTTCTAAGTTTCCCAAATATTTCCACTGCAACCCGCTATCGCGCGCTGCATCCTGCTACCGCGCGCTGCAGCGCGCTACCGCGCGCTGTAGCGGTCCATTTTACGATTTTACTGTTTATTTACTCTATTATATATTTACATAAGTTTTCGCCGAAATTCCACTGCAGCGGCCTAGCTCTGCAACTTCGGGCACTACAGCGCGCTGCAGCGCCAGACGACATTTTTCGCCTGGATGAAAACTTAAGGCCCATTTTTCGAGATCAAATTCTCCCAATCCAAAGCATTCCATAAGTGGTGCTATATATCAATGGAAAGGTATTTTTGATACCTTTCCATCGACATCAAAATCGGCACAAACGGAGCATCCTAGCTATACTAGAAATGTAGATAAATAACAAGGTGTGCAGAGTTAATGAAAAACAGAGCAGCACATTTTATATCTTGGAGAGTTGTAATGGCTTGCATACTTAAACATGGCTATCTAGAGATGCAATAAGCATAATACAAGATGAACTAGACAAGGAAAGGAGCAAAGGGGTACCTTTAGTCCTTGAGAGGGGAGGGAGAGAACTTTGTTTTCTTCAAAAGCTTTGGAGGTAGAGAGTTGAACCTCTTTCTTCTTCAACACTAGAGCATCAATAGTGGAAGGAAGGAGTGGAGAAAATTTTAGCAAGCAATAGAGGAAGGCTGAGCTCTCCAATTAACGGAGAATGGGAGAGAAGGGAGCCATTATGAGGCTAAAGAAGCTAGCATGAGGGGGAGTAGGGGCATCATGAATGAGCATTAATGGGGCATGGCTTAAGAGGCAAGGAAGGGATGGCCAGCCGAATGAAGGGGAAGGTGGCCAGCCAACTAGGAGAGAGAGAGGGGGAATTGCATATTAAGGATCAAATAATTGCTTAATTATTTTCCTTAATTGTTTAAAAGTTCAGATTTTTGAAATGTGCTCTGGAAAATTTCAAAAATTCACCCCTAGCTAATTTGGGGATGAGGAATTCAACGGTGAAGTCGGATTTCAATTCTGACGATTATTTATTTATTCTATTTTCCGGTGCATTTAATTATATTAAAATATTAGCGAAAATCCGACGACTTTTAAATGCAGTCCAAAATATCACTTCTAGCTAATTATATTAAAATAAATACCTCAATTTTCTAATTAATTAAATATAAAAAAATAATCCAAAATATTGGATTTAGTCCCGAATCGCTCCAAACCTTCAGGGTTTGGTTCTAAAAGCTAGATGAAATTAACAGAATAATAATTAGGATATGATTAGGCTCAAATTAAGCTGGGTAACAACCTTGGGTTATTACAAGAGTAAAGTAAAATAACTAAAAACTATTATATATGTATTTTATGCATCTTCAATTTAGTATAGTTTTCTACCTTAGATTGGAGAAGCTAAGTGATATGATATGATACAATTCAGTAGCTTAGTTAGCTAATTTTTATGATATGGCAGCTTTTACATAATTCTTTCTGTTTCATGTTTACTTTTACTGTAGTTCAACTTTAGTATAGTACTTTCTTGCTTATATATATACTAGCATGCTAGTGATTGATTCAATTTACATATATGAATCACACCTCAATTTACTTTCTATTAATCTGTATAAAATTATATGATTATCAGTATGTTATGATGAGTCTTTATTTTTAGTATTTATAGTTTATTATACATATATATATTGCCTAACCTTATTGCATCTTTGGGGTTGAGATATGTCTTTTTATCTCACATTTTGTTTAAGTTATAAATGCTTTATTTATAGATTTTCCTATTCTTTCTTAGCTTGTTGCACTCATATGCTTGCTTTAGTTGCTTAAGTGAATGGTGATATTTAAAAAGAACATGAATTAATCAACCTAAAATATACTTAGATAATATGTTCAATCAGATTTTATTTTCTTTTAGCTAGGGCCTTGTCATTGTGAAATCAACAATGGTAGATTCTGAGTTATTTAAGGTGATTGAGCTAGAAGTGGAGATAGATCAAGAGGAGGATCATCTTGCTGCTGAAGATCTTTAGTTTTATTTATATTTTGCTTGAGATTGAGTATTTATTTTCTTTTCAATTTAAACTTATTAAATACTATAATAATACAGGTACCCTGCGTTTTCTTTTTCACTACATACTTTATCCAAAGCTGCATATTTCCTATTTTCTGCATTATGGCATAATGAATATAAACTCATTCTTTTCTTGCTTCCACACTCTGATTGATATATAATTATTTAGTGAATAATTATGCCACTTCATAAGGGCACATCCCTCCCCTATTAGTGGATTGGGGATTATAACATAATTTAGTGATAAGTGAGGGGTTTGTCATGTAACAACTACCTCTTAATCTTACTTGGTTAAGGGGCAGGTCACCATAGAAGTAATATAAGTTTTTTAGGTTGCCTTACATACATAACAAAACAGCAACCATCATTTCATCATTGCATTCCCCCTTGTTGACATTCCTCCACACTCCTTGTTGTGATCGCCTCACAGTCATCACCATGGTTGCACTACCTTTTCAAGGTACAAAATATCCATTACTTGGAATGGCAATTTGAAATCTCTTGCAACATTCTAGTAGTTGTTGTACAATTTCTCTACAACTCTTTAACTCTACTCTACAGCACCTTCAGTCGTTCTGTGGTTACGCTAGCCACCACTGCATCTCCAACACTTTACTATATCTACACCTCTCCCCACCATCATCCAACTTTTCATATAAATAGTCATCATGCACCTACCACCAGCTTTCCAGCCACCCTACTCCGTGACACGTCTAAGTGCAATGGGGCAGTGCACCCAACCACCCTGGAAACTTTTAGCAATAATTAATTTATATCAACCTCAAAGATTAGGCTCTAAGCTACAATATGTAAGCCTATATTAAGACCATATATAAATATATATATATATATATATATATATATATACAAACTCTAAATATATTCCATTTGTCATTGTCTATCCCCATGGTCCTTGGTCATTATCCATGTATCCCTCATGCATCTTATGGCCATGTAACATGTCTATATCCCCAACAATTGAGTATCAAGTCTTGCAAATTTTGCATTCACTACTAGAGCCCAGGTTTCAAGCCCTCAATTTCCAATTTTAGGTACGGGTGCTTAGGCACAATTAAGCGCCTGAATATCAATCTCCTTCAGCTGTCTGAAATAGACAGAGCGCTTAGGCATGCCCAAGCTTTTGATCAAGCTTTAGTTTAGACTGTTCTACAGACACATGAACACGCTCATATTCTTAGGCCTATAGTTGAGTCATAACTCTGGTGTCTAAAGAAGCATTAGTTCCTGGGAGCACCTAAGATATCAAGCCACTATCTATTGCACATCGAATTAAAGTTTTCAATGCTTGGACATGCTTAAGTGCTTAACCATTGGGTTTTTCTAACTCTAGAAATATCTTACTAGTGCATGGGCATGCTTAAGCACTCAAGTTTCTATCTAACTAAATTTATGAGCAAACTCCTCAGTGCTAAGGGGTTCTTAAGTGCCCTAGCCTTTAATATAGAAAATTTCCCAATGCTTTAGCATGCTTAAGCAATTTTTCCACTATCCAGTTCAATATTTACAGTATATTTCAAGCTATCTTGATCTAAATTACGTATATTATGTGTCAAGTAGATCCATGATTTGCTCTAAACATTTTCATTATCCCGTGGCCTACTTTGAGGCCACTTTAGTGAGGTTAAGACTTCACCACATTCGGTTCTATCTTGCTTCAATGCCATTTACTGCATGTTCCATCACCTCCTCGGGTTGAACTCGAGGATCCCCCAAATAACATAATGGCCTAGCACTTGGAGATTGAATACAGGTCTTCATCTATGGCGACCCGCTACTAGGTCAGCATGTCTAATTCAGCGTTAGATGCTCACTCCTCAGGATCATATTGGGATTTAGTATAACAGTATATTTATAAGATATAAAATACACACTTCTATATTTATTGTAATATTCAGAAATACTATAATAATAAAGGAATTATATTTATTACAAAAATAATAATTATTTTATAAAATCTATTACACACTAAGCAAAATTTTAAAACTTTAAGAAAATTAGCATTTAAGTTGCTCTATTATACATCAGCTCCGCTTCAAAGACTTGTATATATATATATATATATATATATATATATATATATATATATATATATATATATATATATATATATATATATATGACAGGGCGAACTAAGAAAAAGAAAAGAAAATAAAAAAAAGACAATATTTAATTAGACACAAAGATTCAAATAAAATTTGTAGGATATCAAAATTTGCATATAATATTAAGTGGCATGATTCTGCATGAGAAGTATATACAAATAGTGTAATAACCTAGGTTGTTACCTTAGTTAATTAGGACTAATCTTAGTCTTAAAATTTATTTGAATTGCTAATTTGGTTATTTAGAGTTAACTTCTAAGACCTAATCTAAATCAGGAGTCAAATGGATCAAATCCTAATTTTTAGAAAATTCAGAAATCCTAAAATTTGACCTATCTAAATTGATCTCGGATTGGAAAATGAACATCGTCATTGCGTTCGTTGACCCCAAATTAGCTAGGGGTGAAGTTTTCGTGTTAATCGGAAGTTGTCGAAATTTCGACGAATATTTTAATAATATTTAATACCTGAAAATTGGGAAATAAAAATACTCATCGGATCGAAAATCCGACCTCACCGTTGTGTTCCTCACCCCTCAAATAGCCAGGAAGACATATTTGAAATTTTTCTATATAATTTAATTATTTTATTAAGGATTAAAATTTTTAATTAAAATAAATAAAATAATAAATTTTAATTGAAAGAAACGACGCCGTTCCCCAACAGTGTGCGCCGTCTGTCCCGCAGCCCGTGTCGTCTGCCTTCCGTCTGATCAGACGGAAGGCACGAACCGTTCGATCTCTTGATCGAACGGCTCGTGGCCTTCTCCCTCGCGCAATCCGCCGACTCGCCACGCTGCAGCCCGCCACCCTGCTCGCCCAACCGGCGCCCTCCCGGCTTCGCAATCTCCGCCGGGAGTGCCATTAAGGCTCTGGCCTACTCTCGGGAGGCGACCTGCGCAAGGTAGAGCCCGTTTGAGCCCGAGCACCCGTCCCGAGTTCCGCGAGCCGCACATCACAGGTACATGCCGATCCCTCATTTTATGCGATACCATTGATGCAATTCTTGCCTAATGCTTATTCCGGGAGTTAGATTAGGGATTCAGCGGGATTGATCGAACGATAATCGGCTCGATCATGCGAATTTCGGTGAGCTCAAACAGTCGAAACCGTTAACCTCTACGCCTCTCGCCTCGCCCCGTAGGTAGTAGTATAGGGTTAGGGTTTCTCAGCTCGCCTGTCCACCTCCGGCTGTAGCCCGACCAGCGTCGGCAAGCCCTCACCGCCACCTATCCTCGGTCATGCGGCCCAGACCTGAGGCCGCCGGAAAGGCCGGATTTTTCCATGCCCTAATCCTCACGGCGCGGGTGTTTCGGGACGAAGGCATAGCCTTCAGGCCGGGCTGGGTCGACCTGAACCCAACCCGCGTCCCTTCGGGCACGCTGAGCGATGGTGGGACCCGCTCGCAGGTGTCACGCGTCGGTTCGCCCGGCGCTGCGCGGAGGGGCCCGCGCCTGCGTCTGCGCTGACGTCGCGTGGGGCCGCATGGCTTCTGCCCGCCTGTCTTGGCTTGACGTGTGTCACGCGGTACTGCCAGTGGGACCCGCTCGTAGCGCAACGGCCAGTGCCATTGCGCCACGTGTCTTCAGTGGGTCCTGCCGCCATTAATCCTGCAGAAACAGAAAATTAAAAGAAAAATAATAAAATGTAAATATATATAGTATATATATATATACATCTATATACTTTGCAAGTTTAGGACCTTAGGATAGATAAAATACAGTGGGTTATTAGGATAAATTATACATAATATGGATATAAATATGTACTATAGATATACAGAAAGTTGTATAACTATATTGATATTAGTAGTATACTTATATATATATCTAAACAGAAACTTTAAGAACATAAAATAATAATTAGCATATGTATATATATACATATATAGTTATAAATAAATAAAAAATAGAAAAATATTAATGAGATTAAATTAATGTTAATTATAATTAATGGTAATTTAACTTGGTTAATTAAGTGTGTGTTAAAAAGGTAAAGTAATATATTTAAATAAATTATTAATCAGTAAATAGCTAATTAATTAGTGGTTAATTAAATACTAATTAACCAATGATGAAATATGATAATAGTAAATATAATTAATAGCTTAATTAAATCCAATTAAGACTCCTTCAATTAATATACAGCAATATTAATATAATTTAAATATTTAATGTAATTAATTAGTAGATTTATTACTTATTAAATTTAAATTTAAGAATGAACATTAAATTAATACAAATTAAATAAATGAATAGTAAATAATACAAATTGTATTTTTGATTAGTAATTTAATTAATAAAAATTAAATAAAACTTAAAAGTTTAATAACCTTTTGTAGAATGATCCAAACATAGCCAATATATGTCTCATTTTACTCAGAAAAATAAAATGAATTAAATGGCATAATGTAAAAATTAATTTCGGGGTACGCATAACGAAGTAGCATTTTATGACCTATTTAGGACCTCATAACTTTTGACCTAGTTGATCAATCATAGTCAATATGGGTCTTAAAATACTCAGGAGAAAGATCTCACTACTGTATTAGTATTAGTTTTCTCATTTGGATATCAGGATAAAAAGTCAACCTTAAATCTCACAGTTGATTTTAGGGAAAATTGACTAAAATGCTCCTAGGATTCAAATGACCATAACTTGGTCAAATCAACTCCAAATTCAAAAATTCAAGATGCTAACTAGTTTAGAATTTCGATGTCATTAAGAAACTGTAAGAATATTTAGGATCTGAACTCTAGAAATTTAGAAAATGGCCAAAATATCCCTAACCTTAGTTAGGTCATAACTTGACTATTTGATGTCCAAATTGGGTTTACTCCCTTTCAACATACTCATTATTATAGGAAAGTTATGGAAACTGAGTTTGCTAAAATTGGACTTCAAATGGAAAAGTTCGATTTTTGTCACCCGTTGACCGACCCAAAATTACCAAATTGCCCTTCCAACTTAAAACATCAATAACTTAGTCAATTGAGCTCAAAATACAGTGTTCTTAGACTCTATGGAATCCTTGAACAATAACCTACAATAAACTGTATTAAAAAGTTAGGTTTCATTAGGGTGAAATTTACTAAAATGCCTTTAAGTCAAAAACCTTAGTTTGAATCTGTAGAACCCGTTTCTTGTCCAAATTGGACGTACTTACTGTTTATCTTCAAGTTAGACAGTAAGGAATTATTTAAAACCAAGAAACTTCAGTTTGGACCATTAAATCAAAAGTTAACTTTTTAGACTCTTAAGTAAGGGAAAAATGGTCATTTTGCCCAAAAGTTAAGATAGGTACCCTTAACCTTTAATTAGTCCTTTAAAATGTTAAAACTAGCATTAGAACTATATTAGAATCATTTAAGTGAGTAAAACCAATAATTTGGCCAATTCGTCAAATACTTTAAAATCCTTCTAAGTCTCTTCTTAGGATTATTACACCTCACTTAAGGATCATTCTTAAGATTAGGACTAGATCATAAGTTAGAGTTCATTCATTGAGTAAATGGGTTACTCAATAAATGAAACCTTAGTTTTATTAGTTTTCTAGAATTTTACAATTTATTTTGATTATTTTGTCTTTTAACCTTAGATTTAAGATAGGAGATTCATCCTATTAAGTTTGATTTCTTAATAGGTTTGCCTCAACCAGTAGATCACTTTTAGAATGAAAATTAGATCTTAAATCTTATCCTTTTTGGATTATGTGATTAAGCCCAATCTCATGGTATTTAATCCATAATCTATAGTTTAGTAGTTTTAATTAGAGCTCTAAAATCACTAATTAGGTCAGGATGATTTATTATTTAACTCTTATAGTCGACTTTGATTAAGCATATTAGGACCTAACTAGTCCTAATATTTTGTAACCTATAAGGACGAGTTTTTAAGTAACACTCGATAGTAGGAAAACGGTGATCCTGAACTTATGTAACTTGGAATAGTTAGAATAGATAATTAGAGAACAAATGATATCACCATATTAGTAGAGTCCCTTGTTTACTTTTGATATTTTGTTGCTACACATTTCTTGATGTTTAAGCCATTTTCCTTGGGCATGTCATACAAGAAAATATTGTTGCATGAAAATGAAAAACTTAGAATAATTAGGATAACAGTTACCTTTGGGTCCAGTTCATGGTGGATTATGGTGCAAATTTACTCCAATGGATAGGGGTAAGGTAAGATCAGGATACTTAACAGTACTTATTGAGGAGAGTGTATTAGGCTTGGGACCCGTTTAGTCTTGCAGATGTGCTTGACTCCTCAATTATTTTTGAAATTATTCACAGAAACAAAAGTAAAATGACTAAAAGATGTTGCATAGTATTGTCTGCCTCTTCAGTCACACAGTGTATCCAATTATGTCTACCCAAGCCCAAAAAGGCTATGGGGATAGATATGTTTGCCCTAGCCCAGAAAGGCTACATGGATGGATAAATTTTGCTCTAGCCCAGAAAGGCTATGGGAATGGATAGATATATATATGGGCTAGATTGGCCAATTCTTCTGATACGACAGTTAGTACCCTGAGGTTTATGTGCAGTTCGATATTTAGCTTACTTTTCAGTATTTTGATTTAGTCAGCTATTCCTTTGTTCTGCTTATATATATATTAGGATGTTAGAATTTTTGCTGCTATTATATGTATTATTGCTGAGTTAAGTTATTAAATCTGCATATTTCTTTTGATCACCAGCATATTTAGGATGTAGTATTTTCTTTCAGCACTTATTTAGTTATTTATATATGCCTACCATGTTTAGCTTATATATATGAGGAATGTCTTAGCCTCCTTTTTACTTAAAGTTATAAATATTGTTTATAGCTTTTCCTTTCTTATTGTTTTATTAGTTGCTCCCATTATTGGATGTAGTTATTGCTTAAAATTTGTAAAATGGTGATATTATAAAACCTGTAAAATTTATCAGCGTAAAATGTACTTAAACAATTGTCTAACACAAGATTTTCTCTTTTTTGGTTGGTGCCCTACATTGTGAAATCGACAATGTCAGGTATAGAGCAGCTTGATGATCTTGTACCTGAGGAAGAGCCCTACTTAGAGGAGGTGCAGTAGCTGGGACCAGAAGATATTTAGTTACTTAGTATGTGAGGAAGAGCATATTTTCACTTTCATTCTTAAAACTTTAAAATGATATAATAATACAGGTACCTATGATTACGTGTTTGGATTATTATATGCTTTTATTCTGAGTCATATTTCATTATATTTGTACTGTGATGCTTGAATGTTTCTCATTTTAAATTCGCTTCCACACTCTGCATGTTTTACTTAAAGAGTGACTGTTATTAGATTATGTGCTTACTCTTTCCCTTATTAGGTGGATTATGGATTTCATCCTAATCCAATGATAAGTGAAGGGTTAGCCAGAGTGACACGCCACCCCTTAGCTTAATCCTGTGGATTAAGGGATGGGCGCCACAGTTGATATTAGAGAATTCTATAAAGTGTTAGATCAGAATTTGCATTCTTATCTACCTAATGGAAGATTCTTCTGCCAGTTCAGTCACTATGCCAGAAAATATTAGAGTCACATCCAAGATACCACAATATCAAACTCAGAATAAGAAGTCTAATAATCAAAATACATAAGCAACTATATAGAATAGAACCCTAAAAATTTAACGGCACAACCTAATTATTTTAATAAACATACTTAGATATACCAGGATGACGGTTGAGAGGCATCACCGACGATTTGAAGAAGGTTGGGAACGCATTGTCCAATTATATCGACGACACGAGATATACATAGAAGGAGTATCAGATCTTGAAACCCAAATATTGAATCAACTACTCCAACAAAGCGAATTCAGAGGATATGACCTCCCTACTTTAGCCAAGAGATGGCTAATGATGACAGATACCGTACTTGAGACTATGAACATTCAGGACAATATTAGGATTGCTCTCATGACACGCCCCCTATAGGATGACGCCAAGGACTGGTGGAGCATCACACTTCGAGCACTTACTCGTCGATGTGAAGGAATGCAGATCGACGTCACCTATGAAGACTTTCACTGCGCTTTTATCGCCCGATACATCGGATATATATTTTAGCTTATATTCATATGCTATCTGTACTACCTTATGCATCCTTATAACCTAATTTTTGAATTAAAAGCAATTATCCTTACATTCACTTGATCTGGATATCTATGAATACTACTATGCAAGAATAACATTATGCGACCTTTTCGCCCACTTTAAAGATAGGTGGAGGTACGATGTGTACTTGGCAAAAAGACATGGAAGAGAAGTCCAAGGGGTCTCCCCAATAGGAGCTAGCGTACTAGAAAGAATGCTGAAAGACGCGGTGTACCGGGGACTGGACTTCCCCATCCTAGCTAAGGAGTGGTTACGAAAGGTAACCAAGGTGTTCGATGAGCTGGAGTGCCCGAATGGTGCCCGACTCGACACAATCAAAATCCTCCTCCAAGACTACGCGGAGGAGTGGTGGGCTCGCAAAGTATGGATGTTCAAACGAAGATTTGCCCGCCGCCGCCGAGAGCTGACATACGCGGACTTTTCCCAAGCTTTCACGAGAAAATACATAGGATAGATTCTGTGTTTTCCCTGTTGCTATCTTTTCTTTTCATGTAATGTCTACTACTTCAAATGATGCGTTATTTATCCTTATATTTTGGTCAATAAAAAAGATAGACTGTTATGATCTCCTGTTTGATAAATTTCTAAAAAATGCATTGTTTTTAATTCAGATTTTAGCAATCATGAACCCAGGACCAAGTTCTTTTCTTGTTCCCTCTAGCACCTCCTCCAGTGAGGTGAGTGCATTACTAGAAGCAGTTAAAATGATGGTGGAATCCCACAAACGACAGGCGGAGTTTAGCCAAAAATAGGCCAGGAAAGCCGCAAAGGCATAGGCGAAACAAGCCGAGCGAATGGAGCGGCTTCTGGTGGCTCAAATAAACCAGAATCGAACCACAACGGAAGTTACCCTAACATCACTAAACCTAGCAACATCAGTCCACATAAGGGATGCTGCACAGCTTCCTTAGATTGAGACCCCCCACTTTCGATGGAACTCTCTCAGTAATGGACATAGCCACCTAGATAAAGATGGTGGAAAAGAACTTAACAAGCATACAGTGCCCCGAATCAGTGGCTAGTCCATCTTGCTACCCACCTCTTGCAGGGTGAAGCTGAATACTGATGGGACACCACCCGTGGCACAACATTCGTCGAGGTATCGCTGGCCGAAATAACGTGGGATGAATTCATCGAGGTATTCCAAACTAGATTCATTACCCCCTCTACCAAACATCGATTAGGGGAAATGTTTCTAAAACTGCAATAGGGTGATTGGTCTGTATCAGCATACAAGATAGAATTTCATTGCCTTGCTAGATTTTCCACAAAGTTAATTCCTACGGAGTCAGACCGCTGTTACCGATTTCAGGACAGCTTGCGACCTTCTATCAGAAGTCAAGTAATTCCCCTACGCATAACTGACTTCTCGGAATTACTTGAAACAACTAAAGTAGTGGAGCAAGATCAAGCCAGGGAAGGACCCAGGAGAAGTATCGGGTCCACATCATTCCAGCAACACCCTCCCAAATGAGCCAGAGTGTACCAGCTCGAGGCTGAAACTCCGGCTACGGATCCATTTAATGGTTGGACCAAACCACACCCATATGGTTAGTGCTACCATGTGGGTCATGTCTGCTTTACCTGTAGACGGCTAGGCCATGGGTTCTATGACTGTACTGCCACGGACATGGTTGATGGTGATCAAATTGATCGTACCAAGCACTGCCAAGTCTTTGACTTATACCAGAGGCCTGCAGCAGCTTGTCTAGCGCCCCCTACTACCTCGGTCGCGAGGCGCGATACATCTAATGTCCCTTGTCCAAATGCACCCCGACCACCTCCACGGCAGACTTTTAACAACAGGCCTGCCGGTCCTGCGCGCGTGTATACCCTCACACCCATTGAGGCTATGGAGGACAACCACGTTGTGTCAGGTACATGTTCTTGAACCTATTTATTCTTACTGTTATTACTTATCTTACAAAGCAGTAAATAATTTTCTCTATAATTAGGTTCAATCCGTATAAATGACAAACCCTGTAATATTTTATTTCACACTAGAGCTAGTCATTCCTTCATGTCTGAAGGGTGGGCAAAGTCACTTAACCTAACCTTGAACTACCTAGCCAGTCCTCTTAAGGTTGGGTTACCTTCTGGAGCCCAAATGCTAGCACGCCAGTTTTGCAAAGTGGGAATTCCAATTGCAAACGAGAAGTATGAGGCCAAGTTAGTAATCCTCCCAATAGCCAACTTTGATGTAATATTAGGCATGAACTAGCTAAGTCAACATAATGCCACCATTAACTGTACCATGAAGAAGATCACCTTGGGTAGTGGTGGTAGAGCCATATCCTTTATTGGTAACCTTAGTGCCCGAGCATTGCTCATCAACGCTCTATGCATATGTGCATTGACTATCATGAATTAAATAAAGTCACGATTAAGAATAATTATCTATTACCGTGCATAGATGACTTATTCGATCAGTTGGCAGGAGCCAAGGTATTTTCTAAGATTGATCTGCGATTAGACTATCATCAACTGAAAGTTAAGGACTCGGATGTTGAGAAGATAGCTTTCATAACTCGTTATGGACACTACGAGTTTTTAGTAATGTCCTTTGGGTTGATAAATGCGCCTTCAATATTTATGGACCCGATGCAACGCATCCTTAAACCATACCTTGATAAATTCGTAATCATTTTCATTGACGACATCTTGATCTATTCCAAGAATAGGAAAGAGCACTTAAGAATAGTGCTAGAAGAACTGCGTGACCACAAACTCTATGCTAAATACTCCAAATGTGAGTTTTGTCTTGATTCAGTAGCTTTTATGGGGCATGTGGTGGATGCCCAAAGTATTAGAGTTGATCAAAACAAAGTTAGTGCCATCCAGGATTAGGTTTAGCCCAAGATAGTGACCGGCATCAGAAGCTTCTTAGGCTTAGCTGGATACTACAGGAAGTTTGTAAAGGGATTCTCCCAGATAGCCTCTCCACTGACTAAGCTAACCCAAAAAGCAGTGCCATTCGAATGGTCTCTAGCATGTGAGAAGGCTTTTCAAGCATTAAAAGATGCACTATCAACAACTCCAGTTCTAGTCCTCCCGAGAGAAGGAGTGAACTATCAAAGTATACACCGACGCCTCTAGCATAGGCCTAGGAGCTGTATTAATGTGGAAGGTAAGGTCATCTCCTATGCGTCACGGCAATTGAAAATCCATGAGAGGAATTACGCCGTACACGACCTAGAGCTAGCTACAGTAGTGTTCGCCCTAAAGATTTGGCGTCACTATCTCTATGGGGTTCAACGCTCAATTTTTACCGATCATCGGAGCCTAAAGTATATATTCACTCAGAGAGAGCTGAACTGTAGGCAAAGAAGGTGGTTAGAATTGATTAGTGACTACTATTTGGATATCCAATATCATCCTGGAAAAGTAATGTGGTAGCTGATGCTCTAAGCCGTTATTCCACTCTTAATACTCTTGTCTCTTTAAGTCCTCTGGAGGGAGAATTTTGCAAACTAGATTTTCAATTTGCGCGTAGTGATCAAGTGAGTACGATGCTCTTAATGATTAATGTGGAACCCACATTTCACAAAGACATGTCCATATCACAGACTAAGGATGATGAGTACCTAAACTTCAAGCAGGCCATTGAGAGTGGTCGTCGTACTAACATGCAATTCCACAAGGGTGCTATCTATCAAGGGGATCGATTATGGATCCCTAAGTCTATGCACCAGGAGGTACTGATTGAAGGCCATAACTCCGGGTACCATATTCATCCCGGGAGATCAAAGATGTATCAAGACCTAAAACAATCCTTTTGGTGGCCAAGAATGAAGAAAAGTGTGGCAGAGTTTGTAGCAAAGTGCCACGATTGCAACCTAGCTAAGGTGGAACACCAAAGACCTGGTGGTCTACTTCACTCATTAGAGAACCCTGAATAGAAATGGGTGGATATATCTATGGATTTCATTATGGGATTGCCTCGTGCAAGATCTAAGGCAGATGCAATTTGGGCTATAGTTGATCGATTGACCAAGTCTACGCATTTCATACCAGTTCGGTAGATAGATTCAGTCGAGAAACTAGCGAAGCTTTATATCAAAGAAATAATCAGGCTTCATGGAATTCTAAAACAATTATATCTGATACAGATAACTGGTTCACTTCCAAGTTCTGGCAGGCCGTGCACCAAGATCTAGGCACGACTCTAGCAATGAGTACAGCCTTTCATCCACAAACGGATGGCTAGAAAGAGCGTGTAAATCAAGTTCTTGAAGATTTACTCAGATTGTGTATACTTGACTTCACTAGGTCTTGGGAAGATCACCTCCTATTGGTGGAATTCGCTTACAATAGTAGTTTCTAAGCCAGCATAGAAATGGCTCCGTATGAAGCCTTGTACGGCAGAAAATGCAGTACCCCATTGGCATGGTCAGAAACAGGCAATGTTCAGCTGTATTGATCTGAATTAGTAAATGAGACAAATAGGAAGGTCCAGTTGATTCGATAGTGAATCCGTGCAGCCTAGGATCGCTAAAATAAATATCATGACCTTCATCACCGTCCTCTAGAATTTAAGGTTGGAGACTTTGCATATCTAAAGGTCAGTCTAATGAAGGGAGTGTTCAGATTCGGTATAGCAGGGAAACTTAATCCTCGCTATGTGGGTCCTTTTGAAGTATCAACCAAAATAGGTTATTCTGCCTACAGACTCAACCTTCTAGATGACTTCACAGCAGTACACAACGTATTCCACATTTTGTCCCTAAGAAGGTGCCTTAGAGATCCGTCTCACCTCGTGCAATTCCCAGAAATTCAGATCCATCCAGATTTGTCTTATGCCAAGGAGCCAATTCAAATGCCAGCTCGTGATCGCAAACAGCTCAGAAGTCGTGCTATCGACATGATCAAAGTCAAGTGGAAGAATCGTTCTTGCAACAAAGCCACTTGGAAGAAGGAATCTGATATGCAATCCAAATATCCTAGACCCTTCGAAAGTCCAGGTAATTCCATTCCAAATTATTATTCAAGTCATATTTAACTCTTGCCTTTAATTCCACTTGAGTGATGTCGAGGATGACATCATTCTTAAAGGGGGAGTCTGTAACAAATCAGGTTGTTACTTTAGTTAATTAGGACTAATCTTAGTCTTAAAACTGATCTTAAGTGTTGATTAGGTCATTTGGAGTCAACTTCTAAGACCTAGTCTAAATCAGGAGTCAAATGGATCAAATCCTGATTTCTGGAAATTCAAAAATCCTAAAATTTGACCTATCTAAATTGACCTTAGATCGAAAAATAGACATCGCCATTGTGTTCGTTGACCCCAAATTAGCTATGGGTGAAGTTTTCGTGTCAATCGGAAGTCGTCGAAATTTCGATGAATATTTTAATAGTATTTAATACCCCGAAAATTGGGAAATTAAAATACTCGTCGAATCGAAATTTAACCTCGTTGTTGCGTTCCTCACCCCTCAAATAGTCAGGAAGACATATTTGGAATTTTTATATATAATTTAATTATTTTATTTAAGTAAGGATTAAATATTTTAATTAAAATAAATAAAATAATAAATTTTAATTGAAAGAAACGGCGCTGTTCCCCAACAGTGCGCGCTGTCTATCCCGCGGCCCGTGACGTCTGCCTTCCGTCTGATCAAACGAAAGGCGCGGGTCGTTCGATCTCGCGATCGAAGGGCGCGTGGCCTTTTTCCTCGCGCGATCCGCCGACTCGCCACGCGGCAGCCCGCCACCCTGCTCGCCCAACCGGCGCCCTCCCGGCTTCGCAATCTCCGCCGGGAGTGCCATTAAGGCTCTGGCCTGCTCTCGGGAGGCGACCTGCACAAGGTAGAGCCCGTTTGAGCCCAAGCACCCGTCCTGAGTTCCGCGAGCCACACATCACTGGTACATGCCGATCCCTCATTTTATGCGATACCATTGATGCAATTCTTGCCTAATGCTTATTCCGGGAGTTAGATTAGGGATTCAGCGGGATTGATCGAACGATAATCGGCTCGATCATGCGAATTTCGGCGAGCTCAAACAGTAGAAATAGTTAACCTCTACGCCTCTCGCCTCGCCCCGTAGGTAGTAGTCTAGGGTTAGTGTTTCTCAGCTCGCTTGTCCACTAGCAGCTGTAGCCCGACCAGCGTCGGCAAGCCCTCACCGCCACCTATACTCGCCCGTGCGGGCCCGGACCTGAGGCCGCCGGAAAGGCCAAATTTTTTTGTGCCCTAATCCTCACGGCGCGGGTGTTTCGGGACGAAGGCAGTAGCCTTCGGGTCAGGCCGGGTCGACCCGAGCCCGACCCGCGTCCCTTCGGGAGCGCTGAGCGAGGGTGGGACCCGCGCGCAGGTGTCACTCGCCGGTTCGCCCGGCGCTACGCGGAGGGGCCCGCGCCTGCATCTGCGTTGACACCGCACGGGCCCGCCCGACTTCTGCCCGCCTGTGTTGGCATGACGCGTGTCACGCGGTACTGCCAGTGGGACCCGCTCGCAGCGCAACCGCCAGTGCCGTTGCGCCGCGTGTCTTCAGTGGGTCCTGCCGCCATTAATCCTGTAGAAACAGAAAATTAAAAGAAAAATAAAAAAATGTAAATATTATATATATATATATATATATATATATATATATATATATATATATATACATCTATATACTTTGCAAGTTTAGAACCTTAGGATAGATAAAATACAATGGGTTATTAGGATAAATTATACATAATATGGTTATAAACATGTATTATAGATAACCAGAAAGTTGTATAACTATATTGATATTAGTAGTATACTTATATATATATATATATATATATATATATAATCTAAATAGAAACTTTAAGAACATAAAATAATAATTAGCATATGTATATATATATACATATATAGTTATATATAAAAAAAAACAGAAAATCTTAATGAGATTAAATTAATGTTAACTATAATTAGTGGTAATTTAACTTGGTTAATTAAGTGTGTGTTAAACAGATAAAGTAATATATTTAATTAAATTATTAATCAGTAAATAGCTAATTAATTAGTGATTAATTAAATACTAATTAATTATTGATGAAATATGATAATTAGTAAATATAATTAATAGCTTAATTAAATTCAATTAAGAATCCTTCAATTAATATACAACAATATTAATATAATTTAAATATTTAATGTAATTAATTAGTAGATTTATTATTTATTAAATTTAACTTTAAGAATGAACATTAAATTGATATAAATTAAATAAATGAATAGTAAATAATACAAATTATATTTTTGATTAGTAATTTAATTAATTAAAATTAAATAAAACTTAAGAGTTTAATAACTTTTTGTAGAATGATCCAAACATAATCAATATAGGTCTCATTTTATTCAAAAAAATAAAAGAAATTAAATGACATAATGTAAAAATTAATTTCGGGGTACGCATAACGAAGTAGCATTTTAGGACTTATTTAGGATCCCATAACTTTTGTCCCAATTGACTGTTAATAGATTCTGTGCTTACTCTTTCCCTTATTAGTTGGATTTTGGATTTCATCCTAGTCTTATGATTAGTGAAGGGTTAGCCAGAGTGACACGCCACCCCTTAGCTTAATCCTGCGGATTAAGGGGTGGGGCGCCACAAATAGAATGTGATATTTAAGTATAATATGCTTGCAAAATTATCACGATTATGAATACAATATACATACTTAAGATATGTGTTCATTCTAAAAAAAAATATAATAATATATAATATTTATTATATTGGATAAAGTTACAGAATAATCAAAGAGTTAGACATATCTTTCTAACTATTTGACATGTGGGTTCCTGACTAATCACATTCCCCCTCAAAGGCTATATGCAGTCTCCTTATTTCTCAAAATACCAAATATATTGTATGTACAGACTTGAGATCAACCTGAACGAACTCATGATACTAATTTCTGATCATTTATTTCAAATTCTGAGTACAAAATCTTATATAAATATATAAAATAGGTCAAAGCATAATAACAATGCAAATGTTGCAAATGAAATAATTAAATAAAAAAATAATATTCTCCATTTTATTTTAGTAAAAATATCAATATTAATATTATATTTATTATTTATCTTTATATTTTAAAAATAATAATTTATTTTTTTATTATTATAAGTAATATATATATATATATGTATATTAAATAAAAGTAAATAAAAGAAATAAAAGTTATAGGAATTAGGAAATATATATATATATATATATATATTAAAGAAAATGATAGAAATAAAAATTACATAAATTATAAAATATATACAGAGAAAAAAAATGACAAAAATAAAAGTTGCAGAAATTAAGAAATATATAAATATACTAAAAAAGAAAATGATAGAAATGAAAGCTGCAGAAATTAGAAAATATATACATATATAGAAAAAAATAAAAATGACAAAAATAAAATTTACTGAAATTAGGAAATATATACATAAATAAAAAAAAAATAACACAAATAGAAATATAATAATAATATAATATTAACTTTAATAATAATAATAATAACATTATTATTACTATTAAAAGAAGAAGAAGAAATAAAAAGAATAAAAAATATTTCATTGCTTTTTCATTTCTTACTCTATATTGGCGTTGATGAGGCTTTACTGGAGGTCGATTATAGCGCCCTGCCCCGTCGCCATGCGCAAAAAGAAATAATCATAATTAAGTTCGGCGACGGAACGGTGCGCCACTCGGGGATGAATAACCCATCTCCCCGAATAGCTGAGAACCAAGCCCATCTGAAGGGCTGCTGACTCAACCTCAAGGAGGGTTGAGAGCTAATAATTAAGAAAAGAATAGTATCATTATCCTAAGTATTAGATCGATACATACGTTGGATTTAGAATGTAATAAGAATCCAATATATGTATAGTATATCAGTATTCCCAGTATACTGATCACATCATAATACTAAGTATAAGTAGTATATAACAGAGTGCAGAAGGTTAAAGAAAACATCTAGAAATATTCATCATAGAAGCTGTATAAAATATTCATCTCAAAAAAGAAAAGAAAATACATCTATAATTATTACAAACAGTTTACTGAAATACTGAAATAAAACTAGGCACTAAAGTGAAAATACTAAGCAGAAAGTAAAACTGAAGGAGAGTTCACTTGTGTCCCACGGGCTCCTCATGAATCTCCTGGGTGTCCTCTTGACCTAGCTCAATGTACTGCTCAGGATCTAGCAAATTGCCGGATCCCAAAAGTACGTCGTGTTAGACAGTAAGTCTAACACATCGAAACTAATCTAAATAGTTCTAGTCATTCATTTAACATTTACATAATATAATTAAATCTGCTGAAATACTGTAAAGATAACTGAAAGTATAAAACTGTATAAAACTATACAAAATAGCAGTAAAGTAAAGTAAAACTAAACTGTAAACTGAATACTGTAAATAAATCAAAATATTACTGCATCTAAAACTGAGTAATCATATGTAAATTATGCTATATATCACTGAGACTGTGCATCTGAATATGCCACAATACTATATGCCACTGATATACAACCAAAATATCACTGAACTGTTATGAGCAGTACGGTCCAATGAATACATACATCCAGTTGGGAATACTGTCTACTGATGATGCCGTTGCATCTTGAAATTCCCTAGACAATGTATGCAACACTCCGTAACTCACAAATTATCACTGATACTTATACATCATTCTAATACTCACACATCATTCTAATACTCACACATCATGCTTATGCTCATGCTCATGCTTCAAAACTACATGAGATAAATCTAAAAAATACTTTAAAATCTTATAATGAATCCAAAGTCTCCATTGTGCAGAATCCTGCTAAATGGATTCTGACTCCTGAATTCTAATCTCGATAATTGGTTAAGGTTGAGAGTTTACTTAAAAATCATTAGCTGGGGAGATTGTATACATAGTTTTAGCATATTTGCAAGAAAGGTAGATTTAACCCTTAGCTTGTTTAAACTGCACTTATCAAAGCGCACTACGATAGGAGGCAGAACCCGGTCACAGTTTACATCTCAAGCTAAGCTGTTAAATGACCTAATTATAAGCATACTTAGTGGTCTATGCAAAGTGACTTAAGATACTTAGTTTGATTAAACTGCACTTATCGAAGCACACTACAATAGGAGGCAGAACCTGGTCGCAGTTTATATCTCAAACTAAGGATCTTGTTCACTAATTGTAATACTCTTAGTCTTGGAAGATTTACTTTAATGGGACTGTATTCGGGTAATCCCTCAGGATAGCACCTGGTCATAAGTCCACATTGGAGTGAATCAACCAATCCTGAATATTACTGAAATAATCTAGTAATATGGGTATACCCTACTATACCCAACTATTAATCTTGGTTTAGAAGATTCTATTTAACTAACAAGGATTTATCAAATCTATTAATCCTTACTCAAAGTAGGTGTATCCTACACAAGGCTCTAAGGGTGTGATCAAAGGATCACTCAACATAAGTTGCTACCACAAGGAATGAGCCATATCCTAAGTACTTTAGGTAATTCCTACCACAAGGTATCAAGTTCAACTTCTAAAGTTATGAAGGATCAACTAGGTTTGTACTTCAATAAGTTACAAAAGTCCTTCCTACCTCAATATATCATTAGTTAAGGTCTTTAACCATTTCAATAATGATCCTATAGCAAGACCCTTAAGATCGCACTCTTCTGCTTGTTAAGGTTTACTTGTTATACTTAGGATAAGTGATCAGATCAGATGATTAAAATTCATTTGTTCCTTTCCTATTCTACAATCATGAGATAAAATCAAAGATCTTATTAGAGTTAGATCATTACATAAATCATTATAATTTTATTTCCATCTTATGCTAATTATCTTATATAAGAGAAAATTAAAGATCTAAAATTTAGATTCAGATGGTTCAATCACACATATTCAATGTTATCCTTAGCACTTCTAATTTGATGATTTAAGATCAATATCAAATCATATGCATTATTGGAATAATGTCAATTAAATTATCTTACAATCAAGTTAATTAATTAAGTGATTAAAGTTTAGATCTTAATCAAGATAAGCTAGAGTTTAACCCCTAACCTTTCTATCATTAAGACCAATGTTAATTTAAAGGTCAATGACAAATCAATATATTATTAGTGTATTATTGATGTCAAGCTTTAGGTTTGGATTAAGTATTATCTACTTAATCAAGTTATCAAAATTCTTATGTTCAAGTAAGCACATTTAAGTGTTCAAATAAATATTAAGGTTTTCTAACATACATCCTAAAATCATGAAAATATAAGAACATAAAGATGACATAGAATAAAAAGGTAATTAATGCTAATCAAATTCTAAATCAAGCCAAAAAGATTAGCACTTAATCACAAATCTAAAAGATCTAAGTTTCGTGACATTTAGTTGATAAGTTATACCTATTGGATACAAGCACTTAAAATTCTATTACTTAGCATTTGACATAATACATCTAGAGTTACAAAGTAGGTTTTAAGCACTTCTTAAAGATGATAAAATGTCAAATCTAATTTCCCTATAGAATTTTATGCAATGTTCAATTTTAACTAAAATATTTTTAGCGCGGCAGCACGCTGTAGCGCTTTTCACGCAGCAGCGCGAGGTAGCGCCATTAGCACGGTAGCGCCATTAGCGCGGCAGCGCTGCGGCCCGCTGCGGCGCCCATAGCGCGCCGCAGCGGTTTACTTTGCAAACCACTGTTCAATTAGTTTATTTTCACATTTTCTAAAGTTCCAAAAATATTTCTGCTGCAGCCCACTATCGCGCAAATTTATTATTCAAATAGTTTAATTAATGTTTTTATATATTCTGCCGAAATCCCGCTGCAGTGGCCTAGCTCTGCAACTTCAGGCGCTGCAACGCCAGACGACATTTTCCGCCTGGATGAAAAATTAAGGCCCATTTTTTGAGCTCAAATGCTCCCAATCCAGAGCATTCCACAAGCGATGCTATATATCAATGGAAAGGTATTTCCGATACCTTTCCATCGACACCAAAATCGGCACAAATTGAGCATCCTAGCTATACTAAAAATGTAGATGAATGATAAGGTGTGCAGAGTAAATGAAAAATAGAGCAGCACATTTTATATCTTGGAGAGTTGTAATGGCTTGCATACTTAAACATGGCTATCTAAAGATGCAATAAGCATAATAGTAAGATGAATTAGATAAGTAGAGGAGCAAATGGGTACCTTTATGATCTTGGAAGGAGAGGAAGTGGAGGACCTTTGATTGATATAACTTAGCCCCACTAGGGTCCTAGGGACTTTAAAATATAAAAACAGGGAAGTTTTGGCCATTTCAGCCAAAACTGGACAATTTTACAAAATCTGGGCAGTTTTCTGAAATTCTGGGAAGTTTTGCAAGATTGGGCGCTGCAGCGCGCTGGAGCGCTTTCCGGGTGTAGCGCTTTTAGCGCGGCAGCACGCTGGAGCGCTTTCCGTGCGGTAGCACGCGGTGGCGCTGCGGCCCGCTGCGGTGCGCTATGGTGCGCTGCAGCGGTTCACTTTGCAAAATCACTGTTCAATTAATTTATTTTCACATTTTCTAAAGTTCCAAAAATATTTCCGCTGCAGCCCGCTATCGCGTGCTGTAGCGGTCAATTTTGTGAATTTACTGTTCAAATAGTTTAATTAATGTTTTTATATATTCCACCGAAATCCCGCTGCAGCGGCCTAGCTCTGCAACTTCGGGTGTTGCAGCGCACTGCAGCGCCAGACGGTATTTTTCGCCTGGATGAAAACTTAAGGCCCGTTTTTCAAGCTCAAATGCTCCTAATCCAAAGCATTCCACGAGCGGTGTCATATATTAATGGAAAGGTATTTCTGATACCTTTCCATCAATATAAAAATTGGCACAAACGGAGCATCTTAGCTATACTAAAACTATAGATAAATGACAGGGTATGCAGAGTAGATGAAAAATAGAGCAGCACATTTTATATCTTGGAGAGTTGTAATGGCTTGCATACTTAAACATGGCTATCTAGAGATGCAATAAGCATAATAATAAGATGAACTAGATAAGGAAAGGAGCAAAGGGGTACCTTTATGATCTTGGAAGGAGAGGAAGATGAGGACCTTTGATTCCTTCAAGACCTTGGGGGAGGAGTCTTCTTCTTCTGCTCAAGGACTTAGCAATGGGGGGGGAAATGGAGGTGAGAAAGTTTCAGCAAGCATGAGAAGGAGCTGAGCTCCTCCTTAATAAAGGAGAAGGGGGGGATGGCGTAGGGCTAGGCTATCATGAGCCTAGGGAGGCGGGAGGAGTAGGGAGCCATCATGAAGGAGCATTAATGGGGCATGGCATAAGAGAGGAAGAAGGGATGGCCATCCAAAAATGCAAGGGGAGCCAAAATTGGGGGAAATTGCAAATGAGGGGTTGGATAATTAGCTATTTACTTTTCTTAATTATTTGAAAATTTTGGATTTTTGAAACGCACTCCGAAAAATCCCAAAACTTCACCCCTAGCTAATTTGGGAGTGAGGAATTCAACGGCAAAGTTGGATTTCGATTCTGACAATTATTTAATTATTCTATTTTTCAGGCGCATTTAATTATATTAAAATATTGACGAAAATTCGACGTCCTCCAAACGCGTTCAAAACATCACCCCTAGCTAATTTGGGGGTGACGATCATAACGGCGAAGTCGGATTTCAATTTCAAGGTCAAAATAAATACCTCAATTTTCTAATTAATTAAATATTACAATAATCCAAAATATCGGATTTAGCTCTCAGTTGCTCTAAACCTTCAAGGTTTGGTTCTAAAAGCTAGATGAAATAACAGAAGAATAATTAAGATTTAATTAGGCTCAAATTAAGCTGGGTAACAACCTTGAGTTGTTACATCGGTGGAGGGAATCGTTGGTTGCCAAGGAAGAGAGGGAGGAAGTGGAGGGGAGAAGATGAGTGGGGTAGGGGAGTGGGGGAGGAGAAGGGAGTTGGGAGAGGATGAGGAAATGGGGAGTGGGGGTGTATTTATAAACTTTTTTTTAATTAATTTATTAATTAAATTTTCTCTCTCCTCCGTTATTTGGATGTGAACAAATTTGTCATCTTCTTCATAAATGCTTTAAGTGTTCAATTTGACTTTCTCTTCCTCCTTCTTATCTCTTCTTTCTCTCTCTACTTTCTCTCTCTTCCATTTCTTTTCCATAAAATAATAAAACTTGACACAGATGTGTATCTTGATGAGAAAAACATATTCGTGCAAAAAAATTTCAATTTGGAGCAATATTTTAGTTTTTATTAATTTTAAAAGATAAACTTCAAAAATTAGCCATGGTTAATCCGGAGCTCTAAATTTAACAGAATTTTTTTTATAGCCTTTTTATAATATTTTTAATCCAAGGCACTAAAATGGCTGAATTTTAACTTATATTTAATTTTCCCAATTTACTGAATTTATATAATTTAAAAATTAATTCACGAGTATTCGTTTTCCAAATTGCTCCCAAACTTGAGCATTACAGTTCACAAAAATATACTTTTTCTAGCAGTATTTTTAGTTTTCCCTAATTTGAAAGTCATTTGGGGTCCTAATTTTTTAGTCAGGTTTAGTCATAATTATCATTGTTACCACTTGAGTCATTACAGACTCCCATACTAAAAAATGATGCCGTCCTTGATATCACGCAAACAAAACTTATTTATGGGTGAGAATAATACATGACATATTGAATAGTGTTCGTTTATTCTTCCTTATGGAGTCTTCTCTTTCCCAAGTGGATTCTTCTTTAGATGAATTCTTCTATTGTACTCTTACTATTGGGATGTGGTGACTCCGTAATTTTTGATTATCTGAACCTAATATTTTGAGTGGTTCATCTTTGTAAGTTAGATCAGATTGGAGGTTGATTGAAGAAATAGACACTTGCTGGAACAGTTTCTGTAAACACCTTCATAATGAAGAAATCTAGAATACGTTGTGAATGGCAGAAAAATTGTCTGGTAGTTTAAGCTTATAAGTGACGTCTCCAATTTTGGTGATTATTTTGAAGGGTCCAACGTTGCTTGGACTTAAACTTCCTTGCTATGCCAAACTTATGAACTCCTCTTATTGGGCTTGCCTTTAGATATGCATGATCTCCTACTTAAAATTTTAGCATTCGACGTTTAGCATCATGATATTTCTTTTGTCGATCTTGAGCTGTATCAATCCTGCTCTTTATCAGATAATTTTTCTTATTAGTCTCCTCAACTAGATCAGATATGTATAACTGAACATCACTTACTTGAGTCCATGCCAATGGCATACCACATTTTTTGCCATACAGAGCTTCATATGGGGCCATTCCAATATATGACTGATAGCTGTTGTTGTATGCAAACTCTACTAATGGAGGGTGATCTTCCCAACTACCTCTAAATTATAATATGCTTAATCAAAGAAAATCTTTAAGTACTTGGTTTACTCTCTTGATTTGATCATCTGTTTGAGGGTGAAATATTGTACTCATAGCCAATATTGTCCCTAAATCTTGATGTACTACCTTACAAAAATGGAAGGTAAATCTGCCATCACGATCTGAGAGAATAGTCTTAGAGATTCTGTGAAGTTTGATTATTTCTTTAATATATAACTTGGTCAGCTTTTCCACTGAATAGATTTTCTTAATCGAAAAGAAGTGTGCTGATTTTGTTAGATAATCTACGACTACCCAAATCGCATAAACTTTAGTACAGCTTTTGAGTAATCATATTACAAAGTCTATAGAAATATCTAACCATTTCTACTTTGGGATATCTAATGGATATAATAGCCCACCTTATCATTATATTCTTGTTGGGCCCCGTACCCTCCGTGGTCTTACTAATACTGAGATTAACATAATTACGGTGAATACGGTCTCCAACTGTGGCAAACCTCCCAACTAAAGCGAATCAGGTATAAACCCAATCTGCCTTAATTAAGAGACTTCTCACCTAAAATTGAAGATCATGTATCAAAATATCAAAGTAGGGAGGCAGGAAAGAGTATAATATCTACATCACAGCATAGTATAGAAAGTAGAAATCTCTCAGCTCAATATGAAAAATACAGAAAATAAATACATCAAGAATATGAATTTATTACAGGCTGAAATTTAAAAGCAAGAAGGAACACTCTTCCTCATAGCTGAAAATAAAGCTAACTAAGCTACAGCGGCAAGAAGGTCCTCCTTCTAGCCAAGCTCCTCTCCATAAGCAACCTCGATGAACATCTCAGAATCTGACATTATCGGTATCACAATGCCAGGGCCCCAACCAAGAAAAGAAAAACTTATAGTTAGACATATTGTCTAAGGACATTTTATGCTAATTTAAATGAAACTAAACATTTAAGATATTACATTTAAATAACATTTAAGCAATCAAGGTGAGCAAGAAGCCACAAGAAATAGAATAGCTATAAACTAAATATTTATAACTAAACAAAATAAAGTATATAAATTAACATACCTCAATCAGAAGCTGTAACAAGGTTAGGCAGTAATTATATAAATAACTAAAAGTGCTGAGAATAAACTCATCCTAATATACTTATGATCATATGAACATGTGTTGATTACATAACAGGAATCTAAACTGAAGAATAAGAAAATTGAAATAAGACTAGTATCCTAAATATGCAAGTACTAAATAAAATTCTAAACTGAAAGTACTAAACTGAAATAAACTGCAAAAGCATATAGAAACAATAAAAATGCAAGTAAAATATGGATAAACAAGACATTGAACTAGAATTGACTGGCAAAGAGAAGTGCCTAAAGTAGTACTGCCATAACAGAAAAGATCCAAGATAGGGCCACTGTACAAAAAGTTCAACATGCATCCTCCTAGGCATCCTCAAAACTAGGTCCAAGTTAAACTTATAAAATCAGACATATATCCACTTAGCCAAGCACATAGCTAGGTCTGAGTCTATTATATATCCAAAAAACTGAACTGAAGAGGCAGACTAAGTTAGAACGCACTCTACTATACTAAGAACTAAATGAAGTTAAATCATGTTTATGCAATTTAAAATCTAACATAGGATACTTATAAAATATCCTTTGTTCTACTAATATGTCTAAGAAAAAAGCTCAAACATAAGGTGTGCAAAGCAATAATAGTCAAAGTAAGCAATAGACTCAACTAGACATATATGGTATCTATTGTTGTCTAATTTAATTCATTCTATCTATTTTGAGCTAGTACAAGCTTAGGATCTCCAATATCCAACTATCTTGTAAAATCACATATTTATGACCTTAAAATTAATATTAGAACTTAATCATTCTAATTCATAATCATAAGCGATGACTATAAAGGTTAAGTAATTAAATTAACCACATAATTAATGTATTTTAATAACTCAAACCCAATCTTAATTATGGAAATCAAGATTGAGGATTCTGGGTTTAAACTCCAATTTGAGATTCAATCCTGAATCCAAGGTACTAATCTTCTAAGGATCTAAGGATTCACACTCACTCTTATTCTAAAGGTAAAGAATCTTAAAAGACAAAATATTATGAAACTATGATCTTAAAGAAAGGCTGAATATATAATTATAAGACAAAGTAATCAAATAAAAACATAAGAATCTAAGATCTAAGTTCAATCTACAGAATAATCACATTATTCTATAGGTGGAATCAACATAAACCCATTAAAAGGATTCCAAGAGATTTAAATAAAATAGGAGTTTCAGGAATAAGATGGTACAATTCAAATGGATTATTAAGGATCTAAGATCTAAGTCTTAGGTTTAATCACTTAAGACTTTAGATTAGATTTAGACTTATGGTTTTTATTAAGACATTTCCTTTAGAAAAATATTATGATTAATTTTAATAGGGTGCTTAAGACTAATTCCATGAGATATATTTCATTATTCAATATTAGATGAAGGGTCTAAAATCACTATTAGACCATTATGATTTACTTAAGAGAATTTTAAGAAGAATTAAGCTTTAAACACTTTAGATAATTCAACTTAGTCTAAAAGCTAAATAAATGATCTTAATTCATTATGTTACTGATTAAAAGTATATTAATGATATTTCTAAGGTTTCAGAGTTCTTAAACAAACTTTTGGTCAAAATGACCAAAATACCCTTCTTAAGGCTAAAATTAGGATTTTAAGATTTAAGTATCCAATTTGATTCTAATCAATTCTAATAAGCTTAGTATTTATTAATAAGAGAAATGAGGCACTTAAATTTAAGTTTGAACCTAAGATCAGATTAATTAGCACAAATCACTTTTTAAGGCTAAGAAAAGTGATTAAGGAAATTAAGGTTTAAAATAGGAATTTAAACACATAGGCAAGTTCTAATACACTTAAAAAGGTAATAGGAACTTGGTTTATAAAAATCAGAGGATTAATTAGGTCATTAACCACTAATCAAGGCTTAGGGTCATTAAGAAGTGATTAATAAATTTAGAAGTCTTAAATTATTTTTAAATGCATAATTAAGTTCTCCTCTATTTTATGAACAATTAGAGACCTTAACATGAATTTTGGACATTTAATAAGTTAATTATTCATTAATTAAGATTAGAGAAAGATTAGGCTAAATCAAAATACATAACTATTGGATCTTTTGCTTTTAATCAAATCACTAATTGTTCCTTATACTTTTATAATCAAAATGGTATATTGGATCCATTTGGATAAGTATAGCCAAAGTTATTTAATTAATTTAAATGTAATTAATTGGATAAATCAAACAATAGGATTTGATTTTTTGAAAATTAATTCCAAAAATTCCTTTATTATTTCTTAGCCTGAAATCAAAAACCCGCATGTAATAACCTAAGTCGTTACCCAAGCCAATTAGGACTAACCTAGGTTCTAATCTTGATCTTAGTGCTATTTAAGTCATTAGGAGCTCACCGCTAAGACCTACTCCAGTGAGGGAGTCAAATGGATCAAAATCCTAATTTTTGGAAATTCTAGGAACCCAAAAATTTGACCTATTTAAATTGACCTCATATCAAAAATTGGACTTCATCATAGCACTCATTGCCCCTAAATTATCTAGGGGTGATATTTTAGTGGCAATTAGAAGTCATCAAAATTTCATCGAATATTTTAATAATATTTAAATATCCCACAAAATTAGGTAAATAAAATAATCATCGAATAAAAAATATGACCTCGTCATTGCGTTTCTCATCCTTCAATTAGTTTGGGGTGAATATTTAAGATTTTTATAATTACAATTAATCGGTTAATTTTAGTTAAGAAATAAATTTAATTGAATTAAATAATATCATTATTTAATTTATAAAAGTGGCACCGTCAATTTGTTAACGCCATCCGCAGCTTTTCGCTCGCATAGTTAGGGCTGGCCGTCAAAGCTGACGGTCGATCTGGACCATCTGATTAAAGATCTGACGGTTCCATCGTATCTCCTTCCTCGCGAGTGTCGCCCACGACACGCAGCTCCCCGCTCCAAGCCTCGGCCAACCAGCGCCTTCCTGACCTTGCCATCTCCGCCTAGCAGTCATTAATACTCGAACTCGAGGTTGGAGATCGAGATTTGCGCAGTTGGAGTTCAAACCGTCTCCTAATCAAACCCTAAGCTGCAAGTCATCCATTGAGGTGCTCCTTTACCCTTCCTCTCTATTTCACATTCATGATCGCAATATTTCAAAACCCTATTTCACGGTATGGATGAACAATCGAGTGGACCAAATTGCGTTTGATCAGGTTCGATCGAGTTGATTCCGGCGACTATCCAGAATGGAAACCGTTAGCGTCCCAGCACCCAAACCCTAGGTAGCTAAGGTTAGGCTTTGCCGGTGCCACCAACCTCCATTGTCAATGGTTCAACCGTCATCGGGTAGGTCTCGTCGAGACCTACCGTCGGCAGTGTGGGTTCGGTCCATCCGCCGTCGGGCTGGTCGGCTATGGCCATGCCCTAGCTTGCGGTCTTGGGTAGAGCGGGGAAACCCTCGGGGTTGGGCGGGGTCGACCCAAGCCCGACCCGCTCTCGCTCGAGATCCGTCTGCATCTACATATGATTCATCATGGTAGGGCCCGTGAAGCCAGCTAGCACACGTGGGTTCGCCATGCGTCGCACCGTGGGGACCCGCACCTGCAGTCGTCAGATCGATCAGGAGCATGGATCCCACCCACACCCGTTGTGTTGGCTGGTTGTGTGCCACACGTCCTGCGTGGGGCCTGCTGGCATCCCGTGCCCTTTGTGGTACCGCCGCCTGTCAAGAAGTGGGCCTCACCGTCACTTCTTCTGCAACCATGGTCCCACCTGCAGAGAAACTAAATCGAATTAAGAAATTAGTTAGGTTAGTTAATTTAATCAGTTAGTATTAATAATTCAATTAGGTTAATTTAATTATTAAATACATAAACTTAATAATTAATAACTAATTAACTATAAGTCCAAATATATTGAATATATATCTCATTTTGCTCAAGAAAATGAAAGAAATTTATTGGTAGTATCAAATTTCTTGTAGGGTGAGTATTTAACATAATGACATGTTAGGGCCTCCACACTTGAACCAAAACCCTAGGAAACTTCAAACATCCATAACTTTGTACCAGGTGACCCAAACCTAGCCAATATGGGTCTCATTTTAATCAGGAGAGTGTCTGGTTTAATTTGAAGGTACTAGTTTTGCTATTGGATCAGTAGTTTGATTACTCACTTTAGGATCTTCCCTAATTACCCCTTAATGACTTAGAAATTGATTTGGTCATATCTTAGTCATTTGAACTCCAAGTCAAGAAATTCAAAGTGCTATCTAGTTTAAAATTTCAGTGCCAACAGTAAACTGAAATAAAACTAAAGTTTTGAACTCTATAAATCTTAAGTTGACCAAATTACTCGTAACCCTAATTAGGTCATAACTTGACCAATTGAACTCTAATTTGGGTGTAGTCCCAGTTAAAGTACTCAGTGTGATATAGGAAAGTAATAGTCATTAGGTTAGCTGAATTTGGATCTAAAATGGAAAAGTTAGGTTTTTGACTCCTCTTAGCCTTAAAAATTTCATATTTACCCCTAGAAATTGGAACACTTATAACTAATCCAATATACCTCAAAATTTAGTATTCTTAGGCTCTATGAAATCCTTAAACATCAAATAATAATAAACTATACAAATTTTTAGATTTAATAAAGAGAAAATTACTAAATTTCCATCTTAGGTCATAAACCTTTGTTTGGACTTATAGGACCCATTGCTTGTCCAAATTGAGTATACTTACTATGTATCTTCATGTTAAACAGTAAAGAATTATTTGGCAGTAAGAAAATTTAATTTGGAGCCATGAATCAAAAAATAGCTTTTTGGACCCTTAAGTAGGGGCAAAACTGATCATTTTGCCCAAACATTTAAGTTAAGTGTTCCTAATCTCTATAATACCTTTTAGATCATTAAAATCAATAATTAAACTGATTTAGAATCAATTTAGGTCTTAAAACTCTCAATTTAAGAAAAATGGCTAAAATGTCTCAAGTAAGGTTAAAACACCTTACTTATCAAAATTTCACCTTAACCTTCCCTAAATAACTAAAATAGCAAATAAAATTGAATTCCATATTTTCCTGAAATATTCCATAAGTCATTTCTTTATAACTCTTCTGTAGCAACCTGTCCCGTCGCCACGCACAAAAGACAAGTAGTAAATTCAGTGGCGGAGCGGTGCGCTACTCGGGATGATGAGAACAAGCAAAACTCATCTTCCCGAATAGGCTAGAAGACTGAGCCGCACTGAAGGCTGCTGACTCGAACCTATAAGTAGGATCGATAGTCAATACCTAAGATAAGAGTAGAACTTATCTTAAGTAATAGACTAGAACATACATTGGATTTAAAGAAACAAATAAGAATCCAATATATGTTATCAATATATCATCATTTTTGCAGTATACTGATCACATCACAATACTAAGTATAATAGTATAACAGAGTGCAGAAGATAAAGCAAAACATTACAGAGTAGTATGTAAACATTCATCCTAGAAAAGAAAAGAAAAATACATCCAGAGTTATTATAAACTATTTTAAAATATGGAATGTAAAGTCTATCTAATATACTGAAATAAAGCAAAAATCTTTAAGCTCATGTTCATGCTTATGCCCATGCCTCTATTCTATATGAATAAAATCTAGAAATCCATGAAAACTTAGAATGCCAATAATGAATTCTAAGTCTCCACTGTGCATAATCCTTCTAAAAGGATTCTAACTCCTAGTTTCTAGAGCGATAATTGGTTAAAGTTGTAGATATACTTAAGGATTAATAGATGGGATGATTGTATACACATATTCAGCACATTTGTAAGAAAGGTGATTCTTATCACTTAGTTTGATTAAGCCATCCCAACAAAGTGGTCTTCGATAGGTGGCATCGCCCGTTGGCAATTTTCTATCTCAAGCTAAGTTGTTAAGATTCCCTACTCACAATCACACTTAGTGTCTTAAAGAAGGTGAATCTCATTACTTAGTTTGTTTGAGCCACACCTATTGAAGCGGTCTTTGCTAGGAGGCATTGCCCATTGGCAATTTATATTCCAATCAAACTAAGGAATAAGTACCCATTTAATACGCTCTTAAGTTTGAATGATTTATTCTAATGGGATTATATTAGTCTAATCCCGCCGGATAGAACCTGCTCATAAGTCCACATTAGAGTGAATCAACCAATCCCGAATACTACCGAAGAACCAGTAATATGGGTATACTATACTGCACCACCCAATAATCGGAGTTCAAACAAGTCTATTTAATAAATCAAGGAATTATCAAGACTACATAGGCCTATGCTAAATAGGTAAGTCCTATACAAGGCTCCAAGAAAATGTGATCAAGGATCACTCAACATAGGTTCTACCATAAGAGAAGGTATCATTCTAGTATCTTAAGTGCTTTCTACCATGAGGGGTTAAGATAAACTTTTAAGGTCAAGGGATCATCTAAGCTTCTACCTCAATGAGTCATATAAAATTATCCTACCTCAAAGTATATTTAAATTAGGTCTTTTAAATGTTTCAGAGATGATCTTGTGATGAGATACTTAAGATCTTTCATTTTAAATTCTGATATTAACATCTTATGTCATGTTTTATAGTTAGGTTTAGAATGATCAGATCAGATGATTAAGTCATCTGATCACAACTTAATCTAAGATTATGGGATTTAAATCAAGGATATTGTTAAAGTTTTAGATCAATTGTTCAATCAATATGATTTTATTAATCTTCTTATGCTAATGGTCTTATTTAGGAGAAAATCAAGTATCTAAGGTTTGGATTCAGATTAAGCAATCACATAGGTTTGTTATTAGCCTTAGCATGTCTAATTCAATATTTTAGATCAATACTAATTTAGATGCATTATTGGAAAATGTTAAATTCATTATCTTATAATCAAGTCAATTAACTTAAGGTTTAGGAGTTTGAGTCTTAATTAAGTAGATTCAGGTTTGACCCATACTCATATCCAATTAAGATCAAGTGTTTGTTTATAGATCAATGTCAAATCAGTGAGTTAAGGGTGTATTATTGGTGGCAATCTAAGACTTAGCCCAAGTCTTAATAGCTTGATCCAAGTCTTAAGACTTCTTAAGTTAATTAAGGAGTTTAAAATCTCAAATTTTTGGGGTTATCCAAGTTATACATTATGAACTAATATACATGGTTTCTAATACATTTACCTTACTATTTTGAAACATAATAATAGAAAAATTCATAAAAATATAAAGTAATTAGTGCTAATCAAATCCTAAATCCCTTCAATATGATTAGCACCTAATTACAAATCTAACCATCAAGATTTCATACAATTTGGCATATAAGTTTTATGTTACCATACAACCAATCAGAGACTAAGTTTGCTAAGATCCAATGATTACAAATCCTAATTTTCACTAATCATGGTTTAATAAGATTAGGGCAATACAGAGGTCAAAAAAATAATTGACCTAACACATTCATTCTACTCATCATAAGCAAACTAATGGCACCCTAAACATGCAATTTGGTTAAGTATAATGACTAATTCAACCTAATCAAGATCTACAATAATTAGGCAAAAATGGAAAATTTAACCATCATATATGCAATATTATTTTATATGCAGATCCCTGATGATTTTCTGATCATTTTCATATATGATATCATAGAGTTTGGACAAGAGGGTTAAAAGTTACTCAATTAATACATTCTGTATTTTTCTAATTAAATTTTCCTATGATTGGATTAATTGGATTATTTTTTTAAGGAAAATAAATCCAATTAATTAGATTTATATTAAAATGGGTTCGGCCCGATACCAAAAGGCGTGGGTCGGCCGAGGCCCGAAGCCCTGGGACTGTCGCACCGCGCGAGTCACGGGTCGGCCCGACCCGCATAGCGTTTCGTCTTCAAGCCTTCGTCCCAATGGAGGGATCCAATTAGGGGAACCCTAATCTGCCAATTCCAGTGCATCCCAACCACGGCACGACCAGCAATTGATCGCTACATGATCATCGGGGTCAGGCGCACTGAATGGGACCCAAAGCCCTCTGTGAGACGGTCTGATCGACCGGACCTTACTCACCCGAGGGCCCCTTTAATGGAGCTACTATGGGGAGAAAATTCTATCCACAGAGACCATGATAGACCTGGGGTTTGATCCTTACACCATCAGGGAGGTGAGGCGGATTGTATCCCCCTGGTCTGAGGGCCTGGGATGTTCTGGAATGCCGGGACCATACCCACCTGAGGCGTTCCGTAAGGGACTTAGCCGGATCGATCGAACCGATCGATCGGGGCTAGCTTAGGCTCTAGCTACGATACCATTGAGTTTGAAATTACAATGCGCACATTTACGAATCAAAAAGGAAGAGGGTATGGGACTAATTGGCTCAGATAGAGCAATTGGGGTACCTGGTTTGACGGGGGAGCTCGGGACGGTCGCTTGGGGCTTTGGCTGGCCTTGGCTGAGCTTTTGAACACTACAAAAGATCCTGAACACTAAGAGAGCCTACTATCAGTGGTTCGGGAGCTCCTGGTTCACCTACGCAAGCTTGAGCAGACGATAATGGCGGAAAGAAGACAGAGACTTCAATTGATTAGCAAGGATCAAATGGAGGAAATATGGGGCTATTTAAAGCCTCAGGAGCTTATATGGAAGGTTCTAGAGGGTCTAATTAAGTTGGAGGCATCCCAATAGGTCAGGCCATGGCTGATCTTTCAAAATCCCATTTCGAGCTCGGCCAGGTCACGAGGCCCGAATGGGGTCTCTAACCATTACTAGAAGGTTCCTAATGACCTTGTTGAGCTGGAGGCACGAGTGGCAAACTAGGTGGGCAGCTGGCAGTACGGGAATTTTCCCTATCAGGGATGGGCGCGAGGAAGATGAAGGTCCAAAGTAGCGGGACCTTCGGATGCCGTCTGATCTATCGATCAGATGGCGGAACGGCTTGGATCGCTTGGATCATAACGGCCGATCGCGGGAGCTATCCGGGCTGTAGGATCGATCGGGCAGATCTAATGGCTCATCCGCGGTTCCACGAGATCAGATCCTAGCCAATGGATAGGAAGGCACAACGACCGGATTTGCGGGACTCCACTGTCGCGTGACTCGAGCTTCACAGCGGATCGCCCGCGGTCCGCATAGCGGATCCCGACTGTTTAATCAGGTGAAAGGGTATATTTGCAAAATTAAATTGTTAGAAACTCTTTTATGCAATTAGAACATTTTAATTAAATATGAGTTATGGCCTAAATGATTTCCAAATTACAACAAACTTTCACCCCTAGCTAATTTGGGAGTGAGGAATTCAAAAATGCAATCAGAATTTAATTTTGAGATCAAAATATGTAGGTCTAAACTAGGGCATCTAGAATTATCAAAACATTAGTTTGGATCTAGAGAAATCCAATGAACTTTAAACTTTCAGGATAAGTTTCATTTGCTATTCTAGAAGCAATGGAATCAAATTAAATGGTTACTTAGACTATAGGTTAGCAGGGTAACAACCTGGGGTTGTTACATCTTCACCTCACATAAGAACGATGACGTCCTCGACATCACCTCAAGAGAAAAGACAAACATGAAGAAATTGGGAGAATATAATACAATTCAGAAAGTTAATGGGTACCTAGATTTTCAAAGAGTCTGGGATGCTTCTTTCTCATATCCGTATTTTTCTCCCAAGTAGATTTCTCTAAGGAGCGATTCCTCCACTAAACATTTACCATTGGACTTGAGCAATTCCTCAGCTGCTTTTGATCATGAGCTAAGATCTTAATTGGCTCTTCCGCATAAGAAAGATCCTATGGAGCCCAGCTCCCTAAGCCCACAATCATTAAGCTAAGGAGCGAAGGGTCACTTGTGCAAATCCTTCTCTTATCATTGGATTAGGTACGATCCACAATCCACTAATAAGGGGGAGGACATGCATAGAATAATTAAGAGGTCAGTCACTATATCTGACATACAGACAGAGTGCGAAAGCTAAATGAAGTAAATAGTACATCCATTCATCATGTATCACATAAGAAATAGTATTAAGATAACTCAAAAAATAATAAAGTGCATAAAGTAAATCATAATCACAGTACCTGTATTATTATAATATTTAAATAGTTTACAAGACTGAAAGATAAATCACTAATCCTCACAAACAGCTAAAAGGAACTAAGCAATATCCAGCTCTCCTGGCTGAAGCTCCTCCTCTAAGTAAGGCATCTCTACTTCATAACCTAGCTCCTCAAACCTATCTGAATCTGACATTATCGGTTTCATAATGCCAGGGCCCCAGCCAATAAAATAAAATTTTTATTAGACAATTGTCTAAGTATATTTTAGGCTAAATATTTTACATATATTATTAATGTCACCATTTTTATACTTAAACACAACAAAAAGTAACTAAGCAGTAGAGCAATAAGCGAAATAAAGAATAGGGATAGTTATAAATATAACATTTATAACTAAACAACAAATGAGGCAAAAGCACACCTCAACAACTAAGTAAGGAATGGACATATACATAGATAGTACAACAAGTAAAAGTACTAAAAGTAAAGTCTAACCCTAAACATGCTGATGATCATATGACATATACAAATTAAATGATAAAAATCTGAATATGATATGTATAGTAAACAGTAAAGTCTAGCATCCTATAAATACGTACAATTGAGCAAGTAAGTAAAGAAATATATCTGACTGAAATATGCATCAAAATACAGTACACAATAAGCTAAAAATGAAATAAGTATGTAAAGACTGTCATATCAGAAAAATGGCCATCGGGCCGGTGAAATCCCCAAAGCCTTTCTGGGCTTGGTCAGACATAAGTCCCCATAGCCTTTCTGGGCTATGGTAGACAGAATCCAGCAGCAGAACTAAGGAGGCAGTAAATACAAATGCAAAATCTTTTAGTTATTTTACTTTGTTTCTGTGGATACGTCCAGAAATAGCTGAGGAGTCAATCACGTCTGCAAGACTATATGGGTTCCAAGCTTAACACACACTCCTCAATGAGTAATGTTAAGCATCCTTATTACTCTTTACCCCTGTCTATTAGGGTAAATGTGCACCCGATTCTACTAAATATACTGAACCTAAAGGCAACTGTTATCCTAATTATTCTAAATTTTCATTTCATGCACAAAGTTCTCTTATATGATATGAACAAGGAATTTAAGCACAAAATATAATGAATGCATAGCAATATAAAATAATCAAGTAAGCAAGGGAGTCTTTTATACATGGTGACACTATTGTTATCTAATTTAACTATTCTAACAATTCTAAATTACACAAGTTCAGGATCTCCAATTCCTACTATAGAGTGTAACTTAGAAGTACGACCTTATATGTTAAAAGAATTAAAACTGATCAAGTTCTAATCTAATTCAATCAAACACAACTACAAGTTCAATCAATGAATCATGCATCCTAATTTTATGAATTTAGACGTCATATCTAAGATCTGATCAAGATCTATTATACTATAGATTATAGATTAAATACCACGAGATTGGGCTTAATCACATAATCCAAAAAGGTAAAGACATAAGATCTTAATTTCAGTCTAAAAGTGATCTATTGATTAAGGTAAATCCTATTAAGCAAATCAAACTTAATAGGATGAATCTCCTTATCCTAAATCTAGGGTTAAAAGACAAAATAATCAAAATAAGTTATAAAATTTTCTAAAAACTAATAAAACCAAGGATTCATTCATTGAATAACTCACTTATATAATGAATGAAATCTAATATATGAGCTAATCCTAGTCTTAGGAGTAGTCCTAATATGAGGTAAAAGATCCTAAGGAAAAGACAGAGAATTTTTTTGTAAGGATTTTAACAGATTCAACCTATTAGCTAGTTTTTCTTACTTAGGTGATTTTAATACAGTTCTAATATTGGTTTGAGTGATTTAATATATAGATTAGAGGTTAAGGGAACTTAACCTAAATTTTAGGCAAAATGACCATTTTGCCCCTACTTAAGGGCTCAAAAAGTCCACTTTTGAATTAAGGGTCCAAATTGAAGTTTCTTAGTACCAAATAGTTTCTTACTATCTAACTTGAAAATGGACAATAAGTATGCTTAATTTGGACGAGAAATGGGTCCTATAGGTCCAAACTAAGGTTTTTGACCTAAGGGGCATTTTAGTAAATTGCACTTAATAAAATATAAATTTTTATGCAGTTTACTATTGGTTGCTGTTCAAGGATTCCATAGAGTCTATGAACACTAAATTCTGAGGTCTAAAGAGTTAGCTATAATCATTTGAATTTCTAAGGGTAAATTGGTG
Organism: Gastrodia elata; assembly: GCA_016760335.1. Lineage (NCBI taxonomy): Eukaryota > Viridiplantae > Streptophyta > Magnoliopsida > Asparagales > Orchidaceae > Gastrodia > Gastrodia elata. Next base: position 27,452,521 of record CM028674.1, on the reverse strand, counting down.
ATTTTTTTAAGTTAAGAGGGGCCAAAAAGCTAACTCTTCCATTTGGTATCTAAATTCAGTAAACTCGGTGGCTATAGCTTCCCTATAGCACATTAAGTATTTTAACTAGGAGTAGGGCTAAATTGGACTTCAAATGGTCAAGTCATGACCTAACTAAGGTTATGGGTATTTTGGTCATTTCTTCTAATTTTCTAGGGTTCAAAACCTAAATATTATTTTGAGTTATTATTGGCACTGAGATTCTAAGTTATCTAGCAATTTGCACAATACATTTAAGGTATAAGGTAGGTTTTGAGCACTTATTAAAAATGACAAGGTTTTCAAACTGAATTTCCATATAAAAATTAATGCAATATTCAATTTTAACTAAAAGGTTCACATTTGATATATATCAACCCCACTAGAGTCCTAGGGACCTTAAAATATAAAAACAGTGAAGTTTTGGCCATTTCAGCCAAAACTGGGTAATTTTTTAGAAAATTCTGGGAATTTTGCAAGTTTGGGCGCTACAGTGTGTTACAGCGCGGTGGAGTGTGTTGTAGCACTTTCCGCGCAGCAGCGCGCGGTAGCGCTTTTCGCACTGGGGTTCGCTGTGACCCGCTGCGGCCCGCCGCAACGCACCAGTTCATTTTGCAAAATTACTGTTCCATTAATTTATTTTGACATTTCCTAAAGTTTTGTTTTTCAAAAATTTCCCCTGCAGCGCGCTACGGCACGCTGTAGCGGTCCATTTTGTGAAATACTATTTTGATTAATTAATTTAACATATTTATTATTTTTTTTCGAAATGCCGCTGCAGCGGCCTATTTTGCAAAATCGGGCGCTGCAGCGCCAGACGGCAATTTCGCCAGGACGAAACCTAGATGGCCTACTTTCGAGCTCAATTACTCTCAATCCAAAGTATTCCATGAGTTGTGCCATATATCAATGGAAAGGTCTTTCCGATACCTTTCCATCGACACTAAAATCGGCACAAACGGAGTATCCTAGATATACAAAAGATGTAGATAAAGGACAGGGTATATAGAATGCAAGAAAAACAGAGCATTAAATTTAATCTCTTGGAGAGCTGTAATGGCTTGCATACTTAAACATGGATATCTAGAGATGTATTCAAGCATTGTTGTTATATGAAGAAGACAAAAGAGAGGGGTAAAGAGGTACCTTTTAGTCTTGCGAGGGAAGGAGGAAGGAGACTTGGAAGGCTTGGAGGATGAGCCTCTCCTTCTTCTTCTTCAGCCCAAGGTATAGCAATGGAGGGGAGGGGAGAGAGCTTTAGAGCTTAGCTTGATAGCAAAATGAGGAGGGAGGGCTGAGCTCACTTAATATAGGAGGAGAGGAGGAGGGGAGTAGGGGCTAGGCCATCATGAGCCTAGGGAGGGAGGCCATCAATAAGCAGCCAAGGGGCATGGGGGCGCCGACTAGGGAGAGGAGATGATAGGATGCATTAGAAATTTAAGGGGAAATTACAATTTAGTGGCTGGGTAATTACCTATTTATTTTCCTTGATTATTTAAAAATTCAGATTTTAGAAACGTGCTCCGAAAAATCCCAAAAATTCACCCCTAGCTAATTTGGGGGCGAGAAATCCAACGGTGAAGTTGGAATTCGATTCTGACGACTATTTAATTATTCTATTTTTTGGTGCATTTAATTATATTAAAATATTCGTGAAAATTCGACGACTTCCAAACATGCCCAAAACATCACCCCTAGCTAATTTGGGGGTGACGATCGCTGCGGTGAAGTCAGATTTCAAATCCTATGTCAAATTAAATACCTCAAATTTCTACTTATTTAAATATTAAAATTTCCAAAATAATCGATTGAGCTCTGAATTGCTCCAAACCTTCAGGGTTTGGTTCTAATGACTAGATGAACTTAGTGGAATAATAATTAAGACATTATTAGGCTTAAATTAAGCTGTGTAACAACCTTGGGTTGTTACAGATCCGACTGGAGAGGTACCACTAGAAGTTGGATTAAGTGAGATGGATTACAAAGACATCTCCGCAGAGATGAGATGTAGAAAATATTATGAACTATAGAGAAATCTTTATAAAGCTTCAATCAATAAGTTGTAGAACTAATTTTTTCTAGTATTTCAAAGGGTTCGATGTAGCAGGGACTTAACTTCCCGGCTACACCGAAACAATATACGCCTTTCATCGGACTGATTTTAAGATATGTGAAATCCCCAACATCAAATTCCAGAGTACGATGATGAGCATCATGATACTTACTCTGACAGTCTTGAGCTGCTTTGATTCTTTGCTGGATCAGTTGAATCTTTTAATTTGTCTACTCCACTAAATCAGAACCATAAAGCTGAACACTGCCAGTTTCAGACCACACTAACAAGTACTGTATTTTCTGCCATATAGAGCTTTATATGGAGCCATGCCAATACTCACCTAAAAATTGTTGTTGTATGCGAATTTTACGAGAGGAATATGATCTTCCCAGAAACCTCCAAAATCCAGAATGCAGAGGCGAAGAAGATCTTCCAAGACTTGATTGACTCTTTCCGTTTGACCATCGGTCTGAGGATGAAAAGCAGTGCTCATGGCTAGAGTAGTCCCTAAGTCCTAATGCACTGCTTGCCAAAATTTAGAAGTGAAGCAGCTATCTCAATCAGACACGATAGACCTTGGAATTCCATAAAGTCTGATAATTTCCCTGATATACAACTTTGCCAATTTCTCCAATGAATCAGTTTGCCGCATAGGAATAAAATGTGCTGATTTGGTCAGTCAATCGACAATAACCCAAATTAAATTGGCACTAGATCTTGCTTTAGGTAATCCCATAACAAGATCCATAGAAATATCGAACCACTTCCATTCAGGAATTACTAGAGGATGAAGAAGTCCTCCAGGCTTATGGTGTTCAGCTTTGACTAAGTTACAGATGTGACATTTTGCTACAAATTCTCTCCACACTTTTCTTCATTCTAGGCCACCAGAATGATTTCTTTAGATCTTGATACATCTTGGTACTGCCATGATGTACTTGATAACCCGAATTGTGACCTTCTACTATAATCTCTTGATGCATGGATTTGAGAATCCATAGACGATCCCCCTGATATATTACATTACCTTGAAGTTGAAGATCAAAGCGACAACCACTTTCGATGTCCACTTTAAACTTCAGATAATCTTCATCCTTGGTTTGCGAGATAGAGATGTCACGATGAAATGTAGGTTCAACTGAACTCATGGATATTAGAGTGCTTAGTATAGCACCACGCACTGGCCTGATTTTAAGCTTTTGGAATTCTTCTTTTAGAGGACTGGATAGTGTCATAGAAGACAGAGTAGCATGGCAATTGAGTGCATCTGCTACAATATTTGCTTTTCCTAGATGATACTGGATGCTTAGGTCATAATCGCTTATTAACTCGAGCCATCTTTGTTGTCGGCAGTTTAACTCGCGTTGGGTGAAGATGTACTTCAAGCTTTGATGATCGATAAATATAGAACACTGGACGCCATAAAGATAATGATGCTATATTTTTAGACCAAAGACTACCACTGCTAATTCAAGATCGTTGACAGGATAGTTCTTCTCATATGGTCTTAGCTGACAAGATGCATAAGCTATAACTCTCCCTTCCTGCATTAATGCACATCCCAAACCTATGCCAGACACATTGGTATAGACTTGGTAATTCATGCCTTCTTTAGGTAAGGCAAGAACTGGTGCGGAGGAAAGAACATCTTTTAGTGATTGGAATGCTTGCTCGCACTCTGAACTCTAGACAAATGACACTGCTTTCTGCATCAACATTGTGAGTGGAGACGCCATTTGTGAGAAGCCTTTGACAAATTTCCTATAGTAGCTTGTCAGTCCTAAGAAACTTCTAATGTCGGTCACGGATTTGGTTGTGACCAATCTTGAACTGCGCTTACTTTATTTTGATCAACTTTAATTCCTTGAGAACCAACAACATGACCCAGAAAAGTGACTGAGTCAAGTCAGAATTCACATTTAGAATACTTAATGTATAGTTTATGGCTTCGGAGCTCTTCTAGTACTAATCGCAGATGGTCCTCGTGATCTGTTTCACTTTTCGAATAAATCAGGATATCATCGATGAAGACGATGACAAATTTGTCCAAATATACTTTCAACACGTGCTGTATCAAGTCCATAAATATGGATGGTTCATTTGTTAAACCAAATGACATCACTAAAAATTCGTAATGCCCATAGCGGGTCCTAAACACTGTTTTCTCAATATCTGAATCCTTAACTCGTAATTGATGATATCCAGATCGCAAGTCTATCTTTGAGAAAACTTTAGCTCTAGATAACTGATCGAATAAATCATCGATACGAGGCAGGGGGTATTTGTTCTTGATAGTCACTTTATTTAATTCTCTGTAATCGATGCACATTCTCATCGATCAATCTTTCTTTTTCACGAACAAAGTGAGCACTCCCCAAGGAGATTAACTTAGATGAATAAGACCTTTCTCCAATAGTTCCTGAAGTTGATTGTTCAACTCTTGAAGTTCTTTTGGCGCCATACAATACGGAACTTTTGATAGTGGTTGCGTTCTGGGAATTAATTCTATAGTAAATTCTACTTCTCTAATTGGAGGAAGACCGGATAGGTCTTCAGGGAAAACAACAGGAAATTCACAAACTATACAGTTCTCAGAGATATGCATGACTTCTTTCTTCTCTCTTAACATCATTACGAGATACGCATCGCATCCCGTCCTGACTAGTTTTTCTGCTGTCATTGCATTGATCAGCGACGCTTGGGTGCTAAATCTTCCCACGAATGATTTTGATTGACTTCTACTGCCTAAAGTTATTTTCTTCTTTTGGCAATTTATGGAAGCACCATGTTGGCTTAGCCAATTCATGCCTAGGATTATATCAAAGTTTGCGATTGGCAATACAATTAACTTAGCCCCATAGTGTTGTTCACCAAAAGGAATATCTATGTTGCATAATTGTTGGGACTGCATGCGGGCTCCAGAAGGTAACCCGATGCTCAATGAGTTGGCTAATCGATAGGTTGGTAGCTTATGAGTTTTAGCCCAGTTTTTCGATATGAAGGAATGACTCGCTCCCGTATCGAAAAGGATGTTAAAAGATTTGTCATTTATTGATAAGGTGCATATGATTATAGTAACATAATAAGAATAGCTACTAAAATACTCAAAATACTGAAATGGTAAGGACTGATTACTGAAATAGTGAGGACTAAATAAAAAGTTTAATTTAAGGCGTACCTAACACCACGTCGTTATCCTTAGGAGCAGAGGTAGGAGTTAATATGTATACCCTGGCAGGTGCTGAAGGTTGTTTATTCTGGGGCCTTTGACCCTGATGGTCATAGCTTGGCTTTTGCGCTGGTACAATTTCCCTTGAGTTTAAAGTTAGAGCTGACATTATAGCAGGAGCAGGCTCTCTGCGGTTCACTGGTTGAGCACGGAAGGCTTGTTTGTGACGAGAGTGGTCGATGGGCACTCCGTCGATTGTGTTCTTTTCCTTGCATTCGAAATAACAGTGGCCTCTACGACCACAAGTAAAACATACACCACCGAAGTGGTAGCATTTTCCGAATAAATGCATCCTTTTGCATTCAGAGGTTGGGGTTGTGTCGATTCCATGTTGTATACCTTTGCCACCTTATGATGGCCAAAGCGTTCCTTCCTCGGCTGCATGACTATTACTTTCCTTTTTCGATCCAGTTAACCTTGGAATCCTTCTTGTAGCGGGCAACCTCAATCAATTCAGTCAGAGTCATGATCTGACGAGATACTAAGTGTGCTTTGATAGAGTCTCTCAGACCCTTCAAGAAACAGTGGCACTTCGATGCTTCCGTCCTGACTAAATCCTGAACGAAACGTGATAATCTCTGGAACTCTTGTTCGTATTCAAACACTGAATTATTGCATTGCATGAGATGGAGGAGTTCATCCTTCAGAGTTGCTTGGGCTGATGCTGGTATGAATGCTTCACAGAATGCTTCCAAGAACATGTCCCATGGAATGTCCTCTACTTCATAATCAGCAAATTTATTATTTCGCTCATTTTCCCACCAATATTCCACCTCTTCTTGAAATAAGTGGGTTACTAGGTGGATGGCTTCAGAGTTAGGGCACCTGATACTGGCTAGATTCTTCTCAGCCATCTTAAGCCAGTTCACTATGTCCATTGGATTCAGTACTCCATTAAACATAGGAGTTCGGAGACGAAGGAAGCTATGTAGGATTCTGTCGCCCGTATAATGAAAAGATGATGAGAATCCTAAATGGGGTGCAGATTGCTGTCTAACCGAGAGGATAAGAGCACGTGTCTCTTGCGTCTGCTGCGCATTACTATCTATTAAGGCTTTCCATAAACTGGCCATAGGGTTGGACTCCTTAGGTCCGCTTGATGACGAGACCACATTCTTGATTGGAGTAGGAGTAGAAGGAGAGCCAGGATTCATGACTGTAAAAGCAAGTATGAGCTTAGAAACATAAAGGTTTTACTGTGATTTCATTCATTCATTTCTTTCTCAAAGGAGAAGATACATGGATCCTTGAAACATATAACTGAGATAAGGAAAATGACATAAAAAGATTCTCTAACTCCCTAGTTACAATATTCTACCCAAAAGGCAGCGCAAAAGTCATCATATGTGACTATGTGGCTCCTCCGAGCTAATCTCCTATAAACTCAATACCACCAACGACTCGCTGATGCCCTCAGTAGGATCTCTACTATCTCTAGACAGTGCTCCTCGGGATAAGCTATCTCTCGAAGCGCAATAGTAATGCGATCCAGCCATTCCCTAGCGAGTACTGAAAGGCTGGTGCCTCCAAAAGATGAGTGAACAAGGATCTTGTCCAGTACTTCAACTCCACGAGGCGACACTCCATCGACGACCCTTCCGTAGATCTGGCCATCTCGAAGGTCGTCTATCCAGTAGTCATCAAACCTCCTAAGGTAGAATAGAAATGCTGACTGCGAGTATTCCATTCCTAAAATAGTTCAATCAATAAGTACTTTATTCATGTTTTATTATCACTTTCAAAAGTTCATTCGAGTCCTAAGATGTCCATTTTAAAAGAATTCATAGTTTTCAATAAAGTTATAAGTTCATTCAAGTCCTAAGATGTCCATTTTAAAAGAATTCATAGTTTTCAATCAAGTTATTATGTGCGTTCAATTCCTAGGGTGTCATTATTCTAGACATAGCCATCCTTTTCCTTTCTGAGGTAATTTAATGAACATTTGGATGTTCGCTTTTCATTACACTTAGTAAATTGTGATCTTGTCTTAAGATAGAGAACAAATCAAAAAGTAGATAGGGACAAATTTTTATCTAACACTTTATGATACTTCTCTGATACCAACTGTAGTGACCCGTCCCGTCACCGCGCATAAAAGACAAGTAGTAAATTCAGCAGTGGAGCGGTGCGCTACTCAGGATGATGAGAACAAGCAAAACTCATCTTCCCGAATAGGCTAGAAGACTGAGCCACACTGAAGGCTGCTGACTCGAACCTATGAGTAGGATTGAGAGTCAATACCTAAGATAAGAGTAGAATACTTATCTTAAGTATTAGACTAGTACGTATATTGGATTTAAAGAAACAAATAAGAATCTAATATACGTTATCAATATATCAACATTTCCAGTATACTGATCACATCACAATATTAAGTATAATAGCATAACAGAGTGCGGAAGCGAAAGCAAAACATCTAGAATACATTCATTACAAAGCAGCATGTAAACATTTGTCCCTGAAAAGAAAAGAAAAATACATCCACAGTTATTACAAATTATTTTAAAATATGAAATGTAAAGTCTATCTAATATACTGAAATAAAGCAGAAAGTAAAGGGTGGCAGACTGATCCTCTAAGGCTCCACATACTCCTCCTAGATCTCCTGAATGTCATCCTACCCTATCTCCACAAGCTGCTCGGGATCTAGCAAATTGCTGGATCTGAAAAGTACCCTATGTTAGACAAGAAGTCTAACACATCGCAACTAGTTATGAAATACTAAAGTAAATGTAGTAGACAGTAAAGTAAGGAAACTGAAAAAAACTGAGAAAAATGCTAAGTTACTGAAATTGTAAAGACTAAATAAAGTAAAACTACATAAAAACTGAATACTGAAAGTGGATGAAAACATCAATTACTCAGAAATCTATGTGAAAGAAAAGTCATATGCTATGCTATATGTCACTGGAATGATGCACTCAAATATGCTACATCATGATATGCCACGGATGTATAATTGAACTATCACTGAAAGACTATGAGTAGTACGGTCCAATGTATACATACACCCAGTTGGGAAGACAGTACGATGACGCAAATGCACCCTGAAATTCCCAAGTCTGTGTATGCAATATTCTGTAACCCATAGTTTAGCACTGATACTCATGCGTCACTGCTGAAATGATGCTTCAAGCTCATATTCATGCTTATGCCCATGCTTCTATTCTATATGAGTAAATTCAGAAATCCATGAAAATATGGAATGCCAATAATGAATTCTAAGTCTCCATCATGTAGAATCCATCTAAAAGGATTCTAACTCCTAGCTTCTAGAGTGATAATTGGTTAAAGTTGCAGATTTACTTAAGGATTAATAGATGGGATGATTATATACACGTATTCAGCACATTTGCAAGAAAGGTGATTCTTATCACTTAATTTGATTAAGCCATCCTAACGCAGTCGGCCCTAGCATCCTTCTTCGCTATCTATTGAGAATACGAAGGCCCGTTCTTGCTTCGAGTCGAGGTTATCTCGACCCGTACTCGTGTAGTCGGGCCGACTGCGTCCCGTCAAGATCGCTCCAGGCGTGGGGTCCACCCGTCACAACTTTGCCCGCTGTCGTCTCCCCTCTGCTCGCCACGTAGGGTGCCGGGTCCCACCGCCTGCAGAAATCAAATATTATATCTATACATATTTAGATATAATATATTTAGTACTTATAGAATTATATTAAGAAACTTTAGGATAGACATATATATATATATATATATATATATATATATATATATTCTTATATGATATATAATATATACAGATATACATATAAACGAATAGAGAAAGAAATATTACTTGAATAACAAATTAATTAAAATGAATATGTTAAAGCAAGGTTAACAGATGTAATAATTAAATTAGACAGATTAGTTTTAATTAATAGTAGATGTAATAATTAGGCCTTTAATTAAATAATTTAAATGTCAAACTATAAACATTCCTAACTTACAAAATATTTATCCAATTGACACAAATAAATATATAAAATTCATCAGAAAAAATACAAGAGATTTAATGATGTTAATTATTTTGTTGTAGGACTATTATTTCACCTAGTGATATTTAGGGGTATTAAATCATTCAAATTATGTCATAAATGTTTAACTAGCCATAAATTTATACTATTTAACCTAAATATACCCAATATGGGTCTTAAAGTGATCAGCAAACCCTAAGGATTAATCTAATAGTATTTAATTTTCTATTTGGATTAGTTTGAGCTTAATCACAATTAGGACCTAACCCTAATTAGGTCAATTTATCCTAGAACTTCAATTGATCATAACTTAGTCAATTGAACTCCAAATTTGGTGATCCTTATGTCCATTTAGATCAGAAAAACTTAAATTACAGTAAACTATAAAAATAATTAGGATCCAACGGTTAGATCTCTTAATCAACCCTAATTACTCTAAAATTTGATTAGTGGATATTAGTAAATCTAATGATCCAAATTGAATAATTCAAGTTTCAAAGAACTCCTAGAGTATAGTAGGACCTAATGATGTGATTGGATTAGTAATTGGGCGATTAATTTTACTAATCACTCACTAATCACCATAAATCCTAATTAGGCTATAACTTAGCCAATTAGAGTCCAAATTGAGCCTACCACTAGTCATTGTGATCAGTAAATTATTTGTAATCTACAACCACTAATTTTGCTCAATTTGAACACTAATTGGAAAAGTTAGGATTTTTGACCTTTAATTAAGAAACCCTAAATTACCATTTTACCCTTAAGCTTGTATTGGCCATAACTTGACCAATACTTATCAAAATTTAGTAATTTTAGATTCTATAGAAACCTTAGATAGTATATAACAATAAACTAAAAGAAAATTTAGATTCTAATAGGTAAAATTACCAAAATGCCCCTATGAGTCAAATTTATTAATTTGATCTCATGAGGCTTATTAATTACCCAAAATTTATGTAATCACTATCTAATCTTATAGTAGATAGTAAGAAACACTTTGCCACTAAAAATTTTAGATTGAGAACCCTAGATCAAAATTTAATCTTTTGAAACCTTAAGTAGGGGCAAAATATTTATTTTACCTAAATTTAGGGTTTAGCATTTTTAAACCCTGAAATCCTATTCTAAATATTATAAACAGTAAGAATAGTGTTTTAAATCCTAAATTATGAGAGTTCAAACCTTACTTTTGTCTTTGATTAAAATTTCATTCTTAAGCCCTTAAGAAAATCTTAAGTCCTTATTCTTTTGAACTTCTTAGAACCTTCCATAAGACTTATAACATTAGTTAAAAAGTGTGTCTAAGTGCTACTCTTAGTACTTAAGAGCTTTAATTCATAGGATTAAGAATAGATCTTAGGTTAGAGTTCATCTATTGAGTAAATTCGGGTTATTCAATAAATAAAATCTTGATTTTACTAGTTTATAGATTTTCATAATTTATTAAATGATTATTTGATCTTTAAAACTTTAGAACTAAAAATAGAGATCTATTCTAATGATTTGATTTAATTATTAAGATTTGCCTTAACTTAATCAGTGAGATTTGGGTTTTAAGCCTTAGACCCTTTCACTATTCATCAATAGCAGCCTTAGCAAGCAAAGCTACGAATGGGTGAAGCAATTTCTGATTGATTACGACATTCTTTGCTTAAGAGAGAAATATGTAATGATGTGGGATTCATTATCTTCCTTCTTCGATGCCTTGTGCGTGAGAATGTGCTCCGATATTGCAACCTCCTCCAGTTATGAAGATTTTCATTTTCCAGCAGAAATAGGTAATTAGCTTAATCCTTATAATCAACTCTTTTTAATTAATGTTTTTTTGGTATATAATTAGATTTGATCCTCCCTTAAATTTTATTAGGCTTATGTCAGTCCAACCCTAACACTGAAAATGACGGTGCTTTAAGAACTCCAAAAACTGGAATTGCAGCGCAGGTATAGTTATCATTGTTTTCTTAACCTTTTATTTATTTTTCATTAGTTGTACCTTTGGATTGAGTGATTAAGCCCTAGTTTAATCCTTAATCCTTCCACCTTAATTTGGCTAATCAAGATAGGTTTGGGGTTAATTTCTAATATGGCAGTTTGTACATACCTATTTTTGTTTCTATTTTATGGCTTATTATTTTAATGATGAATGTTAATTCAGTTAGCTTTTCTTTTCCTATTTACTTGTTTATTATAGGATGCTAGATTTTGTTGCTGCTTATTATGTATGTATCACAATCAAATTATTTAACTTAATTAGCATATATCACTTAAACATCAGCATGTTTAAGTTTAATCTTTTTCATTCAGTACTTTTACTTATATATATATATATATATATATATATATATATATATATATATATATATATGCTTGGCCTTGTATTAGATTTTTTGATGTATGTTTTTTGCCTCATTCTTACTTAGTTATAAATACAGTATTTATAGCTTACCATTTCGTTTGTTTGATTGCTGCTCCTATGCTAGATAGTTTATTTTGTATTGTTAAGTAAAATGGTGACATTAATAATTTATGAAAATGTACTTAGACGAATTGTCTAATAAGATTTTTTTTTCTTTTTGGCTAGGGTCCTAGCATTGTGAAACCGATAATGTCAGAATCGGATAAATTTGAGGAGCTTGGTGCTGAAGAGGAGCCATATCTTGAGGGGGAGCATCAAGAAGGAGCTGAATCTACTTAAGATTTATCACTTTCTGTGAGGATGAGTGATTTTATTTTAGTTCATTTAAACTTAATCAATGTCATAATAATACAGATACAATTTTACTGTGTATTTTTAGCTATACTATTTATTCTGAGCTGCTTAATGTACTTTCCTTACTTATATGCATTGTGGTAAAATTGGATGTATTCTTGCCTTACTTTGCTTCCGCACTCAGATTCTATATTTGCTTAGTGACTGATTATATAATATGCATGCATTGGCATATCTCTCCCTTATTAGTGGGTTTGGATTATACATAATCTAATGATAAGTGAGGGATTTACCAGAGTGACACACCACTCCTTAGCTTAATCCTATGGATTAAGAGGTGGGGCGCCACAATGCGGGTCAGGAGAAGCTCGACCCGACATTGTTTGTCTTCCATGCCTTAAGAATACCTCAATAGAAGGCGACTTAGGGTTAGCTCACATTGAAGAATTCTCCACCCATAAGCCATGCCACACCTTGATCTCGATGGCTACACCTTCAGCAACACCTGACACATCGATTAAGCTAAGAAGCCCTCTCTGGGATGTGATGGGTCGATGGGTCCTTATTTGACTAGATTGGACCAAGCGAGAGTTTTTGAGGGGTGAATTCTCCTCATAGAGGCAATGCTAGGGGCTAGTGTTTAATCCTACTTATTTAGGGGTCCAAGGTGAGATGATTAGGTGAGTCTAGATGTTCTGAGAAGGTCTGGATCACTGGGGTGCTACTAATAATATAACACATACGGGAAATAAATTTGAGTTGATTGATTTGAGTTGAATCAATCTATCAAATTGAACCTGATGATTTCTACAAATCAACAATCACGTAATGAGGGAATCAAGCATAGATTGGGAACATGAATGCCTAAGGATTCGTAGCAATTCAGCAACTCAGTGGTGAGTTGTTAGTGCACACTCAGACAGCGACTACACTATCCGGTCCACTGCCAGTCCCTACCATTACCTTAGCTATCTAATGAGGAACTAGGGTGAGATCCTAACACAGCATCAAGGGTAGAGAAACTATGAGTCGAGCTGAAACTAGCTCGACAGAGAGAACGTCGAAGGCTGCATCTGGAAATGGAGAACGGCTAAATTATCTGTGGGTCGTCTGATCTCAAGACAATTGGAGATGGAGGGTCTGATGCGATTCTGGTTAAACAGAATCAAGGATGAAATGTTGACCATTGAATTCAAGAATACAGTTCAATGGCTAATGATGGAACTAACCACAGTCCATTAGTGTCGTTGAATAACTGCGCTAAGATTGATGCCCTTGTATCCATAAGCTGAGTTTGCTACGCCACTATCGGGACTCCGCAGCGGATCTGCCGCGATCCTGACAGCAAATCCCATGGTTAAAAGAATTAGGTTATTTAATTTAATTAATATTACAAATCCTTTAATTAAATAAAATTAATTCCAAAAATTTCTAAATCTAATTTAGGACTAGATAAGCTCCAAAAATTTACCCTTAGCTAATTACAGCATGAGGAGTTCAAAAAAGAAAATCATATTTTAATTTGGAGATCAAATTAATTTAGTAACTTTTTAGAATCTAAAAATAAGCAAAACTAGTCGATTGATTTCAAACTTCTATGATTAGGTTTAAATGACCCATTGAGACTAATAGAATGAAAATAAAAGCTTTGTTTAGCTTGGATTAACTAGGGTAACAACTAAGGTTATTATAGTTCTGCCTTTATTAAACTGCAAGCATGACATTTACCGACATATTCAGCTACATCTTTTTTTAGTCCAGGCCATCAAAAGGTTTCTTTCAGATCCTTATACATTTTATTATTTCTAGGGTAAATTGTGTACCCTGACTTATGAGCTTCATATAGAATTTGATTCTGAATATACGAATTATTTGGAATCTAAATTCTTTTTTCATGATAAATATAAACTCCTTTTTGTAGATATAAATCTGTTATGCAACCATTTTCGATGTCTGCATTTAGCATGGAATATCCCTTATTATTCTCTTGGGCAATTGTTATATGTTGCATGAACGTATGCGATATAGTATTATTTTCAAGAAAATTATTTAACTGCTTTCCATTAATAGGTTTTATGCCTAACTTTCTGAATTCTTTCACTAATGGACTTGCCATTATATTATTTAGGCCTATTTTTTTACTAAGTGCATCAGTTATGGCATTAGTTTTACCAAGATGATATTGTATGTCTAAGTTGTAGTCGATGATTAATTCCAACCATCATCTTTATTGACAGTTTAACTCTTTCTGAGTGAAAAGATATTTTAAACTTTGATGATCGGTAAAAATTTCACATCTCACTCTAGATAGGTAGCGCCTCCATATTTTTGAGGTAAACATTATTGCTATTAGTTCAAAGTCATGCATAGAGTAGTTCTTTTCATGAATATTTGATTTCTTAGATGCATATGCTACCCTTTCTTCTCTTACATGAGAACACATCCAAGCCCTACTATGGATGGGTCAGTATAAACTTAAAAATTTCTTATCTCTTGTGGTAGGGTTAGTACTGGGGCATTTGTTAATGCTTATTTTAGCTATTGAAAAGATTCTTCGCATTGCTGAGTCCAAATGAATAGAACTACTTTTTGTGTTAATTTGGTTAAAGGTACAACTATTTGCAAAAATCCATTAACAAATTTTCGATAATACCCGGCTAAATCGAGAAAATTGTGAATATCTGTCACGGACTTTGGTTGAGGCCATTCCTGAATGGCTCTTATCTTTTTCTGACCGACCTTGATTCCTTCTGAATCCACTACATGGACTAACAAAGCTACATAATCTAGCCAATATTCACATTTATAATATTTGGCATAAAGTCGATGATGTCTTAGAGTTTCCAGAACGCATCTTAAATAATTTTCATGTTCTTCTCACTCTTAGTATAAATTAGAATATCATCGGTGAATACTATTACAAACTTATCCAAATACAGTCTAAGAATTCTTTGCATTAAGCTCATTAAGATGGACGGAGCATTTGTTAAATCAAATAACATGACCATGAACTCATAATGCCCATAGCGAGTTCTAAATGTTATTTTTCAGAATATCTTCTTCTTTGACTCTTAATTGATGATAGCTTGATCTTAGATCTATCTTAGAAAATATCTTAGCTCTAGCTAATTAGTCAAATAGATCATCAATACATGGTAGAGGGTACTTATTTTTAATGGTTATCTTGCTAAGTTCATGATAATCGATGCACATTTACATCAAATCATTTTTATTCTTTACAAAGAGCACTGGGGATCCCTATTATGACATGCTTTATCAAATAAAACCTTTATTCATCAGCTCTTGTAGTTGTTCACTTAACTCTTGTAGTTCTTTGGTTGCCATGCGATAAGGTGCCTTTGCTATTGATTGAGTGCCAAGAATTAACTCAATTGAGAGTTTGATTTCTCTTACTGGTGGCAATCCAGGCAATTCATCAGGGAATACATCTTCAAACTTCTTTACAATTTGAGTTTCAGCTAAATGAATTTCTTTCATCTTTTCTCCCATCATTATTATTAAGTATGCATTACACCAATTTTGAATTAATATCTCTGCTTGCGAAGCATTGATTAAAAATATTGAAATGCCTAACTTTCCCATAAATACTTCAGGCTTGCTCCCACCCTTAATAATAAATGCCTTTCTTTGACAATCAATCATAACTTTATGCTTATAGAGCCAATTCATTCTTAGAGTGATGTCAAAATTTACTATTAGCAATGCTATCAGGTTTGCTTCATATGCCTTATCATTAATTGGTATATTACAGTCATAATATTTTTGTGCACTCATGAGGGCACCAAATGGTAAACCGATGTTTAAGGCTTTAGCTAAATTGTAAGATGGTAATTTAAGTATTTTGGCAAATCTTTCTGAAATGAATGAGTGGCTTGCAATTCCCGATTCACTAAATATCCCGCAATTTTCAGTTTTCCGTTAAAACTTCCACCAAAACTTAATTTTTAAGTTTCGATCTTTGACATAGAAAGATTTCAAAATCATTTCAGCTAAAATAGGAAGTCTTAAATTCAATTAAGCGCAAAAGATCAAAATAGGAAATGAAAACCTCAGAAAATTATCGGCAATTAAGGTTGGCAGTTCGATTAGGAAGGAAATTTAGAAACGTACATGCGCTCATCAACCGCTCGACTCCTATACTTATGCCGTTTCCAAAATAAATCGGAAATGTCCCGTGCGTTCAATGCAGCGCGGAAGGCGTGTGTTATGTATGCACGCCTTATAAAAGCACTAGGAGATCGGACGACTACCTCACACCCCTCCCTCTCTTCCATAGAAGCGTACCTAAGCCGCGTCCAGCAGCCAGAGTCGCTCGACCCTCCTTCCGATTGTGCGCCGAGAGACGATGTTAGGAGCTCGCAGTGCACGACCTCTACCTCTGCGTCGACTCCTCCTTTGTGCTCGACCGATCCTTCCACTCAGCTTGACCTCTTCTAGCGGCCGACTCCTCTCTACGTGTCCGTGCCGCTCAACTCGCTTGCTCGAATCGTCCGCTCGAATCGTCTGCTTGGATCATAAGGTAAGGACTCTGCTGCCGATCCTCTTAAAGGATTAATATGTAAATAAGTATATATATATATATATATATATATATATATTGGTATAGGTATATATATAATAAATAAATAATAATAATAATAAAATTAGAATATAATAAATTAATTTGATTTCAAGTTTTAGGTTATAATTTTTGTGAGTAGTATAATTCAATTAATCTATTAGCATGCATTAGTATCAAACCCTAGATGTCTAAATCTAACTTAGGTATCAAATTATGTAATTAGAAGATTTAAGAAATAGAATTTGATGAGATTAAACTCGTATATGCTTAAGTAAGTGAATGCTTAGCTATTGTAGATATCACATACAACTAAAATTCAAAATCTATACGATATATTAAACTCTATTCAATGGAAATTGATACATTTTCCTGACTTATAAATATTTGCAATTGAGAATAAAATTAAGAGTTTTAGGAAAATATTGTTTAGCCTACCTCCCTACAACTTTGAGATTTTAAAATTAAGTTTAAGAATCAAAATATAAGTTTTAAATCTTATAAGTAGATCATTGCAAAAGTTTAATAGGATCTCAATTATAATTTTTGCAGACACAACACGTTGTGAGTGATTCATCTAGTTAAGTCAAACATAAAAGGTACACTGGATATTACTTTATATGCTTTTACTTTCAATTACCGCTTATGCATCGCTTTGAGCTTGTTACTACTTGATATGTTATTCTTACTACTAATGATATAAGAGAAATTGAATGATGTTTATGTGTCTTGTGAATATTGTAAGAAGGGTTCCAAAACGTAGCATGATTAGGTTAGGGACGGGGCTAGTCCTCAGGAGCTATAAGGGTGCCATCTGGAGCCTTTGAGGGAGGCACAGATGAAGGGTGCTTAAATGCACGTTGCCATCTGAGACCCTTAAGTGGGTCCAGATGAAGGTTTATGCTTAAATGCATATGAACCCAGCCTCATAGTTTTGGCTTTTCCCAACAGAACTGTTATTATGGCTTCATGATATTATATACATAAATATAAATATAGATTTTTATGCTACTATTGCTTTTCTTTTTGATGCTTGGCATGTGAACAGAACATTTATTTTGCAGGTGACTTGATCATCTTTTATTTGAAACACATTGTATCTCCCTGCAATTGATATATTATTTTTCTTTGCCTTTCGTTATGCTTTAAGTATATTTTTAATATCTTTTATATTTAGAATGTGTATTAATGCATTATTTTTATAATGCCAGATCAGTTACAGTTGGAGGAAGCTGAGATAGTTTAAAGACATGGCGCAATAAATTAACAGAAAATAACTGCCCCCTTTAAGGGATATTTATTTTTGTAAAGCGAAAGCCATGTAATAAATTCTGGATATTATTTATTTTAAATTGAATGAATATTGTTTCTCATATTTGAATGGATATCAATGTTTGTTAACTACTATTTTACCTAACTTCCAATATGATCCTGTGAAAATATGCATCCGATGTTAGTTTGGTTATTACCAACCTAACATGGGTCATCACAGCTTATAGAGCCAATTCATTCCTAGAGTGATGTCAAAATTTATCATAAGCAATGCTATCAGGTTTGCTTCATATGCCTTATCATTAATTGGTATATTACAGTCATAACATTTTTGTGCACTCATGAGGGCACCAGATGGTAACCCAATGTTTAAGGCTTTAGTTAAGTTGTAAGATGGTAATTAAAGTATTTTGGCAAATCATTCTAAAATGAACGAGTGGCTTGCACCAGTGTCAAATAATATGCCACAAGATTTGTCATTGAAATATAAGGTACTTCATGCTTTATTTAAACATAACATGAATGATATTTATAAAAAGAAATAATGTTGCACCTGATACCACTTTATTATCTTCTGGGGTTAGAATTGGGGTGAGGGTATATATTCTCGCACGAGCAGCTTATTGGGGAGCAATTGGACTTACCCTTTGATTAGCATTTTGTGCGTTAGGGGCAACAAGTGGACCAATCTTTTGCATTGGAGCGGTTATAGGTACATGAGCTGGTCTAACTGCTGGTGTTAGTTCTTGCCTTCCAGCTGATATGTGTGCTTATCGTTGTATCTGAGAAGGATGAGTGGTCCACTATTTGTCCAATATACTGGTTGCTTGACATTGCCAAAAGTTATGACCAGGTCGTTCACACGTATAATATATTTTGTTTCTATGATAACAATTACTGCAAGGATACAATCGATTGTATTTCCCAGCAAGTGTTTGCAGGGCTATTTGATAAATCCTAGCTTGAGGCATTCTTGGCCTTTTGTATTTAATTTGTTGTATATATGTAGATGGGGGTGTTTTTCTTTGCTCTTCAACTTCATCTTATTCCCCATGTTCTAATATTTTTGAACTTTCAAGCTTATTTGAGAATTTAGGGATTCGAAGAGCCATAAGCATTTTCTTAATAGAAGGTTTTAATCATTTAAAAATTTGACTGCGTCAAGCAGACTCAGTGCTCACTAATAGTGGTGCATAACTGGATAGTTTTTGAAATTTAATTTCATATTCAGTGACACTATGGTTGCTTTAACATAATTTCATGAACATATCTTCCATGATGGCTTGAACAAAATGAGGGATGTATTTGGCTCTAAATGCTTTGACAAATTCTTCCTATTGGATATTCTCAGTATATATGCCTATAAATTGTAAGCTTGCAGTGGTTTCCCACCATCATTTTGCTTCTCCTTCAAACTTAAAGATGGTTAATCTATTTAGATCTAAGGATGGGCATTTCATGCTAGTTATATTTTTCCTATTTTCTTTACCCAATCTTCAGCATTCATTAGCTTAGCACTTTCATTGAATATTGGTGGTTGGAATCTTAAGAAGGCTTGAAGTAGTCCATTTATCTCAATGTTTGAGAAATGTATAGCTGATAGTATATAAGTATAACTATTTATATTGGGTGTTTATTGTATCTGAGGCATTAAAAATGTTTGATTTGTGTATCAACATGCTCCAATAGAGCATTCCCAATATCAAGCAACTTGTCGACATGGTCCACGGAAGTATTGGCAAATATCAGAACTTATAAGGGTATTCCGACAATCAAAGGAGAATTTTCAGGATCCATCTGAAAAATAAAATTTGTATTATTATACTTCTATTAGAGTAGATTTACATAAGCATTATTGTCAAATACTAGATGAAAACAAAAGTATCTTTATTAGCTATAAATTAAAATTAAAAATAACTAAGAGTATATTATTTTAACTATGTCATATATTTATTCATTTATTTTCCTTTTGAATTATATAGCTTTTGAAAATTCTTATTTTTTATATTTTTCTTTGATTTATTCAATAATTCCAATAGCATGAATAATGGCTTATACACTTTTATACTAATTTTTTTCCAATCCTGCTCTGATACCAACTGTGGCGACTTGCCGCTAGGTCAGCATAGCTAATCCAACATTAGGTGCTCGCTCCTTAGGATCATATTGGGGTTTAGTATAATAGTGTATTTATAGGCATATAAAATACATACTTCCACATTCATTGCAACATTCAAAAATACTAGAATAATAAAGAAAATATATTCATTATAAAGATAATAATTAGTGTACAAAATTTATTACACACTAAGCGAAAATTTAAAACTTTAAGAAATCAGCATCTAAGTTGCTCCATTATACATCAACTTCGCCTCAAAGACTTGATCCAGAGATTATTCTTAAACTGCCATATATATATATATATATATGCCATATATATATATATATATGTGTGTGTGTGTGTGTGTGTGTGTGTGTGTGTGTGTGTGTGTGTTTTGTGTGTGTGTGTGTGTGTGTGTATGTGTGTGTGTGTATGTATGTATGTGTGTGTGTGTGTGCGCATGCGTGTATGTGTGTGTGTGTGTGTGTGTGTGTGTGTGTGATTGCGCAAACCAAGAAAAGAAAAGAAAATATTTAATTATACACAAAGGTCTAAGTTTGTAGGATATCAAAATTTGCATATAATATTAAACGGCATAATTCTGCATGAGAAGTATATACAAATAGAATGTGATATTTAAGTATGATATGCTTGCAAATTTTCACGATTATAAATGCAATATACATATTTAAGATGTGTGCTCATTTTGAAAAAAAATATAGCAATATATAATATATATACTATTAGACAAAATTACAGAATAATCAAGGAGTTAAATACGACTTTCTAACTATTTGAGATGTGAGTTCCTGACAAACTACACATTCCCCCTCAAAGGCTATGTGCAATTTCCTTATTTCTCTAGATATCAAATTATCCTAGCCAAACATATTGTATATTCAAACTTGAGATCAACCTGAACAAACTCATGATACTAATTTCTGATCATTTATTTCAAATTTTGAGCACAAATCTCATATAAATATATCAAAGTAAATCAAAGCTTAATAACAATGCAAATGCTGCAAATGAAATAATTAAATGAAAAGAATAATATTATTCATTTTATTTTAGTAAAAATATCAATATTAATATTATATTGGTTATTTATCTTTATATATTAAAAATACTAATTTATTTTTTTATTATTATAAGTAATATATATATATATTAAATGAAAGAAAATAACAAAAATAAAAGTTGCAGAAATTATGAAATATATACATATATAGAAGAAAAAAATGACAGAAATGGAAGTTGCAGAAATTAGAAAATATATACATACATAGAAAAAAAAGAAAATGACAAAAATAAAAGTTACAGAAATTAGGAAATATATATATACATAGAAAAAATAATAGAAATGAAAGTTGTAAAAATTATGAAATATATACATATATAAAAAAAATGAAAATGACAGAAATGAAAGTTGTAGAAATTAGAAAATGTATACATATATAGGAAAAAAAATGACAAAAATGAAAATATAATAATAATAATAATAATATTAACATTAATAATAATAACGATAAAATTATTACTATTATTAAAAGAATAAGAATAAATGAAAAGAATATAAAATATTTTATTTCTTTCTCATTTCTTACTCTATATTACCATTGATGAGGCTTTACTAAAGGTCAGTGGGGGAATCGGGGGTGGCCGAGGAAGAGAGGGAAGAAGTGGATGGGTGAAGATGAATAGGGGAGGGGACTGGGGGAGAAGTGAGTGGGGAGGGGATGAGGAAATGGGGGGCATGGGATGCATTTATAAACTTTTTTTAATTAATTTATTAAATAAATTTCCTCTCTCCTTCATTATTTGGATGTGAATAAATTTATCATCTTCTTCATAAATACTTCAAGTATTTAATTTAGCTTTCTCTTCCTCTTTCTTATCTCTTCTTTCTCTCTCCCCTTTCTCTCTCCTCTTTCTCTCTCTACTTTCTCTCTGTTCCATTTCTTTTCCAAAAAATAATGAAACTTAATACTGAAGTGTATCTTAATGAGAAAAATATACTCACATAATAATTTTTCAATTTGGAACAATATTTTATTTTTTATTAATTTCTGGAGATAAAAACTTTAAAAAATAATTATGGTAAATTCGAATATCTGAATTCTACGAAACTTTTATGTAGCTTTTTATAATATTCTTAATTAAACATCACTAAAATTGATGAATTTGAACTTATTTTTAATTTTTCTAATTTACCGAATTTAAATAATTCAAAAATTAATTTAGGAGTATTCATTATCCAGATTGCTCCCAAACTTGAGCATTGTGTTCACAAAAATATACTCTATCCAACATTATTTTTAGTTTTCCCTAATTTTGAAGTCACTCAGGATCCTGATTTTTGAGTTTGGTTTTGTCATAATTATCCTAGTAACAACTTAGGTCGTTACATCATCAACTTTTTCTAGTCTTGGAAACTCCCTCCATAGTTCAAAATTCTTTGGAAATTTAGTGTTGCTCACCCTATCTCCAAATATGTTAAAATGCCCAACCCACCTTTCTCTTGAATGCCTTTCCACACGATCTACCTTTTAGAGCTTGCTGCTTCATGGGCTTCTATAATGCCTCACTATTGGATTAGATGATTTAATCCAACATTAAGTGTCATTGTAATACTGAATGCTAGATTAATAGTATTAATCCAACATTAAGTATTACTTAGTCAATAACTCTATTAGGGTTTAGTATAATAGTGCAACAAAAAATATATATCTATATATTTTTCACATTCATTCATTTATATACAATAAAGAAACTCAGAAAAATAAGAAAAATACATTTATTCAATTTTCTTACCTTCATTTAAATATAAATCTACATATCGATATATATATATATATATATATATATATATATATATATAACTCTCATTCTCCAAGTAATTTAGCAGATCTCCCCTTCATGGTCCAACTCCTCTTACGCTAGATCTGATATATGTTCCTGATTTACCATATGTACATATATGATAAAGCATAGTCAAAAAAAGAGAAAAATCTTGTTATACTTTTAAAGTCTTAGTACATTTTTCTATAGTATTTTTATTTTTAAGAGATTTCACATTTATTAATTTATAAATCATTTTAAGAGAGCGCTTGAATGCAATAAAATGAAATAATACTTAAATAAGGAAAATGAATAAAAAGCAGAACATAAATAGGTAAGTATGCATACTCAAGTGGTTGTGGAGATCATGCAAGAAATATATTAAATAAAAGAAGTAGGTATATAGGTACAAATGTGCATATAAAAAAAATGAATGCAAAATGAATATATTCAAATAACTTATGCTGAGTGAGACTATAAAGAAATGTAATTGTACAGATGTAATTGTAAAAATGAAATAAGTAAATTGAATTGTAAAGTGTGTAACTAGTTTCAATCTCTAGGATTGAGTAAACTGTAAGGTACAGTCAATAGATTGCAAAAACTAAATGCATACACAATCAATCAAATTGTGTTATAATGTAAATATTAGTTTTATTTATCTTATTTTAATTGGTTCAGCGAGCACATTATAGAACAAAGCGATAAGTTAGGCACATCTGCTCAACTATAAGTAACGGAGTCTCCTGTATAACACACATACACTCTCCCTCTATGATATGTGGGGTCTCTAGATCTCTCCATAGCTTTCCTTGCTCAAAAATCTCTATATAGACTAATCCACCTAGAGTGAAACCCCTAATCTAAATTATTTATTATTTTATTTATGCGCAATATCTAAATGAATGTTCAATGATTTAATATAAATATATTGCAGTAGTCAAGGATTTTCAATTTTAATTGTAAATTTTGTGATGTATGTTGTTTTTTAATTTAGTTATCTAACCTTAATGATTGGGGCTAATGAATCTCTCAATTGACTTAAGAAATTAACTGAATGTCCAGTTGATCAATTATAGCACACGCGCGCGTGCGCGCGCGCACGCACGCACACACACACATGCCTGCACACACACACGCACACACACACACACACACCACACACACACACACACACATACACACACACACACACACACACACACACACACACACACACACACATATATATATATATATATATATATATATTAATAATAAAAGAAGTGAATGTATCTAAAATCTAATATAAAGTCCTAATATAAGTTTTCTAGAATCAGCTAAGTTTCCTAATTAATATTTTTATCAATACCAACTACCAATATCTATCTTAAGAAGGCTAACAGATCTACTAATTCTTTTTATTTTAAAGAATGTTCTATTTTATTTTGTTGATCTATTTGTTAGTAAATTTAATTTATAATTTGCAAGAATTTATACCTTTGATGAGCCCCTCTTTCTCTAATGCCGTCAGTAATGGTTCCCCTGCATGTGCTAGTCTCATATGCTACAGCATCATGGCATCTTCAGAGTCTTCCGCCACAGCCACTGTACCTATCACTGTACTTCCTTGCAAGTAGTAGAGGCTCTATTGTTTGACTCCTTTTAAGTAAGTCATTGCACCTTTGCTGATCTTAGAACTCCTGCCTCAATCACCACCTTAAAGCCCTTATCTTCTAAGGCCCCAATAGACAAAATATTCTTCTTGATTTCTGGCACACGTCTGACTTCCTTTAATTCCTGAACTATTACTGAATGTGTCCTTATCAGCACACTACCAACTCCTATAATCCGGTAAGTAACATCATTGTGGCGCCCCACCCCTCAACCTGTAGGATTAAACTAAGGGGTGGCGTGTCACTCTGGACAACCTTTCACTTATCATTGGATTATGATGAAATCCATAATCCACCTAATAAAGGAAGGAGTGAGCACAGAATCAAATATCAATCACTATCAAATAAAAATATACAGAGTGCGGAAGCGATTTAAAAAAAAGAGAAACATCTAAGCATCACAGTACAAGTATAATGAAATATGACTCAGAATAAAAGCATATAATAACCCAAACACGTAGTCATAGGTACATGTATTATTACATCATTTTAAAGTTTAAGTAAATAAAAGTGAAAATACGCTTATCCTCACATATAAAACTAAGTAATTAGATGTCTTCTGGTCTAAGCTGCTGCACCTCCTCTAAGTAAGGCTCCTCCTCAAGTACAGGATCCTCAAGCTGCTCTATACCTGACATTATCGATTTCACAATGTAGGGCCCCAGCCAAAAAACAGAGAAAATCTTGTGTTAGACAATTGTCTAAGTATATTTTAGGCTGATGAATTTTTATGTGTTTTACAATATCACCATTTTACATCTTCTAAGCAACAACTACATCTAATAATAGGAGCAACTAGAAGAACAATAAGAAAGGGAAAAGCTATAAACAACATTTATAACTTTAAGCAATAATGAGACTAAGGCATGCCTCAAATATAAGCTAAACAGGCAGGGCATGTATATATAACTAAACAAGTACTGAAAGAAAATACTGCATCCTAAACATGCTGGTGATCAAAAAATATATACAAATTAAATAACTTAACTCAGCAATAATACATATAATAGTAGCAAAATTCTAATATCCTAATATATATAAGCTGAACAAAGGAATAGCTGACTAAATAAACATACTGAAAAGTTAGCCGTATCAAAACTGTTCGTGAATCTAAATATCTGTGTACTAACTGCTATATCAGAAAATTGGCCAATCTGGCCCATATATATATATATATATATATATATATATATATATATATATATATATCCATCCACGTAGCCTTTTTGGGCTAGGGTAGACATAACTAGATAACACTATATGACTGAAGAGGCAGGCAATACTATATTGTGGACATGTTCAGAAACAGCTGAGGAGTCAAGCACATCTGCAAGACTATACGGGTTCCAGACTTAACACACACTCCTCAATGAGTAATGTTAAGCCTCCTTATTACTCCTTACCCTTATTATTGTGGTAAATGTGCACCAGAATCCACCCATAAACTAAACCTAAAGGCAACTGTTATCCTAATTATTCTAAGTTTTTATTTCATACACAAAGTTCTCTTATATGATATGTCCAAGGAAGTAAGCTCAAATATACAAGGAATGCGTAGCACAAATATCAAAAAAAATAAGCAAGGGACTCTACTAATATAGTGATATCATTTGTTTTCTAATTATCCATTCTAACTATTCCAAGTTACACAAGTTCAAGATCACCATTTTTCTACTATCAAGTGTAACTTAGAAACTTATCCTTATGAGTTACAAAATATTAGGACTAGCTAGGTCCTAATATGCTTAATCAAAGTCGACTATAAGAGTTAAATAATAAATCATCATGACCTAATTAATGATTTTAGACGTTCTATACTAAGCTCTAATCAAAATTACTAAGCTATAGATTATAGATTAAATACCCCGAGATTGAGTTTAATCACATAATCTAAGAAAGATAAGGCCTAAGTTCTAGGTTTCATTCTAATAGTGATCTACTAATTAAGGCAATGCCTATTAAATAATCAAACTTAATAGATTGAATTTCCTACCTTAAATATAAGGTTAAAAGACAAAATAATCAAAATAAGTTGTAAAATTCTATAAGCTAATAAAACCAAGGTTTCATCCATTAAGTAACATATTTACTCAATGAATGAACTCTAACCTATGATCTAATCCTAGTCTCAAGAATGGTCCTTATGTGATGTGTACAATCCTAAGGAAAATGACTTAGAAGGATTTTCAAGTATCTGATAAATTGACCTAAATACTAATTTTACTCACTTAAATGATTCTAATATAATTCTAATGTTGGTTTTAACATTTTAAAAAACTAATTAAAGGTTAAGGGCACTTAACTTAAATTTTGGGCAAAATGACTATTTTGCCCCTACTTAAGAGTATGAAAAGTCAACTTTTGATTTAAGAGTCCAAACTGAAGTTTCTTGGTTTCAAATGACTCCTTACTATCTAACTTGAAAATAGATAGTAAGTACATCCAATTTGGACAAGAGACGAGTTCTACAGGTTCAAACTAAGGTTTTTGACTTAAAGGCATTTCAATAATTTTTACTCAAATGAAACTTGACTTTTTATGCAGTTTATTGTAAGTTACTGTTCAAGGATTCCATAGAGTCCAAGAACACTAGATTCTGAGTTCAATTGACTAAGTTATGGATGTTTTAAGTTAGAATGGCAATTTGGTAATTTTGGGTCAATCAACGGGTGACAAAAACCGAACTTTTTCATTTGAAGTCCAATTTTAGCAAACTCAGTTTCTATAGCTTTCCTATAATATACTGAGTATGTTGATAGGGAGTAAACCCAATTTGGATCTCAAATGGTCAAGTTATGACCTAACTAAGGTTGGGGGTATTCTAGTCATTTTTCGTTTGGGAACTGCACGAGGTGAGATGGATCTCTGAGGCACCTTCTTAAGGATGATACATAAAATATGTTGTGCACTACAGCAAAATCTACTAGCAGTTCCAACTGGTAAGCTGCCGCTCCAATTCTCTTCAGGACTTTGAATGGTCCATCATACCTCGGGCTGAGTTTGCCTACGACTCCAAAATGATATACACCCTTCATGGGGCTGACCTTTATATATACAGAGTCTCCTTCCTGAAATTCTAATGGATGATGATGGATGTCGTGATATTTACTCTGCCTATCTTGGGCTGTCCTAATTCTTAGCTGTATGAGCTTCACCTTTTTGTTTATTTCTTCTACCAACTCGAAGCCATACAGCTAAACATCTCCCGTTTCTGCCCATGACATTGGCGTAGAACATTTCCTACCATATATGGCTTCATAAGGAGCCATCTTAATACTGGCCTGGAAGTTGTTATTATATGAAAATTCTACTAGGGGAATATGTTCTTCCCAGGATCCTGCGAAGTCTAGTACACAGAGACGGAGCAAGTCTTTTAGAACTTGATTTACTCTTTCTGTTTGTCCATCTGTCTAAGGATGGAAGGCTGTGCTCATGGCTAGTATAGTACCCAGATCTTGGTGGACTGCCTGCTAGAATTTTGAGGTGAATCAACTATCTCTATCTGATACAATAGTTTTGGGAATACCATGAAGTCAGACTATCTCCTTGATATAGATCTTGGCAAGCCTCTCAACTGAGTCAGTTTGTTGGACCGGAATGAAGTGTGCAAACTTGGTCAATCAATCAACTATGACGCAAATTGTATCCACCCTAGATCTTGCACGAGACAATCCCATAACGAAATCCATAGATATGTCTGACCATTTCCACTATGGAATTTCTAGTGGGTGCAGCAGATTATCTGGTTTCTGGTGCTCTGCCTTTGCTAGGCAACATGCATGGCACCTTGCCACAAAATCTATCACGCTACTTTTTATCCCTGGCCACCAAAATGATAGCTTCAGGTCCTGATACATCTTCGAGCCTCCAGGATGAATTTGAGATTCAGATTTATGGCCTTCAGTCAGCACCTCTTGGTGCATGGACTTACGGATCCATAAGCGATCCCCTTGATAGATAGCGCCTTTGTGGAATCGAAGATCGGTACGGTGACCACTTTCAATGGCCTGCTTAAGGCCTAAGTACTCTTCATCCTTGGTCTGTGATATGGACACATCTCTATGGAAGATATGTTCCACATTGATGTTTGACAGTGCTGAGCTGAGTTTGTCTCCACAGACAAGTTTCATATTCAATTTGCAAAAGTCTTCTACTAACGGGTTCTTTGATATAATGGCATTTAGTATGGCCTAACAGCTTAGGGTGTCAGCTACAATGTTGGCTTTCCCAGGATGATATTGTATGTCCAGATCATAGTCACTGATCGATTCTAGCCATCTTCTCTGCCTACAGTTCAGTTCCCTCTGGGTGAATATATACTTTAGACTTTGATGATCAGTAAAAATTGAGCATTGAATCTCATAGAGATAGTGACACCAAAGCTTTAGGGCGAACACTACTACTGCTAGCTCGAGATCATGAACGGCATAGTTCCTTTCATGGGGCTTTAATTGACAAGAAGCATATGCAATGAGTTTTCCTTCCTGCATCAATACGACACTTAAGCCTATACCTGAGGCGTCAATGTAGACTTGGTAGTTCACTCCCTCTTTAGGAAGGACTAGAACTGGAGCTATGGATAGTGCATCTTTTAATGCTTGAAAAGCCTTCTCACATGCTGGAGACCATTCGAATGGTACTGCTTTCTGTGTTAGCTTAGTCAGTGAAGAGGCTATCTGGGAGAATCCCTTTACAAACTTCCTGTAGTATCCAGCTAAGCCTAAGAAGCTTTTAATGTCGGTCATTGTCTTGGGCTGAACACATTTCTGGATGGTACTGACTTTGTTCTGATCAACTCTAATACCTTGGGCATCTACCACATGCCCCAGAAAAGCTACTGAATCAAGCCAAAATTCATATTTGGAATATTTAGCATAGAGTTTGTGGTCACGTAATTCTTCTAGCACTATTCTTAAGTGCTTTTCATGCTCTTTCTAGTTCTTAGAGTAGATCAAGATGTCTTCAATGAAAATGGTTACAAATTTATCAAGGTATGGTTTAAGGATGCGTTGCATCAGGTCCATAAATATTGAAGGTGCATTTGTCAATCCAAAGGACATTACTAAAAACTCATAGTGTCCACAACGAGTCCTGAAAGCTATCTTCTCAACATCTGAGTCCTTAACTTTCAGTTGATGATAGCCTGATCGTAGATCAATTTTTGAAAACACCTTGTCTCCTGCCAAATGATCGAATAAGTCATCTATGTGTGACAAGGGATACTTATTCTTGATCGTGATTTTATTCAATTTACGATAGTCAATGCACATACGCATGGAACCATTTTTCTTCTTCATGAATAACACCGGTGCTCCCCAAGGTGACGAGCTTGGCCTAATGAGACCTTTCTCTAGGAGCTCTTGTAACTATTTATTCAATTCTTGCAATTCCTTGGGTGCCATACAATAAGGAGCTTTATAAATGGGCTGTGTCCCTGGGACAATGTCAATTACAAATTTGACTTCCCGAATGGAAGGAAGACCTGGGAATTCTTCTAGGAAAATATCAGTGAATTTGCAAACAACGGGGTTCTCCGATAAGGGAATGTCTTCTTTCTTTTCTCCTAGTATTGTCACTAGAAGACTTCACACCCTTTCTGAACTAACATTTTTGCTTTTATAGCGTTGATGAGCGAGACTCGTGTACTAAGGTTATCAATAAAGGATATGGCTCTACCCCCACTATCCAAGGTGATCTTTATCTTGGTACAGTTAATGGTGGCATTATGTTGACTTAGCTAGTTCATGCCTAATATTACATCAAAGTTGGCTATTGGGAGGGCTACTAACTTGGCCTCATACTTCTCTTTTGCAATTGGAATTTGTACTTTACAAAACTGGCATGCTGGCATTTGGGCTTCAAAAAGTAACCCAACCTTAAGAGGATTGGCTAGGCAGTACAAGGTTAGGTTAAGTGACTTTGCCCACCCTTCAAACACGAAGGAATGACTAGCTCCAGTATCAAACAAAATGTTATAGGGTTTGTCATTTATACGGATTGAACCTAATTACAGAGGAAATTATTTACTAACTATGTAAAGTAAGCAATAACAGTAAGGATAAGTAGGTTCAAGAACCTATACCTGACACTACATGGTTGTCTTCTACAGCCTCAATGGGTGTGAGGGTATACACGCACGCAGGACCGACAGGCCTGTTGTTATAAGTCTGCCGTGAAGGTAGCCGGGGTGCATTTGGGCGAGGGACATTAGATGTATCATGCCTCACATTTGAGGTAGGAGGGGGTGCTAGATGAGCTACCACAAGCTTCTTGAATAAGTCAAAGACTTGGTGGCACTTGGAACAATCAATCTGATCACCATCGACCATGTCCGTGGCAGTACAGGTATAGAATACATTGCCTGGCCATCTATAGGTAAAGCAGACACGACCCACATGGTAGCACCGACCATATGGGTGTGGTCTGGTGCAACCATTAAATGGATCAATAGCTGGAGTTTTAGCCTCGAGCTGGTACACTCTAGCTTGCTTGGGAGTGTTCTGCTGGAATGATGTGGACCTGAAACTTCTCCTGGGTCCTTCCCTGGCTTGATCTTGCTCCACTACTTTAGCTATTTCAAGTAACTCCGAGAAATCAGTTATGCGTAGGGGAATTACTTGACTTCTGATAGAAGGTCGCAAGCCGTCCTGATACCGGTAATAATGGTCTGACTTCGTAGGAATTAACTTTGTGGAAAATCTAGCAAGGCGACAAAATTCTGCCCCATATGCTGATACAGATCGATCACCCTGCTGCAGTTTTAGAAACATTTCCCCTAATCGATGTTTGGCGGAGGGTGGAATGAATCGAGCCTGAAATACCTCGATGAATTCTTCCCACGTTATTTTTGCCAGTGGTATCTCAGTGAATGTTGTGCTACATGTGGTGTCCCACCAGTATTCAACTTTACCCTGTAAGAGGTGGGTAACTAGACGGACTACCGCTGATTCGGGGCACTATATGGTTGTTAAGTTCTTTTCCACCATCTTTATCCAGGTGGCCGTGTTAACTGCTGAGAGAGTTCCATCAAAAGTGGGGGGTCTTAGTCTGAGGAAGCTATGCAGCATCCCTTCTATGGATTGATTTTGCTGTGGGTTCAGTGGTGTTGGGGCAACTTCCACCGTGGTTCGATTGTGCTTTTGCGGCTTTCCTGGCCTGTTTTTGGCTAAACTCTGCCTGTCGTTGGTGGGATTCCACCATCATTTTAACTACTTCTAGTAATGCACTTACCTCACTGGAGGAGGTGCTGGAGGGAACAGGAGAAGGGCTTGGTCCTGGGTTCATGATTACTAAAATTTGAATTAAGAACAATGCATTTTTCAGAAACTCATTAAATAGGATATCTCTTTTGTTAGCCAAAATATAAGGATAAATAATGCATCATTTGAAACAGTAGATAGTACATGAAAAGAAAAGATAGCAACAGAGAAAACACAGAATCTATCCTATGTATTTTCTCGTTAAAGCTCGGGAAAAGTCCGCATATGTCATCTCTCGGTGGCGGCGGGCAAATCTTTGTTCGAACATTCATACTTCGCGAACCCACCACCCTTCCGGGTAGTCCTGGAGGAGGATTTCGATGATGTTGAGTCTGGCTCCATCCGGACACTCCAGCTTGTCGAACACCTTGGTTACCCTTCGTAACAATTCCTTAGCCAAGATTGGGAAGTCTAGTCCCCGGTACACTACGTCTTCTAGTATTCATTCTAGTATGCTGGCTCCTGTTGGGGAGACCCCTTAGACTTCTCTTTCATGCCTTTTTGCCAAGTACACATCAAACTTCCACCTATCTTTAAAGTGGGTGAAAAGGTCATATCATGTCATGCTTACACAGTAGTATTCCTAGATATCCAGACCAAGTGATATAAAAATAATTGCTGAATTCAAAGATCAGGTTACAAGGATGCATAAGGTAGTACATATAGCATATGAATAAAAGCTAAGATATCTATCCGATGTATCGGGCAGTAAAGGTGCGACAAAAGTCTTCATAGGTGACGTCGACCTTCATTCCTTCACGTCAACGAGTAAGTGCTCAAAGTGTGATGCTTCACCAGTCTTTGGCTTCATCCTGTAGGAGGCATGTCATGAGAGCAATCCTAACATTATCCTGAATGTTCATAG
Source organism: Gastrodia elata (assembly GCA_016760335.1). NCBI lineage: Eukaryota > Viridiplantae > Streptophyta > Magnoliopsida > Asparagales > Orchidaceae > Gastrodia > Gastrodia elata. The sequence continues at coordinate 27,419,957 of CM028674.1, read as the reverse complement.
TTTCAAGCACAGTATCTATCATCATTAGCCATCTCTTGGCTAAAACAGGGAGGCCATATCCTCTGAATACTCTTTGTTGGAGTAGTTGATTCAACATTCGAGTTTCAGGGTCTGATACTCCTTCTATGTGCACCTCGTGTCATCGATGGAATTGGGCAATGCTTTCCCAACCTTCTTCAAATTATCGGTGATGCCACTCAACCGTCATCCGGGTATATCTAAGTACGTCTATTGAAATAGTTAAGTTGCGTAGTTAAATTTTAGGGTTATATTCTATATATTTGCTTATGTATTTTAATTATTATACTTCTTATTCTGAGTTTGATATTATGGTATCTTGGATGTGAATCTAATGTTTCCTGACATAGCGATTGAACTGGCAGAAGAATCTTCCATTAGGTAGATAAAAATGCAAATTCTGATCTGACACCTTATGGAATTCTTTGATACCAACTGTGGCGCCTTACCTCTCAACCCACATGATTAAGCTAAGGGGTGACGTGTCACGCTGGCTAAACCTTCACTTATCATTGAATTAGGATGAAATCCACAATCCATCTAATAAGGAAGGAGTGAGCACAGAATCAAATATCAGTCACTATCAAATAAAAATATACAGAGTGCATAAGCGATTTAAGAAAAAAGAGAAACATCCAAGCATCACAGTACAAGTATAATGAAATATGACTTAGAATAAAAGCATATAATAACCCAAACACGCAGTCATAGGTACCTGTATTATTACATCATTTTAAAGTTTAAGTAAATAAAAGTGAAAATACGCGTATCCTCACATATAAAACTAAGTAACTATATGTCTTCTAGTCCAAGCTGCTACACCTCCTCTAAGTAAGGATCCTCCTCAGGTACAGTCAAGCTGCTCTATACCTGACATTGTCGATTTCACAATGTAGGGCCCCAGCCAAAAAAAAGAGAAAATCTTATGTTAGATAATTGTCTAAGTACATTTTAGGCTGATGAATTTTTATGTGTTTTACAATATCACCATTTTACATCTTCTAAGTAACAACTACATCCAATAATAGGAGCAACTAGCAAAATAATAAAAAAGGGAAAAGCTATAAACAACATTTATAACCTTAAGCAAAAATGAGGCTAAGGCATACCTTAAATATAAGCTTAACAAGCAGGGCATGTATATATAACTAAATAAGTACTGAAAGAAAATACTGCATCCTAAATATGTTGGTGATCAAAAAAAAAATGCTAATTAAATAACTTAACACAGCAATGATACATATAATAGTAGCAAAATTCTAACATCCTAATATATATAAGCTGAACAAAGGAATAGCTGACTGAATAAACATACTGAAAAGTAATCCAAGTATCAAAACTATATGTGAATCTGAATATCTGTGTACTAACTGTCATATCAGAAAAATTGGTCAATCTAGCCCATATATATATATATATATATATATATATATATATATATATATATATATATATATATATCCATCCACATAGCCTTTCTAGGCTAGGGCAAACATATCTATCCCCATAGCCTTTCTGGGCTAGCATAGACATAACTGGATAACACTATGTTACTGAAGAGGCAGGTAATACTATGCAACATCTTTTAGTTATTTTACTTTGTTTATGTGGACATGTTCAGAAACAGTTGAGGAGTCAAGCACATCTACAAGACTATACGATTCCAAGCTTAACACACACTCCTTAATGAGTAATGTTAAGCCTCCTTATTACTCCTTATCCTTGTCTATTGGGGTAAATGTGCACCAGAATCCACCCAGAAACTGAACCCAAAGGCAATTATTATCCTAATTATTTTAAGTTTTTATTTCATGCACAAAGTTCTCTTATATGATATGTCCAAGATAGTAAGCTCAAATATACAAGGAATGCGTAGCACAAATATCAAAAAAATAAGTAATGGACTTTACTAATATGGTGATATCATTTGTTTTCTAATTATCCATTCTAATTATTCCAAGTTACACAAGTTTAGGATCACCATTTTCCTACTATCAAGTTTAACTTAAAAACTCGTTCTTATGAGTTACAAAATATTAGGACTAGCTAGGTCCTAATATGCTTAATCAAAGTCGATTATAAAAGTTAAATAATAAATCATCACGACCTAATTAATAATTTTAGACATTCTATACTAAGCTCTAATCAAAACTACTAAGCTATAGATTTTAGATTAAATACCCCAAGGTTGGGTTTAATCATATAATCCAAGAAGGATAAGGCCGAAGTTCTAGGTTTTATTCTAAAAGTGATCTACTAATTAAGGCAACATCTATTAAGTAATCAAACTTAATATATTGAATCTTCTACCTTAAATCTAAGGTTAAAAGACAAAATAATCAAAATAAGTTATAAAATTCTAAAAACTAATAAAACCAAGGTTTCATCTATTGAGTAACTTATTTACTCAATGAATGAACTCTAACCTATGAGCTAATCCTATTCTCAAGAATGGTACTTATGTAATGTGTACAATCCTAAGGAAAAGGACTTATAAGGATTTTCAAGTATCTGACGAATTGACCTAAATACTAATTTTACTCACTTAAATGATTCTAATGTAGTTCTAATGTTGGGTTTAATATTTTAAAACACTAATTAAAGGTTAAGGGCTCTTAACCTAAATTTTGGGCAAAATGACTATTTTTCCCCTACTTAAGGGTCTGAAAGGAACTTTTGATTTAAGGTTCCAAACTGAAGTTTCTTGGTTTCAAATGACTCCTTACTGTCTAACTTGAAAATAGATAGTAAGTACGTCCAATTTGGACAAGAGACAGGTTCTACAGGTTCAAACTAAGGTTTTTGACTTAAGTGCATTTCAGTAATTGTTACTCTAATGAAACCTGACTTTTTATACAGTTTATTGTAGGTTACCATTCAAGGATTCCATAGAATCCAAGAACACTAGATTCTGAGTTCAATTGACTAAGTTATGGATGTTTTAAGTTGGAAGGGCAATTTGGTAATTTTGGGTCGGTCAATGGGCGACAAAAACTGAACTTTTTCGTTTGAAGTCCAATTTTAGCAAACTCAGTTTCTATAGCTTCCCTATAATATACTGTGTATGCTGATAGGGAGTAAACCTAATTTGGACATCAAATGGTCTAATTATGACCTAACAAAGGTTGGGAGTATTTTAGTTATTTTCTAAATTTTTAGGGTTCAGATCCTAAATATTATTTTAGTTTACTGATGACATTGAAATTCTAAACCAATTATCATCTTGAATTTTTGAATTTAGAGTTGATTTGACCAAGTTATAGTCATTTGAATTCTAAGGGCATTTTGGTCAATTTTCCCTAAAATTAACTGTGAGATCTAGGGTTAACTTTTTGTCATGATGTCCAAATGGAAAAACTAATACTACTACAGTGATGTGGTTATTCTCCTGAGTATTTTAAGACCCATATTGACTATGTTTGGTCAACTAGGTCAAAAGTTATGGGATATTAAATAAGTCCTAAAATGCTACTTCATTATGCGTACCCCAAAATCAATTTTTACACTATGTCATTTGATTTCGTTTATTTTTTGAGTAAAATGAGACCTATATTGATAATGTTTGGATCATCCTACAAAAAGTTATTAAACTTTTAAGTTTTATTTAATTTTTAATTAATTAAATTAATATTCAAAAATACAATTTGTATTATTTTACTATTCACTTATTCAATTTGTATTAATTTATTGTTCATTCCTAAAGTTAATTTTTTTTCTATATTTATTAATTAATTATTATTAGCTTGTAATTAATTCATATTAATTATTAATTAATTAATAATTAATCTATTATATAATTATATTAAATGTTTAAATTATTTTTAATATTAATATTACTGTTTAATTAGGGTTAGTACTAATGAATTTACTATTTAAGCTTAATTAGTTAATTAGTAATTATTTAATTAAGATTAACACTAATTAATCCCAATTTAATTACTGTTAATAATAACTTATTATTTAAATTAAGTTATCCCTAATTAAAAAGTTAATTACTATTTACTATTTGATTATTATTAAAATAATCCTAATTATCTTAATTAGTTAATTATGTGTATCAACTAATCATTTACTATTTAATAAGGATTTATAGTTAAATAATATTAATTAATTCTTAATAATCTACTGCTAATTATGATTAATTAATTATCATTAACATTAATTAAAAAAATATAATCATTAATCTGCTGACGAAGATGACCGGTGGGACCCACGGCTGCCACGTGGCAGGCCCTAATTGGCTGGCCGAGGTGCTGCGGGTCCCACAGAGCCACGTGGCAAGCTTTGAATGGCTGTGGTATAGTGGGTGGGCCCCACCTATCGGGCTGTACGTGACAGCCCGACGCCCGGTGGGTCCCGCAGGCCACATGGCGGCAATCCAGAGGCCACGTATGATTCATTAATTGAACTTGTAGTCGTATTTGATTGAATTAGATTATAACCTGATCAGTTCTAATTCTTTTAACTTATAAGGACAAGCTTCTAAGTTACACTCGATAGTAAGAATTGGAGATCCTGAACTTGTGTAACTTGGAATAGTTAGAATGGTTAAATTAGAAAACAAATAATATCACAATGTTTAGTAGAGTCCCTTGCTTACCATTTGATTTTGTGCTACGTATTCCTTGATTATTTGTGTCATATTTCCTTGGACATATCATATAAGACTTTGATGCATGAATAAAATTTTAGAAAATTATGGAGACTCCTTAGATTTCTTATAAATAAATTAATGTAAATGATTAAATATAATAATTGCATGTGCTAGAGCTGCCTCTCAGTTATATTTTCTGCCTAGTCTCCTTGATGACGCTAGAAAAAAATTTGTTATGTGTTTTCTGCCTATGGCTCCTTGTATGACGCTAGGAGATAACCCTATATCCTGCCTAGTCTCCTTGATGACACTAGGAGTATATAGTTTTGTGCCTTAACCTCTTTGTTGACACTAAGATCCTTTTGATATTCAGTGGGCTAGATTAGCTCTTTTCTGTATGACAGTTAGTACACTGATGTTCATATGTAGTATTGATGTTTTGTGTATAGTATTTTCATTTAGTCAGTTATTTCCTTATTTTGCTTATTTATATTTTAGGATGTTAGATAATTACTGCTATATGTATGTATCATTGTTGAGTTTACTTATTTAACTTGCATAATTCTTATGATCACCAACATGTTAGGGTGTAGAATTTTCTTTCAGTACTTGTACAATTACTTATACTTATATGCCATACCTTATTTAGCTTATATTTGAGACATGTCTTCACCTCCTTTTGCTTAAGTTATAAATGTTGTTTATAGCTTTTTCCTCTATTTTGTCATGCTAGTTGCTCCCTTATTTGATATAGATGTTGCTTAGAAATTATTAAATGGTGATATTACAAAACATATAAAACATATCAACTTAAAATGTACTTAGACAATTGTCTAACATAAGATTTTTCTCTTTTTTTTTGCTAGGGCCCTACATTATGAAATCGACAATGGCAGATCCATATCAAGTAGAAGATCAGGTGCCAAAGGAGGTGCCTTATCTAGAGGAGGAGCCTTTAGAAGGAGTTGTGTAGTTTTCTTATAAGTGAGGATGAGAGTATTTATTTGATTTAATTACTTAAACTTTAATATGATGTAATAATACAGGTACCCATAATTATGTGTTTTGGATTATTATGCTATTTATTCTGAGTTAAATTTCATGCTATTCATATTGTGATGCTTGGATGTCTCTTATTTAAATTGCTTTCGCACTCTGTATGAATTTCTTATAAAGTGGTTGAATATTTGATTCTGTGCTTACTCCTTCCCTTATTAGGTGGATTGTGGATTTCATCCTAATCTAATAATAAGTGAAGGGTTAGTCAGAGTGACACTCCACCCCTTAGATTAATCTTGTGGATTAAGGGGTGGGGTGCCACACCATGATTCAACTGGAGCTGTTTGCTATTAGACTTATAGAAACTGTTACAAGAGATACATCAAAGTCTGAACCCTCCACCACATTTTGAATCATATTGGCCTCTGAAGATCAACTCGCTCGCTGCTTGTCTTTCAACTTTTGGAAGTCTTTCTTCCAATGTCCTGTCTCTAAACAAAATGCGCACTGATTGCGTCCAATGCTTCGGCCTCTAGATTTCCCCCTTTTCTAGAAGTCTGCATTCTTCTTTGGCCATTGCTTCTTCTTCTCTGGTCTTCCCCTTTGGAGTGTAAGTGCCTCTATCATATTATATTTGGTAGACTCCTTATCCCTTCTTTTAAACTCATGATTCACAAGGGCTGTAGTCACCTCCTCATACTTCAGAACCTCCTTCCCATGGATCAATGTCATGGTGAAGTGCTTGTACTTGTCTGGCAACGAGTTCAACAATAACAATGCCTTGTCTTCATCCTCCACGGTCTCATCCAGATTTAGCAAATCCGCCAATAGCTTTGTGAATTCATTCAAGTGCTCATCAATGGAAATCCATCTTCTCATTTGAAATCTGTAGAGCCGCCTTTTCATGTGAAGTCTATTCTCCATGCTCTTCGTCAGGTACTTAGCCTATAGGAATTTCCATAATTTCCACACCGATGCTCCATCATAACTACATACTTGAAAAATCTAAATTGGGAAAATTTCTGGATCAAGCCGCATGCACTGCGGTTCATCTTGATCCAATCGCTCTCTAAAATTTCCTCTGGTTTTACTTCGTCATCCCGAACATCTTCAAGATTTAGGGCACACAGTGCATCTATCACCTCGCACCGCCACATCCCAAAGTTATTCTTCTCATCAAATTTGACCACATCTATTTTAGCCGGATGTGTCACAACTTGGTGGAGAGTCCTCTCCACCACCGACGACGAAGGTCCAACCACCTCTTCTCCTCCTTTAGCCATGTTTATGTTCTTGCTTTAATAAAACTCAATCACAAATTAATAATTAGCTCAAGCAAAAGCCTAGCCTTTAAGAATGAACAAGGGAAACCATACCTTTCTCTGATACCACTTGTTGATATCGAATAGGGTTTAAACCAAAAGCGAAACAAAAAAAAATTTGAGCGAGCGTTGAGAAATCGAAAAATTAAAGCAAGAAAAACAAGCACATAAAATAATCACATCCACAAAATAGAAATTACGTGGTTCGGTGATCACACTTATGTCCACGAGGAGGAGAGCAAAGTTTCACTAAAATTAGAGAGGAATACAAATGGTTTAAAGTTAGATAACCCTTACAAAACCTTCTCTTGGAGATCTTTTCTTGTATCTTGTGTGTTGAAACTCTTGCATATCAAGGCCTATTTATAAGTCATTCTTGATTCCCAAGAGTTACAAATTCTAATCTCTCAATTAATGACATAAAGAAAACTTCCAAATTCATAATTCCTGAAACGAAAGTTATTAATGCGAAAGTTATTAATGCAGCAGTTTCTTAATACCATAATTAATTTTCCTTCAGATAAGTCTTCAGGTGATCCGTCATAGGCTGACCCCCTTCAAGCTTTTCCCAAAGGACCTTCCCATCATTAATGTGATTTAACACTTTATCATCTACACATTGGCGAATGAAGCCGCACATCTGCAGGTGCTTTAATCTCCAGGACTGATATATCATCTAGCTTTGCATCTATGAATACAGGTACGCAGTAATCTTTGACATAGAGAAGATCTTCCATCTTCTCCTTCTAGATATGATAGTTCATACCATTCAGCATGATCATTTTGATGAGATTGCTCCTGTTTATCTTGCTAGATCAATTTTTATAACAATCTAGCTTCGCTCTGATAACACTTTGTTGGGATCGACATCATAATAATTAAAATAAACATAATAAAATAAAAAATAAGCAATCAGAACATGTAGATTTAAGGGAAAAATTCAAATTAGGAAAATTCACTTTATAGAAGATATTCACTATGTTAGTAGAAGTATAAGACCAAAGAACTCTCCTAGACCAAAGAAGACTCCAAAACTCTTTGCACATATCACTCAAGGATCAAGCACATTACAAGAGAAAGCTCTCTTTCACCATGCTATCAATGCAAGAAAACTCATCTCTATTTATAGAGATTATAACCCAACAACGACCACCTACCCAACAACTCTTATTAATAACAGTTAGTAGCCAAGCTGCCAAAGTTTATACTCATTAATGAAAGTCAATGGTCAAGCTTCCAAAGCTTACTATCATCAATGAAAGTCAATAGTCAAAACCGTCAAAATTGGCTTTTCCTTCCATCTAACCTCAAGAAGAGTAAGATTTGTGCATCCACCTTTGAAACTCAATCTGACTTCTAATCGAGTCCAAATATCTCACATGAGGTGAACCACCATCAAATTTAATTCCTGAAGTTACTAAGTAGCTATCAACCTAAAGCGAATACATGAACTTGGTAAACTTGAAAATCTCAGCATCAAACGATAATATCAAAAGTTTTTTTAAAATATTTTGTATCATCAAAATAAGGACATCTACTCAGCCAAATGTGCTTGTGACTCCTAGAGTTAACAAGCATTACTTCAAAATACCTTGCTCATACACCTTTGAAGGAATTGCTATACAAAGCATACTCCAAAAAGAATAAAAAATACAGCAACACAATTTAATTAACACTCGGAAAATTTAAAATAATTCATTTTTCTTTCTCACAATGATGGAAGATGGTGAAAACTGCTTTTTACAAACTATGTTCATTGGAATTACTCAAGCATTTGAATTACTCAACCATTTGGTTCCACCCGTCAATCCAAAAGTATTGCAAAACACAAAACTCAAATAGAAATAAAACTGACAAAATATTCCAACCATAAACAACACCATTAATTTCATTGCTAATGTTTGAACTGTAATGTTGTTAAAATAGTCTTGTACTCATCTTGTCATCAATCACTTTGGCTACGGTAATATGCCAAATTGATATTCTAGAAGCAATAGCAAATTTTAAAGTCAATACTCTAAAAAACGCTATACGATAATCACATTTCTAAAAAGTTTACGTATAAAAGCACTCTCATCTTAGCTATTTACATATCCTGCATACAAACTTAGATGTTTATAAGAAAAAATATAATCATCTCTTCGTTTCCAAAATGCATGTTAAATTGCTTTGCCATGATAAGGCAAGAAATACAAATAGGTATATACATTATTCAAAACAAGAGATCATCCGTTGCACCGTTAATTGGCAAACTGATGAAACACATAATATACTAACAACTGAACAATAGAAACAGTTGCCTATTATGAACAATTGCTTACTATTATAGCATTTATGGGCATATGACGCCCTCTAATCCTGCATTAAAATAAGGCATCTATCAGCACCTCTAAAGCACAAATCAAATTTCACTTAGATTTCCTTTCCTTCCATTACATTGGAGCTCTTGTCACATGTCAACTTGTGCTCAAATCCTGATATGTCGTCTGCAATGATGGTCCTTTCAGCCAACCATGAAATAATGTAAGAGAAGACCAGATCGATGTTCTCAAGAGGCTCTGCAGACGTCAAGGCATGCCACATGCCCGGATATATTTTGAAGGTCTTATCTTTACTAGCTGCCGTCTCATAGAGTAATCTGCTGATGCGGGGATCAGTAACTACATCATCACCCCCATGAACAATTAAGAAGGGCAATGAAACCTGTCAACCAAAATATAATAATGTTAAAAAATTTAGAGGATAAATAATACAAATGTATTGAATGAAGTACTTTTGCCTCTCATCTCCTCTTTCCCTCCCTTTCTTCAGTGCAAAACATCAATTAAAGGTGAGAAGATTTCATATATTTATTAGAAATTATATATGGAGGGCGTTCTTTTATCATAATATACTAAAAATAAAGTTTAGCAGTTTGTATGACCGTGTGCAGTTAGTTAAATAATTTCTGTTCAATTGAGACTTTAGTAAATCAATAACAGTAATACTAACCCATGTTCCACTATATGAGGTCATCCTTTGTTTCCATTGTGCTTAATTAAATGGAAACCCCTCACTAAACTATCAAAACGTCAGTGAAAATATAGTTTGTTAAGTGTTGAGATCTGATTGGAGGAGAATTTCTAAATTTCACCTGGCGTGGATCCAAGAGAGTTATGGAGCTCGAGAATAAGAGTTAGTTCCAACAATCAAGAAGAGAACCTAAGAGGATATCACTATCAAGATTCAACAAGGAAGAGTTAAACCCATCCAAAATTTTATATCAAGCGGATGATGTTATTTTTACATCCAAAATTGTCTTCGCAAGCCTCTAGTCTTTCTTTACAAAGGACTTCACCAACTCTTTTAAGCAGTCAATCCACAGCACATCTTGACTTATTACTAACATGTCGTCTACGTATAATAGAAAATCATAAAATCATTCTATGAATACCTTTGGATAAACACATAATCATAATGATATCTTGTTGTATCCCTGACTAGCATGAACGAGATGATTTTTTAGTACCACTGCTTTGGAGTTTATTTCAATCCATATAAGCCCTTTTAAAATCTACCAATAAAATGCTCCTTCCCTTTGAGATTTAAACCCATCCGGCTGCTCCATATAAATATGTTCCTCCAAATCTTCATGAAGGTATACCGCTTTGATATCTAATGGGTGCACCTCCAAATCATAGCTTGCAGCCAATGCGTGACATCACGGAAAATTAAACAACTTTAATTACTTTTATTATTAATTATTATCATTACTTAGTTTTATTTTTATAATAACAATTATTATTTAACTTTTAGGCTGAAGTTCAGGTACCCATAGTGCACGCCCAGGCCTTTTAGAGTGTGCATAGAGCTCAAAATTCTGTCCATTTCAACATTCTCGTGAGGTACATTCTAATCTAATTGAGTTATTAGGTTTCTTATTATGTCATTGAGTATTAGCATTGTACTGCCTATTTATTTAATTGCCATTTATTTTGATTATACAACTGAATTGCAACCTAGATTAGCCTCCCAAAATACTATTACATTTGTTGCTTCTTTTGATAATTGAAATTATCATTTGTATTAATTATTGTACCACTAGTGATTTTATATGATAATTTTTTGGACACTTGTTGATATTTTTTCTATGATCTTGAACACTCTATGCATGTCGCGATATTATGAAAATAAATGTACAGATGATCTCATTTATATAAATGATGTGTTAAAGAAAGTATTATTTTAATGTTCGCATTAATATCTTTTTAGTAACTGAAAAATTTATAGAGGAATAAAAATCTAAACAAAACAATTTAGAGTTGATCACAGCCCGATATGAAGTTATAAGGAAGTACGAGCCACTACCTCAGGTTGGGGGTTCACATGAGATTATATTTTCCAACCAAATGTGTTTGGGTCCCCCTTTATCTTATGCAAGAAATAATATTTACATCCCAGTAAAGGTAAAGTATTTATTGTGATGGCTAATTTGTATGTGTTAAGGCTTGGTATCAATCTAATACAATATTAAACATTAATAATTATTGATGAAATGTGTGCTATCTATTTTAGAATATCTACAGGAGTGATACTTTGGTATTTCATTGATACAACAACTCAATTTTTGAATGCTAAATGCTATTGTAGACCTGATATCTTTTAGATATGTAATTAAATAGTTGACTATAGAAGCTTATAAGCATTTTTTTCATAAAAAAAGATAATCATGGCACCGTGTCAAGATTCTTCTCAATATCCAAGCTAGCCATAAGAAGCTCATGTGCAGTCTTCAACCTTAGCTTTCCCTTATAACAAAGGGGGTTGGAACGAATCTGCAATAAAAAGTAAGAATAATTTACATAGCAATAAAAGATTGATAAAGGATACGTACATACATATATTATTCAAAATACTTTATGGAATTTATACTTCATGTAAATAGATGTTCTAATATCGAGGATATGAAATTGAAAATAAGGTTACGATGAAGAGTGAAAGACATGAATATCTTGGTTCAATTATACAGAATATTAAAAAAATAGTGTGCAATATAATTAGCAATATCTAGGCACGTCAGATGAAACAGAGTCCCTCAAGGATACATGGTTAGATCAAAAAGTTCAACACAATTTAAGCAAAATTTAAAGAATAGCTATTGCAATATTTTGTACAAGATAAAATTTGGCACAAAAAAAATAAAATAAAAGGGATGCATAAGACATCTTGCCAGTGTAGGATTTAGAGAAGAGTAAAATGACTTTAGACAACTGTATGTGGCCTTATCATATGCTATTATAAGAGAACGTTTAAGCGACTCGAATGGTTGTGCCAAGCACCCCCTCAAATGCGAATCAAAGCTATAATTTTAAAATAGCTGTTGAGAAGATAAGATGCTAAGGCAGGTGTGTGAGCACACTTGAAAAGAATATGTTAAAATGAGCACATTCGTAATGAGGTTGAAGTAACCCTAGTTGACCATAAACTCCTAGAAATGATTGAAAGAGCAAGAAAGTGATCTAAAAAGGAATAGCAAAAAATTGTTATGAATGATCTCACCTTCTCAAGCTTAGCGATGGATTAACATTTGATAAAGCACAATAAAGATTAAGAATTTACGTAACAAATCATATTTATCAGGGTAACAAAGATTCAGTTTGTTGTTAATCCTTTTGCACTCAATTTTCTTATGTACATAAGAAAATTGTATCAAGTGCATTGAAAAAGTGCCATGAAAATTTTATAGAGAGTATATATATTTACCTCTTCTCTTTTCCTTTCACTTTTAAAGGCAACATCTATGATATTTTGGTTGGGTATAATTCTCCAGGTAGGTATACATTTGATTAGCTTGGCCAAAAGGTTACTTATCAAAGGGTGGGGCTTCATTTCATCTGAAATCTAAGAAAAAAAAAATAAAGATGATTAATCAATGTTAATTGGCATTCAGATAATAAGTTTAATTTGATAAATAAATTTAGAGATTAATGAATACTTAAGATAAGGAAATAGTACCTTGCACATTGGAGCGACCAATATTGCACCATTCCAGTATATCGGTGCTTTCCTGTGAAGCAGAATTGCCACTGCTCCTCCCATGGATTCTCCAAGCAGAAATCGCTGTTTTTTCAAATTATTTGGCCTTTCTGATGAAGTTTTTCCAATCAAAATTAATATCCAAGGATTAAATGAACAATTCATCAGCTTCTTAATCAATTCAACTAGTTAAATCATTACAAACAAAATTAAATTTCACAAAAGCTTTCCTTTTTTTCTTTTTTTTTTGAAAAAATCATTCAACCAGAAAAAAATGGTAAATTAACGAACAAAACAAAGCTCTGTAAAGCAAAAAAAAAAAAAAAGAAAAAGAAAGAAAGGAAAACAGAATCAAGCTCTAACAAACGAATTAACTCAAGAGAATAGAAGGAAACGCCAGAGCAATCGAAGAGGAAGGGATAGAACATTACCAAAGCAGGCCCACAAAAAAAAAAATCAAGAAAAATCTTGTGAGTGCAGAAACTAAAACCTAAACCCTAAGAAAATTAAATTTCAAAAATGTTTCCAACTTGGAAATGGCGAGTCATCTCTTTTTTTTACGAGTTCAGCCCAAGCTCGATTCGTACAGACTGTACAGAGTGAAGGATTAATTGGTTCAACCCAATTCGACTAGTTAAGATCACACCGAGGCAAGGGATATCAAGTTTGACTCAAAACTCAAAATTCGAATTCGAAATATTTTGACTCGTCGAATTTGACTTAAAATTTTCGAGTCGAGTTCGAATCAGACGACTAAACTCGAACTCTATTTGACTCAACTCAAAATGACTCGATATGATTATCGCACCATCTATACTCGAGCCTGGACTTAGACTCTAGCCAAGCAAACTTTATTTTGAATAGAGAAATGCTATTTAGACTTGTTGACGTGGCATCTAAAAAAATAATTAAATAGAATTTATACATCATTTCAATACAAATTTTAAAAATAATATTTATATTATTTTTATGTAAATAAATATACACTAATAAACGATATTTTCAAATTTAATTAGATGAATATTCTTGAGTGTTAATATTATGCTATTACTTATTTGTTTCTATTAAATATAATTATTACTTATTTACATAATTTTTAAATATTATTATTTATTTATTATTTCTTATACAGCTTCAAATATGAAGGGAAAGTGTCTTTTATTTTTCTTCCACGCTTTGAGTGGGCACACACCTTATAAATTAAAATTTCATTTATATTATTCTTGAATTTCCATTTTCTTAATATTTTAGAAAGAATACTTAGACATTTTCGCATAACTTTACAACTCAAGTTTACGTGATCTCAATAAATAAATAAATAAAACATGTTGACCCCGTAGTACTAAAAAAAATTATCTAATAAAATTTGTATATTTCAATAAAATTTTAAAAAATATATTTATATTATTTTATTATAAGTAAATAAATATTAATATTTTTTTGGATACCACAATCAATAAATTTAAATAGTATTTCTTTTAAATAAATTTTAATCAATTCACCTTAAATATATATCCGAACAGCATTATATATATCGTACAATTGGGGCATCTAATACTTTCCAAATTAAATAAGAAGAAAATGAAATTCATAAGCTTATCCAATAAAATTCAAATTTTAAATATAATATTTATATTATTTTAATATAAATAAAATAAAATACTAATGAAATGATCTAAAATTATATTGAATGAGTTTTCTTGAGTACCAAGTCAACGAATCTCTAAAAATTATATTTAATTAGCAAATAAATAAAAATTATATATGCAAAGTAATAAGCATGCGATGTGAAAATGAAATGGATGAAAATAACTCTAAAATAGTTTCAAGAAAATAAATATATATTTTAAATAAAAATCTTAATTAAAATAATAATTTTCTTTTATTTATCATAATAATTATCATAATAATACTCAAATTTTTATACTTAGATTTAAAGTAATGTTTTTAGTAAGAAATAGGATAAATATGTAAGGTTGCAAGGTTTGTAAGGAAAATAAATTTTGTCAATAATTTTTTAGAATAAAAAGAAAACTAAATAGGTATACATACATTCACGGACACGTTAGAGAAATAGCCGTGCTGTGTTTATTTATTAATTAAGAAATTTACCGACTAATTCAAATATTATATTTATTTTATATTAACAACAATGTTACATAATAGTTAAATGCAATCAATTTTAAGCAGCCATTAGAGGTAATTTTGGAAAACATAAAAGGACAAAAGTGCAATTTGAAAAAAGAGAAGCGCGTTACCGCAAACGGCCATGTAAAAATCAGAGCAATCAAGCACCAGGGCTTCGAAGCTGGGGACGAAGCCCTGCAAACCGTCGGATTTCCCGTGCCCTTCAAAATCCATTCCGTACACCGCGTGCCCTGCCCTCACCAGCCTCGCAGCAGTATCTGAAATATTTCCATTTTCCCTAAATAAATCCCAATAAATCAATGAAGGAAAAAACTCTTTTTTTTTTTTTCCAGACGAAGCCGACGCACCTTTCATTGATACACTGCACTCCATGGCATATCCTGATATATATAAGGTACAATTTCATAAATAAATTTAATTTCAAAATAAATTATATATATATATATATATATATATACCGTGGCATAAGAAGATCAGAGCTGTCGGTTCCCTCTTTTCTGGCAGCCAGCTGCAGGTGAACAGCTTCAATCCTCGACGACTGTATATAAATTCCTAATAAATGAAGAACAGAGGAGTAAGATTAATGCCGAAACAGAAGCTGAACAGAGCAGAAATATCTAACCTCTTCGTATTTGATGCCTTCGTAGCTTTGGTCCTATGTAAGATTTAAGCTGAGTTTAGTATAATAGGATTGAAAAGAGAGAGGAAGGCGAGAGTAGGTGTAAAATATAGTACCATTATGGGGGCGCTTCAAGTTTAGCACAAAGGAGAAGACGGGAAATTAGGAAGGGAGAGATTCCGAAACAGGCGCAGAAGAAGATGATGATGAAGAAGAAGAAGAAGAGGAAGAAGAAAGAGAGTATATTCTCCAAGGAAGAAATATTTTATGGAGCGGAGAAGTTTTCGGAAGGCCTTCCGAACATATGGTTCTTATAGATCATATGATGGGTGGCTTTCAAATACCTTTTTAATTTTCTTGAGAAATGAATTCGTTAATTTGGTACTTAAATATATTTATATTGAAAATATTCAAATCTAATTAAGAGATTTTTTTTTAATTCAATTATAAAATTTATATAATAAGTCATGCATTTGTCTATTATATAACAAAGTACGCATTTCTTCATAATTTGGGATACAAAAATATTATGTTACATAATAATATATATTAAAAAATATTTATGATCAATTAGAATTTTTTTTTCTTATAATTTTTGTATGTAAGTATTATCAAAAAGTGCATTCAACAAATAATCTATTTATACATTGAATTGACATATTATCTATATATTTTTGTATATACTAGTGTGTAAGTATAACAATATGGGAACTCATAAAATATGGATATAAATTAATTTGCTTATACTGTAATTTAATTAATTTACTTTCTGTGATTCTTTGTAAGAAAATTTTAAGGGAATTTAGACTTTTTTTTTTTTTTTTTTAATAAAATAATATGCTTAATATGATGTTACAAATTATTTATGTGCAAGATTATTGTTTTATATATTGGAAAAAAGATTGTAAGTTCAGCTTTGGTGTCAATCTTCTTTAGTAAGATCACGCCCTCTTCAATGATATCCCGAATAAACTAGCATCGCATTTGCGCAAGCGTGACAAATCGGGTTAGTAGCTAATAATATAGCGCTCTAGCTATCGCAATGAACTATTACCTCTTATTGCTTGGACAAGCAAATCCTCCAGCAAGCTTTTCATGCAGATAACTTCCTTGAATGCTTCAGCAACTATCATGTATTCAAATTCTATCATAGACAGGGAAATTGTAGACTGTATAGCCGATCTCCACCCTACTGGACCTCCTTCTAAAGTGAACACATACCCAGTCGTTGATCGTCTTCGACCCAAATCTCCGGCATAGTCGGAATCTTCATATCCAAAATACCCCTTTTAGGTAAGTCAAATTTTGCCTATTTCTCTATCCTTACATATCTCCATTCCCAGTATCTTCTTTGCCTCTCCCAAATTCTTCATTTCAAAGTTCTTCGACAACTGCTCTTTTATGTGATACATCTCAGACTGATCTGAAAGCGCCATAACATATCATCGACATACAAGAGCAGGTAAATAAAGTTATCTTGGGATAGCCTTTTAAAATATACGCAGTGATCAAACCGGCTCCTTTTGTATTTCTCTTTATGCATAAAATGATCAAACTTCTTATACCATTATTTTCATAATTGCTTTAAGCCATAAAGATTCTTATCTAGTTTGCATACCAAGTATCCTTTAATAAACTCAAACACAAATAATACATAGTTCAAAGCAAATCCTAACCCTTAAGCACAAACAAGATAACCTCTCTCTTATACCACATGTTGGGATCGATGACTCCTTGTTGAGATCTATTGACCATATGCTAGGGTTTAAAATAATCTCTCTTATGTGATTTAGTGCTAACATCTATATTTACGGAGCAGAATGTTTCACCAAGTAGAGAACATGCTCTTCTGACAACAACAACAACTGCTGAAAAATGTAACTTAATGAAGCAAGCATTAATGACTATTAATAGTGTAATAACCTTGCTAAAAATAATGCATAACAAAATAATAGACGACACCAAAATAAATAAAAAATAGATCAATACACAGTGATTTGCTGAAAAACAATGTATCAAAATCAATATAGACAAGATAAAAAAATGTATAAATAATCGTACGAATTTGAAAAAAAAAAGAGCAATCATCCAAACAGTTGATATTTTTAAGATTTTGATAATATCTCCAAACGAAAATATTTTGGTTACATAAGAATATATACTAAAAAGTATTTAGGACCAATTAAAAAAAAATTTATATAATTTTTGTATATAGATCTTATCAAAAATTACATTCAACCAATAATCTATTTTCACATTAGATTGACACATTATCTATATATTTTGGTGTATGTTAATGTGTAAGTGTAGCAAGCAAAATAGCTCTCAAAGATTTTGATATTTTATATTATTTGGGAGCCGAATAATATATTGTGCTGCCCTAATGTGAACTTTGAGGTTGACCGACTGAATAAAATAAATAAGAAAATACGCCATTCAAAGTTCAGTATAAATAATCATTTGATTAATCTCAGATTCCCTGCAATTCTATTCCCAGCTTGCATGCGGACCGTTCTGCGTAGGCTTAAAGCATTATTCGATTGTTCGGTGAAGTATCGTTGTGACATTGAACAGATTGACTTTGATTAATTTTACAAGAATTTCAATTAGATCACAGTAAAACTCTTCTCACTTGTATGTATCATCACTTCAATTAGTGTTAATAAATGAGGCAGCTTTCGAGCCGCTGTTATATATTTGAACCTTGGCCGGGTGATGAAAATAGTTGAGGAAGCAAAGAAAGTTGAGGCATCAGGCTGTTGAGGCATCAAGAAGGGAATTGTGATTGAATTTATGGCTGGTGCTGTTGGAGACAACCGGGAGCACGCCGCTGCGAAGCGTTTTGCACCTTCAATGATCGGGGATGCGTTCACGATTACCAAGCAATTCACGAAATCACAAATACATGCAAAAGTAGATCACAACACATACACATGCATCAAACCACAAGCACATCCAATTACAAAGATTTACATAGAAGCAACCGCTACCTGGATAGGATTTCCTTCATATGCAAGAGCTCCCTTGCACAGCTACTATCTCCCTTAGGTCTCCTCTCAAACAACAGCCAAAGCCCTAGCCAACACTTACAATCACATAGAAAACTCCTCCATAAGTTTTCCTTAAGTACCCAGCTTAATTTCAGACCCCAAATGCTCCAAAATACTCCACAAATTGCTTTGGGCGTAACCTGGGCAGGAGCAGAAATCCGTCAGACTCTACAACGCACAATAGCACCCAAAGCCTCGGGTAACGAGGCGTCACTGCACCGCCCTGCTCTCGGATGCTCTGATGCTAGGGCGCTCCATAGAGAGCCACGATGCATGCTGTAGCGCCCCAATCTCTGGACGCTTGTTGCTGGAGAAAGCTATAGCATCCCATCTCTGTCTGCTTTTGATGGGCACGCTACGATGCCCTAACCTCTAGATTCCATCCGCCAGGGCACTCTCCAATGCCCTGGTCTCGGTTTGCTGGCTGCCATGATGCCCTGCGGTTCCTTCCTCTCAAGTGCTGGGCGCTTTGGCACGCTACAGCCCACCACGCGTGCTGTAGCACTTATGTTGTAGTTGAACATTCCAACTTTGTTATGAATCACCTTGGAAACATCCAAAATCTCACCAGAGCTTCATTAGCATCTCCATGATGATTTGAATGATAACACAATATAACAATCTCCCACTTGGTGATTTCTTAGAATCATCCATCTTTCACCTTGACTCTTCATTGTCTTTTGTTAATCTCTATCAAAAACATGGTGTGGCTCACCCCCTCTATCTCTTCACGTATCAAGGCCAATTAAAGAAGCACATAGCTTCAATTTCTCCATTGCTACTACTTTTGTAAGCATAATTGAGATTCTTAGAAGTGTGAATCTTCTCCAATCCCAGTTGTCCTTTATCTAACAATGTTCTGATGAAATGGTACCAGAGTTGTATGTGTTTTATCCTGGCATGAAATGCATTCTTTGCTGTGTGAATAACGCTCATACTATCACTGCAAATCTTCACATCATTTTGCTCATTACCCAATTATGCCATAAAACTCTTCAACCAGATCATCTCTTTACTCGCCTCTATAATGGCGATGTACTACGCCTCCGTGATAAATAACCAACAATATTTTGTAGCATGAAGATTCAGCTCACCGCTACACTTTCTAATGTATGCACATTTCTAGTAGTGCTCCTCCGGCTATCAACATCACTTGCAAGATCTGAGTCTACATAATCATGTAGATAAATGTCAGATCTACCAAAGCAAAGTTCTTTGCCCGCCATACCTTTCAAATACCTCAATATCCACTTGATCGTGTTTTAACGGTGCTTCCCTTGGTTTCCCATGAATTTGCTAACCACTCCCACTACATAGGAAATATCTGGTCTCATGCAGATCATCGCGTACATCAAGCTCCTAACCGCTGAAGCATAAGAAACCTTTAGCATGTGTTCCTTCTCCTCTTCAGATTTCAGCATTTGATCCTTCGATAAATAAAAGTGACTTTCTAGGGGAGTGCTCATTGGCTTTGCCTTGCTCATGTTGAATCTCTTAAGTACTTTTTCAAATAGTCTTTTTGAGATAGCTTAAGAATTCCATGCACTTGTGTCCCTGTTGATTCTTATACCAAGAATCTGCTTGGCTAGTGTAATAACCCTAGTATTGATATTCATTAATTAGTAATCTAATTGACTCTAATTTTCTTCCATTATACTTATAATAGTATTAGGAACTTCCACCTCAAATTTCATGTGATTTTGAGACTGTTTGATAATTTCTAACATTTCCTAATTTCCCAATAATTCTTAGATTACCTAATTTATTTAGACCTCAGAATAAAAAATGAAGTCCGCCATTGAACTAATCACTCCCAAATTAGCTATGGGTGGTATTTTGGAAGTGTTTGGGAGTTGTCAAATTTTTTGCAAATCTTTTAATATTATTTAAATACTCAGAAAAATATGATAATTAAATAGATCTCTGATAAAAAATCTGATTGTATTTTTAAGTTTCTCACCCCTCAATTAGACAAGAGTGAAATTTTAGGATTTTTTGGAGTGCATTTGAGTATTTAATTTTGATTATTTAAATTGGATAATTAAATAATATAATAGAACTTTTAAAATAAATTAATATACATTATAAATATTAATACAAATGGTTGAACATTGTTCCCAAACAGTCAAAAATAAGAAGGCAGAAATCTGTCATCTTGATCAAAACACCAAACAGCAAACCAGCACAATCGAAACTGTCCCTTCCTATTTATTACTGATATAACAACATTTATCAAACCCAACAGATTTGGCAGTCGAATCAAACTTAGGATCCACGGCCACGATAAAATTACTGTACTCCATCTTCCGAAATCTCTACGTGCCATGCAAGGATGTCTTCGCCTCCCAGTTGACCTCCCACCATCCTTATCTATAGCGCCACACCCCGTCACCGCGCGCAAAAGGTATAACAGATCGGCGGTGAAGCGGTGTGCTACTCGGGAAGAAAGCAAACAACAACATCTTCCCGAATAGGCTTACTAAAACTAGCCACACTGAAGGGATGCTGACTCGAATCCAAGAGTAGGATTGAGAGTCAATACTGAAGATAAGAGGAGAGTACTTATCCTAAGTATTAGACTAACACATGCATTGGATTATCAAAAGAAATAAGGTATCCATTGTATGTTCTAAAATATTAGTATTTCCAATATGTCGATCACATCACAATACTAAGTGTAGTAGTATAACAAAGTGCGGAAGCTAAAGAAAAACATCCAGAATATATTCATCACAGAGCAGTAATAAACATTCATCTCAAAAAAGAAAATAATAAAATACATCCAGAATTATTACAAACTGATTTAATACCACAAATGTAAAGTCTGTCTGAAATACTGAAAATAAAGCAGTAAGTAAAAGGTGGAAGACAGAGCCACTAGGGCTCCACGTACTCCTCCAGGATCTCCTACCCTGCCTCAACAAACTGCTCAGGATCTAGCAAATTATCGGATCCCAAAAGTACCCCGTGTTAGACAAGAAGTCTAACCCGTGTTAGACAAGAAGTCTAACACATCACAACCAAACTAAGCAGTACTAAAGTAAATATGAGTAGACAGTAAAGTAAATAAAATTGTAGGAAATAATAGCATAATTATACAAGTGAAACTATAAAGACTAAATAAAGTAAAAGTGAACTGAAAGTTAAAAGTAAGTGAAAAGTAAATGAAAACATCAAATACTCAGACAGCAATGTAAAAATGTCCTATACTGTACTATATGTCACTAGGATAATGCCCCCAAATATGTCACAACACAGTATGCCACAAAAATGCAACAGAATTATCACTGAAATGCTATGAGTTGTACGGTCCAATGTATACATACATCCAGTTGAGAATACGATTTTCTATGATGCTGATGCATCCTAAAATTCCCCAATCAAGGTATGTAATATTCCGTAACCCATAATTCATCACTGATACTCATACGTCACCATTGAATCATTCATCATGCTCATGCTCATGTTTATGCCCATGCTTCTATTCTATATGAGGTAAATCCAAAAATCTATAAAATGCTTTGAAATCAATAATGAATTCAAGGTCTCCGTTGTGCAGAATCCTGCTAAAAGGATTTTGACTCCTAGCTTCTTAAATGATAATTGGTTATAGTTGAAGATTTACTTAAAAAATTATTATATGGGATGATTGTATACACATATTTAGCACATTTGCAAAAAAGGTAGTTCTTAACACTTAGTTTGATTAATCCACCCTAACGAAGCGATCTTCGATAGGAGGCATCACCCGTTGGCGATTTGTATCTCAAGATAAGTTATTAAGATGCCCAACTCACAATCACACTCAGTATTTTAAAGAAAGTGATTCTAACTACTTAGTTTATTTGAGCCACACCTATTGAAGCGATCCTCGCTAGGAAGCATCTCCCTTTGGCGATTTGTATTTCAATCAAACTAAAGAAATAATCCCCATTTAATACACTCTTAGGATTGATTGATTTACTCTAAGCGAGGTTGTATCCGCCTAAACCTGCAGGATAGCCCAAAGATAAATCTTACTTAGAGTGACTCAACCATTCTGAGTACTATTGAAATAATCTAGTGCTATGGGTATACTCTACGATACCCAACTAATAATCTAGATTTACACAACTCTATTTAATCATCAAGGGTTTATTAAGACTATTAATTTCTATGCTAAATAGGTAAGTCCTATACAAAGCTCCAAGAAAAAAAAGTGATTAAGGATCACTCAATATAGATTCTACCACAATGAGAAGTATTATTCTAATATCTTAAGTGATTCCTACCACGAAGGGGTTAAGATCAACTTCTAAGGTTAAAGGATCATCTAAGTTTCTACCTCAATGAGTTATACAAATTTTCCTACCTTAATGTATATTTAATTTAGATATTTAAAATATTTCAGAGATAATCTTATGTTGAGATACTTAAGATCTCACACTCTTAATTCTTATGCTAACATTCTAAGTTTTACTTATTATTTAGGTTTAGAGTGATCAGATTAGATGATTAAGTCATCTGATCACAACTTATTCTAAGATTATGGGATTTAAATCAAAGATGTTATTAGAGTTAGATAAATTATGAGATCAATATAATTCTATTAATCCTTTCATGCTAATAGTCTTATTTAAGAGAAAAATCAAGATCTAAAGTTTAGATTCAGATTAAGCAATCACATAGATTTATTATTAACCTTAATATATCTAACTCAAATGTTTAAGATCAATATCAAATCAGATGCATTGTTAGAATAATGTCAATTGCATTATCTTGTAATTAAGTCAATTTACTTAAGGTGTAAAAGTTTGGATCTTAATTAATCAAATTGGGGTTTAACCCCTACTCATGCTTAATCAAGATCAAATGTTTAATTATAGATCCAATGTCAAATTAGTGAATTAGGGTGTATTATTGGTGGTAATCTCGGGCCTAGATCAAGCCTTAATAACTTGATCTAAGTATTAAGACTTCTTAAGATTAGTTAAGATGTTTAAGTTCTCCATTTTTGGGTTATTCAAATTATACATCACAATTCATCATTCATAGATTTAATACATCTACCTTACTTTATGAAATATATTAATAGAAAAATTTTAGAAAACAAAAAGTAATTAGTGTTAATCAAACCCTAAACCAATCCAAAATGATTAGTACATAATTACAAATCTAACCATCAGAATTTCATACAATTTGGCCCATAAGTTTTATTTTATCATATAATTAATCAGAGACTAAGTTTGCTAAGATTCAATGGTTAAAAACTCTAATTTTTACTAATCATGATTTAATAAGATTTGGGCATAAATTAAAATACAAAGATCAGAAAAATAAATCACTTAGCACATTAATTCTACTCCTCATAAAAAAATTAATGGCACCCTAAATATACAATTTGATTAAGTATAATTATTAATCCATCCTAATCAAGTTCTGCAATACTTATGTTAAAATAGGAAATCCAGTCATTAGATGTTCAATATTATTTTATTTCTTATTTCTGAGAATTTTCTGATCAATTTGATATATAATATCACAAAATTTGGACCAGTGAATTAAGAGCTATTCAAATAATATATTCAATATTTTTATTTAATTAAATCCTTGTAATTGGAATAATTGAATTATTTTCTTTAAGAAAAATAATTCATATTATTCGGATATTATTTAAAACGAGTTCAACCCGTTCACCAAAACACGCGAGTTGGCTTGGCCCGGGGACCCGTTGCTGTAAAACCGCGCGGGTCATGGGTCGGCCCGACCCGCACAATCCGTCTTCTTCCCCTCGCAAGCCCCGACGCCTCACCGATTAGGGTAACCTTAATCGGCCAAATTCGCGGCCTAGGGACCACGCCACTGCCTCGGGTTGATCGAGAATCGATCCCCTAACCAAGACGCGTCGACTGAGACTAAAAGCCCTCTGTGAGAGGGTCTGGATCAGCCAAACCTTACTCACTCGAGAACTCCTCAATGAGACTACTGTGGGGAGACAATTCTCCCCACAGAGGTCACGCCAGACCCAGGGCTTGATTCTTACACTATCAGGGAGGTGAGACGGATCGAAGCTCCCTAGTCTAAGGGCCTGAGGTGGGCTGGAATGCCGGGACCCTACTCAACCCGAGACGTTCCTTGAAGACTTAGCCCGATCGATCAATTCGATCGATCGGGGCTAGCTCATGACTCAATTACGATAGCATTAGGTTTGGTTCGACAATACGCAGCCATACGAATCAAATGGAGATGAGTCCGAGCCTCATTGGCTCAAGACTTGCAAACTGGGGTACCTGGTTCGTCGGGATGGCTCTGGACATAATCATCTTGCTGATGCTGAAATAGGGGATTATCCAACAATGGAAATTATTATTGGACATGGTGTTTCTTATTTCAATTGACTATCCATACATGATATTAAATTCATCTTTGTGTTTGATTCTTCATTCTAGAATAAGCTCATTGATCCAATACAACTAAATAATATCCCTACAAGCCCATGACCGATTGATCATCTCTAGTGATAAAATCTCAGTATTATTACTAAGTTATTCTTAAATTAATTTCAGAAACTGTATCTGCAATTGTTCTTTTTATGTTATTTGATAATCCATTAAAATTTACCAAATAAGGCTTAGTAGTGTAATGGCATAGTATCTAAGATGATTTTATTCTAAATATAGCTGAATCATACTCCTTTAGTGAAATCTTACTCAAAGCAATATGTTAAGTTGATCCAAAGCATTATTAAGCATCTTTATCAATATTTCTGGTATGCTTATGTGTAAATTTTTTTTATTTTATGATTTGACTTTGTAAAGATTATGCATATTTACTTGATGTCAAATTGTGAAAAACATGCCATCTTGTAACACTTTATCTATTTTCTTCTTGATTTCAATTAATATTGTTTGACTTCCTTATTCTTTTCTTTTAAATATAAACATTTATTTGATTAAAACATAATCTCAAGTGTATTCTTACATTATATATCATGCAAATTCTTAATCATATAATCTTGTTTGTAATTTACTTGATAGTTATATGACATAACTACTTAAACTTTCAGCATAGCCTTATAGATTATTCCATTTAATATGCTCATGAAATGGTAAATTAATTGAATTAGTCATATGTAATTTGTCAAGTACTAAATTTTGATCATTGATAAACTATTAAACGTTAATGTTATTATGCTGCTGTATAACAATGTTATTAAAAATACGAGCATATCTTTTTGTCGGTGTCATTTTTTTTTAAATGGTATTCAAATGCCATAATATCTAATCTCTATATGTTCAATTATCTAAATACATTACAATATTTTACATAACACATTCTACCAAATATTAATGTTTTATATTGCTGCTCAAAGAAAAATATAAGGAACATGATTTACTATAAATAAAATCTGCGTATGAAAGAAATGTTCCCCATTAATTATGTTAGTAGGGCGCGTCAATCACACTTGTACACCTATTTATAAAAGAGATGATGTCAATTACTTATATTAAGTAAGAGACACAATTATAATTGTAGAATGACATCATTCTTTATTATTTCTTTTAATACATATCACAATTTGGATGACCTATGTGTGGGCAACCATTGTGAATGTGTAATTATTAGGATAGAAAATCAAAAATAGAAAAATAATAGATATCACATGGTTTGTAATATTTTGTGTTGCATTTCATTGAACATAAACATTTTAATAAAACATTCAGAGGGGTCTCTATGGAGGATTTTAGTACAGCTGTCATTAAGCCTGGGCAGGCTATTGGTGTATCCGAAGACCACATACTTCCTTTGAGGGGGAATGTGTGTGTTTACAGTTAACCCCACTTCATATAAGTTGAGTAGACGTACTCAACTCCTCACTTGTTCTGCTCCCACATAATAAAATTACAATATAATTAAATTATAAATTGTATTTTTCACAATCTCATTCATTGTGAATGATATATTCAGTCTTCACACTGAAATGATTTATATCATTTTAAATCTTTATACTGTAAAAATGTAGTTTCTTTTCTTACACAGTTTTTCTTATTTAGCATACGAAATCGTTTGAACATATTCATATTTTCCTTTATTTTACAAATATTTCAAATGCTCTATGCTAACCTATTTGTTGCAGGATTTGTAAAAATACTCAAGCACTGTAAGAAAGTTTTCTTATTTACCCTCTTTTTTATTTTCATGCTTATTGCACCGCTTATACTTTAAATTATAAATACCTAATGTGATATCTACTTAATTAATGTTTAGCCTACTTTTAAAATGTACATAGACTTTTAAAATCTAATCACATTTTTTTTTTCTGTGCCCTACCGTATTTAAAAACTAAAATATGGTAGATCAGGAGTATGGATCAGGACCTGCAGTTAAAGAAGGACCTAAGCAATAATTGGAAGAATTTAATTCATTTTTATTTTCTTATGTGAAAATTAATTTTATTTACAAATATTTGTAAATTAAATATATTGTGATGTATTTAAACTATTCTTTCATGTAATTTGTAATTTCATATTATAATTAATAAATGTTTGAGTTAGGATGATTGAATTTTCTTCCACCCATAGATCCTTATAATAAAAGTTGGTAACAAATGTTGAGTTAGAATCACCTAACTCAATTAGATACTACCGTAACACCCATTATTAGATTATTATGTTTAATCTAATAGTGAGGCGTTATAGTGCAGTCTTATGATCTCTCTATAGCCTACCATAGCTTAAATGTTTGTACAAAATGATCAACTCAGAGTGAAACCCATTATCATATTGTTATTTATGCGTAAATATCTTAATATGATATTCAAGGAATTTAGGCTTTAAACATTTCATCAATAAGAAATTTCAACCATTAATCATAAAATGTGTGATATTCTTTGTTATTTTTTTTATTATCTAATCTTTATGATTAGGGTTAATCAAGCCTTCAATTAAATTAAGACATTAACTGAATGTCTTAATTAATGATAATATATATATATATATATAGTTTTCCAAACTACTTCATTAAATTAATATTATTGAAGTGTTATATAAGGTAAACTAAACAAGAATTAAACTTTAAGCTTCTAACTAAAATCTATTTTCTATTATTTTCTTAGAAATTTTATCTTACTTCTAAACCCTAATTTAACTACAAAACTACAAAACATTTGTCCTATAAAAGCTCTTAAGTCCTTTAAGCTTCTAATATATTATGTAACTATCAAGCTAAGTTATTTTCCTATCCTATCAAGCTAAACTACATAACTACTTTTTATATCATTACAACTGTCTAAAGGGTTAAGGGATCTTTACTAAATTGATCTAAGGTTTATTCTACTTTAGATCTTAGGATTAGGCATATTCATACTAATTCTATAGTCTAATGATATGATATTATGAGCTAAACTAGTTCCTAAACCATTGGAAGGCTTAGGGTATCTAATTGAAATAATTCCACATTTTGATTAAAATAATATTAAATTTTAAGTTTAAGAAATTAATATTCTTAAATTGATTTTAAAGTAGTATAATGTTGGTATTTTATGAATCTATGTGTCATAAAGAATTTAAAAATGTCTAATATGGTAAAATTGGAGCTCTCTAGACTCAAGAATTTACTAATCATCCTTAATGATGATTAAAAGGTCATTAGAAAAATTAATTATCAAGAGTAAAATTTTATTTCATATTAATATTCTATATATTTTTTTATAATTTTGATATATATTATCAATATATTTGGATTTATAAAACTCATTTTATTTTATTAATTTATTTGGAATTAATTTTTACTAAGATTCCAATTTAATTAAAATAAGAATATTCTAATATTTCAATTTAACTGAACAACAGTTTCAGGTCAATCGGGTTACAGAACTTGACGGGCCGATGAATATTCATCGCAATGTGTCGTGCGGTTTGTGAGTCGACCCGCCCGACACTGTGCATCTCTGTCGAATCGCGAAAGGCGAAACACGGGAATTTATGGTTTTGGTTAAACCCTAAATTCTTGAGTTTTGTTTTCCCAAATATTGTAGCCATATATATCAAAACAATACTAAGAACAGGGGGCTATTGTTTGAAGCTAAAAGCCCTATGGGGAATTGACAGTATCATTTAACCCTAATGTGTAATTAATGATCATTAAGGGTTTACTTTGGAGGGCAAGACTTCCTCCACAGTGATCCATTTGATTCAGTTCAGGTTCAATCACATTCCTTGGGCTTAGGCTGAACCAAGGAACTCTAAAACCCTAAAGAAGACGGCCTGGAACGCCAAGGCCTAACTCGACCCAAATCCCTGTACAAGCCTGAGGCTATCAAATGACTACTGAGCTCATTCAAGTTCAATTGAGCTTATATGTTGGTACGATAATTTCATAAATATTATTCAAACATAGAATCAGATCAAATGGCATAACAAATTGGGAATAAATGGAGGTACCTTGGCCTTTATGTTCGCCGAGCTATTGCTGATGGAAGTCCCACAATTCCAGTTGCAATTTGGTTCTAGCTTGGTCCTTAAGTTCCAATCGATGTATGGAAGCTATTAGGTGCTCTAGACGTGGAGGTCGCCGGTCCTAATCATTACGATCGTCGGGTGGTTGACTGATGGAATGGATGGATTAAAGGCAACAAGTGAGGGTGAGGAGTTCTTGTGTGAAAGTGTTTGGCAAAAATGTGGATAAAGGGCTTCAGGCAAAGGCTAAATAAGGAAGGGGAATATGAGGGAGGATGACCATGCGGTATAAGTTCTATGCAATGATCGTGCCTATGTTGCGTTGGAGAAGATGACGCAGACTAGTGCTAGTTAGATCCACCAGATCGTATTTTCTGTGTTTAGACTTGAACAATCGATCCACATCTTATCTAAAATCAGTGGTTAGCAGTTGGAATTTAAACTAAAAATTAAATAAATAATAATAATTAATTCAATTTGTATTAATTTGCATATCTTGATCAAATGAGCTCCAAAAATTTCCCAATTTTCACCCTTAGCTAATTTGGGTGTGAGGAATTCAAAATTTAAATTATATTTTTGATTCGAGATCAAAATAATTTTCTTATTTTTCTAATTATTTAAATATAAGAAAATATTCATTTTAATCAATCGACTTCTAAATCTTCTCCAATTTTTAGGTTTGATCCTAACATTATTTGGAGTCTAATTGTGGTACTTTTAGCCTAAATTAAGATCTTATTGACTAGATAATAACCTAGGGTTATTATTATACATTTATACAATTATAGTTTCTACAGGTTATATATTGCTTGGAGATATATGGTATCATACCATTCACTTTTACTTTAGTTCTTTTTCTTTCTATTTGCAGTAATTTTAGCATATGCACTTGCTTATTAAAGTAATTGTAAATAAAATGTGATACTCTTAAAGAAAATAAATTAATATCATAAAATGTACTTAGACAATATATCTAATCAACTTTTTTTTGTACCCTAGCAATTGATACTGATATGTCATATTAGGAGCCCATTTATGATATAGCATTGGAGGAGCTTATTTAGAAGAAACCATCTGATTTGTTTTTTCTACTTCAGCTTTCTATTTTGCTTAGTGAGAATGAGACATTATCTTTTTCTATTTATTTATGTTGTAATAGAACTTTATATTTGAATGGTTCTTATTTTTTTTTTCCTGAGATGCATGTATTTTATTCTGATCATTCTAGATGTATGAGATTATGGATGCTATGTTGTTTCTCTTACTTAATTGTATGTATTTACTATTGTGTTACACCTCAATAATACCTTTGGCAAATGTAACCCCTTATATTGAGTTAGCACCTATAATCCAATATAAAAAATCACAGTAACACTTAATATTAGTTTAGTATCACTAACCCAACATCGGTTTATTACACAATATGATGCCCAATTATGTGTCATATAAGTTCCCAGTTAGTTATGGGCCCATACTTGAGCGATGTTATTAAGGAATTATATGGGCCATTATCACAAACAAGTGCCCATATGTGCAAAAAGCTCTCAACCCAACATTGCATACCAATTCAAAATATGATCTTTCCTTAAATCAACCCTCTCACCTTATTAATAATAAGGATCATAAGCCAATTATTAAACAAGCTACATTAAATCAAGTTGACCTATTAAGAAGAAAGTAGGATGGACCTGCATATTTATGTTAAAAGTCATGCGTTGTGTTAAATGAATGTGGGTTGAGTCGTATGAAGTATAAAATACCTATTTTATTTCTAATAATCTGTTTTTCTTAAAATAGAATAATATCAAGTTGGTGCATAACAGCATGCCTTTTAATTTTAATTATGTACTAGATCGATTAATAAGATGACGCGATCAATAAGGGTGAAAGCTCCTAGTTTAATTTCTATTTTGGGAGCCATATGCTCCATATCTGAGAGTTGAAGAATTTTTGATGCATCACTGGCACTCTCAGTTATACCCATAGATGTGTTATAATTACTATATCTTAACACCGAATCATGTAAATAGCTTTGCTTTGTGGTTGTGATTGTTTGCATGCGTTATTTTCTTACTTTATTTTGGTTTGCTTATCATCTTAAATTTGGTTCCATATTGATTCATAACCCTAAAAGATTTCAACATCAATTATATCCATAAATGTGTTATGATAATTGTATCTGAACTCTAGAGCCTATGGATGAACTTGATATAAGCTTATGATAAATAGAGAAATGATATATAATTTGACAAACATTAGGTGTTCTTCTAGGGTAGCTTGGTGGCTATATCTCGATGATCTCTTAGTGGAGAAGCTCCATCCCAAGGTTTAGTGACTAAGAGCTTATCTCATCTTCATATTATTATCTTCTTCTACTTGTCGCTTTAACCACCATTTTTAGTATCGAGGCTTTTTAGATGTCCTCCACCAAATTACGAAGGGGCTTGGACGATCAGAGCTTCATTGGTGGCTCTCCGTCAAAGAACGAGGCTGCCCCTAACAATTGAGGAGCAGATGCTGTCGTTTTTCTTTGCTTCCTCGAAGAGCCTCCCCAAGATTTGTGCGAAATATACTGCTTTGGTGGTCTTGAAGCTGCAAAACGGCCTTTTCGAGCAATGTCGGGCTAGGCTGACGTGCGGGTTCTTCCCCATGCATGCGTGCATGTGGTGAATGTGTAAACAAAACGCAAATCAATGTCATACCGTTGACCCGTACACTTCCTATCAATGCCTGCCCGCTGACCCGATAGAAAATATTAAAAAATAGAAGAAAAGAAAGAAAAAATCATAATTAAAAATATATTAATATGATTAGGGCATGTGCCGAACAAGTAATTCAAAATATATAAAAAGGAATATGCTTCAGTAACCCAATAAATATTCTTAACATATTTTTTTTAAGTTATTATTAATCTCTAATGAATTTTTAATTATAATTTTAGTTAATGAATTTCATTTATTATGAGCTAATTATTAATTTTAAATGTATTAATGACTGTGAGATATTGGAAGGAATATATTTGTGGGTATTGTAGTAGCTTGGTTGATAAATGCTACACATATTGTAAAGAAAGAGCACTTTAATAATTCATCATCTTCGCATAAAAGAAAGAAGATAGAATTTCATATATTGGAATAATATTTTATTCTTGCTCATCTAATTTAACAAATACATTAGTAAATATAATAGTTCAAGTGGTGTCAATGAAAAGACGCATCACTAATAAAAAAGACACATCCCTAATAAAAATACATACCTCTTCACTCACATATAATGAAAAATAAAAATATAATACTTATTTAAATATTAAACTCATCTTGATTTATTATATATATTTATTTATTTTAATACTCCCCCTCAAGATGAGTTTTTGATACCATTCCAAGCAAACTACGAAATGTTCGAATGATCCTTTTGGCAATGACTTTGTGAATATGTCTGTCACATTTTCATGACTCCGAACATGTTCCACAGTAATGGCACCATTAAGTACCTTTTCCCGAATGAAATGGTGCTCAATCTCTATATGCTTTGTCTGAGCATGAAAAATTAGGTTTGTCATGAGTTTCAAGGCACTCTCGTTGTCCCCACAGAGTGTAGTAGTCATTTCAATCTTCATAAACACATCTTTCACAAGTCTACGAAGCCAGATACACTCTTGAGCTGCTAAAGATGATGCCTTGTACTCTACTTCAGTAGTGGAGATGGACACAGCAATCCTGCTTCTTGCTGCACCATGAGACTGCTGCTGGCCCGCACATGAATACATACCCAGATGTTGACCTCCTATCATCTTTATCTCAAGCAAAATTCGCATCTGTAAATCCATGCAACACAAAAGCTGTGTTTTTCTCATACAACAACCTAAATTCTAAGGTTGACCCGACATATTTGAGAATTCTTTTAGCCGCATCAATATGTGGTTTTCGTGGCTCTTGCATATAACAACTCACTAGGCCCACCGCATATGAAATATCCGGCCTCGTGATCGTTAAATAAATCAAACTCCCCATTAGTGCCCGATATAGTTTAGGATCCACTAAAATTATACCTTCTTCACGAATTAATTTCAAGTTTGTTTCCAAGGGTGTGGAACATGACTTGCCTTCTTTCATGCCAAATCGTTCAATAATCTTCCTAGCATATCTAGTCTGACATATAATTAGTCCCTTCTTCACATTTTAAACTTCCAAGCCAAGGAAATGGTGAAGTTCATCTAGGTTCTTTATTTTGAATCGGATTGATAACTCTTCTCTAAGCATTGTCACCTCCCCATCATCATTTCCTGTCACAATCATATCATCAACGTACAAAAGCACAATAACATGTAGGTTGTCACGCTTCTTCACAAACATACTTGAGTTAGAATCTGAAGTGAAATATCCATAGAATTGCAAGTACTCTGCTATTTTTTTGTACCATACCCGCGGTGCTTGTTTTAAACCATATAGTACTTTCTTCAACTTACAAATATAATTCAGATGCTCTTTGGATACGTATCATTGTGGCTACACCAAGAAGATATCCTTATCAATATCCCCATAAAGAAATGCATTATTTACATCCAACTGCCACAATTTTTAACTTTTGCATGCTGCCAATGCAAGCACAACACGTACCGATATCATCTTCGCAACTGGACTAAACGTCTCTTCATAGTCCTCTCCATACTTTTGTGAGAACCATCGAGCGAGAAGCCTAGCTTTGAGGCGCTCGACACTACTGTCCACTTTTTTCTTCACTTTATAAACCCATTTGTAAGTAACCGGGGTAACGCCATCAACCTTGGGCTCAAGATCCCATGTTTTATTTTTCTTGAGGGCATTAATCTCCTATTCCATGGCTTTTACCCATTATTTTACGCTTTTAGCTTCATCATAGCACGACGACTCCCGCTCATCAAGTGGGCCGGCAAAGTAACATGAACTCATTGTTACTAAATTTCCTTCTCTATAGCGGGCAGGTGGCACAATCATTCGGTTTGATCTTCTAAGAGTAGAACTACTCTCCACCTCTCCACCTCTTGTCTCTGCACTTGCTCCCCCATCACCATGACTTGAAGCATTACTCCCCTTTCTTCTTGACTTCGTCTCCATTAACGTTGAATTTGAAGAGTATGGGGCTCCTGGAGACACTGGTAACTCAACTAATTCTTCTTCAGTTTCTTCTTCAAGACTTGCTACTCCTCTGTTCTCTTCCAACATGATGTTAGACCCTCCATATGATGTCAATTCATCGAACACCACGTCATGAGAGATAATGAACCTTCGAGTCTGGGGGTCCATACATTTCCAGCCCTTCTTTTGTTCATCATAGCCAATGAAAACACACTTTATGGCTTTGGCTTCAAGTTTTGTTCTTCGTATATCTGGGACATGAACATAACAAGTTGCTCCAAACACTCTCATATGCTTCACACTCGGCACTTCTCCAAATATAAGTTCATGTGATGAATTTTGATTGTTTGGGCTTAATGGCAATCGGTTTATCACATATGCCGCACAAACCATTCCCTCCGCCCATAAGGCTTTAAGAATTCCTTTGGCATGCAACCAACACCTACAAGTCTCAGTAATATGTTGAATCTTCCTTTCGACTACCCCATTTTGCTGTGGCATGTAAGCACAAGATAACTCCCTTTTATTTCCATGCTTGCGGCAAAAAGAAAAGAACTCGACAGATGTAAACTCTCCACCATTATCCGTTCTGAGCTTCTTGATCTTTTATCCAAGCACACCTTCCACCATCTCTTTGAATTCCAAGAACTTACCAAACACTTCTGATTTCTCTTTTGAGATACACCCATGTGTAGCGTGAGAAGTCATCCACAAACAATAGTATATATATGTTTCCTGAATAAGATGAGGTAGTTGTTGGACCTATCACATCGCTATGGATGCATTCTAGCGGTCTCTTGCTCCTCGAGAGAGACATGTCAAATGGAAGACGATGAGCCTTCCCAAATTGACATCCTTCACATACATGTTCGTCACCGAAAGAAGATAAGCTAGGTAAGTCTCTAACAAGACCCTTTTCCACCATCACTCGCAACTTTTCCTTGCCGACGTGCCCCAACCTTTCGTGCCAAATTACAGCACTATCGTTGCTCTTCATCTTGTCCACATATGATGTTGTAGAAAGAACAAACCAATCATAAACTTGTCTTCTAGTGTAAGTCACATCTGCTCTTACCGAATTTAAGTTTCGTATAAACCTTACTTCTGTCGGCCCAAAAAGCACATGGTACCCTACATCAACCGCATTTGTTACTAAAAAGAGATTCTTCTTCATGCCCAACATGTGATACACACTCTTTATGTGAGTGCACTTTGATCACTACCCACTGTCACAATCCCTTCCTGCTCCACCGCATGGACTGTGTTATTGGCTGTCACGATTGCATCATTTCCTTCATACTTTCGCAGAGATGAGAACTTGGACCCATCACCGATAAGATGGTGTCCACATCCAGAATCAATGATCCAATCATCTTCGAATCACAGAGGATAAGGCTTCCATAGTAGAGACCTTTTCGGCAAGAAAACATATCCCCCAACCTTCATCCTCTTTTATACTTTCTTCCTTCTCTGTTGTATGACCTAATGTGAGGTTGATCCTACAATCACGCTTGTAATGTCCAACTTTATTACATCTGAAGCATCTGACAACTTTCTTTCCTTCATCATTCTTAGGAGAGAAATGAACACCACCCGCCTTAGATGAGGCAGAGAAATTTTCACCATCATTCTTCTTTTTCTTATCCCAGTATTTCTTCTTTCCAGTGTATAAAACGTCACCGCCTTCATCGGAGATGGACACTCATGCCATCTGTCTAGCCAAACTTTCCTGAGACGCCAAGAGGTTCTCCAATTCCATCAGAGATGGTTGAGTAGCCCATCCTTGCACCGCTGTGACATATGATAGATACTCCTTTCATAATCCTCTGATAATACACCTCTACATCTTTGCCTCAGAGATTGGCTCTTCCGGATCCAATGCGGTAATCTCTACACAGAGATTTTTCAACCTTAGGAAGAATGCATAAATAGAAAGCTCTCATTGATTTGCTTTCGCCAACTCATTCTCAAGAAATTGAAGCCTCGCCACATTTTTCTTGTTAAACAAACCATCAAGAGATGCCCAAATTTCTGATGCCGAATTGCACCTTATAATGTGATCGAACAAGTCTGCTGAGATAGTCCTTTTTAGAGTGAACTCTGCTTTCACATTCATTTTCTTCCATGCCTTGACTTCCCGGTCATTTGTTCCAGTTGACGCTACCGCTTCCTGTGCATCTCCACCAACAACTTCCCACAAATCTTCTCCCAATAAATAACTCTCCAAGCATGATTTCCATTTCTTGAAATTTGTATGTGTGAGCATATCAAATCCCAAACTACGAAAACTACCACTGCCTTCCATTGTTGAGAAACCGGAATAATTGCAAGATGAATTATCAACCTCTCTCTGATACCATGTAAAGAAAGAGCACTTGAATAATTCACCGTCTTCGCATAAAAGAAAGAAGATAGAATTTAATATATTGAAACAATATTTTGTTCTTGCTCATCTAATTTAACAAATACATTAGTAAATATAATAGTTCAAGTGGTGTCAATAAAAAGACACATCCCTAATAAAAAGACATACTTCTTCACTCACATCTAATGAAAAATAAAAATATAATATTTATCTAAATATTAAACTCATCTTGATTTATTATATATATTTATTTATTTTAATACATATATGCTACATTTGTAAAGAATAATCAAATTAAAGCACAAGTTTATGTGTAATACATAATTAGTATTTCTTATGTATTAATCCAAATAAAAAATGAATTATATTAATCATATATTTATATTTAATATTATCATTCTCATATGTAAATAGTGGTGGAAGTATAACAGAATCCTATTATTATTGTTGTAACTGTTGGACCACAGTAGAGATGATGCATGCATTCTATGAAAGGCAATATACGATAGCAATGCTTTCAACGACTCTTCTTGGTTAGCTGTACTTGTCAAAGCTTTAATGCTCAACAAGCACGACCGTACTTTGTGTATATTGCACGTCACCTATATTACTGCAACAAGTGCAAATATACATCATAAAATAGAAGAAATTTCATTATGGAAGTTAAAATATATCGCATCAACCTCATTTTTCTACATGGAAATGGAAGGACTTAACTTTTGTCTACATTTTACTCTATGTAACAATGCTCTAACTTTTTATTTTCATCCATTTTCCATTTCATTGTAAAATATATAAAGAAACCAAATGCACTCAAGTACTACCATTAAACTATATCGCAACAACAGATAGAGACACAATCGAGAATACATCAAAAACAGAAGAATATCAACTCATAATTCAATATGTTTCTCAACTAACTTCATCATCAATTTAATGCTAAGCGAAAGCTTAATGAGCTAAAATAGTATAAAGCATGACTAAATAACTAGCAAAACTTGAAGCATATGGTGTACCAAATCAGAACAATCTACCCAACCAATAAAAAAGAGAAACAACCACATGGAAAGCACGACAGTTGCAGCACAAAGAATATCGAACAACCAGTAGCATAAAGCATAGTAGGATATGGAGCAATATGAGTCAAAGCTGAAATAATAAGAAGAGAGAAGTAAAATACTAGTCGAGCTCGGAGCTCAGGAATCCCTTATGATTCAATAGGCGCTGAGCACCAGGCGGTTTCAAGATCCGTAATTGTTCATGCAGTATATGATAAAGGCTAAGAATCAAGTGCGGCTTGCATGCCTTGCATAGTAGTGAGCACTGTCTTATCACTGCTCTTCAAAGCTCCCTCTCTTGAATATACAATTTGATTTTATACGATTAGAATCCAATTTTGATGCTTGAAGTGACATTGACAAGATCGTCACCAATTACTCAATATGCAACTTTTTCTTATCCACTCCACCATCAAACAAAGATCTACAAGCTAAATAGTTATTTTTTTGAATAATAATAGCTAGAATATGGAACCCTTTTGCTCAATAAGTAAGGATGTACAAAATAGAGAATTTAATGAGTTGTAAGAGTCATGTAAAAGATAGAACTTTCTTGCTCTAACCTAATAGCCATTTATTTTGTTTTTAGGGAATATAGAGAAATCAGAATTCTAAAGCATTGAAGTAGATATAAGAAGACCATGTATCTGAAGTGCATAGTTAAATTTTGCAACATCAACTTAAGAAGTCTTAAATTTGAAACAACTTTTGAGAATTGAATGACTAATTCTTAAAAGTTAATTTTCAACCTAGTAGTAAGAAGTTTATTTTCAGAGATATTCGTAAAAGTAGACTGAACTGAGTCAACAATCAAAGGGAGAAACTGCATCAACCTTGCAGCTAGTAACTTAGTAATGAGTTTGTACACTGTATTACAAAAGAGATTGGTCTAAGGTCCTTGATTGACTAAGTTAACATGTTGAGTTTTTGGAATCAAAGTTATTGTAGCGTGGGTGATAAAGCTTGACAGTCTTACTTTCTTGATAAAAATGTGTATATGGGAAGCTTTTGATAAAATATACTGTGAACCCACCAGGACCTGGGGAGGTATTAGCATATATAGATTTGAGAGAATTAAACTAAGTTTAACAATGAGTGCACTAGAACAATCCGACGCACGATCAGTGGCCGACAGGCAACTTCCTGCTGGTGGCTAGTAAAATTACAAATAACAATATTGTTATAAAGATTTTGAAGTACCCAATAATATAACCATCAATGATTTCATGATCATTCAATCCATTAATATAATTATCAGATGATTGGTTCCTTCTAATACTCGTTTGTTTATATAGGAAATTGACATCATCCACATCTTGATGAAGCCACATTTGCTTAGCTCATTGCAAATGGAACTAATGACTAAAATACATAAACCTTCTTCTTTTATTAGCTAGGGAAACTAAGGGAAGTTAAATTGGGGCACGATTAGAAGCACATGGGCTCCCAACTATAAAGAAGGCTTAAGGGAAGCGTTGTAATGGCCAGGTGTTAATTGGATAATTCTAAGTCAACACTGAGTGTTATTGTAGAACTTCTTAATACTGAGTTAGCAAGTCTAAACCCATTATTAAGAACTATAGGGGCAAAGGATCTATAAAATGCAAGAGATAAATGCATTTATAAATAATAAATAATAATTATCATTTCAATGATCCTGATAAATAAATAAAATTCATCTTAAATAAAAAAATAAAAGGTCCCAAACATGATTAAGTGAACACTCATCCTCACGTAAAAAGAAATAATCTCGGATTAAATTGTTCTAAGGTTTGACTTGCCTACCTAATATTATGAATAATTAAGGACTTAAAATTGACAAAATGAGAAAATATTAAAAAGAAATAAGTAAAAATGATCGGAAAAATTATGTAGGAATTCATTTTCTAAATTTGTTAATTATTTTAATTTTTGTGTTTACCTCCAAATATTTTTGTGTTTACCTCATAGATTGTATTTTAATTTTTATATTAATATATATATATATATATATATATATATATATATATATATATATATATATATATATATATATATATTATATAAGAGCAGAGAAAAGGGAAGATTGATTGACAATGAAAATGCCCAAGCCCTAGACAATCGCTGTATTCCATGACTTTGCCGTTCATTTTCTCCGTCTACGATTTAGTTGTTGAGTCCATCTTCTCCGCCCACAGCTTTGGTCGTTCATTGATGACTTCGTTCTCCGAGCGAAATCGTTCATCTTAACATAAAAAAAGTGAAAAACAAAATTTGGAAGTTATTTTACCTCCTAAATTTACCCAAAATATCACATTCATAAATTATTTTATTTCAAATAGAAAATAATTAAATTTCCTATAAATCAAGCAAGCAACCATAAATAATCAGATAATACTATAATCAAATTATCTTACACTAAAATTTTATAAAATATATGGTGAAAATAAAATTATAAAATTTATTAAAATGGAACATTTTGTGCCATATCCTTAATAAGTATATAATATAATTATACAAAGTGCATGTGCTATATTAATATATAATACTGTTTTGTTCGCATGTTTTCATACACTTATAATTATTGAGAAGAGGGTTATGCTAAGTAGATTTCAAATAGTAATTATCCGTAAAACATTGAAAAGATTAATAACTTATCGATATAGTTACTATAATGGATGGCCGTTACTTCATATTCCGTTGTAGTCTAGTTGGTTAGGATACTCGGCTCTCACCCGAGAGACCCGGGTTCGAGTCCCGGCAACGGAATATCTTATTTTAAATAAAGCACATTTATTTTATTTATAACGGTAAAGATTTTTTTAATAAAAGAGACGACCACAGTGGGAGTCGAACCCACGACCTTCTGATCCGAAGTCAGACGCGCTAATCCACTGCGCTATGCGGTCACAATACAGATTTGTAGGAATTAGTTAATTTACTAGTTTACGGTTTTCTTTGCTCAGTTTCTTTAAGTTTGGCTTCTCCTTCGCCGACAGCTCCATTATTTCCTGCTCGGCTTCTCTTTGTTCGATGGCTGACGCCTTATCCTTGCTCGACGACTGAGGTATTTGGTGAGTATTTTAATTCTTTATCAACATCTGAGGTCCTTCCAAGCTTCCCCGTTATCTTTATAATGATTTAGCATTGGAGCTCGAACTCGCTGCACTTGCAAGCAGTTACGCTGTTTTCGGATCCCTGCAGCTTGCATACATTTCAAGGAGCGCATTCCACAGAGGCATATCATGGAATGACGCAGCCAAATCAATTGTCATGGAGGGCATGAGCAAGAGAAGAGAGTTCTTGTGAACTTTTGTACTGCATTATTTGTTGAGTAATAGTTCGCAATGACAAAAGTATGTATGTGACTATATATGTATTCATGTGCAGACACTAAAATCCTATGGTTAGAGCATTTGCCTTATTTATTTGATTCTAATTCTAGTTTATAGGTGATGATGCTGTTTTGCATTTAATCCAAGTTATGATTAGTCCACTTAATGCTGTTTTTATGTAAAATTTATTTGTTGTGCTGAATTCCTAGCATGATGCCATGAGCCGTGTCTGTTTGATTGCCATTGGTTAGATTGTTGTTCTTGTGCTATCTGTATGCTATGAAAGTAGTCTGCCTTAACAGTTATCATACTGGTAATATCTGTTGAGAAAGAAAGAAATCTATCAACACGACTGCAGTTTTCATCCCGAACATAAACGGATTTAAGGCCGGAATCACTCAAATCCAGATTAGCTTCTTTTCAGTTTATGGGCTTAATGGAACTTAAATCCAGTAAAATAGTACAAACGAAAAGACTTAAGAAGGTATACGCTAAAGACCTGCACAAAAATAACAGATGCGGAAAAGAGAAAAGATAGCTTCACAGTGTCAAGGGTATGTAAAGTTGAGATTCGATACTTCGATTCTTTGCTAATTTTTGGGGTGAGAATCAGGAAGAAAAGTTATTTGATGTTGGGACATCTCCAACTAAATTGATGCAGGAAACATTGCTGTCCCGTATTATATGAATGATTATCATTTTCTTGCAGGGAACTTGGAAATAACTATCAGCATGAAGACCATCTTTTCTTAGATTTTGCATCTCCAATCTCATATCAATCACTAAAGCATGCACAGAACCATAGAAGGGATATACTTACAATAGCATCAGATTTTGAAGCAATCCAAACTCTGGAGGAATCAAACTAGAGATACGATTGCTCATTAAATCGCTGCATTTTCGATTCCCATGTTTTGATTTATTATGGGATTAGCTAGGAGTCATGCAGACTATCTTTTATTAGATTTTGTATCAATATATCAACGTACAAAAATATAGGATTTACTACCTATGTTGATGTAATTGGTGTCCCTTTCTGCTGATTGAAGAGCTGGTGGGAGGCGGGCTCCACAGCGCGCCGCAACGGTCCAGCGTCCGAGAGGCAGGCTCCACAGCGCGTCGCAGCGGACAAGCGCTGGAGAGGCGGGCGCCACAGCGCACCGTAGCGGCTCTACGCCCAACAGGCAGGCGGAGCGCGCCATAGCGGCCAAGCGTCAGAGAGGAGGGGGCTACCGCGTGTCGTAGCGCCTGTGGCTTAGTAATTTCGTTTTTAGTGTTATGTGAGGCAAAAATCCTAAAAGTAATCGGTCTTCATTGGTTTGTGTATGGCGGTTGTTCTATTGGAAGGAAGAAGAAGCTCCTAGTGTTTGTGTGAGGGCTTGTTAACCCTAAAACTCATTGTAATGTCCTCTTCACATAGTGAAAACTTTTGCTCTCCTCTTCGTGGACGTAGGCGTTTGCACCGAACCACATAAATCATTTATGTTGTGTTGTGATTGCTTGCATGTGCGATTTTCTTGCTTTATATTGATTTGCCCAACGTTCTAAGCTTATTATTTCACACTGTTTTGGAGTTCTAACATCCGCTCAAAAAATCTCAACAAGAGGTCATTAATCCCAACAAATGGTATCAGAGAGAGGTTATCTTGTTTGTGTTTGTTTTGAGATGTGTAGTCTTTGTGTTTGAGCTTTTAAGGCAAGAAGGAAAAGCATGGCAAATAAAGGAGAAGAGGCGGTCTCAACTTCGTCGTCATCGGTGGTGGAGAGATCCCTCCACTAGTTGTGATACATCCAGTAAAGATTGATGTGGTCAAATTTTGAAGGGAAGAATAACTTCGGTATGTGGCCGTGCGAGATGACAGGCGCACTATATGCACTGAATTTAGAAGATGTTCTAGACGGCAAAGAGAAGTCAGAAGAAATTTCTGAGAGAGATTGGATCAAGATGAACCGTAGTGCATACGGTTTGATCCAGAATTGTTTAACCCAGGAGATTAAATATGCAGTAATGATAGAGACATCAGCATGAAAACTGTGGAAATTCTTTGAGAGCAAGTACCTAATAAAAAGTGGCTAGAATTGACTCCACATGATTAGGTGTTTATCGGTTTCAGATGAGAATGGGCATTTACATAGATAAGCACCTAAATGAGTTCACAAAGTTGTTGGGGGATTTGCTGAATCTGGATGAGACTGTGGAGGATGAAGACAATGCCCTGTTGTTATTGAACTCATTGCCAAATGATTTTGAGCACTTCACTA
Organism: Gastrodia elata; assembly: GCA_016760335.1. Taxonomy (NCBI): domain Eukaryota; kingdom Viridiplantae; phylum Streptophyta; class Magnoliopsida; order Asparagales; family Orchidaceae; genus Gastrodia; species Gastrodia elata. Next base: position 27,376,637 of record CM028674.1, on the reverse strand, counting down.
TAACATTGATCCATGGGAAGGATACTCTGAAGTATGATGAGGTGAATGCAGCCCTTGTGAATTATGAGTTCAAGAGAATGGATAAAGAGCCCATCAAATCAGATATGACAGTGGCTCTTACACTCCAGAGAGGAGAAGCAATGGCCAAAGAAAAATACTGACTTATAGAAGAGGGGGAAAATCCAGAGGTCGGAGTATTGGGGGCAATCAGTGCGTGTTCTATTTGGAGACAAGACATTAGAAGAAGCATTGCCCAAAGTTGAGAGAAAAGCAACGGGTAAATGAATTTTCTGAGGCAAAGGTCAATGTAATTCAGATTGTGGTAGAGGGACTTAGAGGTATCACTTAGTACTATTTCAATGGGTCTATAAGCTCACAGCTCCAGTTGGATTACAGATACCAGTGCGACGAATCACATATGCTCCCAGAAGGTATAGTTATGGTGCTATAAAGAAACGGACAATGATGCAGTCACAATGGGGAATGATGTTACATGTCAAATTGTAGGAGTTGGAAGTGTGTTAATTATGACACATACAGGAACAAACCAAGAGTTGAAAGAAGCCAGACCTATACTGGAGATCATAAAAAATCTCCTATCTATTGGGCCTTAGAATCTAATGGCTTTAAGATAGTGATTGAGGCAGAGGTCTTGAAGATTAGCAAGTGTGCTATAACTTATCTGAGAGGAGTCAGACAATATAACCTCTATCATCTTCAAGGAAGTACAGTGATAGGTTCAGTAGCTCTGGTTAAAGATTTTGAAAATGCCATGAAATTATGGCATATGAAGCTAGAATATGCAGGAGAGCCATCATTGAGATCATTGAAGAGAGATGGACTCATTAAAGGTATAACTTATTGCAAATTATAATTTTGTATGTATTGCATCTTTAGCAAGAAAACAAGCAAACCTTTTGGTGTTGGCCCCCACAACACCAAAGATATACTTGGGTATACACACTGATGTTTGGGGACCAATGAAAACTGCATCATTTGGGTATATACACTCTAGTAACGAAACTAAACAAAGTTTTCAGAGGATAATACATCTCAAGATCTTACCATCCATATTACTTTGGACACATACACTTGTGTGCAAGCGTAAACTATATATTTTCGGTCTGTCATTGGGCATTATGATCACAAAAATATATTATTTTTAATGGTATATTTGGTTCGTCCTAATTTTGAACTTGTCTAGGATCCTGATTTTGACCTGATTTAGTCAAGTTTTGGTTCTAATTGTTTTAACCAATGTTGGAGGGAAATGCTTTAACCAATTAATGACTGAATCCAGTGCTTTTTCTTATGTCAAATTTGGCATAAGAAGCTAATATCAAAATATAGTTGTAATGATGATATTATTTGAGAGAAGTATCTTTAGCTGCATGTGAGTGTTTTGGGATTAGGATTTAGAGTTTAGAGTTCTTGGAAAAGAACTATTGCAGCAAAAAAAGTGTTAGCCCCAAAGCTATGTTACAAATAATTGTGGACTAGAGAAAACATTTATCATAAGAACCCTTAATACCTATAATTTAATACCTTTCTAACACTCTTTATGTTAGAAGGGAAGGGAATCATATACTACTAAGAGCTTGATTGAAAGATGGATGGATCCTATTTTTTGATGAGAAATGAACTATCTGATCACTAATAGGTCTCTCGCGGTACGTTATGATTGTTGAGATCTATGCTATGATTAAAATCAAAATATTCTCAAGCATTCACCACAACACAAATATGCAATAACAAAAAACAATCACAACACAACACAAAAGAATTTACATGGTTCGATGTAAATACTCATGTCCACGGAAATGGAAGGAGAAAGTTCACTATTTCAAACAGAGCTTAAACTTTTATGATCACAATTCTTCCACAATATACATACAATAAGATTTTAATCTTTTTCTTTCTTCCACAACACTTTAAACCCCAACCTTCTCTCAGATTTTGGGATGGTGCCTGAAAAGTGGCTTGAATAATTGTCATACCTACTATTTACTATTTTATGGATCCTCAAAAACGGGTTCTGCACAACAGCGGGCGCTGCGGTGCGCCTTGGCGTCTGCCTTTTGATCGTCAGGCGCTGCTGCGCACCTGGGCACCCGTCTTGTCTTCTAAACTTCTTCAAATTAACAAATCTCCACTTTAGCTCGATAACCCTAATAAGAACGAGCTTCACAAATATTTTAATGAAATGTTGCTAAATATTTATTTTAATATTTGATTTTTTTATTAAAAATCAATGAAAAGAACCTCAATTTAAGAAAACTTTTAATCAGTTGTTTGGTATGAATCATTCTCATCCTATAGTTATGGCTATTAAATTTTGTTAGTGATTCAAATTTTGAGAAAGCATTTGAATTATCAGAACTAAGCGTCTTTCAAAAAAAGAGAACGATCATTTTATTTATTGCAATTTGTGATTAATTTTTTTGTAGAGATGTGTAAATCTAATTGTCTATTGGGTTCTATTTAGATTTTAGTTGTTGTTTGGTTCAATGCTATCTCACCAATTACATCATACAACTCGGATATGGTAGAGTGCTTCATCGGGAACGAACGCAGAGCCGATGCTCCGCCTCCGCCCCTTTAGTTACTATTTTCCACCGCTTCCACACTCTCATCATAGCGAGCGCACGTGCTATCGAAATATGTATGTTTAAAGATATTGTAGTAGCACTATTTATTTCCAAAATTATTATGTTAAATTTATAAATTAAAAATAATTTATGATATATATTTAAGAGGTTGTATATTTTTTGCAAGCCTCTCTTTGAATATTGTAAAAATTAAAAATTAAAAAACAAAAATAAAAAAAAATTAGTTTATATGTAAAAATTTAAAAACAAAAATTATTAATCATAAATACATATATATATATTTTGAAGATTTAGCATTTTCTGCCTATTTATACCCGAAAATAGCATCGTTCTTCCCCCTCTGCTGTTCAAACAGACCAAATGGCGAAGACCGTTCTGTCAAGACTTTTCAACCTTCGGAGTCCTTGTCTGCCCTCCTCCTCCCCCTCCCCCTCTTCCTCCAGCACTTCCCCGTCGCCCAACTTCTCTTCCCGTCTGATGGACGAGAACATCGACTTCGCCGAATCCATCATCTCCAAATGGGATTCCGACTCTTCCACCGGCGCCAAACTGGGCTCCCTCTTCTCCACTGGTCGCGCCGAATCCGCTCGCTTCCTCCGCGCCATCGCCGACCTCCGCCGCGCGATGCTCTTCTTCTCATCCCCCGATTGCCCCGACCCGCAGTCCCAGTCCCTGATCCGATCCCAATCTCTGATGCAGTCCGCCATGAACAGACTCGAGCAGGAGTTCCACCGCATCCTCTCAACCAACGACGACATCTGCCTCTCCTCGACTACCGATGCCATCGGCGACCTTCGTTCCATCGCAGAATCCATGATGGCCAACGGCTACGGCATGGAGTGCGTCCGGATCTACAAGCTCCTCCGCAGATCCATCCTCGAAGAAGCCCTATTCCGCCTCGGATTCGACCTCCGGCTTCCCTCCACCAACCTACACAAGCTCGATTGGCCGATCCTGGACCTCAGGATCAAGTCATGGCTCTCCGCCGCCCCCACCTCCTTTCCCGCCTTCTTGACCTCTGAGCGCCTCCTCTGCAGCCACGTCTTCGACGCCTCGGATTCCATCGATCTGGATCTAGATCTGGCCGAGTCCTGCTTTGTAGACGTCGCAAATGCCGCCGCCCTCCAGTTCTTCTCCTTCCCCGATCACATCGCAAGATCCAAACCCTCCCCGGAAAAGCTCTTCCGATTCTTGGAACTCCACCTGACCCTCTCCGACCTCTTCCCCCAAATCGAATCCATCTTCTCCTACGAATCCACGGCGTCCGTCAAAGCCAAGGCCCTGGAAGCCCTCCGAAGTCTGGAAGACGCAGCTCGATACTCGCTCGCGGAATTCGAGCTCTCCCTTCAGAAGGAATCGTCCAGAATGCCGGTTCCAAATAGCGGGATTCATCTCCTCACGCAGAACGCCATGAACTACCTCGCCCGCCTCGCAGATCACTTGCCCACCCTCTCCGATGTTTTTGCCGGCTTCCCTTTCAGACCGCCTGAGCCTCTTCCGGAGATGTCAGCTCCGTGCTCGTCGACAATGGCGCCTGCGGCGGTATCGGATAGAATCGCATGGCTTCTGCTGCTCCTCCTCTGTAAGCTCGATCACAAGGCGGAGTTCTACAAAGATGTATCCCTCTCCTATCTGTTCTTGGCGAACAATGTGCAGTATGTCGTGAACAGAGTGGAGGAAAGCGGGCTGAGGATGGTTCTAGGGTTCACCTGGGTCGAGAGGCATCAGGAGGCTGCGACCCGATACTGGGAAATATTTTCCAGGCTCGAAAGGCAAAAATCCGCCACCGCTATGCTGGCGAACCCGGTTGAGCAGGTGCTTGATGAACCGGACGGTTCCGAGCCGGCCGGTCCGTCAATGGATAGTTTCTTCTGTAGTCCGTACACGTGGAAATATAATTAAAACTAGTCAAAATAAAATAATAAGATGCTTACGCAAAAATATATTATCTATATATTTTTGATATATTCTAATAATAATAATAATAATAATAAGAATAATTTTGGCTCATCCGAATTAAAAAATGAATATTAAAGATCGATCTCATTTTTAATTAAAAAAATGAGAATTTTATGATTAAATAATATATTTTAAAATAAATTTATTTAATTTTAGAATAATAAAAAAAAGGATAAACTATAAAATTTTAAATGTTAGAGATGATGAATTATTGTTATATTTACATATTAGTATATATTAAAATATATAGATGATGTATCAATTTAATATATAAATAAATGATGAATATATTTTTTATGGGATATATATGTAAAAATTAAAAAAATAAAATTTTTATTAGTTCTGAATATATTTTGATGTATATTTTTGTACAATTATATTATTTTTTTTTATAAAAAAATAAGTTCAGAAAAACATATTCATTACTTTGGTTTTTCTCTCTTATCAAAATGAGCACGTAACCTTTGGTGTTTCCGTATGTATTATAATTGTGAAGTATACCACCATTCCATTTACTTTAAGAATATTTTTATTAATCTATGGTTCCAAACTCATACAACGATTGTTAGCATGATCTAGATCATTATCTAAAGATCAAACCTTTCGGCAGATTTCGGCACTGGAAAAATATATTTTCAAATGATGCATGCTGCAAAACAAAGTAGTTAGAAAAAAACAATTAGGAAAGTGAAGAAACCATGCTTGCTTGGGCTGCTAATGAAGCAGGAAAGTAGAGTTGTTGACTTGAAGTAAGAAAGAAAGCTCAAGGCAAATGTCGGAAGGAAGGACAACGACAACAAATTAGAGGAGAGAAATGAGAGTTGAACTAGCCCTGCAACGCAGTTGTACAAAAGGAGGCAAACGCATGTCAAACCGTATAAAGTTTAAAGCAGATGAACAAACGATAACGCCGTCTAGGCACTCATATATTTTCTATGAAACCGTATTACATAGACAAATGATTGATTGGTTGTCCTGATAATATGTGAGCATGTCGTGAAGAGTATGGCATAGTTCTTCTCAATTGATCTCTGATGGGAAAGTTTAACTCCTTCCGCTTCAACTCCCACACACACAAATTAAAATATATGATGCCAGCATTAGATAATATTATTAGCAGTAAAATATAATGGATTACTATTATTAATTATTATTACATGTAGTTCATATTTTTCTTATGTAATATAGTTAACACTTGGGGTTGCTAATAGTTTTTTAACTAGTAGGGACATATGTACATACGAACACATACACACACATACTGATGGCGCTTGTGCTCGATATACCCCTCAGGACGAATGATGCTCGTGAAACCGCAGAGACGGTGTCACCATGAAGCTGCTACGGGTGGAATTTAACGACATTGTTGATTGAATCATATTTGGCTGCTTGTGTATTTGCTACAGTACTGAAAGCGGTGGTTTTGTAATAATCGGGTGTGTTGCTTGACCTTCGCGTATTGTTAACAAGGAACATGTTGGAGACGCGCCATAGCGCTCCTAGTGCCTGGCGCCCAAGAGGCGGGAGCTCTACGCGCTGCAGTGGCCTTGCACCCAAGAAGCAGGCGCTACAGCGCCCCACTGCTCCAAGCGCCCGAGAGGCAAATGCTACAGCGCACCGCAACGACCTTGTGCCCGAAAGGCGGGCGCTGGAGCGCCAGCGGTTCAGAAAATTATTTTTGAGTCGGGTTGTATATATTCTTAACCCCATGGGTTAAGGAGGCAAAAAAGTTAAAAGCTATCAGCCTCCATTAGTTTTATGTGGTGGCTGCTCCATCGCAAAAAAGAAGGAAAGCTCTTAGAGGTCTTGAAAGGGTTTATAAACCCTAAAACTCATTGTAACTCCCTTCTTTATATAGTGAAATCTTTTGCTCTCCTCCCCGTGGATGTATGTGTTTGCATCGAATCACATAAATATCTTTGTCTTATGACTGTGATTATTTAGATGTGTTGATTTCTTACTTTATTTTACTTTGCTCATCATCTTAAGTTTTGTTCTGCATTAGTTTGTAACCCTAAGAGATCCCGACAAGTGGTATCAGAGAGAGGTTGCCTTGTTTGTTCTTCAGTGCTAGGATTTGCTTGAGCTGTTCATTATTTTGTGTTTGAGTTTTTTTAAAGCAAGAAGAGAAGAAGAAAGGCATGACAGAAAGATGAGAAGAATTTGTTGGTAATCATCTGTGGTGCCCCTGCTCCATAAGCCCACAATCATTAGACTAAGGAGCAAAGTGTCACTCGTGCAGATCGCTCACTTAGCGTTGGATTAGGTAAGATCCATAATCCACTGTTAAGGTAAGAATGTGCACAAAATAATTAAGAGAATCAGTCACTACATCTATATATACAGAGTGCGGAAGCATACGAAAAGTAAAGGCTACATCCATTCATCATGCGTCATACATGAAGAAAAATAAGATAGCTCAGAAAATAATAAAGTGCAAAAAGTAAACACAGTCACATAACATGTATTATTACATCATTTTAATTAAAGCCAATGAAATGTTGAAATATAAACATCGGTCATCCTCACAGTAAAGAAAAAATAGCTAAATATCCTCTGGTCCAAGCTGCTGCACCTCCTCTATGTAAGGTTCATCCTCAAGTACAGGATCCTCAAACTGCTCAAGTTCTGACATTGTCAGTTTCACAATGTCAGGGCCCCAACCAATAAGAAAAAATCTTGTTAGACAAAATATCTAAGTACATTTTAAGCAAGTAAATTTTTTTATTAAGCATTTATTAATATCACCATTTTACTCTAAACAAAGTCAACATCTATCTAGTATGGGAGCAAGTAAGCATACAAGGAAATGTGAATAAGTTATAAATGCAATTTTTAATAACTAAGCAAGGATTGAGGCAAAAGCACACCTCAAGTGAAGTAAACATGGTAGGGCATATATATGTAATACAGTAAGTAAAAATACTGAAAAAAAAAGTTTAATTCTAAATATTCTAATGATCATGCGACATATGCTAATTTAAAATATTAATGTGAAATAGTATATATAATAAATAGTAAAGTCTAGTATCCTATATATATATATATATATATATATATATATATATATATATATATATATAAGCATCTACTCAAGTCAGCAGGTAAAAATAGGGAAAAATATAGCTAACTGAAATAAATACGTCATCAACATAATAAACAGTAAGCTGAAAATTGAAGAAAATATATAACTACAATATCAGAAAGAATTGGCCAATCTAGCCCAATATATATACCCATCCCCATAGCCTTTATGGGCTAGAGCAAATATATCGCTATATAATACTGTATGACTAAAGAGGCAGATAATACTATGCAACATCTTTTAGTTATTTTACTTTTATTTCTGTAGATAATTTCAAAAATAGTTGAGGAGTCAAGTACATCTACAAGACTAAATGGGTCCCAAGCTTAACACACACTCCTCAATGAGTAATGTTAAGCATCATGATCTCTCATTTACCCCTATCTATTGGAGTAAATATGCACCATAATTCATCATGAACTAAACCCAAATGTAAATGTTTTCCTAGTATTCTAAGTTTTCATTTTCATGCAACAATGTTTTCTTATGTGATATATCCAAGAGAAACAAGCACAAAATACAAGGAATGCGTGGCACAACAGTAAATAGTAAGCAATAGACTCTATTAAGTATGATGATATCATTTGTTATCTAATTTAACCAATCTAACTATTCTAAGTTACACAAGTTCAGGATCTCTAATTCCTACTATTGAGTTTAACTTAGAAGTACATCCTTATAAGTTACAAAATATTAGGACTAGCTAGGTCCTAATATGCTTAATCAATGTCGACTATGAAAATTAAACACGACCTAGTTTATGAGTTCAGATGTTCTAAACTATTAATTGACTAAGTCTATAACCTATAGATTATAGATTTAATACCATGAGATTTGGCTAAATCACATAATCTCAAAGGTAAAATCTAAGATCTATATCTCAATCTAAAAGTGATTTATTAATTAAGGTGAATCCTATTAAGTAATCAATCTCAATAAGATGAGTCTCCTATCCTAAATCTAAGATTAAAAGATAAAATAATCAAAATAAAGTGTAAACTCTAGAAACTAACAAAACCAAAGATTCATTCATTGTATAGCCCACTTATCTAATGAATGAAATCTAACCTATTGGCTAGTCCTAATCTTAAATAATTCTAATATAGTTCTAATACTGGTTTTAGTGGTTTAAAAGGCAATTTAGGGGTTAAGGACGCTTAACCTAAATTTTGAGCAAAATGATAATTTTGCCCGTACTTAAGAGTTCAAAAAGCTACTTTTTAAATTAGAATTTAAAATGGGGATTTCTTACTGCCAACTAATCCCTTTTTTTCTAACTTGAAGATAGACAATAAGTACGCTCAATTTGGACAAGAAACAGATCATATAGGTCCAAACTAAAGTTTTTGACCTAAGGGGAGATATTGAAATTTACACCTGATGGAGTCTATATTTTTGTGTAGTTTACTATTGGTTACTATTTAAGGATTTTATAAAGTTCAAGAACACTGCATTCTGAGGTCAAATGACTATGTTATAGCTATTTCAATTTCTAAGGGCAATTCGGTAATTTTGGTCAATCAACGAGAGATAAAAACTGAACTTTTCTGTTTGAAATCCAATTTTGACAAACTTAGTTTCAATAGCTTTCCTATAATATACTGAGTGTGTTGACAGAGAGTAAACCCAATTTGGACTTCAAATGATCAAGTTATGGCCTAACTAAGGTTACAGGTACTTTGGTCATTTTTTGATTTATATGGTTCAAATCTTAAATATTATTTCAGTTTATTGATAATCTTAAAATTCTAAGCTAGTTAGCACTTTAAATTTTTGAATTTGAAGTTGAATTGATTAAGTTATGGTCAATTAAAGTCTATGGGCATTTTGGTCATTTTTGGGGTAGAGTCATAAATATTACTTTTTAAATTAAGCTCTAAATAGGGAAACTAATACTCATATAGTGTTGGGGCTATTCTCCTGAGTATTTTGAGACCCATATTGTCTATATTTGGACAACTATATTAAAAGTTGTCAGGGTTTGATCATGTCCTAAAATGTCACAACATTATACGTACCCCGAAACTAATTTTTGAATTACGATATTTAATTCATTTTATTTTTTTGAGTAAAATGAGATCTATATTGACTGTTTGGATCGTCGTACAAAAAGTTATTAAAGTTTTAGAGATTTTGAATTAATTAATTTAAATAAATAAAGTTACTATTTATTTATTTAGTTTGTATTATTTTACTATTCATCCCTAAAATTTAAATGAATACACAATATTATTAATTACTCAATTATTTGTAATCTTTTTTTAATTAGTAATATTTAATTATATTTTCATTTTACATTAAGATTACTATTAAATTTTAATTTTAATTAATTATCTTACTATTAAACTTTAACAAATGAATTTTAATTTAAAATATTTATTTAATTAGATTAATTATCATTAATTTACTATTTTGTTATTAAATTAAACCTAACAAATTATCTTAATTATGTCTACTGTTTATATAATATTAATTGAATTAAGCATAATTATCTAATTATTATTTTAATTGATTTATTAACTAATTAATGTATTAATGATTTAATATTAATTGGTTAATTATTTTATTAATCCTTACTGTTAATTAATCTTAATTATTAGATTAATATTGATTAGTTATATTAATATTATTTAAATTTTCTGATTTGATTAAATTAACTGCAACTTAATGTTAACTAATTATTTAATTAAACTAACTAATAATTAATAATTAATTAATAAAACCTATTTAACTAACTGATTATAATTATAATTAATTAATTACTAATTAATATTAATTGAGCAACACTAAATTAATTTAATTAATTTGATATATAAATATATATATATATATATATATATATATTATGTCCTAAAGTTTTTGTCTATATTTATAATATCAGAAGTTTATATATATATATATATATATTTATTATAATTATATATGCAAGAATTTATTGCGCGACACACGCCACTGCCACGTGGCACGACTGAATTGGTCACATCACTGCAGGAGGTCCCCACAGGGACACGCAGCAGGCCAGGATACCTGCGGCTTCGGAGTGGGCCCCACCATGGGATGCGCGGGAGAGTTAGAACCCGCCCCACGGACATGCGGACCCCACCGCACACTAACGCGGACCCGCAACGAGGCGGGTCGGGCCGGGTTGACCCGGGCCTGACCCGAGGGCTTTCCTCTTCCCGAGGGCCGACGCCTAGGGCACAGCATTTGCCGGCCCTCCCGACGGTGCCAAAGCTCGACCAGTACGGCCACGGGTAGGCCGGGGTGAGGCCTTCCCGATAAGGGTCGAACCACGCCGAGAGGAGGCCGGAGCCGCCGACTAGGGCTAACCCTAGCCTTAAGGGTTCGGACGCGGGAGGGATAACGGTATCCACTATTTGGTCCCTTTGCAATTCGATCGATCGATCGATCATAATGGACCCTAACCTAATCTAGCTTGCAGAATAGGCATACCCTAAGTCGGATCGATGATTCCATAATGAAATTGACGGGATCAGGAGTACTTGTTTTGGACGGCAATGGATCCTACGGCTCGGATGACGGTCGCAGACTCTAATCGTGCAAACGGTCAGTACCTTGAGCACGACTGAGGTCTTAAGCTCATCCAGGTGGACTAGCCAAGGCGTGGAGGCCGCCGGTTGGGCGCAGGAGGCAGTGGCTGCTGTGTGGAGGACTCAGCGGAGAAGATGATAGAGACGATCCCTCGTCCGTCCAATCCGCAGCGATCCAACGGATCGCGCAGAGTAGATCCGCGGATCGGACCTGATAGTGTTATCGGGTCAGATCCAAAGGAAACGGGGATCCGACCCGATAAGAATTTAGTTTATTTAATATTTAATTACTTAATTTAATTAATTTCCTATTTTAGTTTAAATAATTAAATTGATTCCAAAAAAATTCCAAATATTTACCCCTAGCTAATTGAGGTGTGAGGAACGCAACGGCGATGTCAGATTTTTGATCCGATGAGTATTTTAATTTCCCAATTTTGGGGTATTTAAATATTATTAAAATATTCGTCAAAATCTTGACGACTTCCGATTGACCCAAAAATATCACCCATAGCTAATTTGGCGACAATGAGCGCAATGGCGAAGTCCATTTTTCGATCGGAGGTCAATTTAAATAGGTCAAATTTTAGGATTTTCTGGATTTTTCAAAAATCAGGATTCGATCTATTTGACTCCTGATTTGGACTAGGTCTTAGAGGTTAACTCCTAATGATTTAATTAACACTTAGGATCAAGATTAAGACTGAGATTAATCATAATTGACTAAGGTAACTGTAACAACCCGAGTTGTTACTTTAGATAATTAGGGTTAACCCTAAGTCTTAAACATAATTAGATGTGCTAATTAGGTCAATGGAGTCAACCTCCTAAACCTAGCACAAATCAGGAGTCAATTGGATTGAATCTTGATTTTTAGAAAATCCGGAAAACCCTAGAAAGACCTATTTAAATTGACCTCCGATCGAAAAATGGACACTACCATTGCGTTCCTTGACCCCAAATTAGCTTGGGGTGAAGTTTTCGTGTCAATCGGAAGTCGTCGAAATTTCAACGAATATTTTAATAATAAAAATATCACGGAAATCGAGGTATCAAAATACTTGTCGGATCAAAAATCCGGCTGCGTCATTGAATTCCTTGACCCCAAATTAGCTTGGGGTGAAGTTTTCGTGTCAATCGGAAGTCGTCGAAATTTCAACGAATGTTTTAATAATAATAATATCACGGAAATCGAGGTATCAAAATACTCGTCTGATCAAAAATCCGACTGCGCCATTAAATTCCTTGACCCCAAATTAGCTAGGAAAAACATGTTCAAAATTTTCTGAAATTTTTTTTTAAAAAAAAAAAAAAAAAATTTATTTTTACTGTAGCTAACGGTGTGCCATTAAGTACTTAACGGACCCTGTCACTGTAGCTGACGGCGCCGTCAATCTAGACGGCGCCATCTCAGCCGTTGGATCGGCCCAGATCCAACGGCTGCGGAGTCGTCTTCCTCGACGACTCCGCCCGCGTGACACGCGGCGGCCCGTCGCCATTTCTGGCCAGTCCGGCCGCATCCAGGCCTCGGCGAGGTCGCCGTCCGGTCTATAAGACCTCGGCCTACCCCTAGGCTCCAAGTTTTCACCGATCGGAGCCCGGATCAAGCCGGAATCAAGCCCGGAAGTCAGCCTTTCTTTTCCGCCGAATCCTTCGCCGATCCGAACTTCAGGTACCCCGATCTCCCTCGTTTACCGTTCGATCGTTGCAAAAATTGTAGCATAGGTAGATCAACATGTCCTCTTTACATCCACCGTTCCGATCGGGCTAAAACCCACCCGATCGGGCGCACCAGGTCCCCGAAGTGGATTGGGTTCGGTCCGCCGAACCCCCGGAAGGCGAAGGGTGTGAGCCTTCGGGTCGGGCCGGGCCGACCCAAGCCCGACCCGACCTGGTCGGGTCCGCGTCAGCGCGGGTGGGGCCCACCCGGCCACGTGGCAGCCTACGGGCCCGCCATGTGTCAAGTGGGGCCCACAGCCCAGTCAGCCGGGCTGAGTCAGCAGCCCGTGGGACCCACAGTGCCACGTGGCAGCATCTGGCAGTGCCACGTGTTAAGTGGGCCCACTGTCCCGTCAGCCAGGCTGAGTCAGCAGTCGTGGGACCCACAATGCCACGTGGCAGCCTCTGGCAGTGCCACGTGTCAGGTGGGCCCACTGTCCAGTCAGACGGGCTGAGTCAGCAGCCCGTGGGACCCAAGTGCCACGTGGCAGCATCTGGCAGTGCCACGTGTCAGGTGGGCCCACTGTCCAGTCAGACGGGCTGAGTCAGCAGCCCGTGGGACCCAAGTGCCACGTGGCAGCATCTGGCAGTGCCACGTGTCAGGTGGGCCCACTGTCCAGTCAGCCGGGCTGAGTCAGCAGCCCGTGGGACCCACTGTGCCACGTGTCAGTGGGGCACACTGTCAGTTAATTAGAAATTAATTAAATTAATGTTAGTGTTAATTAATTACTGTTTAGCCCTAATTAATTAGTGTTAGTGGTTAATTAAGTTAGGGTTAGTACTAATTACTTTTAAACAGTAACTTTAATTAAATAATTATAATTAAAGATTAATTAAGGATTAATTAAATATTAATTAAATCTTAAACAGTAATTAGGATAATTAATTACTTTTGAACAGTAAATTTAAATAATTAAATATATTAGAGATTAATTAAGACTAATTAAATAGTAATTAGTACTAATTACTTTACTACAGTAAAATTTTAATTAATTAATTAATAATTAAATAGTGATTAATTAAATAAAAACTTTAGGAATGAACTGTAAATTTAAATAATTAAATATAATTAGAGATTAATTAATATTAATTAAACAGTAATTAGCACTAATTACTTTACTACAGTAAAATTATTTAATTAATTAATTAATAATTAAACAGTGATTAATTAAATAAAAACTTTATGAATGAACAGTAAATTTAAATAATTAAATATAATTAGAGATTAATTAAAATTAATTAAACAGTAATTAGCACTAATTACTTTACTACAGTAAAATTAATTAATTAATTAATTAATAATTAAATAGTGATTAATTAAATAAAAACGTTAGGAATGAACAGTAAAATCATTCAATTTGAATAAATAAATAGTAAATTAATTCAAATTGTATTTTTGAATAGTAAATCTTAAAAGTTTAATAACTTTTTGTAGGATGATCCAAACATAGCCAATATGGGTCTTAAAATACTCAGAAAAATATTTAGGATCAAATGGCATAATGTAAAATTTCGTTTCGGGGTACGCATAATGAGGTAGCATTTTAGAGCCTCTTTAAGACCCTATAACTTTTTACCTGATTATCGAAACATAGTCCATATGGGTCTTAAAATGCTCAGGAGAGCGGCCCCATCACCGTGGTAGTATTAATTTTCTAATTTGGACATCAGGACAAAAAGTCAACTCTAGAATTTAGAGTTGACTGTAGTGAAAAATGACCAAAATGCCCTTGGACTTCAAATGGCCATAACTTGGTCAATTTAACTCCAAATCCAAAAATTCAAGAAGCTATCTAGTTTAGAATTTCAATGTCATCATTTTCACAGAAATAATATTTAGGATTTGAACCCTAAAATTAAGGGAAATGACCAAAATACCCCTAGCCTTATTTTAGCCATAACTCGGCCGTTTCTCGTCCAAATTGGACGTACTTACTGTCTATCTTCAAGTTAGATAGTAAGGAATTAGTTGGAGAAGATAAAACTCAGTTTGGACCCCTAAATCAAAAGTTGATTGACCCGTAAAGTAGGGGCAAAATAGTCATTTACCTTAAAATTGGAAATGCGCAACTTTAGCCCTTAATTAAAATTTTAGAATACTAGGATTAATAATGTAATCATATTAGTACCATGTAAGTAAATAAAACAAGTCATTAAATTGAATTCCAATAATTTTTCCTAAGTCTTAAGCATCCCACCTTAAGGATATTTTCTGAGATTAGGACTAGATCCTAGGTTAGAGTTCATTCATTGGGTAAATTGGGTTACCCTATGGGTGAAACCTTAGTTTTAGTAGTTTCTAGATATTATTTTGTTTTACAACCTATTCTGATTAGTTTATCTTTTAACTTTAGATTTAAGATAGGAGATTCATCCTATTAAGTTTGATTACTTAATAGGATCTGCCTTAACTAGTAGATCACTTATAATATAAAACCTAGAACTTAGGTCTTATCCAGTTGGGATTATGTGATTAAACCTAAAACCTCGTAGTGTTTAATCCATAATCTATAGGTGTAGAAGACCTTGATTAGATCTTAGTTAGAACGTCTAAATTCACAAAATTAGGACGTATGATTTATTTGTTTAATTCATAGTCATCTATCTGATTGAACTAGATTGGAACCTGATCAGTTCCAATCCTTTTTAACTTATAAGGACGAATTTCTGAGTTACACTCGATAGTAGGAAAATGGTGATCCTGAACTTGTGTAACTTGGAATAGTTAGCTGGTTAAGTAGAAAACAAATGATATCACCATGTGTAGTCGAGTCTCTTGCTTACTTGTTATTTGTTGCTACGCATACCTTATAATTTTGTGCCTTATATTTTCTTTGAACATATCATATAAGACATTTGATGCATAAATAAAATGTTATGAAATTATGGAGACTCCTTAGATTCCTTATGAAAATATTAAAATAAATAAGTGAAATGATAATGAATTGATGTGATTGAGCTGCCTCTCAGTGTTCTTTTGATCATACCGAATGTTGCCCTAGCCGTATCGTGCTAGGAGTTGCCATAACCGTACTGTGCTAGGATATTTCGGTATGATAGTTGGTGACCTAACCGTATCGAGCTAGGAGTAGCCCTAGTCGTATCGTGTTAGGGCCATATATGTGACTGTTGTTGGCTTAGTCGTATCGAGCTAGGAGTAGTCCTAGCCGTATCGTGCTAAGATCTTCAGTTTCTTTTGGCGAGCTAGTGTAGCTCTTTTCTGTATGGCAGTTGATGTATTATAGTTTTATATGCAGTTGTGGTTATTTCAGTATATTCTTTTTCAGTCAGCTATTTCCTTGTACTGCTTTATATATATCTAGGATGTAGAATCTTGTTGCTATATGTATATATCACTGCTGAGTTATTCATTTTTAATTAGCATGTTATTTTTATTGATCACTAGCATGTTTAGGATGTAGAATTTTTCTTCCAGCATTTATTCAATTATATTTACACTTATATGCCTTTCCTTGATTACTTGTTATGTGAGGCATGCTTCAGCCTCATTTCTTTGCCTTGTTTATACTATAGAGCATAGTCTATAGTTTGCCTTTTTACTTGTGTTGCTTACTGCTCCTGTATTTACACATCATGCTTAGAAGTAAATTGTAAAATGGTGATATTATATAACCTTATTAAAAATTCAGCTTAAAATATACTTAGACAATTGTCTAACCAGATTTTCTTTTTTTTTTGGCTGGGGCCCTACATTGTGAAACCGATAATGTCAGGCTTAGAGCAGTTTGAGGAGCTTGCACCCGAGGAGGAGCCTTACTTAGAGGAGGTGCAGCAGTTGGGGCCAGAAAATATCTAGTCATTTACTACTTATGAGGATGAGTGGATTTTGAACATTTATTTTGTTAAATTTTAATTAATGTAATAATACAGATACCTGTGACTATGTGTTCAGATTTTACTATGCTACTTTTCTGAGTTATATTTCTCTTCTTATATATATTATGATACTTGGATGTCATTTATTTATCGCTTTCGCACTCTGTATTTTTACTTATATAGTGACTGCTTGATTGATCCTGAGTTAACCTTTCTCTAATCAGGTGGATTGTGGAGTTTATCCTAATCCAATGCTAAGTGAGGGGTTAACCAGAGTGACACTCCACCCTTAATCTAAACCTATTGAGGGTTAAGGGTGAGGGTCGCCACAGTAACAACTTGGGCTGTTACATTATCGGTAGTTGAGTGTAACAACCCAAACTCTTAACACCAAGGTATTATCGCTTTGGCCTGAAAGGCCTCACAGTTTTGCCATCAGAAGATAACTTCCCAGCAGGTCATCCATCCTGAGAGTGCTCCCACATAAACACGCTTAACTTTGGAGTTTTTATTAAGAATTTCTCAGTTATCTGAAAAGGCGCCTCGATGTTTAAGAGTTTCACTTATTACTACTTAAGTGGGTCTTCACAATCTCCCCAACTTAAGTAACTGACATCCTCATCAGTATTCACACACAGATCCAAGAACTATCCATTGGGTAGATAGGACTAGAGGTGACCACTATAGGCTCAAGAGGTACCCACAACTATGTAGCACCTTAACCATCATGGGTTCAAGTAGCTGTTCACATGAAGTGGTACTTTGCCTTGTATGACACTTAGTTCCTATCTGACACCATATGGTTTGCTCTGATACAATTTGTAACAACCCAAACTCTTAACACCAATGTATTATCCGCTTTGGCTTGAAAGGCATCACAGTTTTTCCCTTAGAAGATAGCTCCCCAGTAGGTCACCCATGTTGAGAGTGCTCCCACATAAGTACGCTTAACTTTGGAATTCTTATTAGGAACTCCACTGTTATCTAAAAAGGCACCTTGATGTTTAAGAGTTTCACTTATTACTACTTATGTGGGTCTTCACATTGAGAGACCCCCCCACATCACCAAATTGTGACACATCTGGTGAAAATATATGTCATCAAATTTGATGGGAAGAATAACTTCGGTATGTGGTGGTGCGAAGTGACAGACGCATTGTGTGCATTTGTAATAACCCAGGTTGTTACTTAGGTCGATTAGGACTAATCTTAGTCTTAAGACTAATCATAAGTGCTAATTAGGTCAATTGGAGTCAACCTCTAAGACCTAGTCCAAATCAGGAGTTAAACAGATCGAATCCTGATTTCTGAAAATTCAGAAATCCTAAAAGTTGACCTATTTAAATTGATCTCGGATTGGTAAACGGACTTCGCCATCGCGCTCATTGACCCCAAATTAGCTAGGGGTGAAGTTTTCGTATCAATCGGACGTCGTCGAAATTTTGGCGAATATTTTAATATTATTTAAATACCCTGCAAATCGAGGAATCAAAATACTCATCGGATCAAAAATTCGACCTCACCGGTGTGTTTCTCACCCCTCCTTTAGCTAAAGGTGAATATTTGGAATTTTTCCTAAATATAATTTAATTATTTTATTTTAATTAAGAAATTAGCTAAATTAAATAATTAAATAAGATTTTAATTTTTGCATATTTATTAATTCCCCTTATCGGGTCGAATCCCCACTGCTTATCGGATCCGACCCGATAGCGCTCGGATCCACGATCCGCAGATCGGGCCAATCTGGTCCGTCCGATCCCGAGCGCGATCGAACGGCTGGTAGCCGTTGTCTCCCTCGAGGGTTCCGCCCGCATCCCTAGCGCCACGCGGCGACCCACCGCCATGCCCGACCAGTCCGGCACCTCCTCAGACCTCGACCAGTCCGTCCTTCCACCTTTAGAAACCGTCCGAGCCCTTAGGAGCGAGGCATCGAAGTCGAGCGCGCCGAGCCAAGCCGAAAATATTCGAGACCTAAGAGCCGCCGTTTAGATACCATACCTCCCCTTTTCCTCATTTTACTATCTGGCATTGTCTTGATTTAGTCAATTATTGCTCGTATCGACCGTCCACTCGATCGTTCGATCGAGTCTAGTTAGGACCCATCGACTGAAGCGAAAGTGTCGTGCGTCCGCCGAGCCATAGATAACTAGGGTTAGGTCTAGCGCCTAAGCCTGACTACATTCGGCCTCGGACCCGGTCCCATCGGGTAGGTCTCGGCGAGACCCACCCTCGGCCGTGCGGGCCGAGCCGTTCCACCGCCGGTAGGCCGCCCAAATGGCGTGCCCTAGCTCGCGTAGGCGCTCGGGAAGACGAAGCGACCCGGGCCACGCCGGGTCGAGCGCGACCCGGCCCGCTCCCACACGGACCCGTCCACGTGTGCGAGCACGGGCGTCAGTGGGCCCCGCTCCGCGACTCACGCGCTGCCGCGTGTGCCTGGTGGGCCTCGCCTCTGTGCTGTGGTCGCCTCGACCGCAGTGGTGGGCCCCACACATAGCGCAGCGGCCAATCATGTCCTGCCGCGTGCCCCGTGGGTCCCACGGTCTCTGTCGCGCCCTCTCTGCGTCCGCCACATGGCAAGTGGCGGGCCCCGCGCCATGATGACCTGCAGATTTAAATAAAATAAATTATATATACATATATATATATATATAATTATCATATGTATATATATATATAGTTATATTCGTATAATTAAAATAGAGGGCTATTAAATTAGATTAATTAAGAGTTAATTATGGTGGCTAATTAAATTAGGATTAGTTCATTAATAATAACTAAATAACAATAGGAGGTTTCGAGGCGATTTAAAATAAGGAGTGAAGTTCAGCAACAACACAGGCGCTGCGGCGCGCCACAGTGAAAATCGGCGCCGAAGCGTGCCGCATCGAGTCTATCCCAAGATGCAGGCAATTCAAAATGCGTGCGCTACTGCACGCCGCAGCGGGTCCCAACTCGAGACGCGGGCGCTACTGTGCGTCGTAGTGAGTCCTAATTCGAGTCTGGGGAACTACCGCGTGCCGCAACGGGTCCCAATTCGAGATGCGGGTGCTACCGTGCACCGCAGCAGGTTCCAATTTGAAATACGGGCACTATAGCCAACCGTAGCGCCTGACGAATTTCTGCTCCAGTTCAGGTTACACCTTAAGTAAATTGGAGGATATTTTGGATATTTCAGGGTTTGAAATTGAGCTGGGTACTTAAGCAAGCAAGTTAGAAGGAGTTAACTATGTTGGTATTTCAAATTAGAGGCTGATTGCTGATGTGAGGAAGAGATTCTAAGGTGAAGCCCTAAAGAAATTACAGTGCAAGAAACCTCTTGCATGTTGAAGAAAACACTCCAAATGATTGCTGCTTTCTCTCCTTTCCATATTAGAGTAAGAGCTTGTGTATTTCTAATTAAGGATAAACTCTTTGTAACTCTGTAATCTTCAAGCTCTTATAGTGATGTTTTCTATGGTGGGCTCCGTAATTTTTCCCGTTCTTGAGTTTTTCATGTAATCTTTTGTGTTTGAATGTTTGTGTGCTTGTGCTTAGCTTGCATGCATGTGCTATGTGATTTTCTACTTATGGTTTTGTGATTTTGAATTTGCTTGGTAATTCAACCTCGACCATCAATCAGAGAGCGCACTAAGTTACCTCTTCCGCTGCTAAAAGTGTGCCATAAGTTCTGCTTCAACTCCAACAAATACCTCCTCCACTGTTGATTTGACTGGAATCAAATCTGTAGTCCGTCTTCGATGTAAGTCTGCACTTATTATATTAGAAGATGAAATGCAAGTTCTTGCAAAATTGCTCAAGTTTATCATGCTTGGAAAGTTTCTGAGAGGTAGAGCATCCATGAGTGTTACTAGGAAATTCTTCATTAACTTGGGATTATATGCCAACTATCAGGTCAAATTCATCGATTCACAACATGTGATTGTCAAGTTGTCAAATGAAATAGATTACTCCCGAATCTTTGCTAAAGGGATATATTTCATTGTAAATCTGCCAATAAAAATCTTAAAATGGACAACGTCATTTGACCTTGCATGTGAACCGCCGAATTGCACTGGTTTGGATCAATTTTTCACTCCTTAAGGTGCATTTGATCACCCATTTGATTCTCTATACCTTGGGTTTCTATTTCTGGAAACCATTAAGTTAACTTCGCCATGACTAATTTGACTAGGTCGTCTATGACTCGGGTTTTAGTAGAGATGGATTTAACAGAAGAATTTGAATCCAAGATATGGATTGGTGATGAAAAAAAAATGAATGCTTTCAAATGCGCGTCATCAAAAATTGTTCAATCTATTGTTTGCACTGTTTGATTATTGATCATGACCTGAATTGAAAAAGAAAGATCTACTAATAGTAATAGCTGCCCTCCAAAGGCTTGAAAAAGAAAACAAAATTTGTGTATGCTAAGAAAAAAATTACGCCTTGGAGAAGGTCCCCAAATGAATGACTTTGAGGAGAATCCTCTTGAACCCGAGGCTTGGGCGCCCAAGCGTATGCTACATTTCATGCTCGAACTCAAGCATCTCTAGGACAGTTGTGAGGCATTTTGGGGGCAATTTATAAGCATTTTGAAGTATTTTTTAGTGCATCCCTGTATTGTATGAGTGTGCAAACTCTTGGAGGCTTTAAGAATTCCATTGATGAGCTTTAGGTGAAGGGTTTGTGAAACCTTAATTATAAAGCACATGTTAAATAAAATAAATAAATAAATATATACTTTGTTGTCCCTAAATGTATATTGAGTTTCATCAATTATTCTAAATTCTACTACTTTGTTGTTCCTAATGGTTTCGTTGCCAAATGTTTCACCAATTCTATTGGCTCTGGTTGTCTCACCGCCCCTAACTTTGGTGCCAGTGCCATCACCTAAGTTATTTAAGATCTCAAAAGCTATATAATATTTATTTGTTGCACACATTAGCACTATTAAGCTCAAGTTAATCAACTTTTATTAATGGTATTCAAAATCATAGCAATCACTAATACCATGTATTGACCAGAGATTGAAGGCATTAGTAGAACATGACTCAATTATTTGGCCAGCCATTATCTTATTTATAGGCTGAAGATTATGAACTACAGTTGCAATAGTATCATTAAACCTATTGTCATAGTAAAATAATCAAGTTATACTCTTACTAGTTTCTGATTTTGTGTATTTCTTAATTTAAAATGATTATGAACATCGATTGTAGCTAAAAATGATTATAAAGTGTTTAAATTTATGGCATAAGATAAAGTTTGAATATATTTTTATAAGAAACATTACATTATCCAAAAATATACCACGCCTAAATCATCCCTCCTCATGTGCTTAGTAGTCTAGTAATATAGTTAATGGCAAGCAAAAAAGTGAAGCTTAACTGAAAATCTATACACAAGAGACCGACAAAAAACAAGGCTACTCAAAGACAAACAGATTCTGTTTTTCTCCCACAATCACTCTGTTGATGCGATTTCTTGCAATGAGCTATTGCTTCTTGAATCGAATTGTCCACCTCAGAATTCTTAGTACTCGAAAAAGATGAAGAATTTGAGGCTGTCGAAGAACTTGAAGAAGAAGAAGAAGAAGAAGAAAAAGAAGAAGTTTTGCTAGGCAAATAGTGCTTCCTCTTCCCAGCATCTGAAAGAGACCTCCTGTGCAGATGCCTGTTAGTTCTGTTAGGAATAATAAGACCGAAAGGCCTTTTTTTCTTGTGAGGAGTGGCTTTCAGGACAGCGCAGGAATCATGAGAGCATGTTGTTGGTTTAGTGAAGAGAGACATGAGGAAAGCTTTCGATGCCTTGAGTTTGAGCCCAAATGAAGACCACGTCTTTGTGCTGCGGTTGCTGGCTTGATCAGATTGATTGAAGAAGAAGAAGAAGTCTTGCGGATTGAGCTCTTGGCTGACGCAGCAAGAGGTGGAGGGGGAGACGTTACAGGATTCAAAGGGGGAGCGAGGGTTTGGGGGATTGTGGAGAGGGTGACCCTCTTGAAGTGGAAGGAGTTTTCCATTGTAGAAGAGGTCGTCCGCAGGAGAAGCAATCGACTCCTTTTCTGTAAGATTGGGAATCATTTGGAACTCAAATTCCTTAAAGTGGTTTGGGGAAGGGGAAATGGAGTAGCAGAGGAAAGCCGTGGAAGAGTTGATATCCATGTCTATGTAATCTTCTTGCACTAATTGGTCAGCAAAGAGGTTTCTTGCCATTACTCTCTATTGCCTGTCTCTCTTCGGCTGAGGGAACTGTGGTTCCTTTGTGACAGACCGTCAGTTATTTAAAGCTGTCGAGTATATGAGCTCTGGAGCCCCACAGCTGCATGTAACTAGCTCAACCTTACTTTATTGTAGTGGCTATGAAGATTAGATGTCATATTCTAAAGGCATCTTCTGCTTGTTTAAATGTAAATGGAGCCCACATACCCAAAAACATGGACTGCTGTGCATCAAAAGTGATACCAGCAATTAACGATGCTCTAATGGCAGAATAGTATTGGGACCTGAACTCTGTTGTAGGCGTCCTGTATGCAAGTTCTATATATGCCAATTTGTTCATATGAGTATTTTTTAAGGGTCATTTTTCTTTTCTATTAGTAGAATAGACCCCATTACCTAGTTTTAGGGTCTGCTTGATTCAAACTAGAGTTATTGTTGTTAGCAAGAAGAAATATGATAGGCATATATCTTGGCGAAATCATTTAAATTGTTTCTTGATTTCTAATCACATTAGATAAATGTGAATTATCATAGATATTTTGGGGCTTTTTGATTTTCTAGATGTGTATGGGCTTTATGCACATCTTGTGCTTATGCTCTAGAATGCTCCGGGTTTGTTTGCTCACTCGAGGCTTCAGTGCACGTCTCCTCAAGTGCGTCGCATCGAAATGATCAACAAGCTTGCATGCTGACTTTTGAAACCGTAGTGTATGAATAGGCTTTGTAAGGATTTCAGCTAAGCTGATCTTTGGAAGCAATGTAAGGTGTTGATTAAAGGGAGTTTTTTATGGGCGGGCGCCACAACGCGTCGCAGTGCCAGGGCGTTCTACAGGAATGTGTCACGGCGCGCCGCACGCCGGAGTGTTCGATAGGAAGGCTCCATGAAGCGCCGGGGCGTTTGACAGGGAAGCGGCACGGCATGCCGCAACGCATGGCGCTTGCAAGGCAAGCGCCAGAGCGCGCTGCAACGCCGGAGGGTTCAATAGGAAGGCTCCACGACGCGTCAGGGCGTTCGACAGGAAGGCGCAATGACGTGCCGCAACGCATGGCGCTCAATAGGCGCTTGTAAGGCAAGCGCCAGAGCGCACCGCAACCCCTGACGATAGGAAGGAAGGCTTCACGATGCGTCGTGGCACCCGTGGTTCAACAAGTCAGTTTTATGAGTGGCTATAAGTACTCTCTAAGCTCTTTTTTAAGGTATAGAAGTCTCTAGGTTTTTCTTTGGGGTGTGTGCGTAGTTGTTCCCAAAAGAGACTAAAGATCCAAATGGCTTGGGTAAGGATTTCTAAAATCTAAAATTTTATAATTTCATCTCTAATAGTGAAATCTTCTCTATTTTCCTCCCCATTGACGTAGATGTTTGCACCGAATATGTAAATTTTTTGTCTTGTGTTACGGTTGTGCTTGCATGTGATTTGTTTTTGCTTTGTTTTAATTTTTTCTCAACATATATATTGTTTGTTCCACATTAACCTTAAGATCTCAATAAATGGTATTAGAGCGAGGTTGGTTGTACTTGATTGGTTAAGGTTTGTTAAAAGCTATGTATTCTTTGTGGTTGAGTTTTATAAAATAAAGCAAAACATGGGAGATAAAGTAGAAGAAGTGGTTGGTACTTCGTCATCATCGGTTGTGGACAGATTTTTCAACCAAACAACGACACATCCAGTGAAGTGTGATGTGATCAACTTCGATGGAAAGAACAATTTCGGTATTTGGAGGTGCGAGGTGTTAGATGCACTATGTGCACTAAATCTAGAAGATGTTCTTAATGACGAATAAAAACCTGGAGAAGTTTAGGAAATGGATTAGATCAAAATGAACCGCAGTGCATGCTATTTAATCCAAAACTGTCTAACCCAGGATATAAAGTATGCAGTGATGATGGAGACTTCGACATGGAAGCTATGAAAATTTCTAGAGAGCAAGTATCTAATGAAGTGTGTGGAGAATCGACTCCACATGAAAAGCTGGCTATATCGATTTCAGGTGAGAAGGGGAATGTCCATATATGAACACCTTGATGAATTTACAAAGTTATTGGTGAATTTGCTAAATCTGGATGAAACTGGGGAGGATGATGACAAGAGTCTGCTCTTGTTGAATTCATTTCCAGGTGAATTTGAGAACTCTATCATGACATTGATTCACGAGAAGGATTCCTTGAGATATTAGGAGGTGACTGCGGCCCTTGTGAATTACGAGTTCTAGAGAATGGATAAAGGGTTAACCAAACTAGATATGACAGAGGCTCTTACACTCCAGAGAGAAAGATTAGAGAAGAAGAAGCAAGGGCCAAAGTTGAATGCTAATTTTCAAAAAAGAAGAAAGTCCAGAGGCCGTAGCATTGGGCGCAACCAGTGCGTGTTTTATTTGGACAGGATATTGGAAGAAAGATTGTCCAAAGTTGAAAGTAAAATAGTGGGAAAATGGATCTTCCGAGGCAAAGGCTAATGAGATTTAGAATGTGATGGAGGGTTCAGACTCAAAGGTATCTTTTATTACTGTTTTTATGGGTCTAATAGCTAGCAGATCCAATTTGATTATGGATACGGGTGCAACATATCACATATGTTCCCAAAAGGATTGGTTATATTTGTATAGAGAAACAAATACTGGTGTAGTCACAATGAGGAATGATGTTACGTGTCATTTTTAGGAGTTGGAAGTGTGTTGATTAGAACATATGCAGAGACAATTCAAGAACTGAAAGAAGTTATACATATACCAGAGATCAAGAAGAATCTTTTGTCCATTGATGCCTTAGAAGCCAAAGGCCTTAAGGAAGATAAACAAGGGTGCAATGACTTACTTGAGAGGAGTTAGACAACATAACTTCTACTATCTTCATAGAAGTACAATGATATGTTTAGTAGCTGTGGTAGAAGATTCAAATGATGTCATGATGTTGTGGCATATAAGACTAGCACATGCAGAATAGCCTTCACTGAGAGCATTAGAGAGAGATGAACTCATAAAGGGTATAACTTTTTGCAAATTATAATTTTGTGAACATTATATATTTGGTAAGAAAGCACACAAACCGTTTGGTGTTGGCCTCCACAACATCAAAGATATAATTGAGTATATGCACACATATGTTTAGGGACCAAGGAAAATAATATCATTTGGTGGTCGTAGATATTTTGCTTCATGTATGGATGATTACTTCATATATGTATGGGTGTATACAATGAAGAGCAAAGTAAATCTGCTGGAGATTTTCATAAATTGGAAGAAGTTTGTGGAAAATCAAATTGACAAGAGAATCAATTGGATCTGATCGGAAAATGGCAAAGAATATAATTTTGTTTATTCTGTAACAGAATGCTATACTTCAAAGATAGAACACAACTTCACAATCAGAGAAACACTATGGAAAAATGGGGCAGCAAGATGAATGAATCGTACCTTTTTGAAAAAGGTGCAATGTATGTTGTCCAATGTTGGGTTGGAGAGAGTCTATTGAGAAGAAGCCCTAGACTATGCATGCTACCTAGTGAACCATATGTCATATACAACACTTAATAAAAAAAACCCTAATACAATTGTGGTATGGACATCCAGCCATAGATTATGATCAACTGAAGGTCTTTAGGAGCCCATCTTACTATCATATTAGGAAATATAAGCTAGAACATAGGCTGAAAAGGCAATTTTTGTGGGTTTTTGATGTAGAGTGAAGGGATACAAGTTGTTTGATCCAGTCGATAGGAAGATTGTGGTAAGTAGAGATGTCATATTTGATGAAGAGTTTTTCTTGAGACTCATGAGTTCACATCAGGTGGAAAATAATATAGAGACTCCTATAAGCAAACAGAGAGTAAGGTTTGATGCTACCACTTTTGTTCAACAGAAGTCTTTACATCACATCGAGGATACTCTGACATTTCAAGGCCACATTGGTGGTGTGGAAGAAAAGATTAACATTGTTAGTGAACTCCAGTTCAAGAGTCGATTGCGAGAGATAGACTAAGAAGGATGAGTGGGGCCCCACATCCCCCGCGGTCATGCTAATGCTGAAATCAACATAATTACGGAGAGTACGGTCCTCGCATGATAACCCTCCCAACTATAGTTGAGTTAGGTATGAACCCAACCCGCCTTAGCTGAAAGGCTTGCCACCTAGGACTAGAGGACAAGTATCAAAATATCAAAGTGGCGAAATCAGCTAAGAGTATAATATCCACATCACAATACAATAAAGGAAAGAAAAGACAGCAACTCAGCTCATTGTGAAAATGCAGAAAAAGAAATACATTCAAAATATTTAATTATTACAAACAAGATAAATGAAAGAGAACTCTCTCATTCTCACAAGCAAAAATGAAAACTAGCTAAGTCTCTGCAGCAGAAAGATCCTCCTCCTGACCTAACTCTTCACCTGAAGCAACCTCAATGTACATCTCCAAATATGACATTGCTGGTATCACAATACCAGGGCCCCAACCAAGAAAGAGAAAAACTTACAGTTAGACAAATTTTCTAAGTACATTTTAGGCTAATTAAATGAGACTAAATATTCAAGATATCATATTTTACTAAGCATGCAAGTAGTTAAGGTACATCAAACATCAAGAGCAGGATAGTTATAAATTAAGCATTTATAACTTAAACAAAATGAAGCATATAAATTAACATACCTCAACCCGAAGCTGCAACCAATGTTAGGCAGTAAATATACATATATAATAATTGAATGAACTGAAAGTAAACTCATCCAATCATGTTTATGTTCAATTAAACACCTGTTGATTTGCATAAAGAAAATTTATATTGAAATAACTGATAATATATATAACTTGGCTAAATGAAACTGCTAAACTGAAAGAGAGTCTAACAAATACCATCCTAGCCAACCATAGAGCTAGGCCTAATTAGACTTAAAAGACCATAACAAAGAAATGTATCTAAACCAGTACTGACATAATAGAAACAGGCTAAACGAAGCCGCTGAACCGAAAAGTCTAACGAATACCATCCTAGCCAACAGTAGAGCTAGGCTTGGTTAGACTTATAGAAATAGATGAATACCATCCTAGCCAACCATAGAGCTAGGCATGGCATGTTCTATAGCAAACGTACTGAATTGAAGAGGCATAATAAATATAATACACTCTACTGAACTGAGCACAGAAAAATTGAATGAACTGAATATACTAAAACATATTGAATAAACTAAATTACTGATTTAAGTAATGAGGTATTATGCATTCAAGACTGACATAGGATATTCATCAAAATATCTCATATTCAATTTAAACCCTAATTTGAGTTTGAACCCAGAATTCTTAAATCTTGATCGACATAATCAAGGTTGAGTTTGTGATGTCAAAATACAATAATTAAGTCATTGACTAATTACATAACTTTTGTAGTCGTCATTCGATTAAAAATTAGAACATGTTAAGTTCTAATATTAATTGTAAGGTCATAAATTTGGGTTTGTACTGGATAGATGGATATTAGAGATCCCAAGATTGTACTATCTCAGATTAGATAGAATGAATTAAATTAGACAACAACCAATATCACATATATTTTGTTGAGTCTCTTGCTCGTTTGATTATTGCTGCTTTGTATACCTTGTATTTTGAGCTTTATAACCTACTAACTTCTAAGGATCTAAGGGTTCACACCCACACTTAATTTAAAGATAGAGGTTCTTAGAAGCTGAAAGTTTCAAGAAATTATGATCTTATAAAAAAGCTAAATCTAGTTGTCATAAGATAAAATAATCAAATAATAACTTAAGAATTTAAGATTTAAACTCAATCTTAAAATAATCTCATTATTCTATGGGCTGAATCAACCTAAACTCACTACATAGACTTCAAAAGATTCAAATAATTAAGAATTGCAAGAATAGAATGATTCAATTCAAGCTAGATTTATAAAATGATGAACTTCTAAGGATCCAAAATATTAAGGTTTATAAATCACATGAATTATTATAAGGTTTAAGAACTTATGGTTTACTAGTCTAGACTCAAATATTAAAATCAATGAGAGTTAAGTGAATTCATGCAGATTAATAATTGCCAAAATAAGAAGTTCAATTTAGATCAACTTTTCCTTGAGTGTAATTGAGGTTGATTAAGGTCAAAATTAATGTTACCTTAATAAATCTAAATCATATGATAAATTAACTATGTTAATTGGAAAATGAATACTATTATAAACTACATCAATTGGTACTTTAATTAACAATTCAATGGATTCATAATTTAAATCTAGTTAAATACATAAATTTATAAGCATTCTAAGTATGGATTTAAAAAAATCACCCTAATATTAATTCAATGCATAAATTTATTAAAATCAGGTTTGATTTTGGTATATATTTGCATTATTAGGGTCCCGGAGTCATCAAAATATGAAAAACATGCAATTTGGGAAAAACTAGACAGTTCTGCGTGCTATGGCGCGCTGCGGCACTTTCAGGTGCTGTGATGCACTGTGGTGCTAGTTGATCTGAGACCTGGGCGCTACAGCATAGCACTCCTTGGTCGAGAGCCAGGCGCTATGGCGCGCTACGATACCAAATTTCCTAAGACTCAGATGTTGTGGCATGCTGTAGCACCCCATAGTCGAGAGCCAGATGCTAGGACATGCTGTGATGGATTTCAGCATTGTGGCATGTTGCAGCACTTTCAGGTGCTACGGCGCACTACAGTGCCATATTTCATGAGAGCTGAGTGCTTCGGCGCACTGTAGCACCCCCTGGCTAAGAGTTAGGTGCTACGACGTGCTGTGGCATGCTACGGTGCTACGACGTAAACAACCCGAGACGCGGGCGCTGCGGTGCACTGTAGGGCCTCCTGGCCGAGAGTCAGGAGCTACGGCACGCTGTAGCGCTCGACTGTGATTTTGCCTGTGCGAAAATCAAAATGAGTCTCCTTTGGAACTCAAATACTTTTGATTTAGGGCACCTCAAGTGCGGTATCATATACCAATGGAAAGGTCTTTCCAAGACCTTTTCATTAATACTAAAATTGACACAAAATGATTATTTTTACAATGCAAATAATAAAGCTAAAGGTCCAAGTATACTGAAATCATATTTGCAGAACTGATTTTCTACCATAAAATTTACAATCTTAATGAGCTCTAATGAACTCCATATCTCAACCACAAATTCTTAAAGATGTAAAATAAGCATAGGAACAAAATAAAGTAACAATTTGATCGAACAATGAGGGGAAATGGTGGCACCTTAGACTTGCAAATGTAGTTTCTTCTAGGGATCCTTGGGAGCTTGAGCTTGAGAGTTCCTTTAGCATCTTGAGCAAAAATGGAGAATGGGGGCTGAAGAGGTTCTTTTAAGGAGGATGGAAGCATGGCTCTTGGATGGGATGAGTTTGAGTCATCCCATCACAAGCATGGAGAGAATTCTTGGCAGAAAAATGGAGAGGAGAGCGGCTTCTTGCGTGCGCCAGAATGGAGGGAGAGGTGCCGAACGCAGCAAGGAGGTGGGGTCCAGCCAGAGGAATGGAGGAAATAAAAAAAAAGGATTTTAATTTAGTTTTATTTAATTAATTAATGCTTTAAAAATTAGATTAATATACGAGCTCCAAAAAATTTCAAAAATTTACCCCTAGCTAATTTGGGGGTGAGGAACTCAACGGCAAAGTCGGATTCTAATTTGGAGATCAATTTATTTATCATAATTTTCGTGGTATTTAAAATACATTAAAATATTCGTGAAAATCTGACGACTTCCAAATACTTCCAAAACATCACCCCTAGCTAATTTGGGGGTGACGAGTGCAATGACGAAGTTGAATTTTGATTTTAAGGTCAAATTAAAATATCTCAATTTTCTAATTAATTTAAATATATAAATATTCCAAATATTGGATTGAGCTCTGAATTACTCCAAAATTTTAGGGTTTGGTTCAAATGACCAGATAAGCTTAATAGAATGATAATTATGATGCGATTAAGCTAAAAATTTGGCTAAGTAACAACCTAGGTTTGTTATATAATGCAATACAACGACTCGGCTCAAAGATTATGTCACATATACATTGTCCATATTAGATAACGAGGTTCCATCTCATTACAAAGAAGAGGTGAAAGGCTTAGAATGAAATTTGTGGAAATAAGAAATGAATGAAGTGATTGAGTCTTTTCATAAAAATGAGGCATGGAGGCTGGAGAAACTCCCTCCAAGTAGAAAGACTGTTGGTTGTAAGTGGGTGTATGCGAGGAAAGATGGTTCTTTAGAAGCTAATGTGCACTACAAAGCTAGATTAATGGTAAAAGGCTTTGCTCATAAGGAAGGGATTGACTCAGATGAAGTAATCTCCCCAATTGTCAAACACTTATCAATCAACATTATTTTAGCTTTGGTGGCATAGTTTGATCTGCTACTTGAACA
The DNA here is from genome assembly GCA_016760335.1 of Gastrodia elata. NCBI lineage: Eukaryota > Viridiplantae > Streptophyta > Magnoliopsida > Asparagales > Orchidaceae > Gastrodia > Gastrodia elata. The sequence goes on along the minus strand of CM028674.1, from coordinate 27,345,294 downwards.
CCTTGATGAAAAAACAATATTCTTGCACTAAAATTAGAAGAAGAGATCTTTATGGCATAACCTCCATGGCACATTGAGCCAGAAAAAGAAGATTTGGTATGTAAATTAGACAAGTTTCTTTATGCTCTAAAGAAATTATCAAGACAATGGTACAAGAAGTTTGATCAATTTATGTAGAAAGCAGAGTACAGAAAGAGCCAGTTTGATTACTGCGAGTATTCTAAAAAACTACCCTAAGGTAACTGATGAACTCAATAAATATAGACAATTTAAATAAGAATAGTTATGCTTTGATATGTGTTTTTACTGCATTTCAAAAAGAAAATCTCCATTTTGAAAAATATGAAAAAATAGGTAAAGAGTCCACTACAACACTCCACTACGCGCTCAAAATGCTCCATGGCAGACACTGTCCGAGAGCAAGGCGCCGCAATGCACCTCAAGCAGATCATTTCTGAGAGCTAGGTGCTACAACGTACCATGAAGAATATAAACCTAAGAGCAAGGCACCACAGCGCACCTGAGTGGACAAAAAAAAAACTAAAGAGACAGGTGCTACAACGCTACATGGCAGACACAAAACCGGAGCGGGCACGTTACAACGGCAGGCCCTAAGCTGCAAATTTTGTAGGGCATGCCGGAGTGCACTGCAGCGCTTGAATTTCATCTGACTTGTCCCGGAACATCCCGAAACTTCCCAAAAGCTCATCAGAGGTTCGTTGGCATCTCCATGATGATCTGAATGGTCTCCACATCCCAAAAATATCCCACTTGAAGACTTACTGGTATCATATCTTGTTCAACCTTGGATTTTCATCGTCTTCTTTCATCTTTATCAAAAACATGGTGTGGCTTACTCCGCTCTCTCTTCACATGCCGAGGCCAACTGAAGTAGCTCATAGCTCCAGTTTCTGCATTGTAAGGACTTTTGTGAACACATTAGCGCGATTCTTAAAAGTGTGAATCTTCTCCAACCCTACATGACTTTCTTTCAACAGTGTTCTGATGAAATGGTAACGAAACTGTATATGCTTCATCCTGGCATAAAATGCATCATTCTTTGCTAGGTGAATTACGCTCATACTATTGTTGTAGAGCTTCACATCCTACTTATCCTTGCCCAATTCTGCCATAAATCTCTTGAACCAAATCATCTTTTTACTCGTCTTAGTGATGTCGACATACTCAACCTCTTTGGGGGATAGAGCAACAATGTTATATAGCCAGGAGATTCAGCTCACTGTTGCACTTCCCAATATGAGCATATATCAACTAGTGCTCTTCCGACTATCTACATCTTCTACAAGATTTGAATCTACAAAACCCTGTAGAGTAATATTATACCTACCAAAGCAAAATGTTTTGTTCGTTCTTCCCTTCAAATACCTCAAACACCACTTGATCGCATCCCAGTGGTGCTTCCCTGGACTTCCTATGAATCTGCTGACCACTCCCATTGCATGTGCAATATTCGATCTCGTGCATATCATCGTATACATCAAGCACCAACCGCTAAAGCATAAGGAACCTTCTTCATGTGTTCCTTCTCCTCTCCAGTTTTTAATATATGATCCTTTGATAAGCTGAAGTGACTTGTTAGGGGAGTGCAAACTAGTTTTGCCTCTCCTATATTGAATATGTTCAACACCTTTTAAGCATATTCCGTCCGAAATAGCTTTAGAATTCCTACACTTCTCTCCCTATTGATTCTCATCCCAAGAATTTTCTTAGCCAGCCCCAAGTCCTTCATGTTAAATTCCCTTGACATTTGATCCTTCAACATCATAATATACTCCATATCCGATCTTGCAATCAACATATCATCCATGTACAACAAAAGAAATTATATGAGGACTTGCACTGTCTCATATAGCAGCAGTGATCCACCTAGCACTTCTTGTACTTAGTTTTTTACATGAATCTATCAAATCTTCTGTATCATTGCATAAGCACTTGTTTCAACCAAATAGGGTCTTCTTGAGCTTGCACACAAGATATGCTTTCCCTTTTCTTGAGTCTTGTACCCCTGCAATTGCTGTATGTATAATTCCTCTTCCAGCTTTCCATGAGGAAATGCAGTCTTTACATCCATTTGCTCCAAGTGAAAATCTTTAACTACAATAATATTTAGCACAACCATGATGGTCGTCATCTTCACAATTGGAGAAAAGATATCACCGTAGCCAACTCCATGCCGCTGCTGAAATCCTTTTACTATAAGCCTCGCCTTCTAGCATTTGTTCCCATCTGCTTCCACTTATTTTAAAGGGCCTTCTTTTCAGCTGGTAGTGCTACCAACTCCCATGCCCAATTTGATATGAGTGATGACATTTCATCATTCATAGACTCACTTGATAGAATCATCTACTTGAACCACCTCTTCAATGCTTTTTGGTTCGCCACCATTTGTTAGCAATATATAAAACAAAGATGGAGAGTACCATTATGGCGGTCTAGTAACTCTTGTGGATCTCCACAATATGGATGTTTATGGTTCAATCTGGTCAACACCCTCCTGATTATCTTCTTGTACATGCTCATGTGACTCAATGCTGTCATTAACTTCCATGTACTGGGTCTCACTATATGAAACAAGTTTGGAACCAGTCTTGACTCCAAAATAATTCTTAAATGTATCAGTTTCATTGAAAGTAACATCTTTGCTTTTGATAACCTTCTGATTCTGATTATCCCAGAATCTATAGTTGCACTCGCCCATACCATTTCAATAAATGTGCACTTGATGGCATTTGCATCAAGCTTATTTATGGATCCTGCATCAATATGCACATAAGATGAACAATCAAATACCTTAAGATGGTTCAGTTTCACCTCCTTTCCACTCCATGCCTCCTCGGGAATCCCTTCATTTAGGGGTACAGAAGGTCCCCGATTTATCAAGTATATCGCTTTGTTAATAGCCTCGACCCAAAATTGCTTTGGGAGACCTTCATGTAGTCTCGTGCTCCTTACTCGTTATGTGATCGTCCTATTCATTTGTTCTGTAACACTGTTTTGTTGTGGTATTCTTGGAACTGTAAATTCCCCTTTGAATCCTCTCAAGGCACAGAACTTCTTGAACTCTTTGTCATAATACTCGTCTCCATTATCGAATCTCAGTCATTTAAGCTTCAATCCTATCTCATTCTTAACCAAGGCATGTCATTTCCTAAACACATCAAATACATCAAATTTGTGCTTTAAGAATCAAACTCATACATTCCTTTTATGATCATCAATAATGGAAACAAAATATGTGGCTCCACTCATGGAAGAATAGGAGCTGGCCCCCATACATCTGTATGCACCAATTCAAGCTTCCTACCGTTAATCTCTCTTCTAACTTTAGAGAATGCAACCTTTTCCTACTTGCCAAGTACACAATCTTCACATAAATCAAAGATTTAATTGGGATTAACCTACAATTTACTTAAATACTCTATATAACGATTATGGGTTTAACCTACCAAATTGTATAAATTGGAATCACTTTAAATCAAAGATTTAACATATAAATTTAGATGAAAAAATTGTTATGTAGGATGGATTAAGATTTCTCAAGTGATTAGGATTCCATAATACCTAATTTGGCTAAATCATGCTCTGACACACTTTACGAGGCACTACTATACATTATTAGGGTTAGAAATGTAGATTTTCAATTCAGTGATCAAAATCAATCAATTTTACTGTCATTGGATTATTTACATCGTCAGGAGTCCGTTGACGCCTTGTTTGCAAAAATCTGAGCTCAGCGTGCTAATCAAGGCATAATTAAACCTATTTAGGATTCAAAAACTTAATTCTCAGATTAATAATCCAAACTGCTCAATCTTACTGCTATTGGAATGGTCACTTAGTAACAAAGAGTCTGTAGACACCGTTTAGGCTATTATTTCCTCATGAAAATTTGCCACTACAATTTTAGCTACGAATTCAATGTCTTTAAGGTTGTTGTCACATTAAGTCTCAAACTAATTCAATGGAGTTAGACTGAAATTTCTTTCTTTATTCAAGACTTGCACTCGAATGGGCTGCTTAAACATTGGGTAAAAGCAACTTCTTTACTTTAAATGGCTGGTTTTAATTGTGGCTATAAGTGTAACAGTGCTCATCTTTTAAACATTCTATAAATTAGGTTAGACAATTTAGCAATAGGCTTGCTTTATCCATTTTCTATTCTGTAATAGCTGTTTTATAATAAGTTTAGGTGAAAAAACAAAGAGAAGAAAATACGCGCCTCCACAGCTGCACCCCAAAAACCAGCCACAATCAAAAAGCACGCTTTTTCAATAACAGAAGACGACAACAGGAATTAGGACAACAAACTGCAAACGGACAAACCGCATAGAACAATAGAATACAAAAGGTAATGCCGTTCCCACTAAAAAGGCCTCTCCAGCAAACTGAAGTGGGCAGCATTTAGGCAAAAGGAATTCCGTGGGGCGCTCGAGGTCTCCTCTGTCCCCATGCAAAAATGGGTTTAAAAATTCAAGCTTTTCCCATATGAATGATTATGCTTCATAAGACATCTACACACCCATAAAGGCCTGTTTTCTGTTTTTCTAACATGTGTTAAAAAGAATCAAATCCTACATAAACCCTTTTCTCGTGGCAAAATCCTCCAACCAGTGTAAGACTTATTACCTATAATTACTTTTCTATCATTTAAAAAAGAATCAAATCCACATTTTTTATCAAGTAATTCTTTTGAATCTGCCAAATTAAGAAAAAACTTGTTTTGTTAGGAAAGAAGGCTTTCCTCACAGTTCCCAACCGCTTATCTCCTCACTTGAGTAGCCTGCGCTATCGGAATCCAATTTGGCCAGATCTGCGGCGCAATGCATTTGCTGCGGTTGACCAGGAAATGATGACGAGGACGACGATGACGCCGGGGACTGGGCTTCCTCGGCTGTCGGTGTGCTGAATGAAATTGCTGACAAGGAGGTACTCTCTTGCAATTTCTCTTCCCACTCTCTGGAGATTTCGTTCTTCAGGTTCGGCCGAGCTATAGCCCCAAACTCCTCCTTTGATTTCTCAATCCAGTTAAATAATTCTTCTATCTGATCATCAGCTCTCCTATAAATAATAATAATAATGAAATTAGTCATTTTTGCTTAAATATTCCCCCTCTCAAATTGCCACCTTCATGAAAACTATTGTGTATGTGTTGGCAATATATAGATAGCATTTCTATTTTTATAGAGATGCACGAAAATCCCTCTACAAGGAGAAAGGAGAGAGCAGAAGGGAAAACTTGGCAAACCTGAAGGAGCTTTGTTCAGCATAAAAGAGCTCTTTCAAGTGGTCAACGACAACCAACGCAGTTACAATCTGACAAGATGTAATATTCAAATAAATATGAAAAATATAGGATATTTTAACGATAAACCACGAACACCACAAAAGAACATCTTAGATTGTTGTTCATACATTGCTTGAGATAGGTGGGTTGGGTCGTTTAGATCAGGCCTCGGACCTGAATCCGACCAAAATCGGCATTGGATCCGGCACTCATGAATCAAGTTGAGGTCAACTTGGATCCGACCCATGGCCCTTTTACACAAATTAAATATGAATAATGCTGTCTTCTAGGTTCAAGAATTTTTCATGACTAACAACCTTATTCGGAACACTAGAGATAGTTTTTGAGCCTAAAATTTCTAATTCCCAAATCAAAAATATTTTAAGCTATGAAACTTTCCAATGGTTTTTCTAATTTATCCTCAATAATTGAATCCTGTGTAAGAAGAATTAGCAAGTTAACATCTTGGGGGAATTCGTTCTCAAGCATTAAATATTCTATTAAAACCAATCCATTCATGTTTTTGGGTATGTATATGCACGAGTCTTTCGATGTGAGAATTAATTCATTTTTGTCAGACCACTACTAATGTTCTATGGTTAGAGGGGACTTAAGTGCCATGTTTAGTCACGAATATAAAAGCTACTTAGGTTACCATGAGATTCTTCTACAAATTTTAGCAAGTGTGTTAGTAATTGTAATTTTGAGGATAACCCTTTCTTACTTTCAAAATTTACAGTCTAACAACAACAAATTTACTAGACTTAATAGAAATATTTTGCCCCACCAATTGCACTTTATCATTTTTTAATATTAAAATCCAAGTATTAGATAGCACAATCTTGGATCACAAGCCTTTGTGGTTCAAAGCTCAAAATGATCCTTCCCCAAGAAATAAATCAATTAGATTTTAAATTATGTATGGTTTTCTGATTCCCATTTTTTGAAGCTTGTTAAACCATTAAGAGGGGAAAGACATGGATATGTGCAAATTCCATCACAAATTGAAAAGATTAAAGTTTTCTTTGGTGAAGTGGAACAAAGAAGTCCTTTAAAATATTTTCAACATTACCTGTGACATTAGAAACATGTGTGGAGTTGAATAAAGTTTTCAGGATCAATGATTCTACAGAGAATCGTAGTAATCCCAAATTAGCTTAGGCTAACCTCATTCAAGCTTACAACAAAATGGAATCGTTTTGGAAGTAAGAAATGTAGTATTCGCTGGGAGAGTCAAGGAGAAAGAATATAAAATTCTATAGTGCTTGGGCTAACAAAAACAGATACATAAACAAAATTAGTTGTATTTCTCATCCTTCTGAATTTATTTGTGGAGGGTCAAAATCTATTGTTATTTGTAGTGTTTGATATTTCTCATATTTTTACAATTCAAACAGTTTTCAAGTTCCTCGCCAGCTGCTCAATCATATTCCTATTCTCATAGATGATCAACTAAGTATGCTCTTAGAACGTCTTCTTTTGACGAAGAAATAAAAAAATGCTATTTTTAGTCTGAAAAGTGGTGTCATTGTTGGTCCTAATATTTTCTAGGTTAAATTCTTTAACTGTTGAGAAATCATATCAAGGATAACATCTACACAATACTATCATAGACTTTTTTTTGTGGCCCAATCTTAAATTGTTCAATCACACAGCTATCATTCTAATCCCCAAAGTTTCCAATGTTAAATGGTGAACTAATTATAGCCTTTTAGTTTGTGTTCAGTATTTACAAAATCATTTCAAAATATATAAATTTAATTGAGACGACTTCCCCCCTCTATTATTTCATTGAATCAGAGTGGATTTGTTTTGGATACAATGTTTTACTGGCCCAAGAAATGGTGCTTGCTTTTATTAGTAAACAATGTGGTGGTAACATTATTCTCAAATTAAATTTGGAAAAGGCCTTTACTGTATGTCATTAATGCAAATTTTAGAGACTTATTTTTATTAATAAAATTCAAATTATTGTAGAAAGTGTATGGTTCTTAATTATCATCAATACAATTTCTAGTGGTTTTTCAGATCCTAGTATAGGAATAATGCAAGGGATTTGCTTTCTCCCTTCATTTTTATCACTGTGAACTTTTTTCTTAAAGTCGGTACCCTTTTTTTAAGGGATCAAACTCTAAAATTCAACACAACAACAATAACAACAACGCCAAATCTTAACCCTACTATCGAAGGTCAGCTACATGAATCCTTTGTTTCCATTGTGCATGAACAAATAAAAACCCTTCCCAAACTTTCAAATAGTGAAGATTCTTTCTAATAGTTACTTCCCATGTCTTTTAAGACCTTACTCTCCCTCTTTTAATATGAAAAAAAATCATAAACTAAAATTTTCTAACGGGGGCATTGCACGTTCTACGCTTAATACGCGTGAACCATCGAAGGCGACATCTACTATTAGAGACACCCCAACCTTGCTACAAATTAACTTATTTCTCATTCTATCCTTCCGAGCATACCCACTTATCCACTTAAGCATCCTGATCTGTATAACACTTATTTTATCAGTTAGTTTCTTCTTTATTGGCCAACATTTAGCCCCATATAACATAGTTGATCATATAACTACTCTATAAAATTTTCCTTTAATGTTAAGTGAGATTTTCGGATCACACAACACTTCAGAAGCGCTCCACCATTTCATCTAACCAGCTTGGATCTTATTAATCACATCTCTATTTTTTTACATTATTTTAAATAATTGAACCCAGGTAACTTAAACCTCTTGCTCTTCTTGATCACATGGTCCTCAAAAGTTATATCCTCAAGATTAGGGCTTCTAATACACTTAAACTTATATCTCATATATGCTACTACTTTTAGATATACTAAGACAAAAACCATTACATTCTAAAGTAATCCTCCATAACTTAAGCTTTCCTATAACTCCATCCCCCATCTTATCAATTAATAAAATATCATATGCAAATAACAAGCACCAAGGAATCTCCTCTTGAATGTGCTCAATAAGAACATCCATAATTAAAGCAAAAAGATATGAATTAAAAGCTGAGCCTTGATGCAATCCAATAGAAAAATAAAAATTATTAGACAAGCCACCTTATGATCAAACATATGTTACATCCCCATTATACATATTTCTAATAATAATAATATATGCATTACAATTTTCTTCTCTCCAAAGCTCTTTAAAATACTGCTCTTAGTATCCTATCATAAGCCTTTTCAAAATCAATAAAAATAAATAAATATCTTTTATCTTTCTCTAAATTTCTCCATCAAATTTCTTAATATATGCATAGCTTCCAGGGTAGATCTATGTAGCATAAAACCAATTTGATTTAAAGAAATAATAGTATCCTTTTATAATTTACATCCAATTACTCTCTCCCAAAATTTCAATGTATGACATATTAATTTTATTTTCTTTAAAATTAGCACAATCTTGAGCATCACTTTTATTCTTGTAAATAGGTATAATAATACCATATCTCCACTCATTAAACATCTTTGTCTTCAAAAAAATATTAAATAGCTTACTAAGCCAAGAAACTCCACATCACTCAAACATGTGCATACATCAATAGGGAAGGAATTTGTTCCTACTATTTTTTCGTGTATTCCAAATCTCAGCTTTATTAACACAGTGAATGAAAGTGTAATTGAGATTACTTTTATAACTGTTAAACTCACTAATATTAATTTTATTGGTATAACTTTTATTTAAAAAATAGTAAAATAATCAATCCATTTATGTTGAAAATTATCATCCATAAAAAGAGTATTTTGATCATCTTTGATATATTTAACACGAGATAATTTTTTGTTTTCTTATCTTTTAATTTGACTAACTTATAATTGTGTCTCTCCCATAATGTATAATTTATTATATAATTCTTCAAATGCTGCACTCTTAATATCAAAGTGGTTTGGGTTAACCCAACAGAGATGAGATAGTTAAAGCCACTTCAAAATTTCTTGAGAAAGAGTTAGTCCTTATACAAAAGGGGATCGAGGATTAGGATCTTTATACCCTATAGAGAGGAATGTTAAGGATTACTTTATTATTGGGTACTCTCCCTCGTGATCCACTAAGTAAACTCTTTGCTACATTACGAATACAACTAATAGCTAAATTCTACATAATGTTGGTTTTACCCTCAAGATCTCATTGTCTAAATTTTAAAACTTCCCTCCTAAGAAAATCTATAATACCCTTCTTAAAATTCTAGTATTAAAATTTAATATATATTTTAAATTTAATATTATTTTTATTATTTCTTATTTTTAAACCTAGACTAATAAAGGATGTTGGGCTGTCAAATAATCTTTTAGAATAATCTTATATCCTTTCACAATAAATGAGATTTTTCTTTAAGAGAAAATACTCAATTTAAGATTTAGAAGTTCTATTTTATAAGTGATATTATGTTATCCTTTTTTTAACAATAAGTGTTAGCAATCATAAGATCATAAATTAAGGCAAATTCCAGAATCATTATTTTTTTCTTCTTTAATCTCTCCAAAACTAAAATCACTATGAATACTATTAAAATTTTTAATTACCCTTCCAATATTGTGCATATAAATCTCCTATTAAAATATCTCCTTTTGAGGTATTTCTTGAACCAACTCATATAAAACATGCCAAATTTTTTCCTTTACACATATATCCAATCCTAATTGAAGAGCATAAATATTTACAATAATAAAAACTAATCCATTAATTAAAAAAATCAAATATCTAATTTTATCTACCAAGCTCTAAGTTTCCAATACATTATCCTTTTAACTCTTATTCATAATGATACCCACACCATTTCTAAGGCGAGTTTTACCTAACTACCAGAGTTTAAAGCCTAAACTAATAGTTTCTTGAAGGCATATTATATTAATCATCTTATTTATCATAATATGAACTAACTCAAAAAGCTTACTAATGAGAGTGCTATTATTCCAACAACCTAATCTTAATTTAGAATCAAAAACTAGCTTCTTTACCACATTTGTCCATAATATAGGAACACTTACTTGACTTTATGCCCGGGCATCGGTGTAGTGGTCTTTGCACTTTTCACTACATTCAAGTAATGCATCACGTCACTTCTAGGGGAAGCTATAGCTCTAGCACAATGTTTAAGGGATTCATGTCATAATAGAATTGACAAAGTTTTACACTGACTATTGACTAACTAAAGCAGAATTCTCCAATCACATACTTGGGGCTCGATAATCGTGGAGTTAAACTCTAAAATTCTTGTCTCATGTATTTTATGCCAAATGGCATTATAATATCTACTAATGTCCAAAAATTGGCACCTAAGAAAATTAACACTTTCATAACTCGCTATGATAAACTCTTCAGTTTAACAATCAATAGGAAAAATATCTAACTTCTAATGTATACAAATTTTACTCTCTAAAGTAAATTAGGTTAAGTATTTACTTTGTATAGAAAAAGACTATCCCTTATGGCTTATCAGCATCCTTTTCAAAGATCATCATAAAGCCTATTTTAAAATTTATCATGGATAAAATTATAAATAAAATTATTGGTTGGGAGAACAATTTTCTATCATATGTTAAGTGTCTTACTTTGGCTAAATTTGTTCGAGTTAGACGTGATGATTTTCAGTAACAACTTTTAGAAATATATGAACTTCACTCTGAATACGTTTCTTTGGGTTAAGGAAAATGGATCAAAAATGATTTGGAGTAATTGGGAGGCTGATGGTTTTTCTGCTTAATGAAGAGGGACTTGGGATTAGACACCATAACCTTCCTTTGATAGCTCTTTTAACAAAATTTGGTGGCATTTATGCGCTGAAAATAATGTGTACAGTATTTAAAAGCCAAATGCACTGCCACCGAATAATCTTATGAGGTCAAGGGGAGGATCACTAAATCTGTTCAATGGAGAAGGTTATTTGAGGCTAGATTCAACTTTGAACATCTGGTTTATTAGAACCTGTTCTCAGATGACAATAGCTTTTGGTTTGATAATTAGTGCAAATTGATATATGTTTTATATTCATGATAATACTTATCCCTCCTTTAAAGTCAATGATGCTTGGCATAACAAATGTTCAAACTTAAATGTAGTTTCTACATAAATTCCTCAAGATCGTGCAAACTACATTTAGTATATTAGTATTTTCTACATTAATTCCTCAGGATCTTGCCAACTACCTTAAGTATATTTTTATTAATATTGGTTCTTGCACTGTGCCCAAGTGTGCTTTTATCTTAAACAATAAATTATCCATAAAATTAACCTGGCATGTTTTCTAGACCTGAGCATGATATTATAAATATATAGATATTTTTGAATTTCTTTAATCCTAATTTCATGTTTATTTAATTTGGAGCATTTGACATCATTTCCTCCCTACGAATGATGTAATGCAACAAAAAGGTTTTCAATTTATTTTTAAATGTCAATGCTATAACAATGATATAAATGTGAATCGCATGCTTCCAAACAATCCAATCAACAGATTGGTTTGGAAGCTTTTTTTTCTCAGGATGTGCTTAATGTGGATGGCTTGAACAATGTTAATAACATTATCATCGTATATGTTGATCTGGCAATACAGAACCCAAAAAAACTATATTTGTGCAGTAATTTGCCCTTTATTGTTTGGCATATATGAGTGGCCAAGAAAATACAAAATATTCAGCTATTCCCATTTCTGTCAATTCCATCATTAAAGCTTCTGAAAAGAATCTATTTATATATATATCGATTATGCATCCGCAAATAAGCTACAGAGGATTGCAAAAATTACAATTTTATCATATTAGATAAATATTTGATATGGGTTAGCTGGTTGGTTGTCGTAGGTCCTTTTTGACCTTTTTGTGTCACTTGAGTTTTATGACGATATTGCCTAACATTTTTTTGGCTATAATGTGATGAAATTCCGGTCTTTTAAGGGCATTTTCTAAACAAAATGTGCTCGAGTATCAAATTCATGCGACCCTGTTTGTTGGAGAGCATGATCTTGCTGCATGGCCCCTTTACCTTACTGAGCCCATGGATTTTTCCACAACCACGCTTCCATTTTTTCTTCTTTTTCCTTTAGAAGTTAGCTATTCGGAAGAAAATGTCTTAACTTATTGCTGTTTTTCTTTGGAGGATTGGTCATTGGGCTCAGCTCGTGTGATTTCTGAGCTCGTGTTTGGCTCTTCCTAGAACTTCCAGTGTATCTTTTGGCGATTCTCTCTCAGATCGTTCTCTGTTGCCCCAATTTTTTATCCCTAATTACTATGTTGAAGTGTTGTTAATGCTCCTAATTTTTGGTCTTTTATGAATATTTTTTCTTATGTTTTTTGGCATGTTATTTTTCTCTATTTTTAAACCCAATGGTGCTAGTTTTTTTAGAAGGTTTCCTTTGTCGTTTAAGCTTGGGCTCTTCTTTCGTACGATCTTTTGATGTCCATTAAAGTTTAATTGATATAAATATAAATATAAATATAAATATATATATATGTATATATATATATACATAAATACATATGTTGATCCCCAAGAATACAGCACCTTTCTTTCAACTTGCAAATATTCTTGCTCAAGGATTTCTTGTGAGTTTGATTCTACCAAGACCTTGCTGAAAACAGTTGATGCCTCATTTTCCCTACAAGAAAACATGGTTAGAGTTCACTGCCAGGTCATTCTGATTCAAGACTGATGAAAATCTTTCAAGACCATTAAAATTACCGTTCAGTAAAATTCATTAAATTATAAGCGAGTGCCTTGATAAGATTCACAGAGACTCCCAGGTCATTCTATAGGATACAAAGGCAAAGACATAACAAGAGAACAGAAATAACGAGTTATCACAGCTACAGTTTATTCAAGAATCATTTACCTTGCACTCCAGGAGATGTTGCTTAATTAACTTTACAAAATAAGCTCTGTATTTCTCCAATTCATGGCTTCAACATAAAAAAGGAGTAAAAATCAGAGCTTAATAGCACACCAAAATTAAATTAAAGGAAAATTAGAAATGCTAAAATGTAAAGAGTAGCTAGTTGCCAGGCCTTGTTAAGAAAACCTACTTTGTCTCCTTTTCTTTCTGGCTTAAATAAGATGATCGGAGAAGCCAAGTATCTTCCAAAAAATCAATACAAATGCGAACTACATGTGCTTCTATTTTGCATGAGGCAACAGATCTTGAAAGCTCATCTTCCTAAGTGTCACACGTCATTTGGATAGTATTCAATAGTTTTCACAGTGACGTTTTATTGTTCTTTATTCAATAGACAGTTGCACTGTATGAAAAGATGTAAAACCTTTGCTTTCAACTGTAGAATAATTTGATTGCTTGCTTCATTGAAGTGGTTTCTCTCCTCCCCGTGCTTGTGAAGGCGCCCAAGAGCAGAATTTAAAGAGACATTTACCTAGATTGGTAGATTTATTTTACTTCCTTTAGAACAAGAAAAATAACAAAATTCATATTCAAGTAAATAAAAGTATATTAGGAAATTAACAAATGATAGAACGCATTTTTTAAATTCATTCATGTAACTCATTCTACAATCAAGCGTTGGAAACACATGCGCACGAACATGTTATTAAAGCTTTTTTTTTAAGGGTTGTTTTATATAAAGAAGAAAAGAAAGTAGCTTCTTAAATAACAATAATCAAACAAAGAGCAGTTTTTTATATGAAGTGCATTAGTTAGAAAGCTGCTCCAAATATAGCCCAAATCAGATATCAACCACTTACAATTTTGAACTGAATTTTGCTTCATGACAGGATCACTCAGTTAAAAGTGCTGAGATAAAAGAGTAATGTTCTAGTGCAGAATAACACTAAATAGTGAACCTATTTGAAATAAGCAGCTATAATATGCAAGCAAAACTTGTGTCTAAATATAATTTGAATTTAAACTGATATGCAATAACAATATAAGGAACCAGAAAGCTCTCTTTTTCAAGTTCTTGACTCAATCTTTCGTGATTGCAGAATCTAATGTCTGCCACAATTTCTTGGGCTACAAACAACTTTTAAACTAAGGGGTTGTTTGGCATGAAATACAACGGATGTAAAGCAATTTAATTATAGTACAATCTGATTACATTATGTCAAGTAATTTTACTCAGTTTGAAGAGTTCAATTTTAATAAAGTAATTTGTAGAGTATGGTGTTTCGAGTAATTTGTGGATGAGTTACCCACTAAAGTTTTTTTTTAATTTTTATTTCTCTTCTAAGGACCATTTTGCTTGTGAGATGTATCGAACAATTCGAACCGTTAGGGAGACAAAGATCTTCACTTATGAGAGACCAAATCAAACAAATCTTCGAACATTTCACGAAGTTCATGTGGTTGTTTTGTGCGTTCTGTCGTCAAGCCTTATCAAATCAAGAATGACTCCCGCAAGCGAAGTTACGCATGGTTGGAGACGAAGCTTCGTTTTTGTGTGGTCGGAGATGAAGGTCCAAGTGATCGTTTTAGAGTGTTCAGCATCCTCTGCAATCATAGATGAAGCTCCACGTTCATAGAAGGGTTCCTTCGTCTCTCGGCACCGAGAGAAAATGCTCCGCGTAAAGTTGAATTTCAGCCAAAACCAACTTTTATAGTAGGGTAAGACTTTGCTCCAAATTTTGTTTTGAATTTTTACTCCAAAATTTTACTTAACCCTGCTTTTTCTTCATGCATAGTACCTGTAATTTCAATTTTTCTGAGAAAATTTTACTTTACACCTATTCTTCAGCATGCCAGACAGACCCTTGAATGAAAATTGAGGGAAAAGAAAGCCAAACTGAACAGTTCAACACAATTAACTCACAAGTTTTGGATCGAATTCTTAGAAAGAAAATATACCTTAGTTAATTCAGCTTCAAGTTCCACCCTTTTTGACTGAAGCCTAGAAATTTCTGCAATCAATCCCTGAAGACAATCCATAAGATTATCTCACTGAAGTACTGAGAGCATAAACTTTAAATACTGAGAAGAATAATCACATATACCATATCTGTCTTAAAATATGACAAAAAACAAAGTGCAAAAGAAAATTTAACATCTTTCACTCAAAAAAAAATCCTCAGCTAAGGGAACGTTTTACAATTTGAGGGCAACATGATGACACGATATCAGTTACTAAATTGAGAGAATTTTATAGCATGCCCGTATGCAGGGAACTGCAACTTGCATTAGTTGACAATTTAAATTGGGGGCAAAACAACAGAAATAACTTCTAGCTGTAAGTACAGGAAATCAACGATGAATATGTAAGCTGTTTAGAAGTAATATAGGTTTAGTAGTTCAGGGAAGATATGACATTCTATTTTAATTTAGGGAACTGCATTAACTTTTTTTCTAACAAAAATACTATTAATTTAAGTTGCAACTTTGCAATTCGACGAGGTATTTTCGTAATGTTTCAAAAAAATTCGACGAGGTAATTTCCTACATAAAAGAGGGCCCGATTCCTCTTTAAATACCCTAGCCAACCCCCCACTCCTCTAATCACTGCAAATTGCAAAATGTTTGTAGGAAGCGGCCGCCAACCCCTACTCATTCAAAAAATCCCAAGAAACCTTCAGCAACGAGTCCTCTTTAACCTTCTTCCTCTCCCATACCCCCCCCCCCCTCTTCTCTCCAACACCTCCAACTTTCCACATCCCTCCTTCAAGATGGGTCGGGTTTGGATCTGACACAACTGATCTAACACAAATAAGTTTGAACCCAATTAATTTAATGTACAAGTCAAATTATTGAACCCAAATCCGACACAACTCAAACCAACTTAATCTGAACTTGACTAGTGTGACGCTAAAACATAAAGTTATTGTAGCTTTCTTAGTTTGTAAGACTAGAAATGATCTGGATTAACTCAAACCCAACATGCTGCTTATTTTTACGTAATAAAATATAGTGATAAGGCCACAATGAATTTTTACCAAAGACTCGTTTGAATTTGTTTCAGATAATCACACAGATGATCACAGGTACAACGACTACTTGTGCTGAGACAGTTCATGCAACATTTATTAGTTTTGAATGATTTTATCAAAGAAACCCGTATACATTAAAAAAAATAATTAAGTTTAATAAAGCTTTATGAAATTTAAACACAACTTGATTAAATTTATAGGATTAAATATTGATCCTAATGAAAACTGCTTTAAGAATATCAAGTTAATGCAATAAGAAAAACATTTAATATTTTTATAATTAAGATTAAATTATACAATTATAATTTTTATTATAATTATTGAATTTATAACAAAACAAAACTTTAAGCAAATGTTTATTAGTAAATACTAACCTAATATGATTCAAATTATGCTATATTACAAACTTCTTTTGTAATAATTATATATTCAAAATTTTATCATAACACAAACATCAATATTGTTATATGGAAATATATAGTTCTTGATACAATCATATTCGAGATTGATAATTTTGAACGTTGAGCTTAGAAATACAAAATTATATATCATAATACAAAAAGATTCCTAAGAACATTCATAATATCAAAACTAATCATCGCAGAGCATATATCCATTTTGGATGAATTGTAATATAAAAATAATGTCAATATGAAAACAAATGTTTATTTCTATGGAAAATTCAAGATCATTTCCCACATATTTAAAGGTAATTTAAACTAACTAAGAACACTATAAATAATCACTAAAATGAAGGGAGAATTATCTTATTCCATTTCAAGTTTCTTAAAGAAAGACCGTTAAAATTGAGAAAGAAGAGTGAGGTACTTTTTCTCTACTCATAGTTTGCGTCATTTTTTTCTATTTAATAATAATATCACCACTCATTTACTGCTGCAATATTATTCTCTTTATTTTATAAATTATTATTCTTGTATTCATCAGCAAAGTTCAAAATACTATAAATTACATTCATAATAATCTTGCCCAAATTCTTATGACGTTAAATCAAACTAGTATGGATCACATTTTTTGTGTCAAAGTACTAGGTTCCTATTATAGTATGGTGGTGATAAAAAGTGATGTTTATACTTATTTTTTGCTACTATCAAACTAGATAATATGTCTTCATCTAAAGAAGAAGGTTCTAATTACTCAAAAATTACTCCTAAAATATTGACTAAAAGCTAATTTAAAATATTCAAATCTATAATGTAGATTTAGTCAAAAAAGGTACCCAGTACATGACATGTATTACTTTTTGCACTTTATTGCTGCTTAGCTTCACTTTGAGCCAAATCGCATTAAAGCTTGGTTGGTTGTTCAGAACCAACATATAACATTCGTGGGTTACAGGAAAATGACATCAACATTCATGGGTTGCTGGAAAAATGACATCAGCAACATTCGTGAGTTACTGGAAAATGACTTCAGTAACATTTGTAGATTACTGGAAAAATGACATCAGTAACATTAATGATTGGTTGGTTGTTCAAAATCAACATTATTTTCATTCATGGTTAGTTGCTGGAAAAATGATATCAGCAACATTCGTGGGTTATTAGAAAAATGACATCAGTAACATTTGTGGTGGGTTACTGGAAAGCCGACATCAGTAACCTACATTTTGTGATAATAATTTTCGCAGGAAATTGATTATTCATTTTGCGTTATTGCCTTACTTTTCCTGCATATTTATTACACCTTTATTTCCACTAATCGCATCTCTGCTTTTATAAATGTGTAATATTTTATTGTTTATTACGGTACTTAGAATATTCTCAAATTATTAAGAATTCCAATCCCCGTATTGTTTTCTTTACAATACCAGGTCAGGTACGCCTGGAAGAATTCAAACAAGAACCCTAATTCATACATATTCAAATTTGCTGATGAATCTACGGTGTTACTTCACTTTTACTTTTATTTATATTTTTCTTTTGTTTCAGTTCATCTTTGATGAACTTTGTAAGAGAAATATTGGAGAATTTTGTAATCATAAATTTTAATGAATGAGAATTATCTTTTGGCTTTTATATGTGCGTTTCTTTTCTTTCAATATGCTCAATATGATCATGCGGCATGTGACCACCCGATGTCGGGACAGTTTTCGTTGAACCGACATCAATCCATCACAGAGACATACTTCAATTTCGATAGTTACAATAATTTTAAAATGCATCCTTTAAATGTCATAAATTTATTATGCATGCATTAGTATATATTGAAATGCCCACCATCGTTATGGACACCAAGACAACTTGGAAAATTTTAATGAAAGATTGATAAAAACATTGACATTAATTGTACCAGAAACCAGATCGGCTTATCAAAGACTAGACAATCAATTTTTGCAGACAAACTCTTATGATGGGCGTCTCATTTGATGAAAAAAATCATCTATCACTTACTCTTCCTCATATGTGTGTTGCCATCGTCCAAATGCACACACTAATCTTGTGTGTAATTATTACGGATAGGACTAACACATTATTTTATACAAAGCAAAAAAGATGGCTTAAAAGCAAAGAACTGTCTTATTTATGGGTTGGTGATAGATCTTATAATGAATGATTTTATTTTACTTTTAGTAGATAAGAACTAGTAATGTGTGAACTTCTAAATTAGGAAACTGATTTTATAAGAGTGACTTTATTAAAGAGCCAACAAAAGCACATTATACCTAGACAATGGATGTTTGAGGCACCTGATGGGTAGCAAAAACTTTTTACATCTTTAGAAAAATATAAGGGAGATAGTGTAACAGTTGGCGCAATAGCTAAATGAAGATCATTGGCATCATGATGATCAAGGTTAACACTTTAGTAATTAAGCAAGACTTGGTAACTAACCTTAATCACATTTTCATTTCTAATTTACAATTATGTGACAAATATTTTAAGATAGAATTAATTTCAAACACAAGTGTTATTAAAAATAATAAAAATGGTATTGCACTTTAAAAAGTTTATTTGATTGATATTGGTTTATCAATTTCTAATCAAGACTTTATGTGCTTGAAATTCAACAAGTCATATTGGAATATTTATTTTACAAATTAGCAAATAGAAGTTTGATTTTTGGCTTACATCATATAGATTTTATTAACGATTATGTTTATGATACTTGGATGCATGGGATATATAATGATGGCACATTTTAAGCACATTTAAGCCTTTTTCAATAGTTTCTCATAAGTGGATTGAATAATGGGGATCAAAACTAATGTGGAGCATTTTAGTCTTTTTCACGTTATCTATACCCTAAACTCATCTAAAAATAACTATGATGCTTAAGGTTAGAATGAGTTGCCTTTCAATAAAACATCTGCATATTTTGGGTCGTCACCCTCCTTTCTTTGATTTAGAACTAAACTCATAACTTAAAGTTGAGTTCCACTTAGTAAAACATTACGCTCTTGCGCTCCTATGTTTTCCAAATTTGGGTTTTCAACATAAATATGATATTATTGTTTTTACTTTTCTGTCTTTTTATGTTTTTTTTTGTTTGCTTCAGCTAATAAAATAAAAAAATTACAAAAATCTGATGGCAACCATGAAAGACAAGACTGAGAAATTAGGTTAAAATACAATATTTGTTTTATAGCAAGTGATGATTTGATCTATCATTCTGTGCAGTTAGGTCAAAATGATGTGTTGCCTGACAAGGATATAATGTATTATACATTAAATCAAGAATAAAGAGAATGGATGGATCGAAAGGTGAAAACACAGATTCAACTATATCTATCAAATGAGATATTGACAATTTGAACAAGAAGACAACAAATTCACGGCTCAAATTACAGTTAATAAGTATGACAAAGAGTTTACAAAAATGATTGTATGCATATCTCAAAAAGTAAAGATAATAAATCTCATTTTGATGATATAAGCACAATATTACTAATTTGGCAATATTTGATGTGAAAAATAGGTAAAGATCTTGGTTTAAAGTGTCAAGTTTTTGTTCTTTTCTTATATTAATTTTAGAGATTTTATGTTACTTGGTAGTGAATTTATTTCTAAATCTACAATTGTTGGAACCCATGTCCCAAATAAGAAAGGGTTGCATTAGGTAGTTGACAGTCAGCATAAAACTTTGTCAAACTTCTTATGCCATGAATCATTTAAGAAATTGTTTTAGAGGTAAGGTGTCCTCTGAAAGAAATGTATAACACTGCCAGAATGTAATGAAAATTGTGCAAAAGTTGCTACATTGGCGCCTACGTGCAATGTCAGACATGCAAGAGTTCTCGCATTGAATGCAGATAAAGAAGCTTGTACATGATAAGAATAAGTAATTGATTATTGATACTCTCACTAACAAGTTTTTGAGTTGATAAATAATATGATTAATATGAGAATGAATTATTTTATAACTTTAAGAATTGAAGTAGGTGGGAGTGAAAGCAAGTGAGTGAGAATGCAATAAAAATTAATAACTTGGTGTTTAAACTCTGGTATTCATGTAAAAATCATCATAGGAATGTCATGGATATTATTCAAACAAAAAATAAAGGATAATATAGTAGAAGTTTAGAAATTGGGAGATAGAATGATATATTTAACACTTAAAATTAATGAAATATTTTAAATATATGTATAAAAGAAAGATTTTGGAATAATTTAGATAAGTTAGTTCAAGGAATATCTCAATATGAGATATTTTTTATAAGAGAAGATTTAAATAAATATATTGGAAGAGTAATTAAAGAATTTAATGGTATGTATGGTAGTTTCAATTTTGGAGATTAACTAAAAAGGAATAATAATTTTGGAATTTGTATAGCTTTTGATTTTATGATTGCTAGCACTTCAAAAAAAAGGAAGGAATATATTATTACTTCTAAGAAATGATATATCTAAAACTCAAATTATTTATTTTCTCTCAAGGAAGAATCATTTATTTTGTAAGCATTGTAGTGATTGTTTGACAACCATCATCATGTATTGGTTTTCAATTTGAAAATAAAAAGTAATAAAAGTAATACTAAATTTAAAATATGTTGTATAAGATGGTAAAGTCTTAAGAAGGGTAACATAAATATTTTTAGAAGTAAATTTTAAAACTTGAACATTGGGATTTTGAGAGTGAATCCATCCTTATGTAAAATTTGGTTGCTAGTTGTATTCACAATATATAAAATAGCTTACTTGGTTAATCAAAAGAGAGCGTACCAAATAATAAAACTGCATGATGGTGAAAATAAGATATCAAGTTAAGATTAAAGATAACGACGTGTTATAAAAAATAATTCAAATGCAAGTCTAAGAAAAATTGAAAGAGAATATAAGTTACTGATTGCACGAAAAGTGCAACAATCTCCACCATCAGAGTTAAGCTTCAAAAGTAAATCTTTTGTGGGGTAAGCTTTAGTTTTTAATCAGACTTTCCCCTAATGAGTTATTCAAGATTTACTTAGATAAGATAGGTTGAGGATTTCCTATAAATACAAGCCCCTAGAGTTAATTATCCCTCCTAATCATTTAGGAGAGAACTTTCAATTAAGTGGTATAAATATCTTTTTAATTAGAAGCAAAAGGGGGGAGCAGGGCAAGTGGATATTGACCTAGTCAAGATCTCATGGTTACATCATCCCAGGCTGACTTATTATCCAATATGCCAATGTTAGATCAAACTTTGTCCATAACATTCAAAGATTTTGATTAGCAACCATGGGTTATCTCATCGCAGAAGTAAAACATACTAGGTGATACATTTTTAATATTACGAATTTGGAGTATCTATTTGTTGGAATACCAAACTCGATTTAAAATGGGGCATATAACCGTTGGAATTCTCAAGTTTGTATTTAGGATGGGCTTACATCAACTTAAAATGCCTAAGTTTAGTTTACGATAAAGCTTATATTTTTAAAATGCCTAAGTTTGATTTAGGATGGGACTTACATCTATTTTAATTGCCCAAGTTTAATTTTATACATAATTTATATATGTTTGAATGCTCAAGTTTAATTTACAATGTGGCTTACATCTACTTAGAATGCCCAAGATTTGATTGAGTTAGGGCTTATATCCATTGGAATGCCTAGATTTGATTGAGGATGGGACATATCTGTTTAAAATGCCCATGATTGCATTTGAGATGGGGTTTACATCTATTTGAATGCTCAATATTTGAATTAAGATGAGGTTTACATATGTTTGAGTATCAAAGATAATGGGTCGTACGGCTTCAATATTTAGACAAGGTGGCCCGATATGGTTTGTATTTTAGAGATTTAAGACTTCCACAAATTGGATGAAGCTTTAACTAATGTCAGATCATTTGAGAATTAGGATATTTTGACTTGATTTCATTCAACTAAGACATATTAGATCTACTAGGAATTGAATGAAACAACCCAACTAAGACTATTTAGATCAACTAGGAATACTGAGTTATAGATTTTCTTTATGATGTCTTCATTGTGTATTTTACATACACGCCCTTTTACTATTTTCAATACTTGTGCATTTTTAATTCTTTCACATATTTTTATGATATAAAATCAGCTGTCGTTTAAGTGTAGGCAATAGGCAAGAGGTGGTAATTATTTAGCGAATTCAAAAACAAACGGACTAATAGTGGCACATGGTGGCCTGACGGTGGAACATTGACAGCATTACAAGGTAGCTTTAGGCTTTAGCTTAGAGGAGGGTACTGAAAGTAATACCCTTTTATTCTGGTTGGTGGGTCTAAGACATTTATTTGCAATATTATAAGCATCTCTCCTCTCTTCCATTTTTGGTTTGTCTATTTGAATCATTTGTTATCACCCATCTATTCCAGGGCAATATTCATGTGTCTCATTTTGAAATTCTATTCAGCATTTAATCCTCAAATTAATTAATTTAATTTATTTATAATGTTTATAACATTAATTAATAATGTACTAATTAAGTAACAAATGAAAGTTTTAATTTTAATATTATTTAATTGATATTATTGATTAATCAATGATTAATTAATTCATTAATTTAATCACCAAGTACATTAATATTATAATTTAATAACTAAATAAATAAATATTATAAACTAATTATTACATGAATAAATAGTTAGTTAATTAATTAATTTAAATAATTAAATGAGAAAATTTGTAGAATTTCGTAGAATAACAGAATGTTTCTGGGTGATAGGGATTTGTGAGAAAATTTCAGCAACACAACACCTTGAAATAGTGTAAGAATTATAATTCTCCCTGGGCAGAACTTGGATCTTAGATCAGCAAAGGGAGTTTTTTAATCACCCGACCGGAACTAAGATCGGCAGAGCACGAGCCTTTTAAAACCTACTTCACCTGCCGAATCTAAGATCAACGAAATTCTTTTATATGTATCATTTTATTTGATCCATCCATAAATGAGAAAAATTACACAATTTGATGCACTATTGACCATGAGTTCTAGGTTTGGCAAATGGAAATCATCTTTTAGGAATGCTTTGTTTAGATCACAAAAGTCAATACAGACTCGAGACAGTTCACTCTTCTTCTTTTATTGGAACAATATTTACAATC
Organism: Gastrodia elata; assembly: GCA_016760335.1. Taxonomy (NCBI): domain Eukaryota; kingdom Viridiplantae; phylum Streptophyta; class Magnoliopsida; order Asparagales; family Orchidaceae; genus Gastrodia; species Gastrodia elata. The sequence continues at coordinate 27,321,585 of CM028674.1, read as the reverse complement.
CATTTAACATATTTTTCTTCCCTGATGAAACCCACTTCGATGAGCTTTTTGGTCTCAGCAATGACCCGTCCTTCTATTTCAAGCCCCATAGGTCTTGATGTTTGTTTTACTGACTTTTTTCTGCATTTATTGATAGCTTTTTCTGCATTTCATGCAAGGAAAACCCTGAACTCTTTTAGAAAAATTTTTAATTCTTCAGCCTTTTTGGGCTGGAGGAATGAACTGATAAACGTTGGCCTCGGCGCTTCATCTATGCCCAAGTTAATTTCTTGAAGTTTATCTTCTATGACTTGACCACCATCTTCAAGTTTCTTTGAAGCATTTTTTACTTCTAATATTGGCTCTTAAAAGTCTTCATCATGCTCAGGCGAGACAAACACATTTTGGAAAATTCTGTAGCAAGCTCCTCGGATTGTGTCAATATGCTAATCATAGTTGAGTAGTAAATTTGCTAGTTAAATTCATTGTTTGGGAATTATCTCTATACCACAATTTTCTAAAATGGAGGGCTTGTCTTTGACTTTTTCACATAGGAATATGTTTCTCAACAACCCTTTTCTGGGCAGGAAAGAAATATTTTGGCACCATCGATGGGATTTCTTCATCGTCACTATTTTCTTGCATTGACATATATTTGGTTGAATCGCTTTTCCCAGGTTATTTATAGAACAGAATACATCTTTCTTTGTGATTTCTTCAAGGGACATAAAATGTTCTTTAATTTTACAATGCATGCAACCTATAGAGAATTTAGTATCTTTATATTACACATGGGGACCAGAGTCATTATCATTTTTCTCTTGGAAGTTTGGGACTCCACCACTCCTATCAAAGAGATTGAGGCTTTTTCCATTTTCTTATTTGTAGATTCAGTGCTACACCATTGTCTTTAGTGATTAAAGCTTCTTTTTAGTTGTAGAAGAAATTTTTCTCATCATCTTCTATATGACTACCCAGGTGAGGGATTCTCTCCTCTTGAGAGAGATGTACTTACTTGAGATAAATTTTCTCCGATGATTATTCAACTTTGATCTTCAACTAGGAGTACCTTGTCGGTGCTTTAGGCAATTGAATATTCTTCTTCAGTTTCTGGGCCTCAGTCTTTGACTCCTTGTTAACGTAATATTTTGCATCATCGTACAATTTTACTTCATAAGCAGCAAATGGTTGCATTTCTACATCAATTCAGTGTTCTTCCTCAATTATGTTATATTTCATACACTGATAGAAAGTTGAAGGAATCATGCTATACTCATGTAACCATAGACATCTAATAAGAGAATATTTAGCTTTAAACTTTTGAACAACCACGTCACTAATAAGACATCTATACAAAGAGGCTGACGTTGTTTGGGCTCTATTTAGCATACATGCAATGAGAGAATAATGCCTTACAAAGCATAGCAAATCTGAACTCCAACATGCATACAGATATTAACTAAATAGAAATATACTCTTCAAATTTAATAAGGGAGTCTACATAATTCCATATTTAGAAGGTCGAGAATAGATTTCAGATTTTCTGACACATGAATGAGATAAAATGCATTTGACGCGTCTGCACTAGCTAAGCAAGAAAATTGTAAATTTGTCTGCATAGAACTTTAATAATTACATGCTTTAAAAGTAAGCTACCTTTTCAGTCTCAGCAACTTCACTGACTTTTGCCACACGAAAGCTAAGAGCATCTTCAAGTTGGTGCCTGCTTTAAATGTAAAATTAAGAGTTACTACATAAAACTAAGTAAAAATCTAAGCTTGCAACTATTTAGAGAGTTGCTAGCAATCTAGTTGTTCTCCTATGACCAAAATCAAAGAGTGTTGATGAGCCCATGCTTATTTGAAATGTTCATGTGTTAACCCAAAAAGTAGGTAACCTCATTGTTTTTCTTTAAAGTGATAATTCTTTATTTTCTAAACGCTTGCATTAAATATAATTTAAAAGAACAATGTTTAATAAAAAATAATACAACTAAAGGTATGCATAATGTAAAGTATTATATGCTAATTATTGAAATAATTATAGTATATAGTAATCATTGAAATATAACAATTACAGAACGTAAAATATATTTATGTCAAAACCATTTTTATTAAGTTTATTAAGAGAAGTTGCCGAGCCAACTATATGCTTAAGAGCTAACTATAAGCATAAGATGCATTAATGAATGTATGGCTATAATGATCTATAGCCAAATCCCTTGATTGTACTTGCTGAGATGGTTGTACAAACAAAAACAGTTAAGAAAAAGCTATGGAAAAGAAAATGAAACTGACAAATGGAAATAGAACTAAAAAAAGGTATATATCTTCGTTGAGCCCAAAATCATTTAGAAATGATAATCACTATTGAAAAAAGTGAAAAAAAATTCAAACCCAAAATCATTTGACAGATAAAACTTCATAAATGACATCAGATATGAAAGATGTTCTAGCTAATATTAATATCTAATAGTTTCAGGCTTTTTAACTATATCAAACGATGGAAGTGCAAAACTCATTGATCATATATATACCTTGCCTCTTTATGAGGCTCATCATTATTTGGAAAATAATAATATCTATATAAACATGACCTGTGATTTGAAATACGTGTCTCTGCCTTTGAGGACGAGTTTGCAAGAGATTCTGCTAGAACTTTTAATTTGGAAATCTGCAAGGTCAGTAAGCAACCTCAATGGTAAAATAAAGTTGTTTTCAATGTGTAAGAAAATGCGTGATGAATGCGAAAAAGTTCAGAACTAGAGATTGAAGCTAATAAGATAAAACTTACATAGAAAATACTAATTAGCTTTAAGAAATTTATTGAAATATCAAGCCAAGAATATATAACACATGAACCAATTACTAGGTAAGAAATTGAAAAATAAGAGAATGTGTTTCTTCAGGTGCATACTACTTGTCGGCTGACAAAGGTCGAAATTGTAATCACTAGCAATTGTTTAGAAGTTGAACATGATTACAAAAGAACAAAAAACTATTTAGAGACCATTTATTGATTTCCAACAAAGGATAAAGGGTGGCTGAAATCTCATTGAGGCACTAATGATTCATCTTTGTGTTGTAATTCCTGTCGTATAATTATTAATGAGTTTTTCATATATATGAAAAAGAAAATAAAGCATTATAATCAAAACTGTACGCCGATTTATCTTGGGTCAACTTCAATTGCACAATTCCTAAGAGAGTGAAGTGAGTACAACCTTGAACCGACCCACAAAGTTAATTGTCACAAAAAAACTATATTAACTAGTAGAATTCTGCAAGTTAAGTCACTTGAACAAAAAATACTGACCTAAAAGGTCTTCAATCAAACAAGAAGCCACCTAAATAATTGCCAGTATAAAGAACGATATTCAACATGTAGTATAAAGCAACCAGACCCACATGATAGATAATTAACATAATAATCCCAAAGTATTTAGGGTGGCAAATTTAGTCCATATATTCAATCTATTCAGTTTAATCCCAAATAATAAATATATCCAATCTATTCCCAAAAACATTCATTTAGCGACTAAATTAGTCCTAAATTATGAGGAGCTAGAATCTAAATTATGGTCAAAATAAATAATTAGAAACTAAGTGTTATATTGTAAAACTATATTGAAAACTTTTCAGCAGTTTATAGCTAAAATGGTCAATCTAAATAGTTGAAGAACTACTTTGGTAAATTACTCCCCCGGGCCAATACTCAGAAATCATAGATGTATAGAAGTACTCGGAAACCAATCACCTACATGCACACATCTACAATACTCACCCACTAGTTTAGTATAAACTGAATAATTAATTTTTCCATTTTGGATGATATTAGAGAATTTAGCCTAATATAAGCTTATTCAGATTTATATTTTCTAAATCTTGTAGTATGTAATTTTTTTATTAAATTTGCATAACTTTAAATTCGTATGATTAACATTAAATAAAAATAAATAAAAGTTGTTAATAAAATTCATAAAGTATTAGGAGATTAGAAGTTTTACTTAAAAATAATTCATGACAATTTATTTTTTTAATTTTAAATTTTAAAAAAATTATAAGCTTTAAACACATATTACTAGATTAAACATCTTGTAATCGTCTGATGAATGTATTAAAACTTTTGCAAGAAACTTGAACATCTCTATTTTCACATAAGTTTAATAAAGTTAACAAAAGCATCAATTTGGACACGTGAGAGTTATGAATGAGGCTATTATGTGACTGAAATTATCGAGTACCTAAAAATAATAAAGAGACTAATTTAAAAATTCACTCCTTTCGAGAGTAACAGTAAGAACCAGCCTTGAATTCTTCATCTATGCAATAAAATGCGCAGATCTCTACATAGTTGGTTCAAGAGCCTTTTATATATAATAAATCAATTAAAAATCTTCAGTTTTTTTCAAACCTAGTGCAGCAAAAAATCCTGATTAAAAATATAATTTTCAATTTTTTAGGTTGTTCATAAATATTTTCAGCCAATTAGAATAATTTTAAAAACTGTTAAAATTTTAATCAATTTAATCCCGTTAAATTACTTAATTGAAATCTTTGAGAAGTAATTATAAAAAGTTTAAGGGTTAATGTTAAAAATGGCTTCAAGTTGAGTACAAGCAAGTCGGGGTTCACTCAAAGTCAAGACTTTCAAGCATGCCAAATTTGATTCAAGTTAAGTCAAGACGACTTGAAATAGTTTAATTCAAGCTCAAGTTCAAAGTTGAATAGTCATATTAAAAATACAATTTTAAAAATTTAATAGCATTAGGCCCAAAATTTGAATAAAACTCAAGTCTAACTCAAATTTGGTGCTAAATGCATAACTAAAATTATAAGACATTGGCATTCGAATCACCAACGTGTTGCTAAGAATATTGTGGCTTCAACCATCTACGCAGCAACTTTGGTTGACTTGATTTTACATATAATAGATATTGATTATTAATTTTGAGTTGTCTACAATTATAATCAACTTAGCCCAATATCAAAATTGACTCAATTTTTTTTTTACTCTGAAACTTAATGTCGAGCTAAATTAAAATTTGAACAAGTTTCAAGCTTAAGTAGCTGAACAAATCGATATGGTCCAGCATAAAATAAGAAAATTGTAGAATTTAAATTGATATATAAAATATTATATAAAAGCTTATATATTAAATAGGTAAATAATTAAAGAAATAAACAAAATTTTCCATATATTTCTCCCACCCCATCATTTAGTAGCATTTTGATGTACAACATTGAGTTTTTAATGTAGTCAAGAGATTAGTACAACCGTATTTCCTCATATAAACCTCGATTGGGGGTTTTACCAGGTTTGTGTTTTATCCAATTCAAAGCAAACTCTATGAAAACTCCGAATATTGGGAAAAACTTCACACAAATATTTTATGCATTATATAATTAATTACTTGTAAGAATATTTTTGATATTTCATTAAGCCTTAAAATATAAGTAAATGTTAACAGTGACCATATTCATTGAGATTGACTTCCCAAACTATACATATAATATTTTATAATACATTTATAAAAAGAATTATGAAGTGCTTTTAATGATTTATCTTATATCAAAATTATTTTAGTATTGGTAAGAAATGAGGCAAGAAATTTAACTCTTAAATATAAATTTTGATGTAATTTTAATAAAATTCCATTTACTTTTAAATATGTTACAGAATTTATTTGAATTTACAAAATTTGCATCAATTTTAAACAATTTACAAATTTATTGTTCAAAATTTGTGTGATAATTTTATGAATAATTACAAATTAGAATATTAATTATGTATATAATTATAATTTCAATATATGTTTTAATTTAATTTTATTTTTTTAGGTTTAAATGTACTTGGCACGTGAAGAAACCGCAAAGCACATTGAAATTTTTTATGTGACCTATCATAAACGCCCATTTTTAAATTAAAAAAACCCAAATCCTTTTTCAATTTTTAAATTGAAAAAGCATCGTATAAGATATGTTTATGTTTTAATGGATAGTGATTTATTATCATACATGTTTGATAATGCTTTCATCAAATTGGCTATTATCTTTTCATTGACCATGTTAAATGTCATATTTTGCACCAAGATTAAGCGAACAACTTTGAGTACTTGTCAAGCAAGCAGATCCATATTTTTTTACTCTACCATTTCTTCTTTACTTCAATAAAAGTAGATGCAACTTTTTCTAATAGAAGTAATCATCTATTTGCATCCTTTAGAATTAAAAATCCTTTCCATTGAACTTCTTAGTTTTCACCGTTTCATCCTCGGCCTCTCTCAATCCTCACTCTGATACTAATTAATATGATATATGTCACAAAGAGACTTCTTTTCATACCACGTAGAATTTTACAATAAAGAAAAAAAATATATAGATAAACAAATAAGAATAAATATACATAATTTACCATGATTTGATATATATTAACATATATTCACAAATCGCACCCGTATAAGCTTCTTTTATTACTCAAAAGAAAGAGAAATAAATATTTATAAGAGAGAAAGAGAAGTATCACTTCCCTTCTTTACTCCATTTTATAATCTTTTAACCCTCACATAATACCAAAAAAAGCAATTTAATGATAATTTCTTGATCAGTTTAGGTGGCTTCATGATAGTATATTTTTTATTTAATAATGAAGAAGCGGCTTCATGGAAGTTTCTCAAGTCAACAAAAAAAACTTAAAGAAAGTTTAATTTGTCCAAGTCTTCATTAATGAAGTTGCATGAAAACTTCCCTAGTCAATCAAGAGACTTCAAGGAAGAAGTTTGGATTAAATAAGGAAGCTTCAAAAATATTTTCTTAAGTCATCATCTTACTAAACATACTTCATATATTTAATAGAGAAAATGTGAGCAGCATGCCGATCACCTTGCCATTTTGCTTGTTTTTCCTCGTGTTATCTTTTTCCACCGATCGTGTCATGCGAATCGGGTGGCGGACTTTTGTGCTTTGTATGCCCGTCAAGGTGATTTTTCTTTTGCTATGGGTGATGTGCATCCCAGGAGGCTTTTGAACCTCATTGAGCAGGATACTGTGAAATTTGATCCCGATTGAGTTTTTGTACTAATTATATTATTTATATATGCATAGGCTACGACTGCATTTCATAATAGAGAAAATGTGATTTAAAATTTGAGGTGGGATAATTCTCATTTTTATCACTTGCTTTATTGTGTTATTGGTAATTTCAAATCGAAATTTTAATAAATTGTTATTAGTATATGATTAAATCTCGATTTGATTTAACTATTCAAATTTTATTAAATTTGTAATTGCTAAATGTTTCTAATATTGACTATTGAGATAATGATGCATAATTTAATTTCAAGGTTATCTGATATTTCAGTAAATATGTAAGAGTTTAGCATAGTTTTTTATTTATTATATTCATATAAAACGATAAGTTTTCAAAGTTGGTTTTAGGAAGCTTTGATTAAGGAAATGATTTAGATCTTCAATTGAATAGTTTGCATTCCAAGCATGTACGTTCTTTTTATTTCCATCATTTGGTTAGCTGATGAGCTTTAAAATATAATCCATTTGATACCTTCACTTTAATCACTTTCCTATTGTATTCTAAATGGAACTTCTCTTGTATTGTTTTAAATATGTGTATGTTATGCACATTTTTGTTAAAAAGATAAAAAAAAAAAAAAAAGAAATGAAAAAAGAGAGTAAGAAAAAAATTTATTTTAATTTGCATGTTATCAGTATATGTTACTGTAAAGTTCAGTATGTGTATAAGATTTCAAGCTTCATAAGTTCAAAATTTTGACATGTTCTCAAAAGGTAAATCATTGAAATCTTGACAATAATCCAGATTCAAATCCTATTTAAGTCCTACTGATCATTTTATAAGATGTTTCTTAGTTTATTTTGAGGATTAAAAAATCAATTTACATGTTAAATTTAGAATTAACAATTGCATAAAGGCTTGGCTATGTTGGCGCACACTCACACTTAAAATCTAAATTATGCATGTATCTTAGCAATTAATTGTTCAAATATTTAATATTTCAATTTTCATGAAAATTTTTCTATTGCAAGTTAGAACAGTAGATCTAAATTTTTTATTAGACTTGAAAATTTGTGATTTGAGGTTATTGTTGCTATTAGGTAGTTGTTTGTTAAGCTCAAACCAATGATTCGCACAGGGAAATGCAACTTTTGGAGCTCTGAACCGCACAAGCATAGTAAGCAAAGGGGTTCTTCTAGCATGCTCATTTTTTCATGCGAAAATCTATTACGAATATGGCTGAAAACATCTCTTTAATACTTTGATTTCTTTTAGAGAGGCAGAAAATATTATTTGCTAATCTTATTTTTTTTATCATTATTATGAGTTTTATGCTGGACATCTATGGAGCGGAAATCAATTCTATGATTGTTGTGCATGGTGTGTGCAACATTTGACTAATTATTTGAAAATTCATGTTAATATATACTAGTTTGTGCTAAAAACTTGCAATTAGTGATCAATGGTTGAATGATATGTGGTAGTTGTGCTCGAAAGAGACATGAACTCTTAGATATACCTAGTATGTTAAGTAAAGTTTAGGATAAACATGTACTCGAATTATGCACAACATTTTGAATTGATTTTAATGCTATTTAAATGACTGCAAGTAGAGATATTGCAATTGTTTAAATGTGAGAAACAAAAATCTCGAGAGACTTCTATAGTTAAAATTATTTTGCAGTAATAGCAATGTAACTACATATTGCAATCTAGACTTTAATTTGTCTGAAATTTCCCGTCTTTGATAGAAAAGAATTTAAATTTAATTAGTCCATCACATTTAATTTTCTATTAGGATAATAATTTGAATTAAAAAAGTTGACACAAAGCAAATAAAAACAACAAATCCTATTGAAACAATTAGCCCACATTTTTGTAATGGTGGTGACTCGTGCATTTGCATGCTCTATATTACCAAAATTTAGAATAATATTTTAATACAAATACATTTTTGAGCCACAAGCAAATTTTGTCTTAAGAAATCAATGAAAAAGTGAACCGATCTGATGATTTAATCTGCAACTAAACTTAGGACCTTTGGATCAAGATTTGATAGAAATAAAATATCAATTTTAAGGACTCAATTTTTAAGAGCCTTTATAAGCCACTTTGACTGGATAAAAATAAACTTAAGAATATAATCATGATCCATTTGAAAAAAAAAAAAATCAAATAATTGGATGTCTTATTTATATGGCCCATTGTGTTTAAGCTCACCTTATCCTTCAAATGACAAGTAAACAAGACTCCAAATATTCTGAATTATATTATCAAATTCCCTAGGCATTTCTAGAATATGCTAGTTCTGTAATGCTTTGTTATGTTGAAGTAAAGAATGTCGCTTATGTTGTGTGTATATGTCCATAAAATTGACTAGGCCACTGGTTCAGCCACATCTATGATAACTTTTTTCATGTTTTTTTTGCTTGTGTACTCACAATAGGCTGCCACAATTATTTTACGCGATATGAAAATGTTATTACCCCCCACTTAATAATAACAACTGCTTAGAATTAATATGTTTTTCTAAGAACTGTAGTAACAAATGGGAAAACATAGTTAGTTAGCCTAAAGAAGTCATAAGTATTGTATACGTAAGTAACGTAACTAAGAGATTCGTTGTACAAAAGAGTAAGCACGCCTCCATAACATTAAGAGAATACCTAGAAGATATAACAACAGAAAATGAACCGACAAACTAATTAAGAATTTTTAGTATTTATTCAGTTGATAAACTATATAGCTGTCTTGTAGGATTGTGTTCTAAATTGTATTTATAATACAGACCCAATAATATTGAATTTTGGATTGTACGTGCAAAATTAATTAGCAGCACCAACCTTTTGTGTGATGCAAGATATTTCATTTTTTAGCATACGATTGCATTTTGTTTTATTTTTAAGTGGCATGCTACTGTATTTAATAGATGATGATACACATAATAAGCTCTTTATGACTAGATTTCGTTTGCCCAAACAGATTTGAACAAGTTAAATTCGCCCAAGGTAAACACAATTCTTTTGATATAAAAATAACTGTAACTGTTTTCCGTGTGCTCTTTTCCGCGAGCAATGGAGCGGTAGGAACATTGTGGCGGTTTGGCCGTCTCCTTAGGCGTCCGCTGCAGCGCCATCCTTCCTTTCCTTCAAGTGGCTTTATCCCTTCGAGCTACTTACACCGACAGCTGCTGCTCTGGATCCAGTTTCTCAATGGCCTGGCTGCTGCTCCAAATCGGGTGCGTAGGCAACTTCCGACTGCTGTCCTGGCTTCGTAAACGATTTCTGCCAGTAGTTGTTGCTCTCGCGTGCAACAAAAAGCATAATTTGTTGAACTGTAATGTTCTATCTGGCGCTCAGTTAAGGATTCATAAGATGTATGTTGTAGGGAGGTCCTCCCATACAAAACCAGCCTCTCCTTCTCTTGCTCCTACCTATTTCCTTGATGCGTTGACTTGCTCCTAACGTCAGTCGGTATAAACCGATCTCGATGCTGAGAGGTAAACGGGATCTCATCATGTCTAAGGAAGAGATAGACATATTGCCTAAGCCATTCGAGTTCATTATAGTAGGGAAGTTTCACAATGGAAAGCCCCCTAAACTGGTTATCAAAAAAAATTTGGACAAGCCCACCTCACTAGAAGAAATTGGGGAGGTTAGAGAACAAGAAAATGTGCTTAACCTCGAAGACCCTCACTCCCTCAAGAAGCAATTCAGGTGCGAATGGCCCACCTCTTTTGGTGGTAGCTCTAGCCACGACAAATGATACAGGTGGGGACATAGCAGTGGCTATTCTTCTCAATCTTGTGAATGATGTTAGGGTCAACGAAGTGGTGGAATTGCTGTCGGGCTCCATTATTACTGGAACATATGTGGACTAAGTCCAACTGGATGGGGATGTAGCAATGGTTCTGTCGATCTCAAAGGTGGTTGATCCTCTTGTAACAGTGTTGGCTCTCCTTCGACTGATGTTTGCAGTGCTTCAACTGGGCCTGTTGAGGTAATGTTGTCGGACAATAAAGACACTGAGGTGGATATGTCCGGTTATGAGACATTCTCATCAAGTATACTCTAGGGCATCCCGTGAAGTTTAAGGATCCGTGATGATGAATATATCCTAAAGATCTCTCTCATAACATCAAGAAATTGATGGCTTGCTCTACAGAACAGCTCCAAAAACATCTATTTGAACTCCCCGTCCTTGCCTTAGTCCTTACCTTTCTCCAATTCTATTTTTCTTGGGTTTAGCAATCTAATCCTTGTTTAGTTGAGTTAATTAATGAGTTGGATCTATTCTTAAAACCTTAATTAGTAAGGTGAAAGTTAATTTTGAACATGAAGTCAATCCAAGTGACCCTTCACATGGATAAACTTAAAGCCTCATTTGATACCCTTGAAAATCCTTGGAACTCTTGAATCCTTAAGCTCAAGGATTTTAAGATGTACATCTTGTTATAAGAAGTCATTCCTAAAAGTTTTAGAACTTGATTTGAACATAGGATGAATATGAAATACTTGAAATCATCTTTTAAGCCACTGTTTAAAGCTTATTATGCATATGGGTTTTATTATCTTGCCAATTACTAAGGTTGTTCCATGATTGGAAATTAAACCCTATGGGGAGTTACCAATAGTCTTACAAAGTGATTCTATAGCCTCTTGATGGATTGTATGTAGTTGGTTTGAACATTTGAATCTAAGTGATTGAAAGATCGGTGACTCAGATGCTGAAACCCTAATTTTGGAACCTAGCATACTAAACTCTTAAGATATCCATTTCCATACTTAAGAAACCTTATATGATCATCTAAAAGCTAATCTTAAGATTAAATTAGAGTTTACTCCAAGTTCCACCAATCTTGGGATAAATGCTCAAAAAATCTTTAGATATAAACCCTACTCAAACGAGTCAAACAATTAAACCTTAAGAACTTAATAAAATATTGTTAAAATGATATTTACATGATGTTTACAAGACATTAAATAAATAAATATGGCTATGTTGAATATATATATATATATATATATATATTATAAGTTTGATATTTTTATATGTTAACTAATTTTAAATTAAATTGCATCTTAATTAAAAAGGATGAAATTCATAAAAATAAATATTGATAATTTTTTTAAAATTGTATTAAATTCTAGATTAAATATTTGAGAAGGTATACTAGCACTTGGGTTGTTTGGCAAGACAAGGGACGTAAATTTTAATATTTTATTATTATTGCATTTTATAACAGTTTCATCTTCTAGGATATTAGCGTCTAATGTACCATTACTTCATAATGCTTTCTTTACGTAGAGATACTATTATAATTTGTTTATGATCAACTTTACTTTTGTATGTGTGGTGAGACATGTGATTTTGAAGGAATATTATGAACTTGTACAAATGGTGTTGCTAACGCAAACCCTGAAATAAAGAGAAGACAACCTTTGAGCAAATAACCAATGTATGTGAAATAGTTGAAACAATATTTCTTCTAATCCCACTTTAAGTATCACACTAGATGGCCCAATGAAATAGTAAGAATATCAGGATCAATTCTGTCAACATCCTGATTGTGCGTGTTTATCTAATCAAATATTTAGCCAGAGACCAAGGTAGTACTAACTTACAAAAATTTCATTTGAAGTTAAGTATGTGAGAATTATATCAAGGCAACCACTATGAAAGTTATCATTGACTCCTCTTAGCAAGAAGTTAGAGTAGTCACCGTACATTAATTACTACCTTCATATTGAAGAAGTTGGGAAGTCTAGATGTCGAAACTAGTAATCTTCTTGATTATCACAATCTAAAGTATATCTTCATACAGAGGAAACAAAACTTAAGAACAACATTATCCAAGGCATGACCAACATAGTGGCAATTGTTCTCAACAAGAGGTCAGTTGTTAGTCCTTATGCTTGTAACACCTTTGAGCCAACGAGTAAAAAGATGGAAAAGTTAGAGCATGATTACAGCTGATGACCGTGGAATCTACTCTAAGAAATTATATTAAGTCAATGCAACAGGACAACAAAGATTTTTCCCAAATTTATAGTCTACTTGCTATAGAAATAGAATGAATCTACATAGATGAGAAAAACATGCATATTATGGTTCTAAATTCTAGGCGTTTAATAGCCCTAATTTAGACTAATAATGCTTATCATACCCAGCAAGCAAGGTGATATCAATACATACTTATAATGAAAGTCATAAATGAGATGCACGATTCAAAGTAATGCTTGCAAACTGGGAGTAGAACATATAAAGCTAAAACACTCTTTTCTAACCCTTAATAATCCCATAATGGAAATAAAAAGGCATCTTGAAGGATTTCATATATTGACTGATCTAGCACCAAAACTTGATGTGACTCGTTATGGCGTGGCTGATCATCTTGCAAAGTCAGCACACTCCTTACCAATTAAGCACTCATATTCAATTGAGAAAGTCATCAAGCCTTATAGTAAAGAGAATGTGAGGCTGCAAAAAATTCCTAAAATAACTTTATCAAGATCTAAATAGCAACTTTACCTCTCAGCTTTGTTAGACAATGCGGAAGGATCTTAGCTGAGTATAAGTATTATCTTTCACCAATAGTCAAATGGATAGACAGCAAAGGTAAACCAAATCCTGGAAGATTTTCTTTGTATGTGTGTATTTGTTTTCAGTAGAAGTTTGAACAATCATATGTCACTAATAGAGTTTCCGACAACAACAACTTCTAAGCTACTTTTAGTATGGCCTTATATGAGTTATTATATGGGACCACTCCACCAACATGGACGAAGTTAGTAACAGTCAACTTGAATGATCGAAACTTATGATGAAGGCAGCCATAAAGATTAAGTTGTTTTTTTTTTTGAGAAAGACGACCGTAGCCTAAGTATAAATATGTAAAAACATCCGTACATCATCAGTCGGGATCAAACTCCACGGTGTCCTTAACGAGGGGGCCTAAGAGCCTCCCGGGGAGCACATCTCCCCTAACAAAAGAAAAATCGCCCCGTCGGGCTAACATAGAACAAAAGTCCACCGCACAATTCGCATATCGCGAACGGTGAACAAAAATCACACGAGGAAAGTCTAGCAAGAAAGAAAGGTAATCAGTGTGGCGCGCTCCGCCTCGTGAACGGAGAGTCTTCTCCCAATGACGTTGGAGCCTCCGGATCACACCAAGACAGTCGCCCTCAATGATGACTCCCTCAATGTCAGCGTCTCTGGGTAGGAGGGTCTGTCGTAGAATAGTAACCGCCTGCATCTCAGCTTGGAGATGAGATAGGGCCTGTAAACGGGCTCCAGCAACAGCGAGCAAGTGACCTCCTAAGTCGCGGACCACAACTCCACCAAAAGCAGCAGGCTCCCGTGTCTATAAGAAGCATTAATGTTGGCCTTCAGCCAACGGGTCGGGGCGGCACCATCTCAAGGAGGTGGAGGGGCCCTGGTGGGCCGTGGAACCCAAAAAATCAGACCCGCCATGCAGACCAGCATTGACCATCACCGAGACAATCGAACTCACACAAACCAATGGAGTCGGGTACAGACTACCGTGAGAACGCTTAGTCCTACTCCGCCAAGCCTGCTAGAGGGAGCAGGCCACAACCTGACAGCTAAAACAGCGATGACAAGTCGCAGTAGCAGTTAATACAAAGCAGTAAAGTGGTCCCAAGATGTCAGAGTAGCTGGCAACAAGCCCCAACGCACAAAAGTCTCTAGAATTGCCCTCGTGTAACTGCAGTGGCCCACAAAGTGCTCCCTATCCTCATTAGTATCACAATCCCAGACACAAGCCGCTGACTGAGTGAGTCCCCTCATGAACAACCTACACCCCTTCGAGATGGCATCACTGAGTAATCGCCACAAGAAAAAAGCCTCCCTGGGGTTCAAATCCATCCCCCACGTAGCCGCAAACTGCCAAGACCGATTGTCCACCTCCGCTCTGTAACTTTGGCTAGCCCGGCTTTCCATGAAAGCGTCGGCCTGCCACTGCAAACTCAAGAGAAAGGTCGCCATTGCTCCATGAGCCCATCCTAGCTCCAACCTGCTCAATAACTGTTGTGAAATCTGCTCTCCGAGAAAATCAGTCAGTAACCATGACTCCCAAGTATCGGAGTGACGGCCCTCTCCGGAAACCCAGCCAAATCGCAATCCTACGCTGGCGATAGGCTGGGGTTGGTCGACTAAAGATAACCTATGACTTGCGCGATTTCACAGATTTCCTAGTTCAACTACCATAATCTGCCAAAATTTGCTACACCTCTCTCCCTGCCGCCTCAAAAACTGGGGCAAATAGTATCAAATCATCTGCGTACATGAGGTGGGAGAAGCTAGAACCGTCCCGATCGAGACTGATACCAATTTGGCGTCCAATTCACTGCTGTTATCTAACCAGGAAGGAAAAGAGCTCCGAGCACAGGATAAATAAGTAAGGGGAGAGGGGGCATCCCTGCCAAAAACCTCTCCTCCCTACTGTTCAGGGAAACCTATGCTCACCGACCAGGATCGAAAGCCTGGGGATTCCACACATTGTATGGCCCAATTCGTTCACCTCTGCGGAACCAAATCTATCTAAAACCAAGCGTAGGCATCCCCACTCCATCCGGTCGTAAGCCTGCTTCATATCCACCTTGATGGTCATGTGATCGGCCTTCGAGGTAGAATATGAGAGCTACGTGAGGATCTCCTGGACCGTTAGGCAGTTATCACTAATGTCACTATCATAAACAAAGGTACCCTGTTCTCGAGAAATCAACGGGGGCACTGTCTTAGGGCACATGCCAAGATCTTGGCCACCACTTTATAGACAGTGTTGCACAAACTAATAGGGTGGAACTGCCTCAAAGTGGCAGCCCCTCTTCCTTCCGAATGAAAACTACTAGAGTGTCATGCCAGCGCTGCGGCATCCTCCCACCATCAAAGAAATGATGAACAGCGACCAAGGTGTCAGCCCGAGTGACCCTCCAGTATCCCATAAAGAAAGAGGGGGTGATACCATCAATCCCAGGGGGACAATTGGGGCTGAGGTTCCACAGGGCTGCCCAGATTTCTACGTCCGTGACTGCACCTTGGAGAGAGGTGGAGTTTGTGTCCCCAAGGGTACGGTCTGGAATCAGATCATCTAAGCAATCCCTTATGAGACTAGAGGTGCCCCACTTCCCCTGGAAGAAATCAAAAAATATGTAGCAAATCTGCTCTGGATAAGACGAGAACTCCCCGAATTACTCCTGAAGCACAAGCATGGTGTTCAACTTCCGACGCTGCGTCACACGCCGCTGAAACACTGCGGTGTAGCGATCACCCTGAGAGAGCCATCGCGCCTTGGCACGCTGCTGCCACCCGCTCGCCATCCTCACCTCACCTGAGAGAGCTCCTGCGTGACGGCTTGGAGTTGCTGAACAAGCTCAAGGTCTCCGCCTCGGTCCATCTCCATATCCTCCACCTGGAGCTGCGTTAGAGTCGAAGTGATCTCCACCTCCCTCCTCCGCAAATCAGGAAGTATATCTCGACCCTACTTCCACAGTACCCGGAGAGTGCATGCCAACTTGTGGTTGAGGATTGAGGACGGCGAACCGTGAGACAGCCTCCCCCAAGTCCTCTCGACCACAGAGAAAGCCTCCTGGTACTGCAGCCAAGTGTCCTCGAACTTGTATCACGCTCTGCTACTCTAGAACCTGAGACAGACGTCTATCGAGAGAATCAAGCAGTGATCAGAAGCTACCCGGGGGAGGTGGTGCACGGCTGCACCGGGCAAAAGGTCCATCACCTCCGTATTGAGAAGAAACAGATCCAAGCGCTCTCAAATGCTCTGAGCTCCTTCCCTGTTATTATTCCACATGAAAGGTGAACCAATAAAGTCAGGTCGTGAAGATGGAATGTATCAAGGACCTCCTAGAAGTCCGTCTGAGCAGTCGCCACTCTGAATGCCATCCCGCCACATTTCTCTGCCTGAGAGAGACGCAGTTGATGTAACGATCCAATGTCGTTATTTTTCAAAATTAGGAGCCCGCTTCAGACATCAAAACTCCGGAGAATTTTTAATTAGGGCAAACAAAAATACCCTTAGATAAGAATAATTTTAAGATCAAAGTGCCCCTAGTTTGGGAGAAATCCGAATAACGGAAGTTCCCACTTTATTTTCTAAATTATTTAATTTCTAAAAAAAATAAAGAACATTGAAATATGTGTCATAATTCATCGATTTCAGTGTCGTTGCGTTAAGTATATTGTTTAAAGGTTGCTCGAGAAGTTTCATCAAATTCTGAGTGCCGGATTTATCGTGGTTAATTTCTGAAGTTTTCAAACTTCAGAAATTAATTAAAAATAAAATATTTGTCCGAATCAAAAAATTTCGGCGTGAGAGTGTTCGTCATGTCGTAACACACCTCGGTGCCAAGTTTCGTTGTATTTGAACGTCGAACGGAGGAAAATGTGAATAATTTAACTTTAAGTATTATTTGAATTTTTCTTATGGCAGACCAACCCTCCCTATCCCCTCCCCTATCTTCTTTATAAGACCTCCCTCAACCCTCCCCTTCATCTCCCACAACTTCCCTACCTGCCAGCCCCTCTCCTCCCTGCCAGCCAGCCTCCTCCCAGCCCATTCTCCCCTCCCTGCCAGCCAACCCAGCCACCCTCAGCCTCTCAGCCCACAGCAATAGCCCCCGTCCAGCCCAGCCTCCCCTCAGACTGCCGCAGCCCTCCCTCGGCCGGCCAACAACCAGCAAGCAACCGTCCGGCCACCCCATTCCGGCCAACAACCCACTCCGACCTCCCTCCGCTTTCCGGCAATCCTAATCCTAAAGGTAAGATGATAAGTTTAAAAGATAAAGAAAGGGGGAGAGAAAAGTGAAGAATTTTCTATGTTCTTTTAATTTATACCTACTTAATAGTCATTATTATGAAAATAATAAAGGATATAATATCGTCATTCACATTAATATGGTTTTCATTAATTAATAATGAAAATTATACATATGTTATAAAATGATTATAATTTCAGTTCAAGCATTTTCATTTTGACAGTCATTTTTGTTATATTCTTTCATTCTTAAATTATTATTATCATTAAAATAATGATAACAATAATATTGTATCAAATATGATTACTATCCTCAGCAACTTAATAAACGCTATAATAAATATTACTGTCATCACAATATCTTAAAATCAGACTTCAATCATAATAAGAAAACGAAAGAAGAACATAATCGAAATAAAAATAAATGTTACTCCTAAAAACATTGGCTAAAAGCTAATTAAAAATTGTTCAAAACCTAAATGCAGATTGAGCAAACTGTCACTTATCAGAACTGTTGAACTTTTGAATTTAAAGAACAAGGTACCAGATGTCTTTTATTATTTATGTTTAAATATGCTTTTTCTGCTCAGCATCGCACAAATTTGATAAAAGTGCTTTTTAAAGTCACAGAAAATGATATATGAATAAGTTTGGATAAGTGAGAAGCAAGGGTTCCATGTTGCTTTATACTTTTTGTCTGATCAGACAAAAAGCTAGGACGGAGTTATCCGATATCGGGAGTCCTAAGGAGCCTATACTGATAAGCCTTTGAGGGGGCAGGTATAGAGGGAAGTTGAGATATATAACACAAAAATGAACCCCCCTTTTTCTCGATTTTGTACTTGCCCAACAAAATTATATTTTGCCTCAGATATCAAGCGCTAAAATTCGGTATTTATTTTTGTGACTGCAATTATTTTTATGATAAGTTTCAAGTGCAATAGAAACAAGTTTGCAAGGATAAGTATGTACAGCTTTTATTTCCTGTCAAATATTGATTATTTTGCTTATTATTTAACATTTGTAAAGATGACATCTATCGGTACTTAGTTTCACAACTAGTTGGTATTCGAATG
This sequence comes from Gastrodia elata, assembly GCA_016760335.1. Classification (NCBI taxonomy): domain Eukaryota; kingdom Viridiplantae; phylum Streptophyta; class Magnoliopsida; order Asparagales; family Orchidaceae; genus Gastrodia; species Gastrodia elata. Next base: position 27,302,706 of record CM028674.1, on the reverse strand, counting down.
CCCGCACTTTTGAAACCTGCCCAGATCAGGAGTTCGTCCTTGAAGAAAGGTGCTAAGAACCAAGCAGTGCTGATACTGCTTCCTGCTGATCTTCTGCTTTCCTTTTTGACTATATATTTTTAAAAGTTTGTAACTTTTCTTTTATTTTAATTTTTGTATCCAAGAATTATGAATTAATGAATAAATAAGTTATATTTGATGTCTATATATTTGTCTCTTAAATCACTCAATATGATCCTGCGGCTGGAGGACTTGTTGCTTGTTGTTGTTATTATTGTTATTCCACAAGCAAACCGGTGCTGGATCTGCTCCCGCTGACCCGACACCGGGTCCTCATAGCTGAAGTCTCCACCAAGAACCAGCGAGCACCCCTCCACTCTGACTACTATGATCGTTTGCCAAAGCTCCCTCCTTGTGTGCAGATCAGTAGACGCATAGATGGCACCGAACTGAAAGCAGATTTCCGACCTCATAGTGATGGTAGCAAGGATCACCTGGCTGCAAGAAAGATGGATGTTGCACTGCAAAAAGCTAGTATGCCAAGCAAGAATGAGACCTCCCGAATGTCCCGCAGAAGGCTGGACCACAAAGCTCCAATGTCGCCCGAAGAGGCGGTCCGCATCTTGACGAGTGAAAGACTCCACGCGAGTCTCTAATAAAGCAATCAGTCCCCACTTGCACTCCGAGATGAGAGGCGGAAGATGGTGTCATGTCGTCGGCTTTCGCACATCGCAACAATTCAACGCAAGGATTACGTTCATCAAGACAGCAACAGGTGCTCTCGGCTTCTCGAACGTAGAGTCTGAGAAGGAAGAGTAGGTTGCAACACTGGCCCTGGTAAGTGGGCCTGAGGAATATGCGGTGTAGCACTCGACATGAGAGAAAGAGGAGGGAAGCTAGGCTGAGGGCGAGGTGGGCTCGGTGTGCGGTGCTGCAGCTGCGGGGTAGTGGGCGGAGGCTGTGTGGCAGCAGGTGGTTTCAACGGCTGATCCCCCTCCTCAATAGCGAGGACGTCAAAGCGAGAAGAGAAAATCAATGGGGCGGGCTGTGTAGGACACACCACTACAGCCGATGCCTGATCGGGAGGTGGTCGGCTCGGGTTCCGAGGAGGCTGTCGGGGTGAGGACGGCCGTCGGAGGCGGGAGCGGTCCTTGGGTCCCTCAAGGCCACTCTCGGTTGTGGGCGGCTAGAGATCGGTCGTCACCTCAGTTGCACCATGATCCATTGATTTGGATCCATAAATGGGGCACTGGGACCTACCCCGCCCGCGGGGGTAAGTTGTTTTGTGGAACATTGATCTTCGGTATGACCCGCCATTCCACAGTTCTTGCAAGAGATTATGATACCTTCATAAGACCAAATTGAGTGAACATACCTTGTTTACCCCGGATGGAAAAAGACGATAGCAATTTCTTTGAAAGATCCACCTCCATGCACACAAGTGCATATGCGAGCCGTGCATTGTGCAATGTCGGCTCATCGACAAGAAGAGGCTTGCCAATCATAGCAACCACGCAATTGAGATTACCTTTACTCCAAAGATTAAGTTGTTTTGACTCCAACATAAATGATATTTTGATCATACATTGTCATAGGAAATTCAATATAAGAGATGTTTTCTTCATGGCCAGTCATTCAAGGGTGTCAATAGATTTTGAGTTTCAGGGAAGTTGAGCCCAAGGTACATTAGTCAATTCATAATTCTAGCCTGAGTTGGACAAATAGCCTACAAGCTCAAACTTCTGCAATACTTAAGTGATGTTCATGACATCTTCCATTTATATTCTCTTCGCATGTGCCTACCTAAGCCGGCATTGAGGAAATGTTGAGGATATTGAGTTGCGGCCAACTTCATTTACGAGGTTGAGCTCGAGCAAAGTCTCATAATGATACCAACAAAACAGAGGAACAAATCCATCCCAACAGTGCGAGTTCAAATAAATAACTACCAAGTGGAAAATGTTACATGGGAGAAGATGGACATAAGGAGACTCTATTTGCATGTCTTTGCAAATGAGAAGATGGATATAGGGAGACTCTATTGCATCTCTTTGCAAAGACTAAGTGTGATGACCCATGTTAGGTTGGTGACAACCAAACTAACATCAGATGCATCTCTCTGCAGGATCATATTGACAGTGAAATAAAATAGCAGTTAAATAAATATCCAGAGCCATTCAAGTGTAAAGAACTAACATTCATTCAATTTAAAGTAAATAGCATTCAGAAGTTATTACATAACTATCATTATACAGAAAATAATTAACCCTTGAAGGGTCTAAAAATAATCATCTGAGTCTGAAAGTCCTAAAACCGAGTCATTAAAGAGAATTAAGGGTTTAGTTGCATAACTTTACAACAATTTTATGTAATTGACATAACAAACCTAGCTCTTTTTATATACACATATTTCTCGTGTACAAAGCCTATCCTCTAAATCTTTCATGGAGATTCATTTCAAAAACCATGAAACCCTAATTTTAATCAACCAATGATTCTAAGCATATACATTTACTTAACATATAGTCAATTCATCAATAAATCAAGCAGCAACACCCAAGTACCAGACATTTCATGCAATGCTCACCTATTTGCTTAAGAGAGCTCATCTAAATGGCACTTATACAACTGACAGCAACAAATGTTCTTAGGAATGTTGAATTCATCAATAAGCATCAACCACGGCCCATGCACAAATGGCGTGAGTTGATCTTGGGACATAAGAGCTTTGAATATGTTTAGGAAAATGCCTCTTTCCAGTTCTAACTATATTCCTGAACTCCCACAATTCAATTCATCTCCATTATAAAGGCGCCAAAAAAGTTCTTGATAAAAGTTCATGCAATTTCAAAAATTGGATCTACTATTTACGCCTGCTAGTTTGATTCTTACTTAGCCTAGCTTAAATTGGATAAGTTAAGCTAACCTAATTTGAAGCTAGGCAATTAAAGGAAATAAAGTTGAAATCTATTTGATTTAGACTTAAGCACATTGATTAATAATTAATATTAAAAATTTTAACATTTAATTATAATTGACAACTAAAATTCTGTATCGATTCATTAGTTTATCAATATTATAATTTGTGAAAAATATTTTCTTAAATTATAAGAGACATGTGTAGCTAACTAAAACAAGAGATGTTTGGTTCAAGTTAAGTCATTTTTAAGCAATATGTACAGTTGCATAGTTAAAATTATTTGGCAGCTAAGCTAAGTGAAATTTAAGTATGACTTGAGTTTGTTCTTGTGCAGATAAAGATTTAGTGAATTTCCTAAAAAATTATTTGAATCTAAAAATAGTTATAATAATAAATGTACGATATAACCTTAAGCTTATCTGAATCATTAATTATGATAAGAAAAAAAATACATGTCAATAATAAACAACCAGGCATACCTTCTCACTATATGTCATCAATGTGTCCCCACTTTTAATTATCTTCTTCCTTGATAACAGTTCTTCCAATCTCAAGCATAGTTGAACTTTTTCAAGGGCTTGTTCTAAAGCCTACAAACGCAAATAAAAACTCCAAACAGTGATCCCTTACATGCATTTAAGGATAGATAAGGTCATAATAAAGATGGATATAAAAGGAATTCATAAAGCAATTTTGTATTAATTGACTTCAGTAGTGTTCCATAGTCAGCAATTAATATGAAAACTTGTTAACAAAAACCAATTAGATTGAAGAAGGTTACAACTCAGTAGCAACACACTCATTTGGACATTCAAGATATCCAGTGCAATTTTTTTGTAATGTTCTTCTACAGATTGCCTGTCTATTATCAGGCATGCTAACCATCAGAGTCAGAAAATAAGTAAATTTTATAAGTCTATTCTTTGTATAAGCATATCTAACGCTTAACTTTTTACATAGTAAACAAGTACAATTTTTCTAGCAAATAAATTGCATTTAGACCTAAGAATTGTATTCTACTTTTCTCAAAGATGTGCCATATTGCAACAAAGAATAGACTTTGAAGATCACAGAAGTTATTCCGTGTACAGCAAATTAACTAACTTGAAGTTGTTGATTAGAAAGGAGGTTCAAGTTGTTTTGGATCACCCAAAGGAGTATAGTCACTATCAAGCATTTGGCAAAGGAATGGAGGGGCTGGACAGAGGTCTAGGCGGACAGATGCGCCCAACAGACAAAGCGCTAAACGCCCGTGAAGCAGTTTGAAGCCTGCGGCTTGGGCACCCAGGCCCTCGGAAATTCAGGACAATTTATGAGACCTATAAATATCTTTGTAGCTCATTTTAGAGTATCCCAACGAAATCTCAGCTATTGTGTATGTGAGAGCTTGGAGGCTATTGAAAAACTCCATAGCTGAGAGCTTGGAAGGGTTTGTAAACCCTAATTTATATTCTTTTCTCGTGGACATACAAGTTTCACCAACCACATAAATCCTTGTGTTGTACTTGTACTTGGATTGTTGTTTGCTTTTCTCTTATTATGTTCTTGTTTGGTTTTTGATCCTAAAAAATATAGTTAAAGGAGAAGCTTCATCGTTGTCGGTGGAGGAGACAACTTTCCACCAAATTGTGATGCATCCAACGAAAATTGATGTGGTCAAATTTGATGGCAAGAACAATTTTGGGATGTGGAGATGCGAGGTCATTGATGCACTTTGCGCATTGAACCTGGAGGACGTTATTGATGGCGAGGAAAAATTGAATAAGATATCGGAGAGGGGTTGAATCAAAATGAACAGCATCGCATGTTGCTTGATCTGAAATTGTTTGTCCCAAGATATAAATCATGTAATGATGACGAAAACGTCAACATGAAAATTGTTGAAGTTTCTTGAAGGCAAGTATCTAACAAAAAGCGTGGAGAATCGTCTCCACATGATGCGGCGTTTGTACATATTTCAAATGTAGCATGAAATTTCTATTGATAAACACCTTAATTAGTTCACCAAGTTATTGGCATTTAAGTTAAATCTGGATGAGACCGTGGAGGACGACGAGGGCACTGCTATTGTTGAACTTGTTGCCAGACGAGTTTAAGAACTTCACCATGACGCTTATTCATGGGAAGGATGCTCTAAAATATGAAGAAGTGATGACGGCCCTAATGAATTAATAATCCAGAAGTAGGGATAAGGAGTTAATGAAATCAGAGATGGTAGAGACTTTGACCCTGCATTTGAGAAAATCAGGAAAAAAAAGCAATGGCCAAAGAAGAACTTTTGGGATGCTCAAAAAAGAAGCAAGTCTAGGGGACAAAGCATTGGGCGCAATTAGTGTGCATTTTGTATGGAAAATGGGCATTGGAAGAAAGATTGTCTCGTTGAAAGAAAAACAACGTGCTAATGGATCTTCAGATGCAAAGGCCAGCGTAACTCAAAATGTGGTGGAGGAATCAGACTCAAAGGTCTTTCTTGTTATAATTTCTATGGATTTGCTAGCAGATAGTTTCGGTTGGATTATGGGCACAAATGCGATGTACCACATTTGCTCACAGAAAGACTGTTTGTTCGTACAGCGAAACGAACAATGGTGTAGTATGGGGAATAATGTCACAGGCCAGATTCTTGGTGTTGGCAGTGTGTTGATCAAGGCACATGCAAGAACTGTGCAGGCATTCAAAAAAGTCAAGCATGTGACTAAGATCAAGAAAAATTTGTTGTCTGTTAGGGCCTTAGAAGATAAGGGCTTTAAGGTAGTGATTGAGAAAAAAGTTCTGAAGTTAGTAAAGATGCTATGACTAATCTACATGGAGTCATATAGTAAAACATCTACTATCTTCAAGGGAGCACAGTGACATGATCAGTAGCAGTGGCAACAACTCTGATGATGTGAGGCTGGCACATGCTGGAGAGTTTTCTCTTAGAGCATTGCAAGAGGATGAACTCATTGAAGGTATAAATTATTGCAAATTATCTTTCTGTGAACATTGTATTTTTTGCAAGAAGATATGCAAATCCTTTGGTGTTGACCTCCACAACACCAAAGACATGCTTGAATATATACACATAGATGTTTGAGGACCAACAAAAAATGACATCATTCAGTGGTCAGAGATATTTTGTCTCTTTCATAGAAGATTACTTTAGATATGTATGGGTGTACACCATAAAAAGTAAAGCCATTGTACTAGAAATATTTAAAAATTGGAAGAAGTGTGCGGAGAACCAAACTGGCAAACGAATCAAAAAGATTCAGTCATATAATGGCGAAGCGTACACTTTTGATTCTTTTGTGCAAGAGTGCCAGAATCTGAGATTGAGCATCATTTCATAGTGAGAAAGAGACCACAACAAAACAAGATAGTAGAGCAAATGAACCGAACCTTGGTGGAAAAAGTTCGATGTATGTTGTCCAATGCTAGGTTGAAGAGAGCTTATTGAGCAAGGCCTAGACTATGCCTACTATTTGGTGAGCCGTTTGCCCTCTGTTGCAATCAGCAAAAAGACTACAATAGAATTGTGGTCTGGACAACCTGCTACAGATTACTAAACTGAAGATCTTTGGGAGCCCGGCTTACTATCATCTGAAGAAGGATAAGCCGGCTAGCAAAGCAATTTTGTTGGTTTTGACGCAAAATAAAGGTCTACAGATTGTATGATCTCGTAGACGGGAAGATAGTAATTAGCATATATGTCATGTTTGATGAGTATTTCTTATTGAGGCACAGAAGTTCCCATGATGTAGACATTAAAGCGATTCCTACAAGCAGACAGAAAGTGGAGTTTGATGTAGGCCAATTGTTCCACAGTATTCTTCCCATCACAATACAGTTATTGAAGATACTTCTACAAATGATGACCACATTGGTGATGGGGAAGAAGATGATGACACTGTTGGTGAAGCTCCTGCTTATGAGTCAATTGTAAGAAACATAACCCGATGATAGACAGCCTAAAGACAGGTTTGGCTAAAGGACTACGCCACTTATGCTTTGTCAGTGTTAGATGATGAGATTCCCTCTCCGTACAAGGAAGTAGTGATGGGTTCAAAGAAAAACTTATGGAATAAAGCCATGGATGAAGAGTTTGAATCTCTTCATAAAAATGATGTGTGGGGGTAGGAAAAGTTCCCTCCAGGTAGAAAGGTGATTTGGTGCAAAGTGGTGTATGCAAAAAAGGAAAGATCTCTTGGAGGTGATGTGAGATACAAAGCTAGACTAGTACAAAAGACTTTGCTTAAGAAGAAGGATTGACTATGATTTGGTGTTTTCCCCAGTTGTCAAGTACTCATCGATCAGTGTGATTCTAGCTTTTGTAGTACAGTTTGATCTATTATTGAAGTAGCTCGATGTTGAAACAGCATTCTTACATGAAGAACAAAAAGATGAGAAATATGGTGCAGCCCCCAGAGTACATTGAGGTAGGAAAAGATTACTTTGCAAACTAAACAAGTCTCTTTATAGCCTAAAGCAATCACCTATACAGTGGTATAAAAAATATGATCAGTTCATACATAAAAAGAAGTATATTATAAGCCAGTTTGACCACTGCGTGTATTTCAAAATGTTACCACAAGGTAACTTCATTTACCTACACATGTACGTTAATGACATGGCGGCCACTTCAAATCAGTTTGAGATTGACCACATGAAGGAATAGTTACCGAAGAATTTTTAGATGAAAGAGTTGAAGGAAGAAAAGAAAATCCTTGGGATGAAGATCTGTAAGGACATAATGGCAAGAAAGCTTTGGTTTACCCAAAAGGTGTATTTGGAGAAGGTGCTGAAAAGTCGGTAAATATTTCTTTGGCACTTTCGCTTATCTGCAAATTATTGCCTTAAGACAGATTTCGAATAGGATGAAATGCACTCAGTGCCCTATGCTAATGTTGTATGTAACTTGATGTATATCATGGTTTGCACTAGACCATATTTGGCACAAGCAGTTGAAGTTATGAGCATATACTATGGGCATATTTCAATATTTGAATAGTATAATGGGTGTTGGTTTATTGTTCAAAAGCAGCCATCGATAACAGACCTTTGTGTTGGATATATGAATTCTGACTATGCAGGAGATTTGAATCGAAGACGATCGACAACAAGTTATGTGTTCACTTTGTCAGGAGGTCCGGTTGGATGGAGATCTACACTACAACCTAAGGTTGCCCTATCTCCAAGAAAAGCAGAATGCATGGCAGTCACAAAAGCAATCAAGGATGTTATATGAATGAAATACTTGCTGGAAGATTTAGGTGTGAAGCAAGAGAAGGTAGTAATCTATTGTGATAGCCAAAGTGTTATATTCTTGGCTACAAACCCTGTTTGTCATGCTCACACAAAGCACATAGAAGTGTGATACCACTTCGTTCAGGATATCAGAAATGATGTAGAGATTTTGTTGGAGAAGGTTGATACAAAAGACAACCCAATGAATATGCTTACCAAAATGCTTACAGTTCAGTAATTCACCCACTACAAGAGTCTGGTGAATACGGAGAAGCTTCACTAAGGCTTCTCATTTGGCAAAACTATGCGCCGCTTGATTCGTTAAGGAGGAGAATAAGTAGGCAACCATGTTGGTGCAGCTGCTACTCTTGGGAGCATGTTTGCTATCAGCTCTCATATGCCCCATATGAGATCTAATGTGAAGAATTATTGATTTGAAAGGAGGTTGAAGCTGTTTTGGATCACCCAAAGGAGTATGGGCATTGTCAGGAATTTGGCAAAAGAGCGGCAGGGAGCACCAGGCGCCCAACAAACAAAGCACCAATCGCCCAGGTTCCCATGAAGCAGTTCCAAATCCGCAGCTTGGGCGCCCAGCAAACAGAGGGGCAGGTGCCTACGATATTAAATACCTTTGTAGATCATATTAAGGCATGCCAACAAAATTACAGCTATTGTGTATGTGAGGGCTTGAAGGTTGCTGAAAAATTCCATTGCTGGAGAGCTTGGGAATAGTTTGTGAAACCCTAATATGTATTTTTCTCTCTGAATAGTGAAATTTCTCCACTTCTCTCCCCGAAAATGTATGTATTTATGCCGAACCACATAAATCCTTATGTTATTCTTGTACTTGAATTGTTGGTGTGATTTTCTGTAATGACCCTAGATCATTATTAGGGAAAGCGTTAACCTCCCCGCTAAATCTTGTTGTTCATTAAATACCCGCTAATGTTCAATTTGTGTTTATTACACACGAAATTTCTGTTTTTCACATGTAAGTCTAAGTGCAACATTTTTCAAAGATTGAATGATAAGATAATATTAAGGTAGCTTGTGAACATCAATGTATTCCAAATCCATTTGAAGTCTCTAACTATATGATCTGCCAACTTAATTACTTAAAGAATCAAGCTTAACTTTTAAATTATTGAGACTTTTGTACTTAATATCACCGATACATGTACCTTTAGCCATATTTAGTTATGCAAAATAATTGGGGTTATATGAAATGAAGGTAAGTCTGAAGTATGAATTAGATAGCTTCAATAATTATGTGACCAAATTAAATCAGGTTGCTGTGATGCGAAGAAGAATTGGTAAGGACTTAAAAGAGGCTTAAAAATAACAAGAAAAGAATTGAACAGTAGAAGCAGACACCTATAGAGTTATTAAAATCAAACAAATGTTAATATAAGTTTTAGATTGAGGAGGACATCCATAAGTAACAAGTTATTTAAAGTTATTAGATGCAGCAATGTTTCATACATTAGATCTCGATAGAGTAGCCTATGTTTTTAACTATAATAAAATTAGTGTTGCAGATTTTTTGTTGGATTGAGAATATCATTAGAGCAGCTAGGACAAAAGGGTTTTAGAGGCGCATGGGCTGTTTTTTTGTAGTTGTTTGTGTGCTGCATAACAGGCTAATTAGGACGTATGATAAGATTGCTTTGTGGCTGCTATTCAAAAGCAGTTGGGAGTTGGTTTGAGAATTACAATGGCTGACATTCGATGTCATCTAAGCCGCTGTTTGGGGGTTACACTGAGCAGCCATTTGGGGAAACATAAAGACAGTAATCCCAAATTAGTGGTTGTTTAGAGATTTATTTTGTGCTGAAAATGCCCTCTAATTTGAGCAAGATTTAATGGCCATTTCTGGGCTTAAACCTCTCTATTTTAGAGTAAAATAAAGTTATTCATGTGCGTAATTGGAACTGAATCTGAGATTATTCTTGGAGTTAGTTTATGTCATTAATAGGGAATATAAATAAATGCACTGATAAGGATATACTTTAATATCTCAAGAGAGCTATTTGTATGTTGATTTAAAACATAATTTTGCTAGAGGGTTCGAAAAATCAAGTTAAAGAATAGTAAAACAAACCTTATATAGAAAACCTATGAAAAAGCTTAAAATGCATAGGTAGTTAATTCTAAATTATACATAGTACTTATTAAATATATAAAACTTAGTTTTGAAATCATAAGAGATGTTTTGATAATGCAAATCATTGCATTCAATGACTAACAAGATTATGAATATAATTTTTTGCAGATACACCAACTTTGTGAGTACTATTCAGCATACTCAAATACCAAAGAACCTAGATATTACGTTTTGCACTTAATTGCTTTATTTGTTGCTTTAGCATCTCTTTGAGCTTTATCCATATTGATGTTGAATGAAATATTTATTTACTGCCAAAATAATATCATAGAACCAAATATATTTATTATATCTTGTGAATGTTTGCAATAGTTTTGAAATAGTAGCTAAATTACGTTATGTACAAAGCTAATCCATCGAGAGTTATAAGAGTGGTATCTGAGGTCTTTGAGGGGGCCTAGGTGATAAACAGCTTTATTGAACCCAACCTCAAGGTTCTAAATTTGTCCAACATAAATGCTAACATTGCTTCATGACATCAAAACATACTTATGAATGTTCTCATATGATGATTTATTTTATGAAAATTGCATGTGACATAATTATAATATTCTTATGTCATCCAAATTTCCTACAAATTTTATCACTTATGTCCTTTATATATTGCACACTGCACTCGAAATTTGAAAAAATATAACACTTAATATCCATAGCACTAAAAATTATCTCTAATTACTGAGAATTCAAATCCCGACATTGTATTTATATGATGCCAGATCAGGTACAATTGAAGGAGACTGCGCAGACTTGACGATAAGGCATACGAGGAGGAAATCACTATTCAAAATTTAAAGAAAAGACATTAAATTTTATTTCATTTTATGTCTAAGTATGTGGCAATGATTATAGTTTTAAACTACAAGTTTGTGGACAGTATTATTTTGAATGATTTCTTATATTAAATTGAATGAAAGATTATTAAGTTGCAACTTGTTTAGCTCTAGATGTTTAATTATTGTATCAAATGCTATTTTACCTGGCTGTTCAATAGGATCCTGCAAGAATAAATCTAATGTTGGCTTAATTTTAGTAACCCAATTGGATCCTGCAAGACTAAATTCTTATGTCTTATCCAAATTTCCTACAAATTTTATCACTTGTCCTTTATATATTGCACACTGCACTCGAAATTTGAAAAAATATAACACTTAATATCCATAGCACTAAAAATTATCTCTAATTACTGAGAATTCAAATCCCGACATTGTATTTATATGATGCCAGATCAGGTACAATTGAAGGAGACTGCGCAGACTTGACGATAAGGCATACGAGGAGGAAATCACTATTCAAAATTTAAAGAAAAGACATTAAATTTTATTTCATTTTATGTCTAAGTATGTGGCAATGATTATTGTTTCAAACTACAAGTTTGTGGACAATACTATTTTGAATGATTTCTTATATTAAATTGAATGAAAGATTATTAAGTTGCAACTTGTTTGGCTCTAAATGTTTATTTATTGTATCAAATGCTATTTTACCTGGCTGTTCAATAGGATCCTGCAATAATAAATCTAATGTTGGCTTAATTTTAGTAACCCAACATCGGGTTATTACATTGTCTCTTGTTTTGTTCTTGTTTAGTTTTAGATCCTAATAGAAAGTGATCGGTTATTAGTTTGAATTTGGCCTTGGAATGATAACCCAACTTGGACTTTTTCCTTGGGGGAACCGAAAGATAAGGTTGGCCTTGGCCTTGAAATATTAGATTTAATAAATCTAATGTTGGTCTTGGACTTTTTCCTTGGGGGAACCGAAAGATAAGGTTCAATCGAACCTTAAACAGTATGCGGAGGAGTTTTATTCGTTGTGCAAAGAAAGCCTCGATTTGTTTCTTTGCCTGCTGACAGAAGTGTGATAAATTTTGAGAGGTTGATTCAATTCAAGAGTTAAAGGATATCTTATCGGATACAGAGGTATTGTCTGATTCCTTGCTAGGAATAAGAGGAAAAAAAGTAGTAGAAAATCGCTATAGGTTTCAAATAGAACAAAAATGGGAAAATTTGTTCCTCTAGGGCAGACATTCAGCAATTGCTGAGGTTTCTTTTTTGAGATTTTGTTTGGAGTTTAGGTACCATTTTGCATTTTGTTTTCCTTTAGTTTTGTTTTTTTTCTTTTCTTTTTTTTTTGTTTCATGTTTGAGGACAACTCATTTCTATTGTACATCTATCATTTTTAATTTATAAAATGCAAAAGGTTAATTATATATATATATATATTATAATAATAAGCATTTTGAGTTTGGTGGGTTCATATTTCTATTATTAAAACAAATTGATGAATAGTCTAAAAATTTGATGAATGGAAAAAGCACATAAAAACAAGCCATTGATAATTGGTAATATTTACAACCAAAAGTATAATAAATAGAAATGTCTTATTTACAATCATAATATTTTATTTTAAAAACAAGTCATTGATATATGTTATATAGAATATGTTGACATGGAGACTAAGTATAATGCCTTGCCAAAAAAAGCCATATCTTTCATAATTTTCATATTATTGTTGAAACACCAACATCCTTAAATCATTCATGGCTCAGCATTTAATATAACTTCAAAATAGATAATCTAAGATTATTTTTAAAATGTTATTTTCATAATTATGGTTTGAAACTATAACAAATGTTTGATTTAATTTTTGCTATTAATTAAATATAAATTTTTATTAATGGTGATCATTTCTTTCTTGAGATTAACTATGAAAATTGAGATATCTGAATGATTTATGTATATAATATCAATTCATAAATATTCTTGTCCCATAAAATTCTTTTCAAACAAGGATTGTGATAATTTACTATAATAATAAAAGTCAAGTTGTGTAAATTCATCTCACTGGCATGACTTACCACACAATTATGAATATTATTATTACTATTATTTTTATAGTAAATTATCACAATATGTGTTTAAGAAAATTAGTGGAATTATAACATCTATGAAATAAACACTATGCTAAAATAATCTATCACGTATATCAATTTTCAAGATTAAACTCATTATGATTTGATCCATCAATATAAATAACTACAGCTTAATGAATAGCAAGAAATCAAATCAAACAATAACATTGTCCCAATACCAATATTACTGAAAAAATAGCAATATAAAAGAAAATTTTAGATGACTGTATTGAAGTATATTCATGCAGAGTAACATGAATTATCCACAAGGCATTATACTTTGCGTTCCAACTAACTCTATATAATACAATGCAAATAAAAATAAATACATTAAATGATTTAATATAAGATAATTATTTGCTAATAAAAATTTAAGTGATCAGGCACATAATATCGAAACAGTTTTATTTTAATGTTCTTTGGTATAAGGAAGCCGATAAATTCTAATTAAATATTTTCTAACAACTAATTTGCATCGAATATTCTGTAAAAATTCAAACAGAATGATCATTTAATTAAGCTAAAATTATGATAATTAATTTAAAAGAAAATTCTAGATGACTGCATTGAAGTATATTCATGCAGAGTAACACGTGATTTGAGATGAAGACATATACAAGAAAACACAAAAATAACAAGACATTGCTTTTTCCTCAACAAGGCACTATACTTTGCCTCCGTGCCAACTTATTCTATATAATACAGTGCAAATAAAAATTAAATGCAATAAATATGATTTAATGTAACATGATTATTTACTAATAAGAATTTAAGTGATCATTCAAATAATATCGAAACAGTTTTATTTTAATGTTCTTTGGTATAAGGTAGTTGACAAATCCTAATTAAATATTTTAGGTGGTTTATAATAATTATTTTGCATGACTACTCTATAAAAATTCAAACAGAAATGATCATTGAATCAAGCTAAAATTATGATAATTAATTTAATATAGGCAAATAGATATTATAAGATCTGTATATTGATATTAATAAAGTTTAATAATTAATTTATTTTTAATTTGGACACCACTTCGATTGCAGCAAAAGGTCATTTTAAATGAAGTAAATATTAAAGAATAAATATTTTTGCTGAATTTTTTATTTGCAAAAAAGACAATTTAATTAAGATGCAACAATATGGAGTCTAATGTTGCATTATTTTTTTTGGTAAATTGTATTTTTTATGTGTTCATTTATGTACAAACCCTACAAATTGTAAGTTTATCTATAAGTTGTCTGCCATTCAAATCTCCCTCTGTTTCTCTCTACTCATCAATCCCCCCTTTCCTAAGTACTTTCCCACCCATTGTAACTGCCACTCATTGTAACTGCCGCCACCGCCGACTAGCAATTAATCGCCAATCCACCAGATTCCTAGGCCAACTGTCCAACAAGTCCTTTCTATTCCACCTCTGCCTTTCATCTCTATTTTTCCTTGTACATATAAAATGCATGGATATAACTTCTATTAAAAACTAAATAAAAAATATATGTATACATATTATTCACTATAAATTTGCAAATATATATAATTTAAAAATTACAATAACATAATTATATATTAAAATAGTAACAAATAGAAATAAACCATTATATTTATATAATATTTAATTAATTAAGATATGTTGAGATAGAATTATAAACTATTCTTAAAAATAGAACAATAATTGATATCAGGCTATGAGTAATAATAAAGTTTTCCAAATCAGTTAAATAACAACTCTAAGTCTTAGTCCCACTAGGTGTGATCGACTACATGAATTCATTGTTTCCATTGGGCACAATTCAAAATAGTCCTTCCTAAAGTTCAAATAAAGATTCTTTTGAAATAATTTCTTCTCATGTCTTTTTTGGTCTTCGTCTTCCACTTTTAATTCAGGGAAAATACATACTCAATTTTTCTACATGGGCATCGAACGGTCTACACTTAATATGCCTAAACCTTCTAAAAAGGCATTCTCTCATCTTGGCCACTCTTTGACTCCAACCATGCTATCAATAAACTAATTTCTCATTATATCCTTTTCGAGTATACCAGCTCATCAATGCTAGTATCCTTATCTTTGTAACACTTATTTTATTAATAAGTTTCTTTTTTGTTGGCCAACATTCAGCCCCATTCCAGTAGTATAGCTTCTCTATAGCATCTTTAATGTTTTAGTGCAGTTTTTTTATTGCATATCACTCCAAAAGCATTCCTTCATTTTCTCCAACCAGCTTGGGCACTATTAATCACATTGCACTCTATTTCACCATTATTTTGAATAATTGAAACAAGGTATTCAAATGTCTCACTCTTCTTAATCACATGGTCCTCAATAGTTATACCCTCGATATTATAGCTTCTATTACGACCAACTTACACTTCAAATATTATATTTTAGATATACTAATACGAAAATCTTTAGATTCTAAAATAGTCATCCATAACTCGAGTTTTGTGTTAACTCCATCCCTAATCTTATCAACTAGCAAAATGTCATATGTAAATAATACGCACCAAGGAGCCTTCTCTTGAATGTATTTAGTAAGAGCAATCACAATTATAGCAAAAAGGTAAGGGTTGAGGATGAAACCTTGATGTAGCCATTAGCTACTGGAAAAGCATAAAATAAGCCACCTTGTGATCCAACACATGTTACAAGCCCATTATACATACCTTTAATAACATCAATATATGTCACATTCTTTTTCTCTCCAAAACTCTCCAAGAAAACTTCTCTTTGTACTCTATCATAAGCCTCTTTAAGATTAATAAAGATTAAAAGATCTTTTCTTTCTTTAAATTTCTCCACTAACCTTTATTTAGATATACGACTTCCATGGTAGATCTACCTAACATTAAGCCAAATTATCTTTATGAAATATAAGTATCTCTCCATAGGTTGCATTCAATTACTCTCTTAAATTTTTCATATATAGCTCAACAATTTCATTCCCCTATAATTTGCACCATCTACAGCATTATGTTTATTCGTATAAATATGTACAACAATACTCCACTTATTTGGCCTCTTTTTAATCTTTAAAACAACACTATATAACTTCATAAGTTGAGAAATTCCTTCCTCACTAAAATATTTCCACACATCAATAGAAATATCATTAAATCCTACTGCTTTTCCAATGTTCACTTTCTTAAAATATTTCAAATATCAATTTTACTAAGCTGTCGAATGAAGATGTAATTAATATTACTTTATAGCCATTAAACTCACTAGTATAAATTGTGT
Organism: Gastrodia elata; assembly: GCA_016760335.1. Lineage (NCBI taxonomy): Eukaryota > Viridiplantae > Streptophyta > Magnoliopsida > Asparagales > Orchidaceae > Gastrodia > Gastrodia elata. Next base: position 27,286,249 of record CM028674.1, on the reverse strand, counting down.
TGGTGCAACCTTCATTAAAAAACTTAGTAGAGTAATATGTCTATCTATATTGAATTTTTTCACTTTTAAACAAGATGCTTTTATTATTTTTGATATATTTTGCTTGATTTATCTCTTTCAGTCTCCTTAGCTAACTTATATATATATATATATATACACATATTTATCCCTGAATAATTTCTAAATTAGTATTTAAATCCTTGAATGCACCAATCTTGGCATTACAAATATTCATGATAAACTACTTTATAATTTTCCAATTCTCTTCATTCTTATGTTTAAATCACACTTTATTGTATATATTTTTCTCTTTAATATTTACTTGAATATCTTGTTTTCACCACTCTCTCCCTTTGATTCACCAAAGATAGTTTTAGCTTCATTGTGAATACAGCAATAGCTAAATTCTACATAAATTTAGGTTCGTCTTCAAAATTCCATTATCAAAGTTACAAAACTTCACTTCTAAAATAGCTATATTACCTATCTTTAAGAATCCACTATTTAATTTAATTGCATATTTAAGATTTAGTATTATTTTTATTACTCCTTATTTATAAATCTAAAACTAATAATCAACATTGAGTCATCAAACAGTTACTTTGAATAATCTTACAATCCTTGCAATATAAATAAATTCTTTTCTTCGAAAGAAAAAAATCAATTTGACTTTTTGAAGTACAATTTTTATAAGTCATAATATACTTTTCTTTCTTAAAATAAATTAGCAATTATAAAATTATAAACTAAAGCAAACTCTAAAATCATTTTCCTTCTTCATTAATCACTCTAGAACAAAACCCACCATGAATACTATAAAATTCTTTAGTCACCCTTCTAATATATTCATTTAAATCTTCTCTTATAAATAACATCTCTTCTAAGGATATTCTATGAGTCAAGTTTTTTAAATCATGCCAAAAAAAATTTCTTGCTTATATTTAATCATATTTAAGGGACATAAATATTAACAATATTAAAAAAATTCCATTCATTGCAATCTTTAAGAATATAATTCTATATCCCAACATATTAACTTCTACATTTTTCTATCTGTCAAACTCTTATCTAAGATGATACACATCATTCCTATGATAACTCTTATCTAGTATCAAAGTTTAAAACTTAAATTGTCAATTTTAAATAATAAAAATAATAACAAACATTTAATAATAAATAGATATATAAAACCTAAATACATATCTATAAATCATATTAAGAAATTACATTATAAAAAATAAATTATTTTATATAAATATATATACATATATATATGCATACCAATATAGGTACATATATAAAGAAATGACATAAAAATAGAAAATTATAATAATAAAATTTTTAAAATTTAAAATACTAAAAAAAGTAAATACTAGTATTTATTAAATAATATAACAATAAGTATAAATTAAATAGCTATGCATAATAAATAAATATTTATTTTCTACCTAGTATGGTCATTTTAAGAAACTTATTCTCTTATCAAAAATATTCAAAGACTAAATATATTCAAAACAATGGTATAGCATGTACATACCAACCTGCCATCCTTTGGATTTTATCTTCCACACTTTGAGATCAATGTCTAGCCAATCATTCGAAGAATAAGGGCTCAATAAATTACAAATGTGAAGCAGACAAGGAGTAATTGTTGGGGCATAAAGGCTCAGAAAAGATGAAATATTACCAAAGAATCATTCGTAACATTCCTCTAAAAGAAAAAGATGAGAAGAATAAATCAAGTTTACATTGAAATGAGAAGAAAGATTTCAAAACTATAAGAAATTAAAAAATAACAGCAAGGCATCTTTTGTAGCGCAACACTTCTATGGAAGGAGATCATTAAATAAGTCATCATTTAAGAACAAATTCATGGGGTGCGGCCTGGTATGGAATACATCAAATTGAAGCAGCATTTTGTGTATTTAAGAGCAGCATTTTTGCATTTCTGATTTGACTCTCCCCACATAAAACAAGGTAGCTGTTAAAGCAAATAGATTGTGTCAACTTAGGTATCCAAAAGAGGTTAATGACAAGTTAGTTAAGATAATGGGATATAGTTGTCAAGTCTCCTAGAGCTTTAAGGAAGATTATCAAGATATATGCCAGCATTTGATCATTATAGATGATCAAATCTTAAAATTTACAACAAACTATTGGTTTTTGAACAGAAAGACCATTAACTATAAACCTTAATAGTGACTTCTCCATCAGTTCGTACTTTTGGCTTAGTTAGGCATGCTAAGTGACCTAACATGTTCTTCCTCCAGACTAAATTATTCTCCTCTCACCAATTCAAGTTATCAACATCTCTATAACTTCACTGTCCTATTTTGGTCATCAATGAAGAATCAATGTTAATTTTACTTATTAGTTGCACTTGAGAACAATATTCACTTAAGAAATTCTATAGAGCATAAATTCTTCAATGCATATCTAGTGACATTTCAAATTCTCATATTCTTACACAACCAAAGATTTAGAGGAAGAAGAAACCCAAGAATTACATACAGAAATCCACAAGAGTACCAATGAATTCTAACAAGTAGAAGTAGAAAAAAGGATTTATATAGAATATTAGAAACAATGTCATATAGAGGGCATGGTATGAAGTTAAGAGCATAGATTATTATTACCTCAATTGTAGTTGAATATTTTTCCATAGATGTTTTTTGGACCATTTTATTAGTAAAGACCTTTTGCCCTTCCATGCCATAGATCCTTTGCCATAGGATGGAAGCTTCTGTATCTATTCTGAAAGCAAGGATGGTAAAGCATCAGACCAAGAGGAATGTACATATTGAAACTGTCCTAGTGTTGCCATAATTTACCATCTGGTGAAACCGCATCAGTTATTTTATAAAAATAATTCAAAAAATTACAAATGATGCTTTTAAAAAATGAAAAAGCATCAACTAATGTTTAATTAAACAGGGAAGTTGAATGGTTTTAAGTCTTTCATTCATTGAAATTAATGGTTTGAGTAAAACACTCACAAGAGAAATTCGAGGACAAAAAAAAAAAAGCAAAATTTTCCTTTTACAAATTAACTTTTCTATGTCTACATTCACATATAGAATATATTTCTAAGAATACTTGGGTAAGATTCATTCTTCAAAGAAAAAAAATTTTAGCATCAGCAATTATAATTCTGACACCTCCACTTAGCACTACCATTACCACTACAAATTTTTAATGCCATAATTTTATGTAAAACCTATGGGGGACCTTCGCCCAGGCAATCCACAGAGGTTAATTTAAACATTAAAAGCATCAATTTCTTCAAGCGATTGTTTTTTAAGCATGTGAGCCTCAGAACCTTTATTTTGTTTTATACACCCTCAAAGGACAGCTAAAATAATGATAAAACAGCATATGCTTTGCTAGATGTATGGTACACTAACTATTGAAAAAAGAGCACATATTATTTTATGAAATCTTTCCAGAAATTATTTATACAGCATATTCTGCATCATTGATCAGCAAACACGTTTGAAGATATACCACCTGAAGATGCTCTCTCCTATTGTAATTTTGCAGATATTCAAATCACACCACCCAATTGAGTCCTAATGATCCTTATAAAACTTTTTGAATTTTATAGCTAACTGATCTCATTTTATGAGCATTATCTTCATTTGCAATCAACTATTGAAACATCAGAAACGTTGTCAGATGCCACATTTTCTCACTTAAGGAACTTTTAATTAAAAGGTTTGAAGTAGTTACCCAAAGAAGTGATCACAGAGTTTAACGTATAAACTACTCTATAGATATTCCAAATAGCTGCACCAAAGAATACTCCCAATAGCTACTTCCCAACGAAGCCTCATTGTAAAGAATAGTCTAGAGCCTCCTGATGAGCCTTCATCAGGCTTTCATCAAGTCATAAACGATCAGATGTTGAGCTGATTCAAATCTACTTAGAATCATCTCTAAATCTTTTGATTTCCAACTAGATCCCAAACTTAATTTGATCATATGATGTTTAATTAAATAGCAATTTGATCAACCATGGCTCATTAACCTTTTTGAGCAAAAATAGGTTCAATCGTATTTAAACAATTTCTTATTTTATAGTGTATATATATATATATATAGAAAATTATCAAAATAGTCCCTTGACTTTTGCAACATGTTTAAAATAGACCTTGACTCTTGTAAATTAATTTTTCATCTCCCCATCCCTTTGCTGTTAAATTTGTGTTTTTCAGGTTGAATCGGCCGCTAGAATCCAGCGGCCTATTCTGACTGCTGAAATCGATCGCTGGAATAGTCTGCTAGAATCCAACGGCCGATTACGACAACCGGAATCGGCCGCTTGCAGCCGGAGCTGGCCCCTTGCAGCCTTTGTCCCTGAATTCCAATGGGTGATTCTGGCTGAAAAATACAAATTTGACGGAAAGGGGAGGGGGAGTTAACGGCAGGGACCAAAAAAATACTTAAACAAAAGTCAAATGACCAAGAAATATATTTACAAGAGATAAAAACTATTTTAAATATTTTGTAAAAGTCAAGGGACCAATTTGATAATTCTCACTCTCTCTCTCTCTCTCTCTCTATATATATATATATATGCATATATATATATTAATTTTTTTAAACAAAAACGCACAACCAGTTTGAAATAACAGGTATATGAAAAAAAAAATTAAAATTAATGCTAAATAGATCTAAGTCAATTATGAGAATAGAAAACCAAAGTTAGGCCATCAGTAGGTAAATTTGTAGCTTTCAATCAAGTTATATAGGATGGTGAGTACCTGTAACGACCCAATGTCGTTACTTTTCAAATTAGGTCAAAACCCGCCTAAGGCATCAGGACCTCGGGAAATTTTAAATTAGGGCAAACAAAAATACCCTTAGATAAGAATTATTTTTAAGATCAAAGTGCCATAGTTTGGGAGAAATCCGAATAACGGAAGATCCCGCTTTATTTTCAGAATTATTTAAATCCTAAAAATCAAAACATTGAAATACGTGTCGAAATTCACTGATTTCAGTGTCGTTGTGTTAAGTATATTATTTAAAGGCTGCTCGTGAAGTTTCATGAAATTCTGAGCGCCTGATTTATTGTGGTTAATTTCTGAAGTTTTCGAACTTCAAAAATTATTTAAAAATAAAATATTTGTCCGAATCAAAAATTTTCGGCACGAGAGTGTTCGTCATGTCGTAACACACCTCGGTGTCAAGTTTCGTTATTTTTGGACTTCAAACGGCAGAAAAATGTGAATAATTTACCTTCAAGTAATATTAATTTTTTTAAGGAAAATTAATGTTGCCTTTTGCTTTGTGCGAATTTCCCCCCCTCCCCCGATTCCGCTCGCCTGCACGCGCGGATGGTTCCGCGCCAGGAACCTTTCCTACGCCGTTTGGCGCAGGAATGGTCCGCCAAATGGCCGACCAGCTCCCCCTCTCCCCCTTCCCTCCCCTCCCCTCTATTTAAACCCACCCCTTCCTCCTTCCTAACCCACAGCAGCCCCCCTTCCTGCAGCCCCTCCTCCCCCTCTTGCAGCCGCTCCTCCCCCTCACAGCAGCCCCCTTCCCCGGCAGCCGCCCCTCAACAGCCCCCGGCCAGCCCTCCAGCGGCAGCCAGCCACCCGGCAGCCCTCTCCGGTCGCTGCCAGCTTGCTGCAGCCCCCGGCCAGCCGTCCGGCTGCCCCGCTCCGGCCTCCCTCCGCTTTCCGCCAATCATAATCCTAAACGTAAATTGATAAATTTAAAATACAGAAAAAGGAGGAGAGAAAAGAGGAGAAATTTCTAAGTTCTTTTAATTTATACATACTTAATAATTATTATTATGAAAATAATGATGATATGATAACGTCATCACATTAATATAGTTCTCATTAATTAATAATGAAAACTATACATATGTTATAAAATGACTATAATTTCAATTTAAGTATTTTCATTTTAACAATCATTTTTTGTTATGTTCTTTCATTCTTATATTATTATTGTTATCATTAAAATAATGATAACAATAATATTGTATCAAATATGATTGCTATCATCAGCAAATTAATAAATACTATAATAAATATTACTGCCATCGCAGTACCTTAAAGATCAGTCTTCAATCATATTAAGAAAGTGAAAGAAGGATATAATCAAAAAGGAAATAAATGTTACTCCTAAAAATATTGGCTAAGAGCTAATTTAAAAATATCCTAAACCTAAAATACAGATTGAGCGAACTGTCACTCATCCGAACTGTTGAACTGTCGAACTGTTGAACTTTTATGAACAATGTACCAGATGTCTTTTATTACTTCTGTTTAGATATGCTTTTTCTGCTCAGCATCGCACAAATTTGATAAAAGTGCTTTTTAAAGTCACATAAAATGATATATGAATAAGTTTGGATAAGTGAGAAGCAAGGGTTCCATGTTGCTTTATACTTTTTGTCTGATCAGACAACCGCTAGGACGGGGCTGTCCGACATCGGGAGTCATAAGGAGCTTATACTGATAAGCCTTTGAGGGGGCAGGTATAGAGGGAAAATGAGATATGTAACACAAAAATGAACCCCATTTTTCTCGATTTTGTACTTGCCCAACAAAATCATATTTTGCCTCAGATATCAAGGGCTAAAAATTTTGCATTTATTTTTGTGACTGCAATTATTATTATGCTAAGTTTCAAGTGCAATTGAAACATATTTGCAGGGATAAGTTTGTACAACTTTTATTTCCTGTCAAATATTGATTATTTTGCTTATTATTTAACATTTGTAAAGATGACATCTATCAGTACTTAGTTTCACAACTAACTGGTTTTCGAATGCCCGCACTTTTGAAACGTGCCCAGATCAGGAGTTCATCCTCGAGGAAATGTGCTAAAGATCTGAGCAGTGCTGATACTGCTACCTGCTGATCCACCGCTTTCTTTTTGACTCTATTTACTTTTAAAAAGTCTGTAATTTTTCTTTTATTTTAATCTATGTACTCAAGACTCGTGAATTAATGAATAAATGAGTTGTGTTTGATGTCTATATATTTGTCTCTTATAACACTCAATATGATCCTGCAGCTAGATGACTTGTCATTGCTTGTTGCTGTTGTTATTACTTTTCCACAAGCAAACTAGTGCTGGATCAGCTCCCGCTGACCCGGCATCGGGTCCTCACAGTACCATCTCCCATTTTTGCTCCTAAAACTACTATGAGGATCATAACTCGATTGAAACAGGCTCTTCCACCTTCTCTTGAATCTGGTTGTCGTGTGAATTGCTGATAATCTTTAATCTTAGAAGTTCTGTAGAAAGCAAGTGTAAGAGCACCAAAACACTTAAAAACTTCACATTTAATTAAAGCCCATTACATGATTAGAAAATAAAGCAGAAACTCTCCGGTTATTAATGCCCTGCCTCCACCATTAGTAAATAATATGAATTCATCAGCATAGGCTAAATCAAAAATCATACATTTACCTCCCAAATGGTATCTAAGCCCTAGGTCTCTAATGAAAATATCGTTTATAACTTTAGACCCATATTTGGCAGCAATGATGAAAAGAATGGGTGAGAGAGGGTCATCTTCTCCAATACCCATGGAGGACTTAGAATCCATGGGGGAAACCATTAATCATGATGGAATACCCAATGTTACCAAAGATAGCCATAACTCTATCAATAAAGAGGTTCCTAAATTGCAGTAGAAAGAATATATTTAAGGGGAAGTGGAGACATTGAAAGAGGTGCATTAGCTCTTTTGCTTACTGAGTTGCTGGGAGAAATAGTTGATAGTAGATCACCCAAAATGGCATTTTCCCTAGGAGGAATAATTCATAGAATTTATTTTTATACCTCCACATTAACCCAAGTATGATATACCTTGTGTTTCTCTCACCATTAATCCTACAGCTAATAATGCACTTTTGCTATTAAAAGGTTTCAATACTATTGTGGCTTTGGGTAGGAAGGGCTCTACCCATGAAAGATTCATTTTATTAGCTTCCGAAAAGCCTGTTTCAAATCAGCTTCAAGATGGGCAACCTTCTCTTTTTCACTATTAAGATTGGTAAGAATGCCCTTGAAACTTATTTTGTTCCAATCATTTAACTCCCTTCTAGTTTTTTTCATTTTCAATGCAAACCTATTCATGCCAAAGGTGTCAACCAGCACATTCTAAGTAGACTCCATTAATTTTAAGAATTCTGGACGGGTAAACCACATACTTTGGAACCTAAAATGTTTTCATTTTGCTGTCGTTTCATTCCGTGCTTTAAAAACTAAAGTTTTATGGTCGAATGTGGTAGCGAAATAAAGGTGTTGAAGTTATTAAAGGCATTTAACCAATGCTTATTTAGTAGTATTCTATCAAATTTAGCCATTTTCTGACTATTCGTACAAGTAAATTTTTTTTTGAAAGACAGGCGTAGCTTAAGCATAAATAAGTAAAAATACTAGTACATCATCAACCAAGATCAAACTCCACGGTGTCCTCAACTAGGAGATCTAAGAGCCCCCCGGGGAGCACATCTCCCCTAACAAAAGAAAATTCTCCCTGCGGACTAACATAGAACAATAGTCCACCGCGCAATTTACATCGCATGAATGGTGAACAAACTCACACGAGGAAAGTCCAGCAAGAAAGCAAGATGATCAGCATGGCGCTCTCCGTCTCGTGAACGGAGAGCCCTCTCCCAATGACGTTGGAGCCTCCGGAAAGCTCCAAGACAGTCGCCCTCTATGATGACTCCCTCAATATCAGCGTCTCTGAGCAAGAGGGCCTGTCGCAGAATAGTAATCGCCAACATCTCAGCTTGGAGAGGAGACAGAGCCTGCAAACGGGCTCCAGCAGCAATGAGAAAATGGCCTCCTGAGTCACGAATCACACTCCACCGAAATCAACAAGCTCCCCGTAACTATAGGAAGCATCAATGTTGGCCTTCAGCCAACGGATCGGGGGGGCACCATCTAAAGGAGGCGGAGGGGCCATGACGGGCCGTGGAACCCCAAAAATCAGATCCGTCGTGCAGAACAACACAGACAATCGCCGAGAGAATCGAACCCGCACAAACAAACGGAGTCGAGTACGGACTACCGTGAGAACGCTTAGTCCTACTCCGCCAAACCTGGCAGAGAGAGTAGGCTACAACCTGATAGCTGAAATGGCGGTTGTGAAACGTAGTAGCCGCCGAATACAAAGCAGTAAATTGGTCCCATGAGGTCAGAGTGGCTGGCACTCGTGTATTTAATCTCACCGAGGTTGCACTCTAACACAAGGGAGTTAAATCAATAGTGATCATGGGATCTAGCATAGCTTTTAAAATCAAGAGTATTATGCATAGCATTGAAATCGCCTCCCACAAGCCAAAGAATATTATGAATAGGTATAATATTTATAATAAAATCCTATAAGTATAACCACCATGAACAAAAGTACCCAAAAAAGCTACATTATTATTAGAAACAGAAATATGTAAAGCTTGAGAATGCTCTTTATTAAGATTAATTACCCACCCTTCAGACAAAGCATCCAAATGTTGATATCATCCTTAGATAAACCATTGTTTAACCCTACCTGCTTGCAAACAAAATTGATTTTAGAGCAAGAAATTTTTGGTTCAACAGTTACAGCAGTAGCAGTATCAATATGATGACACGACTAAATATTTTTAATCAAATTAAAAAAGAGGTATTTTTAATACTCACAATCTATAAGATAATAAATTCATTGTAAAACATTGAAGGACCTAGAAGGTTCTTTAATTTTAGCTCTAGTCAATCTAGTAGTAGTATTTCAAAATTTAATTTGCTCACCGAACTATGTACAATGTTACTAGTGTTATTCTTGTCACAAATACATTAGCATTAGACAATGAAATGATTAAAATTGAATGCTGTATATTTCTGATATCTAATTATTCTAAATCTATTGCTCCATAGCTAGTACATGACCAAAGTTGGATGAATTTGTTTCCACAGCCAAATTACAATTAAGAGAGATATTTTTATTTCAACATTATCATCATGAGAACTTAGTAATGCGAATCTATTTGAAGTAAAATTCATATTGGATATGCGAGTTTACTTGCCAGTTTTGCTACCCTTTTAGTATGCTTTACCTATGTGAAATGATCAACGATCACATCTTATCTATTCATGTAATCCAAAAGGGCATCAACTAATTCAATTATGATGACCTGTTTCAACTCACGCGATGGCTTCTTAATAAAAGGTACCTCATTCATATATTGGCCATCTAAAGAACCCTTACCAGCAACCACAATTTTAACCTCCAGCAAGTTAGATTTTACATCCATGCCCACATAAATTCAGTCCCTAGATAATAACAGAAACAAAGAAGATACTGGTGGCATGTGATGGGCTTTTCTTAAAGATGGCATTTGGCCTTTTCGGTTTTGCGAATGAATTAGCGAGTAGGATTTGGATTTATATTTGAGATCGGATTGAGATGAAACTTTTGGGAGAGCTTAAAAGCATTATTATAGAACTCAAAATATAGAGAAACAAAGATAAATACTAAGATTATGTACACCTTAATTTAACAGAGAATTATACATACCTCGTTCATTGTCAACTATGCTCACCGACAAGAAGACTTTCCATGAAAGGGAGACAAATCCGCGAAGAACAACTTATCAACCATACAAATACTTCGCATTATTCCATGCCTTGATACAAGAGAATTGAAATCTTATTTATAGTCATATAAGGAATGCCAATTTAAAATAAAAACAAAAAATCATCCCTCTCATAAAGAACTAAAATGTCTTTGCTTACAAAAGACCAAAACAACCCTTAACACTCTCATGATTACCATGTTGTATGATCAAGCACTCTTGCATGACAAAATTAGCATAACATTAAATCTTTAGGCTACTTACAAAGGCATATGTCACTCTACTCATGATCATTCAGCTCGTGACTATATTGCATCAATTCCGCCCTTGTTAAAGGAACTAAGCTTTGCGGAGTTGAAATCTATGTAATCATCATGTAGGTCAGGATCAGTCTTCTAAAGAATTTCTTTGTTTACCCATGAATCTTCTGAAGGAGGCTTATTCTTCCACCTATTAAAAAATTTGTGGTCTCCAAACTTGTCTGCATCAATCTCATCAATAATAATGAACTCAACCTCAAATACAAAAAGTTTAGGAATATCATGTAATGAATCACCATTATCCCTTGCAATTGAGGCAATCCTTATATTTTTGGATGAAAGGTCAGTAGGAAATGCAATTAAATTCTCAATAATAATACAAGACTAATTAAAATATCAGGTGGCAAATCTAGAAGATAAGCATTGGGCCTAATTTTTTTAATGATCTTGAAAGATACAATGGCTCTTGCATGTAATTTATTAAATTTTATGGTGATATACCTCTCAGGATGAATGTACCAACATGAAATTTCCCTCCTTAAACTCCCTCTTAGATAAAGCATTTTTTTAATTTGTTTGCATAATTTGTGCTTTGACAAATTGTAAAAATCTTTTACAAAGTATAGGCAACATCAGGGTAAGAGTGGTGGGGTAACTCTATTAGATGGGGTTCTTAGGGCAAAAACCATACATATCTCAAAAAATGTTCTCTTGGTAGTATGGGAGACAGTGCCATTGTAAGTAAATTCCGCAGTGGTAAATAAAGGCTATGATTTCCTAACTTGCCTTAACTAAACATCGTAACAAATTTCTCAAATTTCTATTTACAACCTCAATTTATCCATCTGTTTGCAGTAAAATGCAAAAGAAAATTTAATATTGACTAAGAGTTTCCAAAATATTTTTCGAAAATAAGATACAAACTTAACCTTTCTATCAAACACGATGGTGTTGAGAACCCCATGTAACTTTACTTTTTCAAAAAATAGTCTAGCAACATGTGATGCATTGTTCGTTTTAGAACATGGTATAAAATATGTCATTTTAGAAATCAATCTATAACCACAAATACAATGTCATCTTGCCAGAAGGCTTTGGAATACTAAAAATAAAGTCCATAGAAATATGCTCCCAAGGCCTATAAGGATAAATAGGGAAGAATACTTTTTATATTTCAATTTAATAGTTCAAACCCTCCTACAAATATACACTGCAACACAAATCTACCAACATCTCTTTTTAATGATGGCCAAAATTTTGTTAAATGTTAAATATGTGGTCTTATCCCTCCCCAAATGTCCAGCTATGCCCACAGAATATAACTATTTGATCAAAAATATTCTAAGAGATATTGTAGGGACACATAAAAGTGGACTCTTAAAAAGATAACCCTGGATAATGTGAAAAGATGTTATAGAAGGTAGAATGGAGCCACTAACCTAACTATAGATAAGGTGAAAGTTCAGTCATGATTCATAATTTTCTCTAAGCCTCTAAAAATTCATAATCTCACAAGACAAAGATGTGAACACTAGAGTTATCCTGAAAATTCATCAGCAAGTTTACTTTGACCCAGGCTTATGTTCAAGAACAAATGAAATTCTTGAAGATATTCAATCCACTTTGCATGCTAGTGATTGAGTTTCTTTTGGGTGTTGATAAATGTAAGAGCATGGTGGTCAATGTGAAGGGCGAACTCGCTATGCAACAAATAATATCTCCAATGCTTAAGATATTGGACAATAGCATAAAACTCTATCATGGAGTACCTCTACTTTGTTTCATTCAATTTTTCATTAAAATATGTAACTAGATGACTATCTTGTGTCAATACACCTCTTATACCCACTCTTGATGCATTACATGACACCTAAGAAACTTTTTCAAATCAAGTAATCTAATGTGAGTTGATGTCATAAGACTCTTAATTTTATTAAATGACTTTATGCACTAGGAGTTCATAAGAACTTCTCTTTCTTTAAAACCCTAGTCATGGGAGCCATGGTGCAAAATTTCCAAATAAACCTTCCATAGAAGGTGGCTAGATTATGAAAAATTTTCACATCTAAAAGGTTCTAAGGTGTAGGCCAATCTAGAATAGATTGAATCTATAGTGGGTCTAGCTTAGTTTAGAGTAAAACTATAAATCCTAGGAAGATTACCTCTTGATGCATAAAAGAACATTTCTTTTTATTAATAAATACTCTTTTCTTGCGTAGTTTCTCCATGACTAACCGCAAGTGTTCTAATTGATGATCATCATCAATGTAAAAATCAAGATATCATCAAAATATACAACCAGCAACTTTCCCAAAAATGATCTAAGGACAATGTCCATTAGCTTCAAAAGCATACTAGGCGCGTTAGAGAGACCAAAAGGCATGACGAGTCACTCATATAATCTATCGGAGATTTTAATGGTTGTCTTCCACTCATCTCCTGATCGGATCATAATATGATGATAACCACTCTTCAAATCTATCTTAGAAAAATAACTTGGAGTTAGAGACAAGATCAAGCATATCATCTAAACGTGGTATGGGAAATCTATACCTAATAGTAATCTTATTGATAGCTCGACTATCAATACATATTCTCCATGTGTCATCTTTCTTGGGGGTTAATAAAGCAATAAATAATTCATCTACCTAATGTTGCTACTCAACTTTCTCTACGGTGTTCAGTCGATAATGTGGTAGGTTAGGTAGTTGTGCTCCAGGAATAAGATCTATAGCATGTTGGATATCCCTCGAGGGTGGCAACTTATCAAATAACTCCCTTAGTCCAATTTTAAGAAAGTCTTTCTAAAGTTTACTCACCCTAATTGGAATGATCTCATTCTCAGGAATATGAGTCATTTCCTTCACATATATGAGCCTCACATATAAGGGATCAAAAAATTCTCCCAATTTTCTTAAGCCTGCTAATTCATTTTGTGGCTTAGACATCGAACACTAAATAGAAATGCCTAATGGTTGAGGAATGGAAGGTGTAATGGTGAGTAGCTGAATTTTAGCTCCCTTTCCTAGCTTAAGAGTTTGTTTTCTCACTCTAGGATAGATACTTTATGGAAGTGAAAAAAAATAGATCCTACAAAGGGTGTGGGTGTAGATGAAGATGGCACTGTGTTAGACGGAGATGAGGTCTTGGTGACAGGTTTGGTGAGATATAACTCTATGGTTTTATCTCTAAATTTAAAAACAAATGTGTTGCTTCGACCATAATAGATCATACATGCATACAACCATGGTCTACCTAGCAGAGCATGGGCAATATCTATGAGTAGCACATCACACCAAATCTGTCTTCATAATTACTCATTTGTAGTGGGACCAAGTATATATGAGTGACTGAAAGGGATACTTAGTTGACCCAACTAATTTTAAAGGGATTTGGATGTGATTCAGGTATTAGTTTGGCCCTAAAAAGTGTACAAGTGGAAATCACATTTCTGGCACTTCCACCGTTAATAATTAACTTGCATTCAACTCCATTGAAAATTATTGACACACTAAAAATATTTCTTCTTCTCCTGTCTTCTTCTCTAATAGCAACAACCAAACATCTAACAACACCTAAATATGGATCCTCACTGATATTGAGTTCCTCATCATCACTTTGCTCATTTATTTAATATAACTCATACTCATCATCCTTTTTTTCAATTATCATAGCAGACAAGATTGCCTTATACTCATTGTTTAAATGACCTTTCTTCTTACATCTATAACAAGCATCATCACAAAGGGTTCTGATAGGCTGATCAACAAGTGTCTTGGGTGTTCATGTAATATGTGTGTGGAGGGTTTTTGGATAGGCCTCTAGATAGGCAAGGAACTAACACTTCTAATCCTAGAAAATGGAGCCTTTGATTAGGACTCCAAAAGGAGTGCACCAGGAACTACATCTTCCATTATTTGAGGGTCACTTAACTCAGCTTGATGTCTTAATTCCATCCTAAATCCTAATACAAATCTTTTGGCTAGCTGCAAATCAGCATCTTGGCAATTAGTTTGGTCCACATGATCCTCAAATGTGTTTAGATACTCATTAAGGGACCTAGAACCTTGCCTTAGTGTCATAAGCATGGTGTGAAATTGCCTATGATGGTAGCGAGACAATACTTATCTCTTAACATCTCTCGCATTTATACCCAAGCTAATCTTCTCCTTCCATGTCTCTCTTAAGTAAAAAATTGTGAGAGAATGTCGCTATAGAGAGAAGAGACAAACCGGTCACCCAACATATAAATCGGTTTATATCACCATGTAACTCTATATAACAACGGTAACCGGTTATACAAACGAGTCACCTAATATAAAATCGGTTATACAGTAACAGGTTTATATCACCATGTACCTCTATATATAGAGAACCATTGTACTTGTAATGAATAACTAAAATATAATTATATTCCCTCAAATATACTCTACATCCTTTCTCATGGCCATATTTCCTCTCTCTAACGGCATTCTCTCTTCTCTTCATGGTGTATCAGAGGGTCCTAAGCACCTCTCCGGCAACATATGCCGCAACATTCTCTCCACACGGCAGCATCTCTGTCAAATCATCTACTGCAATATCTTCATTCCCTCCCTCCTCTTCGCCTAATCAAGAAACCAAGAATCCATCTCAACCTACAACCTTTCCTCCAAGAAATCTCAAACCTCAATCAAGAAAACCAAGAACCTTATGAAACTCACTCAAACCATACATCCTCCAATATGGAATCCAACACCAACGATGACTCATGAACCATACCAAGGTAATGCTCAAGTAGCCATATGTAATGGTCAATCCCTTCCTATCATCAACATAAGAACCGGTATTCTCCCCGCCCCAACTTGTAAGTTCTAATTGAACCATCTTCATCTTATCCCTCAATGTCAATACAATCTTCTTTCAATTCATAAATTAGCATCTGTCTTATTTCAACTCATGCTCTATCTTATTTGATCCACATGAATTCATAATATAGGACATCTACACGAACACTCCACTTATTAAAGGAAGATTGTCAACAGTCTCTACACCATTCATCCAACCTCGAAATTTCCTTCATCACAAACCATTCTACATTCCACATTATCTACCACCGATCCATGGCATCTACGTCTAGGACATCCAAGTCAAATCATCCATCAACTAAGTTCAAAGCAATTACAACCATCTGCAACAGCACCTCTCCCTCTCCTTGCATTCCTTGTATCACTACAAAGCACCATAGACTACCATTCATTAAATCAACAACTAGAAATTATGATGTATGTCAATTTCTACATTCTGATGTATGGGGTCCAACTCCCGCCTTTTCAAATGAATGTTACAAATTTTATGTCATTTTTGTGGATCATTGTTCTAGATTCACTTGGCTCTTTCCACTTAAACAAAAATCTAAAGTACTACATAAATTCGTCTACCTTCAAAAACTAATCGAATGCTAATTCAACAAACGTATCAAAATTCTCCAAGCAGATGGTGGGGGAGAATATAACTCTATTTCCTTCCACACCCTCCTTAAAACCATGGCATACACCATCAAATGTCATGCCCATACACACCATAACAAAACAGAGTTACGAAACGCAAACATCGCCATATTATCGAATTATCAAAATAACCCGAGTACTTCTGCACGCATCCCACCTACCCAAAAGTTATTGGACTAATGCAGCCCACACCTCAACATAATCAATCAATTACCCTCCCCTAATACCAAAAATTTTCACTCTTCCAAATCTCATACAAAACTACACCCGACTACAATCATTTTAGAGTGTTTGGTTGTTTATGTTTCCACTCCTGCCCACAACAAAAATAACAAAGCTCAGCTCCAAATTATTTCCATGCATCTTTCTTGGATACTCTCCACAACACAGAGGCTACATATGCTTCAATGAAAAAACATCAACCCCACTCATTTCATGTCATGTACACTTCATAAGAAACCTATTCCCACACTCGCCGCCACAAAGCTCTCCAATCCAACCAAAATCATAACAAAACATGCACTAATCCCCTAACACTCATTTCACATCAGACACCCATCACCAACTCTACCATAAATCCATCAATAAACCATAATAACAGTATCAACCAACCTCAGACAGACAATTGGGCACCCGGGCACAAACACTTCCTAAGCAGACAGATAACTAGGCGCCCAGTCGCACACCCAAACTGAACAGGCAAAAAGACAAACGCCCAGGTGCGCCCATGCGTGCCCAAGCGCACGCACAGCCTGAACAAACAGAACATCAACCACCCAGGCATAAGCCTAGTCTAAGCAAACAGAAAGGCAGACGCCCATGCGCCAGAGCTCAGCCAACACCAGCCAGAGCCCAGAAATGCCTCGTCACAGAACTCCCACCAGAAATTCATATTTTTTTGCACCCCTCAATCATCCACACATACGTCCATCCAACATAATAGCCCTCCCACAATTAGACAACCAATCCTACCATCCCATCCTATGCTAACCCACCTCAAAACTAGCACAATAAACCCAAAAGCACTCTACTTTCTACATTCCACCTCCCCCACACCTAATCCCACCTCATACAAAGATGCAGCTAACCACAAACAATGGAAAATGACCATAGCCAAAAAATATGAAGCCCTCATTTAAACCTGAACTCTAGTACCACAAAACTATAACCAAAATATCCTTGGTTACAATTGGACACAAAAAAAAACTCCACCCAGATGGAATCGTAGCTTGTCACAAAGCCCAATTAGTGGCTCAAGGGGAATACCAACACTACAGTACAAATTACCTGGAAACATTCAGCGAGTCACTAAAATGCTAACCAAAAGACTTCTATTCACAATAGCCACTCAATTTGCCTAGCCCATCCTACAACTCGACATCTCCAACACCTTCCTCCATGATAACCTTAATGAAATGGTCCACATGAAACAACCGCTTGGATTTACATATCCAACAAAACCCAACCATGTCTGCAAACTCAACAAAACAATCTACGGTCTTAAACAATCACCCCAACAATGGTACTCAACCTCACCAACTTCTTATAGTCCCATAGATTTCGAACTAGCAAAGTCAACCCTTCCCTCCTTATCCACAACACCACCCTGGATAATATCTACCTCCTAATATATATGGACAACATTCTCATAACTAACCCAAACAACACCACAATATCCTCTCATTCAAACCCTCACCCAAACATTTAGAATGAAATATTTAGGCACCCCCACTACATTCCTCAGCATTTAAGTCACACAATCACCCAACGGCCCAATTATCAACCAATCAACATACGCATCCAGCATCCTCAAAATCGCGGGACGGGCTCAATGTAACCCAGCTCTCACCCCATCTCCATTCAACAAGCCATCCAACCTTTCCTCCGTTCAAACACTGCAAATTATGCAAACAAATAGCTGGCTCCCTCCAATACCTCACCATTGCTCGCCCTGATCTCAGTCTAGCTATCAGCCAAATGTGTCAACATATGCACAACCCTACACAAACTGATTTTGACCAGGTTAAACGCATTCTCCGCTACATCTAAGGATCATTGTAACTCGGGCTTCTCATCAGCCTTGAAAACATGCAACTCAGCGCACATGCCGACTCAAATTGGGCAGGGGATACCACCGATCACAAATCTGCTAATAGATATTGCATCTTCCTCGGCAACACACCCATATCATGGAGTGCAAAGAAGTAAAATATCGTCTCCCGCTCATCCACCGAAGCAGAATACAGAGCGATTGCCACGGCAACCACAGACATTATATGGCTCAGACACCTCCAAGAATTTGGTATCTCGCAAGAAGCACTCACTCAGTTATTTTGCAACAACCTATCAATTATAGCCCCTGCAAAGAATCTGATCTTTCATGACAGAATGAAGCACAATGAAGTCAATTATCACTTCATCCGCGACAATGTTCAAAAATAGGAAATCAAACTTCTACATGTCCCCACAGAAGATCAAATAGTGGGCATTCTTACCAAACCTCTATCCATCACTTGATTCGGTCAGCATAGATCCAAACTCACCATCTCAGTCCAAGAAGGCTCATTTGCGAGGGGATAATAATGATAACCGATTATACAAACCAGTCACCCAATATATAAACCGGTTATACACTAACTGGTTTATATCACCATGTAACTCTATATATAGAAACCCATTGTACTTGTAATGAATAACTGAAATATAATTATCTTCCCTCATATCTATTCTATATCCTCCTCTCACGGTTGTCTCTCCTCTCTCTAACGGCATTCTCTTCTCTTCAGGTAGCGGGGACAATACTTATTTTTTAATATCTCTCACAATTATACCCAAGCTATTCTTTCTCTTCCATGTCTCTCTTCCTTCAGTAAAAAATTTCTAGAAAATCTTGGCATGTCCTACAATTTTATTCGTGCAAAAGAGACTTTTAATAATCATTTAGCCCATGCCACTCATTGAAATCTTATAATCGGGTCATCCAACTCAAAAATTTATCAGGGTTGTGGGTGCACATTTGTTGGTACTTCAACCTTGATTCCACTCATAAGGACAAGATCAATATCATCTATTTCTATACTTCCTTGCCTAACAATGCCCCTAGGATGAGGTTCTATCCTGAATCATTTTGGAAGTCTATACTATAGCTTTATATCCTCTCTCCTCAAAGTAGTCATCACCAAAATCATCCATATCATGCTCATCCCTAGAAATATGAACTCTCATATAGTTTGGATTTCTCCTAAACTCAAGTCATGTTGATCTTCTTTAGGAGGATTTGGCGAATGTGGGCAACGAAGGGGTTGGCCAGATTTAGCTTCATGATGCGCATGTGGTTCCCCTTTTAAAGCTATAATAATCTGATGAAGTTGTCCCTCTAATCTACCAATGATTGTTTTAGGACTTGCACTCTCTGATTTAGCTCATCTCTTTGGATTTCATGTTCATTTCCTTGGTTATTCATTGCTTCCATTTTAAGGAGATATCGATGTTCACAAGTGTACAGCAAATCGAGACACAATAAAACTAAAACAACTACAAATATGCTTACAAATGAACCAATAAGCGAAAAAAAATTTAAATATAACTTTGGGATTGAACTAAGGTGAGCTAAATTTTAGTAGAGTACTCTCTTACAAGTTGTCACTCAATTCATTTGGAATTAAAGTTTAGGTGAAGGTAGAAGGCCGGTTTAGTACCTAAAGCTTACCAAATGCTAATCACATATAGAATTTGTAATCAATATTTATTATACCACAATTTATTTTAAGGGTCTAAGAATATGCAATATACTAATTTTCAAATAAAAAAAATTAAGAACGTATCTTTGTGAAGGGCAAACGAATCACCAATCACAAAGAAGATTCTGCAATTTTTCTAGTTAACCTTCTGTGGTCTAGTGCTAAGCTTTCATTAAAATTGTCGCTGAAGTGTATGCGCTTTTAAGAATCCAACATCGCAAACAACACAAAAATTGGAGTTCGACAACGAAGACCGAAGTGTCAAAAGTCGATGCGATGACATTGGGCACTCACGTGTGTGTGCTATAAAAGAGAATTTCTTTTAACTTTTATATTTAATAGTAGTAATAATAATAATATTATTATTATTAAAAAATAACTTTATCTCTCTTTTCTTTCTTTTACAATAAAAGATAATAAAAAAAGCTAATAAAAAATTTGTGATACAATTTGTGCATTCCTTTTTTTTTTGGAAACTCTTTTATTTTTCATTATCTTATGATCATTTTATTAATTTTTATGATTTTCTCTTTTTCTTTTGAAAAAGATGTTGGGTGGGCAGTTCTGGTAATCATCAGGTTGATAGGCCAGGACAGGTCGAGCAAGGGCTAATGGGCTGCGTGGAAACACGGATTGGCATTGATGAGCCTGCGGCAGATCGGAGGATGGGTCAACGAGCCCGACAAAAATATAAGGATGATTATAGAACTTCAATGAATTAAAAATTTTCCAAAAAAAATTCCATAAAATTTCTTAGCTAATAAGGAATGAATTTGGACATAAACATGGCTCTGATACTAAGAGTTGGGGGAGTGTGATGAGCTTTGCTTAAGGATTATGGAAATTGTCCTTTCAAGTTTTGCGTGTAGGATTTGAATGGTTATTTGAAATTAAAGTGAGACAAAACTTTAGAAGAGATTAAAAGTAGTATAGAAGAACCCATAATATAGAAAAATAAAAACAAATACTAAGTTTGCGCACAACTTAATTCAACGAGATTATACACACCCCGTTCCTCAACAAGAAAACATACCTCCAATAAGAGGCAAATTGTTGAGAACAGCTTATCAAGCATTTAAATTCTTCGTATTATTATGTGTGTTGATACAAGAGAATACGAGCCTTGTTTATTAATATATGAGGCATGTCAAATTATCATAAAACCATAAATCTACCCGCTCATAAGGGACTATAATGTCTTTGCCGGCAAAGACCAAATCAACCATTACTTAACAATCTCATGATTATCACATGTCTTTGAATAAGAACTCATGCATAACAAAAAAAAAAAATTAGCATATTCTCAAGTCCTCAAGCTCCTAGCATAAGCATGAGTCACTACTCATGATCATTCAACTGGTGGTTGTGTTGCATCAGATAAATTAGCATTTAAACAAGCCCCATTCTCATCTTTAGAATTGTTAAAATACTGATATCTATAGAACAATCTTTTGCATCATCCTTTAATGAAAATTCCAAATTAGAAGCATTTATTTGAATATTATTATCTTCAAGAGAACATTTAAAATATTCTTATATTAAGCATCTTTTAACTGCTGTGGGTAGTAACAATAGTAGAGGAGTCATGCACAATGTTACTAATTATAGAACCATTCTAAGCCACCTCACAATTTTCTTTGCAACAACCAACAAGAATAAAAAAGACAAATTGAAAGGTTTTCATTTGAGATCTTTTGAAAATATCCCGACATATGCAAACTTAATCATGTTTTATCTGGTAGTTTAGAAGCTATGCCGAGTTCGACCAACACTCCTAAAGCAAAGAGATTATGCAACAAAGTCATATTTTTATCCAATTGCAAAGGCAAAAATTTATGACTTAAAAATGATGTTGGTGCCTAGGGAAATTTATATAAACATGAGCGACAAATGCATCAATAGCCACATCTAAGGATGGAGACCATTTGCTAAATCTCACACAGTGTTCGATGATGCATAGTCTAAATCAAAAGAAAACAAAAACACGATGAGTGTCAAAATAGCATATAGCCACAGAGCCATTAAGACTCAGCCAAGAAATATAAGCTGGTATAAGAGAAAGGCTCAGCCTAGGCCCCTAGAGGACATGCTAAATAAATGTGCATATATAAATGCGTGTAGCAAAAAGTGTTTAGATATACCTATACATTAATGGGAATTATGTTTATACACAATGCAAATATTGTCTAAATTAATGCCCAAATGTAATGAGAAATATGCCTAGTAATTTAATTTATTTTAATTTATTGATATTATTTTCTTTAATTATTTTGGAATGACATGTATAGTTGTTTTGGCTGATATCAATTCAGTCATCAATTTATAAACTACAAATCATGAACTTCAACCATTAAATTACATTCGACAAATTATCATTTTAAATGAACAAGTTACAACACGCTGATTGTCGCTTCAATTGTTGTATTGTATATCACGAATCCCTAACTGCGTTTATCAAATTGAATTTCACAAATCACCAACTATAACACTCAGATTATATCAAATAGATCAAATTATGGCACACGGATCACCAATCACAACCATCCAGTTATGATACATGGATCGCTAGCCACAACCATTAGATTTTTTTCCATGAGTGTCTTATATCTAAAAATAAGCATATTTTTTTAATGGAAAGACATTTTGAAAAAAATTAGATATTCTTTTTCAATTTTGATATTGTTTGTAGACTCTAAAAGTATAAACTAAGGGCAACATATATTAGAGGATCCTTCCTCTTGTTCCAACATGAGGCTTAGAAATTGTGTTACCCTAATTATATCTTTCCTTTCTTTTATTCTATAATTTTTGTTGTTGCTTTGCTCGAGATTGTGAGTCAACGCCAGGAAATGCTACATACTAAGAAACTTTTAGGATATTTTATTTTAAGTTCAATTTTCTAAAATGCCCAAACTTTCTTGCATACGATTTCAGAGGCCATATGCCCTTAATTTAATCCTTATGTAATTTATATTTAAATATAAAGGGTTTAATTGGGGTTTTGAATGGTTTTTTGTATTTAATCATTTTTTAATTCATCATACATATTTTTCTAAGATTTTTACATAAGCCTTAAGCATTTAGGAATCCTACTGAAAGCATATAGAGAACAGTAGTACTATCATAATTCATCCTATATCATTTATGCATATACATAAGTTTAAAATGCATATGCACGCATTCAAAGACATGAATATTAATTTAAACCCAATCTAAGGCTAGTCATTTCAATTCTTCCTCAATTCACCAAGTATGGCATGTTAGTAGACTCATTAACTTATATCTAAGCTAAATTCAAACCAATTTTTGAATAATCTTAATCATCAATCTAAAATTAACACCTTATCCATCACCAATCTTTTTCTCATAAAAACCCTTGGGTTGACACAAAAGGCTCAGATTATTGAGTTGGAAACTTCTAGGATTACAATTAACACTGACAAAAAATAACCAATCTTATTCCTAATGAGCTGCTTTTCTTATCTTTTAGAGCACTTTGGAAGGTCACTAATTTTATTTATAATAATACACTTTAACAATTTTACATGTTGGATAGATTTAATATTGTTAGTAGAAATTGAAAAGAAAAATCAATTTTCAGAAACTAATGAGCATGTCAATGATCATTCTGATTATGTGAAACACAAATTCAGATAAAAAATTTCCTAGAATGATGAAACTTTTTAAAGTAACCTGGCTAAATGAGTATTAAGTTTCAGTTCGGATATGGCACATTGAGCAAACTGAAGCAACTCTTCACGCTTAACCTGAAAATAAATCAAATAATGACATAAAATTTCCACCAAGTTTATAAATACTTCAACTGTACACAAAAGTATTCTATAACAAGGATGGAGATGACAAAAAGTTAGCATTATAAAAGCGAAACAAATCTGTTAGTTATTGCATAGTGTACAGCTATCAGTAAAGAAACTGACTTATTATATATAACAAACATGAACTCAATACTGTCATTTCCTAGGGAGCTTCCAACTTGTTATGCAAGTGACCAGCATACAAATGGAATCGTAGAAACAAGAAAAAGGATATCTCAAAAAGAGACTGCAAAAGGTTTGAATGTTGGCATAAATCCTCAGAAGGGGGAAAAAGTCAAAACTTTTATTAAAATTTTTATGAGCACATATGACAAGAGGCCATAACTACAGATGCAGATGGAAGAAACATACATATTAAATTATCACAATCAAGGGGGCAGAAAAAAATAAAGTCTTGATGGAAGGCCACTGATCGTTCTTGAAGAGCAATCACAACTCATTGGCAAACAAGATATATACCATACACATCTGTGTTAGATTAATCATGCTATGATGTGCAAATACAGGGTTCAAGAAGTTGCAAAGCAATGAACTGAAACAAATCACTCAACCTGAGACTCCAATGTTCACATTTTGAAGTTGTCTCCTCACTAAAAATAAGGACTCATCCAAATTTCCAAATTACACAATCAAATTACCCACAGACCTACAAGAAGTTCTAGCCTTAAAAACTAGTTGACAGTGCTCGCCAAGAGCACAAGCCAGTGTTGGTGCAGAACTAACCTATTCGCTTAATAACCTCTAAGTAGCTAAGTGAACAAGCACACTACAGACAGATGCCACTATAAGAGCTCCCTACCCTTCTTCAAAATGTATTATTTCTTAAGCAGTATAACTCTGATTTCCAACCCTCAAAAGAAGTTGAAAAACCATTGGTCTTGTGAATATAAAGCAAGAGATACTAGAGTTTCTGGCATCTCATTATTTAAATTCATAGGAACATGTTGGATGTGAAATAACAAGAACTGATTGTAACTCAAGAATCACTAATTGAAAACTTTCAATGAGTTTTTGGTATGCAGCAAATGGAAATATTAGTTGAGTTATTGCAGTAGACCAATTGTCGTATTAATGTTAGCAATCAGATAACTTGGATTCAAAGTTCTTCCATTTCATACCATTAGAAGTTTCCTAGCATCATCCTTAATTTCAAATAGAAGATGCGGCATTATCAAGACAAGTTGGCCAAGAAATTGCAGCCCGATAGAGAATTGTGGCATTTGACACCAATAATTTGGCTTGATAAAATTTTTAGTGTTCAGTTAGAAATTTAAACTGAATAAAATTATATAATTTTTTACAAATTAACAATTTTAACAAAGGTTTTTTGTTTACAGCTTTTAGCCATTATTAGATCTTACGGCTTTGTTATTAAAATGAGTGCATGATTGGTTTCCATTTGAAGCCTACAGTGAATCACATAAATTATTTTAAATCGCCAAAACAATCTATTTGCATTTAGATAATGAAATGACCTTATGATCCAATAAGCATTAAGACATTTAAGGTATATCCGATAACCAGCAATGCATATAAACCCTCATTTTGATTGGTTTTGCAACTTTGGGTGATGTACTAATCCTCAGATTAAAATTTAAGTGGCGATTCTGTAATTTTCACATTGAGGGGTGTTTTATAAATTTGTAAAAAAGTGTCGAAACTGTTACTTTTAAATTTCTAATCAGCATCTGAATTTTTATGGAACATCAAGTAAATCTTGTTGTCATTTCAAAAACCTAATAGCCCACTCCCTTTAATGATCCTAACTAGTCCCCCATTCTCCCAAAGGCCAGCTCATGCAGAGTCCTTCATTCCCCTAGACCTATCATTTGTCATAGGTACCACCTCTCCTCCTATGTCTCCAGCCCTCCTCCCTCTTGTTCCAACTGCAAGAGAAAGCTGTTGGCCGCCACTTCTCTCTTCCAAGAGCCCTCTTCTTTTCCTCTCTTTATTAAGTAATTATGATTACTTAGCATGAAATTTTAACCTTGCAGTAGCATGTAATAAGCAAGTTACATTTAGAGTTTAACAAGATGATTTTAAACCTTAACATTCAGTAAACCCAATAATAACTATATCAATAATTATATAGCATTAACTTTACACAATGAAGCTATGGATTAATAAACCCAATTTGTTACCTTAACCATAAGAAAAAACAAATTTAGATAAAAAATTCATTATAAATAACACAATTTACATTTCAAGATTGGATGATTTTTGTCTCATCATTTTTCAACAAAATTCATGATTTAAATTGATATAAAGTACAATTATAAGGAATTAATGATATTTCAATAGATATGTAAAATACGGAAAATCAAACTCTACATGTTATAGGTGAGTGGAATTGTTAGTGTACTGTTAAAAACTCGTAAATGTATTAAATTTGAGGTAGCATGCCTTAGGGATAGAATCATTCCTGCATCAAAAGTGGTTCACGCTAGTGTTTTCAAAACACAATGCAAATTTGAAGTGCAATATCCTTTTGTCGCTTTAGAGCACAAAGCAAAGTATGCTTAAGAGAACCAATCAATCATCCATAAATAATAATTCAACGAGTGTCTAGTCTTTATAGTACTTTAAATGGCTCATAAGAATTATTCCACTTATTACAATTTTGTGAGATTTTTATATGGACAGCATTAAACACTTAAATTTGCAAACATAATAACTTCGTTGAGAAAGTCACAAAATTTTATCTTTGATTGAAAGTGATTGGCTTTTTTTTTATCATTCAATTGGGTATATATTGTTGAATACCTTTTCACTCGAAAGAAATTTAAAAGCGCACTTGAATCTGTGTTTGAGTATTGTGATGGCACTTTGCAAAATAGCAGCTTCTTAAAATACAACTTGGATAACCATCACTGTTCTTCAAAGTCAAAGCAAATGAAGCTTTAAAGTTTGCTCTTAATAACATTGATTCACACCACAGATTTATTGATAGTATTGTTTACGCAACTTCAAAGGGTACTTTACTGCAGACAAGTAAATATATAAAGATGGATATCAAGCACTTAAGTAATTTTTTATGCTATTCCAAAAGTCTTAACCTAAGAGATTAAAAAATCCTTTTAGAAATGAATTTAAAGAGAAACTTAGCTTAATATTATGAAGAAAATACAATCCTACCCACATAAATGTATGCACATATATGGATGTGCGTGTGCAAATCTACTCAAGCAATCAGAAAATTTTAAGGAGATTAGTCATGTCAAATTTTCATTTAACACAAGATTGAAATGTGTTATGAGCCTCATAAAAGTTTGATTGGAGATGAGGATTCATCAAGTTTAAAATTCTGAAGTGGGTAATCACATTTCTTATTTAAGTAACTTTTCCATCTTTTTAAAAGTGATGCATTAAAACTTTGCTAAATAAGTTTCCATCTAAATTGATGAAAAAGTAGACTGTTTTGAAACAAAACGCAAAATATATATGTGTGCCTTTGAATAAGTTTGTGAATAAATAGGGAATCTCTCAAGAATAAGAAGATTATTTTAGCAAGAAAATCTCATAGAATATAAGACCTCCTTTTAAAAGATCACAATGCAATTGATTTTCCAAATTAACTGGTCTTTCGCTGAACACCAGTCAAATAATAACTAATGCTAATACCTTATGTTTACAATAATACCAAAAGGGAAAATTTTAAATGAGAACTTTCATCAAAGCAAAGATAACTGTACCAAAACTTCGTCTTCATAACTCGAAAATGCTGTAGCTAAGCTCTTTATTTTGCTTATAATGCTATTGTGAACTTCAGTACCTCCTTTCAAAGAGATTCTACAAGAGATTAAGCAAGAAAAACATAAATGCCAAAAGTTTACAGCAAGGATTAATAAGTGTTAACAGGAAGGAACTTAACATAAATCTTATTTTCTGAAGAAGAAACAATAAAATATTTAACCCACAAGATAAGTTACATATTAACCATGCAGATAATGTAAAATTAAAGCTGGAGTCAAAATGAATATAAATTATATATCTTGAAAAGGAAAGGCCCAAAAATTAACTTAAATGAGCGCAAGCCCCCGTTATTAATTGCTACCCCCAATTTTTATGAGAGCACTCTCAATTAAAGAGTTTTCTTATAGCTTAAAGTTGAGTTGGGTATTAGATGCTTAGTGATTAGACATGCATAACACAATATAGATAAGGTAAATGAAGTATGCCACATCATCCCTAGTTAATTCGCGATCTAATTTGCCAACATTACAGATTATTTAACCAGAATGCCCAAGAGTTTTGATTAGCAACTATGTGTTTGCCACAACCCAAATATCCCAAACATATTCAGGGAATTTGCTAAAGACATTTTCATTGAGTTAAGCATCAATTCATACACTGCAAGAGGTTGGTTCAACTATTTTTAATTAAATAGTCAAAAGCATGAGCATAACCACCTAAGGTTAAGAAATTCTGACATTATCACTGAACCTGTTTTACGAGTACAACGTAGCTATAAAATCAATTAAGAGTCTCAGGTAAACATATAAATAAAAACTAAAGCATAATGGTTAGACTCATCTGTTTAATTTTGCTTCTGCTTAGTGGGTTTGTATGTATTGGTGCTAACCCAAGAAATGCCCTGAAGTTTGAGTTTAAGGTGGAGTTGCTATCTTATTAGAATGCCTAGGGTTGCTTAGATTAGTGAGAAATACATCATTTAAAATGCCCAAATGATAGGTCTAACGACATTGCCATTTAAGACAATGCCACCCATAAGACAATTGATTTGCTTGTGAAAATGTGAATCTCCAGGATATTTATATTTATTAAGAATGAAATGAGTAAATAGTTTAACCTATTAGAATCTTTAGATCAACCTGGAGTTTAAAAGATATAAGCTATGCGTAGATCATTGGGTTTAAAAGACCTACAAAAAAAAGATTACCTAAATCATGACTTAATATATTATTCTAGGAACATTTGGATAAATTAGTATTAAGTAAAGCCTAATTTATAACTTCTAGTTAGTCAGTAAAACCTCTTAGGTCTTTTAGGATCTTTGGACTAGGACTTTTTTATCACCTAAGATAATATTAGTATAGTGAAACTAATTATCAAGCAAAACTTATTTACTAGGCTATTTTAGATCAATTAGAAATTAGCAAAATAATCAATCAAATTTTAAGCTTAATAAGATTGATAAAATAAAAGCAATAAATTTTCAAAGTAAATCTGATTCCTTCATATCAATTAAGTATTGAGGTGATATAGTGGTGTGTTTCAATTAAAATTCTTTAATTTTACTAAGAATCAAAACAATTTAATGTAATTTAACGGCAAACGTTTAAATCTATTAAGAACCAGGTGACTAGTCCTATTATTAAGGTTGCTCAAAGTTAAATTTCTAATGCCTCTCAAAATTTTGGAATTTTTCGACAAATTAAGCAAACATAAATTTTATCTCTTATGGGCTATTTTGTAATTTTAATTTTATGCATTAAAAACATAAAATAATATTTTTATAGCATGCATTATGAAATTTGAGAAACATATGCACCAATTTTGTTCAAATCAAAATTTAATTGAATTTTAAGCAAATTTTAAATATACCCATATTTTAAATATCCTTAAAAAATCCCCTTTTATTTATATTTTAAACCCACCAACTCCTCCCCAAGAGTCCCACAAGGAGCATGAAGGAAGAGCTGAGGGAAAGTATGTAAGGATCATACGATGGATCCTCCTAATATATTAAGCTTTCAATAACACGCAAGAATCTCACGATGGATCTTCCTATAAAATTAAACTCTCAATCCTTCCTCTACTCTCTCACATCCTGAGTGGCCAGCCACCCCTCCAAATAGCTGGTCATTCTGCTCGCTATTTCTCTCACACATTCATGTTTGACCACCCAAGGCCAAACCCTAGCCAGCCACTCCTGACCTAGCCGACCACCATGTCCACCTCTCCTCTCCACATAATTTCCCCATGTTCCCCTCTGCTTTTTCTCCAACTTCTTACTTTTTTCTCCAACTTCTTTCTTCTTTCTCCACAAAAATCCTAGCACTAAATCATTTTTCTTCTTTTCTTGTTCCTCAATTTATTTCATGAATTTATGTTTATTAAAACCTAAAAATTATAGATTTAACACCTTACCATCAAAAGGGTTTTCTCCAATTTTAAGTCCCAACGCCATCTCCAGATTGACAACTTGTTTAATCTCCTCTGATGGCTTTTCCTCGACGCTTGGGTATCAATTTTGTTACAAATAATTTTTATTTCTTCGCAAAATCTAAAATTGTCAAGTTAGAGATATAAAATCCTCTTATAGGTCTTTTCTCCACCGCAATCTATCGGGATCCTCCTCAAGCCATCCTACAGAAACCATAAAGTGTTAATTTTGTAATTATGTTTATTAATCGTTTGAACAACCGCACAATTACCTAATCCCTAAATATTTGCTCTCCAATTAGGTCATAACCAAATGCATCGAGCAAAACTAACATCAACCCTTGCTCAATCCACAGAAACTCCAAAGTCAAAAATAATGAAACACAGGTACATACAGGATCTAGTCGATTTAGTCGATTTCAACTCAACCAATCAAACGATACACAAAGTGAGTAATCTCATTTTTATTTTAGAGTGACTTCTCTTTCTTTTTGTCTTAAATTAATGCATTTAATAAATAGATATGCAATGAATGTATATTTCAGCATTCTTATATTGCTATAATGCATATTCAAGTTCAAGCATATATTGAATCTGCATGTCACATAAAAGGAAATATCATAATTCACATTAATCGTGATTAATTAAATGATAATATTAAAATAAATATGAATACTCTAATTATTATAGAATGATATTAAAAAGTTCAACACATTTTATATATTTTCCCTAGCTTATAACCTTCAAATTTAATCATGTTACTTAAAGATAGAATGTTATTTTTATTATATATTGAATGATGTGTGTCTGTATAATGTTCAATGGAACAAACCCTTCTATGATGCTGTCTAGAAAGCTATATAATGGAAATGGCAATAAAAATGATAACAAAAATAAATATAATAGTAATGATAATGATTTTGAAAGTGCTCACAATAATATGTTATGTGCTACAAATTTTAACAAATAGCAAAATTACAAAAAATAATATATATTTGACAAATGCTAAATATTTTTGGCTAAATAATTAAGAAAATAATATTATTATGGTAGTGCCTAAATGCATTATTAATATTTTTAAAATGTAAATGTTCTTACTGGAATATTAGAAACATAGAATTTGACTAATTATGTAAAGATAAACTAATGGTCAATTATTTGATTAGTCTGATTAGTTATAATGGTCAATAGAAACATAGAGTTTAATTAATGAATAAAAAATGAAACATAATAAAATCATTATTACATAGTTCTTTAATCAATCACTAATTTTAATGTTTATCAAGTATCACTCAAATTTAGCATTTCAATAATGTATTTAAAAACTTTTAATAATTTCATTCCATTTTAAGTAAATATAACGGCACCCCAAACTATGTTAAAAAGCTTACTAAATCTATATAAAGACAAAAAAGAGATTAAGCTTAGCCAAATCGAAGATCACGGATTGCAGGGGTTTTGAATAAGTTTCTTGACCAACCTGAATAATAACAACATGTGGAACCGTCATCTGTTGTTCTAGTAACATTTCCTCTTAGGCTTCCTAAACCCTTGAAATTGTGTTTGGGAGAGAAAAAGCAATTACTATCTATAAGAAAAGAGGGAAAGGGAGCCAGGGAATAGCAGATAGTTAATCAAGAGAGAAAAAGAAATCAAGACCTTCAACCTTGGTGCAGCTTGGTCTCATTCAATATGGTGAATTTAAAGAACAATTAATAAGTATATCAAATATAAGTAAAATCTGAGGTGTCTCCTTTATCTATTTATTTGGCATAACACCATGCACAGCTAGAAAAATATGTTCGTTCATAAAAATTATCATAGATGCAAAATGATAGCTGTGCTCAATTGTTAAGTTGTGCATTCTAATTGCTAAGACAATTCTAATTAGCTGATCAATATGTTATCATAAAGAATAATTAATCTCTCACAATAGTTATATCAATTTAAGACTTTTATAAAAGAATAGAAAAGTTATATTTTATCCCATTTATCCTGTGTATCAATTAATGAAATTAATTTTCATTAATATCAAAAATATCGTTTACAAAAATCAAAAAAATTGTGATAGTGCCTCCTTTTAATTCCCCTAATGCATTGTACATCAATAAGATCAAATAGAAATCACATTTCTTTATTATTTGTTTTCCCAACAGTTGTTAAAGAGCGAGCTTCTCTTCATTTTTTAAGGGTAGCAATGGCTTTGCAAGTCGCATCAAAAAAAGCTTTTATTTAACAAGGTACCATCACAAAGTTGGGGCATATAGAACCTAGTGTTACTGTTCATTTTGATTGGGTAATTAGGGTTTTCGAAGATATGTAACTTGCCTAACCGATGATCAATAAAAAAAAACAAGCTCTTGATCAAAGATTAAGTTATGTGATCTTAACATTTTCTTTGCGAACTTATGAGTCAAGTCTTATCCATGCAAAAACATTAAGAAACGTTCTTAAGATGTTTTTGTGAAACTATTAATGTAATATCAAATTAACTCTTATTTCACTAAACCACTCTTCACTTTGCACTTTACACAAACTTTGCATTGCGCATTGCACTTTGCAAATTAAAGAAAAAAAAAACAATGCACTTCACATTGCACTTTGAAAACATTGGTGCCAGGAGAACTAGAAAGATGTTTATGAAATTTTCATAACTAATTTAAAGTAAATATTCATTAATATGGAATACAAAGTTTATTAATCAATAATTTCGCTTACAATCATAACATACTCAATATTTTTTAATTTTTCTCCTTTAAATATTCATTAACATTTTATGTAAAATAATAGTTATGTGGATTCTAATTATATCTTTCCCATTATTTTATAAGAGTTAAATTCATACAACTATTGTGATCTGTTAATTATTCTCAATCGTTAGGTTGCTCAATTACTTTATTAATAAGATTTTTCATGTTGCTCGTTCTAATTGTATAAAATTTTATACTTCCATAATAAAGGAATAACCTAGCAATGAAAATGAAACAGTCAAAAGCACTGAAACTAATACTTTTAAAAAGGGACAAAAAAATAAAACTTGCAGCACTTTTAAAACACATTTAAGACCCGCCCTCTTGTAATCTCCAGCAAAGTAGCACTCTATTATTCCTAATTTCTACAACAGATAAATAAAAAGTTCCGGTTTTTCATGATTAATAATTAATTAGAAACCAGCATTTGATAAATAAATTCATTTCTTCAAACAGCAAATATAGAGTGAGTTTCACAAAACATGCTGAACAATCATGCTGCTCTCGTAAAAAAAAGATAAAAAGGGGCAATCAAATAATGTAAATTAAGTCTAACATAGAAAATCTAACGAAGCAAGATCTAATGATAAGGAAGAAATTCTAGCACACTCCAGCATGATTTGTAAGAAACTAACCTAAATATCTCCGCAAGTAGAGAGGCTTCCTCATCATTGGGTTCTTCCAAAATCTAAGTCAAAAAATTTTAACCAGCAGTTAGCTTCATAATCATGAAAATAACTTTTACTTTATAACTTAAAGAAACAATTTTAGCATTCATGAAAATAGAAATGCTAACCACAAAAATAAACCAAAATCGTCTTTATTCAAAATATGTTCACTAGAACATGCACATAAATGCTATTTAATCTGATTATTCATAATGCTAAAAAGTCAATACATAAAGTGGATTCCAGATTGTGATAAGAATTAGAGGCCATATAAAACTAAACTAAAAAGATTACCGCACATTGTTAGATATGAAAATGGAAGGCCAAAAAACCTTCCGGAGATGGGAGAAAATCAAGAAACTCAAATGATAAATATTGAAGATTTAAAATACGAAAAACTAAAATGGGCAAAAAAATTTTATAAAAAAATAATACAATAAACGTTATCATGTCCATGTGCATGGATTTCACGAATTAAGTGTCTAAATGATTAAAAGAACAACGAATCACAAATATAGAATACGTTATTGCAAAATAATAATTTGTTCATAAGAAACACAAAAGGTGCACATTTGTATGCATAAAAAATTATGAATTCTTCAAGAAAACATTTGAACAACATGAAAATAAGTTAAATTCCATATATTAAATAGCATAGTGAATCTTGAGTTTCTATCCAATCATTATTTATAACACAGAAGCCTTGATTCATTATATAATGACCAATAATTTCAGCGTAATGATTTCTGAGCCTAGGGCAACAGTATTCACTTAAATATTGATTAATTCCTAATTATTATCCTCGTATAAGAGAATGACCGCTAAAAAAGAAAAAACATCTCACATCTGCATTTAATCTGTACAATTAATCAGAGTTGAGGAAATTACTGTACTTTAAACTCTTTTTATGAAAAAGGTCTTGTAAACTAGAAAGCATACAAGCATCATTCCATGTCTCTAAATCCCAGTACAAGCTTAGCATGGCTAGATTTAGGAAATTAAACTGTCCAATTTAAACAAAGCTGCTTAAGCAGTTAGATTGCAGGTAACTGAAATTCTTTTATTATGAGTTAGCACAGAAAGATGAAGCTGATTTAAAAAAAATTAACTATTAGTATAATAAATAGTTAGCTTATTTAAAATATAATATGGGGTTGAATGTTGGCCAACAAGAAAAAACTTACCTGCAAAATAAGTGTTATAGAGGTGAGGATGCTTAGATCACTAGATCATACCCTACCGGGTGACCAGTAGCATTCTTCAGTTCGACTCAACATCTCACATATACCTATCTCTAAATGTTGGATGAGTGGGCATACTTGTAAGGATAGAATGAGACATATCCATAGTAAGGTTGGAGTGGCTCCAATAGTAGATAATATTAGAATGTCACTTTAGATGATTTGGGCATATTAAGCATAAACTGCTCAATGCCCCTATTAGAAAAATTACGTTTATAAAATATTGCATATATTAAAAGAGAGAGGCCAAAAAAAACATGGGAAGAATCCATTAGAAATAATCTTCTCAACTGGGAACTTTGGGAGAAGCTTCTATTTGATCGTGCACAATAGAAACAAAAGATTAAGTAGCCAATCTCACCTAGTGAGATTAAGACTTAGTGTTGTTGTTGTTGTTACTCAAATAATTAATAAGTAATTAAATATTAGTTATCATCTTGATTAGTATGTATCATAAACTTAATTTTTTTACAAATAAAAAAAACAATGAATTAACAAATTTAATTAGCTATGTTAAGCAATTAATTATTAATGAATTAAATAATTAAGAAATGATAATATATCTAATTCATTGTTAACAACATAACAATGAATTAATTAGAGTAACATAAACTATATTAAAAAAATAATTGCATTAACTAATTAAAAATAAATTAAATAATTGCATTAAAATGTTAACAACCTTAATAAAGTTAATTAAAACGCTTTTTTCATAATGCTCGGCTTCCCTCGAACTATAAAACAGTATGTCGCATAGATATAATAGAACGAAATATTCAAGAAAAGACCATAATACCTCATTAAGGAATTGCATGAACGCAACTAGCGCACTACACAGACCAAATGTCATAATAAGCCGCTTGAGCATACAATGCCAAGTTTTAATATAGTTTTCTAAGCGTCCATGGAATGCATCTCACTTGGTGATATTTGCACTTTAAATGAAGTTTGGTAAATACCTTCACCAACTTGAGCTGATCTAATAAATCGTACATCCAAAGCAAAGAATAGTGATTCTTCATAATGATACCTTAGTAGTCTATGCTCATACACCAACCTCTATCTTTCTTACGTACAGCATAATGGGTAACCCACAAGGGAAAATAGTCGGTTGTATTAGCCTTATTTTAGTAAATCGACATCTAGCTTCTTAATCTCTTCATTCTCTAAAACTAAGATTTAACACATGCTCAATCACACAATTTGGCGGCAAACCCTTCATTCTACAAATATTTTTTGACACTTCTTGTGATGACCCATGTTAGGTTGGTAGCAACCAAACTAACATCGAATGCATCTCTCCACGGGATCATATTGGCGGTGAAGTAAAATAGCAATTAAACAAACATCCAAAGCCATTCAAATATAAAGAACTAACATTCATTCAATTTAAAATAAACAGTATCTAGAATTTATTACATAACTGTCATTATACAAAAAATAATTATCCTTTGAAGGGGTAGTTAGAATTCGTTAATTTCCCGCGCCATGACTTTAAACTTTATCAGCCTCCTCCAGCTGTATCTGATCTGGAATTATAAAAATAATGCCTTAGTATACATTCTAAATACAAAGAATATTAAAAATATACTTTAAGCAAAAGAGGAAGACAAAAACGATAATAATTGCAAGGAAACATAGTTTATAGCAAAAAGATAATCATAACTCCTGCAAAATAAATATTCTTTTGTCGCATGCCAAATTTTCAAATGAAAAATCAATAATAGCATAAAAATTCATGTTTATGTTTATGTCTATGATAAGCCGCGATGGACCTATTTCCCTGAGTCAGCTTGATGAATTGGTTCTCCAGTATTTTCTGGGCAGAAAGAGGGATGTAGCGACCTCAGAATGCCTCCGCAAATTCCTCCCACAATATGTCCTCTAGCTCCAAGTCCATGAACTAAGTCTTGTGGGTGACTCCCCACCATCGCTTGGCTTCAACCTTGAATAGGCTTTTAGCCAATCTCACCGCATCTTTGGTCGGGCATTTTATGTCCTCCAGTTTACCTTCTATCTCCTGTATCCAATCTTCTGCCTCCATCGGCCGAGCTGACCCGTCGTAGCGCGGTGGGTTCAGCTTCAGGAAGGCTTGCAAGGCTCCTCCAATTCTATGACCTTGTTTAGGAGGAGACTCGTGAGTTTTGTGTTGATTGGCTAATATTTGAGCCATCAACTCCAAGATCTTATCGGTTTTATTCTCCAATGGTCCTGAAGGCAAAGAGGCCTTCACTGGAGTCTTCAATGACAACTCAAGAGAGTACTCTTTTGGATTCATCTATAAGGAGGGGGTGATTGCGATAAATAAGTTCATCTTCAAGGGCAAGGGGGCTGAAATTAAGTTCATGGATGTTCATTTGCCAAGACCATTCTTGGCTTAAGTCAATTTCCAAGTGTTCCGCCGAAAAATTGGGAGAATTCATCTGTTAAAGATCCAAACTTATAACTTGTTGAATAATAGCCTTATTATATCATTAGTTTCCTACAAAATATTTTGTCCCAATAATAGCTTCATTGTGTCACTAGTTTTTTACAAGATGTTTTGTTCCAACCATAGCCTTATTATAATTTGTGTATTCTTAAGCCCTAAGTGAGCTTTCTCTATAAGTTTGAATGCAGCATAGGTTATTCTAAAGTGTTTAATAGCATTGAAATTTTTATATTCCAAATTGCACACATATTGCAAATTGATTTCAAAGGAGAATTCCTTAATTCCATCATTATTAACTGAGTTCGAATTTAATGAAACTGCATATCAATTATAGCTTACGAATTTTGATTATATGCTAAAATACTTGCATCTTATTATTGAACAAGCTTTGACTCACAATAGTTAGTCTTTCGATCATATAACTATTAAAACTCCAAGGTTACATCAGCATACTAAGTTAACTGCAATTAAATCTTAAATCCCAATAATACTAATATGAAAGATTGACTGAATTCACGAATAGCTCTCCATAATACTCAAACTAATAACTGAAACTTATCACAATATTCAAAAATAAATTTCATTTTAATTCCTAAAAAGTTTAACCCACTATAAAAGATTTTGATATAACCAATAGTATACCAAAGCAAATCCCTAGCTAATTGATTTTGATTATTATTATTATTATTATTACTATTATTATTATTATTATATATATATATATATATTATCCTTTTAAAAGAATCGAACAGAGGAGAGGAGAGGAGGGTTCGCACCTTAACTCTCGGTCGAACGCACAGAAGGGGATCGGCGCAGAGTCGAGCGGGAGAGGAGAGCGGCAATTCCCTGAGACGTCGACGGCAAGGTTCGTCGGGTCTCTGTCGAGCGGAAAGAAGGATCGAGCGCAGGGGGGAGGCGATCGGCTCAGGTACGCTCCTACGGCTCAAGTGGAAGAGAAGAGGAAAGAGTCTAGAGAAGGCAGTGAAGAATCGAGCGGTATGCGCTCGATTAAATAGGGTGTGCGTGCGTAACGCACACCCATTTCCTTCAGCTGTAAGGACGCTTTGCGTGGATCACGAAAATTAGCGAACAAAAATGGAAATGGTGCGTTTATGGGAGCCGAAGAAATTGAGCGGCCCCCTTAAAGCCAATAAAGAGTGCGTTTAAATTTTTATTTCTTTCCTAATGGAACAGTCAACTTTAATTGTCGCCGATTTTTCTGAGGTTTTCGTTCCCTTTTCTTGCTTAATGTCGAATTTGAATACTTTTCAAATTAAGGATTGTAACTTAAAATTAAATTTTAGCGGGAGTTTTAACGAATTTTCGGCTTTGCAGGAAAGTAACGTCTCCCCTACAAATGACCTAGGGTTATTACACTTCTACTTTCATAGCATCTTCATCCACTGCTCTTGAGTGATAG
This sequence comes from Gastrodia elata, assembly GCA_016760335.1. Taxonomy (NCBI): domain Eukaryota; kingdom Viridiplantae; phylum Streptophyta; class Magnoliopsida; order Asparagales; family Orchidaceae; genus Gastrodia; species Gastrodia elata. The sequence goes on along the minus strand of CM028674.1, from coordinate 27,247,696 downwards.
TAGCACTCATCTTAAATGATTATCATTGAACAACTCCAGGCATTCTTTTTCTCGTTTCCTTGGACTAAGACTTGACAATGATTCTCCCACTTCATCCAAGGATGATTCAAAATTTCCTCAAGGGAAGATTCAAAGTTTCCTCATGATAGCTTGATGGCTTAGCTAATTAATGAAACATCAATACATACTTCTACCAAGCATGTATCGACCTCTTCACGTATGTTGTTGTGAATAACTCGGTGAGTCAATCCACCTTATCTCGATACAAGTGGTACTTCTTCACCAAGTGGTACTTCTCGTATAGCTAAAAGCTTCTAAGTATAGTATGACAAATGTTCAATAAGGCATTGGCACAAAATACCTCATCAAAATATTAAAAGTTGATAAAGAACTTAATTGGGCATTGCTAATCCACTATCATCTATGCCTCCGTAATCCACTCGAGAGGATAAGGATTTGAATGTGGAATTATATAGCCTGAGTTTTTTAACTAATTATTTCGAGATTATGTGTAACAACCCAGGTTGTTACTTTGCTCAATTAAGACTAATCTAAGTCTTAATTAAGGTTCTAAGTCACTAATTAAGTAATTTAGAACTCATCTCTGAAACCTAGGTCAAACCAGAAGTCAACAAAGTCAAATCTGGAATTTTGGAAAATTTCAAACCCTAGAATTTGACTTTTTATCTAGACCTCAAATTAAAAATCTGACTTCGCCATTGCGTTCAGAGCACCCAAATTAGCTAGGGGTGAAATTTTGAAGTCATTTGGAAGTCGTTGAATTTTCGTCGAATATTTTAATAATATTTAAATACCCTAAATAATAAAATAAATATATACTCGTCGAAACGAAAATCTGAGTGCGCCATTGCGTACCTCACCCTTCAATTAGCTAAGGGTGATTTATTGAAAATTTTTGAAATGCATTTAATATGTTAAAATTGATTAATTAAAACTATGAAATTTAATTTAAATAATTATTTAATTATTTTAAATTTAACGGCGCCGTTCACTTAACTTGACGCCGTCACCCTAATTTTATTTCCGCCGTCTATCCTAACGAGAATTATGAGCCGTCTGATCTCACGATCAGACGGCTGTGAGCCATCGTCCCCGCGATTCGCCGGGTGGCCGAAGGATCGTCTGCACGCGTCACCTAGCCGAAGCGCTGAAGCTCGCAGAGGCCAGATGTCCTCCCCACCGCTCTTAGCCGCCGCTTTAGAGTGTGTATAAGATCTCTAGGACCTCTGTCGTGCTCGGTTTCAAACGAGAAGGCCAGAGCCAAAGGATCAAGCCTCGTCCATTTGAAGCCGTCCAAACCTAAGGTACCTGATCTCCTAAATCCTTATATTTCAAATTATTGTTTCATTTCGAAACTTTATTTCATATTGTGGATTGTCAATTTATCGAGACCGATTGAACTCTAATGAGTTCGATCGATCCCAATTAGAAATTCCTAAACAGTGCAAACCGTTATGATGCACAGTCAAAAATTAGGGTTTAGTGCATCGGTGGTCTCCGTCCATCTCCGGCTAGGCTTAGACCACCTATGGATAGCTCGAGTCGTGTTCTATCGTTTGTTGGTTGAATCACATTGAGCCGTGACCGGAGGCCGCTGGAAAAGCCAACCCTAGTTCTAGCAGTCGGGGTCGAGCGCGCGAGGAAGAAGACCCTCGAGTCAATCGGGTCGGCCCGGGCCCGGTTCGCGGCCCGTGGCGTTTCGCCTGCCCCGCGGGACCCACTCCGCAGCGCGCCAGCCAGTCCTGGCGCGACGCGTGTCCAGCTCGCTGACCGTTCTGATCTGTGGGGCCCGTGGCAGTCTGCCCAGCCAATCAGGTTGCGCCGCGTGTCCTGCAGAATTAAATAATAAAATTTAAATATATATAAATAAGCAGTTAATTATAATCGAATTATAATTATATATATAATAACATATTTAATTAATTTAATTAAACAGTATTAAATAATTAATTAAATACCAAATTTCAAACATTAATATCTTACAAAATAAGCATCCAAATTATGCAAATAAATATATAAAATTGATCAGAAAAATATGAGGAATTTATTGATGCCAATAATTTTGCATTTGAACCTGTATTTAGCAAATTGACATTTAAAGTTTAATTAAGTTCAAATTTATGTCTCAAATTTTCAATTAACCATAACTTTGTGTAGATTAATCCAAACATACCCAATATGGGTCTTAAAGTGATCAGAAAACCCTAAGGATTAATTTGATAGTGTTCATTTTGCTGTAATTGCTTAATGACATTTAAGACCTAACCCTAATTACCCTAATTAGACCTAGAACTTCAATTGACCATAACTTGATCAATTGAGCTCCAAATTTGATGATCCAAAGGTCCATTTAGATCAGAAGAACCTAATTAACAGTAATCTATAAAAATATTTTAGATCCAACGGTTAGATTTGCTAATTACCTTTAAAGTACCCTAAAACTTGATTAGTGAATATTAGCAAATCTAATAATCCAAATTGAGTGATTTAAGTTTTAGAGGGCTCCCAAAGTCATTTAGAATCTATCTGTAAGATTGGATTAGTGTTTAAGTGATGAATTTCACTAATCACTCACTAATCACCCTAAATCCTAATTAGGTCTTAACTTAATCAAATTAGATCCAAAATTAAGCCTACTTCATGTCATTATGATCAGTGGACTATTTGTAAACCATAGCCACTGATTTTGCTTAATTTGGACACTAATTGGCAAAGTTAGGATTTTGACCTATAATTAAGGATCCCTTAATTAACCTTAAACCCTAGATTTTGTATAATTTAGCAAATTTAGATTCTATGGAAAGCTTAGACAATAAAGAACAATAATCTGAAAGAAAATTTAACTTTCACTTAGTCAAATTACTAAATTACCCTTATGAGTCAAATTCACTAATTTGATCTCATATGGCTTAATATTTCCCCAAAATTAATTTAGTTGCTGTCTAATCTTATATTAGACAGTAAGAATCACTTTCCAAAAGAAAATTTTAGAATTTAAGCCCTAGATCAAAATTTGATCTTTTGAACTCTTAAGTAGGGGCAAAATGATCATTTTGCCCAAATTTAGGGTTTAGCCTTTAAAAGCCCTAAATTCAATTTCTAATCATTAGAATCAGAAAATAGAATGATTCATTGTTGAAATTAATCAAATCCAAGTTTAAATTAGACTTTGATTAAAATCTTAATCTTAGCTTCTTAAGGAAAATTTCTAAGTCCTAAATGAGTGTTTTCCTTCTTTAATCATTCTTAGACCCATCCTTAGGTCTTATAACATTAGTTAGGATGTGTGTCTTGAAAGATACTCTTAGTAATTAAGAACCTTAATTCCTAAGATTATGAATAGATCTTAAGTTAAAATTCATCTATTGAGTAAATTGGGTTACTCAATTAGGTGAAACCTTGAGTTTTCTAGTTTATAGATTTTCTTAGTTTATTAAATGATTATTTGATCTTTAAACTTTAGAACTAAGAATAGAGATCCATCCTAATGAAATTGATTTATCATTAGGATTTGCCTTAATCTAATCTGTGAGATTTGGGTTCTAAACTTAGACCCTTAGATTATACCTTTAGATTAAGTGATTAGATCCCATCATCTGGAGTCTAATTCTTAATCTTTTCATCTTGATTTAGCTAATCAAGATGAGGTTGGGATGAACTAAATTACAAAACTAGGTCGATGATTTATTCATTTTAACCAAATAGTCGTCTTTTGATTAAATTATAATTAAGACGTGGCCAGTCCTAATTATCTTCAATTAGTAAGATTCGTGATTCTAAGTTACAAAATGTGTAAGAATTGATAATTCTGAAACTTATGTAACTTAGAGTAGATAGAACGAATAAAATAGATAACAACAGATATCACCTGTGTTTTAGATAGAGTTTCTTGCACTTTGATTTTGATGCTTCGTATTCCTTGAGTTTGATCCTTGTACCTTGAACATGTATTTTGTACATAAGATATTTTGATAAATATCTTATGTTAATTTGGAACATTATTTATAAGCAGCATTATGTTTGTTTCACAAGTGGTTTGTAAGGTGTAGCTTGATTAGTATACCTCTTCGATCAACCCGTTCGAGGTCGGCAACCTTTCGAGGGTTTAATGTCCGACAGTCTATTGGCCATGCCTAGTCCGAGTGATAGGATGGATAGACTCTCGCCCTACTGACTATAGAGTCAGGATTCTGATATGGAAATACTAATTCAAGTACACTTACATTCAGTTCTGTCTTAGCTCATCAGGCTAAGAGTTTTTAGTAATGTTCAGTTCAGAGTTTCTTAGCTCATCAGGCTAAGATTTGCTGTATATGTGTTTAGTTTGGGTGACTTAGATAGTCACTGCAGTTTCAGTTTACAGTTACTATTTTACTAGCGTATTTTGCATCTCAGCATTGTTTTACTTACAGTTTTCCTGCACTATATAGGATGCTAGTTTTACTTACTATTTTCATATGCTCACATAGTATGTTAGTGCTTTCAGTTTTATACTGTTTAAATTTTTGTATATCACTTAGCATAATATGTTTGATCATATGCATATTTAGGTTGTATTTTCTTACAGTTTTACTTTTCTTTTGCTTACCTGTCTTTGTTGCAGTTGCTTGGAGGAGGTATGTATTACTTCCTATTTTTGCTTAGTTATAAACTATAGTTTATAACTTATCACTGTTCTTTTATACGCTTTTCTGCACCTATTTTGCTCAGTTCTGTTTTTATGGTGATATCTATTTAACTTAATAAATGTTTGCCCTAAAATGTACTTAGACATATTGTCTAACCAGTTTTTCTTTTGTTGGCTGGGGCCCTACCATTATGAAACTGATAATGGTAGGTTCTGAGTTTGTTGAAGCAGCAGATCCAGTGGAGAGCTTGCCATTGGAGGAGGAGCCCGTTCCTGAAGACCTTTAGCTTTAGTTTCTGTTGCTTGTGAGATCGAGAGTTTCCTTTTTCAGTTCTCTTAAACTTATTAAATATTGTAATAATACAGGTTAATATTCTCTTTTCAGTACTTTACTTATTCTGTATTGTTGTATTTATACTGTATTGGATGGATGTTATGTTTTATGCTTCCGCACTCTGAGTTCTTGTATGATCATTTAGTGAAAGTATTTTTGGATGAATGGCAAAGTCCTTATTTAAGTTGGATTAGAATACGTGTCTAATCCAATTCTAAGTGAAGACCTTGTCATTTAGTGACGCCTCCACCGTAATCATGTTAACTTAAGGGTTAACAGGATCACGGCGGGGCTGGGACGCCACATTATGTTACTCTAACTACATAAAAATAGCTATAACTAAGTATTGCTTCACCTAAATATTCTTTCTAACTAACTCACTTAACTCCTAGGATCATCAATTTAATGCGAAGTTATCCAATTCTGTATTGTCGTCAAGGCTAAACTCAAATCATATTAATTAATCACATCATAGGAGTTAGAAGTGGATGTTGTGGCAACCCTCTCTTGTCTTTGCTTTGCCTCTTTGTTGCCAATATTGAATTCTTACTCCCTCTTGCAATACTCATAATTGGTTATAACTTGGGCTCTTGGCTTAGCCAGAGTTATGTCTAGAACAGGACAATTAATCTTCCTCCAACTCTCTGAAGTTTTTTTTACTTTCAAGCAGGCTTCTGATACACAATACATTTTGATTACTTCAATATCTTCTCAACGGCTAGCACAAGACCACTTGCTTGACCCAAATCAGCAACTAGAAATAAGGCCATTTCATTGGAAGAACTCAATAATAGCTTGGTAATGTATTTAGTTGGGACATAGATATCTTCAAGTGATTGTTCCATCACCATAGCCAGCTACACTTGCATCTGAACGTGCATCTACATCATGGATCATCATCTTTTTCATTTGTTAAATTAATGCTGCCATACTACAGAGATTTCTCTCATCCACTTTTATCCTTGAGGTTCGGTCTCTGAACTTCTCTTCCCACCTCTCCACTATCAATTAGTATCTAAGTATCAATCTAAATCAATGGGCATCAGAGGATCAATCTACACTATATCAAAGTTTGTAGGCAACAAGAAGGCTTGTTATTATTACAAGAGACAAAGGAACATTAAGAGAAATTTTAAGACTGAAAAATCAACTGACAGGTTACAGCCATCAAAAGGATGGGGCAGAAAATGTCAACAAAGTTGATATAGATTCTGATGATATTATTTTTGTGACTGCAGATTGTATAGTTACAATGATTAGTGAATACTTGGCTCATCAAGTTCTTTCCAGATATGAAGAGATGGATCATTTCTATTAGTTATAAACCATACAATGAACGTGTAGATATAAGAAACAATGGTGACACTAAACAGTTGGGGTTGGCACTATTTACATTAAAGCACATAACGATGTAACTATAACTTTAGCAAGGGTGAGATATGTACTTAGAAGTAAATCTTTAATATTTTAAATGGTCTGGGTGACGCAGGGGCACAGCTCTTAAAAAGAAGTATAGATCTCAGCATTGACACTGATTCTTTTGTGATTCCATGAATACCAAAAAGGAAGGAACTGCATGTGTTGCGAGGTACAACTTTACAAGCTCCATTAGTTACTGTTTTTATTGAGCTGAAATGTCAAAATCTATGTAGGTAGCAACGCGCATTAACTCCAAGTGTCAAATAATTGAACAAGATCCTAATAAGTTAACACCCACAAACTGATAAATTGAAAAATAGATGCATATGGGAGAGAGTTTATATTTTTGATAACAGGTACATTATTCACTTTGATCGCCTTTAAATGCTTGAAGACAGAAATTATAATTGCCACTCATAAGTCAAAAATAATGTATTGACAAGGTTATTGAGCAAGCTATAAAGAGTATGCAGCAAATTAAATATGCAAACTCACCATGGACATAGTCATGCCTTCAAGAGCTTGGCTTTGAATAAACACATCCCGGAAATTCATTGGTTCACAATCTTTGTCAGTACCAAAAAATTGAGCCTATCACAATTCCACAGAAAAAAAAGACGTTAATTCAATACAAATTTCCTAAACAAGAAACATTAATTTGAACCAAAATAACCCACTTGAACCATTAAGCAAGTGAAATCTAAATGCTACCCTAGTTTGCACAATCATCACATAATACTTAACAAAAAGAATAAAAGGATGGGAGAATCAAGTTGCACTGATAGCATACGTTAACAACCATTTATTTTCAGCAAAATATTATGAACTCCAAAGAAACTACCCTCAGCATCTGTGCTCCAAGCAGATTGGTTAAATGCAATAATTGACAGAATCAGGGAGTGCAGTAGAACTTCTCAGGTAAATTTCAAATTTATGTGAAAAATTATGATTTTTCCTAAACATGTCAAAAAATTTTAAAATGATACAAATTTGAGATTCAGTTGTATTTTATGTATGATTTGGCATTGTGTTGGCTTTTTGCTATAGATAAGCAAGTGTAAATTTTGCATGGGATATAGAATGAAATGAATAACCTGTCTTATATGTCTCTATCTTCTTCATCACCATCCCTCTCTCATTATTCATTGTTAGCTACTCTCCATCTCCATTCCTTCTATTGCATTGCTCGGTTTCTTAGTTAGGTGCCACAATTACATAGCTAAGAATTTAAACTTATGTGCCCTTGTTTCAAGCTGAGGCTTGCTGTACAAGCAACCACCCCATTAAGTAAATTAAAGAGCGAAATTTTGTCTAATCATATTGTTCTAATAACATCTCATTGTCTATTCATATTGTTCTAAAAAGATCTCATTGTCATCTAAAGAACTTTTTTGAGATTTTTAAAACTAGAAAAGTATATTTAAATATCTATAAGTGCAATTTATAAGCTCAAACGTAATTTTCTAAGTGTTTATTGTTTCAGAAGAAGGATAAACGATAGATTGCAATAAATTGAAAGGGATTCAACAACGACTTACACCTACAACAATTCACAATGTTAGAGGTTTTCATAAATTGGCCATCATTTAAAAGAGATTTACTTATCAATATGATACAAAATCACAAATTAACTAAAATGGTGAGAGTTTAGCAGGAGAGCCTTTAAAGAAAATAAGAATAATTTGAGTGAAGCATCTATATTAAGATTACTTTATATTTGCTTAGTATTTAAGATTGATTTTGATGCTTTGGGCCTAGGATTACAAGTAATAAGTCAAGATGGAAATCTCATAGCATATTTTAGTGAAAGCTAAATGAGGTCAAATAGAAGCAGTCAAAGTATAATTGTGAATACACAAACTGATGGACAAAATAAAGCGGTGAATAAGCGTTGAGAATCTATTTCACTGTCTAATCAGGAATCCTAAATCTAGGAGAGATTTAATTCCATCGATGCCCAATTTTGCAAATAATTTATCAATTAATAAGTCTACAAGCAAAAGTTTATTTGAATTGATTAACTGTTGTAACCTAAATAACTCATCAAGTTAGCATATTTATAAATTAAATATAGGGCTAGTAGACTAGGCAACTTTTGCACAACATATGCATGACTTAAACAAAGAAATTCATCAAAAACTAAGTTTAACATATTTACATACATAAAATTTAAAAAATTTAAGAAAATGATAGAATTTAATATTGGAGTTAAGAGGATAGTGAGTTCACCTCCAAAATAGCCTTAAGGAAGTTAAATGCAAACTAATTCTTTTAAATAAACTAAAATATTGATACAAATGTTCACAAAGATGAGATTTCAGGAAGCATTAGCCTATTTTGCATTAATCGGATAATTCCTTCTTCATTCTTGGATTCCAGGAAGCATTAGCCTGTTTTGCATTAATCGGATAATTCCTTGTTCATTCTTATATTCTCTTTCTTTCAGTTGTTGGTTATACTCGGGGCTTGAGATATTGTTAGCAAACGCTATAACTTTAGAAATCATGTGCTAATGCATAATATTGGAAAAATTCTAGATATTCCAATTTATGTGGAACGATTCATAGAACTTTGAGCTTGATCTTTATTTTTTTATTTTTTATTTTTATTGCTCAATGTAAATTTTAATGTCTTTTATTTGGAAATTTTAACCGTGACTTTTTTTAATTTGTCCCTCCTCTTTCACCATGCATATTAACATTTTGCATAAACCTGAGGCATCTAGGTAACATAGTTAGAGCCTATAGTGAACCTTAGCCCCACCCCTAGTTGTTCTGCATAATATCGAAATCAAGGCATAAAGCTTACCTAGCCCTTTAGGTTGAGTCAACATAACACTTAGAAGTAGAAATTAATACCAGGAAAACAATTTAATGGAAGAAAACCAAATTAACAAATTAAAAACCCATATAGCAAAGATCTTAAACAACCAAAATCAACTTTAAAAAGAGCTTCAAACTATTCAGGTAAGGTTAGACCAATATGAAGCTAATCAAGATCATCACCATAATTTTGAAAGGGTTTTTATTATTCAAATAAATTCATTTACACATAGAAATTCAGAATGATTGAGATAGCCTACACCTAATCGATATAATAAAGCTAACCTGAATGATTATGGAAGCACCACAATGATGTCAATGATGATATAGCTCGAAAAGTAAAATATTATGTTCAAATTGACCTTGAAATATTCATTGATTAGCTAATAAAGATGGAATTTTTTTTATTGAAAAGCGTAGCCAAGTTAGGTTCATTCATCAAACTTAAGTTAGTAGGGCAAGCCAAAATCTTTGGTTGGGAGCTGAGAGATATTATTAGAGAATAAGTAGAAAACTAGTAAGTAGAAAACTAGTAATAACTTGGGCCGAATAAAAGTCATAAAAAAGAGAAATACCTGCTATTGTCCTATAGAGATCACATATTAAATGAAAATAACTAGTTAAACCAAGAAGCCATGGTCATCCTGAGTCTATGAACCAATTTGAAGAGTTACAGCTTTGTTTAAAGATTGTGAGGATCATTCTAGGTTTAGTAGCAACCTTAAACTAGACATTAAAACAGATATGATTCCACACCCAATTACATCCATAGCACATGAATAAAAATATAGTCATGTTTTAGATGTTATTAAGCGGCTCATTATGCCAACAAATGCCCAACTAGAAGCTTACCTATAGCAATAGAGAACAAGAAAGAAAATCCTTGGTGTGAAGATTTTTATGAAATTAAAGGAGTGTACAGCCGCACTTTGAACATAATGAGATGCATTATCGCAACACCAAGTACTGAAGATGATTAGAATCTCACTTCAACTTATTTCAAACATACATAAAGCATGGCAATAAGATGCGTAAATTTATCATTGATAGTGTAAGTTGTAAAAATGTAGTATCCAAATAAGAATTAGAGAAAATGATCTTAAGGTTGAATCACACCAAAGCCTTACAAAGTTGCTTGAGTAAACAAGATTGTCATTCTTGTGTCCCAATGCTGCTCCACCTACCTAGAGAGTGTTTGGCATGATGTCTTGCCAATAAATGTAGCCCATGTTAAGTTTGGGAAGAGCATATGATCATTGTGCATAGCAAAAGGATAGAGAAAAAATGTATTATTTTCAATATAATACTAGCAAAATAATTTTGAAGTTTTATGAGCTCAAGGACCCAATGACCACTACACAAAAAGCAAATCCACCTAATGAGATCAAGAAATCATTACACATTTTAAGTAGGCATGCTTTTGAGAAAGATTGTAAATAGAATGAAAACATCTATACATTCTTAGGGTTGAACAAGATGTGGAATAGACTAACTTACCTGAGGATGTTCGAGCTATCATAACTAGCTTTAAGGAAATTTGTTCCTTAGTCCTTAGTCCTTATGTCCTCCCTACCCTTACTCAACTATTTATGTACATGCGCTAAGCGCCATTTTTCTTACGAGTCGTAAGGGTAGGGAGGACATAAGGACTAAGGATTTCATTAGAGACATCCTTAGTCCTTATGTCCTCCCTACCCTTATGACTCGTAAGAAAAATGGCGCTTAGCGCATGTACATAAACAGTCGAGTAATCAGTACTATTACTTTAAAATATAGATTCACAACCAAGATTGGATGACATGTTAGATATAATGGCAATAGCTAAGATCATTTCCAAAATAAATCTATGAGTATTTACTCAAGTTAACAAGAGAGAAAAAGATGAGAAGAAAACACCAATCAAGACCATGGATGGATTATACAAATAGTTGGTCATGCCTTTTAGAGTAACCAATACACCTAGCAGATTTATGAGGATAACGAATCAAACATTAAAACCTTATATTAATAAATTCCTAGCTGTTTTTTATAATATACCGATTTATAATAAAACTAGAAATGGACATTTGGTGCACCTTGGGAAAATAATTGAGATTCTCAAAATTGAAAATATATATTTAAATCTCAAAAGTGCAATTTTGTGTCCTTGACTTTGGTTTTCCTAGGATTTGTGATCCCAAGAAAAAGGATTAGGAGTAGACGTCAACACTATACGAGCAATTTGAGAATAGCCTAACCCACGTCAATTTACTATGTAAACATTTTCATGAATTGGCCACATTTTATAGAAAATTCATTAAAGGGTTTAGCACAATCATGGAAAAAAATTTGAATTGCCTAAGGGAGGATTCTGAAAGAGGCTAAAAAAGCTTTTAAAGGGATTAAAATAAGCTGATTGAAGTGCCTATAATAAGATTGCTTGATTTTTTTAAAAAAATTAATATTGAGTGTGATGGTTCTGGTGTAGAAAGAGCAAGCCTTTCGAGTCAAAAATGGTATTTATAGCATATTTTAGAAAGAAGTAAATGAATCCAAATAAACATACTCACCCACACCCAAAGAAAACATGATTCAATATTTTTGGTAATTAGTGGATTCTCCAAAATAGGTCATTTCATTCCATATTATGAAACTACTGATATATCCCATATCGCCAAATTGTACTTTCAAGAAATGGTAAGACTATACAGTTTGCCAAGAACATAGTATCTACCAAGTATGTAAAAATTGTCAACTATTATTGAAAATTTCTATGAAAGAAAATGGGAACGACCTTGAAACTCTCTATTGCTTATCTATCATCCACATACTAAAAGGAAAATAGATGTGATAAATAGGAGTGTTATGAATCTATTTCATTGTCTAGTCAAGGATCATACTAGTGGGTAGGATAAGATTTTACCAATGGCTGAGTTTGCATATCAGTCATTTTTCAATAGGTCTACAAGCATGAGCCATTTGAAATAATTACTAGTTGACAACCTAGAAAACCCAATAATATGTGGAGACACCTATTGAGTTTCAATTTAGTGAGTGAGCAATCATTCGCATAACACATGGATGATTTACATGAGTAATTTCACATAAAATTAAATTTAATATATGACTAATATAAAATTACTAAGAATTTAAATAAATAGCATATAGAATTTAATATCAAAGATAAATTGATTGTGTCTAAACTCCAAAAAAACTTCCATCTAGAAGCATAATAAAATTAAACACAAAAAAGGATGATCTGACTAAAATAGTTCAAAGCATTGGTATTAATGCTTACAAGCTTGAGATTTTAGGAGATGTTGAGTTACACTCAATGTTCAATGTAGCAAATTTAATTTTATGCTAAAAATTAGCTATCAACGCTATGGATTCTTCTATCTCCCACCTTTTACCAGTGAACCCTAATCCAACCCTTTAACAATCACTACCGCATAACAAACTCCATTGGCAATACTTAATTATAAGACAATGTCCACTAGATAGAAGATTTCAAAGTCACTTGATTTATTAAAAAAATAGGCTAGAACTAGATGATTCTTAGATCACTCTGCAAGAACCTAAATAATTTACCATTATTTACTTGATAAATAATAATTAATAAATTAGTCGAAGCCAAATTTCTCCAAGCCAAGAAGTTTTGATAGGAATCACATATACAGGACATAAGCATCATCAAAAATGCTATTGTATGTTATTTTATTTATTACACATGATGTATGAAAAGCATCTTGGAATAATAATTTTTACAATGTCCATTATATTCAATGGATTTAGTACTTTCAGAAGTCAAATTTATCCCAAATATTACCATTTTTATCCATCAAATTAAAGCCAGTGGATCAATAATTCAACTACTGATTTCAAACTATGGATCACCAATTTTAATAATCAAATTACACCACATGAATCACCAGTTATAGCTATTTTATTAGAAGACCACGAAATACCAATCGCAACCATCAATTGAAGCACCAGATCACTAAGTACAACTGTCTCTAAGTACAACTGTCTGATCATTTTCTCCAAGGTTTATAGTTTTCTCAATTCAAAGCTTTATAATTCTATAAATATGGCTCAAACTTCACTTTTTTAAACAATGAATTTTCCAAATAAGATTATTACTCTCTCGAACTAGTGTGTGCTTGTAAATGTAGTGTTCTTGAGAGCGAAGAAAGGGCACTAAAATTTCTGAAAGATTAATCTTCTTGCTCTGCCATGAAGCATGGATTTATAAAAATCGGGTAGTACCTTCTTTATTCTTATATTCTCTTTCTTTTAGTTATTAGTTTTTTGCTTGGGGCACAAGTCATTATTAGCAAATTTCATAACTTGGGAAATCATCTGCTTATTAATACTCAATGTTGAAAATTTTTAAACATTATACATATTTTTTACTAATTGCATAAGCCTAAGGCATCTAGGCAACCTACTTAAAGCATGCAATGAACCTTTGGTTGTCATGCATCATACCAAAGCTGGGATAATATTGAAACAAAAACATAAAATGTGGATTTTATCATTTGTGAGTGTGCACTTGCAAAAAGCCAAGGCCAAGGTTGCATGATTTATCTTTAGTTAGGACTTCATATCTTTTAGTGCTACCTGACACAGGTGATGGACATTGTGCTTTATGTCAAGGTTATTAGACATTTAGGTTCTTTCAATATTAATTAATTCCATAAAAAACAATAATATTTATATTCTATATTTAATAATGATAAAAATACTAATAAAACTTATATAATATTTAAATAGTAAATATATATATATATAGTTTAAATGAGCTTATTGGTTTGTTTGATTATTATAGTTTTTAAATCAGACCAAAAACCAAACAAATACTAATTTAAAACCGAAAATAAAACCACAAAAATCAACCGAATCAAAATGACCATCTAAGCTCACTTCAATTTGAATTCTTGGTTCAACAACCAACAATGCCCACCTATAGCTTTTGAGACAACTTGTTGTGGTGGTTAATAATTATATATAAAGACTCTAGCTTACGTCATAAACCTGCAACATTATTCCCCCCAAAACCACTATCAATACTTCGTCTATCAAACACAATTGAATTGCCAAGAGAGCTTTTCTTTCCATCTCAGTATTATTGTCCACTCGTATTTTGAGGCTATTAACACAAATATATCCCCCTCAATCTCTCTTTTAAATTTCTTTCTTTTCTCACCAATTTTGTTTAATTTATTCCCAAAAAATTCCATTCTCCACTTAGTAAAGAATAATGGCAACCATTACTATACTTTAATATTTGTTATATTATATAGCAAATCCACATACAACAAAGAATGATATGAGAATGTTTCTGCTTAAAACAAAGCCACCTTCCAGCATTCTACTTCTTACCCATGTGATCAACATAGAATGATAAACAATTTAAGCTTAAGACAAAAATTTTGTTCTATTGTGTAAATAAATATTAAAAAAGAAAAATACCCTGATTTTAGATTAAATTTGTATTTATTATGATTATATTTCAACCAAGTAAAACTAAAAATACTTAGTTCATAAATTATGAAATTATATTTCATGTAAATTTTAGTAAAACATACATTTTGTTTCTACACCATATGTTATACTTTTAATGAATTAATATTTATTGGGCTTTCGCTAGCTCCAATGTCCTAATATATTTCAGATAATGGCAAGTAAATATGTGCATCAACGATTTTTGAATTTTTATAAAAAGCATGACGTTAGTTAGTACAATCATGTGCATAAGATTGCTGTAAGAGTTAATTTAAATTGTGAGGGTGAGATATAGTGTGTTGTGGTATAGTATAATTATTACCATGAGATAGTTGTGATTGATGAATATGTGTATGAGGGTGTGTTGTGTCAGTCTATCCTGTGAGGCTGTGTTCTAAGTAGTTGCAGTAAGAGTTATGAGCTTGATAATTTGTGAGATTTTTATTAACATTTAAATTTAATTGTGCACACAAATTCAACTTTGTTATGATCGTGATAAAATGTACGCGTTGTAATGTTTCAACCTATATCCAACACCACAAACAAAATCCCTGGAGATCATTCCCTCACAGTCAGAACCCAATATTTAAATTTATGCGATCAAATTGTCAAGAGCGCTTGGAATCCATTCACAGAAGGATTGGATAACAAAGGCTTTACAATGTGAATGATATCGACGATGTTTCACAGCAAAGATAACAAAATTGCAACAGATATACCAACCAAAGAATAATTATTTGGGACGGTTTCAATATCGCTCAAAGAAGTCAGCCAGCGCTTCAGCAGCTCAACCCTGTCTTCCCCCTTGCTAGAAACGGCGGCTTCCTCCAGTTTCTTCGCAGCGTACTTGAAGCTCTTGTGGCTGTGATTCCCCTGAAATAAAAGAAGAGTTAAGGATATATCCACGTAAGAAATCATTCAATGAGAAATGAATGAGAGAAGCCGGTGTGTGATATACGCACGATCTGGTTTTGAAGGATCCGGGCGCCGCTAGTGACTGCCTGGCCAGCTTGGTGAACGACTGCGCCAGCATAATGGCGGACACGGCCGAGGCCTGTCTTGCCGCTGACCTCTACAACCGTTTTTATCCATGACATTGACGCGGATGCGAAGTTGAAGTTGAAGTTGAAGTGGAATGGGGATCACAAATTGGGTGGGAGAGGAGGGTGGAGGGATTTCTGCGAGGCCTTATCGTACAATTAAACATCTGAAAAAGGAAAGAATCTGCGAAGCTAGGCATGATTGTGCCAAGCGGGCGAGGTTTCCGGCGTCGTAGCGGATGATACGCTGCCGTTGCACTGGACATATCTAGTGCTGCTCGTTGATTTCGAACGACCAAGCGCCCCAAATTGAGATAACTGCGCGCTAAAATTGGAAGGCCAGATGAACGAATGCGATGATATTTTTATCAGTGGCCCGGCTCCCCGCATCTAACGTGTTATAAAAGAGAAATTTTGAATAGTATTTTGTTTGATTGTTGAGGCTTTTCATTTGTATTTTGATTAAATTTAATTTTTAATCCAAACAAAAATACTCAAATAAAAAATTCTATACAATCAGCTAGTGGATGCATTATCTTTACCTAGGAAATTTTTATTGTAGTCTCATCATCAAGCCTCGTGTTATCTTTAGCTATGACGAGAAACTAATGCATTGGAATGCAAAAAGGGTAGAGTTCCTTTAGCAGTACACCATTGTCTTGAAATATTACGTTAAGTTAGACAAAAAGGTTGTTGATGCACTTAGTCGAGTTGTCAATTTTACTACAAATTATGCAAGTTAGAGTCATTTGTTTAATCATATTAAAATAGAATATAGTATTGCAAGGATTTTAAGAAGATATATCATGATTTAAATGATTATATGTTTACAGTCTATCTAGGATTTCTTACTTATAGACAGCTACATTTTTAAGAATAAATAATTTTATTTCCCAATTCTTCGATTAGATTATATGTTAGATAATAGCCGTTAGGTGCGTGCGATGAATCCGACGCTTACGATTAGATCCCAACGCGGGGTAGATCGCACCGTAGGATTAGATACGCTACGCTTCGTGCTATCGCATCGGGTGGCTCAAACCTATGCACCGCTGTCGGGACCCCGCAACGGGTTTGTCGCGGTTCCGACAACAAATCCCGGAATTAAAAAAAATTAATTATTTATTTAGTTTAATTCATATTAACCTATTTAATAATTAAATTAATTCTATTAATTTCAAAAATTTAATTTAGGATCAAAATCTTTCAAAAATTTTAAAAAATTCACCCTTAACTAATTAGAGTATGAGAAATTCAAAAATGAAATCAGATTTTAATTTGGAGATCAATTTAATTTAGGTATTTTCTAGGGCTCAAAAATAGGCAAAAATACCAAAATTTTTAATTTAGCTCCGATTGATTTCAAACTTATAGGGTTAGATTTAAATGACTCATTGAGTCTAATGAAATCAAAATTAGAACTTAGTTTAGCTTAATAAATCTAAATTTAGCTATGGTAATAACTAGGGTTGTTACAAACTCCCTCACTTAAGAATGATGTCGTCCCCGACATCACTTAAGTGAAGAAAATACTAATGAGCTGAACACTTAAATGAAATAAATAGCAAAGAAAAGAATAGTACCTGGACTTGTGAAAAGCTGTGGATATTTATTGCGCATATCCACCTATTTCTCTCAAGTAGATTCTTCTAAGGATCGATTCTTCCGCTGGATTTTGACCATATGAATTGAACGATTTATTAGCTGCTTCTAATCACGAGCTAAGATTTTGATTGATTCTTCGGCATAAGAAATATCAGGTTGGATTTCTACTGACAGAAGTTGAACGAGATGAGAAGGGTCTCTTAGACATCTTCTTAATGATGATACATGAAACACATTATGGACAGTTACAAAATCATCAGGAAGATTTAACTGTTAGGCAGATGATCCTACCTTGGCCAAAATCTTAAAATGTCCAATATAGCGGGAACTGAATTTCCCTGCTACGCCAAATCTGTATACACCCTTCATTGGACTGACTTTCAAATAAGCAGAATGTAACAACCCAGGTTGTTACTTTGCTCAATTAAGACTAATCTAAGTCTTAATTAAGGTTCTAAGTCACTAATTAAGTAATTTAGAACTCATCTCTGAAACTTAAGTCAAATCAAAAGTCAACAAAGTTAAATCTGAAATTCTAGAAAATCTCAAACCCTAGGAAATTGATTTTTTTAATTAGACCTCAGATTGAAAATCTAACTTCGCCATTGCATTCAGAACACCCAAATTAGCTAGGGGTGCAATTTTTGAGGCATTTGGAAGTCGTTGGATTTTCGTCGAATATTTTAATAATATTTAAATACCCCAAATAATTAAATAATTAAATACTCATCGAAATAAAAATCCGAGTGCGCCGTTGCGTTCCTCACCCTTCAATTAGTTAAAAGTGATTTATTGGAAATTTTTGGAATGCAATTAATAGGGTAAATTTAATTAATTAAGTCTCTAAATTATAAATTAAATAATAATATAATTATTAAGCACTTAACGGCGCCGTCGAAGCTTTCTAACGCCGTCACCCTATTTTTCTTTTGGCGTCGTTTGAAGAAATGTGAATTCTGGACCGTCCGATCAAACGATCGCACGGTCCTCCGTCGTCGCCTCCGCGAATCAGCGCGTGGCAAGCCCTGCGCACGTGTCGGAGGTCCTTCGCTCGCAGGTGTCCTCTTCGCAACCATCTCCACTGCTAAGATCTTCCTTTAAGAGCCATTGCAATCTATTAGTCTCGGTTTACACAAAGTAGATCACGACTTTGGAGAATCCTGTATTTTCTTCCTCCCGAGCAAACCCTAGAATTTCGCCTACAGTTTTTCAAGGTACTTCCACATCTCCTAATTTTCTTAGCGTTCTTATTATCTTAGTCGATGATTTGCGTAAGTGTTTAAGGCTCGATCGATCGAATCGAGCCTCGATCGATCGTGTTTTTTTTTGTCTGCGAATAGGGTTAGGGTTCGTCGGGTGAGGGGAAGGAGTAGACGAACCGTCCGTCAATTTCAGCCGTCGGATGTAAATCTGATCCAACCGTTAGATCTGAGTTGGATCTAATCTGATCCGATTATTTCGAACCGGTTTGATTCAGATCGGTTCATCTGGACTGGTCGAACCGCCCGTCCGTGAACCGGCCACGGTGGCTGCGTCACGTTAAGTGGAGGGTCCCGCGTGCAGTTGAGGAGCCTATCCCGCGAGGACACGTGTCTCGCGGGACAGACCATGATGGTGCCGCTGCGCCTGTGGGACCCACCGCCTCCTGCCAGCCAACAAGGTCGTGCCACGTGGCTTGATCCGCTGACCGTCTGGACTGTGGGGCCCGCCATCTTCTGCTCAGCCAGTGATGGCCCGCCACGTGTACCTGCAGAAAATTTAATATCAAAAATCATATATATATAACGGATTAATTAATATAAATGAAATATTATATATATTAATAATAATCAGATTAATTAAATTAATTAAAACATAATTATTTAATTAATTAAATACAAATATTTAAACCCTAATATATTGCAAAATATAAGTCCAAATTATGCAAATAAATATACCAAATTAATTAGAAAAATATAAGGATTTATTGATGCCAATAATTTTATTGTAAGACCAGTATATAGTAAAATGATATTTAGGGTTTAATTAAGTTCAAATTTATGTCTCAAAATTTCGTTTAATCTTAACTTTGTGTAGGTTAATCCAAACATACCAAATATGGGTTTTAAAATACTCACAAAACCCTAAAGAACATTTTAGTAGGATCAATCTTGCTGTTTGGATTAGTATTTGACTAATCACATTTAGGACATAACCCTAATTACCTTAATTAGACCTAGAACTTCAATTGACCATAACTTGGTCAATTGAGCTCCAAATTTGATGATCCAAAGATCCATTTAGATCAGAAAAACCTAATTAATAGTAATCTATAAAAATATTTTAGATCCAATAGTTAGATTTGCTAATCACCTTTAAGTACTCTAAATCTTGATTAGTAAATATTAGCAAATCTAGTAATCTAAATTGAATGATTTAAGTTTCAGAGGACTCCTAGAACCATTTAAAATCAATCTATAAGGTTGGATTAGCATTTGAGTGATTAATTTTGTTAATCACTCACTAATCACCCTAAACCCTAATTAGGTCTTAACTTAGTCAAATTATGTCCAAATTGAGCCTACCATATATCATTATAATCAGTGAGCTATTTGTAAACCATAGCTACTAATTTTGCTTAATTTGGACACTATTTGGCAAAGTTAGAATCTTTGACTTATAGTTAACGATTCCTTAATTAACCTTAAAACTCTAGATCTTGTATTAGCCATAACTTGGCCAATACTTATCAGAATTTAGAAAATTAAGATTCTATGGAAAGCTTAAACAGTAAAGAACAATAATCTAAAAGAAAATTTAGCTTTCACTTAGTCAAATTACTAAATTGCCCTTATGAGTCAAATTCACTAATTTGATCTCATATGGCTTAATAATTACCCAAAATTAATTTAGTTATTGTCTAATCTTATATTAGACAGTAAGAAACACTTTCCAAAAGAAAATTTTAGAATTTAAGCCCTAGATTAAAAGTTGATCTTTTGAACCCTTAAGTAGGGGCAAAATGGTCATTTTGCCCAAATTTAGGGTTTAGCCTTTAAAAGCCCTAAATTCAGTTTCTAATCATTAAAATCAGTAAATAGAATGATTCATTGTTGAAATTAATCAAATCTAAGTTTAAATTAAACCTTGATTAAAATCTTAATCTTAGCTTCTTAAGGAAAAATCCTAAGTCCTAAGTGAGTTTTCTCATTCTTTAATCATTCTTAGACCCATCCTTAGGTCTTATAACATTAGTTAGGATGTGTGTCTTGAGAGATACTCTTAGTAATTAAGAGCCTTATTTCCTAAGATTAGGAATAGATCTTAAGTTAGAATTCATCTATTGAGTAAATTGGGTTACTCAATTAGGTGAAACCTTGAGTTTTCTAGTTTATAGATTTTCTTAGTTTATTAAATGATTATTTGATCTTTAAACTTTAGAACTAAGAATAGAGATCTATCCTAATGAATTTGATTTATCATTAGGATTTGCCTTAATCTAATCCGTGAGTTATGGGTTCTAAACCTTAGACCCTTAGATTATACATATAGATTAAGTGGTTAGACCCTATCATCTGGAGTCTAATTCTTAATCTTTTCATCTTGATTTGGCTAATCAAGATGTGGTTGGGATGAACTAATTTACAAAACTAGGTCGATGATTTATTCATTTTTAACCGTATAGTCATCTTTTGATTAAGTCATAATTAGGACTTGGCCAGTCCTAATTATCTTCAACTTGTAGGATTCGTGATTCTAAGTTACAGAATGTGTAAAAATTGATGAATTATGAAACTTATGTAACTTAGAGTAGATAGAACGAATAAAGTAGATAACAACGGATATCACCTGTGTTTTAGATAGAGTTTCTTGCACTTTGACTTTGATGCTTCGCATTCCTTGATTTTGAGCCTTATACCTTGAACATATATTATGTACTTAAGATATTTGATAAATATCTTATGTCAATTTTGAATATTCATAAATAGCATTGTATTTTTGTTTCACAAGTGGTTTGTAAGGTGTAGCTTGATTAGTATACCTCTTCGATCAACTCGTTCGGGGTCGGCTTCTTGTAGGGGGTTTCAGTCCGATAGTCTATACCATGCCTAGTCCATGGGATAGGATGGATAGACTCTTGCCCTACTGACTATATAGTCAGGATTTTGATATGGTTATACTAATTCAAGTACACTTACATTCAGAGTTTCTTAGCTCATCAGGCTAAGATTTGTTGAGTTCGTATAATTGCTGTAGTTTCAGTTTGCAGTTACTGTTTTACTAGCATATTCTGCATTTTCAGCACTGTTTTACTGTCAGTTTTTCTGCACATGTTATATATATAGGATGCTAGTTCTACTTACATGTTTTCACATGCTCACATAGGATGTTAGTGTTTTCAGTATAATCTGTTTGATCATGAGCATGTTTAGGTTATACTTTTCTTACATTTCTTTTACTTTTCTTTTACTTACCTGTCCTTGTTGCAGTTGCTTGGAGGAGGTATATTTTACTTCCTATTTGTTTAGTTATAAACTGTGATTTATAACTTATTACTGTTCTTTTGTACGCTTTTCTGCACCTATTATGCTTAGTTCTGTTTATATGGTGATATCTACTTAATTTAATAAAATTGTTTGCCCTAAAATGTACTTAGACATTTTGTCTAACCAGTTTTTCTTTTGTTGGCTGGGGCCCTACCATTATGAAACTGATAATGATAGGTTCTGAGTTTGTTAGTTTAGCAGATCCAGTGGAGAGTTTGCCATTAGAGGAGGAGCCCGTTCTTGAAGATCTGTAGCCTAGTTTTCTGTTTTCAGTAAGATTGAGAGTTTCCTTTCAGTTCATTTAAACTTATTAAATGTTGTAATAATACAGGTTTATATTTCACTTTCAGTACTTTACTTATTCTGTATTGTTGTATTTATACTGTATTGGATGGATATTATACCTTTTATTGCTTCCGCACTCTGAATTCTTGTATGATCATTTAGTGATAAATTCTGGAATGAATGACAAAGTTCTTAGTTAAACTGGATTAGAATGTGTGTCTAATCCAATCTTAAGTGGGGACCTTGTCATTTGGTGACCCCTCCACTGTAATCATGTTAACTTAAGGGTTAACAGGACCACAGTGGGGCAGGGCCGCCACACAGAATCTCCCACATTGAATTCTAAGAGACGATGATGTGCATCATTATACTTGCTCTGACGATCTTGAGCTGAACAAATTCTCTGCTGAATTAATTGGATCTTCTTATTAGTTTCTTCAACTAACTCTGAACCAAAAAGTTGAACGCTTCCTCTCTCTGACCAAGCTAGCGGAGTACTGCATTTTCTACCATACAATACCTCATAAAATGCCATTTTAATACTGGCTTAGAAACTATTATTGTAGGTAAACTCCACTAACTAAATATGATCTTCCCAGGAACCAGCAAAATCAAGAACACAAAGTCTAAGCAAATCTTCTAGAACTTGATTCACTCTTTCAGTCTGACCATTCGTTTAATGATGAAAAGTTGTACTCATAGCTAGAGTAGTACCCAGATCTTGATGCACAACTTGCCAAAACTTATAAGTAAATCTGTTATCTCTGTCGGATACTATTGATTTCAGAATCCCATGCAATCTGACAATTTCTTTAATATAGAGCTTTGCTAGCTTCTCTACTGAATTAGTCTGATTGATAGGAATGAAGTGCGCTGATTTAGTTAAGCGGTCTACTATAACCCAGATTGCATCGACACCAGATTTAGCATGAGGCAAACCTATGACAAAATCTATAGATATGTCGAACTATTTCCATTCAGGAATTTCTAATGGATGCAGAAGACCACCAGGTCTTCGGTGTTCGGCATTTACTAGATTACTGGCATGACACTTAGCCACAAAATCGGCAGCATCCCTTTTCATATCGGGCCACCAAAATGATTACTTTAGATCCTGGTATATTTTAGTACTGCCTCGGTGAATATGATACCTCGAATTATGGACTTCAATTAATACTTCACGATGTATGGATTTAGGAATCCACAAATGATTATTTTAATAAATTACACTGTTGTGCATTTGCAACTCATGACAATGACCACCTTTAATATCTGCTTTGAATTTTAGATAATCATCATCTTTAGTTTGCAAGATAGAGACATCTCTGTGGAATGTTGGTTCCACATTGATATTTACTAGAACAAAACTTAGCCTATCGCCACTGATTGGAGAAATTTCAAGCTTACAAAATTCTTATTCCAACAAACTAGAGGTGATCATGGAAGATAAAGTAGCACGACGGCTAAGAGCATCGACAACAACATTTGCTTTTCCAAGGTGATACTGAATACTGAGATCATAATCACTGATGAGCTCTAACCATCTTCTTTGACGATAATTTAGTTCTCTTTGAGTGAAGATATACTTCAGGCTTTGATGATCAGTAAAAATCGAACACTGAACTCCATATAAATAGTGATGCCATATTTTTAAGGTAAAAATTACAGCGACAAGTTCAAGATCATGAACTGGATATTTCTCTCGTGGGGTTTTAACTGCCGAGAGGCATAAGCGATTACCTTACCCTCTTGCATTAACGCACAACTTAGACTAATTCCAGAGACATTGGTGTATACCTGATAGTCCAAGCCTTCTTTGGGCAGGACAAGAACTGGAGCAGTGGATAGTGTGTCCTTCAAGGTTTGGAATGCTTCTTTGCATTTCGGACTCCAACTAAATGGAACAGCTTGCTGGGTTAACTTAGTCAAAGGTGAAGTGATCTAGGAACAGCCCTTAACAAACTTTCTGTAATATCCGGCTAGTCCCAATAAACTTCTAATATTTGTGACCATCTTAGGTTGAACACAATCCTGAATAGCACTTACTTTGTTTTGATCTATACGAATACTCTGGGCATCGACTACATGTCCCAAAAATGCAATGGACTTTAGCCAAAACTCATATTTGGAAAACTTAGCATACAGCTGATATTCACACAAAGTTTTTAATACTAATCTCAGATGTTCTTCATGATCTTTTAAGGTTCGAGAATAAATGAGGATATCGTCAATAAAGACGATTACAAATTTGTCCAAATATGGTTTGAGAACTTGCTACATCAAATCCATGAAGATTGATGGCGCATTAGTGAGTCCGAAAGACATTACTATGAATTCAAACTGACCATAACGAGTACAAAAAACAGTCTTTCCTACATCATCTTCTCTTACTCGCAATTGATGATATCCCGACCTGAGGTCGATCTTAGAGAATATGACAGCTCCAAATAACTGGTCAAATAAATCATCAATTCTAGGTAATGAATATTTATTCTTTATGGTGACTTTATTTAGTTCATGATAATCTATGCATATTCGCACAGATCCATCCTTCTTCTTCACAAATAGAACAAATGCTCCCCAAGGAGACATACTCGGCCTAATAAAGCCTTTACTCAAGAGCTCCTATAATTGTTCGTTGAGTTCTTGCAGTTTCTTAGGCATCATTCTGTATGGTGCTTTAGATATAGGCTGGGTACCTGGAGCTAATTCAATAGAGAACTCAACTTCCTTGGAAAGAGATACACAAGGCAGATCTTCTAGGAATACGTCGACAAATTCCTTAACTACTTTACAATTAGAGAGAGGTATTGCTTTGCTTCACCCATCATAGTGAACAGAAAAGCATCACAACCCTTACTGATCAATTGCTCAGCTTTGATAGTATTTATTAATGACAACTGTGCACTGGTTTTTCCTATAAAAGTCTCAGACTTGCCCTAAGAATGAAGAGTGACCTTCTTTTTCAAGCAGTTTATCACGGCATTATTGTCACTGAACCAGTTCATTCCAATGATGATATCAAAGTTTAATAATGGCAGGATGATCAATTCGAAGTTAAACTCCTGACCATTTAATGGAATTTTGATATTACAAAACTTATGGGCACTTAGTTGGGCTCCAGATGGAAGTCCAATACTTAAGGATTTTGCTAAGTTGTACAGTTGTGGTTTAAGGATGTTGGCAAAATGTTCAGAAATAAATGAGTGACTAGCACCGGTGTCAAATAACACATTGCAGGCCTGGTCATTAATGTAAGGTGTGCCTAATTTATTCATACGAATCGCATTAACAAATTATAATAATTAAGGTACATGAATGCAATTATAAAAGGAGAAGTTCTGAAATATGTACCTGAAACCATATTATTATCTTCTATGACTTCCAGAGGTGTTAAAGCATAAACTCGCGCAGGACCGGTAGGATGGTTGTTTACCTGCCTCTTGGGATTATTCTGGGACTTAAGAGCAGATGTGTGGGGCCCCCATACTGATAACAAGGGAGTACGGTGCTCCAACTGTGGCAAACCCCAACTTAAGAAAAGCTAGGTAAACCCAACCTGCCTTAAGCCAAGGACTTGTCACCAAGTACTATAACATTCATCAATATATATATATATATATATCAATATCAAAGTGGTGGAAGCAATAGGCGAGTAGTAACATCCATAAGCATACATAGTAGAAAGATGGAAAACAATATAGTAACTCATCAAAATACATAACTAAAACACATTCAGAATTAATTATTACAAACTGAATTTTAAAGAAAAAGAAAATGTCTCTCAATCTCACTGAAATAAAATACAATATCTAACTAAACAGTAGTAGCACGATCCTCCTCCTGAACCTGCTCCTCTTCTGTGATACTGCCCACGAACACGTTAGAATCTGACATTTGTAGGTATCACAAATGTCAGGGCATCAGCCAACAAAATAAAAAGGTTACACTTAGACAATTATTTAAGTACATTTTAGGCTATTTTAATGAACTGAATATTTTGAAGATATCACATTTAAATTAGCTAAACATGCAAGTAGTAATAGGTGTAACAAGCTATGGAGAAACAGTAACTATAAACTATCCATTTATAGCCAGCAGCTAGTATAAAGAACATACAATGTGAAATAAGTAAGATGATGCTCAAAGCAAAAAGAAACAATAACTACAATACAATTCTGTACCTAATATGCTTTATGATCATATTAACACATACTGAGTATATAAAAAAAATACAAGTACTGGAAACATGCAATTCTAGCATCCTAAACATGCAAATATATGTAAGTAAACCATATAAGTATACATACAACATGCTAATTAAGAAAAGGAAAAGGAAAGGCCACTGAGACATGTGGCAAAAGCAAAGCAATCTATGTAAAGTAAAGCCACTGAGACATGTGACAAAAGCAAAGCAAGTACTGAAAATAAGGCTACTGAAGCATGTGGCAAAGTATAACAGAAAATAATACTGAATAATCCCACTAAAGTAGCAATAAGCCTAAGACATAGTATTGTCATACCAACCAATATGCCATACATGGCCTCCAATATCAATCAATTAATCCCCAGCCTAGCCATCCAAATATGTTAGGTCTGAGTCCAGTCTATACAATACTACTACTAAAAATGCTCACTAAGCTAGGATATATTCTACCAACTATAATCGAAACTGAATGATATGAAATTCAAATACTAACTTAGGATGTATCATCCATATCCTAAGTTCTCCTATTATGCTCAAGGAATAAGGCTCAATAACCAAGGGATGCCAAGCAATCTAGTTAAGGTAAGCAAGAGACTCAATCTAGATTTATGTGATATCTGGTATTATCTAATTATCAAATCTAGCTACTATGAGAAGGTACAAGTTTATGATCTCCAATATCCAGCTATCGAGTATAATCTCAGATTTATGTCCTTAAAGTTAATATTAAAACTTAACAAGTTCTAATCCAAAAATCATGTGACGACTATATGGTCTAAGTAAGTAAATTAATGACCTAATTTATTGATATTTTACTCTCTTACCCAAATCTTGATTAAGTAATCAAGATTTAAGGATTTAGAACTTAAACCTCAAATTTTGAGTTCAAATCCTAAATCCAATGTAGTAACCTAACTAGGATCTAGGGTTCACCTTTACTCCTGAAATAAGATATAGAATCCTATAAGCTGAGAGATCCAGGAACTAAGAACTTAGTTCTTAATTTATTAATATTTTACTATCTTACCCAAATCTTGATTAAGTAATCAAGATTTAAGGATTTAGAACTTAAATCCCAAATTTTGAGTTCAAATCCTAAATCCAAGGTAGTAACCTAATTAGGATCTAGGGTTCACCTTTACTCCTGAAATAAGATATAGAATCTTATAAGCTGAAAGATCCAAGAACTAAGAACTTAGTGAAAGATTATTCTACTGATTATAAGATAAAACAATCGATTAAGAATTTGAGAATCTAAGATCTATATTCAATCTTTAAGATAATTTAATTATCTTATAGATTGAATCATCCTATACCCACATGGAAGGTTTCAAAAGATTAAACAATCAATTATTTAAAGAATTTCAATTGGAGATAGTTTAATTCCAAATTGAAGATCTAAGTCTAAGATCTAAGATCTAAGGATCTGAGGTTTGATCATTTTAGATTTTAAGCTAAATTTTAACTTAAAATTTTCCATTATTATTTCTTTTAGAATTTTAAGCTCATAAGTTAACTTAACTGAACATATTAATATGAGATCTTAGCATATATAATTTTTGGGTGCAATTATTAAGGCAATGGTGACCCCTTTAAGATCACATAAGATCTAAGTTTTTAATTAAGACTAAATGAAGATTCTTTAGTTTAATATGAATATTATGGACATTATTAGCTTAAGAGTTCAGAGAGATATTAATGATCTAATTTAGAGTTAATTTATTGAATTTCCCAAGGTTTTAGGGCACTTGCACATTTTGGTCAAAATGACCAAAATAACCTCACTTAAGTTTAAAATTGGGATCTTAGGGTTCACTTATCCAAATTAATCAAAATCTATTTTAATGTGTTTCATCTTGATTTCTAAAGTAGGAAATACACTTATCTTAAGTTTTGACCTCTTAATTAAGCTAATTAGCACTAATCACCTACTTAAGCTAATTAAGGGGGATTAGTGAATTCAGGGTATCTTAGGGCAATCCAGCCTTACCCTTAGGTTCCAATAGGCTTACTTTAGCATTAGAAGCTTACTTACCCTAAATTTGAGACTTAATTAAGGTTAAATTTACTAATCATTAATTAGGGTGATTAAGAGGGTAATTAAGAAAAATAAATATCCAAAATTAGTTTTAAGGGTCTCTAACTGTTCTCTAGGGTCAAAGGAGCAATCAAAGCCTTAATCTCCATATTTGGATATTTATTAAATTTAATATGATTTAATTAAGGACATCAAAGAGTTAGGCAATTATTTTTAAATCCAACTATTGGATCTATGATTTTATTTTATATTTAGATTTCTTGTATTTTTCTGATTCAAATGGTATATTGGATCATACCATTTGGATCAGTATAGCCAAAGTTAATTTAATAATTTATTCTATTTTTTTATTTAAATTAAAAGTATAGGAATTTATTTATAATTTAATTTCCTTAAGGATTTTAAATCCAAAATTCCGTTTATTATTATGTCGGCCTGATTCCAAAATGCGTGGGTCGGGGTCGGCCTGACACAAATTCCACCATCTTCTTCCTCTCGCACGTGCCCGCAACCCGAACCCAAGGGCTAGCTTCCAGTGCCAAATTCTCCGTGCTCCGGTCATGCCATGCCCCATTTTCAATGGCTACACCACCCCTGACCCTAGACGCACCGATTAAGCCAAGAAGCCCTAACAGGGAGGCGCCGGATCGATGGAGTGCCATTCGATCGAGACCTCTCCAAAGGCGCACCTGTGAGAAGTGAATTCTCCTCACAGAGTCCACGGGTCACAGCCATCTTGATCCCTACACATTCAGGGATCGATGGGGAAGCGATAAGGTGACTCGAGAGGTTCTAAGGTAGTCTGGATCACTGGGAGGCTACTCGGCGTATTCTGCCATTTAGAACTGCGAATGGATCGATCGATTCCAGTCGAAACGATCGATCTGGTCGAACCCAACCATCGATACCAACTTACAATCATTGCCCAAAGGTTTTGGCACTAGATAGACGGCTAATTGTGCACGAGAACGTGGCATTAGGAGAGCCAGAGGTTCCTCTAGCAGTGCGATCAGACGGGGAATTCGCTGTCTGTCCCACTGCCAGACCTCACCTACAGACTCGAACGCCCACGGAGGAGCTAGGGAGAGGTCCTACACAGCATCAAAAGCTTGAGCGAGGAAGAGCCGAGCTAAAATTAGCTCGACAAAAGGAAGGGAAAGAATGGCTGTACCTGAGTTTGGAAGTAGACGATCTGAGCGACACCACGGGTCCTTGGCAGCTTCCTGAGCTCCTTCTGTCGCAGCCTGGGGGTTTGAACTTCAAACTACACTCACTATTAGCAGATGAGACAGGCTCAGCCGACGGGAGAGCTGGGAACACCGGGGACAGAGAGCAGAGGGAAAATTGGAGTTCACAATGAGCAAAGGAGCTCACTGTGGGATCAATGGAGGTATTTATAGTCTTAGGAGGATCCGGGCGATGGATGCTAGAGCTCGGGCTTGGAGCTTGCCCCAGCCCGAGGGTTCGTTTGCCATTGCTCCTTATGGATTGGTGCGGCCATCCCTACCCATCCCTACGGCTCGGCCACAAAGGGAAGGACCCTAACGGTCTAGCTGACCTGGCGGGAAGGTGGCAAACAGGATCGACGTGGCGAGGTACGGGAAATTTCCTGATATCGGGCATGGATCGTCGTAAGAACGACGATCCATAGTGGTAGGGGTCGTCCCTGCCGTCTGATGTCGGGACCGTTGGGGACTGACGGTCAGATGTGACTTCTAAGTAACTGTAACGCAGATTAAATCCCAAGCATCAGATCTAAGATGCCGATCGGGCGGGCAGGATTCGATCGATGTGCGCAAGATGAGAGCCGTTGGATTGAGAGCGCTAAGATGTGTGCTCGGTCATCCATTCGGCGGGTATGGTGCTCCGCTGTCGAGACCTCGTAACGGATCTGCCGCAGTCCCGACAGTAAATCCCGTTTATAAAAAAAAAATTAAATTATTTAATTTAAATGATTTAAAAATCAAATTAAATAATATATAATTATTCTTAAGTATTCTAATTCCAATTTAGAACCAAATGAGCTCCAAAAATTCCTAAAATTTCACCTTTAGCTAATTAGGGTATGAGGAATTCAAAATTAAAGTCAGATTTTGATTTGGAGATCAAATTAATTTAAGTATTTTTCAGGGCTTAAAAATAGCCAAAAATACCAAATTTGTCAATTTAACTTCGATTGATTTAAACTTCTAAGGTTAGGTTTAAATGACCCATTGAACCCAATGGAATTAAAATCAAAGCTTGGATTAGCTTAATTAATCTAAGTTTAGCTAAGATAACAACTAGGGTTGTTACAAGATGGCTGCTTTGGAGCAGCTCCAGGTGTAGGAGCTAGCATTATGGCCAAATTTGGCTCCCTCTTGTTCAGTGGAGTAGCTCTGAACACCTGATTCTTCAGATATGGTTTCATTGGAACTTCATCCACTGTTCTGTATGGGTACAGTGACAGAACTTGTGGCCTGGTCATCCATAATTATAGCACTTATGGCCGAAGTAATAACACTTGCCATATGGATGAGGCCTATTATAGCATTTAATAGGCTCAACAGTCGGTGCAGCTTTTAATTGATAGACTTTTGCAGAGTTAGGCATGTGCCTCTTAAAGGCTTCATGCTGGTTAGATGCTGATTGCACCTTTCTCTTGAGATCCTTTTCAGATTGATGATGCTTAATCACCTTAGCTATCTCAACTAGCTCAAAGCTAGTTAAGCGAAGTGGAACAATCTGGTCTTTCAGTGAATCTCAGAGTCCACTGAGAAAGTGGTGGCGCTTAGCCGGTTCAGAATGAGTAATTTCTGGAGCAAACCGAATCAACCTATGCAATTCCCTTTCGTAGTCAGCAACGGAAGGACTCCCTTGAGTCAATCTTATAATTATGTCTGCAATGCTGTTTTGTGCAGATGGAGAAATGAATTCAGTTTTGAATGCTTCAATGAACTTGTCCCAAGGGATGTCATCCAACTCATAGTCAACGAACTTGGTATTCCTGACCTCCTCCCACTAATATTCTATTTCCACATGAAATAGGTGTGTAGTGTGACGGACGGCTTCAGAGTTTGGAATCTTTAGACTAGTAAGATCCTTTTTAACTGCTTTCAGCTAGTCGGCTGTGTCTATTGGCGATAGGTTTCCACCTAAGGTGGAAGGCCTCAATCTTAAAAAATTATGGAGAAGACTATCCATCAAGTGATGAGAATGGGATGTATGTTGCGGAACAGAGATAGTAGGAACAGCAACAACGGCTGGAACAGAATGATATTCAGCATCTTTTGCATGACTATCACTTGTTGGGCTTGGTTTTCCAGCAGGGTTGCTACTATTACCTGCAGATGAGCCACTTCATTGGTAGAACTACTGAATACAATAGTATTCTTGATAGTAGTGATAGTAGGTGATGATCCAGGATTTATTCTAATTAAATAGTACAAACCAGATTTCAGAATCACTTAAAGAAAGACAGTTATTTAAAGTTGTAATAGATATCAAAAATTTTCATTACTTGCAGAAATAAGGGATTACATAAGATTTAGAAAATGTAAAAAAGCATAACTCTACTATAATCATGTAAGTTAAAAGATGATAATTGTTCTAACTAACACTCAAACATCCTTAATATACTCAGCTCTAAAGGCCACATAAAAGTCCTCAAAAGTCACTTCCTGATGCTTCCTTTCGAGCTTTTTAATGGTGTCATACCACCAGACTCTTGCATAATCCAGCATTAGATCCAACACAATGTCTATGTAGAGTGACTCAGGACACTCTATATGTCTCAGGATTGACTCCACTCAGCTCAACCACTCCTTGGCGTATATAGGAAAGTCAAGCTCTCGGTACACTGCTTAATGTAGAAGTTTGTCCAAGACTAAGGTCCCTTTTGTTGAAACTCCTTCAATCTGCCAGTTACTCTCCTGTCTCCATTTGAAACTATAATTCCAAGCCAACTTGAAGGCATGCAGATAGTATTCTACGTCAAACTCTCCAAAATCCATTTGACTATAAGAGAAGAAATTACTGTAACACCCTAGGTTGTTACTTTGTTAAACTATAGTCTAAGTAGTCATCATTTTTTATTTCCATTGCCTTTAGAACACTAAATGAAACTTATCCTGAAAATTTGAAGTCCATTAGACTTCTCTAAATCCAAAATTATATTTTGATCAGTCTAGATGCCCTGATTTAGACACAAAATATTTTGATCTCAAAATTAAAT
This sequence comes from Gastrodia elata, assembly GCA_016760335.1. Taxonomy (NCBI): domain Eukaryota; kingdom Viridiplantae; phylum Streptophyta; class Magnoliopsida; order Asparagales; family Orchidaceae; genus Gastrodia; species Gastrodia elata. The sequence continues at coordinate 27,215,072 of CM028674.1, read as the reverse complement.
TCTGATTGCATTTTTAAATTTTTCACCGCCAAATTAACTAGGGGTGAAAGTTTGGTGCAATTTGGAAAACATTTAGGTCATAATTTACAAATAATTAAACGGTCGGGATTCGCTATGCGGACTGCGAGCGATCCACTGCGGAGCCCGGGTCATGCGACAGCGGAGTCCCGCAAATCTAGCCATTGCGCTTGAGGAATCAACGGCTTGGATTAGATCCCGTGGAACAGCGGCTCTGCCATAGGATCTGCCTGACCGATCCTACTGTCCGGATCGCACCCGCGATCGGCCGTTAAGATTCGAGCAATCTGAGTCGTTCTGCCCTCTGATCGATAGATCTGACGGCATCCGAGAGTCCCTGCACTGTGGACCTTCGTCTCCACTCGCTCGCGCACCCGACAGGGAAAATCCCCGTACTGCCAGCTGCCGGCCTTGTCCCCCACTCGCGCCTCCAGCTCAGCAAGTCATTGTTGATTCTCCCCTATTGGCCAGGTGACCCAATTGGGCCTCGTGGCTTGGCCAAGCTTGAAATGGAATTTTGAGAGCTCGTCCATGTCCCAAGCTCTCGGGTCCTCTCCAACCTGAGCCAGCCCTCCAGAAGCTTCCCAACCATCAGCCAAGGCTATAAATATCCCCAGCTTCACTTTGATTGATCCTTGCTGATCAATTGAGCTCTCTGCATCCTCCGCCATTGCCGAACTCTCGAGCTTGCATAGGCAATCCCAAGAGCTTTGAACCGCTGATAGTAGGCTCTCCTGGTGTTCAGGAACCTTTGCATCATCTAAAAGCGCAGCAAAGACCAACCGAAGCCCCGGTCAATCATCCCGAGCTCCCTATCGAACCAGGTACCCCCATTTGCTGATTTTGAGCCAATGAGGCTCTGACCTCTTCCCTTTTGATTCGTTTGCATTCGTATTGTCAATTCGAACCCAATGCGATCGTAGTTAGGACCTAAGCTAGCCCCAATCGACCAATTCGATCAATCGGGCTAAGTTTTTCAAAGACGCCTCGGTCGAGTAAGGACTCGATGATCCGCCCCACCTCCCTGATGGTGTATGGATCGAGCTCCGAGGCATGGTCTATGTTGGGAGATGGGGAGAATTGTCTCCCCACAGTAGCTCCATTGCGGGAGCCCTCGGGTGGTAAGGTGCGACCAATCCGGACCACGTCACAGGGGGCTTCGGGTGTCTGTTGGTGCGTCTCGACTAGGGGATCAATTCCTGATTGACCCGAGGTCAAGGCGTGCGCTCTAGACAGAGAATTTTGCCATCTAGGGTTTCCCGGATCAGCTTCTATCGAGGGGAGTCGGGGCGGGGACGAAGACCCTGTGCGGGTCGGGTCAGCCCGTGACCCGCACTGTGTGACAGTCATGGGTCTTCGGGCCCCGGTCGACCCGCGCAGTTTGGCTAATGGGCCGAGACCATTTATAATAAATCCGATTAATTGGATTTATTTTCCTTAACAAAAATAATTCAATTAATCAAATCATAGGAAAATTTTAATTGAAAAAATACAGAATGTATTAATTGAATAATTTTTAATCCACTGGTCCAAATCTTATGATATTATATATGAAATTGATCAAAAAATCAATAGGGATCTGAATATAAAATAATATTTCACATCTAATGGCTAGATTTTCTATTTTTCCTAATTATTGCAAAATTTGATTATGGTGAATTAGCAATTATATTTAATCAAATTGTAAGTTTAGGGAGTCATTAGTCTCCTTATGAAGAGCAAAATTAATCTGCTAAGTGAATTATTTTTCTGATCTCTATACTTTAACTTATTCCTTAATCTTGTTAAACCATGATTAGTGAAAATTAGGATTTGTAGACTTGGAATCTTAGTAAACTTAATCTCTGATTAATTGTATGATTAAATAGAATTTATGTGCCAATTTGTATGAAATTCTTATGGCTAGATTTGTAATTATGTGCTAATATTTTTAGATTAATTTAGGGTTTGATTAGTATTAATTACTTTTTATTTTTATAAATTTTTTTGATTGTATGCTTCATAACAGTAAGAAAAATATATGAAAACTATGTATGCAAATTTATGGTGTATAATTTGAAAAAAATTACATTTGAAGAGCTTAAATATCTTAATTAATCTTAAGAAAATCTTAGGACTTGGATCAAGCTATTAAGACTTGATCTAAGTTTGAGATTGCCTCCAATAATACATCCTTAACTCACTGATTTGACATTGATCTATATATAAACATTTGATCTTAATTAGATATGAGTAGGGGTAAAACTCTAATCTACTTAAATAAGATCCAAACCCCTAAATCTTAATTAAATTAACTTGATTATAAGATAATGAAAGTGATATTTTTCCAATAATGCATCTGATTTGGTATTGATCTTAAATATTTGAATTAGATAGGTTAAGGCCATTAATAAAGCTAGGTGATTGCTTAATCTGAATCTAAATTGTAGATACTTAATTTTTTCTTAAATAAGATTATTAGCATAAGAAGATTAATAGAATCATATTGATTGAATAAGTGATCTAACCCTAATAAAATCCTTGATTTAAATCCCATAACCTTATGAGAAGTTATGATTAGATGACTTAAGCATCGGGTCTGATCGCTCTAAACCTAATGATAAGTAAAACCTAAAGTATTATCATTAGAACTAATAAGTGAGATCTTAACTATCTCATCACAAGATCATCTCTGAAATACTTAAAAGTCTTAATTTAAATATACTTGAGGTAGGAGAATCTTGTATGACTCATTGAGGTAGAAGCTTAGATGATCCCTTAACCTTAGAAGTTGATCTTACTCTCTCATGATTGGAACCACCTAAGATATTAGAATGATACATTCCCTTATGGTAGAATCTATATTGAGTGAACCTTGATCACATTTTCTTGGAGCGTTGTATAGGACTTACCTATCTAGCATAGATATTTATAGTCTTGATAATTCATTTATTTATTAAATAGATATGTTTGAACCCCGATTATTATGTGGTATAGTATTGTATACCCATATTACTTATTCTTTAATAATATTCGGGATTGGTTGATTCACTCTAATGAGGACTTATGAGCAGGTTCTATCCTGCGGGATTAGATGAATACAGTCCTATTATAGTAAATCTTTCAAGACTAAGAGTGTATTAAATGGGTGCTCATTCCTTAGTTTGATTGGAATACCAATCACCAACAGGCGATGCCTTCTAGCGAAGACCGCTTTAATAGCTGTGGCTCAAATAAACTATGTAATTAGACTCACATTCCTTAAAATACTAGACGAATACTACCGCGCGCCGCCGCGCAAAAAGCACTACCACGCGCTGTTGTGCTAAAACTGCTACAGCGCGCCGCCACGCAAAAGGCGCTCTAGCGCGCTGCAGTGTCCAAACTTGCAAAATTCCCAAAATTGTTTAAAAATTGCTCAGAATTCTTCTAATACTGCCCAGTTTTGGCTGAAATGGCCAAAACTTCCCTGTTTAAGTATTTTAAGGTCCTTATGACCTTAGTGGGGCTAAGTTATATCAAATTGAACATTGCATAAAATTCTATAAGAAAATTAGGTTTGACATTTCGTCATCTTTAAAAAGTGCTTAAAACCTACTTTGTAACTTTAGATGTATTATGTCAAATGCTAAGTAATAAAATTTTAAGTATCGAATAGGTATGTCTTAACAACTAAATGGTATGAAATTTAGATCTTTTAGATTTGTGATTAAGTGTTAATCTTTTTGTCTTGATTTAGAATATTATTAGCGTTAATTATCATTTTATTTTATGTCATCTTTACATTCATATGTTTTCATAATCTTAGAGTGTATGTTAGAGAACCTTAATAATTATTTGGACTCTTCAATGTGCTTAGTGGACATTAAACTAAACTTGAATATAAGAATCTTGATAACCTGATTAAGTAGATGATACTTAATCTAAACTTAAGTTTGATATCAATAATACATTAATAATACATTGATTTGTCATTGACCTTTAAATTAACCTTTGGTCTCAATGATAGGAATGTTAGGAGTTAAACCCTAACTTGTCTTTATTAAGATATAAATCTTAATCACTTAATTAATCAACTTGACTGTAAGATAATTCAATTGACATTATTCCAATAATACATATGATTTGATATTGATCTTAAATCACTGAATTAGAAGTGCTATGGTTAATATTGAATATGTGTGATTGAATCATCTGAATCTAAACTTTAGATCCTTGATTTTCTCTTATATAAGACTATTAGCATAAGATGAATAATAAAATTATAATAATTTATGAAATGACCTAACTCTAATAATATTCTTGATTTTATCCCATAATTATAGAATAGGAAAGGATCAAATAAAATTCAATCATCTGATCTGTTCACTTTAACCTAAGTCTAACAAGTAAACCTTAAGAAGTATAAAAGTGAGATCTTAAGGGTCTTACTTTAGGATCATTCTTGAAATGTTTAAGGATCTTAATTTTTGACACATTAAGTTAGGAAGAGCTTTTGTAACTCTTTGAGGTAGAAACTTAGATGATCTTTCATAACCTTAGAAGTTGAACTAGATACCTTGTGGTAAGAATCACCTAAAGTACTTAGAATGTGACTTATTCATCGTGGTAGTTGCCTATGTTGAGTGATCCTTAGATCACATCCTTGGAGCCTTGTATAGGATACACCTACTTTGGGTAAGAATTAATATATTTGATAAATTCTTGTTGATTAAATAGAATCTGCTGAACTCAGATTATTGGTTAGGTATAGTAAGATATACCCATATTACTGGATTAATTCAGTAATATTTAGGATTGGTTGATTTACTCCAATGTGAACTTATGACTAGGTGCTATCCTGTGGGATTAGTCGAATACAATCCCATTAGAATAAATATTCCAAGATTAAGAGTCTTAAAATTAGTGAACAAGATCATTAGTTTGAGATACAAACTACGATCGGGTTCTGCCTCCTATCGTAGTGCGCTTTGATAAGTGCAGTTTGAGCAAACTAAGTATCTTAAGTCACTTTGCGTAGACCACTCAGTATGCTTGTGATTAGGATATTTAACGGCTTAGCTTGATATGAAAACTGTGACCGTGTTCTCCCTCCTATCGTAGTTCGCTTCGATAAGTACAGTTTAAACAAGCTAAGGGTTAAATCCATCTTTCTTGCAAACATGCTAAATATATGTATACAATTATCCCAACTAATAATTTTTAAGTAAACTCTTAACTTTAACTAATTATCGAAGTTAGAATTATATGAGTCAGAATTCTTTTAGCATGATTCTGCACAATAGAGACATTGAATTCATTATCGAATTTCAAAGCATTTTTCTGGATTTATCTCATAAGCATGAGCATGAGCATAAGCATGACGTGTGCGTATCAGAATGATGTATGAGTATCAGTGATGATTTATGGGTTACGGAATGTTGCATACATTGACTAGGGAATTTTAAGATACATCAGCTTCATCAGTAAACAGTATTTCCTGACTGGATGTATGTATACATTGGACAGTACTACTCATAATAGTTCAGTGATATTTTGGTTGCATATCAGTAGTGTACAGTGTTGTGGCATATTAAGATGCACAGTTTTAGTGACATACAGCATAATTTTATAAATGATTATTCAGTTTATATTCAGTATTGTTTTGGTTTATTTTTAGTATTTTAGTTTATAGTTCAGCTTTACTATACTAAACTTCAGTTTTGTACAGTTTTATATAGTTTTATACTTTCAGTCATATTTACAGTATTTCTGTAGATTTAATTACATTATGTACATATTAAATGAATAATTAGAACTGTTATATTAGTTTCGTTATGTTAGACTTATTGTCTAATACGGGGTACTTTTGGGATCCCACAATTTGCTAGATCCTTAGTAGTATATTGAGCCAGGTCAGGAGGATACCCAATAGATTTAGGAGGACCTAGTGGAGCACTAGTGGACCCTCTTCCAGTTTCACTACTTTTCTACTTAGTTTATTTCAGTTCAGTACTTAGTTTTTACTTCTGTACTTCAGTAAATTATCTGTAATAATCCTAAATGTATTTTTTTTTCTTTTCTGAGATGAATATTTTATATAGCTTCTGTGATGAATGTTTATGGATGTCTACTTTAAGCTTTCGCACTCTATTTTTAAAATATTTATACTTAGTATTGTGATGTGATCAGTATACTGGAAATGCTGATGTCTTATGCATATATTAGATTCTTATTGTATCCCAGATCCAATGTATATATTTATCAAATACTTATAATAATGATACTACTCTTATCTTAAGTATTAGCTCAACCCTCCTTGAGGTTGAGTCAGCAACCATTCAGATGGGCTTAGTTTTCAGCTATTTCTGGGAGACGGGTTATTCCTCCCCGAGTGGCGCATCGCTCTGCCACCAAAATTGATTATAACTGTCTCTTTTGCGCACGGCGAAAGGGCAGGGCACTAAACTTAACAACCTAGCTTGAGATACTAATCGCCAACGGGTGATGCCTCCTATTAAAGACCGCTTTGTTAGGGTGGCTTAATCAATCAAAGTGATAAGAACTACATTTTTTGCAAACGTTCTAATCATATGTATACAATTATCCCATCTAGTGATATTTAAGTAAATTTTCAACTTAAACCAATCATCATTTTAGAAGCTAAGAGTCAGAATCCTTTTAGCAGGATTCTGCACAGTGGAGACTTATAATTCATCATCAAATTTCTGGATTTTATTCATATAGAATAGTAACATGGACATAAACATAAGCATGAGCTTAAGGAATCATTTCAGTAGTGATGCATGAGTATCAGTGATAAATTATGAGTTATGAGATGTTACATACATAGACTGGGGAATTTCAGGGTGTATCTATGTTACCGTACTATCTTCCCAACTGGGTGTATGTATACATTGGACCGTACTACTCATAACCCTTCAGTGATAGTTCTGTTACATACCATGGTATACCGTGTTGTGGCATATTTGAGTATATCACTCCAGTGGCATATAGTACACCATTATACCTTTCCACATCGATTTCTGATAATTTGTTATTTTTCACTTACTTTCAGTATTCAATTTTGAAGCAGTTTTACTTTTCTTAGCCTTTATAGTTTCTGTTATTTATTGTTTTTCACATCTTTTCTACATATTGCTCTACTTTATTGTCTACTTGTATTTATTTTAGTACTGCATAGTAAGTTGCGAAAAGTCTAACACGGAGTACTTTTATGATCTGACAATTTGCTAGATCCTGAGCAGCTTGAGGAGACAGGGCAGGATGATCTACAGGAGATCCAGAAGGACTACGTGGAGCCTAAGTGGATCAGTTGTGGCGCCCCACCCCTTAACCCATAAGGGTTAAGCTAAGGGGTGGCATGTAACTCTAGCTAACCCTTCACTTATAATTGGATTAGGATGAAATCCACAACCCACCTAATAAGGGAAAGAGTGAGCATAAAATCAAATGTTCAATCACTATCTAAGTAAACATTCAGAGTGCGAAAGCGATTTAAAAATGAGAAACATCCAAGCATCACAGTATGAATAGTAGAAATAGAACTCATAATATAAGCATACAATCTAAATACACAGTTAATGGTACTTGTATCATTACATCATTTAAAAAGTTTAAATAAGATAGAGTGTAAACCACTCATCCTCACTCAAAAGTATAAGGGAATTAAACGGTAGCTTCTTCCATGGGCTCCTCCTCTGGGTAAGGCTCCACACCTAATTCTTGCTCGTCTAATTGAAAGGAATCTGCCATTATCGGTTTCATAATGTAGGGCCCAAGCCAAAGAAAGAAAAATCTGATTAGACAATTATCTAAGTATATTTTAAGCTGATAAATTTTTATAGATGTTATGTAATATCACCATTTTACTACTTCTAAGCAATAATGTGTATAAAGGAGCAGTAAGCAATATAAAAGAAAGGGAAAGCTATAAGTCATTATTTATAACTTAAGCAAAGAAAAGGAAAGAAGCTGAGATATGCCTCACATACAAGTTAAGCAAGGTGAGGCATATAAATATACATAACCAAACAAGTACTGCAAGAAAAATTCTACATCCTAAATATGTTGGTGATCAAACGAGATATGCCAATTAAAATAAGTTAACTCAGTAATGGTACATATAAATAAAAGTAAGATTCTAACATCTTAAATATATATAAAAGCAGTACAAGGAAATAGCTGACTGAATAAGAATACTGAAAAGTAAACAATAACAACTGCATATAAAACTGTATGTGTACAATCTACCATATAGAAGAGAGCTACATTAGCTCACCAAAAGGGCTGAAGATCTTAGCACCAGTACGACTAGGACGGTTCCTAGCACGATACGATTAAGGCAATAACAGTAAACATAAAAGGCCCTAACACAGTACGGCTAGGACGGTTCCTGGCACGATACGATTAGGTCACCAACAGTCATACCCGAAAGATCCTAGCACCAGTACGGCTATGGTGGTTCCTGGCACGATACGACTATGGCAACAATCGGTATGATCAAAAGAACATAGAGAGGCAGCTCAAATACATCAAATCATTATCTTCTCATTAATTACTTTAATATTTTAACAAAGAATCTAAGGAGTCTCCATATTTTCTTAACATTTTATTTATGCATCAAAAATCTTGTATGATATGCTCAAGGGGATATGGTACAAAAATTAAGGAATGCGTAAGCAACAAAGTATCAAACAGAAGCAAGAGACTCAACTAAACATGGTGATTTTATTTATTTTCTACTTAACCATTCTAACTATTCCAAGTTACACAAGTTCATGATCACCATTTTCCTACTATCGAGTGTAACTCAAAAACTCGTCCTTATAAGTTAAAAAGGATTAGAATTGATCAGGTTCTAATCTAGTTCAATCAGATAGATGACTACGAGTTAAATCAATAAATCATACATCTTAATTTTGTAAATTTAGATGTTCTATCTAAGATCTGATCAAGATCTTCTAAACATATATATTATGGATTAAACACTACGAGATTTAGGTATAATCATATAATCCAAAGAGGTTAAGGCCTAAGTTCTAGGTTTTATTCTATAAGTGATCTACTAGTTAAGGCAAATATTATTAAGTAATCAAACTTAAAATGATGAATCTCCAATCTTAAATCTAAAGTTAAAAGACAAAATAATCAGAACAGGTTGTAAAATAGAAGTAAAGTCTATAAGCTAATAAAACTAAGGTTTCACCCATTGGGTAACCCAATTTACCTAATGAATGAACTCTAATATATGATCTAGTCCTAGTTTCAGGAAAGGTCATTAAGGTGTAGTGCTTAAGACTTAGCAAAAATTATTGAGATCTGACTTAAGGGTTGATTTCACTCACTTGATTGTTACTTAGATGATTATAATATTAGTCTTGGTATTCTGGAATGTTATCTAAAGGGTAGGGGTATTTAACCCAATCTTAGGGCAAAATGACCATTTTGCCCCTACTTTAAGGGTCAAAAAGTCAACTTTTAACTTAGGGGTCAGAATTGAATTCTCTTAGTCGCAACTGATTCCTTACTGACTAACTTAAAGATAGACAGTAAATACGCCTAAATTGGACGAGAAACGATCATGTTATGACTAAAATAAGGTTAGGGGTAATATGGTCATTTACTTAAATTTCTAGGGTTCAGATCCTAAATATTATTTTATTATATTGATGACATTGAAATTTTAGGCTGGTTAGCATCTTGAATTTTCCAATTTATAGTTGATTTGACTAAGTTATGGCTGTTAGAAGTCTATGAGCATTTTGGTCATTTTTCACCGAGAATTCTAGGGTTGACTTTTTGTCCTGATATCCGAATAGGAAAACTAATACTACTAAAGTGATGGAGCCACTCTCCTGAGCATTTTAAGACCCATATTGACTATGTTCTGATAACAGGGTAAGAAGTTATGAGGCTCTAAATAGGTCTTAAAATGTTACCTCGTTATACGTATCTTAGAATAAATTCTTACATCATATTATTTCATTCCTTATATTTTTATGAGTATTTTGAGACCTATATTGGTTATGTTTGGATCATCCTATAAGAAGTTATTAAACTTTTAAGGTTTACTATTCAAAAATACAATTTGAATTAATTTATTATTTATTTATTCCAATTAAAAAATTTTACTGTTCATTCATAAAGTTTATATACATATATAATTATTGTCATTATAATTATCTAATTAATTAATTATCTACAATTATTTAATATTAATTGATAATTAATTAATAATTAATTTAATCATTTTACATATTTTGATTATATCATAAAGTTTCATATATGTATATTTCTAAAATTATTAATCTATTAATTAACCTGTAATTAATTAAAATTTAATTATTAATTAAGTATTAATTAACTTACTATTTAATTAATATTATTAATTAATCATATTTAATCTATGTTTAATTATTATTAATCAATTTCTGATTAGACTAATATTTAGTTATACATATATTATATTTATTAATTAAGTAATTTACTATTTGACTTAATTAATGATTAGGTTAATTTATTCATTATGCTATTTAATGATATTTAATTATTATTATATTTAATTACTAATGTTTACTGACTATTAACCATATAATATTTAATTAAGTTAATCTAATATTCTAAGTCTAACAAAATAAATTTACTTAAACCTTAATTAACCATAATTTAATTAAACTAATATTTATAACATAATACATATATTATACTTAATTAAGATATTAATTATACTAATATACGGTATTATATTTATACTTATATATATATATATATTTTAACTCTTTTGCAGGAATGATGGCGGTGGGACCCAGAGGCGCCACGTGGCGAACGGCTACTGGCTGTGGCGACGAGGGCGGTCCCCACTGTTGGGTTGATGCAAACCCGCTGACGCGTGTAGGCCCCACGCGATACGCGGCTTGCTGAGGAGGCGCCACATGGCCTGGCCCACTCGGGAATCGAGCAGGACGGGCTGACCCGGCCCAGCCCGACACGCTGCGACCCTTCCTCTCCTTTGGTTGGGACAGCCGAACTAGGGCTCGCCTGACGGCGGCCCTCCCGGAGATGAGGGACTCCGATCCACCGGAGTCGGGTAGTGCTCGTCCGACCCTGCCCGACGAGAGTCGGGTTGCACGGCGAGGTGGCCGGACCTCGAGCCTAGACTTAACCCTAGGGGGGCCTTATGACACTCGCGCGAACGGAGGACCCGAGAGCTATTGCTCTCCCAATTGGGTCAATCGAGCCGGATCGAGTTCGATCAGGTCCGATTGATCAACGATTCATCGGAGATCAAGAGAGTTGCAATCAAATTCAAGGACATGTAATGAAGGTAAGTGGGGGGTTGAAGAGGTACCTGATGGACGGTCGGCGGAGGAGGAGACCTAGGGTTTGCAGAAGTGACCTCCAGAGATCTCTCGATGGTTCCAGGATGTGCGACTCGAGCCGAGAGTCCTTTAGGTAGATTAGGGGGGAGATGGAGGACTCACCGAGGCCCTCTGGGCCGTGGATAGGCCTCCGCAGCGGCGGCCATCCCTCGCGAGCCACGCGGACGGGGATGCTGAGGGACGATGGCTGAGGGCCGTTCCATCGGTTTGATCGAACGGTCCAGATCGGTTTGGGCGAAAACGGTGGGCGCTCGACGGCGTTAGGGAGAACGGACGAAAAGTTAAACAAGTTTACGACGCCGTTAATAATAAAATAATATATATTTATTTTATATATTTTTTTATTTTTTTTTCCAAAAATTTTGAACATATTTTTCCTAGCTAATTGAGGGGTGAGGAACGCATGGCGAGGTCGATTTCCGGGGTATTTTTATATTAAAATATTCGTCAAAATTTCGATGACTTTGGATTGACACGAAAACTTCACCCCAAGCTAATTTGGGGTCAATGAACGCAATGGAGGTGTCCGTTTTTCGATCCAATGTCAATTTAGATAGGTCAAATTTTAGGGTTTCTTGATTTTCCAGAAATTAGGATTCGATCCATTTGATTTCTGATTTAGACTAGGTTTTAGAGGTTGACTCCATTTGACCTAATTAGCACTTCTAATTAGCCTTAAGACTAAGATTAGTCATAATCGACTAAGGTAATAACCTGGGGTGTTATATCATTCCTCTACCTTTATTTTTTATTTTACTTTAGTACTTTAGATAGCCCTTACTTCTCTGCATTTCAATCAGTTTGTAATAATTCTGGATATATTTTACTTTTTTTTCTGAGATAAATATTTACTTCTGCTCTGTGATGAATGTATTCTGAATGACTTGCTTTTAGCTTCCGCACTCTGTTATACTACTATACTTAGTATTATGATGTGATCAGCATACCGAAAATGCTGATATATTGATAACGTATATTGGATTCTTATTTGTTTCTTTAATTTTAATGTACGTATTAGTCTAATACTTAAGATAAGTATTTTACTCTTATCTTAGATATTGACTCTCGATCCTACTCTTAGATTCGAGTCAGCAGTCTTCAGTGTGGCTCAGTCACTTAGCCTATTCGGGAAGATGGGTTTGCATGCGCGTCCTCCCGAGTAGCGTATAGTTCCGCCGCTGATTTTACTACCTATAAACTTTTGCGCACGACGATCGGCGGGGCGCTACAATTACTAAGTCTTGTTAAACTAGAGATAACTAGATTTTTAGGATATGAGTATTTTCATTCTACAATTTTTTTTAAAGAGTTACTGATAATACTATGCTATGGATGTTATATATTAATGTTTGCACTTCAGAATAATAGTCCATTATGTAGAAAGGAATCATATTTCCCATTCTGATACCTTATGGTGTTGTCTAATACCAACTGTAGAACGTCGTACTTTCTCACGGCCACGCTAATACCGATATTAGCATAATTGTGGGGAGTACGGTGTTCCACTCCGTGGCAAATCCTCAACTCAAGAAGAGTCAGGTAGGACCCAACTCGCCTTAAGCCAAGGACTTGTCATCTAGCTGAACTATAAACATACATCAATACATATCAAAGTAGCGGAATGAGAAAATAGAATGTAATATCCACATGCATAATATAGTATAAAAGAAGGAAAAAAAGCAGTAACTCAGCTCAAGTGTAAAAAGTAAATACATCCAGAGTTTAATTATTATAACTGAATTAAATAAAAGTAAAAATCTTTTGATCCACTGTAAAAAGAGAAAATCTATTTAAGCAGTAGTAGAAAGATCCTCCTCCTGCACCGGCTCCTCTCCTGCAGCACTGCCAACGAACAACTCAAAATCTGAAATTTGTTGGTATCACAAATGCCAGGGCCCCAGCCAACAAAAAAAAAAGGTTACAGTTAGACAATTGTCTAAGTACATTTTAGGCTATTTAAGCGAACTGAAGATTTAAGATATCACATTTAAAGGTTTTAAACATGCAAGCATTATAAGGTGCAATAAGCTACAAAGGACGGGATAGCTATAAACTAATAATCTATAACTAATCAATAAGTATGTAAAAAAAAAATAACATACAAAAATAACAATTAAATATGGTGAGGCTAAAAATAAAAGTAATTGCAACTATTGAAATAAATCTGATCCTAACATGCTTATGATCACATGATTACATGCTGAGTATATAAAGAACATAAGTGCTGAAATAGACATACAATTCTAGTATCTTAAACATACTAATATTTAATACTAATCAATAAGAGCATATATACAAGCATGCAGATTAACATGTAAAAGGTCACTGAGACATGTGGCAAAAGTAAACTAAGTATATGCATGAGCAAAAATAAAGCTACTGAGACATGTGACAAAGCAAGTCAAGCACTAAAAGAAAGGCCACTGAAGTATGTGGCAAAGTAAAATAAAAAAAAATGAACTGAAGTAGAAGTAAGCCTAAGACATAGTACTGTCATAACAGAAACAAGCTATACAGGATCTCTGAACTAAAAGTTTAACATGTATCCATCCTAGGCATCCGCAGAGCTAGGTTCGAGTCTATTCTATAATAAAACTAAAGCTGAAGAGGCAGACTACATTAGGATATACTCTACTAACTGAAAGCATTGAACGAACTGAATGAATGTTATGCTTTTAAAATACTAACTTATGATGTATCATCCATATCCTAAGTTTACCTAACATGCTCAAAGAACAAGACTCAATATTCAAGGTGTGCGAAGCAATCAAAGTCAAAGTAAGCAAGAGACTTAATCTAGACTTATGTGATATCTGTTGTTGTCTACTTTATCCCAATCTGACTATCCTGAGAAGATACAAGTTTAGGATCTCCAATATCTAGCTATTGAGTATAATCTCAGATTTACGACCTTAATGTTAATATTATAGCTTAACAAGTTCTAATTCATAATCATATGACGACTATAAGAAGTTAAAGTAAGTAAATTAACGACCTAATTATTATTATTTTCCTCTCTTAGCCCAAGTCTTGATTTATGTAAATCAAGACTTAAGAATTTTTGATCAAAACTCCACTTTGGTGTTCAAATATTGAATACAAGGTAGTATACTAGAAGGGATCTAGGGTTCACACTTTAAAACCTGAATTAAAAATAAAGAATCATATAAGCTGAAATATTCAGAAACTAAGATCTCAGTGAAAAGTTACTATACTGGTAATAAGATAAAATAATTAATCAAGAACTAAGAATCTTAGATTTATATTAAATCTTTAGGATAATTACATTATCCTATAGATTTAATCAACCTACACTCACATGAAAGGTTTCAAAAGATTTAAACAATTAAATCAAGTAAGAGAATTCTAAAGGAGAGTAATTCAGTCAAATTAGAAGATCTAAAGTCTATGATCTAATACTTGATCACTTTAGACTTAAGCTAAGTTTAGACTTATAATTTTACAAGAGTATTTCTTTTAGAGCTCAAGTTTATGGATCAACTTAATTAAGCTATTAAATCAAAGATCTAACACATTAAGATAATTAGACTTAGCTCTTAAGAAAGAGTATTTTAAGGATATATATATTTTGATTTTGATAATGTTTACATAATTATCTTTTAATATATATTATCATATCCTAGTACAATTGACATAATTGTCATTCATATTGTATAACTAATTATTTTGTTGTGATTTTTCAATTTATATTTAAACCTCAGTAATTGATCTCATGTTTAATATAGTATGAATGATAATAAACCAAATAACATAAATCTGAATAACATTATCTTTTGTTATTTAAATAATACTGAACCAAACAACCCCTCTTATCACTGTTATTTAACATGCTATCTAAATAATACTGCTATCTAATATGCTAATAATAACATGCAATCTTAGGGGCTATTTAGTTCAGTGTTATTTGAAAAGTTATTAAGATAGCATGCTATTCAGAGAACATGTTATTCAGGTAACAGTGTTATTCAAATAATAAAGACTATTTGATTCAGTATTATTTAAATAACAGATGAGAGTATTATTCAGATATATGCTGTTTGGTTCAGTGGCATTCATGTTATATTACACATGAGTAAGAATATCCCCAAATGAGACCCTTTAATTTTATAAAAAATTTTAATTTCATATATTTATAGACAAGTAAATATAAATTAGAATTTAAATTATTTTGTAGTTTTAGATTAAGTCTCAAATAAAGATATTGTGTTTCAAGTTTCATCAATTTTTGAGCTCCGAAAATTCACCATAGTGAATTTTGAAAATTTTTATTTAAAAATGAGTATAAAATAAAATATTGATTCAAATTCAATAATTTTAGAACGTGTGAGTTGCCTCATCAAGATGCTCGATTTGATTTTAAATTTGTAATTTTTGAAGTTCAATCGATGATCGATCTTAAGGCCATTGTTAGACACTCGATCACCGATTGAACTTAATTATCTTAAATTCCGGAGGCATTTTTAATTTCGATCTTAATTAATAATATCTCCGATTGAACTTAATTATCTTAAATTTTAGATACTTAATTAACAACGTCTAACAAGAACTTGAGATAATTTGGAGACATTTTTAATTAAGTCTATGGACGTGTATACAAGCTATAGCCCAAAGGAGCAGCAGTCGAAAGGAGCATCCCCCTAAAACGCAAAACGCAAGCAGACCGAATACCCTAAATCGCAAGCAGATCGAACCCTAAATCGCAAGCAGACCGAACCCTAAATCGCAAGCTAGCAGCCTCCATTCGCGCCGATCCTTGATCTCCCGACATCCATTCACGCCGGCCCTTCCCCTTCCTCACTCGAATGTCGCTCCTTATTGAACTCGCCTCTTCCTTCCTTTGAAGACTCGCCGATCCTTCTCTTACCTTGGAGAACTCATCGATTTCTCCATCTTCACCCTCCATGCGGTAAGGATCTTTCTTTCGTAGGTTATCTTCTTTACTGTATGTTCTTCCTACTTCTCTTCCGATACCTCTCTTCCGTAATCGCGGAGTACCCTACCTCTCTTCCGTAATCTTCCGTAATGTTATCTGAATGTCGGTCGATCTGAATGTCGGTCGAAATCGACCGACATTCAGATAACGTATAATGGCATTTAGGTAATTTTTGAGTCCCTAACATAACAACAGCCCCTTACTAACTTTTCAACTGACATTCAACCAAACATCCTCTTAGCCAGCACATTGTTCGGGCTTCTTGCTCGGGCTTCTTGCTTATAAAGAGACAGCAGAAAAAACTATGGTACTTAGGTCAGCGGCAAAGAAAGCTGGTGCGGAGAGCCCAAAGAAGTTAGCAAACCTTGTTGATCTTGCTAATGTATCTTCCACGCTTAGAGAATTCGTGGGACAGTCTCAAATCTCTCGTCTTGGCTGCTTCATTTGCGTTTGGTCTTATATCAAGGAACATAATCTCCAGGTTTGACTCTCGCTACATTCTTTCACTCCGAGTATAAAAGAAAGCTCAATTTCTTATTTACTATTTTCAAAATTGTATTAAATTTTAGACATATTTGCTGTAGCTTCAGAGACAGGCAGACAATATAAGCTCTTGAATGTTTAATGTGCTTTTATCCTTGATTCGTTTTGGTGGTTCTCTTATTGATTTTGAATCTTTCATCAACATATCTGTAAAGGTAGATTTGTGAAATATTAGTGGTTTTGACATACAGGATTAATCTGTGGTAAAGATGACAACATTTCATACTTGACGATAAAGAACAACAGCTACAGCAACACAACAATGCCAATCCTTAGTCCCACTAAATGGGATAGTCATGTGAATCAATTATCTCTACTTTATTCTATCAAATAACATTTCCTCCTTTACATTAAGTTTGTAATATCATCCTTACACTTCTATTGCAAACTACATTAGCTTTGTTAAAATCTATCACATTTTCCCATTTTAATAATATTTGAAAAAAAAGAGAGGATTTGAAATTTGAGACCCAAATGGGTCAGTTAATTGGTCCTCTTTAATCTTAACATGGGAGAACATTATTAATTCAACTTATTAAAAATCTGTCATGAATGTCCAAAACATCTAAGACGTTCTTAGATGAACTTATGTTCAACCGGAGCTACTCTAACGTTGTCAGAGATTGACTCATTTCTCATCTTCATATCATACCATGCATATCCTTTCATCCACATTAGCATAATGGTCTCCATGATGCTTTTTTAATTAGTGTCCTTTTGTTTTGCTGGCCAATATCTTGCCTTATTTAATACTGAAGTTATTGAAGCTGTTTTTCTTAAAACTTGCTTTAAACTTTGAGGAATTTTTTGATCGCACAAAACCTTATAAGCGAATTGCCACATTGTCTAGCCTTGATGCTGCAATTGCATTGCCCTCTATTTCAACCATTTTCTTATGATAGATTAAAGATATTTGAATTGCCACTCTTCTTTAGAGATGATATTGATTGTCATTTCATCGATAATAGGACTTTTATTATGGTTAAACTTCAGTTTGAATATTCTAATTTGAATTTACTAAGACAAGACCCAAGTTCAAACTTTGTTTTAATCCCATATCTAACCTTTTCACAAAGGAAAAGCATCATCTCTTAGCAACATGCATTAATGAACCTCTTCTTAAATGTGGCCAATAAGAATGCTCATTATGTGGTTTAGAAAAGTCATTTGACAAACCACTTGTGTTTGGGTATATTTTTCTTCATTATATATATTTTAATAACTTCAATATAATTTGCACAAACCTCCTTTTTTCCATTATTTTTAAATCAAATTTTTTGCTAAATCTATAATGACCAATTGAAAATTTAATTTCTATCAAATTTCTTAGCAATATATGATTCTTGTTAGAGTATGATGACTAATAAATACTTAAAGCAGCACAAAGATAAACCAATCATATACGAACACAAGATTTTAAGTGAAAAACTCTAAATGCGAAAGACCACGGATGAGGGGAAATGACATCACTAGGGAGGAAAACAAAAAAGGTGGAAGATTACAATGGTTTTACTACTCTAATCTCCTCAAGCAATCTAATATATAGGTGGATTAGGAAGGTGTAAAATAAAAGATTACAATAATACCTTGTAAATATTTTTAGTTTGATTCCATCTAGGGGGTGAACACTGTGTGCATTGTACATGCTGGGTCCAAACCAAATTTGAGGCATACACTAATCAATCCCGATGTTTGACTTCTTGACATTATATCAAATCGATTCTATAGTTACATGGCATTGTATTTGATCATTATTTAGAAAATTAAAGTATAACTTATTAAACTAATTCCTCAATTAAAAAAACCTAATTTCTCCGCAATTTATATAAATCTTTAAAAACTACATGACAAATAATAAGCCATTTTTCGAGCTCACTACAAGTAAATTTATATGTTTTAATATCCCATTGCCCCAACTATTAAATTACACTCAATTGTGTAACGCATTAGTAGTTCCTCCCTAAACTTTAAGTTTGTGGGATCATTTTTAATAGTTAATCGCAAAGACTCATGGTCTCTTTTTTTAGCATGAGCAAAATTCAGTAACTCAAGTTTTTTCCATTAAGCCATTAATAGTCTACGTTATAAGGCAAAGTGTTGTGTTAGTAGTCTATATTCAATGTTAAACTTGTCTAATTAATATGAAAGTAATCCTTTGAGGTTTAAGTTTTGCAATTTGTATAAAAATATTGTTTTAGTTTTAGTTTTAGTTTTAGTTTTTTCATTTTAAAATGTTTTTTCAAAAAGCATGCTATCCATAGAAACTGTATTCACTTTGTATCTCTCAATAGTATCTCTCAATAGTACATCTCTGACGGCTGGACAGCTGATATTGGTTTTGACTGACAGCACACTTCTCTGCTCGATTTCAAATAGTTGCACGGGGTGTCTTTCTTTAGTGACCCAGTTGGAGGCGAGATGTTTACAGTAGTGGTTTCATTATGATCGTGCGGCCTTTCTAGAGATGCCTTGGGTTGTAACTATGCTGTGATGAATAACAATGATGTATTTTCAGATTTGTTTTGAATTGATACATTTGCAGTAAACTTTAGAGCACTTCATTAACAAACATTACAAAATGTATGTTATCATCAAATGGCATAAAGGAGTTACGTCTTTTTAGTTACGCCCCCTTACCGATATCAGCAGCCTTTTCCCTGCTCTAAAGATATTTTCTTTTGCAGGATGCTGGTGACAAGAATATAGTCAATTGTGACGACAAACTAAAGAGCATATTACTTGGAAAAGATCAAATTAAACTGGTTGAACTCCCAACGCTTATCAAATTGCATTTCCCAAGACAGCTTAAATGATTGTAGCAAGTCCTCCAAACAGCTTAAGTGTTCTTATTGTTATATTACATCTGTCACGAGAGAAATCCTTTAAATCATGTAGTTGATGGGTCCATACATGTCATTGTATGGACGTATAGGTTCTTATGTATTTGATATGCTTAGGAAATACTTTTTTTGTTGTGTAGAAATTTAATGGATGAAAAGAACTTGTTTTTTTCAAGGATTTGAGAAGTTTCTTTTATTGAATTGAATAAAGTAGTCTTGCAGCTTTGTCTAATATGATACTTGCAACAAGGATTCTTTCTAGAACGATGTTTTTAAGTGGCCGTTATTCAAGTCATTGCTACTCCAGAGCATAGAAAATGTTTGGGGAGTTATTCAAGTCATTGCGACTTATTGATGGCCCTGGCTGATTGATATTTTTGAGTTGAGTTAATTGGCTAGGTTGACAATTTTACTCAAAATTAGTGATTTGCTCGAAAGTTGCTAGTTTTGAGTTGATTTGAACTCAGACTCAAAATTTTTGAGTTCACGAGAGGATAGACTCTAATGAATTTCAAGTCTAGTTTGAATTGATTATAACTTGAATGAGTTATAGAATCGAGTTAGCTCGAATTATGTATAATAAATTAAGTTATTACCTTCACTGAAAAATTAAATAGTGTCTGTGGCAATACCGTCTTCTCTTCATGCGTATGATTTTGAATTTGAATCCTTCTGTGATTTTCTTGTTCTATTAGATTTTTGTGAGTTGTTTAAAACGTTTAATATTAGTTTTTTTTTTCTTGAATGTGATTAGATCTCACTATTTTGGGAAAGTTTGTTTAGATTTGATATGATTTTAGCTTTTGGCAATTTCTTGTTGAGCTTATCTGCTGTGAGTCGAATAGTTTAAATTTTTAGTAAAAATTGATTAAATTTGTAGATTTGAATTTTTTACAAGTCAATAGTTTTAATTTTATGTGCTATATATTTGTTTTATTAAGATTCAAAAACAAAAAAGTGTTATAATAGGTAAAGCCTTTTTTTTTCTCTGTGCTACAGTAAAAAACGATCGCCCAATTTCATGCATATACATACATATATATATGTATATATATATATATCTTATATAACTGGATACTAAATATAAAATATATTTTTATAAATTGATCATTATTGTTCCTTATTTTGCTAATCATATGTCAAATTCACCTCGATCATGTGTCAATAAATTTAAAACTAGTCAAAGCTACACAATACATATATTTGGTTTAACAGATAATACATGAATTAGAAAAGCCTGGCACTAGTCAAGATTCTCCTAACCGAGCCTTGATCCATAATGCAAGTGTATTCAATTCTTCAGATCTAATAGAGTGGCCAAGAGTTGGAAAAGCCTGCAAAAAGAAAATATAAGCTAAAACAACCAAATAGTCAATACCAAAGTTAAGTGAGCCAATTTGATTTTGAGTTAACTTCGAGTTGGGAACAGTTCCAGATGGCTCTTAATCTGTTATTTCGCTCAATATATATATATATATATATATATATATATATATATATTAAACTCAAATTTTATTTATAAAATTAAAAAATCACAACATGAAGAGAGAATAGATGGACCGCAGAGGACAAATTAATAAGATGGATCTGCTACTATGTGGCACTAAAAAACCTTAAAGTACAACTTTTTCAGCCTCTTCTATTTGAGAATATCAAACATTGAGAGCTCTAGGTGGAGCCCAATCTATCAACACCAGGCTCAAACCGACACGCTGAGAAAATCTCCCTAGTAACCACTGTAGAAAGAAGCCCTGGAGCACTCGCCAGACTAACAAACCGGCAGACATACCCCCACCACATGAGTGGTGTGAGGAACAGGGACCTCTACAGTTGGTGCCATAACGTTCTTGGTAGTAAAAGGAAGAAGACCATCCACCCTGATAGGAATCCAATCGCTGCTAAGAAGAGCTTCATCTATCGATCTGGAATTATCATGGGAAAGGTGATGTTCTGCATTAAAGCGATGGCAAAAATCTAAACCGTGGCCAGCCGTATGATATGATAAACAATACTTGGAGACATTTTTCATAGTCGCAAAAATGAATGCATAATTTGGGAAAGAAAATTCAAACTGGTCTGCCAAGAGATTCAAAGTTAACATCAAAATTTGGTGTCAATTTGAGCAAAACATAGAATAGTCAACCACTTAGCACCAACAAATTGAGAGAAGGTCCATGCATAATTTGAAGCATTAGAAAATTTCAAGAAGATGAGCTTCTTATTAAATCAGTAAAATCGATTGAGCCCATGAAATCATACAACAAATAAAGCCTTATGAATAGAAACCATCATCAAGCGCCCCATTGGAGAATGTGACAACAAGAGAAAAATTCAAACTAGCCCACCTATACCGAGGTATTTTGCCGTCGTGAGCTGCGACTGGGTCGATCGATTCCAGATTGAACCTAACCCTCGATACCAATCTACAATCATTGCCGAGAGGTTTCAGCGTCCATTGGACGGCTAACCACTCACGGGGATCGCAACATTTGGCGAAATCGGCCGACTGACAGTGCACACTCAGACGACAAATTCGTCGTCTGGTCCACTGCCAGTCCTCACCAGAAGGCTTGGACGTCTACTAGGGAACTAGGGAGAGGTTCTAACGTAGCATCTAGGGCTTAAATAGGCAGCGAGCCGAGCTGAAACCAGCTCGACAGAGGAGATAGGGCAGAGGATGTACCTTGGTTTGAAGAGTTGCAGCGACGGAGACAATGCAGATAGCCTAGATCGCACCAGAGGGTTGCAGGAGCTCGGCAAGGAGGTCTAAACTCCAGACCTCGCCCTCTATCAGCTGTACGCAGCAGTCCAGTCGTCTGGTTCACCGAGAGCTCCAATTGCTTCAGCCGGGAGACTAGGGGATCACAGTGATTCTTGGGAGGTACTTATAGACCGAGGGAGTCCCTAGGGATGGAAGCCGAAGCTGTGCTAAGGCATCGGGCTCGAACCCATGGCGCCTTCAGCCACCTAAAAATGGGGTCATCCCATCCTCCGGATCGCCATAGGAGGCTC
This sequence comes from Gastrodia elata, assembly GCA_016760335.1. Taxonomy (NCBI): domain Eukaryota; kingdom Viridiplantae; phylum Streptophyta; class Magnoliopsida; order Asparagales; family Orchidaceae; genus Gastrodia; species Gastrodia elata. The sequence continues at coordinate 27,192,345 of CM028674.1, read as the reverse complement.
GGCCACGAATGGGAAGGTGCTAACGACCTAGGTGACCTGGCGAGAGGAGTGGCAGAGAAGGCTATGTGGCATATACGGGCGAAATCCTCTCTGTCGGGCCGAGATCTCTCGGGGACGAAGGTCTACAGCGGATGATAGGGGCGCGACCGTCTGATGGATCATCAATTGCAACGGAACGGTCCTGATCATCCGACCAATAACGACTGAGCGCGGGGATCAGATCGATCGTCGGATTGGATCCGATAGATCTAACGGGTGAGCGCATTATTTAAGATGGGAAGCCAGACGCCGTCTGATCTTATCTCAAAACCGCGAAACGGTCGAGATGAGACGGGAACGATTGAGAGCGTGGGCTGTTGGATGTGTGCTAATGATCCGACGCTCCTTATTAGATCCTAGCGCGTGGCTTATGGATCGTTGGATGAGGGCGCGGAGATGCGTGCTAACTCATTCGTTCGAGGCTTACGATGCCTCGCTGTCGGGACCCCGCAGCGGATCTGCCGCGGTCCCGACAACGAATCCCGAGCTTAATATATATATATATAATCAAATTATTAATATTATTTTTTTATAATTAATTATCTTTAATTCTAATTAATTTATAATTCCAATTTAGGCTAAAATGAGCTCCAAAAATTCTCAAAAATTCATCCTTAGTTAATTAGGGTATACGCAATTCAAAAATGAAATCAAATTTTGATTTGGTGATCAAATTAATTTAGGTATTTTCTAGGGTTCAAAATAATCAAAAATACCAAAATTCTTGATTTAGCTCCGATTGATTCCAAACTTCTTGGGTTAGGTTTAATTGACCCATGTAGTATATTGGAATCAAAATTAAAGCTTTGTTTAGCTTAATTAATCCAAATATAGTCAATGTTACAACTAGGGTTGTTACAACATATGTCATTGAGAGGAAATGTGTAGTTATACATGAGATCCCGATATATATAGTTGGGTAGACGTACCTAACTCATTATTATTCTGAATGAGCTCGCAGAACAAAACATAAAATTAAAATAATAATAAATTTTATTACAGTTTTCAGCTTTATATTTATTTACTGCAATTTAGATTTACTTTATAGCATCTTTACTTTACCTTTTTAATTGCTAGAATTTACTTATATAGCCCATACTTATATATTACTATTACTTAACCAATTTCTTGTAATGAATTATTTTGTGCATTATACATACTTGTATTTACTTGTTTTATCAATTTTTTTTATTTCCAATATTTCTTTTATAATGCATTGTGCTCTTTTAATATTGCTTGCTAAATGTAATATCCTCCAACATAAATTACTTAAACACTCTAAAATATGTTTATACTTATGTAAGTATAACCACTTGCTTCTTTTTTTTATTAGTTGTACCATATTGTATTAAAAACCAATATATGGTAGACTAGAGGCTTGGATTGGAGCTAGAAGGTGAACCAAGACTGGAGCTAGAGGATCAGAAGTAGACCTGAACTTTTTACTAGCTTTATATTAATTTTTGTCATGTGAGGATAAGTGTGCTTTTATTTATTGAAATGTTATAACACTTTATATATTTGGATATTTTATTTAAATTTAAGACGAATGTTTTTCTTTTATTTTATATGGATGAATGTTTGGTAATATATGTCACTATGTTTATAAATGTATCTATATTTTTGATCTTATAGATCATTCATCCCTTGTAGTACTTAATTGTGAGTTAATACATGTTAACACAATATTATATACTATAATGATGCTTAGTGTTGGATCAGGACACTTAATATGGCACAGGATCTTTAAAGGATGGAGAAAATTTTTTATTTAATTAATTATTAATTAAATATCATTTTATTTTATTAAAAATAGACTATCAAATGAATTCTAAAATTTTTAAAAAATTTACTCATAGCTAATTTGGGGATAAAAATTTAAAAAATCTAATCAATTTTTTGCTTAGAGGCCAATTTTATTTTCTTATTTTCCTAATTAATTAAAAGTATTAAAATAATCAACTAATTCAAATGATCTCTAAATTAGTTTAAAATTTCAAAGCTTGCTCCAAATGACATTTTGAGTCTAATGGTGGGGGTTTTAACCTATTTGTAGTACTCAAATTTAGGTAACAACACTTAAGTTGTTACATCAACACATAACGATTGATGTATAAAAGGATATGAAAGGTGCTACTAAGTTGTATTTTGAGAAAATGCTTTGAGTAGCCTAGATTCTTCACTATGAATTTCTAGACAGTGTCCTAATCAAAATGTTAAGCTATTACTATTATAAAATATCAATATTTCATTCATGTTGAAAATGGTGACTTTTCTCACTTGTATATAAGCAAATATGAATTTGTAATACTAATGGTGAAGTTGTGATATTGAAGAAGATGAGTGACATAGATTACAAGTTGATGCTGACATTTAATGGAGAGGTCCTAGGAGTTCATCACAATACAATAGAGGGTGGTTTAGAAAAGCAACAATGTTTCTAAGAAGGGTTGTGTTGGGTTTGTCGACAAAGAGAGAAGACATATTAACAATGATGATGCTTGAGAAGAGTTGGGCTAGGTTCACCAATAAAGAAAGAAAATGTCTTAGGGACCACAGTGGCTTGGAAGAATTGGGTTGGTTTGTTGATAGAGAAAGAAAGCAACTCAAGGATGGTGATGAATGAGAAGATCCATGCTAGGTTTGCCAGTAGGGACATAAGAAGCCTCAATGATGATAATGCCTGAAAGGAGTCAGACTGGGTTTTGAGAGAGAGAGAGACCTGCTGATTTTTAATGTCACCTACTTGTTTTGACTAGAGAGAAGACTTCATTAGTTTGATCCTGACAACAAATGGGCGAAGCGACGGGTCTCAGCGCCAAATTGCAGTAGAATCAACGCCAAATTGTAGATAGAATCACCTAGGGTGTACATATACCTTGAAAGAGGAGAGAGAAGAGCGGATAGTAAGAATTTGAGTAGGAGAAGCTTTGTTATAATCATTGTTGAAATGTAGTGATGTTATGAAGTTATTGTTTGTAGATATAAAAGTTGTTATGAATAGTTTGGAGTTAATTCTTTAATTGTCACTTAGACCATTGCATCACTATTCTTTTTATTTACATGCATAACAATCTGCTGTTGTCTATGTTTGCACTCATATATTTATATATGTGTATATCTTATATAATTATATATTATAAATATTTAAATATTTGTGGTTGCAACATCATTTGTTTTCATCCTATCCTAGTAACAACAAATACTAATAATTCTAAATGTCCGGTATTAAACCATATGGTGTACACTAGCTTAAGGCAAGAAATTGCAAATTCAAGACTGTAATTATATAATTTTTGAGAAAATTTTTTAAAAAATATATATTTAATAAACTTTTTAAAATTATTTATTAACACATAGGGAGTGAATAATATTATTATGAGTTTATGATAGAGCGGATGATATTGTGACATCATAATTCAGGTTATTAAATTCATATTTTTATAAAGTTGTGAATTCAAAATTCAATGTCTTTTTCAAAAAAAAAAAAAACAACGAAATTAATTATTTTTAATTTTACATCGTCCAGCGGTCCGCCTATACAAAATCACGAAGCATCCTTATTAACTTTTTGGGCATTTTTTAAGTAAATGCAATCAGTTCGCCATTGGATGAAAATTATAAAAGGAAATCTGTTTTTTGTTCCATCCACGAAATCGCCTTTGCATACGATCATCTCCGGCGACGGTAGCTGGCATCGGCGCAACTCTGAGGAAAGAATAGAAGCGCGAAGAATCTCCGACTGCTTACCTGGTTTCTAGTTCGTGATCTTGGTTTCTTCGGCTGCTAGGTGAGAGCTCCTCGTTCATTCCATTCGTTTCTTCTTCCTCATGTTTTCCTTAAAAAATCGATTTAAAGAAGCATCATTGGTTTCTCAGTAGTTCTGATTCTTTGAGGCACGCTTTTCTTAATGTTTTTACGAGAATTTCTCATCGTTTATCGTTGGAATTTTGTATCGGCGTTTCCTCACGCTCCCTAGTTTTCGTGTATTTATACAGTTTAATGAGGAATGGTCGGCTCGCGTTCTGCTAGGGTTTTCATTATCTATCTATTTGGTTCAGCTGAGCTGTTCTTGCGTTGAATCTGTGTATCTTTTTTTGTTTATTATTATTATTATTATTATTATTTTTTAATTCCCTTTTAGAAAGATCAGTATCATGAAAAAACCAGGACGTCGATCTAGAGGCTATTGCCTTAACTTTTCTTGCTAGTTGGAAGGCGTAACTTTAAGCCTTATAGATCTTGGTTTGTGCTTTGGCGGGCAAAACTCAGAACTTGGTTTTAAAATTTCCAATCGTTTGAATTTCTCACTCTCTTGCAGATTAACTGGCGAGCGGGAATTCAAATTGGGCATATTCTCTTGGAAGAAGATTACGAAATCTTACTGTCTGCCAGGTTAACTGAGGTGGTTAGCAGCTGTGGTTCTTATAAGGTTGTGCGTTTTTTTTTCTTAAGATGAATGTAGTAGGTAGAGTGGGGAGTATAATCTCTCAGGGTGTTTATTCTGTTGCTACCCCTTTCCACCCATTTGGTGGGGCAGTGGATATTATTGCAGTTGAGCAAGAGGATGGAACCTATCGTAGTACGCCATGGTATGTACGTTTTGGGAAGTTTCAGGGTGTTCTCAAAGGTGCTGAGAAGGTTGTTACTATTGCAGTAAATGGCGTTGAGGCCAATTTTCACATGTTCCTTGATTCTTCAGGAGAGGCCTATTTCATGAGAGAAGTTATGTCTGGAACTAATGATGAAGAATCGAGTGAACAAGCTTTAAATGAGTCTATTGCTCTGGAAACTAAGCCAAAACATCCAAAATCTGATCATGGTGTGAGCTTTGAGGATTATATGGGTGGTCTAAATGAAAATAATGAGCAAGTTCAGGAAGATGTACAATTAAATGGAGATGAAAAAACAGCCATTGGGAGTACTTCCATGTCAGAGAGGTTCAACAGCTACCATTATGGGAATTTAGAAGAAGTGGAGGATGTTGTGGAATCATCCAGTGATGCTAATTCTGAGATGGTTCTGATCAGTGTGGATGGACATGTTCTAACAGCTCCTCTTTTAGCTAGTGATGAGAACATGGGAAATCTTCAGTTAGATAACCCCCAGTTTCATCTTGGTCCAGGGGAAAGACCTAGGAAGGAGTTTTGTACTGGTGGTGATATGTGGGAAGATGGTTTGTATGTTGAAATGGAAGGTTGTGCATCAAAGGAGAATGATACCCTGGAAGATCCTACTGAGATTCATAATGAGAACACTAGAGTTCCATTTCTTGGTGAACATGTTTCGAGCATTGTTAGCCTTGAGTTGAGCAATTGTTCAGAAGGTGTTGTTGCTAGTAATGGTAATGAAGATATGGTAAGAAGCTGCCTCAATCTAACTTTGTGCGTTAAAGACAATGAGGTTCAAGGTATAAACAGTGATCGTCAGATTTTAGACTTGAACGACAACCCAAAAAATTCTGGTGTTACCTCTTCTTTCAGCACCATAGTGGCTAGGGAAGCTTTAGCTAAGGATGATGAATCTGTTTTATTATATTCGTCAAATACTATAGAGAATGATATAGAAAATATTACTAGTGATGATTCCAAACAGATTGATGTTCATATATACTCAGATGTTTCTTGTAAGTCTGATCTGCCACCTGACCAGACTTTGATAACAATGGAAAAAGTGGCCGAGGCATCTGCAAAGAGACTGGTTGCTAATAATATGACACGAGAAAGATCAAATGAAGCATCAGTTAATATGGGAAATGGCCTAGAATGTGTGTGTGTGGAACCTGAGATATCAACCACTGATATTGAAATAAGTCAAACAGTTGATCAAGGATTACATGGTAGCAACATTTCATATTCTTCAGGTAAGTGACTGCTTTCTTATGTTACATGGATGTGTGAATTATTTCATTGTGCAGTTTGCTCTTTTGTAATTTATAGGTTTGGAGATTTCACTTTGTGGTAACTTATTGCGACCTGGGATGGGGCGAACTGCCGCTGAAGAAGTTTTTGATGCCCATCTTGTCTCTGAAGACGAGTTTAAGGCTTCTGGAAAATCCATCATAAACAAAAAAAATCTCATTGTCCGATACAATGAAATGTATCTTCCTTGGGATAAAGCTGCTAATTTGGTTCTTGGAAAGGCTGTGTATGGTTCAAGTTTCTCATGTGATGTTAAGGATCAAATTCCTATTGATCTTAAGGAAGTAACTACTGTTAGAGAAGATGTGCAAGGATCTTCGCCTTCCAGTTCTAGTCGGAGATGGAGATTATGGCCAATACCTTTTAGAAGGAGTAGAACACTTCCACACAGTAATAGCGATACTTCAAATGAAGACCTATTTGTTGATACAGAATCTGGTTGGCAGAATTCACATGCTGATCAAAGTCCCATTTCTGACAATCACCATTCTCCCCGCAAACAATGCCTTCGCACTTACATCCCAACTACGGAGCAAATTGCATCTTTGAATTTGAAGGATGGGCAAAACATGATAGCCTTTAGTTTCTCCACAAGGGTTCTAGGGAAACAGCAGGTGTGGTCTACTTTTGTCTTTTAATGATTTGCTTTTTTCATTTAGATAACTTTTTCTTACTAGCTTTAAATCAGGTTGATGCACATATTTACTTGTGGAAGTGGAATGCTCGGATAGTTATATCTGATGTTGATGGGACCATTACAAAGTGAGTTCTATGCTTTTTTTTAATTAATTCTTTTTTATGGGTGGAAATTACTTTATGATTCTTTCATAAGACAATATAAATGCACAAGGATTATTACTTGAATTTTATTATAAAGGTTATTTTTACTTTATTTGTAAAATTCACATTTTAATATGATCCAAGTTTCCCATCTAACTCAAATAAAAGATGCATTCATTTTGACTATCTTATTCCAAAAATGGTATATTGAATATTTCCTTGACTTATCATTTTCTTACTTTATCTTTATGAATTTTTTCACCCATTAATGTATGCTTCTTAATCTTTCTGTTACTCTTTAGGTATGTAGCATTATTTCATCATTTTTATGATTCTATTAATTTTAGCTTTTTGCATGAATTTATTCTCTTATGTACTGCTAAAATTCCTAATATTATTTATGAAATTTTTATTTTAAAAAATGGAGGAACAGATTATCTTTATTTTAAAAATTCAAATTGATTATTTTATCTTAAAGAAAAGGGATCATATATATTGTTAGGATTGTAAAATTATTCAAAGCGATTATTTGACAACTTAATATCATTTATTGGTTTTTTGATTTGTAAATTAGAGGCACCAAAAGTAATATTGAATCTAAAATATTTCTTAAATTAAATGGTTAAATCTTAAGAAGGATCATATATATTCTTAGAAGTGAAATTTTTAAAATTTGGACAATGGGATTTTGAGGGTGAAGCCAACTTTATATGATATTCAATTGCTAGTTGTATTCACAATGTAACAAATAATTTATTTAGTGAATCAAAAAAAGAGAGTGCCCAATAATAAAGATGCATGATAGTAGAAATAAGATGCTTTAGTTAAAATTAAAGATAAAGAAATGATATAAATGATGATTTAAATGTAAGACAGTAGATTTGAAAGAAATATAAATTAAGTTTTTGTAAAAATTCTAAATAATAATTCATGGTGCTAAGAGTACACCATTCATGGATTTTTAATAAACTAGAAACTATTTAGGAAGACACATTTTATGAGCTAGTAAAATTAAGAGAAAAATAATCAAATATTTAACTTTTGTAAAATATTTTAAAGAAAATTAAAAATTTAATTTTAGAGATGAAAATATTAAACATAGATGGATGAATTATTTTACAAAGCTTTGAATAAAGATTGTACCAACACATTAAATAAGATGAGTTTAATGATTTTAAAAGTAATATTAACTACAATTTCAATCAATGTGTTAATAAAGCTTAGATTTGGAAAGCCTTAACGAGGATGAAGAGTGGAAAAGCGGTAGGATCCTAACGATATATGGAAATGTTTGGACGAGGAAGGAAGTTTTTGGCTTACCAAGTTATTTAATATCATTTTGAAGATTAAAAAGATATCAAATGAGTGGAGAAAGTGTATTGCTATACCTACTTGCAAGAATAAAGATGATGCTCAAGACTGTACAAATTATAAAGGATTCAAGCTAATGTGTGTAATACATTAAAATTTTAGGAGAGATTAATTGAATACAGATTGCAAAGGGATACTTGTATTTCTCAAAATTAGCTAGATCAGTCATACATATATTGATGTTATTAGAGATATGTATAATGGGGATGTGACATGTGTTATATCGCAAGATGGCTTGCTTAATGATTTTTTTGGTATCATTGAATTACATGAGGCTCAGCTTTTAGCTCATATCTTTTTGCTTTAATTATTGATATTCTTATTGAGCATATTCTAGAGGAGGTTCCTTAATGCATGTTATTTGCATTCTATTAATTGATAATAATAGGGATGGAGTAAAGAAAAACTTGAGTTGTGAAGGATTATTTTTCAAAGGTTTTCATCTCAGTAGATCTAAAATAGAATATATGGAGTGTTATTTCAATTGTATTAGAAGCTCACATCTCGAAGACATAAGTACTAAGGAGTATGTGATCAAGAAGCACGAGAGGTTTAAATATATTGGTTCAATTATTCAAAATATTGATGAAATGGAGAGCATTGTGATTAATATTTGGTTGGATGAAATGGAGGAGCGCTTTTGGAGTATTGTATGATAAAAAAATCTCGCTCAAAATTAGGGGAAAATTTTATGGACCATCTATACTAATAAATGATTCATATTAAGCTCAACAATTCAGCCTAATTGAATTTGTTAAGCTGGTGCTTTTTCTTGTTTTTATTTTTGTTCTTTTTTATTTTATTTGTCGTTTTCCATTTTTTATTTTGTTACGCCCAGCTATTAATAGCAGCTCATTCCTTCGATTTTAACAGAAGTAACGGACGATTGTCTAACCTTTCTGATACACTCTCTTCTCCTCTCGCCTCCTTGCGATTTCATGGTATCAGAGCTTAGGGCCCTTCTTCGAATGATCTCGTCGTTCGGAGAAGACGATCCTCAGAATTGGAATGGCGTCTTCATCGCTGTCTTCTGTGACTCCTTCCATGGCAACGTTCGCTTCCAACCCGCAAATTGCTGAGTCCCCGGCCTTAACTACGATCCATCATCTTCTACTTGTTAAGCTTGACGACAACAATTACATGTTGTGGTGATCTCAGTTCTTACCTATCTTCCGAACGCATGATCTGATGCGCTACGTGGGCGGACCGTGTCCAGCGCCACCGCAAATGTTACTTGGATGCAGCATGCCTAATTCAGAGTACGTAATCTGGTCCAAACATGATCAGATATGATCCTCAGTTGGCTGATCTCCACTCTAATTGAAAAACCTTCGCTCAAGTGGTGGCAAAGAAAGACTTCGCAACATCAGTGTGGAGCGCATTGTTTGCGATATTGGCATCCACCTCTCAGATTCGCCTTCAGCAGCTTTCTCAGACTCGAGTTCCAACTTCAAAGTCTCAAAAAAGGACACATGCAAATGGCAAATTTCATCCAAAAGGCAAAATACCTTGCCCAACAATTGAGCACAACCAGATCGCCAATTTCAAACCAACAACTTGTCTTGAGTCCGCTCACCGGTCTTAGTTCAGAATATGCATCGTTAACTGCTGCCATTACAACAAGAATAGACCCTATTTCTCTTGATGAATTCATTGATATACTCATAAATCATAACCTCATGTATTCTGAATCTCATGCTCCAGCATCAACATGTATGCCATTAGCAAATGCTGTTGAACTTCAACCCACTTACGTTCGCCCCACCAATTACAAATTCACTTTCCATTGGCCCAGAGGAATGGGATATTGAGGCCGTGATCGAAGTAATCGAGGGCCGAACCAGGTTATTTGCTAGCTCTGCAACCGTTCAGGAGACCTTGCGATAAACTGTTTCCATAGACAGAATTTTACACAGTTTCCGGCAGCCCGACCACCACGTGCTCCTACAGCCTATCCTGCATCCTACCTTGCAACAATACCTCAAATCTAGTCATGGATATTTGACACTCAAGCAAGTCTTCATGACACTCCAAATGTAATCCAATTCTCAGCACCTATCCCTTATAATAGCAATGATAAACTACAAATGGGAAATGATAATACATTGGATATAGCCAACACAGGTTGCACTTCTCTTCATCTTCCATTCCGATCCTTTACTTTACACAATGTGCTACATGTTCCTCATCTTACTAAACATTTACTTTTTGTTAGTAAGTTCACTTTGGATAAGAATGTTTTTATTGAATTTCATCCATCTTTTTGTGTTATCAAGGATACCCACACTAAGGAGGAGATCCTGCGGGACACGATTTCTAATGGTCTCTACATCTTTCCATCAACTTCAGCCCCTACTGCCTCATACAGCCAGCTTACCACTTTTAATCTCTGGCATCAATGTCTCGGTCATCCATTCTTCGACAAACTCAAACATGTTTATTCTTTATTGCACTTTCAATGTCCTTTTGATTTTATATGGACTCATTGCCATATGGCAAATCAGAATCGTCTTCCTTTACCCATGTCGCTTACTACATATACAAAACCATTGCAATTAGTTGTTTCTAATATTTGGGGTCCTGCCCTTGTGATGTCCGCCTCTGGTTATCATTTTTACATTATATTCATGGATGCATATTCAAATTTACTTGGTTATATCCATTATGCCACAAATCTGATGCATTTAATGTATTCATTTCCTTAAAACATCTGGTTGAAAATGCTCCCGGTACTAAAATTATTACATTTCAATTCGATGGCGGGGGAGAATATCGAAAATTCACCAAATACCTCCAACAACATGGAATCCAACACACTTTCTCAGCTTCGTAAACCCCCGCTCAAAATGGTAGAGCTGTAAGAGAACACCGACACATAATTGAAACCGGTCGCACTCATGCTTCAAGCCTCTCTCCCTCATAATTTATGAACACATGCCTTCCAAACCACATGTTTCCATATCAACTGGATGCTCATGGATAAACTTGCAAACAAATTCCCATTTGAATTTTTTTATAACAAAGTACCGGAGTACTGATTCCTTAAAACCTTTGGCTGCATTTGCTTCCCTTGGACATGTTCTTATTCTCACAACAAACTAGAACCCTGCTCACTCCCCTGTGTGTTCCTTGGATATAGTGGACAACACAAAGCTTACTTATGCTACCATATTGACAGTGTTCGAACATTTGTTTCCAGTTAAGTCACTTTCGCAGAATCAGTGTTTCCCTTTCAACAGCAATAGCAACAGTCCAGTGCCTCTTCATCCAGTTCAGTCCAGCCCACCAAACTGATCATTCCTGTGCAAACTCTCTACGACAATCCCTCATGCTGCTGCCCCTGCCGCCCAAGGACTGCCGCAGACAGCCACCAGTCCAGTGCAACCAGCCCAGGGAATGCCACAACCCACACATATCACAACCAGTAGTCAGTCCACAGATAACTCTGATAGATAGCAGCCAGTCCAACCGAACCCTCTTCAGCACCTCCACCTGGCCTGGGTAATGTCCACCCAATGCAAACAAGGTCCAAGACGGGTAATCTCAAACCAAAATTATTTTCTGCTCTACATGTTGATACAATTGAATTTGTTCTCACTACTTTCACACAAGCTAGCAAGCATTCACAATGGATGGCAGCAATGAATAAGGAGTATGCAGCCTTATTTAAGAACAACACATGGAGCTTAGTGCCTAAGCCTCCTCATGCTAATATAGTAGATTGCAAATGGTTAAAATCGAACAAATCTTCGATAATCGTTATAAAGCTCGCTTGGTTGCTAGAGGATTCACTCAACTAGAAGACTTGGATTACAATAAAACATTTAGCCCTATTGTCAAATCAGTCACTATTTACAATGTTCTATCTATTGCTATCACTCATCATTGGACCGTTCGACAACTTGATTTTGATAATGCATTCCTCAATTGTGAGTAAGTGAAGATATATATGTCCCAACCTTCTGGCTTTGTTCATCCCACAACTCCAAGTTATGTATGCAAACTTCACAAAGCATTATATGGTCTCTGACAATCACCAAGAGTATGGTACCAAAAGTTGTCCAACGCACTTAACAAATTTGGTTTCCACAATACGGTTAATGACTCCTCACTATTTGTCTTTCGCTGACACAATGACATACTTCTACTTTTATTATATGTTGATGATTTTCTGTTAGCCGGGAGCAATACAACCATTATATAGGAGCTTATCAATTTTTTGTCAGCTTCATTCTCCATTAAAGATCTCGGGCAAGCTGACATGTTCCTCAATATCAAGTGATCTTTCGAACCAAGCACCTTACATCTCTCACAACAACATTACATCACCGCACCTACATTGATCGTTCTACCACATCGCCAACTCCCGCAGCAGCCAAAAACAACAATCCCACGCTACATCACAACAGTTTTCCGACCCCACTTTCTATCAGAGTGTGGTTGGCAGCCTCCAATACCTTCAACACACAAGGCCAGACATTACATACAACATTAATCATGTTTGTCGCTACATGCACAATCCTTTGAATGAAAACTGGCAAGCCATCAAGCCTATTCTCCGCTATCTTCATGGAACCTCCAATTATGGCCTCTCCTTGGAACCTATTTCAGATTTCAAGTTAACTATTTTTAGTGATGCAAACTGGGCAGGCAACGAGGATTATTGAAAGTTTACATCAAAGTATTACATTTTTTTGGGCAACAACCTCATCTGTTGGTCTTCAATAAAACGGCCAACCGTTACTCTCTCAAGTACCGAGGCTGAGTACAAAGCTATTGCCAATGCCACTAGTGAAGCCTTATGGATCAAATCCTTACTGAACATGGCATCTAGTTGTTCACTGTGTCAACACTTTTCTTCGACAATCTGAGTCTCGTTTATCTTACCTCTAAACTCAGATGAAACATGTGGAGATCGATTATCACTTCATCAGAGATCTTGTTCATAATCGAGAGCTTGCTGTCCACCATATTCCTTCTAGTGATCAACTGGCAGATGTCCTCACAAAGCCCCTTCCAATTAAAACATTTCAGGATATTGCTTTCAAGCTCATCTGCCCTGTGCCAATGACCTTACGGGAGAGTAATAAATAATTCATATTAAGCTTAACAATTCAGCCTAATTGAATTTGTTAAGCTTTTATTTTTCTTGTTTTTATTTTTCTCCTTTTTATTTTATGTCCTTTTTTCATTTTTTATTTTGTTGAGCCCACCACTTTTAATAGCATCTCATTCCTTCGGTTTTAATAGAAGATACGGTTAGCTATGTTATATGGAGTTGGATGTTGGCCAACAAAGAAGAAACTTACTGATAAAATAAGTATTATAGAGATGAGGATGATTAGGTGGATGAGCGGGTATACTTGCAATGATAGAATCAGAAATGAGTTTATCCATAGCAAGGTTGGTGTGGCTCCAATAGTGGATAAGATTAGAGAATGTTGCATAGATGGTTCAAACATATTTAGCGTAGATTGTTCAATGCCACTATTTGACAAATTGAGTTTATGAATTTTGCTTATATTAAAAGAGAAAGAGGAAGACCAAAAAAGACATGTGAATAAAGAATAAGGAATTTCTGTATTTGGAACTTAGGGAGAGTTTTCTATTTGATCATGCACAATGAAAACAAATGATACATGTAGCCGACCCTACTTAGTAGGATTAAGGCTTAATGCTGCTGTATTTTCTCATTTATATGAATTGGATACCTGAATTGTGCGGGTTCCGAAAGCCTATCATGCAATCCAATGATGATGCGGTTACAATAGGTGGAGTCATTATTAACATCTCACAATCCAAACTAGATTATGATGAGAAAGGTGTCTATGTTTGTAATTATGTGTTGCCATTGTTGCAGCAAGAAACTTGTTTCTTAGAGAGTATATTAATGCATGTCTTGAAATTATTAATTTTCCTTCTAAAAGTTTTTATTATAACTTCACATTGAGATGAATATCTTTTGTTGAATGCTTTCTCATATACTTAAATAATATATCGACCATCTTGTGGAATTAGGAACATGATTTATAATTGGAGTGTGGGTTTTCTAAAATTTTTGGATGAGTTTATCAGGCTATTTAGCCCCCACTTTGGAAGAACAATTTATAATATTATCGAGTGATGAAATTTATCATTTGTTGCTCTTGTGTGATACAATATAAGAAGGTAAAGCGGGCATTTTTGTAAATATTGTCCTAAAAGGGCCCTGGATACTATGCCTAGCATTCAAATATGCAACAAACTCATGTAAATTGTTTGGGACATCCTAAATATTTTATGAAATCTTTTTATTGTATTGAAATCAACCTAATGAATCACTTGGTTCTTAATATTAGTGGTAGTCATACAAAGCATTCTATGAATTAAGCACTCTAATATTTGGAAATCATACACATTGTAGTAGTTAGTATGATGTTTTGAAATTCATTATTATTAAGTTGATATGTCTTGTTTAATTCTTTGAAAATTAGTTTATGCATAGCGAACATCATTACATAAAGTATTTTGGTTCTGCATCACACATCAAAACATAATAATATCTCATCATTTATAATAACATATTAAAACATTATGTACAATACATATTATCAAATATATTTAGTAGGATAACATATCACTACAATTTAATTATTAGGATCATATAACAACAAAGATAAAGTTAGATTATATAGAGACAATTATCATAACATCTAATGATTACATTATTCTTCAACTGAACCTATTTGATGTAGTCAACTCTTTGATTATTAGATATTGTTATAAAATCTTGTCTTTTTGTTCTATCTTTTTATAGTATAATAGTGGGCACATATATAAGCCGATAACTTCAAATAACATAGCATTGTCTCTTTGGAACTTTACAAGAATTGTTGTAAGCCCTTTTGAACAATTTGATTAGTAAGTATTTCCAAAGAATTCACAAGGGTTTATTTTGTTTCATTAAAAAACTTTGCCAACTTGTTTCTTCCTATCTGTTGGTGGAGAGTTGTAGCCAATATTTTTCTGTCTCCATTAAATATTCATCAACTTTTCGTAATGTATCTTTGTCAAATGTTTGTGAGTAAAAAATTTAAAACAAATTTATGGAATTTACAATGACGTGTAGGAAAATGATTAGTGCATTTAAGTTTATAAGTAGAAAACTCATAAAGGTTTATATTTATTTAAATAATTTAATTCAAATGTATTTAATTGTAAACTAAAAAATAATCTTTCATAATTAAGTTGCATAAAATGAGAAAATTGTCAAAATGGTTATTTGATTCTTACAATTTGTTCGTTTTAGTCATTGACATTTTGGTCTATTGAATTTTATTTTTATTATTGTTTTGGTCTTAGGCAATTAATTTGGATGAAAATTATTAGATATAATGGGTAAGTTTCTCCTTTTAAAATCTAAGTTTTTTTTTAAACGATGCAAATTTGCTTGATAGAAATGAGAAAAATTTGTAATTGTCATATTTTCTTATCATACATAATTCTTGCATGAGAAAATATTGAAAATAACTTGATGTAAAAATGTTCTTATTAATATTTTTTTGAAGATTTTGAATTTGGATTGTTAGTTTTTTATTTTAATTTGAAATATACTAAAAATAAACATTAATAAAATTTTAATCATAAGAGGAGATGCCTTTCATACAAGGATATTTAAATGGACATGTTGAAAGGATAATTAGAAAGTTGAATAGTATTTATGATGGTTTTGATTTTAGAGAGATTAATGAAAAGAAAGAATAATTTTGGAATTTGCTTTAACTTATGATTTTATGATTGCTAATAGTTTAAGAAAGGGATGACCTATTATCACTTATAAAAATAAATTTTTAAATCTTAGATTGATTATTTTCTATTAAAGAAAATAGATCAATTATTTTGAAAGGATAGTAAGATTATTCAAAATGAATGTTTTACAACTTAACATCATTTATTAGTTTTAGATTTGAAAATAGGCGCTAATAAAGGTAATATCACATCTCCTAAAAAACTAGACGACATACATTAAGAAGGGTAAAATATATATTGTTAAGAGTGACATTTTAAAACTTAGATAGCAGGATTTTGGTAGCTAGTTGTATTCACAATTATTAAAGGGTTTTCTTAGTGAATTAAAAGGGAGAGTACCCAATAGTAAAAATGCATGGTGGTGAAAAAAAGAGGTTCAAGTGGAGGACTACTTTAGAATTTAAAGATTTTCATCTTTGTTGATCTAAAACATAATATATGGAACATAAGTTCAATTGTACTAGAAGCCCTAATCTCAAGGATATAACTATTGTGGATCATGTGATCTTGAAGAGTGAGAGGTTCAAGTACCTTTGTTTAATTTATTTAAATAATGACAAAATAGTCACTGATGTGATTAATAAGATCCAAGTTGGTTGGATGAAATGGATGAACATTTTTGGAATGTTGTGCAATTCGAAAATCCCACTCAAAATTAAATAAAATTTTTGTAGAGCAGCATACGACCAGCGTTGATATATGGTGTTTAATGTTGGTCAACAAAGAAGAAACTTATCGATAAAGTGTTACAGAAATGAGAATGCTTAGGTGGATAAGTGGGTATACTGCTCGTAAGGATAGAATAAGAAATGATTTAATCTGTAGCAAGGTTGGAATGACTCCAATAGTGGATAAGATTAGCTGCCTCAGATGGTTCAAGCATATTTAGCATAAAACATGCAACACCAGCATATTAAGCATAGATTGTGCAAAGCCCCTGTAAGAAAAATTAAGTTTATGAATTTCACCCATATTAAAATAGGAAGAGGAAGACCAATAAAGATATGTGAGAAAATTATTAGGAATGATCTTCTATTTTTGGAACTTTGGGAGGGGCTTCTATTTGATTGTAACAATGGAACAAAGGATACATGTAGCTGACCCCTCCTAGTGGGATTAAGACTTGATCTTATTCTTATTTTTTATTTTAATAAAATTAACTAAAATAATAAAAGGTGATATAATTAATTTTTAATTTATATACACATAATGATTATATTAGAATATATTGAATATAAATTTTCTTAATTAATTTATATTTTATATTGAATAAAGTATTGATTTTAAAAAATTCATTAATCTATTTTTATATAGCATATATAAAATTATTCTTCGAGTTTTTTCCTCAAATTCCATCACGTCCAACAAACAATAATTATTTTATCATTGAATATACTGGTATATTTTATAAAACTCAAATTAAAGTTTTTTTTACAAAATCAAATTTAAAAGATGGAAATACTTGTGAATGTTTTACAAAAAATCATTTCGATAAAATAGCAAGCATTCACAAAGTGATGCTAATTGCTCATCAAATTTAAAATATTTCACACTAAATGTTGCAAAACTAAGATCAATTTACAGTATATATTACTATATTACAAGTACGTAGATAAAACTCAAAACTATTAAAATAACCATAATCACGATACTATTGTTAAACTATTCATCGAGATGTTGTAGTGTTCTTTTGTTTCTTCGTCTGTAGACTTGCTTCAAAAAAGTAAAATTTAAAATAATGAATGTTTTCATTTATTCAAAGAAAAAATTATATCATCAAATTTTAAAAAACTTATTAGTATTTTGCATTGATCATACATATTATCATGTGCTCTCGAAGTTAGTGCATTCTCAAAATTGTTGTTTTGCATACTATCGTTATACTCATCAATCTACAAAATCAAACAAAAATGTTAATAAAGCAAAACATTTAAAAAAATTTAAGTAGCATTGTTAAATTAAAAGTTATTTACTTAAAATATACTAACATTATGTTCTTAAACATCAATCATGTCATACCCCAATGTTTGCATGCCTTTTTTCGATTTTGCCTTGTTTTTTTGCTTTCTTGCAAGTTAACATATTGTGACCAACTTATTTGCAATTTTTATAATGGAGAATAAACATTTCTCCTACTCATTCTTCTACCATGGCATTAGTTTTCCTCCTTAATTTTGGTGGCCTCCCTTGCAAAGCTTCTTGCATAATGGTGGTAGAGGCGACTCTTTAATAATTAGTGGTCATTCCTTTGACCTATTAATTGGCATGGTAGCATACTATAAGCTCTCATATATGTTTTTACCAAATAACAAGCACAAGCATATTCTTGTGGCTCTTTTATCTACATATTGATGTTGTACATGCATGACAACAATGAACCTCACTTAGTTTCGATTACTTTCAATTACATAGTTGTGTTTCCAAGTTAATAGTTAACTGCGCCCCATGCATTGTTGTTACTTGAAAGTTAATGTGTTAGCTTTACACCAATGCATACTACGACCTCATAAATGTTGCTAGCTAACTTTTCAGATATCTGAGGACATAATAATGTAGTCCATTTCTTTGCCTTCTTCTCGCATTCATACATCCTTGACATAACAAGACTTCTAATAGACTATGGTAAAGAAATTATTGGCAACTCTTTTGCGTTCAATTTAAAAACATAACATCCACACATTATCAAGAAAAATGTCACACTTGTGCACCTGAAAAAATGATCTTAACCAAGTTCTTGGATCTTTATCGCTTGCTATAAAAATGCCTTTTCATCTAAAAGCTTCATCTCTTCCATAGTAATTTTAATATTTTGTGTAGGTGCTTAACAAATAATTGATTAGTAGCATTAGTGAACAAACTTAGATCAAACTTTTTTGTTTTCAATATCAAATGTGAAATTTGAATAATCATCAACTATTATTAAAATCTCTTGCAAGCGTTTTTAAGAATGATTCTCAATTATGCCTTGATTCACAATCCATAACATCCCATGCCACAGGAATGGATGATGTTATTAGCATCTATAGAAATGTAGTAAGTACTTTCCTATCTTGTTTCCTATTCAAAAAACACCCGTCAACCTCGATCATGAGCCTACATCCTGACTTAGAACAATCTCTGCATGCTGAGAAACAATATCCATTTTACACTTACATGCTTGCAAATGCCACTGAACCTCAGCCCTACTGCTAACTCCGATCGATCCAAATTCTTCTCCACTTCGGTCTTGACGAAGGGGTTATTGGGGCCATGACCGCGGAGAGGTCGTTCGTCAATCACTAGCCAACTATGCAAATGCTCCGGACATCTTGCCATCAACTGCTATCACCGGCAGAATTTTGTTCAGTACCCAGTTGCTCACCCACCTTCTGTTCCACCTTCCCATCCAACATCCTACCTCGCTACAGCCCCCAAACCTAACCATGGATTCTTGATATTGGAGCGAATCACCATGCTACACCGAATGCAGCTCACTTCTCAGCACCAACACCATATCAAGGAAATGAAAAACTGCAATTCGGCAATGGTAGCATATTGAGTATAGCCAACACAGGTTGCAGTTCCCTCCATTCTCCATCACCTTCTTTCACTCGACGAAATGTTCTCCATGTTCCTCACCTTACTAAACATCTCCTTTCCGTTAGTCAATTTACTTTGGATAATAATGTTTTCATTGAGTTTCACCTTTTTGTGTTATCAAGGACACCCATACCAAGGAGGAGATCATGCGGGCCACTCTTTCTAATGTTTTGTACTTCTTTCCATTCGTTTTGGCTCCCGTTGCTTCCTACAGAAAGGTCACCGCATTCCACCTTTGGCATCAACGTCTTGGCCACCCATCCATCGACAAACTCAAACATGTTTTGTCTTTGATGCATTTTAGCTTTCCTTCTGATTTGTTTGTCCTCATTGTCACATGGCAAAGCAGCTAGAGTCTGTTTGCCTCTTTCACTAACTACATATACAAAACCTTTACAATTGATTGTATCTGACATATGGGGTCTGACACCTGTGTGTACACCTCTGGTCATAAATTCTACATTACTTTATTGATGCATACTCAAAATTTACATGGTTATATCCGTTGTCACAAATCTGATGTGCTTGATGTTTTACTTATAAAAATATAGTTGAAAATTTGTAAAATGCTAAAATTTTAATGTTTCAATTTGATGGCAGGGGAGAATATAAAAAATTTACTAAAACGCTCCAACATTTTGGCATTTAGCATATTCTATCCACTCCTTGTACTTCCGCCCAATATGGGAGAGCCGAAGGAAGCACAAACTTATAGTTGAAACTGAATTTGCTCTTATGCTTCACGCTTCCCTCCCTAATAATTTCTATAGATGCATGCCTTCCAAACCGCTTGCTATCTCAAAAACTGGATCCCGATGGTGAAACTTGATAATAAATCTAATTTGAGGTTTTGTATAAAAAATTGTTGGATTATCAATATCTCAAAACATTTGGTTGCATGTGTTTTTCGTGGCCCCGACCTTATTCTCACAAAAAGTTGGAGCTTCGCTTGGTCCCTTGCGTGTTTATCGTATATAGTGGGCAACATAAAGTATTTTTGTGCTATCAATTGACAGTGCTCGAAGAAACTATATTCCAATTTGAACGGAAACAGCAGCAGCCTTGCTTGAACCCACCCAGTCCAACTTTGCCTACTGAGCTTATCATTCCGGTGCAGAATTTTTCTATGGCAGCTCATCCCGCCACTGATTCTGCAGTCCAGGAAATGTCACAGGCTGCAAATACCAGTTCCTCTATTGTCTATACAGATTAGAACAGCTCCAGCCTTCAAACCATAGCAGCTACAACACCTGTTCCTCCCAGCCAGCCACCCACCCGAAGCCCTTCTGAAATTTCAACAGGTCTTGTTAACACTCATCTGACGTTAACACAAATTAAAATGGGTAACCTCAAACCTAAAGCTTTTACTGTCATGAAATTGACAATACTGAGGTTATTCCTACTATGTTCAAACAAGCAATCAAACATTTAAATTGGATGACAGCTATAAATAAGGAATATGCGGCTTTACCCTAAAACAACACTTGGAGCCTTGTTCCGAAACCCCCTCATGCAAATGTAGTGGCTTGTAAATGTTATTCAAAATCAAGCACAATCTAGATCACTGTTACAAAGCTCACTTAGTTGCGAAGGGATTCACACAACAAGAAGGTTTAGATTACAATGAAACATTTAGCGTAGTTGTTAAGCCGACAACTATTTGCATTGTTTTATCTCTTTCTATTTCTCATAACATGTATGTAAGGCAGCTTAATATTGATAGCGTGTTCCTCAACGGTGACTTGAGTGAGGATATCTATATGTCACAATCCCATGAATTTGTTCAATCTTCCAATCTAGATCCCGTGTGTAAATTACATAAAGCTCTATATGGTCTCTGAAAATCCCTTAGAGCTTGTTACGAAAAGTTATCCGACACGCTGAAAACGTTTGGCTTTAGTAATACTATTAATGTTTTCTTTTTTTTTGTTCTCCGTCGGAACAACGGCATACTGCTGTTTTTATTATATGTTGATAACATCCTTTTAATCGGCAGCAATTGAGCCCTTATGCAGGAACTTATCATTTTTTTGGCTGCTGCATTCTTCATTAAAGATCTCAGACAAGTTGACATGTTCCTCAATATCAAGTGTACCTTCAGTTCTACAACTCTTCACATGTCACAGCAGCACTATGTTTTCAAGCTCTTGCACGTACAAACTTGGAGTCACTCTATCCATTGTTCCAATCGTACTCTGTGACAACCTGAACTCTGTCTATCTTACCTTGATGCCAATCCTCCATAAGAGGATGAAGCATGTGGAAATAGACTACTATTTCGTTAAGGAACTCATCCATAAACAAGCCCTTACCGTCAAACACATTCCTTCGTATGCGCAATTGGCGGATATTCTTTCGAAAGCTCTTCCGATCAAGGCATTTCAAGACATTGCATTCAAGCTCATTTGCCCTATGCCAATGATCTTGCGGGGGAGTAATAAATAAAAAAAATTATTATTATATTTCCTTTATTTTTTAATTTAGCCTAAACTGAATTAAATATGTTGTTATAGTTTGTCCATTGGATGTACTCTTTTTAATCCAGGCCATTACCGTGTAACAACCGTTGATCTATAAAGCGGTCTCTATTTTCCTCCATTCATATCAATGAAAAATGCTTCCTCACGAAACCATCTTCGTTCTTTCTCTGTTCATGCATTTTTCAGTTGGAAGCTTTATTGTCTTCAGTCGCATCTGGAGGTAGCGAGAAATGAAATCTGACAGCTAGGGAGAAAGGGAAATGACACAAAAAGAAAAACAGTGGCAATGACATGATAAAAAAAATGACATCGGCAAAACAATGACTTTTTTAAACCCTAATCACGTATAATTCTATATTTACCTTTACATGCGACGGAATGAGACGGAAATAGTAACAGTGGGACTAAAAAATTACTTAAATAAAAGTCAGGGGACTAAAAAGATAATACTTTATGCCAATGACTAAAATAGATAATTTTATTAAAATCAATAAACTACTTTGATCGCTTTCCCAAATAAAAATTGACTATTACCATGCTCATATTATTCATATGGATGTAATTATCATTTTCAAAAATTATAAACAATAACCTTTAGTCCTTTTCTTTATGAGAACATAATATAACAATTTAGTTAACTAATATAAGAGTGTTGTTAAAAATCTTTTCTTTTTTCTTTTTTCAAAATTTCCTGTATTTTCCATCTATATAGAGTTCTAGATAACCTTTTCTATTTGTAATGGGTCCATATCTGTTACAACAAGGGGTTTGCTCTATAGATGACCACACATGATATATTAATTTATTCTTTGATAGAATTACTAATTTCATCTATTTTTATAATCTGGCTTTTAATAAAAGGATTAACTGAGGAAAAATATATATACATAGATGCATATATATGTGTGTGTGTGTATATATATATATATATATATATATATATATATAATTGATTATACATCTATTATGGTCATTGATATTTAATCAAAACAAATTTTGAGGTTTTTTAAAATAGTCTTAAGCATATTTTTTAATTATGCTAATAGTATTTAAAAGAAAGCAAAGATTAAAAGAGTTCTTTATCATATATGTATATATATAAAGAGCATTCGGAAAAAGGTGTTTAAGTGCATTCTTTCAAAATTTTTAATTATTTTATATTTAATTATTTTTCAATTTTTTTTTAATATACATATATAATTGAATGTGCCCATAAAAGGTGTTTAAGTGCATTATTTCAAAAGAGAAATTTTACAATAAAAATGAAATAAAGATTATCCACTTACAAAGTTCTAAATCATCTAATACTTGATCAAATTTTGAAGGGATTATACTTTAACAACCTCTAACACGAAATGAAACTTAATAAGGAAGAATTAAAATTATTCACTTTTAATGCTATGAATCATATAAAACCTTATTAATCAAGTTCTGAAGGGAATATAGTTGAGTAGTTCTGTAACACAAAATAGATATATCTTAATAAAAAAAGAAGAGATTCACTGAATTGCATGCATGCTATCCAAACAAATTATTGAAGACTAAAGGGAAGAGTTTAGACGTTAAACTTGATAACAAGTTGTAGGGCATGCTTTGGGTATGTTGTAGACTAATCATACAAATGGAAGGTGCTTAACTGAAAATAATGATATACACATACTATTTAGATCTTGATCACATTTGTGTATGATGTGGAATCTATGCTCACTTAATACTACAATTGGGCACTTATATTTGGACCCTTAACATTGCATTTAAGAATTCCATTTTATTGATTGTAAGGATTGCATTAGCTTTAGGTTATTGTTAAATGATTCATGTTATAATTTGACAAGGTTTAGGACATGTTTTGCTTTTGTTCTTTATTAATTACTTGGTGATTAATTAGGAATAACGATGTGCACATATTGTTTAGATTTTTGCTCCAACTGACTGGTGTGGGAATTGATGCTCACTTAACGCTACAATTGAACACCTATATAATAATATTTGCCCCCTTACACTGCATTAAAACAGTCCATGGCTTCGATTTTTCTAGGGATATGTTAGTTTTAGCTTATTTTTAAAAAGATTTTAGTTATAGGTAAGGGCTAGTCATTATTACTTTCTCATCTTTGGTTTGTAACCTAACATTGACAATGTTGTTCAAATTACTTAATATTTCTAAATTTATATTGTAAATTATATTTATTATAAATTGCATTTTCATAATTGAGAATATCAATTAATGCGTCTAGCATAAATTTTTTTATATTTAAGTTATTGATAAAAATTTTGATTAACTTGATTAGTACTTTATTAATTATTTATTTTCATTTTTGACACTTCATAACACAAACATTTATCTAAAATATGCTTGCATAGCAATTTTTTTTTTCTTAAGTTAAGTTTTATGTATTGTAAAAGGATGCATTGAACAAATGGGTGACACTAGGTCTGAACAAGAAAGGGAAGGACAAGGGACGGGTAAGATTTTGGAGCATCTCACCAGGGCTAAATGCTGCCAATATAACAGCCTTTCTTCTACCTTTTTTATTAAAAATATCACGCATTCATAATTCTTAACCCTGCTTTGGAGCATTCACAGAGGTGAGATCACATTAGCCATCAATGTCATTCTAAGCTGCACTCGATTTGGAAAAATGTCATCAATACTGACTGACCTGAAAGTTCCCAGAATGACAAAGCACTGCAATTTGGGAGATGAAATCTATACCGACTTAACAGGTGATCTGATCTTTGGGCTGAAACCAGAAGCTCAATTGAGCAAATGAATTGAAATTTCAGACACTAAATTAATAGTCCACGAGAACAACTGGATATAATTGGTTATATTTGACAACTTTTGACAAACATGCTTTCTATCATTTAGGCTAACCAGCCAAATGCCAATTAAATCAAATTGAGGTAATACTTTTTGAAATTGGGCATCCATATAAAACTTTGCTGAATAGGAAGAACTCTAACAAATGTGACAACTCAATAATTTCCTCTTTTGGAAAGATCTCGTTCACCATGGAGGGTCTCACTACAGTAGAGGAGAAAGACCAAATTTAAAACCTACGACCAGTTGGTCAAGGAAGATGAAAAGAAGGTGAAGGCGTTCCTCAAGGCCGTTCGTAACCTCATAAACATGGTCGGATGAATAAGGGGAAAAAATAGTGGATGCAACCAAGCACTGGTGAACCCTAACCATGGCAGCTAGGAAGGAACATTAGGAAAATGAATGAATATCACATATACTTTGAAATTATATACGAAAGGAATTATGACAATTTAAACTACATACTAACAAATTTCAACTGCCAACTGACATTTGTCAATATCATATATTGCATTTTAATAATAATTAAGAAAATCATCTAATATGTTGTGATGATCACATGATTGGATCAATGATTTAGATGTATAAAATAAAAAATCATTTTCGCATCAAAAATAATTGAGTTAACTAAAGTATTCATAAATTATATAATCACTTTAAAAATACAGAAAAATTCTCAATTTTGATGATCTATGTCTTAGAATCTGAAGTTACAACTCAGTGAAAAGATTTTGAATACCAATTTTGAGCTATATATCGAACCACTAATATTCTTATAACTTAGTACCTGGTATTAATAAATACTTGACCATTCAATTACAGTTTGTTTATGAGGCTTAATACATAAATTTAAAATACAAAAATATTTATTTAAAAACTAATCTCAAGCATATTTGTATCAATGCGTATGTGTTAGCAGCCTCTTTCACGGCTTAATTCACTATTTCTTATGATTCATAAATTGTGTAATGACGTACCCATATCATCAGTATAGAAAATCACTAATAAGAACACTTAGCATCGTAAAGATCTAAATAGTTTTTTCTCTTATATTTTAAATAATTCTTAAAATAAGTGAAAATGAGTAAAAGATAACATGGTTAAATTAACAAAAATGGCTTAAATTCATATCTTGAAAGTTTTATAAAAAATATTACAAATCTAAATACAGAGGTTTTTTTAAAACATTTCTTAAAACAGGCATAAACCTTGAAACTAAAATGTGATTATATTGTTAATTAGAAGTTATGTCTGTAGCAATAAAATCAATAGTCAATTGAATCAAAATGTCTACATTCACCCATCATTATCATCGATTTTATCATATATTCACCTTCTGCACTTCTACTTTATATCCACCTTGATTACCACTTAGTCCATAATCTAATTATCATTGTCACACTATTATTAGCTCGATTGCATAATAATTCATCAAGAAATTTATTGGCTCTCTTGCATTACTTTATCATTATCACTTTTACTTATCCATTCATCACTTTCTCGTCTCCACCTTCCATTTGTCACTTCACAATCTTCACTCGTTGCTGTATTCATCATCATTATTTTTGATAATTACTTAAGTCTTAAATCTAATAAGATAATGAAACATGTGACATGATATTCTAATTTTTGATTTAATTAGACTTGTATTTTATATATTTTATTTTAGATCAAACAACTTAGATTTTGGATCATTCTCCATAATATGAGTTCTCTTTGACCACATTTTTAGTCTGATCAACAAGGAGGATATTATTTGCAAATATCTTGCACCAAGACACCTTGTGAATATGTGTAATAAGGATATTTATCATCATCGTTGTCATCATCATCATCATGCACCAAGGCATCAACTCATGATTATGTGCACTAAGAATATATGTTGTTGTTGTTTGAGATGAGAAGAAGAGAGAAGCAAATTGAAATCAGAAGAATTGTGTATATTGCATATGTTGTTACAACATACATATATATACATATATATACATATATATTTACATATATATACATATAAATATATATATATATACATATATATATATACATATATACATATATATATATACATATATATACATATATATACATATATATATATGTACATATATATATACATTTATATTTATTCATACATATATATTTATACATACATATATATATGTATATATACTGATGTGTAATTGTAACATGTGTCGGTTACAAATTCCAATCAATGTCAATCCTTCAATGAGTAGTTGACGATTATATTCTAATCTTTGTAACTTATAACGGTTTCTAATTCTAATTAATGCATAACATTCATTGCTGCAGTTATATTTTGATATCCCCCCGTAAGGTGACGGTGAAGTCTTGAACCGTCAGCTTATCTCGCCGATAGTTAAATCGAGAGATTGAAAGTGGTTTTGTGTGGTTGTCCTCTGTATGCTCGTTTGATGGTGTCATGTATTGTGACCTCGTTATTTTTAATATTGTCACGGATGAAGTGAAAGTTCACTTCTACGTGTTTTGTATGAGCGTGTAATAGAGGGTTGCTGGCGAAAGAGATAGCGAACAAGTTGTCACAATAGATTGATGCTACTTGCAACTAAGGATGTTGAAATTCTTGAAGTAGTCTGCGAAGCCATATGATTTCTGTAACCGTTGAGGTAAGCGCTCGGTATTTGGCTTTTGTGGAGGATCATGCTACTGTGTGATGTTTCTTGGCGCTCCATATGATTAGAGTTTGGCCTAGAAGCATACAAAAATTGTTGTAGATTTTATGTTAGTAGAGTCTCTTTCCCAGTCTGCATTTGAACATGTGTGAAGCTTCATGGTGGAAGGAGCGACGAGTAGCCCAAAATGAGTGGTGCCTTTGATATCGTAATATGTGTTTAAGCTGCGTGAAGTGGTGCTGTAGAGGCTGATGCATGCGTTGACAAATGCGATTGATGGCGTGACTGATATGTGGACCTGTCATGGTAAGTTGTTGAAGGTAGCTGGAGAGTTACCTGTAGGTGTGCGAATCAGGTAATGGGTTGGAGGTGATAGTGGATTTATAGGATGGACTTGCAGGAGTAGGGGCTGGTTTGCAGTTTGACATTCCTGTGTCTTGAAGAATCTGTGCTACATAAGAAGTCTGGGACAAATGAAGGCCGTGGGAGGGTTGCTGAATATATTTACCAAGAAAACATGAGGGGGAGCCATGGCTTTTCATTTGATGTTGCTTTCCATTGTAATTACCGTTCGTGTAAGGAATGAGGGCTTGCGCCTATGAGTAGTTGATCATCGACATATATTAGTAGATAGGCGTGGATGTGAGAGGTGTCATAGACGAATAGTGAGGGATAAACTTTACTTTGAATGAATCAATTTATTATGAGAAATTCAGTGAGGATATATGATCACTGCCGAGGAGATTGTTTAAGTCCATAGAGAGCCTTTTTAAGCTTGCACATATAATGGGTTTATTTGGGTCTATGAAACCCTGAGGTTGTTTAATATAAACAGTTTCATTCAGGAGCCATGGAGAAAGACATTTGAGACGTCTAGTTGTTATATGGTCCATAGGTGATGGGCGGCTATAGTGAAGTGTAAGCGAATGGTGGATATTTTAGTAATCCGGCTGAAGGTTTTTGTGTAGTATAACCCATAGGCTTGGTTGAAGCATTGGACCACTAGGCGAGCTTTGTAACGAGCTACAGAGCCATTAGTATTGTATTTGGCGCAGAATGTCCATTTGCATTCAAGGGTTGGTTGAGCCGGGTTTGGAGGAATTGAATCCCATGTTTGTTGGTTTTTGAGAGCCATAATTTTAGTGTCCATTGCTTGTATTCAGTGATCAAGTTTATTTACTTGGGTGTAGGTAGTGGGATTGGGTTGTAAAGGAGTCTGGATCATAAGATCTAGTATGGGGCGATGCTGAAGAGCACCTGTCCTGGTTCTGGTAAGCATTAGATGTGAAGGATGGGTTGGGGAGAGGGAGGATAGAGAGGTAGTGTCTGCTATAGGTAAAGTAGTATCGGAGGTAGGTGCATCAGAGGAGTTGTTGGTGGGAGAATTAGATTGGTTAGATGAGGTTGAGTTTGGAGAGGTAGAGAGAGTGGGTAATGATGACGGTATGGGCTGATGTGGTGTGGTAGAGGATTGTGGGAATAGAGTGGAAGGAATGAGTAGCAGAGGGTTATTATTTTCGGAGATTGAGGAAGTTGGAGAAAAGAGAATATGGGGTTTGGGTTTGGAAGTAATTTTTGAGGAGTGTACATTGCGAGAAATAAGAACTTTTTGTGTGAGTGGATTGAAGCATCGATATCCTTTGTAGGTAGGGGAGTAACTTATGAAGATGCAGGGAATGATTTTGGGGGAGAGTTTGGATTGTTGGTGAGGTGATAGAAGTGGGTAACAAGTGCAGCCGAAAATACGAAGGTGAGTTTAGGTGGGTTTGTGACTGTGTAGGAGTTCGTAAGGTGTTTTGTTTTTGGTAGACTTGAAAGGGAGGTGGTTAATGAGATATGCGAGGCAGAGAGAGCATCAAGACAAATTTGGAGGAGAAGAATGTGAAGAAGTGCTCTGGTTGTTTCCATGAGGTGACAATGTTTCATTTTGGCGACTCCATTTTGTTGAAGTGTGTAGGGGAATGAAATGTGATGATGAATTCCTATTTGTTGTAGGAAAGTGGAGAGGGTGTTGTTACAATATTCACCCCCTTCGTCGGAGCGTAAGATTTTTATATTGTGGTTAAACTGACGTTTGAGGAAACAAGTGAATTAAATGAAAATACTTGTAGTTTCAGATTTTTGTTTCGTTGGAAAAATCCATGCAAAGCGAAAAAAATCATCAATTAAAGAGACATAGTAGCGACAACCTTCATTGAATACATTAGGGGCTGGACCCCATACATTAGAATAAATCAATTCTAATTATTTATAGTGATGATTTGTAGAAATAGGAAAGGGAAATTTGTTGTGTTTGCTCATGATGCATTGGATGCACTTGGTAGGATTATGCTATTCTGGATATGAGGAATCTGAGTTGCGAGAAGTTGCTGGATGGCCTAGCCTTCGGTGCCAAAGTGTTTGCGGTTGGTGCAGTGGGATGAAGTAAAGACCATTAAGACTACGGCCTTGAGGAAAATCGTGTTGGAGCAGAGATCCTTGATGAAGAAGCTGATGGGGGATCAAATGAAATAGAGAAGTTATTATCAGTAGTAAGTTTGTGTACAGAGATGATATTGAATTTGGATTGAGGACATGCAGTGTTTGTGGAGATTGAGCTTATGAAATGGAGTAGGTAAAGGAGATTGAGCTTACGAGATGGAGTAGGCAAAGGAGATTGAGCTTACGAGATGGAGTAGGTAATAGACTATTACTGATGCTGGAGATGTGCAGAGATTGACCATTGTTGATGGTGATTTTGTCGTGGTTATTGTATGAGTCCTTGATGAAGATGTTGCTGAGATTGTTGGTCACGTGGGCTGATGCGTCGGAGTCAAGAACCCAATTGCTGTCGGTGTAGTCGTTGGAAATGAGTGTTGTGGGTTGATGGGAGGATTTAGTAAAGGTTGAATCGTGTTTATACCAACAAGAGATTGTTGTGTTCTCGTTTTCCACATTTAACACCGGTGGTGGATCTTCACCACTGATTGTTGGATGTGGTGTTGGGCTGTGAGCTGAAGCTTGATCGATTAAGAGTCCATGGGCTAAAGTTTGATTGGGTTTTGTCTCTCCAGGATCTATTGTGGCCTCTGCCACGGGTATGCATCATGAGTATTAGTGATGGGGCTTGCTGTAGATCATGGCAGGCTCCATGTTGTAGATTGATTTCTTCACTGGAAATCAGGGAATATAGGCCGTCGAGACTCAAAGGTTGGAAATTTGTGTGGATTGCAGTTTTGAATTCTTGATATTGAGT
Source organism: Gastrodia elata (assembly GCA_016760335.1). Lineage (NCBI taxonomy): Eukaryota > Viridiplantae > Streptophyta > Magnoliopsida > Asparagales > Orchidaceae > Gastrodia > Gastrodia elata. The sequence continues at coordinate 27,161,677 of CM028674.1, read as the reverse complement.
GGGAGGCCATTCAAGGTGTAAAGAATGATATCTTCGGTGTCAATGGTGCAGTCGACAGCTAATATTTTATCTACAATTTCTTTGATTTTGAAGAGGCAAGCTGGCTTGGATTTGTCTTGCATTGTGATGCTGTGTAGGATATTTTTGAGTTGAATAAACCTTGGACTTATTTGTGGATTGGAAATGTTTTGTAAGAATCTTCCTGGATTCATGACATGTTTCGGTGGCAAGGATGTAGGGTAAAATGAAGGCGGAGATGGTTGAGAATAGGGCTGAGACCAAGTTTTGATCGGCGGAAGTTCATAATTCAGAATGTGGATTGATGTGTTGATTTACAATGTTGTCAGAAAGGTAAGATGTTGCTTTTAGCAAGGTTCCGTCTAGGTGGCCGTAAAGACCGTTGGCTTTGAAAAGGTTAAAGATTTGCACTCGCCAAAGTGGGCGATTGTCGAAGGTAAGGGGTGGTTAATTATGTTTTTGATATTATTGACCAAGAATGTAAGGCTATAGGGAAGAGGCAATGGGTTTGGTGTTTTTGATATTCTTGTGCGTCGATGTTGCTTGCTGTATTGGGCGTTGATTCTGTCGGAGACGGAGGCTAGATGTTCATTAGGCGCAAACGCAGATGTCAGATGCAGACAATTCTTTGAGTCGATTATGCCGTAGACGAAGGCTATCCCGCAGGAGAGGAAACAAAGACTAGTTGACTTGTTGTGCTGGAGGATTTAGAGGCCGGCGGTGAAAGAGGGGATCATTAATTGCTCTGATACCATGTTGAGATGAGAGAAAGAGAAGTAAATTGAAATCTGAGAACTTTGTGTATATTGCATACATTGTTACAGCGTACACACACACACATATATATATATATATATAGTGATCGTGAATGGTGTTGCAGCTCAGTGGTTGAGGCTCAGGATTTGTTATCCCAGGTCATGGGTTCAAATCCCACCGGCCACACATAAGAAAAAAAAATTATATATATATATATATAATGATGTGTAACCATAAATATGATGGTTACAAATTCTAATCAATGTTAAGTCTTCAATGAGCAGTCGATGGTTACATTTTAATCTTTGTAACTATAGTGGTTTCTAATTCTGAATAATGTCTAACATTCATTGCTGTGGTTATATTCTGATAGTCGTCATCATCATCTAATTTTAAGAAATAACTTTATTTCTGGCCAAGTGGGCTGGCAGCTGTGGGTCCAGCTCGGCTGCGATAGTAATCCAAGGAGAGCGACCAAAGACAAGACATGTGGAGGTGGGTCGATTGTTGACAGTTATGGAAGAGGAAGCAGAGGCTGTATCGAATTGGGGAGTGCTCGATCGGTTTAAATAGAGGGAGATAGCGTGTGTGTGGCGTGTGGGCGACCCACACGACACCAGTATGTGCATATTGGTGGCGATCACTACAATGTGATTTGTTTACATTTGGTGTTAATTGTAAGGGAAGGGCTTGGTTTAGATAATTTATTAATATGATATATAATTATAATAATAATAATAATAATAATAATAATAATAATAATAATAATAATTATAAAAATATTATTATTATTAACAATAATGATAATAATAAACTCATATGACTTTATGCAGGCCTTAAACAAGGTTAAACTTTTCCCATGTTAATAGGCTTGTCATACATCCTTAGGTTAGCTGAAGAAAATTATTTATTTAAACTTTTAGATAACATTAAATAAATTTTATTGAAAATTAAAAAAAAATTAAAAATTTCTAAAATAACCTATCACTAGTACACAAACATACGAGGAATGATAAAGGGAAAATTCTTATTTAGTATCTATACTTTTAGGCATGTTACAATTTAGTCCCTATATATATTTTTTCTCAAATAAGTAAAATCATTTTAGTCCCGGAGCGATGGGCTGCAGGTTGCAGGGAGGGGTCAACGAAGGCAAGGAATGAAAGGAGGAGGGGACGGTGCTGGCCAGCTACCGGAGCTTGTGTACTATCCGATTTGATGCTTCGTTGGAGGGCGTTTGGGTAAGGAATGCGGCGATCGTGTGGGCTGCCTCTAAAGCAGTGCACGACTCCATGGAGGACGAACTTGACGCAGCCCAAGACTCCCGTGAAGGAGATTATCGTGGACTGTTGTAGAGGCGTTGGATCTCAAGCCATGATTTTCTGCTCCAGGCGCTGGATCCCGGTCAACAGCTTTGGCTATTGTCTAGGCCAAGACCGCTGAAGATTGAGGCGAAGCGGTGGCGATCGGGGACGATCTCGCACTCGATGCCGCCAATGTTGACGAGGATCATGAGTCGGAGGGAGGAGGTGCTGGGATCGAAGACGGAGGTTGATCGGCGACACTGAAGGTGGAGGAGACGAACGAGATCGTGGCGGTCGTCGGAGAGATGGAGATCAAGAAAGGGGGGAATGCTGAGAAGGGTGGAGAGGTTGAGGATGAGCTCGTGGAAATCGTTGGCTAAAGCATCGGAGAAGCTGAGTGGGGGAGGGGAGGTTTGGGGCAGGGAAATAATAATTTTTTGTTTTGTTTTGGGGCTCGATGGAGTAGAAATGCGGGTAGAGAATGGGGAAGGGTCTGAAATGAATTTTCTTACAAGGTATAAGGACTTATTTGAGAAAAAATAAAATATAGGTATCAAATTGAAACATACATAAAAGTATAGGGACTAAATAAAAATTTTCCCAATAAAAAATGAAGGCAGTTTTATGATTTGATAAATAATTAATTTACATTATATTTAAAGCTCAAACTCTTAAAAAATTTAAATATCTATAAATTCAGAAAATTAAGATCTTCGTAACAATAAAAAAAAACTTTGATTTGGAAGTTATATGTTTAAAATTAAAAATGCAAGTGAACGGAAAAAAATGATAATTTCCAGAAACTTAAAATTAACCAATATATATTTTTTCTTGTCATTAAGTGGCATGTCTCATATACCAAAGTATATTTTCTTTTAGTTTAAAATATTGATAAATTTGGTATAGTTAAGTTATTATTTATTCATGTTTTACATTTGTTAACGTAGGGATTTATTTGAAATTTCCCTGAATAACAACTCTGACTATAGACTAAAAATCTGTAACTAATACAATGACAAAAATGCGAGAACTAAAAATTCTAGAAGTTCAAAATTTAAAGTTGAATCAAGCGCCGGGCATTTTTTTATTAATTTTGAAACTTGCAGGTATGAGAATTTATTGCTTTTCCTTCTCTGTATTTTTGTTTAGGTCTGATGTTCTTGGTCAGTTTATGCCTTTGGTGGGGAAAGATTGGACGCAGTCTGGTGTGGCACGTCTTTTTTCTGCCATAAAGGTAAAACGTTGATTGTACTGAATGCCTGGAAGGAAAGTTACATTTAATCTGTATTTCAATTTGTGAAATTTAACTTTGCAAGTTAGAGCATTTGAGAATCTGGTTTCTGATACATGGCACTTCTACTTGAATTGCTGGAGAAAAATTTCAAATGCTTGAATCAATGAATACATCCTTTAGAAGGTGTTGCAAATTTTTATCAAATTTTGTTTCAATTGCGAATGCATTTATTGTAAAATGCAGCTGGGTAAAAGTATAATTATTTAAACCATTGCTGACCTTTTTCTTGCCAATATTTAAGAATGTGCATATGGCTGTCTATACCTCAATCTTTGGTGGAATTTTAAATTTAAATCTTCAATTTGGGCTAACCATTTCCTTGCTAAATATTGTGCTTTCACTCCTTGTGCTGTTAAGACTAAGATCATTGATTCTGTTAGTTGAAATACATTGAAAGACGCTAAGAGCTTATAGAACACGCATTTTTGGGAAAAATTAGACACAATAATAGCTTTTGGTTTGTTTGTTGGCTATCTTCATGTCCTCTTATGGATATCGTCCTTATTACAATTCCAAACCTGAGAATTACTGAATTGTCTTCTAGACAAGAATAGTTTGAACATCCCTTGTTGAAATCCTTCCCCAAAACATTTTGATAATTGCAATTGTTCCAATGTTAATGACATTAAAGTGGCATTTTCTGATCTGGCTCCTAATGACAATTCCGCTTAAGAAGTGCTTGGAGGCTTTGTAGGTCCTTCAAGCCCTCATCCTACCTTTTCAAATTCTAGAATAAAATCACCCTGGTTTCTTTATCTATATTTTTTTTGAAGAATTGACAAGAATTTCATCCCGGTTGATTTTATTCTTCAAACTAGGGGACTCTCTTTAGCGTCCAAAGGCGAATGTTGTATCAATTATGAAACCCTTAATCATGTGTTCATTGAAAACCATTATGCTTAGTTAATTTGAAACTCTTTCTCTATTGAACTTGGTACTTTGTGTAGTCCTACTACAAATGACATTAAAACCTTGCTTCAAAGATGTTTCAGTCTTTTACCAAATAACAACAAAAGCTGTACTTTGGCTTCATCTTTGACGGTTTTGTTAATTGAAACCTATAGGGAGACAGGAATGGCTGTAAGCACGATGAGTTGGGCTTTAATGCTAGCTCTGTTATTAACAATATTAAATTGGATGTGATTGGCATTCTTAAAGCTTTTCATACTAAACAATTTGTTGAATTTGTTTTGGTTAAAGCTAATGCCTCAACTGCAATATCATTGATGAAATTCTCAGTTTGTAATGTCATCTCTTTGAGAGGGGATATCTTGTGAACTTTTATGTTGTGTTTATTTCTACTATTATGTTGGAAAGGTTTTGTGCTTCTTTTGGTCAGCTTGAATCACTTAGCTTCAACAAGGTTTATTGTTAATGGGTTCATTGTGAGTCTCCCATATGACAGTTTGTTATTTTCATTATCACACACGTGTGCGCACACTTGCCCCTGCACCCACATGCGCACGCATTTGCACGTGCACTCGCACACCCACACACATATCTTTGGCAAGATTTTAGTCTCCGGGGTGAAACACTCTTATCTACAGGCGATTTCGTTCAGGTGTTTTGTTTTCCTTTATGTGGATTTTTTTTTAATGGCTGTACCCTCGCCTACGCTTAGGTCCTTACGTGAAGTTTTAGAAGGAAAATTCTCAAACATTTCTCGTCCGATTTCCCAAATTGATGGAAATCCGGCCATTTTTTTCTATGAAGCAGAGATCGCTAGGCTCTCAATCCCTCACGAACTTACCCTAGTTGGTAAATTTGTGAGGGAGAAGCATGGTTTTGGTGCAATAGCTGCTTCCATTGGGAGATTAAAACTCTACTGTATCCTTTCGATATTTTGACTCTTTAAGAGTTTTTCTTAAGTTTTTTTCGGATTTGGATTACGGTGTTTACAAAAGGCACTTTTGACATCAGTGGGAATGCTGTAAGATTCTACAAATGGACCCTTTATGTCGATGTGTCGCAATACATTCCTATTTCCATGTCTAGGTGAATATCCTTGGCTTAAGATTATAATGTATAAACAAAGACATGCTGTTTGCTATCTCTAGTTCTATAAGAAAGCCTCTCCAGCTTGCCATAAATATTGCAACTCACCGTAACTTGGCTGCTCCTAGAGTGCCTATAGAGCCTACCTTGCCTTGTAAAATCTAGATTGGTATTATAAAAAAATTGTCTATGAATGATTGCCACTATTGCCTCTGGAGTTGATCATAATGCTAATGTGGATCAACCCATAGGCATATTGCAGTAAGAAGCTAATGAAAATGTTGCCGTTTCAAATGATCCTGAAGTTACAACTAGTCATGATAATGGTAATATTGAGGAAAGTAGGCTGAGGCTTATTCCTTCCTATTTCAATGCCATTGTTCCTTTTGATCCTGTAAACTAAACTAGGGTAAAGGATGTCTTAACTAATGTGGACAATGTGAATGTGAATGACAGGAATATAAAATTATAAATTATTGAAAATAGCTTGAATGGAGCTGCTTTGAGTCTTGAGGATGTTTGTGTTGTTGATAATCATGTTGAACCAAATCTCGAGACCCATGATATGATTCCTATTAATCATGGTAAGGGCTCGGGCTGTCCCATACTAATATTGGCGTGGGAAGCACGAATGATGGTATGTTGAGCCCAAGGACTAATATTGATTCTTCTCCCCCTTTAATGAGGAAGATTCATATGGTTTGGTTATTAAGGCCGATGATTTGGCGAAAAAAGAGTCGCAAGCAGCTACTGCTAATAAAGATGAGATGGAGGGCAATATAGGGGAAGAGGGCATGTCTATTGAAGGGACTGCCTTTTTCAGGTCCCATTTATTATGGGTTCCATGGGTGAAAATATTAATATTTTAAATGATACTATTAATGATCAATTAGTGCAACAAGTTTTTGTAGGTCAAATGGAAGACCCGTTGGTGGAGATGAGTCCTGCAGCAGGTCTGAATCGGTCCCCTGATGATCGTACAGTAGAAATAGGAGAGGAGGAAATATTAGAACTAGCAAATAAAAAACCTAGTCCTAGCAAATGCAAAGTAATCATTCTATCTCCTAGTAGTTTTGGTGCTTTAGATGGGTATGAAGATGAGTCTAATGTGTAAGTAATTCCAACATTGATATTTTTCCTGGACATATTTTTTGGTACGAAAAGAGTTACTCGCTCAAATGCATCTACGCTAAAGGCCCCACGGGGTCTTCTAAAATTTAATGATTATTTTAAATTGTTGGAATATTCGAGGTATTGGCAATGCCTCATCTAACAACAGGTTTAAACATTTAATTGCTAACCACAAAATTGATATTGCGTCTATTTTAGAACCTAAGCTTCAATGTAGCAATATCAATAGAACTTTTAAAATTGCTTGATTTAAAGACAACTGCTCGTCTACTAGTAATAAAATTTGGGTTTGGAAAGAGGGTTGGAATGTGAACATTTTGAATGAATGTGACCATGGTGTCCATATGAAAATCTCTAATTCTTTTGTTTAGGTAGTGGTTACTTTTATTCATGTAAATAATATTCATTTTGAAAGAGAAAGGCTTTTGCAAATTCTGAAGGCCTGTAGTAGTAACCTCCGTTAGTTGTGGGAGGCGATTTTAATGTTATCATGTTTCATAATGAATATAAAGGCTACATTCTTAGTCATTCTCTTTCAAGTTCTAATTTCAGTGATGCTCTTATTGAGTGTGGGTTGGAAGATTTTAAGTATACTGGGTCCCCATTTATCTGGTCAAACAGAAGGAAATGTGCCAGGATTAACATATTTCTGATCAATATCATATGGATCACATGTTCCATAATATTAAAAACTATTCTAATAATTCCACAATTTTAGACCATAAACCCATCATTTTCAAAACATGGAATGAAACTTCTAATATTTTCAAATCTTTTAGATTCCAAACCTTTTGAACCCAAAAGGGTGATTTTGAAGAGATTTGTTCTAGGTCGTGGCGAGAGCCTTGTCAATCTTATGGGATGTATAGAATGGCTATTAAGCTAAATAAGCTTAGAGCTGCGTTGCCTTCTTGGAATAAAAACAAAATTAGTAATATTTTTAACACTCTTAGTTCCCAAGAGAATCTTGTTCTCAACCTTGAAAGAATTTTTGATGAGAACCCTAATGATACTAATAGAAGTACCCTCCTTAAAGCCAAAGCTGATCTTATTTGTGCTCATAATGATGGTGAGTGCTTTTGGAAGCAAAAGTGTAGTATTATTAGAAGATTGAGGGTGAGAAGAGTACTAAATTCTGTCATTCTTGGGCGAATAAAAGAAGATAGATTAATAAATCAATTTTTTTTAGCTTTATAGTGACAAGGGTGATTATCCTAGGGATTAGTATCTGAGTCCTTCCTCATTAGTTGATTTAAACATGAATGCCTAGTTGAGTGTCATTTTTTACGATGAGGAAATCTAGATGGTTGTGAAATTCCATAAAGATGACTCGGTCAAGGGTCCTAATGTGTTTCCCGATGATTTTTATAAGAAATGATGGCCTATTATTAAAGTTGTTTGCTGCTGCAATGCCATCAAAGAATTATCTTGCTGTCTCTATCCCTAAAATTTTCACTCATTGCGATTTCCTTATCCCCATGGAGAAAAATAGTATGTGGTGGAATAATTTCAGGCTCATTTGTCTCTGCTCTACCTTTGAAAAAATTATTTCAAATATTGTGGTGCATAGGTTTAATTATATGCTTTCTGATCTCATTGAGCTGAATCAAAGCACATTTGTTCCTAATAGAAATATTTAGGACAATATCTTGGATATGTAGGAAATGTTTCACAGCTTAGAGAAAAAGTAAAAAGCGTTACAATCCCATCCTTAGTTTGACTTATGAAAAGCTTATGGTAAGGTAAGATGGGACTTCCTAGCTTATTCTCTCAAAAGCTGGTTTAATGATTGTTTCATTCAGGAAAGTAAAAATTTAACTGAGAATGTGTGGTTTTTCATAATGTATGGTTCCCCTAAAGGGTTAAGGCAAGGTGATCGCTTATACCCTATCCTATTTGTGATTGTTGTGGACCACTGATCGAAATGTTTAAATAATCTTTTTATGGAAGCCACACATTGAGATACAATATTGGTGGTAATATTATGATTTCTCACATTGCCTATGCAGATGATATTACTATTTTCACTAATGGCAATAAAATGTCTATCAATAAATTTTCCATGCTGATTCGTGATTTGGAAAAAGAGAAGGGCTGAGTGTTACCACTAAAAAATTCACTTATTTCATTAGTAAGAAAACCTCCAAATGTGTTCTGGATGGTATTGCTAGCAAATTTGGTTTAAAAAAAAGGCAAAATCCCTTCTGTACATTTAGGCATACCTATTTTTAATGGTCATAATAAGAATGATATCATAAAGGTTTTATGGAGAAGATTATTGGTAAGATAAAAGAATGGGAGCACAACTATCTCTCACCGAGTGGTAGGCTTCTTCTAATCAAGTATGTTCTTAATACCATTCTTATATTTTGGATTGATGTTATTTCCCCAACAAAATGGATTTATAATTACATTAAAATCATATTAAATAAATTACTTTGGGTCCGTAAGGGGGGATCAAAAATCATCTGGTCCAACTGGAATGCATCACGTTCCTTGTCAGTGAAGGTTTGGGATTAGAAATTTTGAAGACATTCATGTTGCTTTCACCCTTGAGTTGCGGTGGCTCTTTAGATCTTCAAATAACATTTGGGTGCAAATTTTCAAAACTAAATGTTGTTCTACCAAACATCCCAATGATGCTCTTCCTAAATTATTCGATTCTCTTATGTGGAGGAGGATGTTGGAGTACTGTAATACTATGTATAATTTGATGTTTTTGGTTTGACATTTAGTCTAGGCTTTGCACTCTTGGAGAAATCATTGACCCGCCTAACCCTTCTCTCAAAATTGCAGATTGCTATAATCCTGTTGGTGATTGGGATTGGAGTCTTCTTAGTAACATCTTATCTGCAACCTTGATTAGTAAAAATTTCTATGAAATTGTGATGGGCACCTCTTAGAAGGCTCTCTATGAACCTGTTGTTAATGAAAAATTTTGTTTAGCTCAAGCTTGGCATATTGTTAGGACACAAAATATTTGAGTGGAAGCCTTAGTTTTGGAATAAATGTATTCCTACTCATCTTAGTATTTTTTTTCAGGAAGCTTTACAATAATTGCATTAGTGTGTTGATGAGACTCTCCAAAAGAAATATTTTCACCTTGCTTCCAAATGTCTTTTTGTTGCAACGATATGGAAATTGTTAATCATGTATTTTCAAGTAATGCTATTAGTTGGCAAGTGTGGGCTTGTGCTAGCATTAGCAAGCAAATCTTCAACTTTGATGATATTTTCCATTGCTTCTCCAGATAGAATCACTTAGCCTCATCCAAAAAACTTCATGTTGGCAAGATTACTGACAAATTTGCTGTGTGGGCCATTTAGAATGGTAGAAACCTTACTAAATACTCTAACAAATCGATGAGTTATTGGAGAATCATAAATCATATCATAGATGATGTCTATACCCTTCTTGATGAGGTTCCCCTCAATAAGTTGAATTGGAAGAATGTGGACAAGAATAAATTTAAAGCTCTTTTCAACTATCATGATAATGCTAAACTTAACTGTATCTGAGTTTGTGGTTGCGCTTGTGTTTTTGCTAGCTGATGTCAGTGGAGTGGTTTTGTTTTTCTGCGGGCCATTGGTTTTTGGGTTATATCTTATTGCTTTTTTTTGGCTTGCTCATGATATTATGATTGCTTTTAGTATTGCTAGTATTGGTTTGCCTTGCATGGTATCTCGAATTGGAGGGTTGGATGTCATCTTTGGAGATCTCTAGGAAGGCTGATGCAAAGGGGGAATCCTCCGCCCCATGGAAGGAAGTTTGGTAAGGAAGGCTGGCTACATTGTTATGCTTATCTAGTCTCCTTTTTTGGAAGTCATTTGGGCTTTGTGTATGCTAGGTCTTTTGATTTTTGTGTGTTTTTTCTTGTTTAATTTATTCGAATTAAAAATTGGCTTTTAGGATATATCCTGGGAAATTTGTTTTTGGGTTGTCCAGATTTATTTTATATTTTTATTTCTTTTTGTTTTCTAGGTTATTTTTGTACTCTAGCAACCCCACAATATCCTTTAAATTTTGATAAATAAAATATTTTGTTTTATATATATATATTATGGATGTTGTATTTTATAAATATAACCAGAATATGTAAAACATAAAGGGATATGATGACATCAAAACATAAAAGCAAGAAGATAAAGAGACAAACATAAAAGAAAAAAAAGGGAAAACTATCACTGAAATTCACAGGATCAACATCCTAACAAAAGCATAAAGAAAACCTATTCTCTAGAGAGGCACTATCGTGTGCATCGTTGCCGTGATTTTCGATTGGAGTTGGAGTTTTTCTTATGTTTCTGTTTTTTTTTCTTTTTACCATAATACCTAATAAGGAAACTGTATAAAAGCTCCAAACCTAAAATGTTATCCTTAGATTCTTCGAAAGAGTTCCTACCGAGTGCCCTTTTACCTGATAAGGGTTCATCTCCGTTGCGGGCTCCTCATCATCTTCAGGAGAAGATATAACAGGCTCAATTGGATGAAACTCCATTGCGAGTGGACTTAGGCTCGAAGAAATACCCCTTCTACGTAAAATAATTGAGATTTCATCCAAAAATGCAAGAAGATGATTTAAAGGGACATCTACGTCCTCATCATGAATCCCATCATCCCTTCTTCTCATTATCTTGGAAAATTTCAGCAAAACCTCCTGTAGTTGTGATGTGGGGTAATCCGCGTATTGCACAAACACCCTACCAGCCTCTAAAGAGTCAATAGGCTGACCCACCAGAACTCCCTCTAATTTTCCTACCAACACCTGACAAAAAGAATCCTCTGAAAGCATGAGTGAATCAACTCCAATTCTTTCCAAACTGACCTCTTCTACTTTAACACATGCAGCTTGAACCTCAAGAGCTATATCACTAGCATTCCTTGTGTCATGACCAAGCTTCCAGTGGGGAAGAACATTTGTCCTTTGAGAAATATTTGAGCTTAGTTGCTTTAGGCTTGTGCACATTTTTCTTTGATCTTTCTTTGAGGTGAGGGTTGAGCTTGAAGCAGTTCAATTCATCATGCCCAACGATCAACCAGTGGGAGCAGTAGATCGAGAGGTTTTCAAATATGCATTCCTGGAAATACCCTCATGAGTCCTCGCCATCTATCCAAATTTTAAATTCAAATTTCTCTATTAGATTCATCTTCACCAAAACCCTTGTAATAGACGGTCTGGTTATGTTTGCTATAGCGAAATTAATTTTTCATCGGTGTACCGTAGTATGACACCAAAGCGAAAAATATCGAATGAGTGATAAGTTGAACCTTAAGGAGTGGAAAGTTTACCCATACATGAACAACTGGAGGTTCACAAGATGGATCGAAAGAGGGAGTCCATTTAAAAACTTTGATTGGATGTTTATCAATGTAGTAGATATCCCTAAAAAAGATTCGGGAATATATTGCTTCGTTCGAAAGCTTTATAAGAACATGTCTAGCATCAACTAGCCAAATGTGTGCTGACAAACCTAAAGTTAGATGTTTTCCCTTGTACGCTAGTGTATATGGTCTGAAGTAATAAGGGATGGTGAGATCCTGAGATTTATTATCCTCTGAGAATGGTGTGTGTTTGTTACTAAAGTGTACTTTCTTTCAATAATGTTTAAACTACTGATAAATGGGATTTTTTGTCCTAAATTATACTAGATTGTCCTAAGTTGGTTTTTTTAATCAATTGAATAAAGTTTGGGGAGAGTTGGGTTTCAAACATGCAACATGTTATAAATTTGTGTGTAAGAATTCTACTCCTAATGTCATGTCACTTTTCTTTAAACATTTCTATTATCAAGAGGTTGAGTTACATGACCTAACCATTACTTTCACTTCAACCCTATCTAGTGCTATCTTGAACACTCGAAGGTTCAAATTAAGCAGACAAAAACCCTTGTGATATTTTTATAAGTGAAAGTTATCATTATGTCTAAGCAACAAAATTCATATTTTATTTTATGATCACAAAATTTTGATTCCATCTATGGATCATACGCTTCTACTCTTGATTTAGCTAAGATAATGAGCTGTAAAGCTCAATGTACTTATGTCATATCGCTCACGGCTCATCTCGCTCTATTATCTTGCTTAAATCATGAGTGAGCAGTGGAGCTCTATAGATGGGTCTCGGCATCACATGCATTGAATCCATAACTTAACATAAATATAAGCAATGGCCTACGTGAACTTATGTCACTTCATCCACTATCTTAGATGCCATCTCTGTGTTATGGATTGAGCCTTGAAGTTTAGATATTTACTTAAATCATTTTTATCGGCTCAGTTGATCAAGTCTTTGATTTATAGTTTATGCATGGGCAATAATGCTCAAAGAACTTATGTCACATCGTTTGCGGTGTAAATGCTCTAGGTGCACATGCTTTGAATCAATGACGATCATCAAGCACAATAAGGTTTTCACAAAATGCAATTTACTAACATTCATAATATAATTTTAATCATTAAAATTTATTCATTCCATAAAAGATGAAAGACAATTTTTAGCTTAAAATCATGATATTTCATTTAAGATTGAATTTTCATACACTCACAAGATCTAATACACATAATGTTTTCTGCCAAACCCCCCCAAAAGGGCGAGTTTAGGTTGCCATCACAATGAATACGACAAGAATAATACATGAATTCGTAAATGCATACATTTTGTTCTACAAGTGATAAGAAAATATTAGAGCATAGTTAGGAAGGTGATACGCAGGAACTGCTTTCGACGTTCTCTCTGTCTTCTCCTTTCTCAAAGCCTTGCTTTTTCTTGGTGCTGTATTTCTTCTTGTTTTCGCTGCAGCCTCCTTCCTTGGGAATTTCCTTTGATGGTATTAGGGTTCCTCCCCTAAGGCTGAATTTGAAAAAGGATTAAAGAACCGTTCTTCCTCCTTTTCTTTTTCCTTAAATAATTCTTAATTCCTCCTCTAGCTATTCTCTCAAAATTATGACTTTAATTTCTCCTTGAATGAATTCTTGAAAGTTGAATTCATTAAGTGCAAATGCTCAAAATATTCCATTATTCTCTTTTGAAATCTGAAGAGTCTTCTCTTTTTCTTCATTTTGGTATTGGGAGCTATGGGAATTAATTGATTTTGACCCTTCGAATTCCCTACTGTTCATATTTTTTTTGCAGTTTTGTCGGCGGGCCCCATGACGCGCCGTGGTGCCATGGTATCGATTTGGTTTTGCGCTGCGGCGCACCATGGAAAGTCTCTTGCGTTTTGTCTAGCGCTGCAGCACGCAATGCGCCCTTCATAAAATTCACTTTTTCATGGTTTGATCATTTTTGAGCTGAATTAACACAAACACACTAAAACAGCAATTAAACTTACTAAAAACACACATTCTAACTAAGAAAAAAAAAGTTATATATATATATGTATATATATGGAGCGCATCATGTGCCTTCTATTGTAATCCCAAATCAGTGAAACAATTTCTAATGGCGATCATATTAGGTCTACCATCAGAAAATTTCCCACAAGAGTGCTCGTGGGGTTTAGCTAAGGTATTCACCTCATCGTCCGAGACGATTGTTTGATGTCGATCCGATCTGCAGTCGAGGAGGAGTTAGTAAAAGTATTCCAAAATGATTTGGGTGCCTTTGACCCTCTCCCTTGCCTGAAGGGTTGCTGTAGATGCAAGACAGGCAGGGGGTTCTTCCCTAGAGCTGTTGTTCTCTCTTGCGCACCCATCTTGGATCGCTCGATGAAGTCGGCGCCCGACAAGCTCCCAGTCAGCCGTGCAACTGGCGCCATAGCATCTGGAACCAATGGCTTTGGCCGCTGATCGCATCACTAGGGTTCCGCGTCGCTCCGCTCTGCTCAGCTTTGCGTCGTTCCACCGGTCACCTCTCTAGGGTCCGCATCGCTCCGTATGTATATATACACGCACCACATATTTACATATATACTCACACATATGTATATGCATGTATATTGATTGTTTATATTGATGCTTTGAATTAAAATTGTGAATGTTCCATTGCAAGCCCTCCTAAGGCGGTCATGGTTTCACTCACCTTGTCCTTCCGCTCATAGGTTCATCTTGTCTTCTTTGGTTTGAAATTGGGTCTCTTGGGCTACGGCTCTGTCCCAGCCAATCATCTATGATCGTAACTTTCACGTCCATTGCCTTCCTCTAGTGCCCTCCTTTTCAGGCACTACCCTAGTCAAAATTTTCAGCTCATTTTGGCACTTTTCTGTCGTTCTTTTGGAGGGTCCTCTCCTTATCTAGCACTCCAATTATATGCTTCAGTATCCTTGACCCTTTTGCTGGTGTCTTGCTAGAGTTGACCAGTGCCGGTGGTTTTCATTACCTAACTCCATAGGAGTTGTGGGCGAGGTGGTGGTATAGGCCATGGTGGCTTGACTGTTGTTTCGACCTCGCCCTCTGTTTGTGATTTGGAATCAGTTAGCTCTATTGACTTCTTCCAGCCGCCTTTGTCGTTTGTTGCTGCAGTGTCCTTTGCTCCGTTTGCTCCCCTCCCTCCATTGTTGATCATGGAAGAGGCTTTCATGGCTAATTTGTTTTGTCTCCTTCGGTTCAGTGAGGCTGTGTTCGTGTAGGGGCCTATCCCCCTCAGTTATCCTTTTCAAACGATTTAAGGTTTTCATCAATCCTTCCACCGATCCTCTCCATGCCCTTCTCCTAGAGGTATGTCAATTTCCCAACCTGGGGGTTGCGGTCCTTTTGCTCATGTTGTTTCAGGTTCTCTTTTATTTGAAGAAATGCCCAGCCTTTCCATCTATCCTCCATTGTTGCATGGTGCTGATTTATTTTTTGAGAATATTTGAAAGATGGCTAAATTTTTTGAATATTCATTATTGGAAAGGTTTCATCTAGGCAACCATATATAATCTCAAATCGAAGTCTTTTTGTGTCTTGAAATGTGACTGGAATTGAACAGTTGGTTTGATTAATCACCATCAAAAATCACTATCAAAATTTTATCAAGCTTGCTACTGAGATGGGCAACACCACTTGTTTTTCTTGTATAGATTTTATGGTGTAAGGCTTTATGATGATGCGCATCATCAAGCGATTAACTTTCTTTGATTCTTATGTAGTCTCTGACAAAGCCAGTTTGGGTGACTTTTTTGAAGCTTTATATCCATCTTTGCAATGATTCCATGCCGTATGCAGAGTCCTATTCTCTCTTTTGTGGCATGCATTATTGTAAGGCTAGATATTATTACTAAGGATTTTTCTCACAGATCTGGATAAATAATAGTACCTCTAGATTTTGGCAGTCGATCAAGTTTGAAAACTTGCCAAAGTGTTGTTTACTGTTATGCAGTGGGTAATGCTGCAGATACTTGCTCCAAGCTATATTTAGAACTCCGACCCTCTTGTGAACAATTTATTTTAGGGATTCTGAATCCTTTGTTGTCTCTTCTTATGTGGTAGAAGGGGTCCATAATTGAGGATCATATTAATTGTACCTTAAGCATGACTACTCAGCTTAATTTGATGGAGAGGAATTATTGGACTGATTAGGCATTTGATTCATGAACTAATGATTATGCGATCCTCAAGAACAAGCAATATTTTGCATGTAAACAAGGAACCCAATATCAATTGTGTGAGATATATGAATATTAGAACTTTTTTTAAAACCACAAAAATATTGCAGTAAAGACGTTCCAAACGGATGTGGAAGCACTTATTTATTGAATTGCTTTTTGGTCTCTCCTATTGGTTCTTCTTGAGATTCTCATATATATATACTTCATGGTGATCTGTTAAGTAATTTTGCTGCATCTAATAGGCAACATTGAGGGTCAATCTTTTTTTATCAATTAATGGACATTCTTATTATATACATCCAATAAAAATGTTTTGGTGCATGTTATTTGCTGATGATATTTTTTTGTTGATAAGATTAGAGATGAGGTCAAGCAGTACTCAAGTTGTGGAGAGTTACCGCATACTCTAAAGATATTTGGATTTGTTGATCTTAAATAAAATATTTAGTTTTTATCATAATAATGGTTATATTATCAGCTATATGACACTTGAAAGTCCTATAATTAAGAAGAGTGATAGATTCAAATTTCTAGGTTCAACCATAGAGAATAGTGTAATGTGGTCATTAAGATCCAGGCGTGTTGGATGAGTTGGAGGAGCACTTTAGGGATGTCGTGCAATTGAAATTCCTTTTCAAACTCTATGGGATATGTCATATAAGACCGACCATGCTATATGGGCCTGAATGCTTGCATACAAAATTGAAGCATATTGATAAATTAATTGTTGAGATAAGGATGCTATGGTGGTTTAGTACATTTTTAACTAGTTTGGAGTAGATCCAATGGAGGATAAATTTTGGTAAAATTGTCATTAGATAGTTTGGCATATAAAGCACAAACTGTTAGATGGTCTACGTAGAAAGGTGAATTAATAAAATTTTGCCATTGTTAAAATGGAAGAGTAAAGCCAAAAAAAGACATGAAAAGAAATGATTAAATTGATCTCACATATTAGGAGCTATTATTTAATTATAGCGAAGGAAAATGATAAGTGTATTCGTACCCATTTAGTGGGAATGAGGCTTTGTTTGTTGTTTTTGTTGTTGAATATTTTAATTTGCATGTGTTATTAAAACAACAATATGCTTTTTAACTACCAGCTTGGTTTGCAATGCTACTGTTTTTTAATTTTGTCAAGTCTTAGCATCTCGCCAAAAAAACCCTGTACTGATTTGGGAATGCGTACCTTTTTGAAGTATGCGGAGTCTTCCAACATCATAATCTTCATGTTTTTTATAGTTAGTAGAATAAGAATTATGCTAAGAGATTGTAGCTGCATATTTTATTCATTGTCTTTGTATGGTAGATTCAAGTATTTTGTTGTTTTCTCTTTGTAAAATTTGAAGTGTATAAATTTGTCCAAATCCTCTTTTTAAAATGTTGCCAAAAATAAAATCCCCCATTAATAAAGAATTAAGTTTATAGTTGATCAGGGACAATGCAAGTGTAGAAAACCTTTTTTTGAATTTTTTTTGATGATAAATTGTTTCATTGGGAAATTTCCATGATAAGACTTTACATAAAGTTGTTGGCTGTTGTCAACTTTTTTATCCATCATTTTGAATGAATATCATCGATCTAGTTTGTCTTTGCAGTCATTTGAAGTTTCCATTTGCATTTTTTGCTTCGCCCAATGCACTTTAATTCTTTCCAATGAATCTCCAGAGTTCCATCACCATTAAATTTCACATCCCATCATCATTGTGCCTTTGATGTTGCATTTTCTCTTTCATCTAGTCTACATGTCTTTGATTAATACGATTAGTATAGTTAGGTAAAGATTTTTTTCCAATACCTTTTTTGTATTATCATGGGAGATTTTCAGGTTTTCTTTTTATCAAGGTTATTGAGAAAGTGAAACCATTTTCAAAATTCATTTCATGTCTTACTAGTGGTGCTGGGACAACACTTAATTATCTTCAATAGATCATAAATTAAATACTAGCATTTTGTGGCTTACAAAATATTGTTTAATATAATATTCAAATCATCCAAATTGAAATTATTACTTTTTCTACAACTGTGTCGTTGCAAAAAGAAAATTTAAATTTAAATTGCATGATTCTAATTCAATTGATGATAGTTTAATCTATAATATTTGAAATTAATTGATCTTTAAATTCAAGTTTATTTGTTCTTAAATTGCATTGAAATTTATTATCCATCAGTATGTTTACTCGGGATTATAATTGGGTCATTAAGTTATTCAAAATTATATTTTTTATTTTTGAAATTGATTCAATGAAGGCAATTGGAGGTATTGAGAATGTTCAATTTTGTATCGTCTCTAGAATGATGAACTTTAAAATAAATAAATTTGTTGTATTCATTGATCGCTAAATTACTTGAAAAATTCCTTCAAATTCTCTTTCAAGTTATGTTTCCGTGTTATAAAGTAGGATATAGGAAGATATTATTCTTTTAAAACATTGAATCCTTTTTTCCTTTCCATATTACATATTCATCATGAAACTTTAATGGATCAAATTTAAAGAGGCTAAAAGATAGAAGTTATGTTGCTTTTTATTTTTTAGAAATAGTACATTTGATTTACTAAAACACCTTGATGAATTGTGGAGGTATGCAAGAAAAAAATGAATCCATCCTTTTAAAAGAATTTTTGTCTTCCTCTATTAAGATTATGTAGCTTGAATAATTTTCAATATGAAGTTTATCAAAAGCATTCTTGGGTCTCTATTTCAAAACCACCTTACATTCAATTTGCTTTTTAAACTATAAATTCTTAGGACATGGGATACTTCTCTGGTTAATTATATTGTTGGTATTCATTTGTTTTATTGATGCTTCTCAGGTTCATTACATTCGTTACACTCTTTAAAAAGCTGTTTGATTATCTACTGTTTTATGCTGAATTATTGAAGAAGATGAATGTTTGATTGGGAATATTTTATGCGAAGGAGAATTGTGTTTGACGTGTAGTTTAATGGATGTATTTACAGACAATAACATTTGTTGTAGAGTTGGATGAGATTAAAAGCCACCAACAAGGGTGACAACATGGATCGCCGAAGTTGGTGAAGGCAACCCACTCTTTGCCTAAGAGGGGACTATATAACTCATCTAGAGAAGGGGGGAAGGAGGAACTTTTAAAATCTTTATAAAAACAAATAATGTTTTATAATTGAAGACAATTCACAACTTCAAATACAACATAAAATATATGTAATTTACAAAATAAAATAAAAATTCAATTGAGAAGGTTTGTCACGTTGTGCTCCTCCTTTTTGCATTCTTATGACTAGACTGATGTATTGCATCGAACAATCCTCAAAGGCAAATCTATTCTTAATTATCATGGTAGTGTATATTACTTAATGATGATATTTAGGATTTTTCTATAATTTAAAAAAGTGTGTTCGGTACTGCACTCAATCTACACCTATTATTCACGCTTCTCTCAATGTTTCCCATCGTATTGTGCGTAATTTAAGTGTTAAACAGTTTTAGATACACAAATCTATTGACGAAGGGCTCACAAACCCTAAATACAAGGAATTTGTAATGGAATATAACAATGCCCTCAAGGAAAGTATGGCTTGACCTTGCTTCTATACTAATTTGATAGAATACAGTTGGTTGCAAATTATATTTACAATTTAGTACAAGGATGATTGTGTGGGCAGGCGTAATGTCCTTTTTGCAAAAGGATTCACTCAATGTTATTGGCTTGATATTCTAAAGTTTTTGATATTTTAACAAAGCTTTAACTGTTCGGGTTTTATTGTATCTTGTAGTCAATCGTTGACTTTTTTTCCTATTGGATGTAGAAATACACTTTTAGAAGGATGTTTAGAAATAAAAGTGTACTTGTCCCTTTTGATTTGAAACATGGGTAATAAACAAATTTTTGTAATCTAGAAAGATATTATAGTTTCAAGCATTTTAGAGAACTTATTTTATGAGAATCACAAAACTTGTAAAACTATAAACTGTGTCAAGTTGTACAAACACTTTTTGTGAAGTTGATCAAACACTTTTTGTGAAAAAACCTTGTAGTGGACAATAGCTCATGGTGATTGCTTATTCTGGTGACATTATTAGCATAATTAATTTTGAAAAAAATGACCAGCCTCAAAAGAGCAGTTGCAAATGTGTTCGAAATCAAATTGAAGAACACTTCTCAGATTCCAAATAATAAAAAAGAGGAAAACTTATGAAGTAAATGCGATGAATGCATGTGGGAGGATGAAATAGTAGACATAAGTAAGAAAGGATACATGTTTGTATTAAGCTTGATATTAGAATTGTCATAAAATTCATTCAATCGATTCTTAAAAACTTGTATAGCTATGAGGTTTTCTTACATAGACAATTGAATTTAAATATTCAATACACAAAGATAGGAAAAGACCCCAAATTAAACCAACTAATTAAGTAATAAAAATTAGAGAAAAGAATGGGCCGGCCACATGTATGTAGATTGGTATATTATGTTAATATGTTCTTGTTTGAAATAAATAAACTCTCTAACTTAAATAATTTAAAGTTTTAATATTTTTTCTTACTTATATATTTGGGGATAGAGGGACACAGTATTTAAATAAAATATTAATCCAACATTAAGCTCAGTTTTTTGCCATAATTTATTAAAATCATTCAAAAAATGATCAAATTTAATTATTTAAAAATATTTTCTTAAAAAATTAGCTTAAATTTAAAATTTTTATTTATATTTAAAATAATTTGGTAGGATAATATCTATATTTCAAATTAATTAAGAATCAATCTTCTTTTTGAGGTTTCAACCTTATGACATTTTTTATGATTTATTCATATTTGATAGATATTGCCACCATAGATTTTTTTGAATTGTCATTGGTGTTGGTACTAGTCATATCTTAATTATTGATGTATGGGCTAGAATAACAACCTGCACAAATGACTATTTTACCCTTGCTTGAATATTTGATTTTATTCTACATAACTACTTGTACCGCACGTGTCTATATAATACCAAGTATTTTTCTTAGTGAGATATACAAAACATTTCTTCCTCATTTCTAGTTTTCATTATTTCCTTTGTGCGTGATATTCCAACCTGATATCAAAGAAAGAGGATCCTGATTCCGATCTTCTTTTTCGTTCTTTCCTTTGCTGATTCCACCTCTTGTCTCGTAAGGACTGCGAACTCATAGCGCCGACGACACATTCATCGCAATTATCGACCACAGTTACAGATCCATTCAATCCAGCCCTGGCTGCGGCCCATCATTTCCTTCCAGTCATGCTCGACGACACAAATTACACTCTATGGAGGTCGCAATTTCTCCCTATCTTTCGATCTCACAGCCTCATTCAATATATAGACAGTTCTTGCTCTCCGCCTCTACTGATTAGTGGAGATGATGACTTCAATCATGATACCGTTTCTTGGTACAAACAAGATCAACTGATTTAGAGTTGGTTGATTTCCTCTCTCATTGAAAAAGTCTTACCCAAGTCATCTCTTGCAATTTTGCAATTCAGTAGCGCAGTGTGGTCAGCGCTTGCTACAATCTACGCTTCTTCTCTCAAGTTCGACTTCAGCTCCTGGAGCTTCAAATGAGAATCCTTAAAAAAGCTCTCTGAAAATGGCTGAATTCATCCAGCAAGCCAAAGATCTGGCACACCAGCTCACGATTGCAGATCACCCGTAACCGATCAACAACTCGTACTCAACATCTTAACAGGCTTGGGAACTGATTTTACCTCCATCACTGCTGCCATTACATCACTCATCACTCCCATCAAACTTAATGAGCTCAACGGTATATGACTG
The DNA here is from genome assembly GCA_016760335.1 of Gastrodia elata. Classification (NCBI taxonomy): domain Eukaryota; kingdom Viridiplantae; phylum Streptophyta; class Magnoliopsida; order Asparagales; family Orchidaceae; genus Gastrodia; species Gastrodia elata. The sequence goes on along the minus strand of CM028674.1, from coordinate 27,139,870 downwards.
TCATGAGCTAATGTATGAGGACCAGTCTAACGAAATGATCCTAACTTCGATTCTGGCCATTTTTGTTCACTTTCATCATACCGCAGCCCCTTTCCATGGATTAGGAAAACCCTCCTGTGGTTGAGGGCGCGATAATGGCAGAGGAAGATCCACTATGCTGTGCCAACTATGCAACAATTTCAGCCACACTGTCGTGAATTGCTTGCACTAGCAAAATTTCACCATGTGCCCAAGCGACCGATTTTCCATATTCTGCCACCATTTTCATCGTACTATGCTTCAACTGCTGATTACTGGTTTCTTGATTTTGGAGCCACTCACCATGTGCGACAATCCATGGCCAATTTGCATAACCTGCAGTGCTACAATGGGACTGAGCAAGTCTGTGACAGCACGTCCCTATCCTTAACCCATACATGTTCAGCCACTCTCTCATTTCCTTCACATATTTCATTTAAATCAAGTTTTACTCCTCCCTAGCATTTCCAAAAAGCTTCTATCAATTAGTCGTTTCACTTTTGATAGTAATGTTTTTATTGAATTTCACCTCTACTTTACAAATTACAAAACATAAATTCCCCCGGGGCACGCTCATTAACAGACCTCTACACTCTCTTGCTCCCATCCAGTTCATCCTCCAATCTCAGCCATGTTGAATTTTCAAGTCTCTAGTATTGTCATATCGGCCATCCAGGACTAGACAAACTTCAACACCTCGCCAACACACTACGAATAAAAACTAAATCTGTTTCTACTTGCATTTCTTGCCATATGTCAAAGCAACATGGATTATGTTTACCCTTTATTACTTCAGTGTCTCAACAACCATTACATCTCATTTTTTCTAATATTTGGGGGACTTTTCCTATTGAGTCATTGTATTGTTAAAATATTTTATCATTTTTGTTGATGATTTTTCTAAATTTACTTGGATATATCATTTATACAAAAAATTTGAAGTTCTTGATACTTTCCTCAAATTAAAAAACATGGCTAAAACCAACTTCTTCTAAACAAAGTATACCTGCTCAGCAAGCTCATCCCGCACCAATGTTCATCCAATGCTTACCTGGTCTAAAACCGGACATCTGCAGCCCATGTTCTTCTTGGTGGTTGCTCCTCCCTTCTTTTCAACTCCCTCTACATATTGGTATTGGCAAGCACTGAAAGACCCTTACTGGGTTCAAGCTATGAATGATGAATTGTTCGCCCTTCACAAAAATAACACATGAACTCTAGTTCTCTACCCATCCAATGCCAACGTTGTCGGCTGCAAACGGCTCTTTAAACTCAAATACATTAGCGATAGCTCAATTTCTCATCACAAGGCACGTTTGGTTGCTCGAGGATTCACTCAGAAAGGTGTTAATTATTCCGAAACATTTAGTATGGTTGTCAAACTGGTCACCATTCGAACTATTCTATGCTTGCCCTCACCTTCAAGTAACACATTTGACAACTTGATTTTCTTAATGCATTTTTCAATGGTGATCTTCATCACAACATCTACATGGAACAGCCCCCAGATTTCGTTCAACCGTCCATCAAGACTATGTTTGTCATATTCATTGTGTACTCTATGGGTTAAAACAATCCCCCAAAGCATGGCATCACAAACAATCCATTGCTCGCGAGTCATTTGATTTCCGCAATGCGGTCAATGACACTTCTATGTTCATCTATCGTAATGGTACCGATCTCCTGGTGTTCCTTGTGTATGTAGATTGTCTTTTCATCGGCAACAATAACTTTCTCATCCAACAACTTATCATCTTCATCGCAGCTCGATTTCCCTTCAGACATGGGGTTGGTCCACACCTTCCTCAACATTAGCATCACGAAAGATTCTGTTCATTTTACCTTAACTCAAGAGCACTATGTTCAAGATATTTTGCATAGTATTGGTTTTCAACACTTTAATCTTGCACCTACTCTAATGGTTGTGCAGACTAAACCAAGGGAGCTCTCTGACAAAACCTTTTTGTATTCTACTCTCTTTCACAATACCGTCGGTGCCCTTCAGTATCTCCAGCACACCAGGTCATATATTACCTTTACGTGAATAAAGTTTGTCAATCCATGCATCAACCAACCACACTCGAATGGCAATCCATCAAATGTATTCTTCAGTACCTTTGTTACACACATCACTTCGGTATTCGCCTATACCTGCAGTCCTATCTCACTATTTCGACTTATTATGACGTCGATTGGGCCGACAACCTGAGTGACCGCAAGTTCACATCGAGTTATTACATTTTTTTGGTCTGAATCTTATATCTTGGTTGTCCAAGAAACAACCAACCGTGGCTCGCATTAGTACGAAAGCATAGTACAAGGCAATTGCAAATACAGCTAATGAAGTTATGTGGATTGTATCTGTTCTCGTTGAACTAGGTATCTCCTTGGAGTCCCCACCAACAATCTTCTGCGACTTGAGCTCTACCTTCCTTACAACCAAGCCTATACTCCACACTCGCATGAAGAACGTTGAGGTGGATTACTATTTTGTCCGTGATTTGGTCGAAGTAAAGAAACTTGCAATTCAACACATTTTAGCTGAAGATCAGCTAGCCAACCTTCTGACAAAGCCTCGATTGGCTGCCTCTCATCATTAGATCACCACCAAACTCATTGTGTCGCCAACGCTGAGCTTGCGGGAGAGTAATAACAACCTGTGAAAATGACTGTTTTACCTTGGTCGAATATTTGATTTTATTTTACGTAACTACTTGTACGTCTCCGTGTTTATATAAGACCGGGTATTTGCCTTGGTGAGATATACGAAGCATTTTCGCCCCGTTTCCCATTTTAATATTTTCTTTTGTGTGATATTCCGACAATGATCAAATTTAATTATTTAAAAATATTTTCTTAATAAATTATCTTAAATTTCAATTTTTTATTGTTATTTAAAATAATTTGGTAGGATATTATCTATATTTGAAATTAATTAATAACTAATATTCTTTTCGAGGTTTCAGCCATGTGACATTTTTATGATTTATTCATATTTGATAGATATTGTCACCATAGATTTTCTTGAATTGTCATTGGTGTTGATAGTGTTCATATTGTAATTTTTGATATATGGCTGTGGAGGTCATCTAAGTCATGTAATTCGTATGTCGTGCTACAATAATTTTCACTGATTCCATAAAAATCACATGTATTATTTTCTTTGTTAATAGTTATTGGAAGTGATTTTTTAAGCAAATGATCATTGATGATGTGGGTAATTTTGAATGTGGTAGTTAATTTGAGTGGAACTTTTGGAGGAAAAGTTTTTATTATGGGAATTAGTAGGGGATAATGCGGGTGCTTTATTCTTTGGAATTGTGATATTTTTATGGGGGTGGGATGGGAGGTGGGGAGTGATGTTTTTTGTAATAACAATGTGGTAAAACTCTTAAGGTTGATGTAAGGTAGCATGTGGATCACCTTTATAGGGCATTTGTGTTCCTTGATAAAACTCCAAGATACACTTGCCAACATTCGGTAAATTGACATGAAATAGACAATTCTCACCCAAGCTTGGGTTAGATAGCATTAGAGGCTAGTTGTTATTCTGTTAGACAACATATTGGAGGTTTCATCGATGAGCATGTAAAAGAGGATTATATGAAGCAAAAATCACCATTTCAAAACTCTTGGATTACTATTATGATGAAGGTGAAGATATACTTAAGTAAGCAAAAGCGTCACTGCAGGTTTGGTCTCAACTATACATTAAAATACATATATGTCATTCACCAAGCATTATCAAAGAATAACTTATAATCCCCCCACTTATTAATATCTATTCTTCCCACGATGAGATTCAAATCATAGCTCCCACCAAAAATACATCCACTTATATTAGTATTACCAACCTCTACAAGTTCTCTACCTGAGTTACCTAAAGATGTTGATTTCACCATCCCTCATTTTGTGTTTCCAAGGGCGATCCTCATCTTTCCTTTTTGGCACCCGTCAAGAGTTTTATCCCAGTGTAATTCCAAAACTAAAAATTACCACTTATTGCCTCTTCTAAATTTTCCCATTACAATCTAAAATATAAAAGCATTCGCAAGCCCCTTTCAATTCATATAATAAAATATTTTTCACTAGAATCACCACAAAGTTAATAATTTCATCCAAACTTTTCAGCTCAACAATAATTATTTTCTTAAAAACTCACCACCAGTATTTCTTACCAATTGTGTAACATTTACGGGATCGGCACCAACAAAAAATTTATCTCTAAGGGCAGAGTTATCCAAAGTATCAAAGAATTAATGCAAAATATCATAAGGAGATATTTATGTAATTAAACTCCACCAAATTTCATTTTTGAAGAGTTTAAAAGTTATGTTCGCCAACAATTCAAGAAGTCAGTGGTGACAATCCTTGCCATATATAGATTTGTAATAAATAATCTTATCTTTGTATCAGACTATTAAGTTTAATATAATTTGTAAATAAATAAATAAATAAATTAATTAAATTAAATTAATTTTTCTTTCTGATTAATGCTAATATTAAATAATTTAGTAAGCATTAAATTTTCTTTCTTTAGGAGATTATTTTAAGGAATTACATTGCAGTCACTCCTAAAGTGTTAAATTAATTAGTTGGAGAAATTTATGTTCCATGTAATTAAATTTTTATTAAATATTTCTCACTTTTATGGGGTTCTCCAAATTAATTAATTAATTCAAAAAATATTTAAATCTTTGAATTTATAATTAAATTGAGGATTTTATTTATTTACAAGAGATTTTTAAAATGTATATCATTTCTTCATTGGCTTACCCCTCTATTTTTCTATTTCAAATGTTAACAGATAATTAAACAATTTATTGATTAATTGATTGATATAATTTATGAGCTAGATTTTTTTTTTCTCTCATTTATTTGCCTTTTTTAAAATTAGAATTGATGTTTGACCATATAAAATACACTTGTGACTAATATTTTAAAAATGACTTAGAATGAAACTATTATCATGGTTATTCTTTTGTTAAGTCTAGTTTAATTTTGTATCCCATTTTTTCTCTTTATTGTTCATTCCTCTCTTCTATCTTAATGTTATTCTTCTATCCTCTACTTATATTTAATTATTTTCTTCTATAATTTTTATTTTGCATAATCTTTATATTTTTTATCATTTTAGTGGATTTGAAAATAATTTAAGTGGTATTCTAATTTGAATGAGCTTTGGTTGTGCCGGATATATACTGCTAGGTGATGGATTGTAAGTAAAATTTTTGATGACATTTGGCTAAAGGAAAATGGGATGCTTTAATGTTTAATTTGAATCACCATAATAAAATATAATGTGTTTTAAAGTGGTGATCTACACTCCATAACATCCTTTGTTTCCTTGAGAAAGATAAGTCTCCAAAGCTTAGGCTAGCCGCTAGGGTTATAATAGAGCTTTTGTTTCCATTCATCATGATGTAGCACATCATCAACTTTTATTGTGTGGATGAACTTTGCTTTCTATATATCAGAAGTTTTAATAAAATTAGTTTTGAAGTTGATGTTATTTATTTATACTGATGACAAAACCTGCCATGCATAGTTTTACTATGTATGAACTACCATAAATACTCTCAATCCCACTAAAAATTATGCAAAATTTTTGAAGAGAAGCTATGAGACTAGATAAGTTATATGGAGCTGAATATTAGCCAACATAGAAGAAACTTACCAATAGTGTTATAGATATGAGGATGCTTAGTCGGATGAGTGGGCGTACTCCTGAGGATAGAATGAGAAAGGATTTTATCTATAGCAAGGATGGAGTGGCCCTAATATTGGATAAGATTAGAGAATGGCACCTTGGCTGGTTTGGGCATATTAAGTGTAAGGTGTTTAATGTCCTTTTTAGAAAAAAATGAGTTTATGTATTTTGCCATATTAAAAGAGGAAGACCAAAAAAGACCCGAGAAGAAATCATTAAAATTTCTTTTTTACTTGAAACTGATGGAGAGGTTTCTATTTGATTGTGCATAATGGAATTAAAGGATTCATGTAACATATCCCACCTATTGGGATTAAGGCTTGGTGTTGTTTTTGTTATTACATCTCTTGGAGGATTAGGGTCATGTATGATAGGTTTATATATATCATGACTTTCCACTGCTAAGTAAATACTTCTAAATTTTTTAATGGTAATCATCTTTGAGATCCTAATATATAAGCTGTAAATGATGTCATCCGTATAATAAAATTTTAATGCTGTTGGTATTACAAATTCTAAGGAATCCTCCAGTATTTTATAACAACTGCATTTTCCTTATTTAATCATTCCAAATGCTTTTTTTCTTTATTTTGCAGCCTTCCCATCTTCTCTTATTTGGCACTTCTATGTTAGCAGTAACTCAATAAAACTAAAATATTATCATAAAATTGGTAAGGAGAATGCCCACAAAATTTTTCTCCATTGAAGATATAATCTACAGTTCAATAATATAAAATTTGTAGCATGCCTTTAATTTAAAATAAAAAATTGTAATATACCATCCATATTACAAATTATGAAAAAAAAACCAACAATACCATCATCCAAAAGTCTCAGTGTATTTTCCATCTTCAGTTAGCAATTTGTTTTCAGCTAAATTGAACCAAATAGCAAGAATTGAGGAGAGCCTTACATAATTGAAAAAATTGTGACTAAAATTAGTATTTTCAATACGCCAGGAGGCCAATTCAAGTTTTACTGTACAAAATTATTGTGCATTGCTTTGTTATAGCCTTGTTAAAATTCTCAAGTTTAACGCAAAAATCTAATGCACAAAAATGAACCTTTTGGTTTGCGAAAGTTGGTACAAAAGGTTTTACTTGAAATTGAAGGAGAATGCTCACAAAATTATTCTCCGTTGAAGATATTATCTACACTTTGATAATAGCATGCCTTTAATTTAAAAAAAAAATCATAATATACCATCCATATTACAAATTATGAGAAAAAAAACAACAATACCATCATCTAAAAGTTTCATAATGCATTTTCCTTCTACAGTTAGCAATTGTTTTTCATTTAAAGCTAAATTGAATCAAATAACAAGAATTGAGGAGAGCCTTACAAAACTAAAATTGTGTGACTAAAATTAGTATTTTCAATATGTCAGGTGGCCAATTCAACTCTTACAGTACTAAATTATTGTGCATTGTTTTGTTATAGCCTTGCTAAAACTCTTGTAGAGTTTAACACTAAAATCTAATGCACAGAATTGACCCTTTTGGTTTGTGAAAGTTGGTATGAAAACTTGATTGGCAATCACGTATTTGTCTCACAGTTTACTAGATATCAAATAATCTTTTATTGGTCAATTCATGAATAACCCTTTTGATGAATGAGTGGATGTTGTTTACAAAACATTAAGATAATTGGAGATGACATGAAAGGGTTCTTATTTAAAAAATGAAAGTTACAAAAAGTTGAAATTCATGGTAATGTTAATTAGGTTGGTTTTGTTACCAGCAAAATATCTACTTTCACAAAATTATTTTTTGCATGGGAAAACCAAATGGAGAAGTAACTAAGGTTGAGCTCAAAGTAATGACATAATGTAGAATACTACTGAACTCAAATTAACAAGATTGATGACGCTTCTTTATGGCAATCAACATTGTTAAAGATTCATTTTCACCATGTTAACTTCAAACATGAGAAATGAACTCTTACTTCATCAAAGTGACTATCGATATAATATGTAGGCCACACTTCAATTAGACTACAAGTTGTTGATATTTTGACCAAGGTCCTAGCAAAAAAAAATTTGATGACCTTAGTTCAAAGTTTGATGGGATTGACATAGTGAACCCAATTTGAGGGGTATTGTTGAAATTTGGACCATCTTTCCACAAATCACAAACTGTAGTCTGGAGCTACTGCCGAACAATCTCCACTTGTTGCTTGTTAGTACATTGGAGACTGCATGATCATGATAAGATTATGAAGTTGTAATTGTGTTTTTGCTAGCTTTTTGTACGAACTTTCCAAAGTTGTGTGCTTTTTATACATGTAAATTCCATTTCTATAAACCTGTAATTTGTCATTGTAAAATGCATAAATATTAAACTCTTCTTCAATGTTTATTTATTTTTTTCTTTTTCTTTTCCTGTTCATGCTTATTGTCATTTTAAGATTTTTGTTAGACTAACTGTCTGATTGCTTCCCTCTTTCTAGGAAAATGGCTACCAGCTCCTTTTTCTTAGTGCCCGAGCCATTGTCCAGGCATACTTAACCAGAAGCTTTCTTTTGAATCTAAAACAGGTGGAGATACTTTTTAGTTTTTCTTTCTTATAATTTCTTCATGATATTAAGAGTTTTCTAATGATTGATAATTTATTTGTGACTGAAACTGTATTGTTTTTTTCGATTTTGTGCAAATCTTTAGTAAACAATACTCTAAAAAGTTTTAGCTTTGTTGCATTCTTGAACAAGTTTCAAGCTATTTCTCTATTGATTATCAGAGATGACTATTATTTGAAAACTTCTGTTATTCTGTTAGTTCTATTCATTATTAAATTAGCTAATGTTATTGAGTTTTAATAGATTGATAGTGCTGCTTCATATATTGTTCCGTTCTTTGTAGGATGGAAATACCCTGCCTACTGGCCCTGTTGTGATTTCACCTGATGGGCTGTTCCCTTCTCTTTTCCGGGAAGGTAATTTTGTAAATCAAATAACTATAAAGTGCCACATGCATCAATTGAGTCAAACGTCTGTTACCAATTTTTTTTTGTAGATGTTACCATGGCATGCTGGCAAGCCATGTCCAGACTTTATTAACCTTTTGACTGGTGATAAAATTCTGCGGATAGTTTATATATTTGACTATGAATGATTTATTTAATATTAACTAAGAGGATTGTTTGAAAATTTTTGCCAGGTTGAATTACAAACACAATGGCACTTATGGTTGCTTTTTTTCTCTTTTTGTTTTCCTTTTGTTTCAGTTATACGTCGTGCACCCCATGAGTTCAAGATTGCATGTTTGGAGGTAAATTATAATTGCAAAATTAGCTTCAATTATTGTTTGTTTTTATTTCAGGGTAAAATTATATATTTTACTCAATAAATTGGTGCTACAACTAAGGATTCTATGAGCATTTTTCATGTGCATGTTTTCCCAAGCTGTTTTTTTCTCTTATGAAGTATTGAATATTCAGCAATTGCCCCATGTAATAATAAATGGACTTGCATAGTTAATTAAGGGAGTTACGTGGATTGTTGAGTTTGCAAATGGTAGATGGTGATATTGTTTATGAAAAAGATGAAGTCATTACTTTTAGGATTTTGAAAATTGTTTTCACAAGATGTTCTGTGTAATGTTATGGAAATAAAGAATTCATGTAGCCAACCCCTCTAGTGGGGGACTAAGGCTTGGTGGTGTTATTGTTGTAACATATTAAGGTTAGATAACTGTAGTTTAAATCTTCCCAAACATATTGTACAATAACTAATGTGGTTAAAACAAATATAAAAATGTTTTCTCATAGCATCTTAGGATGTTTTTTGAAAAAGATAAATTTAAAACTTTTTCTTAACGTGCTGAATTTATCTAATGCTTAAGGTTAGATGATTATGTGTGGAACTTCTTGAGACATAAAATTTGTTGAGTCTGTGACTAGTAACATTGCATGTTTAAAAATTTTCAACTTAAACATGTACTTGTGTTTGTTGTACTGCCAAAAACTATTTTACTAAGCACAGGCTTAGTTGCAATGCAGTGATATTGAAGTAGATCAAATGGATTGGAGCTAATATTCAATTTAGAATAAAAATTTACATTGAAGACTTGAGGAGCTCAAAATGACATAACAATGCCAAATTATGATCTGATTCATAAAATATGGCCGTAGCCTAAGCACACATATATATATATATATATATAAATGCATCAGTACAAAATCAACCTGATTGGTAGTTCATTTTCATTGTTTTTTGATTGCAAGGATGACGACCATGTTAAGTAAACTTACTATTTGGGGAATTTAATCAACTTGCAGATATTGTCCATTTGCAACAACCATGTTTTTTGTTATTCAATTTAGATGTTAAGATTATTCTCAATAGAAATCAAACAAACTTCTGAGTATAAATATTCAAGGGTAATTATAATTATCACTCAATAGAAGTATCAAAATAGGAAATCCTCACCCAACACTGGAACACCTGCATAGCGCAACATTATACAACTAACCAAATAAATGTCAGTCTTGCACAACCTCTCGTTAACAAATACTAAAAATTAAAAGAAATAACTATAATATCTTATAGCCATAAAGAGAATAAAAATTGCCTTTTGAATTGTGGATTCATTAGTAGTCTTAGTGGTTATGATAGTCTTGGAAGCTTGAGAGAGAATACCCATTTATTTGGAACACATATGATAATATAAGAACTAAAGTATTGAGATGGAAAGACATCTAACTTGAAAAACAATAAAGTTTAAGAATTTTGATAGATCGAAATTACGTAGTCTGCGCTTGCACACAAGTGTACGTGGTCTGAAGTAATACAAGATGATGAGATCTTGAGATTTATCATCCTCTAAGAACAGTGTGTGATTTGTAACTAGAGTATATCTACTTTCAATAATGTCCAAGTAATTATCAATTTTAGGTTTTTGTTTCTATGATTAACAATTCTAAATTAAATTAGTTTTGTTATCTAGTTGGAAAAATTGGAGAGAGTTAGGGTTCAAACATGCAGTTCATCACAGTAGTGGGCATAATTGCTCTAATTCCATATCGTAGTTGAGTTGTTTAACTTTTTATTTTATTATCAAGAGATCTAGCTTCTCAAATTGAATATTTAGTTTTGTTAGATCCTACCTAGTGCCTAAGATGAACACACTTGGGTTCAATCTCAGCACATAGATATCTTTGTGATCGTTCTATGAGTGGAAATAATTCTTATGTCCAAGTAATAAAATCCATATTTTAATTTCATGATCATTTGGACTCGATTTCATCTATGGCTCACACGCTTCAACTCTTGATTTAACTAAGGTAATGAGCTACGAAACTAAATGAGCTTATGTCACTTCACTCATAACTTAACACGCTCTATTATCTCGCATAAATCAAAGGTGAGCAATAGAGCTCTATAGATGGATTTCGACTCACATGCGTTAAGTTTATACCTTAACTCGGAGTTGGCAATGGCCTATGTGAATTGTCACCTCGTACACTACCTAACATGCCTCATCCAAGTGTTATGGACTGAGCTATGGAGCTCATTTTCCATAATTTTCTCAAGACTCAAATGATCAGGTTATACCTAGAAGTTGTGCACAAGCTATTTTCGCATAGTGAATGATGTCATATTTATTCGCCGCGTTAACACTCAAAAGTGCACAGATTCTAGAAATGGCGATCATCGAGCTCGATGAAGTTTTCTTTATAGTTATTAAGTTTAATAAATATATAAAAATATGCATCATTCAACATATCATTATATTCAATCATTCATAGAAAGCTTAAGCTCGAATTGATATTTTATTACAAAGAAAAGATATTATATGCATACCTTCTATGATTTACTACATGTTCTTACCCTATCCTCCCCAAAAGAGGGGTTTAGGCTGATATTACAATGAAAGCAAGGAGAAAGCTATAGAAAATAATGAGCACATACATTGCTCTTACAAGAAATATGACCAAAAAATTGAGTAAAGAGTACAATACATAGGAATAGCCGTAAACGTTCTCTCAATCTTCTCTTCTCTTCAATTTCAGTCTTCTCCCTTGCTCTCCATGCTGTTCTCCTTTGAAATTGCAGCAACCTTTGGTCCTCCTTGAAGGTTAGGATCCCCCTTTAGAAATAATATTTTTCCAAAATGAAAATCAGAAACTTTTCTAAGTTTTTCTTCTTCTCTTTTATAATCTCTTCTCCTGCTTTCTCTCCTTCAAGCAACCATTATTTTCATCTTGAGAATTGAGTTCAATCAATTTTATCCCTTTATTCTTCTTGGAACTGAAGGTCTTCATTGCTTGCAATCAATTTTAGTGCGGGAAACTCGAGAAATCATTGTTTTTGGCTTTCCCAATGCTGACCTGAAGCAGGTTTTCAAGGCATAATTTCGGCGCGCGCTATGATGCGTTGTAGCGCAAGGCTTTCGGCCCAGGTGGCTCTGTGGCGCCAGGTTCTCGGGCATACGGGCACTGCGGTGCGCTGTGATGCTTGAGACAATAGCTGGTATGGCGCTGTAACGCGCTGTGGCGACAAGGCTCGTACCACCTGGCGCTATGGTGCATGGCGTATTAGTGAGTTTTGGCGTTGTGGCGCGCTGCGGTATCCAGGGTGCTGTGGCACCTAACCTCGAGAAATTTGTCTCGGTGGCGCGCTATGGTGGTAAGGATCGTACAGCCTGGCGCTGTGGCGCTTGATATATTAGTAAGTTTTGGCGTTGTAGCGCACTGCGGAGGCTAGGCTTGCATAGCTGGGCGCAGTGGCGTCTAACATCGAGAAATCTGGCGTTGTAGCGCTCTGCGGCGGCTAGGCTCGTACAGCTTGGCGCTGTGACGTGCCGTAGTGTGTTGTAGCGCGCTGTGGCGTTCGTCTTCACGGAATTCTATTTTTTTTGTAATTTCACCGCTTCAGAGCTGAAATGGCGTAAAATACAATAAAGTTACAATTAATCTTAACAAAAACATATATATTAGACAAGAAACAGTTATATTTATTGGGTTCATCAAATTTCACCATTTATTGTGAGCAAGGACCATTGTCATCATGAAGGTAAGAGCGTGATAACTTAAATTTTTTGAAAGCAGAGCATGGCCAAAGTCATCATCATCATGGTGACGGGTCAGGTTTGGTGTTGCTTTGGAATAGTTTGGCTTTTGAAAATGGCAGACATCTAGGAGAAAAATGTGGTGGGAATGATTGGAAGGAGATCAAAAGGATTTTATATTGTATGAATAAAATTAGAACATAATAAGCTAGTTGTATCTTAAATTAATGGGTGAAGTCTTAATGGGAACTTCTCAGTTAATATAACTCATAGTGGAACATTCTTAAGCTGAACGACTTCTTTGTAGTTTTATATGAAAGAAAAAGATATAAAATTTGGTTTGTGTTGGGATGGGTCAAACCAAAACAAATTGTACTTTGCATAACATAGCCTGATTTGTTACAATTTGTTTTAAAGCTTAACCTCTTGTGTGGATTGATGATCAATAAATTGGAAGCTGATAAATCTGATGATAGCAAGATGTGATCATTTGAGTTAATGCCAGAGCAGAATCTTGACAAAGTCTAGCTGATTTTATGTTTATAGGAGAAAATGGTGGTAGAAATAAATCAAGTTAATATGAGAAGGAGAATAAAAGGTACTAGGCTATAAAAGTAAACATTTTTATTTAATAAGTAAAATGCCTTTTAAGATAGCATGTGGGGTTATTATGAGAATTCCAAAGTTAAGATTATTTGTAGTTGAACATTCTCTGGATAATGTTTAAGATGTCACACAACAAAAATTTTTAAAATTTTATTTTGCATGTACAATTGAGCTAAAACTAACATTACTTTGAATAGTATGGTTTCAGGTGTTATAAGTTATTTCTTGATTTTTGAAAATCATCCTTGCACAGGCTCATGTTATTAACTTTATATCATTTCAATTTTATAAAATGTCCCTTATGCTATATTCTCTAAATTATGCCATTCATATGTTAATCTTCAAGACTTGTTAAGATTTTCAAGTTTTGTTAAAGGGCCAAGTCCCAAGTATAAAAATACTAATATAGATATGCCAATTATACGCCGCACATTATACTTTTCTGGTGCAAATTAAGCCTCATGCAAAATCATAAGAAGTAATTTACTTTTTATAATTTGCATTTTCTATTTTTACTATTTCATTACAGGACCTTATTTCTCCAATTTAACAATATTTATCATTCACAATGCCTTAATTTAGTAATCATTGCATAAAATCATAACTCAACTATCTAGTTTTGTTGTAAACACGTACCCTTATTTAACTATTATTTCATTTGATAATCTGAAGTGATCGTTGAGGTAGAAGGCTCAATTAGCTGCATAGCGAATAGATAGTGGCTCTCAACAAACTTTTGGGAGAAAATGGTAACAAGAATTAGCTAAAACTACATTAGATAGTAAGAAAAGGATAATGGTTATGTATGTTATTGAGTGCATCATTTAGGAGTATATGTGAAGTTCTATGGAAAACATCTCAATTAATGTGTGCTCATTATGGAGCACTTCAAAAATTATCATATACAGCTGCACTCTTGCCTTTTGCCTTTGTTAATTTAATTTTGTAATTGTCCATGCCAGCATAAAGAAAATACTAATATACATTGTAGTCTAGAGTGTATGAATGTTATCAAAGCCCATTCCCTTCTAGTTAGATGTCTGATTTAAGGACCAAGTTAGCACTATCTAGTGAATCTGTGATAATTTGAATATGATAAAGGCGGTGAGTATTTGATGAATGATTTTCAGGGCTCTAGCAAGGTGCATCTTGGATAAGGAGTTTCTCCTAGCAAACTTTTTTGAGAAAAGAGTGGCGAATATGGATTAAATTCATATTAAAACGAGAGGAAATGATATTTGGATATATAAGTCAAGCTATAATAAGTGAGACATCTTTTAAAATAACTAATGTTCTAATGAAAAGCTTACGGTTAAGCATGTTTATATTAGAGCACTCTAAGCATTAGTGATGAATTGGGAACTTATTATACAAGGATAGAGCTATGAGGTTCAATCTAATATGACATTAACCTTGCTAAGATGGATAATAGTTTACATGGTATAGTGTAGCGTGTTATAAATTAGATTGATAAAAGCGAAAAGCAAGAAGTGTAGAGTTGTTTACTAGTTTACCCAAGAAATTGATGGTTATATTATGTAGTAAGTTTCCATGATATTTTCATGAGAAACCTATAATTACTCACAAATTTTAAGCTATGATTCCACCAATAAGGCTTACTATGGGAATTTTGTATATTATTTTAAATTGAGAACTTTTTGTTGAAAAAATATTGATGCAAGTTGCCATAAATTGTGGGTACTTGCAAATTTTTGTTGGGATTTATTTGATTTTTGAAACAACACCAGTATTGCAGGAGATCATCATCAATTACTATGCATGTTGAGGGTATAGTAAAATTGACTTTTGGAAAATAAAAAATGAAATTTGATATTTGAGGAAGGAATAAAATGAAAAATCAGTCTCACACACAGAAATAAATCGCTAGAAAAGAAACTAAAAGAATTATAGACTAAATTGTAGTTGTTCAGATTCTTCTATCCCGCTTCACTATTCGAATCTTCAGCTTTCCTAGATATTTCATTTCAATTTGTAAAATCTCTTGTTCTCAACGACTTACAAGTGAACAAGCTTTAACATCCCTTTTTTATTAGGCTTTGATGTTGGAGCTAATTGAATGCCCTCTCATCAAAACTTTGGAAAGCGAGTTGCCAATCTCTTTGGAAAACATACAAATGTAGATTAAGCAATTAAAAAAAATTACAAAACTTGAGGCATGTTGTCAAGATAGGTTCTAAAGATTACAATTGTTAAACAATATTTTGAAAGTGTAAGCACTTAAGAATATGAGAGTGAGAGTTTGGAGATATGTTTGAGAATTATTATATTTTGAAATTTTAGTTATTTTAATATTACAAATGTTAAACTATATTTTAAGCACTTAATTATTTGTAATTAAAAGCTCAAAGGATTGGAAAGCTTTTTGGAAATCTCTCACAGAAAATATTTTTTAAGTTCTTAATTTTCATTTTTGTACTTTATTTTTGCTTACAAAATATCTTCAGGAAGAGATTCCCAGAAGCTTTTTAATCCTTTGAGCTTTTGATCACAAGAAATTAAAAAATCCCTTAGTTTTATCAACCTCCAATTATGATTTTGAAAGTTTAAATCAATGCAAGAGATGCCTTAGAACCTGGCCTTGGGGTCCCTATTTATAGTGGTGGGACTCGGTTTCAAAAACAACAACAGATATATTTGGATAGTGTTTGTGTCTAGGCGTGCGTAAGGTGCGTCTGGGCACATGATATAATTCCTTGTTTAATTTTGTTTGCCCGAGATAAATTTATCGCGAAAAATAATATTATGCATTTAGGCTCATAGATTGTGCGTCTGGGTGCACAATCTTCGTGTTTGGGCGAATGCCATAAATGTTTTAGGCTCTTTTTTAGATCTCTAATCCTAATACTCAAAATTTTAGCAATTTTTTGTAATGCCATTATTTTTATTGAGAAGATTATTGAAATGGTTCTTTGACTCTTGCTAAGTGTTCAATTTAGTCATTTGACTCATGCAAATAATGTTTTGGGCCCTAGACTTTTATCAGTGATTTTTTTGGCTTTACTACTATTTTAACATCCTATTGTGCACAGCGATGTAAAATGATGATAATAATGCACTTGATGCCTCTGTTATTGGATTGGGATCTCAAGCGATGAATACATTGAGGCCTTACTTGGTGCTGATGTTGGAGTGTGGGCATTGTTCACCTTAATTCATGCTTTCTATCATGGCACTAATTAATAAAGGTTTAAATTTCTAAAAACTGTTGTTACCGTTTTATTACATTGATTCACAAGATGTCTGCTTCAAAGCACTACTCTTGAAGTAAGAATAGAGCACATCCAAATAGAAAGGGGGCGTATTATCGTTATTTTTCATGATCCTGAGTCTAAGATAATTTCTTAGCACTTTTTCATATTAATCTATCAGTTGCAAATTTGATTAGTCATTTTCTTATACTGTTGTAATCAAAACCTATAATTTACATTCAATGTGCCGATCAAAGGTATCACCAATGTCCGTGTTATAGGAAAACACCAGTTGCTTGAATTGTTAATCATGGGGTTGAGCCCCCCTGGGTTCAGTTTTATACTATGAGTATATGATCAGCATCTATTTTTGTTGATAACTATTATGATTATTTCATTTAAGAATAGAGATGTTTCAATCTAACTTTTTATTTTACTTCTCATTCAATTAATTTTGGGAATTTTTGTAAGTTTGGAAGATTGTTTGAATTTTAGTAATATTCTCATGAGACCAATGTCACATCATAATTTATATTGCATTAGGAGGTTATATCACATGAAATTGATGCTGTAACTTCTGTTACACCATGATCTCACTGTAGTGAGATGTAGTCTCCTACTAGCCATGTAGTACAACTGCCGGTTGTGCTTGGTGCATCCTCCCTAGATGTAGATTATATTTGTCTTCCTGTTGCAAGCATCACCGCTACCTTAAGATATATTGACCAATATTCTGCGTTGTTGGCGATTCGGGAATTCTCATTCCATGAGTTGTGTTATATCGTTAAGTTGAGGCATCCCCATCATTAGTTTTACGATTTAGGTGATTTTGTTTTGGTTGTTAGTTTCCTTAATTTGTTGTTTCTATCCAAAATTTGCTTGACCTCAGGTATATATCCAATAAAAATATGTATTCTAAGATTCAAGTAAATTCTTCCAAATCTTTTTTCTTCTGTTAGTATCATCAACCTTATTTGTAACTCTTTCTTTTAGATTGTTTTCATTCCGTGGTTTTCATGCAAAATAATTTTTTTTTTTGTTTTATTTAGCTATTCGTATTCTTGAATTAGAAGATGCCAAAGATACCTGTAAACTTGGTTCACAGCTCCATTTCTCTTACACAAATGTTTTGTTTGGTGGTACTGCAAAAACTTTGTTTCAGTTTCATCTAACTCCAGTGTGCATAATTTGGCAACTTTTTCTAATAGAGGATAACTCATTTTTATTCTTTATGAAAACACAGGGACATACCTAGTCTATGAGGTCCCTTACAATGCAAGATTTGGGAAGGTGTTGATACATGCACTATGAAAGCATGAAATTTTTAATTGCTGCTCGTGTATATTTACAAAACAATTGTTTATAAAGAACAAGCTGTTATGATCCTTTGCTTATGCTATTTAAATACTTTTTTCTTCTAGATATGCTTCTTTTGTAAAGGGTGATATAGTTTTTCATTTACTAGTTTTGAATAACTAAGAGTATGTTCATTGCTTTTTCAGATCTTTCCTCTCTTATTTTCTATTTATTTTGAATTGCTATTTAAATTGGACAGGACATTAGAGCACTTTTCCCATATGATTACAATCCGTTCTATGCTGGTTTTGGGAACAGAGATACTGATGAGCTAAGCTACAGGAAAATTGGAATCGCTAAAGGGAAGATATTTATTATCAATCCAAAGGTATGTCTTTTCATCTTGTGAATTTCGCTGCAAGTTTATAATGCATTGTGCTATGCTTTCTACCAAATTTGTATCTTGAAAATTGGCAGGGTGAAGTTGCTATCAATCATTGCATTGATGTGAAATCCTATACTTCATTGCATACCTTGGTCAATGATATGTTCCCACCAACCTCACTCGTTGAGCAGGTTAGTACTTTGCAGTTCATTAGGCTGATGAAAACTGCAAACCCTGTAAATTTGTTTAGACTAAACTAAGCATTAAGGCTGTTCAAATATTACTAATTGCAATTATTTTAATTTAACTTGGATATTGTTTTAGTGATAAATGTCTGTTTTGATAAATGATTGGTATGCTGATTTTAAATCCTGCTTACCCTTGTAGCATATTAGCATGTAAGAATTATTTGATGAGGGAGCATTGATTGAGCTTGAATCTATACTGAATAAATTGTTCAGTTACTTGTACATGTAATTTTTGGCTTGACTGCAGAATATTTTTTTGTTATTAAATTTTCCCTACTTAGATGAATGAAGGTTTGTATGCAAGTTATATGCGCAGCTGTGCCTAGAACATGTATTTTTGATTAGAAATCTTAATCATTGTGCATAATATTTGCACATTACAGAAATAGGAAATTACTATGACATTGCTTGCAAAGGCATTGATAGAGTTGACCATTGTGAGATGCTTTCCCTGTTGAATTAATAAGCTAAGGTTGCTCCAAGGCTTCCAAGTGAAACACAGTGGATGGGCTTGATATTGGGATGTGATACAAGGTATTAGTTTGGATTTTCTTTGTAACAGATCTAAACACTTGTCATGTACTTGCATATGACGTTAGGATAATTTTCTTTGCATTTTTCACAGGTTGGTTTGTTATGAGGGTTCTGTAAAGAAGATTAACAAACCCCTTATGCCCTTTTTGATTTTTGATGAGTTTAAGCTGAAGCTTATATTCTCTGCATTTCATGTCCCACCTATTCTCTTAACTGGTAAGCAGCATATTATTGAGTCCAGTGAGATTTGGATGCTCCAGCAATCATTGTTCATTGAAAAGAAATTACTGAGTCCAGTGGTTCAGTGTTCTATTGATTTTAGGAGTAAGTTGCCTCAAATTATTACAGTTTAGTGTTATTGATTGTTTTCCACAGCCTTTGACATAGATGATAACATTGGGTGCATACTGTTTGCAAAAATGACTTTGAGATTTATAAATACCAGATCTAGACTGGGGTTGCTCAATGAAATCAGCTTTAATGAATTTCTTGCTACAAGCAAACCTTGACCTTTAACTCAACTATAGATTGGAATCACTAATAGGAGGAAGTTCTTTTAATACAGCTCACATTAACAATGGTGGTATTCAGTGCTATTTCTTCCATTACAACTCAGATAAACAAACTCGTCCTTCCTTCTAAACTACAGTAAATGAATTGTATATTGGGATGGCTAAAAATAATTGCCTTAGGTTTTGGGACACAATTCTTGCTTTTGACTCACAATTTCTAACTAAAATACATTTAACTTGCATATTATGTACCTTAATTATAAAATAATTAGTAAAACAAATTTTTAATTGAATGGCCACTTTGTTTTACATGAGTTCTTGTTAGATAATCTCTTGAAGTGCGTCATAGTTGCTTGGCCTGCTTTACCATTTGAAGCGTGTATACTAGAAATGCTTTGGAATATACTTTAATCATTTTAAATAATTCTGCAATAAAAATGGTGGTTTCTATTAATCTTTCTGTCACTTCTCAAACGAATGGGTTCTTAAATAAAAGTTTCATATCTACTTATTTTGTCGGAGCACCGCTGTTTCCTCTAAATTTCCCTCTTCATATATAAGGGATAGTTTTGGCAACTTATTATCTTGTCAAATACAGCCGTTTCACTGTTATTGGAATTGCACTGTTACATCTTCTATATCCTAATAATGCATCATTCACAAGTTCTCGGGTATTTTGCTCTTCTTGCTTAATTCATTTCGAAAAAAAGCAAACTTTATCTCCGAACCATTCATTTTATTATATTTTTTATATTCTAATGTACCCAAAAATAATATCATTGCTTTGACCCCATTACCAATCATCTCTATATTAATGCTGGGGTTACATTTTATGAAACATCACCATATTGTTTATTTGTAATCTCCACTATTTCATAGTCATCCCCTCCTTTTATACCTTCCATCTCTAGCTCCCCCCTACTTCCTCCTCCCATTCAAGCCTTCATTTGCAAACCTCATCCTTTGGCTTCACTAAGAGCACATCTTCATTCAACTAGGTGAGGCTAGCTAGTTGAAACTTTTGTTTCCATTGTGTATGATCAAATAAAAGCTCCCCCCTAAATTTTAAATAGAGGGGATTCATTATAATGGTTTCTTCCCATGTTATTTTTTGTCTTCTTCTTCCACTTTTAACATGGACAAAAATCCTTGCACTCATTTTTCTAACATGGACTAAATTATTTTTATAACTGCATAATCCCATTTAGCAAGTTATATTTTTATTCTTAGATTAATGAATTTCTACATAACAACAACAACAATGACAACACCAAGCCTTGGTCTCATTAGGTAGGGCTAGCTAGTTGAAACTTTTGTTTCCACTGTGCATGATTTCAAATAAAGGAGATGCATTTTAGTAGAAGTTATTTTTGGTCTTCCTCTTTCACTTTTAACATGGACAAAATCCTTAATTTTTCTATTAGGGCATCAAACACTCTACACTTAATATGCCCAAACAATCTTAGATGACATTATCAAATTTTATCCTCTATTGGGGTCACTCCAACCTTGCTACGATTAAACTCATTTCTCCTTCTAACCTTTCAAGTATACCCACTCATCCACCTTAGCATTCTCATCTCTGCTGTTGGTAAGAATTCAGCCCCATATAGTACAACCAATTTTATAGTTGCTCTATAACATTTTCCTTTAATTTAGAATGAGATGTTTTAACTCGAAAATGCTCCATAAGCACCCCATTTCATTCAATTAGCTTAGATTCTCTTAATCAAATCGCTAACTATGTCACTATTATTTTTAATAAATGAACCAACATATTTGAATCTTTTACTCTTCTTGATTACATGGTCATCAAGAGATTATGACTTATATTTTTACTTTGTATCTTTTGTTTTAGATCTACCAAAATGAAATATTTTGGATTTGAAAATAGTTATCCAGAACTTCAACTTTATTTTAAATTTATTCATTGTCTTATCAATTAATAGAATGCCATTTGTAATCAACATGTACCAAGAAACCTCCTCTTGTTTGTGCTCAAAAAGAATGTCCATACTTAAAGCAAAAAATATGGATTGATAGGAGAGCCTTGATGTAATCAATTGAAATACAAAAATTGTTTGAGAAAGAACCTTGTGATGGATCACATGTTATAGTCCCATTATACATATATGTATTATGTTAATTTCTACATCAATTATTTTTCTCATTAAAATTTTTCAAAGATGCTTTTGGTACTCATTCATATATAAGCCTTTACAAGATCAATAAAGATTAAATCAAGATCTTTTCTACCTCTAAATTTCTCCATTAAACCTTATTAAATGTATGTTGCTTTCATGGTAAATCTTTTGGTGTAAAACCAAATTTATTTTGTGAAATATAAGTATCCATTTATAATATGTATTCAATCATCTGCTTATAAACTTGCAATATATTGTCAATTAACTTAATTTCTTTGCAATATATGAAACCTTGAGCACCATATTTATTTTTATAAATCATCATAATAATACCATACTCATTCAAAATCTATCTTCAAAATAATATTAAATAAAATGATAAGCCAAGAAATATATTCCACAACCAAACAAATTCACACATCTATAGGTATGCCATTCGATCCTGCAATTTTTGACTCTTCATTCTATTTAATGCATTTTAAATCTCAGTTTTACTAACCCACCAAATAGAAGTGCAAATGATTTATCTCATATTAATTGTATTAATACAACTTCATTAAAAAACTTAGTAAAGTAATGCACCCATCTATATTGATTGTCTTTCTCTTTAAATAATATTTTTTTTTTATATATTTACTTGAGTCAAAATTATTGTTCTTGTATCTTTTAATTTAGTTAGTTTATATGAATCTTTCTCTCTTAATTGTTTTTAATTTATCATATAAATTTTTTAATATTGTAATTTTAGTATCATGAGCTGCCTATTTTAGTTTCATGATAAGCTTTTTTATATTTATTCTAATTCTCATTATTCTTATATTTAAATTGTTATTTATTATATATATTAAATGTCTTTTTTTATATCAGCAAACAACATTACTATTAGGTGGTATTATCTCTTTTGACTCACTAAATATACTCTTTAGCTACATTGCAAGTATACCTAATAACTGAAGTTCTCTTAAAGTTAGTTTCACCCTCAAATCCCATTGTCCAAATTTTAATTTCCACTACTTAAAATATCAATATTACTCTTCTTAAGTTCTCACAATTTAGTCTTAGGAATTTTAAATTTAGTACTATTTTTCTTACTCATTAAAACCACTAGTCATTGTTAAGTCATCAAACAATCACTTGAAAATAATTGTACAATTCTTATAATAAAATCATTTTATTTAAGTAAAAGTAATCAATTTGAGTTTTATAAGCTTATTTAAATGATAATATAGTTCTCTCTTATTAAAATTATTAACAATCATAAAATTATAAGCTAAAGCAAACTACAAAATAATTATTCACTAAGCTCTTCAAAATTAAAATTATTTTAAATATTATTAAATTTATTAGTCAATCTTACAATATGTTCATTTAAATTTTCTCTTACAAATAATATTTGCTCTCATGGTATACTTTGAACTAACTTCTTTAAATTATGCTAAAATTTTTATGCTTGTATTCAATTTTATTTAAGGGGTTGTTTGACATGAGGTAATTAAATTAGCGCAAAGTAAAATTTTTTCTGGTAAATTAAAATTATCGGTGCTTGGCATGAAGTAAAACTGGTGAAAAACTTTTATATTGTAATTTGATTTTGCACTAATATATATAGAAACATTGTAAAAAATTACGTCTGAATTGGGCATATTAGGAGAATACGCGGAGCAGCCGAGCAATCAAACGAACACGTCCATCTTCTTCGGCGAACAAACGATTTTGGCAAATCCTTCGTTCGAACGAACAATTCGTTTGTTCGTTTCGTTCGAAGGAATCCTAAACAAAATTCAAATCGATTCAACAGAACGATTCATTCGAAAGAATGATCCGTTCGTTCATTTCGTTTGAACAAAACCTTAAATTTTTTTTTTGAGGTAATTTTACTTCCTCAATTTACTCAAAACACCACCATATTCACAGATTACTTCATTTCAAATAGAAAAGTATTAAATTTTCTGTGAAACTACTAAACAACGCAAAATATCCTGATTACATTATAATTATTTTTCACTGTAATCAAATTACTTTACACTTTAATTCTTCAAATTTTTTTTGTCAAATAGCCCTTAAGGTGTATAAGTATTGGCCATATTAAAAATATGCTTTATCAATTATAATCTTTAAAGGTATAATTATAAATCACATCTCTTAATTTTTACTATATTATAATTTAAATTTTTGTCTAGAATAATACCCACATTATTACTCTGATGATTCTTATATATCAAAATTTAAAGGCTAAACTATTGATTTCTTTTGCTTTATCTTGCATCACTTTATTTCTTGAAGA
Source organism: Gastrodia elata (assembly GCA_016760335.1). Taxonomy (NCBI): domain Eukaryota; kingdom Viridiplantae; phylum Streptophyta; class Magnoliopsida; order Asparagales; family Orchidaceae; genus Gastrodia; species Gastrodia elata. The sequence goes on along the minus strand of CM028674.1, from coordinate 27,115,915 downwards.
CGGAATGTTAATATTCTATTAATTTTTAGTGCATTTATTCCAGTTTCTGAATCTTAATTTAGTATGACGAATAGGTTTTTTATCCTAATTCTCCTATAATGTAAGAAACCTTATTGATTTTTATGGGCAAGAAATACTACTTAGAAGGGCTGTATTATTAATTTAATAAAATTGAACTTAGGAAAATTTATTCATCTTTAAGTGAGTTTTATATATTTTAGTTAAAATTAGTGAAAAATTAAAACAAGCAAGTAATAAATTAAAAAAAAAGTAAAAGCAGACTATAAAAGTCGTAGAGATTTATAGTGACTTGTTTCAACTTTAGACATTTATCTAATCTTTGAAAGTTCACCAAGTTAGGATTCTATTCTTAAAAGTGTCAAGTCCTTGTCCCAAGCAGACATAGAAGCATGTACAAATTGTTTCTTTAAATGCTTTGATTGGGAGCTATTGAAGTCACCCTCCACAAAACCATTCATTAGTGTAGTTGCCAAGATCTCTCATTCATACACTTTGGCAGCAGAGCCACGACTTTCCGTCCTTTACAAAGTTGTGCCGAGATGGAGCTTCCTCGATCTTTAAGTCGTAAACTTTGGCCTGGAGCTGCTGAGCCTTCCTTAATTCCTAAATCTTTTACTGAGGCGGATTCTTTTGTTTTGTTCTTTTCAAACCTTTTGCCTAATTAACCTGTCAAAATTTCTCTTGCACATCCTGCAAGGGTAGGTGAATTTAAAAGAAAATACAATAATGTAAACACTTGCATACTTGAGGTGAAGTCCCAAGGTTAGATCTTTTGTAGAATTTTGAACTTAATAAATTTAGTGCACAAACTTGGGCGTAAGCCTTGGCTCACCTAAATGTGTGGACTTGAAATCCGTAACCCAGTTTATTCCATAATGAGCCAGCGCAACCGTAGGTCGAACTCAATTGTGTTTAGGTGTTGAATCCAGCTGCGTTTAGGCGGGAGGTTTGGACGCTAGACTGCCTTTCTACAGATCGATCCACATCATTCACGGTGCACCTGGGAGAATGATTAATCTGCGCTTGGGAGCATTTGTTGTCTATGCAAGATGAAAACTATAGTTAACAAACTTTTTAAGTGATTATTCTTTATCAAATACAATACAAGATTACCACTAATTAATCGTTACAACATAAATTAAGTATAAAAATTAAAGCAAGCCTTTATGGTGCAAACAACAAGCTAGACTGGAACGGTTGAGCTAAGATTTGATGTTTAAATAGCTTTTCTAATGTGTTCATTAGATGAAATTATTAGTTTGTAGGCAAAAGATTTTTCTTATCATCAAAATTATATTGGGAGAGGGACGCAAAATAGAGCCGATGTCTCTCTCTCATTCACATTTGGGAGCCAATGTAGTGACCTTTGGATACTTTTCACTACGCTTAGGAAATGCAATGCGCCACTTCTAGGGGCTCCCTATCTCTAGCACAATTTCATAAATGATCCAATTCATAAAAACATTTTGATAAAAGTTTTATACTGAATGTTGACCACTAGCACAATCCTTAGGATCTGAGACAACAACAAATAGCATTACGAATCCTTAGCCTCACTTAGGTGGGTCTATTGCATGGATTCTATGTCTCCGTTATGCTCTATCAAATAATAATTTCTTCTTAAGCCTTAAATTTGTGAGATTATCTCTAAGAAGTTATTATTACTGTATCTTTTTGGACATTTACTTTGTTCTCCCAACAGGAGCATCTGTCCTTGTCATTTATATATGAACCATCTAAGATGACTTTCTTTGAACTTATTCTCAACTCAAGCTACCCATATCTTGCCATGGATGTACTTAATTCTTGCAATATACCCACTCATTCACGTTAACATTTACATGTTGGGAATGAAAAAGGTCACCCGAGAAAATTAAACGGGACCTTATTATCATTATTATCACTGTTTGGTAGAATTAGGGGATAACTGCTATATATACATCATGTAAACCTTAATTTCGGATAGTTGAATGAAAATACATACTTTTGGCTTGAGAGCTTGTTTGGTGCGGATAACCAAGAAAAACCCTCTTCGGTGTGTATAACCGAAGGTCTTGAAGGTGTGCTAGCCTTCAAGAATCCAAAGTGTTGAGAATCTCGAAGTTATCTTTCTTTTCCTTTTTTTTTATTTTCTATTTGGGTTTCATAGTATTCTCTGCTAGCTTTCATTTCCATTTCGTTTCATTCAAATCCGCTCCATTTTCGGCCTTCAAACGCCCCCCTACGAAACCTAGGCATAATTCGGCAACATCTCATTTCACAGTGCATAACTTTCTCAAACAGCCACCAAATCATACAAAAGAATTCCTACAGATTTCTAACATCCACCACAACATTCTCCTAAAATTTTGTGTCAATCCGAGATCTTGCTTTATTAATATGCTTGTATTTTGTAGACCAATATTATTACAATAGTTTATGTAGATTAATTTTATTGACGCAATAACACCCTTTGAAGTGCATTTTTTGTTTGACTTGCATAGATGCTAGTTCTCACATTGTAGTCTATTTGGTCATTATTTTTGTAAGATAGAACCAGTATACCACGCACTCTTTTTTATAGCACATCCTCAAATGCCATCTATACAATATAATCACTTCTGTTATAATTGAACTTGCTCTCCATAAATTTTATTTTATTTCGTTTCAACTATGTATGGTAAAACTGCAGAAGTTCTAAGATAGTTTTCCATCGATCAATTTAAACTTGCAACCTATATAAATAAGATTAATACACTCGAACAAAGGAAAATTTTTAATGGTCTTCCCGAAGTCATCGCATTTATTCGGCCACCAAAATAAAAATACCAATGAAATTAAAATTTTCAAGATTATTTTCCCCAATGTTTCCTTATTGATTTTCAACGTGGTGCATGTGCCATGCCTACTGATTCTCATCTAATCTCCCCATTGGAAGTTCTTATGAAGTTGAATACATAATCATCTTGATAATGTCATGGTTTATAATGCTCATAAATCTGAGTCTAACTCTCCTGCGAGTTTCCTTGTGTAAATTGTGTGAGTATATATATATATATATATATAGGCAGATGTGAGATACTGACTCATGACACTGCTTCCATAAACACCAAATAGAAGAATTAAAAATAAAAGATAAGAGAAGATTATATAGCTTGTCTCCCAATACACTTTAGATGATGCTTCGCTTCATTTCTTGTAGACATCTTATCCTAAAATTTTCTTTTCTGTTATGCAGGAAGACTTCAACTCGTGGAATTACTGGAAGATGCCATTGCCCAGTATTGACTCTTGACCCTGCTTCCTTGCTATGGTGCCCATCATGCTCTATATAAACCTATGGCTGTGTCTCAGGAACTTCATTTGTAAATGATTCTTTACACCTGGAGATTTAATATATGTATAAAAGAGGAGAAATTGAATTTAGAGCAATTTTGCGGTGGTGGCACAATGGCTATATGCTATAGAATAATAAAGCCTCTGCCTGATCATTTTGTTGCTTAAGGTTGTTCCGCACAACCTCGTAATATCATTTTCTTTACTTAGTTTTTGGGGATTTAATTGATCCTTCAAAGCAAAGAAGAACCCAATGAACCGCAAACACGAATGTCTTTCTCTATTTTCTTATTTCTTAAACATAATATGTACCAATCTTTTAAGTGTATATGATACAAATGCGAAATGAAAATTGAGCTGCAGAATTTTACCGCTGTTGCTGTGAGATGATTTGGAACAGTTCCAAAAAAGTTCGTTTCATTTTTCAGCTGGTTATTTGCTGAAATAATTTTAGGATTTTTATCTGCATGATACTCAAATCTCTTAATATTACTCTTAAACATGTAAACTCTTAAATTTATTTCATGACATCCAAATCTTTAAAATAAATCATATAAATATATATATACACTATTTAATGGTGCTAGGTTGGTTGGGAGGTTTGTAGTTGTGTTGAGCAGTTTGCGATGTCATGGAGGACACAATATAAGGGCTTAAGCTTTTAGAATTACGATTTTTTTGTAGAGATGCAATGGATTGATTCTTCTGATAATGTGAAAGGGGGTGTACTCAGCGAGCAAGGGGTTGTGCCAATCTAGGATTGATTTGAGGGCTTGAATTGATTGATCAGTTATGGCAGAAATCAAAAAGGTTGTTGGGCCCTATGCTAATATTCTTGATCTTGTCGCCAAGGATTTCATTTATTTGGTGATCTTCTTGATGCTTTTTTGTCATATCATTATTATTTGCCGTTCTAATGTTAGAGCGGCCATTGATCTTTATAGAATAATCTTTAGACAAGTTTCTTTAATATGTAGAGATGTGGCCCCACCTGGAAAGTCTTTTTAGGTGGAAGGGATTCTCCAAAGCAAGCTCTGGCGATGCAAATCAAATGATACATGTGCAGCTCAACATGTCTTCCAACTTTGTCAGTGTTTGTTGGGATGTGGAAACTATTTAGATGATTGTGGAGGTGTTAATGGAGTTTCGGTGGGCTTTCGGGAGGTCTCGGGGTATTCGGGGACAAGTCAGGAGAAGTTCAGGAGCTGCAACGCACCCCGACGAGTCTTGTAGAATTTGCTGCTGAAGGTCGGGTGTCGTAGCGCGCTGTGGCACGCTTTGGCGCTCGGCGGTACGAGCCTGGGCGTCGTAGGCGCTCGCTATACGAGATGGGTAGCGCGCGTCGAGTTTTTGCTTCGGATCTAGGCGCCACCTTAAGTATTTATTGGGGTATTTTGGGTCATTTGGGGTTCAAATAGAGCTTAGGTATATAAGGGAATATTATGGAATGTTTCCATAGGCTTGAGAAGGAGAAAATCAACCATATTCAAGTTTTGACTGTTACTCCTCTCCTTCAACCTAAAGTAAGAGATGATGTTCCCTGGAGAAGAAGAAGTTGATCAGAGGGTTGTGTAAGCGATAGATCTTTCTTATTCTTGTGAAGGTGAAGCTCTCTGTAACTCTATAATTATCTTGTTTTATAATAGATTTGTCTGTGTTGTGTGATTTGTGGTTTTTCCTGTCATTGAGTTTTTCACGTAAAATTTTTATTTGGATGCTTGTGGTTTATGCTATGATTGTGCTGTATTTTTATTTTGTTTGTGCTTGAATAATTTCATTTATTGCTTAGTAATCTTCAACGTATCTCGTCCTCGTCTGATCGCTTATGCCATGTGTTCTAATAATTGGTATCAGAGTGATCATTGTTGCTCTAAGGTTTACTATTTGAGTAGGAGCAATGATCGATGAAATGAGATACAAATAGAGAAGTTTAACAACACTAATTTTCACCTTTTGGAATATGCAAATGGAAGATATGCTATACTAAAAGAAGACAAATTTACCACTCAGTGGAGCTGACAAGAAACCGACCATTATGTCAGATGAGGATTTGGAAGTTCTTGACATGTAGGATATGATAAGGCATGCGATAGCATAGGTAAAGGTGATGCGGACATCAAATTACTAAGAGGTGCAGTTTGGAAGCTAAGATAAGTTAGGCACATGTCGTGTCTAAGGAGGAACCTTATTTCAGTTAGTTAGCTAGCCAGTAAGGGCTACAGTACAAGCTTTGCAGGAGACTCATGGAAGGTCACCAAGGGTGCACTCGTTGTTGCATGGGGAAACATGGAAGATAAATTTTACTTGATAAATAAAGTGCATGGTTCCATTGCAACTGCTAAACAAATAAACGTGGGGCTATGGCACCAGAGACTTGGTCATATGAGCAAGAGGGGCTTGAAATCTCTATAGTAAAGGGATAGGCATGCAGGACAGAAGTCACTTGGATTTTTGTGAAGATTATGTAATAGGCAAATAAAAAATGGTTATATTCTCTAAAGGTGGAATAGAGTTGAAAGGTATGAAGTTTGATTTGGTGTATACAAATGTATAGGGGCAACTCCCACTTCTTCCATAGATGGAGCCACATATTTTGTTACATTCATCGATGATTATACAAAGAAGATATGTGTTTATTTCAAAGCATAAATTTGATGTGTTTAGGAAATGACTTTAGTTGAGAATGAGTCAGGACTGAAGCTTAAATGCTTAAGATTCGATAATGGAGATGAGTATTATGATAAAGAGTCTAAGAAGCTCTGTACCTTGAGAGGAATTAGGGGGAATTTATAGTTCCAAGAGCACCATAATAAAATGGTGTTGCAGAGCAGATGAATAGGACGATCACAGAATGATTCAGGAGCATGATATTTCATGCAGGTCTCTCAAAGCAGTTCTGGGCTAAGACTGTTAACACAACAGTATACTTGATCAATCGGGGACCTTATGTACCCCTAAATGTAGGGATTCCCGATGAGGCTTGGAGTAGAAATGAGGTGAAATTGAACCATCTCAAGGTATTTGGTTATTCATCATATGTGTATGTTGATGCAGGATCTAGGAGCAAGTCTGATGCAAAGGACATCAAGTGCACATTTGTTGGATATGGCATGTGCGAGTTCGGCTATAAGTTATGAGGCAATCAGAATCAGAAAATTATCAAAAGCAAAGATGTCACTTTCAATGAAAGTGAGATGTACATGAATTTTTTTAGATTTATTATTGATTCTAAGGTTATTTCAGATAGTGAGCTTCAGCACATGAAAGTTGATGATAATATTGAGCTAGAAGAGCATGCACAAGAAGGCGCTTAGGAGGGTGTTAGTTTGACTGAACCATAAACACCCATGTTGTGGAGATC